>JACATO010000124.1:2762500-4213989 GCA_018389105.1 Nautilus pompilius | reverse complement strand
AAATGATTTTTTAAAAAAAAAACCAACAGAAAGACGGGAAAATAATGAAGATTTCCAGTTAATTGTGTTTCTTTCTATGCATCCTGGCTCACAGATAAACAACGCCCGGTGTAAACAGAACCGACGCACTGGAGCTGATTACTCGCGTGAATAAAAAAAAAGAAGAAAAAAAGTAAGGGAAAGGAAAACTCTCGAAACCTAAGCCGACCACTGCATTTGTTCTTGCTTAACTCGACTCGTGATTAGTTTTTCTGCGCCGTCTTCATCAAACAATAAATATTTTATTTGCAGAAAAAAAATCCAGTATTTTTTTTTTTGTTTTTTTTAAAAAATAATGAAACTCATAAAAAATCTTGCGATATTTTGCATCGTGACTAGAATTGCAAGACGTCGCTTTAAAAAAACAACAACACAACACACAACAACAAAGACCGTTTTGGCGAATTCCACGACTTTTGCTAACGGCGATAAACTAAAAAGCTACAGAGATTCCCAGTCCCAGCTTCAGCTAGAATAGGGGACAAAAAAACCCACCGCCTTTTCACGGTAGATTTCAAAAGAAAAGGTTATTTTGGAACTGCGGGTATTACTACGGACCCAGCACAATCGGATTTAGAGTATTGACAGACGGGTAGCGTAAAACCCGAAACAAACCGAAAAAAACCAAGATTACTGTTCAACACGAAAAGATGGCAATGTCTCCGGCAATTCGACGGGTGACTGTAGTCTCTCTCTCTCTCTCTCTCTCTCCTCTCTCTCTATCTCTCTGTCAGTCTGACGTCAGCTCACTCTCTCTCTCTCTCGTCGGTCAGTACTGACCGGTCATCTCTCTCTCTCTCGCTCTCTCTCTTCTCTCTCTCTCTCCTCTCTCTCTCTGCTCTCTCTCTCTCTCTCACACCATCTCTCTCTCTCTCTCCCCCATCTCTCACATCTCTCACCATCTCTCTCTCTCTCTCTCTCTCTCTCTCCTCTCTCTCTCTTCTCTCTTCTCTTCTCTCTCTCCTCTCTCTCTCTCGTGTAATTGCGAATCTTGGTTTTCCGAAAGTCCGGCCAGGCAGCGCTCACCTCACCCGGATGATGGTGCAATTTATTTCTTACCACGTTACGCTGTCTCTCAATCAAGATCAAGCCGACCAGCCGTTAACTGTCGCTGACGTTTACCTCATTCTAGTGGAATAAAGACATAAGCCACCGAGCATGTGATCGAATGAGCAACGTACATTTAATATGGAATTTATTCTGCTCGCATATGTAGGAGTAAAGAAAACTTCTTAAGATCCTCGTGCGGACGGAGGTTTGGTGTCGGAAATGACGTCACCGATGAACGTATCCATGTCTATTATTATTGCTGTCCGGCTGTTTTATCTTTTTCTTGGATCAGTATGGTACCGTACAGTGGGGGCCCGTTTGTTCTGCGTGACCCCTGGCGGTTCTCCACCAGCTGCGCCACTTCAGACACCGTACCGGCGCTCTGCTGGAAGCCTGGTTTCGAGGAAGCTAGAAAAACGAGACAGTACGACTCTGACGCGTTGTTTTTGCTTGCTGTCGACGCTCGTCCACTCTCCGATGGACAAACTCACCCCACCCCCACCCCGGGGGGAGGCGAGACTGCGCGTCAAGAAAACACGAGAAGAGGCTGGACGTTGTAGCAAGATCTACACTAAAATTTAATTTAATACCCCATCTTTTCAACACAATCACTACACTATGCAAAAGAATTTCGTTTTGATTTTTGTTTTCATGACTATTCCATAAATAACTTGTGCGCTTTCTTTACTCGTCCGGGTCGGTCTGTCTCAGTATCGCGATATCGTGATTTGTTCTGTTCCCGAGTACAAGGTGTCATCTTCGACGTCGATCTGCTGCGCCACGGTAAAAGTTATGACTCCCGGGCGTGATAGGCAAAAAAATACACAAACTCGAAGTATCTAGGATACGAAAACTTGAAAGTTTTAACCATAAAGAACACGTTTGGCGGACATATTGGGCAACAATCTGTTGGTTTTTTATAGACCAGCCACAGTAGGCGCCATTAGAGCCTCTGTTCAGTCCCTGGCGTGTCAGACATTTTCAAGTAATAGTCAGTGATTCGAAATACGAAAATTAACATAATATAATAATAATAATAATAATAATAATAATAATAATAATAATAATAATAATAATAATAATAATAATAATAATAATAAATTAATCTTCACAAGAAATAAAAGTCATGTTTTTTTTTTCCAGTAAATTTTACAACTGGTGATATCTTCTATTGCCAAGTTAAAAAACTAACAACAACAAACAGTATGTCCAACTATTAAGTCGTGACGACACTTCCGGGCGTGAGAACGAGTCAGTCTCCCTTTCTGTATTATTTTAATGGGGCACTAACCAATTAAGATAAATCTTCAAATACCTAAATCTTTCTAAGTGGACGGCTGTTCCTTTCTTCGACCAGTAAGCTTTCACTAATTTTAATTCCTGTACCTAGCACGTGACAGGTTTCTACATTAAAGAAACTCATTTGTTTCCTTCTCTTTCGTAATCTACCCGCTCGTGATTTTCTATCTCTACTCGCACTGATAATCGGGGGGAGTCTCTGCTCTCTATCTCTCTCTCTTGTAGACATCATCTCTCTTGTACTAACGTCATCTTTCTGTTACGGGACGTCATCACATCATCATCATCTCTCTCTCTCTCTCTCTCTCTCTCTCTCTCTCTCTCTCTCTCTCTCTCTCTCATTTAGCATTTATTGTGTTCAGTTGGTAAAATGCTCTGTTTAGTTCGAACAACATTCTAAAGCTTTCACTTGCTTATACTAAAGCCGATTAGATATTCTCTTTATCGAAACACCCTTAGTACAGTAACTTTTAGAGACGCAGCTATACAGTAATATTTATATAGAGGTGAACTGAAATAAATGTACACTTCATAATCTTGCTTTCATCAACCAATATTATTTTCATCAAAGAAATACATAAATGGTAAGTCATAAATTAAAAACTGCTTAATTACGTCAGTCATGGTTTAATTAGATTTAAAATGTCACGGTTATTTCAGGTATGAGGCATTAATTCTGGCCACCAGTGTGGACTGAAATCTATTAATCTCAAACAAATATTTATATTTATGCTGACCAAAATACAGAAATTACTTTAGATTTGAATGCTGTAAATATTTTTAATAGATCCATATTTTACAAAGCCTCCAGAAACCTATACCTATTTAAAAATTGGAATTTTAATTACATTAATATCAAGTATTGTTATTTCATGAAGCCAAATTACAATTCTAGTCTTAAATACTGCTCTTTTTCTTTGAAAAACTATAAAAACCCAGTAAATTCCAATAATAAGCCTTAGTATTTGTTATAAAGTAAATTCTCTTTCATTTAAAAAGGTTTTACGGAGAGAGAATTTTCGGTAATTAAAGACAAAGCTGTTAACTGAAATATCAGAATCCAATCGTCCCCACCCCCCCTTTTTTTTTTTTCTGGAACCGTCTCTTAAGGGGCTGTTAAAGACGATGCAGCAAGTCAGGTGTGGCGCGAGTTCGGCAGAGTAGGCGGCGAGCAGACAGATCCACGCCATCGGAAGGCCATTCCAACGACGCGAACCCCGGCAGTAGAGACCGCGGTGTTGATGAACGAGGAATTATTACGATAGGGTCAATAGAAATTCCTCTAAAGAAGGTCGGAGGAGGTTAGTAGGTCCGAAGTCAAGAGAAACTTGTCAAATAAACGTTAGGAGTCCCCTAACGTTTATTGTTCTAAAAATTATATTTAAAAAGAACCAATCGTTGCTTTCGGAAAGCAACAAAAAAAAAAAAGAAAAAGAAAAAAAAAATGAGTCACGCAAAATAATCAATTTTCAATTCTTCAAATTTTCCACTTGGAAAGGACAGCAGAGTAACGAAACAAAAAAAAGTACTTGTTTAACGAATTTATTACCCTCCGAGCAAGAAGCTGCTGAGACATGATTTTCTAAATGTGGTTTTATCGTATTTGCATTTCGGGTTTGTCTCAGCCGAACTCTCCGCTTTGGAAGGAAGTAATTCTATTCTACGTCTGGCCTGACGCGGCTACGCTCCGGGGGGGGGGCGACGAACTGTTTCTATTGGCTGCCAGGTGATAACAGTCATTCGCACCGGTTCTTCGTCATCTCGGCATCATTGACCTGCCGGCGTGGGAAAGAATCTGGCGAAAAATCTCGCCACAGACGATTTCATTTGGGGGGAAAAGAAAGCGACCGGGTGCCAACAAGAACAAACGACTCGCCCTTTTCTTACGAATTAAAAGCAGTATGTTACTTCAGATAAGCAGGTAGCGAAATATAATTGTAGAATCAGCAAAGACAAGTATTTGAATCATCCCCGGGTGCGAAGAGTTACATTTTGTTCTTTGTAAATGTTTTATTTGGAAATAAAGAAACTTTATTCTTACTCTCCATGTACGTTAATGATAGAGCGGTGAACAGTCTATCTTTGTCTTGTAGTCTCTGGAAAGAAAAAAAAAAAAACTGTTCCAGAACTGCGTACAACTCTGGTAGCAATTTGGCGGAAGGTAATTTCGGAAACAATAATTAAATTCAGTGAAGGAGAAAAAAGCAGTAATGCTCAAAACTATTATATTCCTGACCGGCTTTTCATGTTTACCTCTCTGGTAATTTAACACAATAAAATAACAAGATTATGGAAGTTTTGTCTGCCGTACTAGATGGTTACAGGAGTGAAAAATTATTGCAAGGCTACCCAGATCGTAAAATCTCAAAAACCACGCCATGTGGCTCCTTGTGAAAGGAAATACATCTGTAGCGGCTGGACAGGTTCACCTCTCCAACGTCTGTAAACGCAAGACCTTTTCCTGAACTTTGTTGTACGACCAGATTAAGAGATGTTTTTGTTTTATTTTTTGTCTAAATTTCTTTAATAAAACTGTTCTTCGATTTTGCCTTACACACCAACAAACAACCTGATTAGCATGCACGTGTGTGTGTGTTTTTTTTTAAAAGTCAACGGGGTAATCGTAAGAAATGTCGAAATAGTTAAGGGATGCGATAGATTTGGTGGCATAAGTACGTAATCTTCACCTCAAGTAGATATGGGAAACAAACAAACTAACCGTTTATCACTAATATTCGCTGCGAATTTAACATTGGTTAATGATGCCCCCGTTGATCCCTTTTCTTTCTCCTCCCACTAGAACTGCACACGTCGTTAAACACGTAATTATGTCTAAGCTCTTCTCATTAAAAACGAGCAGTGTTTCACCGGTGTTAACGACTTCACAAATTCTCTATTTCCTGTGAGGCTTTTGTGCAAGTCAATTCCAAATTCCCTGGAGAAAATCAAAGTTTCTCATTAAAAATCTTGAAGAATGGTTCTGCGTTCATTGTTTCGCATGCGTCATAAGCTGAGAATGCAAATTAATTTTTAGACCTCTTAATAAATGTTAAAAATTTTGAAATGGTTAATTGATGTTGGGCTTGATTTTTCAGCTTTTCTTGCTTCAAAGAGATTTATACATTTTTAATTGTATATTCGGTAATGGTAGTACTAGAATTTACACTGATGATAAATCATCTGATTGTAATTGACGCGTGGTTTACGTCATAGTTGTGCAGGATCGTGTCCACTAAGGCTTTAGTACGTCTTTTGACATCACTAAGTATTTTTTTAAAATTTCTTCGATCTTACTTCAGAAGTTCTCTGAAACACAAAAAATCAGACACCGTAGATATGACACAAAAGTTCTTTTTTAAAAAAAAATTAGCTGTGTATGCATTTTATTACTTATTACTGGTACATCTTGACAGAAACTTTTAAAATTTTTTCCAAAAATTGAAAAGAGGATCAAGATCAATTTTATCGGAGTCCAAATTTGAGAGGTTTCATACTCTGTATCAGTTCTTCTTTTTTCTTAGGTATCAGCAATAACACACGACAACAATAAATAGTCTATTTTATTCCGTGATGTAGATAACCACTATGGCGCATACATCGCTATCAACGCTACTAACTGATGCTGTTGTTTTAAATTGACTCATTATATAGGATGCAGGAAGTGTTTTTGACATATGGTCTCGCAGAGGCACCAAAAGTTAATTTATAAGATATTTTTCCATTCCTTAGTATTTTTGTTTATCAATAACTTAAGATAAATAAAAAAAAATTAGTAGCAATTATTGATTCATTCACTCATTAATTGAAAACGTATGTTAGGTATTTGTTTAAACATCTGAGACCAAAGTTATGTTTAATCATTTCTGAATAACAAACCGATTGCAAATTTGCATAAAATTAGAGTTTTTCAAATAAATCAGTGTATGTAATTAACACCTGCATCAGTACCGTATATTATTTATTGCTCATCTGAGAGAGATTTTGTCGTATATAATGACAAATGTTTGAAGAGAAAGAAATACATTTTTAAAAAGTCTCTATTTAATATATTTTTTTGGCATCAAACGTCAAATTGGAAGTATTTTTGCTGATTTACTTTTTTTTTTTCAAATTAATTATTTATATTTTTGTAGTCTACCCCGTATCATTCTGAGAATTGTTCTTCTTTTGAAGTATACCTTAATTTCCAGGGCTAGTGGTTCGGGAAAATTTTTTAACATTATCTTTCTTTATTTACTCGTAGTGTCTGCTACCTTTGCTGCATTTTCTGATTTTGTTGGACGGCTCATCTTTTTATTCTTTCTATTTTTTTAACACTGCCGGTGATGATTTCCAGGAATTCCGCGGTCGCGAAGATCGCGTGGCAAGGAAAGCGAATGGGGCTAGGAAAGATTTGAAGAATTCGTCTCTTTGTCAAACAACAGTTTCATATATGGAATCGTCTACATACCCTATACTCTCGGAAAGGTTCGCTTTATGTTCTAAGAGTGATTTCCAAAAGAGTTTTTCTGGATCACTCCAAAAACAAGTGAAGTGATTTAGAAATATCCAAAGAATTGGTTTATACCTATATCAGAGACGTTCTTAGCACGCGGCTCGTTCACAGACTTCTTGTACATAGCTCATTCGCGTTATATGATTACTTGTCACGTGAGAATCTTTTCGATTTCCATCTAAAATCTTGCATAAAATAATTGCCTATTTAAATATTAAACAGTCGGATCAATAGATCAGTATTAGTCGATTCGGAATTCTTTTGTTCAACAAATTACTCTCTTTTTGATAATTTATAACATACATAGGTCTGAGCTTAGAAAAAGACCAGGATTTTACCCAGAGATATTCCGTTTGTTTGTTTGTTTTCTAAGCTAAGGACAAAAACCGTTTTTTGTTGAACAGTTCTTATTGCTTACGACGTTTTCCCACTTTCCCCTGTACACGGTATTATTCTCTTTGCCAGCAGCACTTTAAAGGACAGTCAGGTGTTTGTCGGTTCCGATTTTTTGCCAGTTTTTATTACTTTGCTTGCGTGTGCGTACAGGCGTCTGTGTGAGTGAAAGGACCGTTAGAAATTGTCGGATGCATTGAACGGTTTTTACTACGATTAGTAAGCAAAGAAGAAAAAAAACAGTAAAAAGATCTAAATTGCAATGAAGCAAGAAGCCATAGCTTGATATTTAAAGTTTTCTACATCTTTGAGGACAACACAAAGAACCTTTGATGATTTATAGTTGAAGGGAACTAAGGAACTAAATCATCGGGAAAATCATTTTAAATAAACATATAAAAGGAGAAGAAGTCGTGGGAAAAGAAACAAAAAAGATGAACGATAGATTATCGGGAATCCCTTAATATTTTTATGAGAGAAATATAAGGATTTTTTTCTTCTTCTTTATCCAAGGCTGACTGCTTTATTGGATGGGCGAAAAGAAAATAAAAAAATTATCCAAACATTGATATTTCTAAGAAGCGATCCGCAGGAAATGATTCACGTTTCGTGGCGCATGAAGACGACCGAACAAACGGCGTCAGATGGCGCTGTGAAGCTTTCTAGAAGAAGAGATTGCCAACAGCCGCAGATGGTCGGTTTAAAAGATAAAGAATATAATCTTTCAGAATAAAGGAGCATCGAATTGCAAATCACATTATGTGAAAACAAAATAGGGAAAAGTGAAACAGATGATGTTCGAGAATTGCTGACTGGTTTCTCGATTCACTTTATTAGAGCATTAAAGTGAAACTGGTGGCAAAAACCTTCTTCTCATCTCTAACCAACAAAATTGATACATCACCAATAATGGCGTTGTTTGTGTTTACTTATAAACTTTCCGTTTTTAGATAAACTTTTACTTAATATCTTTATTAGAACAATTTATTTAACTTTCATGCTAGTGCTAACTAATTTTATTTAAATTATCCCAGATGAGGAACCATCACTTTATTTTCATTAGACTGCAAGCAGTAAACTTTTCTGCAAATTTTTAAACATCTAACTTTTGGCCGGCAGTGTAGATTTCTTGTTTCGTGTAATTTTTTTCTTGTTTTTGCTATTTTTCTTCCATATTCTACGTCGTCCAACCGAAATAAGAAATTCCGTATTATATACATATATATATATATTTCAAAACGAAGCTCGACAGGGATTATGGCTTTACATATCTTCTTTTATTATTAATACATTTTTTTCCTTTGTCAGCTTTTAATTTATAGCTGCATTTAGCACTACATCTGTGCCTGAGCCTCCCTCCCAACCAGAATAGCCTTCGATTAGCACTCTGCTATAAACAGAAAGAGTTGCGAGAAGAGACCACTTATTGGACACAACCATCGCCACGGAACCACGTTTCCTCGAGTCTCCCCAGACCGACCGCCTGCGACTCTGCTGCGAAACTTCTTTTTTTACCCTCGAACGTCGCTTTCTTCTCTTCGATTTATATTTCCGCCGCCTCGGGACGTCAAATACAATGCGATATTTAAAAAGAAAAGGAGGGGGGTCTTTCCCTTTCTCTCCGTAATTGATAAAATATTAATTTCGAATGTTCAGTTAACTCGAAGGAAGGAGGAAATTTTCTCTCGCACATTGGAATCATCTCGACACATAATTGTGACTCCACACCCCAACACACTGCGTTATCACGGTCTGGAAAATGAGTATTTCCTGATTAATTTAACAACGATCTGTATTCCGTTCTCGCGCCTCAGCAGTATTTCATTGTTGGATGCTGCACATGCAATACAAAGCAAAAGCTTAGGGTAGCGACACCGTCGTTATCGGCGCACAAATAAGGTTTAAACTCGCCCAGTTTCAACAGGTGCCCCCCCCATTTTTATTGTAATTAAATCATGTTTCTGAAAAACAGCTTTCAGCCCGCTACTGCCGTTATGGATAAAAAGAAAAAGAGGAAAACTTGATCCGCATTATTTTCTTTACTTTGTCAGCCTGTATCAAAACGGAGTAAATTTAATTAAGTAGGAGGTTAATAAATAAGGAAAACAAATTAGACTCTGAGATAGGGAAACTGCGAAGTGGCCAAAGCAATTCGTATTAATAGCTCCTCCACAGTTCCACATCTCGGCTTTTATATCCCAGGCTTGGCGATCCCACTGACTTTCAAGGGAGACTCTCGAGGCGAGTAGAAATTATACAAAAAATCGGCAACTGTTTTCTGGGTGACTGACCTTTACTTGGTTCTTATGACATTTTCTTTTCTCCCTTGCCCCCAGCCTCCCGCTTCCCCGAGCTCTGGCAGTAAAACTTGGAGATGTCACTGCGGTAGAAATACTGTGGAAACAGCTCTGTTGGTTTTGCATTACACAAAATAATGATTTTCGCGTTAAGCGTAATATCGAACTGGATATTTGGAGATTCTCTCTCTCTCCTCCATCTCTCTCTCTCTCTCTCTCTCTTCTCCTCTCTTCTCTTATGACGTCATCCCTCTGAACTAACGTCATCTCTCTACATGACGTCATCTCTCTATATTAACGTCATCCCTCTGTACTAACGTCATCCCTCTCTGTGTATGACGTCATCTCTCTGTATTAATGTCATCTCTCTGAACTAACGGCATCACTCTCTGTATTAACGTCATCTCTCTATATTAACGTCATCCCTCTGTACTAACGTCATCCCTCTCTGTGTATGACGTCATCTCTCTGTATTAATGTCATCTCTCTGAACTAACGGCATCACTCTCTGTATTAACGTCATCTCTCTATATTAACGTCATCCCTCTGTACTAACGGCATCTCTCTCTGTGTATGACGTCATCTCTCTGTATTAATGTCATCTCTCTGAACTAACATCATCTCTCTGTACTAACGTCATCGCTCTATATTAACGTCATTCCTCTGTACTAACGGCATCTCTCTCTGTGTATGACGTCATCTCTCTGTATTAATGTCATCTCTCTGAACTAACATCATCCCTCTGTACTAACGTCATCGCTCTATATTAACGTCATTCCTCTGTACTAACGGATCTCTCTCTGTGTATGACGTCATATCTCTGTATTAACGTCATCCCTCTGTACCAACGGCATCTCTCTCTCTCTCTCTCTCTCTCTCTCATTTAGCATTTATGTGTTTCAGTTGGTAAAATACTCTGTTTAGTTCGAAACAACATTCTAAAGCTTTCACTTGCTCAAGTTTATTACAGTACCACTTTATAAGGGGAACGTTTAGTACAGAGAAGCTGTGAATACCCCAAACAACGCTTAATGAGTATTTTATTGTTTTGTTTTTTTAAAAATGGATTTTCACATTGCAGCGCACAAAAAATGCTCAATATTTTGTCTAATACCATCAATTAATTCAATAACTCTGGCTCTGTACATAATAATGTCTTCCCTTTTTCTTGTAATTTAGGCTAAGCACCAACAAAAAACGATTGCCGACTGGGAATAGATGCAAAAAAAAACGCAAACGAAACACATTCAGGAATTAATTCATTGACAAAGTGAAAATTTGTTTGTAGAACTCAAAATAAATTAAAAAAACAAAACTCTTGATCATTTCTAATTTTCATGTAAAGTTAAAAGGTTTACGTAATTTGCATAACGATATCTTTGTCTCCGATCACCTTAAATGTTTCTTTACAGAGTTTAAACAGTTCTCACAAAATCATTCTTGGTCAAACAGGTAAGCAAGTAAATATCGGCTTCTTATAAGTAAGGCACAAACAGCATCTCTCTTTTCCAAATCTCTCAAAACATTTTCTTTTTTACTTATCTATATGTAGCTAACGCATTTCACCTGTAATCCTTTCGCTTTTTAACATATTCCTGTTTTTATTTAGCAGTTTTTTTTTTCAGAAATCATGAACTGTGCGGATGTATTTTAAAGATGAAAAGTCTGACAAGTAAAACCATTCGGCTCGCGAGTGAAGTTTGCAGTCGAAGTATCGAGAGGGATATGTAGAGGAAATAAACATCATCATATCGCGTGTCTATATAGCTAAGTTAAACATTTTAGTTTTTCGCATTTCGTGTGGTCTTTTGACAAAACATTCTTGTTTTGTGTTTTTAGATGTACACATAGGAACAGTACACCTAGTACCTTTCTCATTAACATAATTCTTGGTGATGACAAATACTCATCACTTCAAACCCCACGTGTACTACGAGTCTGTTTACTAAATGTACACCAAGTTCAACACAAAACAATACGTCTTGTCTTCCAAAAGTTCATTTGGTGAAAATAGTAGTCAGCTTAATCTTGTACAGTTCAATTATTTTATCAGTAACCTAAATATTTTATTACTAATGTGTAGATTCTATGATACTAAATCATCTTAAATTTTACTACACGTATCTTATTAGTCATAGTTATTACTCAATCTCTTCTTATAATATCTATTAGTCGTATTATTCATTATATTTATTATCTATATTATTATCTAGATATAAACTGAAATAATTCAATTTCGATATAGTGAGCGTGAAATTTTAGTACTAATATCTATTCAAAAGCTAAAACAACATTCAAAAAGTCTAGTTTACATCGCTTATTATATTATTATTATTATTATTATTATTATTATTCTTATTATATTATTCTATTAAAGAGAGAAAAGTAGTTATTTTGAGCTGAAACAGCTAATATCGTTCATTGAAAGGAGTTTCGTAAAACTTGAAGGCAAATATAGTAGCTGGATTGGTGCGCGGTGACTTCAGCCGATGTTCTCATGCCATTATGCTCAGTCAGTCCAGACGAATGCCTTTCAGATCGTCACTCAGCGTATGTTCGTCACGACATTCTCAGTAGCAAAGAGTACCACGTGTTTATTTAGGGCTCTTGTTAGCGATAATGAGATCGGGAACTTCTACGCGCAGTTAGCGCTATCTGCACATGTTTTGCATCTGTGGGTCGATCGGAATTCAGAGAGATTTCTCATTAGCCACGGTGTGGGGGGGAGAGAGAGAGAGAGAGAGAGAGAGAGAGAGAGAGAGAGCGTTCAGTTGGTTCCGAGGTTGTGGACAGTACGCGATATTATGTAGCAAAGTTTTCAGACAGAGGTCGCATTAAACATCATCAGGAAGGAAGATTGTTAGCATCTGCATCAAGATATCAGTCATATGCGTGTTTAGAGAAAATTCTCGCTCTCCCCTCCCCCCCGACCCAGAAGAAAAAATGAAAGTAGTTATGTAAAAATCAACTTTGGGGTAATCCTCTGTTACATTTACTTAGCTGTGTCTTAATGGAAATAATCAGTGTTCATTAATTTCCCACCACTTTCGATTTTATCTGTTTTTCCTACTCTATAAAATGCCGCTTGTATTTAATTATCACGGATGCTTTACTGTTTCCTACGTACAGACTTCTTTATTCGCCGATTAATGTTGCTTTGCTTTCGAGTAGTTCCGCCAAACCCTCAGACGAGTTATCTCCCCTTCAATGCCAAACAAGCTAACAAAGTATTTCGTCGATCCCAGTCTATGAAGTATCATTCAGGAAGCTAGCGAATCAGGCTGACATCTCTAAAAGGAATTTTAGGAAAGCATTTCTGAAGAGAGATTTGTCAAATCGCTGAAGTAATCGTTAATATTTGGTACAGCTCATGGATGTTTATAAACGCCCAGTGCTACAAATTCATGAAAAAGATCCTGGTTTTCTTTTCTGTGTCGGTGATGTTCGTGAAGCTGAGCCAGGAACACTACGCGCTACATATGTCGTTATTTGTACTTAATTTAATAAACGGCTACAAATATAATTACAGTGAAGCTAATGCCGGAAACAAAGACGGCGAAGAATGCGCAGATAAGTTTATTTTTAATATACAAGAAAGCGGAGTAAATATTCGCTTCCGTTTCTTTCTGGCAGCTTTGGCTTTAGCTGAATTTCGTTTTTGATAGCAATTATCATTTAGGTTTTCTCCGAGGAAATACACCCCAAGCATTCAGCTCACGAGCAAGGTTTTCTCTCAGCCAAGTGCAATTTCGTAACGAAGGCTTCTAATAGTAGCGCTGCACTGCAGTAGATCTAATGCATTACCGTACCCTTAATTGTGATTAGCGTATTTTTAGTCGTGTTTCGTACTGGTTTCATTACTCGTGAAAGTATCATGTCGCTGTGTATGGCTCTGGTGTGCTGTTGATAGTCTTTGATTCTGGTTCTAATAAATGGACAATTACCGCGCAGCTGTGGATATTTCCGATGTCTCCTTCGTAGTATTTCTCACTAGTAGCGCTAACCTTAGAGTTACTGTTTCGCCTCGTGTGATAACAGTGAGCTATTACTTACTATTACTATCACCTGAAGCAGTACAGTGGTGCAGTAGTAAGTGATTCCGCCATAATTCGTTTATTACCGTTAGAACTCCATTAACATGATTTCTTCTGCAGCCTTTTCGCCATTAGGAGCTGAAATACTCCTGTCACATTAATAATGCGCTAAAGAAACACGTGGTGATAAAGGACTTTAAAGGCGCCTGTAGCAAGTCAGGGTTAGGGACTGGATGATAAATCACACACCACTTTTAATAGCAAAATCTTTTATACCCCCTCCTCGATTGCAAAAAAATACTGTAAATTTTACAACAAAAAAAACCAGAAATTTTAAGCGTTGAGAATGAATATACTGGATGCTGTCTTTGCCTACTTTACTACGATAAATTAACCCTTTAAGGGAATTTGAATTGGTCGCCTTCACAGCCCAATCGTACAACATCTAAGAAGCGACGTGGTAATGTGGCCACGAGGTGTTCTGGCTTGGGGAGAGATCAGTTTAACTAAATATCGAGATTACAAAGAAAATATAGTAATAACAGGGAAACTTTCAACAAGATATTCTCGTTCAGACTGCGGAGAGAAGAAAGTGAGATAGGGCTATTTTTTTTTTTGTTGTTGTTGTTGTTCTTTTTGCACAACGAGACGAAGAATTCTCGAGGGTCGTTTGATTTTTACCAATGAATTTAATTGGGAGAATAAAAAGAAATTCTTTATCTTAAACACCATTTTTTTTCTTCTCTTGAAGCTGTCAATAATGCTTTTAACGTTTTTTAAAAAAATTTTCCGGATTTGATTACGAGATTTGCCTATCCAACTGTAAAAGTGTAAAATCTAACTACACTGCTCAAATCAATATGAAATCTGGCTGCCGAAGTTTGGCACCAATTAAGCGCGAACCAGTCGTTTTCGGAGAGGCCGACTTTTTACGGCCATCTTCTCAATTCATGTGGAAAATGTCTGCAGCGGCTAATGAAGTCGGTTTTATTTTAATCTCGTGTAAATATTTGATATGAAAGAATAATTAACCATTCAATTCTCTCTCGACGCATTTTTAATCCAGAATTCTCGCGTTCTGCATAAATTTGTGCGCCCCGTGTTCTTCCCAGGTTTATCGAATTAGAATGGAGGGAGGATAACTGCCCTCATCGTGTCCAGCTTCAAAGAACGGATGATTGCATTAGTAGGTGCGAGGATGTCACGCTTGCTGGTGTTTGTTTACATGAGTATCTTGAACACCCGTGTGCAGTGCGCGTAAAGCCAGAATTAAAGGCAGGAGTCAATAAAACAGATGAAGCCACCTTAAATATTCAACATCTGCGGCTAACGAAATTCCAGCGACTTCTTTCCTGGTGTCTGTTTGTGGCTGTGAGGCCAATCTCTGGGATGAAATATCGAGGGATACATAATTATAAACCGGTGTGGGGAGTGAATTATCTATAGTTACACGGCACCACTCTACTTAAGGGATTTGTAAAGGGGCTGAGTTGCGATGGACTTACACGATGATTTGTTGTCACGTAAAGTAGAATCGAGTTTCAACCAAAAGTCAGCTCTCCCTTTGTGCTTCCTCGATGCAATAGTTTTCATTTTTTTAGCTGAAAATATTAAAGTTTTTTGTATATTTTTCTAACTTGAATATATATATATATATATATTATAACCAACAGCGTTTAAATATCAGACGATATAAAAATGTGCAGTATTCACAGTGGAATATGACTCCGTTTGTTCCAGTCTTTAAGATGATCTGCTCTGTTGACTCGTATATTTATTAGCGCCATTTATCATTGTTTATATATTCTTGTCATCGGTGAAAATGCAAGTAAAAAAACACAATTAGTCGCGAAAAGAAAGAAGAAATAAAGGGAAAGGTCAGTCAAATTCCACGCTTTGTGATCTGTCAAATAATTTTTTGTATTAGTTAGCGTAAAGTGTGTTGTTGTTGTTGTTGTTGTTTTATATAGCGAAAATACTAAGGAAAGTGACAGCTGGATATTATGAAAAAGAGATTTACATGTTGGTGAGTCACGAGAACCATTCTATATTTTTTAGAAAGGAAAGGGAATTAATGGAATCTATTTTGAGGCCGTGTTACCAAATCAACGGCACGATGATAAATATTTCTGCCGAGGGAGGAATGTGACCGTCAGGAGCTGACGTCGAGATCGAATGGCAAAGTCAGCACTGTGAGCTCGAATACATTCTTTTTTAAAAACGGTAAGAAAATTCCCGTGAGACGCCGGGTCGAGAAAACCATCCCACTACACCGTCGTCGGGTACAGGGCGTCCCTTTGCGTTTAAGAGTGCAGCATCTCGGGCACCTCGCACGAACTTGAGAACCCAGGCGTCACGACTTCTATTTGAATGTCGTTTGAAGCAGACATCCACCGATTTCTACCTCCCTCCCGTGGGTGATCACGTGCGTTTGCTGTTGTTGTTGTTGTTGTTGCGCGTTGCACTGTGGGAAGATTTTTCTAGATTATCGGCAGACAGAAACCCAGATTCTGATTCTACTACACAGTTAATTATTATTTATTTTCCCTGTGTTTTTCGTCGGAAAACAGCGCAACAAGTTCCGCAGAGATTCTTTCGGATACGCACGTGATTTTTTTTTTTCCCCAGCACGCGCGCTATCGGTTTATCGGTGGTAACTCTCACGATAATCGAAATGAACTCAAATTTCTCGTAGATGATCCGTTACCTGGCCGATTTTTTTTTTTTTTTTTTTTATTTTGCGTGATAACTTTCAGTTATTTAAACTCGGCAGAAACAATTAGATCTGCGTATTGGACACGTGCGTGGAATTTGTTGCTGAAGGAGAAAAACTCGCCAATACTTCACGACCACGAGAATTCCGTTAACGCGATGGATGAAGAACGATAAACTTTGCGGCGACTTTGACAGATAGCTGCTGTGTCCAGAGACACACCCACCCCCCGGGGGATTTCTTAGTGACAGTGAACGAATTTACCATTAAGGAGCTGTGCCATCCCAGGAAATCGGGGAATCGCTCGGTGGCTTAGGTTTGTGGGCGAACATCACTCATCTGCGAGAGAGCGATTGGCCGGGAGTCGATCTCTCTCTCTCCTCTCCCCACCCACCGCCTCCTACTGGGAACTGCAGGAGAAGTTCGCATCTTAGAAATCTGTTCAAATTCTGTCGTCCGCCGTGAATAGGATAAGCCGACAGAAGAGAGTAACGATGACCAAAATTTGCCTATCGGGGTATTGTAGCGAGTGATACACGGGTTTATTGCATGTACCGCTCACGCTACATCGCACTCGTGTTATTCCGAAATACAAGCGACAACCCGGAGTAGACGAGGCAGAGGGGCCCCAGCATAATCCGTAAATCTCATTTGTTACAGTGATTTCCTTCCAGAGACTTTCCAAGTTCGTGTTTCAAGCTTTCAAAAAAATCTACTCGCAAACAGATGGAGAGGAGCAGCTCTTACATCCATTCCCACCCACCCAGCCACCCACCATCCTCTGTGGACTCTCGGTTCTCGTGTCTTGTTCTCAGCAGTGTAGCCAGCCGTACATCGTGACCACGGCTTCTTTTTTTAAAAAAAAAAAAATTAAGATAATTAAAGGAAACCTGACCGGTTAAGGCAGATTAGTAAATAAGAAAATCTAAGGTTCCGAACTAGAAAACAAAAAAAACTGCGTGTCTACTTACTGAGTTTGGAGTCAGAAGTCACTTTTTTCTATGCATCGATAGGTGCCGGAAATTTTCATCTCGGAACTTGGCTATGACTTCGCGACAACGTGCAGTTCTCGTGAGAGCTGGAACACCCTTATCACGTTAATGACGGGAACTGCTCACAAAGATACATCATAAGAAATTACAAAAGGTACCTATATATATTTGTGTAAAATACAGCAACAGTTCGTTTTTACCGTTGTTCTCCGCTGTAAAGTCCTTGACTGGTGTCTTACTAAGATTAATAAAGAACCGTAATATCACACAATTTAAATATTTTCAAAGAAGAGAAATTGTTCTCTGGCTTCATAAAAGACGATGGCGGAGTTCACTGTGCACTATTGGACGGCTGTAGATATAGTGTGGGGAAAAGCTGTGGAGTGACAATTGAAATTATTCTTATTGTGATGTGGTTTACTTTATCCCGAAATACTTCCTATATTTTCTTATCACGAATACTACTAAAAGTAGTTTTAAAAAATGATAACGATCTGCTACGGTTCCTTTTTTTTATTATTGTTGTTATGGTCAAATCTTTATCCGTGAGTCACAAGGATGGCCGAAGCCCGGTGTGAGCCCTGCAGACAGCTTCAATTCCTTAAGAAACTCGAGTTGTGCTGGGGGAAAAGTGTGCGTCATGTGGCTAAATCGGCTCCACATCCGGTTGCCGAGGAAATGTAGTGAACGAGATTAAAAAAAAAACCCTGAGAATATCTGTGCTGATCATAGAGGGCTGACTTATTCGTGTTTGTCTCAGAAACAGAATATATTTGTTTAAATCGTAAGGCGCTGATATATTTAACAAAGCTCGTCACGCCTTGTCTGACCTCACGATGTATTTTTCCTGGTATAAGTTTAAAAGCATCAGCAACATCTATCGTACAAAATCCTTGAACTTGCAGTCTTCTTGGCTCCAAGTGAAAGAAAAAAAAGACGCGATTGACAACCACAGGTGATCGATTATCATAACCGTTAGTAACGAGTTGAATCTGTCGATCTCTAAATAGAGGTTTAATTGGATTCCGGTAACTGTGTATCCCGTAAGAACTCTTCGAGTGCCATCTATCACGGCCCTCTTGATAGCCGGAGTAAGACAGGATGGGGGACAATGTTCATTACTTGTAGCTGCGCCTTCGCATCACAGTCCTTCTTCGAGGCGTTCATTTTGACGGGTCAAAGCAGTGATGCGTGTGTTTGTCACTTTTGTCAAGCGGTCTGTCCAATATCAGGACCGTGTCGCGATGCCACCTTAATGAATGCACTATCGACTCTTATTACTTGGAGAGTTCTCGCTGTTTGATCTGATGTCGAATGCGGGGGTAGCACATGGAGAAAAATGTACACATTTCTTAGTCAAAGGCAGCCTTAGAAAAACGGAAAGGTGGATCTAGCAGGGATGGAAATTAGGTTGTTTCGTATTATCTACTCTGTTGGTGTATTTTTTTTGTTTAAGTTCTGTCCCGCTAGGGGGCTCTGACGGCCGTGCAGCTGCCTACCATCAGCGGAACACAACGTCGGCCGAAGAGCAAAAAAAAAAAAGGGGGGCGGTTCCATTAAAACTTGTTTCTCATAGAAAGGAACCGAAACAGGAAGTATCTCTATTTTCTTACGCGCGTAAGCCGGAAGGTGGCGTCTCGAATCGTGAAATTTCGAAACCCAGGACTGTCACCGACAGAACCAGTCAGGCGTTTGTCATGATGAAGCCGCACGCCCTCATCGCAAAAAAAAAAAACAAAGGTGGGGGAGGATCAGAATCCCTCACGTAAACCTGAAAGGGACTCGCTTTGCACCTACTTTAGTTTCTTCTTCTCCTCCCCCCCCCAACCAGAAGCCCGTTAATCTTTAACGGGACCTCGCTTTTATAACGTGCACGTAGATCGGACGCGTTCTACATCGGTTGAGCCGTCATCAGCCGGAGCCGGCATCGCAGCTATCGACCTTCCTTCGGCGATCGCTGCAAAAAGTCAATCTCGCAGATTACTCTACACTGTCGGTGCAGTCGCTTGAAGGAATCGTTAAAAGAATGATAGTCGCGAGTTCGAGGGCGGATGGGTCGACGCGCTGACGACGAACCGTCTTACCACTCGCTCGTGCCGAGCTCCCGTCACCCCACTCATCTCCACATCTTTCCGACAAACCCTTGCGCGTGCGGTTAGATGGTTGGGCGCGCTGAAAGGGAGAGTTCCCCGGAAAAAGGTTTCAATATAATTAATTAAAACCGATGGATTCTTTCGATTAGTTAATGGAAAAACAACAACAACAATTCCTACTTTACGTTAATTGTCCATACGGCTCCAAGTCTGCCTCCAAATCAAAAGTTAATTTGAGAATCTCTTTGATTTGTGCTGTTTAAGGAAACAAAGTCATTATTTTTGTTGGTTTACGATGGGGAAATGGCATAATTAGCATATTTGATTCACTAAATCGGTTTCTTTTTCCTTTCCTGGTGAATCTCGCGAAACTTAAGTTACTGACATTACGTATTCGCCAGATGGGCATTCCTGCGGTTCACTCTACTGACGGAGCTCGAGTTCCTGTCAGTAACGGCTCGGTGCTCTCCCTTCTTCACCAGCCGAGCACGTGGTTTCCCCCCGAGAAACTGAAAGCTTAAAGTTCAACGGATATCTCAATTTTCGGTGTTTTTCACATTTATTTATAATTCTGAAGAAGGATTCCGTACAGTTTCCTATTCTATGTTGTTGGTTGTCTTTTTTAAAAAAAAAACAACAACAAAACATTCAAAACACGATTATAAAATTAGGTTGGCTGGTTATTGCGTCGTTACAAACGTCTCGACAGTGACCCCCCAGGACCCTTTCTCTGCACCAGCCGTCTCTAACTGTTTCCAAGAGCCAGGTAATTACTTTCTTTTTTCTTCTGCGTGCAATATTGGCAAAGGTTTCGAAATGCACGTGTGACTAAACCAGATGTTACTTGATGCATGCATTTATCACTGCGTCTTTTATGTCAATAGGGAACTCCTCGGCTTGACAGGTTAATTAAAAACGGGAAGACGCCGGCCACTGCGGCGGAGTTTGTGTTTTTATGGAAAAGACGGGTTGTCAAGTGCAGTTTTAAAGGGAACAGTTTCATGAATTGTTTTTGCTTCCCTTGGTCGATGGCCGCTATCAACTTTAATTATAAAACAGTTGTCGTTTTCTGGCTGAGACAAGTTTCATATCAGTTTATTGGTATCTAACTTTGAGATTTTAGTCAGAACTGTAATTCTTCTGCTTTCTATCACTTTCTCCGTTTTTCTTTTTTGTTGCCTTTCTTTACCTCGTAGTCTATGGAGCGCTTAAAGCTGACCGATTCCGGTTTTCCCCTAACGACTTTTGCTTTCCACTGTTTTTTTTGGTGAGGGGAGGGGATAAGATCGAGGCGATTCCTGTAGAACCCCGATCCGGCGGATGTCGCACCAATTTCCAACTGTCGCCCCATCACCGGAACACGCCCACTGTACGGCACCGGAAGCAATTTAAAAAAAAAAAAAAACAAAAACGAAGAAGCCTTGCAACGGAACGCGTTACGAGTCGGGTGGGTAGTGGATAGTGACGCGCGAGCCATCGTCCACAGCGCCACCCGCGGTCGCCAGTGACGACGGCGGCAGCTGTACCTAAGTGTGACACTCCGCGATACCCAAGATTAAATATCCTTTTTTTAGGAAGTCGGATGGACGGCGATTCGGAGAATCGGATCCGCAGTCTTCGGTATGGACGACACCTCGCAAGGCGACAGGCAGCGACGCTGGCACTCCTGCCTGGTTCCCCAGCTTCGAGACGAGACCAGGAAGATCTCGCCGACGAGGAACAAAACAAATACATCGATACGTTCGTTTTAAGGAGAATCACCGCCCGAAATCTGGTTTTCAGGTCGGTTTTACAAGAGAAAAATAAACTGTGGCGAATAACCGCGAACGCGTTTTCGCGTTTGCCGAGGCGGTGAGGGAAATCCAGAGTTAACCCTTTGCATAGGGGTTTCTAAGAATTTAACCACAACCCCGACACCAGCCCTCCCGTCGTGTACCGTGATACACTGCAGCGTGGCGCGATGTTGGATCTCAGATATTTAAACAAATTATTGTTCGTAAAATTCAAATGGAATATGCGGTTATTTCGATAATCTAAAGTTGCATTTATATCCCAGCTCGCGGGCGGATTATTAGAGGCAGTTGTAATAGACGCTGATAGTTTCCGCAGCTGCCGTCGCATACTTCACGTTCTATTTCTACATTTTAAGCAAATGGCAACAAAAAAAAAATCTGCGATTTTAAGAAAAGTAAGATCGCTGCGGTAGAAGCGGGAGAGAGTGCAGTCTTAAGGTTTAAAAGGAAAGTCTAACATCCTGATATTTTATACCTAGGAGGAAGTGTGTTGGAGGCACTAGAAACGGATGCATGATTCGCTGAGCGTTACCAAGGCAACTGCTTCCCATCTCCTCATTTTTTGTAAAACTTAATGTCCACGATGTCTGTGTTCCTAAACTCTGATCGCCCAGTTTACGTTTCTTCTCGTCTGAACCACTCTGACTTTGAAGTCTGATAAAAGGCGTTGTTCACCGAAAGGCTCTTTGAACGCCGTCCAGAGTCTAATTGTGTATCTAGCATCTCGATGACAACCACCATTATCAGCCGCTGTAACAGAAAGTCTGCCAAGGTGAGGCGGGCATGGGACTTCAGCTCTGCATCTTATTTTCCTTCCATTAGCTACGCAGGTACCGTAGTCCCGGAGTAAGAGGACTTATTGTTCGGCTAATATTGCCTCCAGCTTCTTTATCCAGACATTAATTTCGGAATAATACGATAACGGTACGCTACAAGTAGTAGGCAACTGACCTTCTATAGTAAGTAAACAGGTGCTGTGGGTAACACCCTGAGAAAGACGGTCCGAACCCCGATCCGACCGCTACAGATAAAATCATTCTTTCCACTTTCGTGGTGACCTCTCTTAGCTGCGATTTTAGAAATTTTAAATTAAAAAAAAAAAAAAAACAGAAGAGAAGTTGTTTTCAAAATAATTTATTCGTTTCTTCATTTACCAATTTGTCAAGAACGCAAAAGGAGATTAATCTATGTTAGGGTCAACAGGGAGACATTCGATTAACCACTAATGCGATAATTATCTACGTTTGTTGTTGTTTGTAAAATTCCACATCCTGTGCTGAAAAAAGTGTCCAAATCCTCGTCACCGTCATGAAAACAAACTTCTCCGAAGATGGTAATTATCGAATTCCCTTCAGAAGAAGAAAAACAAATTCCTAATGTAAATATTTGTTTACGAAATAAATCAACGGCTATGATTATCGCTCGTTTCTCTAGAGACATTTCCTGGATATGGTTTCTAATGCAGATAAATCGCAATGTATGCATGTAGTTTTTTAAATGCGTCCCTGTAGAGCCACTGATGGTAGAATCTACTACTAATTAGAAAAAAACTTTCTGACAGGAGAGAGCCTTTGATTATTTTAGCCAAGAGCCCCAAAAAAAAAGAAATAAATGAAAATACAGATATTGTGCATTGCCCGGCTGGTTAGAAAATTATAAAGTATTCATATTTTGTTCTGAAATAAATAAATAGAACCGTTTTTTTTTAAAAAAAAATCCAGTTCATCAAAACTGAATCAATATTTAATGAGAACAATTTATATTGTAAATAACACCCGAGATACAGGCACGAATATAGTAGTTTAAAATTAAATTGAAATTTAGCAAGATCTAAATGCGGTTAATAAACAAATTTATTTATTTATGGCATTCTCCACCCCCAAATTAGAGTAATACATCTAAACCATTACCTTCAAGAGATTACAATACTTCTTCCAAAGCATATGAGCCGTGCCATAGCTCTCCTGTCATGAAGACAACAGATAGGGCGTGTGTCGTAATCACGCGTAGTTCCGTATGACGTACGGTTTTATGTCACAGTTAGGCAAATCTTGGACTGTGCTCCTTTGTTTTCGAGTGTTCAGACGTCGCTAATTCTTCATTTTTAATTATTTCATAAAACTCTCAATCACAAGCTACGACGCACTCCAGTTATTTCTCACACGAATATGAAATTTTTGATTGGTATTCGCGTATAATGGAGTCCGAATTATCAACACTAGCGAGAGAAGTCAAAACTGAGTGGCACCGGAGTTTTAAGATGTAGCTCAAAGAGATTAACCCGTTCCCGTTCATTATTTTAGTTTGTAAAAAGAAAAAAAGAAAAAAAAGTCTTCGAAGGTTGGTAAATCACAAAATTATTGTTGGGGGGGAGAGATTTTTGAAAAAGGAGAGAAGAGTGCCACGTAAGAGCTGCTGCTGCGACAGCCAGCCTCATCATCTCTAAGGAAAGAACTCGCATCGTCATTTTGATTCAAAAAAGTATTTCTGGAAGTAGAAAATTTTGGGAATGTCAGCATCATATCGGTTTTACCTCACATAACGTTAATTGCTGACACAGGACGAGTTCCATAACGTGCGCTTCAAGCAAGAATTTTCATCTATTGCATCATAAGTGCCACTTTAAATATTTTAGATAATGAAGATTTTGAAAAATGTCCGAGCTCTTCTACGTTGGAACTGAAGAGTAACTGCTCCAACTAATTCTAACATGGTTTCTACCAGAAACAGCAACTTTTAGTTTAATCAGATTTTTAATTAGTTATGTTCAATGAAAACATTTGGATTTTATCCGTTCCACTTGTGATTTGTGCCTATGCATTCCTTAAAACGTTCTTTCTTAATAATAATAATAATAATAATAATAATAATAATAATAATAATAATAATAATAATAATAATAATAATAATAATGTTAGACGATTAACGCCAAACAGAGTACATTACCTTTTATTTATAAGCAATATTTAAAAGTGTTTTTTTTTTTAAATTTAATCTAAACCTAGACTTTCGTTAATAAAAACTGAGATATTTACTCTGATGAACATGATAAGTGCGGTGCCATCTTAATCTGGTTACCTCTAGCATCTGACCTGAATTTCTTTCAGGCTGGAAGATGGCTAAGGGGCACTATCACCACGCCGAGAACAGGCGGACAGTGAGATATTTCTACGATTATCCGACCTTTTTATTATAGCGATAGCGCGGACAGAGTCAACGGCAGACTGCCAAAGATCTTGACATTTCTGGTTGATCCTTGGCTAATAGGACCGCGAAGATTTTACCATATATATATATTAAGTTATTTTGCAATTTTAAATATAGATATACTTATTTTTTATTTATTTTGTATTTTACAATTACGTGTGCATGGTTCATACAAACTGGTTTCCAAGAACAACAAAAACAAAAAAATTCAAAATAGTTTTACTTGCCAAATGATCAACGGAAACTCTTCGTGTAAAACAACTTTTTTCATAGAAATAGGTAAATTAAAAAAAAAAAAATGGGGGCGTAAGGGCAACAAATAGGGCCAAATAAGGAGAAAGATGGAATTTTAGTAAAGAAGAATGCGATATTTCTTGACCCAAGTACAGGAATCACATCGGCCTTTGATCTCGCTTATGGCCCCATCAACGACAACCACGAGCAGTAAAGTCTGTTGTCTCATCAGAGACGTTCGCAGCTCTTGGAGTGATTGTCGGGGATGGGTTCGAAGGATTAGAAGCACGTCTTCCTAAAGCGTTCCAAACATTCTCAATAAGACTTAGCTCAGGACACCCTGCTGCCCATTTCATATGGGTAATTGTTTGGTTTTGAAGATGTGAGTCCATCACACGTGCCCTATGTGGGCGAGCGCTACCGTCCATTAAGGTCAAGGTCTCTCCACTGGCACATACGCGTGGCCCGACATGGGGAGCCACAATCTTGTCTCCGTGCCTGACTGCAGTCACGGTACCTTCCTGAAACACTTGCAAATCTGTACTTTCGCCCAACAGAAATCCCTACCCCGACCACTACCTTTCTACCACCGAAGTGATCCCTTTTCGTGATGGTTGTGGACTGGCTGCGTGTTGTTTCCGCCTGGCGAGCAGCACGCTGCGAGTGACACTGAAGGCTAAATTTTTACTCGTCCGTAAGGAGAACTTGGCTCCAGTCTTGTGATGGCGCTAGTAAAATCGCTTCTGTTTACGGCGGCGAGTCAACGAGATATGTGCCGTAGGACATTTTGCATAGACCCCTTTTTCTCGCGAGCTTGATGCCAGCCTCTTCGTGTCTGGACAAAAATCAGGAGAAAGCTGAGAGAATCCGAAGAAAGACGAACGACTACGGCCAATCTTCGGTAAAGTTGCCTTTCAAAACAAATGACTTGATGGAGCCGAAAACGACACGAACTCAGGCTAGTTTTTGTTTTAAATTTCTTTATTCCAAAGTTAATCTACGTTTCTACAGAAACTCATTTGCATATTTCTTTGATAAAACTTGTGTCACATCAAGAGGAGTTTGTTGAACATCTGGTGAATGGAACTTTAGCCATTTTGAAAACATTTTAGTCTGTTGCTTCGCTTCTGGAAGACTGTTTTTTTTTATTTTTATACGTCTAAATTGAAAATAATACTGAAACAGCTATTTTCTGATATTAATTTGCCTTTTCATTCATTACAGTAATAGAAAATTCCTTTGCAAATAACCGCGCGTGCGTGGTTTGTTTGTTCTCTATCCGAATTATCAGCGGTGGATATGCGAGTTGTCAGCAACGGAGCGATGAATAAGCTCGGGATGTTCATGATACTAAAGATTATCTTCCGGAATCTTACCACTAGAACTCTGTTGAAAGATATTCTGTCAGGTTCAACTAAAAGCAGGCCGACAATAATTTCTGTTAATGCCTTATCTCGTTCTAGCTTAAAGTTTCGCTGTTTAGCGGTGACCTGACAAAAACAATATACATTTTGGTTTGTGTGTGTGTGTGTGTCTGTCTGTCTGTCTCTCTCTCTGTCTGTGTCTGACAGGTGTGGTCAGTAGCGGAGAGTTTACTGTTGTATTTACATCTTTGACAAAATCTTAAGAGAGCTTTAAAATGTGTCTATGGTTTGTCTAGTAATGGGACAACAAAAGAAAGAAATAATAAGAGAAACCGATAAATAATTCACGTCTTATTTCTCGACAAACTGAACCAATTTAAAAAAAAAAAACCGAGAGAGAGAGAGATGGAGAGAAGAGATGGAGAGAGAGAGAGAGAGAGAGAGGAGAGAGAGAGAGAGAGAGAGCGGAGAGAGAGAGAGAGAGAGAGAGAATACGCAATTTAACTGAATAGATAAATCGGTACACAAAAGTTTTCCCATTAAAAACTAAGCTCACAGTTTTAATGAATGACTAATTCTCGTGTTTCTAGTTTAATATTCGAGCAGTAAGTTGCCGGTATTTCGATGTCATCCGAAAAAGCAATTATGGTTTAGATTTAGAGGGCCACGATTAAGAAAGGAACAGATTCTCACTTCCGGAAATACGTCACCACAAACCGTATACTTACGTAGATAACCCGGACAGAATCCTTTGGTTTTTACGTTACGGGTACCTGGTCCTTAAGTGAAGGAAAGCAGTACAGTATTTCCTCGATAAGAAGAAAATAAGACTAAGATTCAAAGAGGCCACAAGCTTGGTCAAGAAAATGTTTACAGAAGTGGACTGAAAGCCTGGAACCGGAAGAGTTAACGAAAGTAAGCTCTGGTATAATTCTTCCAATAGAATTGGCGTACTTTACAGTAATTCTGAGGAATGTGGATTGATGTGCTGATGTTAGGGTTTATGGATGAGCAGGGTTGCCAAGGCGAGATAATTTTCCATCGTGCATTAGCTCAAAAAAACGTTTGACATTCGGTTTTCCGAGGTTCAAACAGCGTCAGCAGAGGAGAACGATGCAAAACCATCGTCAACATGTCTAGAGTAGAAATTTAGTAGCTGACCAAAATAATTTTAATATTTATTTTTAACAGATAGTTCATAAACTAGTGGCATCTGAAACTAACGACGCGCACCTGTGAGTCTGGAATGTCGGGAGCACCAAAGAAACCCTGACAAAGTTGGCTAACACATCGATCAAAGGTTGTGCTGTCGCTGTTGCTTCAAAGCCGGAGATCAACTGATGGGAGCGTTTCAAACACGACCGCAGAGTTAGTCTAATACGGATGGCTTTGTTTGTGAATTCTTGGCGATCCGCGGAGAGCTCGTGATTGCCATGCAGCATCATGCGAATTGATAATCGGAATCCAAGATTAAATGCTTGCTTTCAGTGTTAACAAACGTCTCTGTAGACGCCATTCCGAAAATGGCGCATATCGGAGCCTTATATTTCTACTTTGAAACGCTAAACGGTCTGGGAGTGCAGAGAAATCCGTTTCCCATGTCTTCAGCCTCATGGAAGTTAATAAATCGAACGCTTCTATCGGGTTAAAATTTAAAAATTTATATTAGAAATCGCGCTTTTGTTAACCTGCTTGTTTGTTTGTTACGGCAGCTTTAAATTAACTACGTATGCAGTCTGGAACTACTTTCTGCCTGCTGACATTTTCAGAAAGTTCTGCCACAGGGCAGCCCTACTAGCGGAAGATGAAACGTCTGCCGGCGCTCAAAGGCGGAACTGAGGCTGATTCTGTTGATGTATTTATTTATTTAATTTTTCGTCTCCATTTTTTTAATGTATGGTTTCTTCTTATGGTTCCAATAAGGGAAGGTTTTATAACGTATCGGAAAATAAAACAAATATATATATTTAGTATTGACGGACAGCCACGGGTAAAATTCCAATATCCTCGACTAAAATATCATTAAATCAATGTGATTGTTATTACGTCAGTTCCGTTTGCCTAACGACAGTAACGTGACTAACTTATTCCTGATCCGGTTAATAAGCTTTTCTAGTTTCTTTACAACGGCTGAAGTAATTTCTTAAAACACTTTTCCGTTATAGGAGGAGGAAAAACCAAGAACTAAGTGCAGATAACTCTACAAAACAGATTTACTTATCCGATAGTTTCTGCAGCTCTGGTGTGAAAGACAAACAGAAAGGTCAACAACTTGAAGGAAATAAACGCTCGTCTAAATGTAAACTGTCCACAAATTCAGTATGGCTAAATCAGGGGTCACCAAACATTTTTCACAGTGGGCCTGATGAACTGACGTCGCGGGCCTGATCCGCCCGCGGGCCGTAGTTTGGTGACCCCTGGTCTAAACGAAAGTATAAAGGTGGGTGTGTCATGGCATAGACTGGAATCTGATATGGCGGAAAAAAAACATAATCGTCTTTCTTTCTGGGAATATCTCATTTTGCGTTGTACATTGCCATTTTAAAGACATTTACCAACAAGACGGGAGATGCTGAAATGCCATATTGTATAGGATAACCGCGCTACAAGCTACACCCGTCGGGTGATGGCAGTCTAAAAGAGGAATCAAGATATTAATCTTCTTCACTAGGAACTTAAAAAAAACCCTTATATAAATCCGATCGAGCATCTTTGGGAGTATCACAACCTTAGACTGAGGGAAACCTCTCTACTTTTCGTCAATATGATAAAATGAAAAGAGGTTATAGCAAGAATGTAAAAGAACCTAGATTAGATTTTAATGCAAAGTGCTTTTCGATTCGTTGCCGAACAGAGTAGAGTACGGCTCAGTTCACTGCTAAAGACTGTTCGACCCAGTACTAACATAAAACATTCCACTCTTTTGCTTGCTTATTTTCTTCTGTTTATTGCAGCAAACTATCATACTGTAATAGCACCTGTCGATATTATTATGGCAGAACACTATAATTGTATTCCACTTGAGGAACAATGGCACACAGCGATCGGAAGTTATAGAAAAACAATGTACTTCTTGATTAAATTAACCTGTAAAACATGTTAGCGATTGAATGACGTCGTTATCTGATTGGGAACTGTACAGAGTTAAAGTTCGCACGACGACTGGCATTGAGTATGTGTGTGGGGCCCTTGCGACTGTATTCAACCGAGGAAACGTCTGAACAAAGTCTGATTAATCTACCTGGTTATATTTGCTATTCCTCAGAGGCAAATTAGGTCCGGATCGTATAGTCTATGTAAACGGGGACTCCAAGATCCTTACGCATCTATGAAGATCGGTCCAGGAATGCTCACTAGGTGGAAGATTTTGAAAGATTTGGTGACAATGTGGGGCCATCATTGTATAGCCTTGGTCAGTTATTTTGACTCACCAAGTAATTTTCAATATGTTTGCTTTTATGCTAAACACAAAAATTAAATCTAAATTCACAATATTTACCTAATAATCTAATTTTTTTCTTCTTTACATTGATAAAACTTTATAAAACTAACACCAAATATATATGAAACAATTTCAGTATGAATAAGTGTTACTTGCATCAATAAAAAGTCAGCATTAATTAGAATATTTTGGAATTTTCCATTACATTCCAGATGATTCCCGGTCTTTCTTTTCAATATAGAAAATTAAGAAGATTTTTATGGATTTGCTGATAACTTCTCCGTGTATAGAAATAACTATCCATGTATAAGCCGTTTCCCGTCAGCGCTGAAGTAAGTTTCCAGCTGAAAATATTAATCCTGAATTGTGAAACTGTGTGTGGAAATTGTGTAAGTGATCGGGGTAGAGAGAGGATTGGGCCTGGCGCGTTCAGAGGGTGTCGAGAAGCTCTGTCTTCAAGTAAGATTGATATGATTAAAAAAAATTAGAAGTTTTCTCCTAAGAAAAGGGTTGGATCAACAACAACAACAAAAACAAAGATAAACTGTCCCCAAGGGAAGAACATATTTTGGCGAGACTTCAAGAAAAAGATAGATTTGCCTTAAGTGATACATTAGCTAGAGAATTGGAAGAAAGTGCTGCCTAAAAAAATATCGGATAGATTATCTGCTATTAGATACTTTGTTAAGAATGGTTTTTCAAGTCACACATCTCAGATTTAAAAAAAAAAAACAAGACTTTTTTTGCTATATTAAGAAAGAAATAGCAACATTGGAAAGTAAAATATCGGGGCAAGAGAGTGTTATTTTTTTTTTTTTTTGTCAGATAGAAGAAAGTTCGCTTAATCTCTTCGATAATCGCTGTACTTTGGGAGTGAGAGTAAAATCACCCTGAAGAATTAGATCAAACTGGGTTTTACCAAAACCGGAGCATCCCGCGAATCTTCGCACCTGTAGGTCTGTTTTATTTCTAACTAACAGTAAAGACAATTTGGTAATTTTACCAAAAACGATATTAATAAATACGAATTGAATATTTAATCTTAGCCGTCGATAGCCGAACCTTTCCCTGACCAGTCGGGCCCAGCCACTCAGAGAAGTCGGCCGAAAAAGAATAGCTTGGGCTGTGTGTGAGTGTGAGTGTGATTCTGCGAGATAGTTTGGACATCAGAGTTCCTTCCCCCCTTAACTGTCAGCGCATACATAGCCTGCTCCACGACTCCCATCTGCCCGGTCTTCCTTGCCTCTGTAAAACGACTGACTGTTAAACGTAGACATTCTTTTAAAAAAAATCTGCCGGCTGCGATCGTGCGACTGACTCCCTGCAGAGCCGGAACATAATACGCTAAGCAGTGGCGAGCCTGGCGCTGAGCCCGCCCTCCACACCTGTGGTATTCGGGCCCAGCAAAAGGTCTCCTCTATAATCCCTCTGCTTAGATAAGGGAGCAAACCCAGGCAACTGGATTAGGCTCACGCCGACAGACTAGTGCCGCAGAGCGACGAAAGGTCCTGCCTATGGGAAGAGGTTCGCCCTGGTCTGCCTCCTCGGGGGATCGAACACCCGCCTCCCTTACCCACAGTTAGTTTGGTGGCGAAGAAAGAAAGAAAAAAAAAGGTTCCAGGCTTTTTAATATAAACTCGTGGCTGTTTGTTTAAACGTCGAACGGGACTTAGGCGCGGAGCGTGGAGCTGCTGTAGGACTGGCTACGTCACAGCCAGCCGTTCTAACGGATGCCGTCGATGATGGAAAGAGAATGATTTCCGATTTGTCGATGTTTAACACTAATTTGGGAGTTTTCCTCTGTTTCTCTCTTCTTCTTTTTTTTGTTTTCCTGCCAAAAAAAAAGAGAAAAAAGCAGGGATAATATTATTAAAGTAGTTAAAAGAAAAAACACAACTGAGAAATATTTCTTGTAGAGTTTAAAATTGGATTTATTGCATCCGTTCCTAAACTTTCGGTTGCCCGGTTTTTTTTCTCATTGTGTATTCTGTTTGGTTCTCGGTAGCGTGGCTTCTCCCCCCCCTCCGATTTACTTCCTCTTCCAGCTGACTGCTGGGAGTTTTCCCTAACCCCAAAAGTCAGGAGAGGACTTCTCAACAAGAAGAGGGAGTTGGTACAGTACGTCCGTTGTAATAGCCAGTCGATACTTTAACTACACAGGCTCCATTTAACTCGCTGGCGTACGTCTGCCTGGTTATTCTACGTCCGCTGCAGCCTTTGTGTAAACGTAGCAGATTTAGGATGCTAAGTGGTGCGGATTAACTGCCTGCAGCTTAATGCAAAATAGCCCCCCCCAACCACGGCTTCCCCCCCCCCGAAGACTTCTGTCTGTCAGCTGCCAGAGATTAAGGTCTGAGTCTGTTTTACTTAACGTTCACTGTCAGGTGGCAGGTTCGCGCCTACAACCGACCATTCCGTTAATTCCACTCCAATATTGAACCATCGTCAGGGCCAGCGATTCTTACCGTTTTTTAATTAGTTACCAATTTCAAAATATACGTCTTGATATCTGATGCTTGCCGCATATGCTAGAGTTTTGAATAATTTGGTGGCGGGTCGGATCCCGCAAAGAGACTGTTCGTTATTAACAAAGAGCCGTCGCTGATGAATTATCCACGCATTTCTAAACGTGTTATGACAACAACTCCTTACCATGTCCTGTCATCATCATCATATATATATATATATATATTAGCGTCTACGTTCTTTTTATCTTTCACTGCTGGTAGCGAGAGCTTCGGTATAGAAAGAACGCGAGAAGGTAAAGGGAAAGCTGATACCGTCAGCGAACCAGTCTAGCAGCCAGTTTACATCGACTAAGCAGCTGGCTGCTATTCTCTGATTCCCATAGATAAGTTGACGTACAGTAATGGCGCGACCTGTGGACGACCATGCTTTACGTTATCGCCTGATGTACTCTAGGAAGTAGATGGCGCTCTGATAACTCATGACCTCCACCATCTCTCTGTTCCATTAGCCCTGGGGTAGAAATTATAAATTTCGCTCTTAATTTATCAATCCCAATATTGTAAATTGTTTACCGATTATTATTAGTAAATTTTAAATTACCAGTGTTTAGAAATAAAGTTAGATGAAATATTTTATACCAAACGCAATTCCTTTCGTATTTCGCCTGTATTCTTACCTATCACAGGTAGAGAAACTGTTGTCTTCAAAGACCGAAACCCTAGCAAATTTCTATTCATTCCACGGCTTCGTTTTGTTCCAAAAAATGTCTACGTCACCTTGACATCATCTGTGAGCCATGATGCTGTCGGGAAGCGGCAAGAAATAGGGTACTAACTAACTGTTAAACGAGAGTTTAAGGCGAGCATCTGCCATTTCATAGTCTTTCCCCAGGTGTGGAGCGAGAAACTGAACTGGGGCATGACGTCACTGTCCGAGCCCTCGGAAAGAAGATTCTTGTGCCGGACGAGAAGACACCTCCCATCATCCGAATGTTTTAAGAAAGTTTTAAATACGTAGTTTTTGACAAAGCGGCGTAGAAGTCAAGTGGTTAGCCTGTCGGACCGCTATAGTCGGAAGACGTGGTATGGGTATAGTTGGAACCGGCTCGGGGTCAAGGTGACATCTTAGCAAGGTTTTTCTTTCGCTCTTCTTCCTCTTCCGGATAGGCAGGTTTCTTCCAGGGACTCCGATCGCCTCCCACAATCTAATAATTCGAGGGTTTTAGCACGAACCCACGTAACAGTTCTGGAAGGGAGGGGAGAGCTTTACTATGGAAAACCTTACGAAGATGCCATCATTCGGGTAGGGTTCGCGAGCCCCTCATTTTGCTGCACGTGCCATTTGCGAAAAGCCATGCTTAACGCCTACCCTAAACACCATGTTTACACGGCATTTACCTTCCATACATATGTACAGGAACGCGCACATACCACTTACTGATCATCTTTAGCAGGGCCACCAGGAACCGCGGAGGGCCCCGGGGTACACTTGAAAAGCGGGCCACTTCCGATATAGTATCATATGTCATTTTCATTTGCGGACCCCGCGCTTCGGCGTAATCACCTCCCCTATCCCCTCTCTATTGACGCTCCTGGTCTTTAGGTACCTCAGGTCAATGATCACCCACGAACTAGGGATGGGTTCATCGGCAGACCGCATAATTGCTAAGGCCCCCAGTTCGAATCCTTTTGGCGTAGCTCCCTAGTTTCAAAAAAATAAAAAGAAGGTAATGACCGCTTTCCGTCTGGTTTTATTTAACAGGCAGATGTTGAAAAATTAAATACTTTTAAGAGACTGTATTTTAAAAATTCCTCTAAAACAAACTGCACGATGACCGTATCACGTCTGTTTGTTTTGTGCTATTACTGAGAGGGGACCGATCGTTAGAAGTGCATGTTTTTCCTGATATCTGAGTATCTGGATTCAAGCCCTTTGGAATTCGAGTATCAACGCGGTTTTATCTCTGGCCAGAATATGAAGGTCCGTGAAATTTCACATTCTTTCTATGCCCCCCCCCCTGACTGTCAAGGACTGAAACTGATATCAGCTGGAACTCTCCACCCACAACCCCTGTAAACCATCAAGACGGCTCCACCCACCTATCACGAGGGCTCCCCGGGGGGCACCAGCCACTGTTTATTTATCAAGCACCTGACAGCAACAACCCGACCCTTTACCGAAAACCAGTGATGCACTTCCACTCGTTCTCAGACAAACTGCTACGATACAATAAACAGAAGCGTTGCCACGTTTATTTATTTTTATTATTATTATTATTATTCTGCGTAGGATTTAGAAAATTTAGCATCCGATTCTGCGGAAATAAAGAGTCACGTGGTCCGTTTGTTGTTGATGCCTTTTAAAGAAATTTGCGCGAGTAGATGAAAGCACTAAACGGTTCAACTTTCAAAGATACCCGTAGATGTAAAATCGCATCACATTAAGGGAACATGAGGAAGTAAGAAATAAAGTAGAGAGAGGTCTTTTATAAATGATCGAGTTGAAGCAACAGTGCGTCTCAGGTAGAGCCACCCTGGTTGTCAGACAATATTATCATACAGAGATGACTCGTCCTTATTTTTCTTATTAATGTCTAAATTTTAACTTGAGATTTTCTGTTATTTATTAGCATATTAAAAAAAATTATCACGATTTGGACAGCCGAGAGCCTTTATATCCACCTATATGTGGGTGTGCGGACGAAAGAAGAGTTCACAGATATCCTATCGACTAATGAAGCGATTCGTTCATTCGCCAGGCTTTGCTAACTGTGAGCAGATCGGTAGTAGGCCGCTTACCCTCGTTCACTGACGCCAGGAATGAGTAGAGAAACCTTTCTCCCCTCCACTTACCGTAGATGCTGATTAAATATGGTTGCCTGCCTAGTTTACTTACAATATTCCCGACGACGGTTGCGAGACCCGGAGAAAGGGCTGGCTGTGGGAAACACGAGAACGTTCTAGCGCACTCCTTTAAAGATCGCCTGCTCTCGATAAGTCGGCATACGGGCGTCTTGTTGTAATTTAATAAAACCCCGTACACCGTCAGTGTGTCCTGAGTAGATCCCGAGCACTTTGCTTACGGACCAAGAGCCCTGGTGAAGCAGTCCAATGCAAGCGATGTTGATCATTGATCGACTGATCTCCAGAGATGTACAAACCGTGTGATTTAAGTTCAAGGGTAAAAGTCATGGTATCGGACAATCTTCAGCAGCTTTTATATATACGTGTGTGTGTGTGTGCGTGCGAGCGTGTGTGTGTGCGTGTGGTGTGTGCGTGTGTGTGTGCGTGCGTGCGTGTGTGTGTGTGCGTGTGTGTGTGTGTGCGTGTGTGCGTGCGTGTGTGTGTGTGTGCGTGCGGCGTGTGTATGTGCGTGTGTGTGTGTGTGCGTGCGTGCGTGTGTGTGCGTGCGTGCGTGTGTGTGTGTGCGTGCGTGTGCGTGGTGTGTGTGTGTGCGTGTGTGTGTGCGTGCGTGTGTGCGTGCGTGTGTGTTGTGCGCGGCGTGTGATCAAATTTATTTTATGCATTTTCGTCAAAATATAAAATAGTAATGGCTGTTGAGTTTTATTCGTAGCAATAATAATAACAATTATTATTAATGTAACTTTTATGAAAAACGATCTGATAAAAAAATTAATGGCTTCGATCAATTGATCAGTAAATATATATATATGCATATCTCTCTGTCTGTTAACTGACGTCATATCTTTCTTTGTACTGACGTCATATCTCTCCCTGTACTGACGTCATATCTTTCTCTGTACTGACGTCATCTCTCTCTCTCTCTCTCTAAATGTTTCAGTAGCTGGGTTGATAAGTTCACCTCAGACCTATCACAAAACGGACGGGAAACAATTAACTGAAATAGTTTTCCATTGCGTCCACCAACAGAAAGATTACAACAGAAACCAACATGAATAAAATACAGACGTAGCCAGTGATGCGCGAGTAATTTGAATTTTAGGGGAAATGATTTCGCTTCGTGTCCAAGGTTAGGTAAAATCATTACGTCATTTGTCGGGTGATGGAGAAAGGGACGAAAGAGGCTTCTTCTTGATGTTGAATAATAATAATAATAATTTAAAAATCGGCTTGAAGATGAACGAGAAAATAGCAAAAATAATCGACTGTAAGTTTCGCTGGAAAATTACATCCCGCTGCCTTATTACAGCAGAACGTGCAGTAGCACTTAACGCAGTCTCAGCAGCACAAGCTCAACTGGTATGAATTAAACACTGGCTAACAATTTACCTCGATAAAGGGAGAGTGTGCAGGGATTTTAATAAATACATTTAATACAACAAGAAACTCAACCTGACTCCAATACAGTTTCTTTTAAATTTTTTTTTTTTTTTGCTGCTGTAACCAAAATAATTATGGATCTTTTATCATTTGTAACAAACGAAATTTTTTCACGGAATTATAATTATAATGCATTATTTTAAAAAAACAACAACAACAACAGATTTCTCACGCCGTCTTGGCTCTTCGCATAAACGTGTTTTTTTAAATATAGCTTCACTCGGGAAGACCGCGATGAACTTATTAAGCTTTTTAAAAACTTCCATCCAATTTCTTCAAGGACTGAAATCGAGCTACGGCCTTCATTGCGTCAGTTCTATCGCAGTTTCGGATTTGGACTCCAGCCTCACGATTCCGTTGTAAATTGGAAGTTTTATCAAAACTGACTTCAATGCATTTCAAATTTTTGTAATGGAATTCCGACGGAAACCTGTGTAGCGGTTGCAGACGCCTAAGTCCGACGATATGATGACAAACGAGAATCTCGTTTCAACTGATCACCTCGTGGCGACGAGAATTCTTCTCATTTTGCACCGATTTATAGCAAATTTTTTCGTGTCAACTCGAGAACCATCTATCAATTAAGGTTATTTTCCGTTGCTTAACAGTAATCCATGACTAATTTTCTGTTGATCTTATTGCTGAGGAAATTCTGTTTAAAAATCTCATCATTGGGGTCCATGCATCAGTTCGTACAGAAATTGTATTTTTTTGTCATATTCCAAAGCAGACAGAACAATTTATCATTATTGTTTTTTTGCTCCCTCTGCTATATCTGTAAACACCTTTGTAGCTTACCCTTAGACAGCCCTGCGCCACGACTGATATTTTAAAAATGTATTCTCGCTTTAATTCTTTTAAAAAGAAAAGGGATTTTATTTACTAATAGTGTTAATGAGATTTTATCTTTTTTTACCGCGCAACGGTGGTAATTTACCATTTAAGCATCAGGTCAGTTATAAGAGATTTGTTAAAATGCATAATTAAGCAGTTCACAGGTGATGAACATTCGAACACATTTCCCTCTGCCCCGACATCTTTTCGCGCAACCCTGTTGACCTATGGGTCCGCCTACCCTAACAGACCGCCTATCAAACCGAAAGTGCGTCTTGCTCCGGTCACTTTTGACATGAAACTCTAACCGTGAGCCTGATGGAGTTCAAACCTTTGTCAAATTAATTGCTTGCTGTCGCCGTTCATCTTAGTGTTCGCCTTTAGATTCAACATTTCCCCCTGTCTTCCGGCTACTTCCTACTTCATTGTGCTTCGTTTTTCGTCACGTGACTTTACAAAAAGAACAACAACCTTACGTTTGTTCGTCGAGCTCAGATGTTTAGAGTAGGCATAAGTATTTAAATTTGCTAATCGGCCTGTTTACCTATTAGAAAGTATTTCACAAAATCCCTTTTGCAAAATAAGAAATAAAATTAAAATATTTTGGATTGTTATTACTCAATGAATTTTAAAGGGTCAAGAGACACAACTTCAATGTCATGCTTTAAGATATCATACGGAAAGTAAAGTTGGAATCTGCTTAAACTACACTTTAAGTAGACATTAAAGTTGGAAAATGTCAAAGATATTACTAAGTAATGGTGTTTCAACGGATCAGTACGAGCACCTTTCAAAGCCAAAGATTTGCAGTTATCGAGACAACGAGAGCAAAATCTGACATTTGGCTCCAAAGTAGCAAATTCCTGTTTATAGATTCGTTCAGTCTGAGAGCCTCCAGCACAGATCACAAATTCGCAATGGTATCTCATACTTTTAATGAGTTTTTTTTTTTTTTTAGTGTTGATCTATCTGAGCTTTAGGGTGATTTTACAAAGGGAGACAAATGTGGATCAGCCGGATTAAAGGAGCAGCAAGAGTTGGTAGTAAGTGATCAGCATAAGAGCTGCGTCGATACATATGCCTTTATCCTTGGGTGAAACCTTGTATACGACTCTTTTTTCTCTTTGTATTAGCTAAGCTAGCTATTTCAAAACCGAGTTTAGTTATTTACAGACCTTCACAAACCAATTCTAAACTCTTGCAGGGACACCATCTATCACTGATTAATCTTTTTCTTCAAACAAACAAAATGCATACTTTTAAAAGTGCTGGTAATAAAGAGCCATTTAACCAAAATTAGTAAATATGTTAAAATGACTACTGTCTCTTCTATGGGGTGTAAGAGAAAGTTGATACCATCGGCGATAAGTTCCAGACAGCTGTTAGCAGCAGCAGCACGTCTCGTCCTGGCGAGATGTGAGTCCAGATGTCCTCCGCCGCTGTCATCACCGTTATCGGAAGTACAAGTGCAATGGAAGCTTTTCATCACATCCACATCGTCTCAAATGGACCACCGGGAATTTTTCTGTTGTTGTTTTGTTTTTTTTAAAATTTAGAATGTTTCGTCTAACTCCGAATTTTTAATGCAGGTATATGTTTAAAAAAGAAGACAAAAAGAAAGCTGTCACTTCAGACACAGGGCAGGAGACTGGAAGAAGAAAGCAGCTGTGACGGCTTGAATTAGCCTCTTTTTTTTTTTTTAAATCATAAACAACGGGCAGTTGGGAGCCCGGAAAGATGCTGTACCAGCGATGTAGACTTCTGCCATCTGGAGTCAGGCGGGGTATAATATCACCATGGTAACCAGAACAACAACAAAAGAACAAAAACTTGTTTGTTAAGAAAACACTCAATTTCCTCATCATCTGCGCCCCGTGGCTACTGAAACAAAGGTTAATCTGCTCATTAAATCGTATTGATTGAAATATAAAAGGGCATTACAAGCTAAAACTTTCCAGGAAAATACTGCTTTCTTGCATCTTTAAAAAAAAAGAATTAACTTATTAAATTTTCAGAATATGATGACATTTATTTACATATATAAAAGACTTTTCTTGCACTAGGTAGATTCTAAAGTTTTTGTTTGACAGAATACTTTAGAAATTTGCTCAGGTCTGGACCAGCTTTCAGTTACCTTTAGTTCACAAGAACCAATCTAAGAAACCGTTGTTCTTCCAATAGCTTTCTTTCCCTTCAGAATAACTTTTAATGGGGAAAAAATGAAAACACTGTTCCATACGCAATAATATAAACAGCAGAAACAACAATTTATCCGCATAAAAATGAATCATTCTGATCAAATGAAACCTGACAAAATCTAAATTATTGCTGAAAATCTCTCTCTCTCGACGCCATATCTCTCTCTGTGTACTGACGTCATATTTCTCTCTGTATTGACGTCATATCTCTCCCCCTCTCTCTTTCTTGTCTGTAAGCTGCAGGTAATATTTTCTTTAAAATTTAATGTTAATCTTTTATCTTACAAAATGACATATGTTTGTTAACAAATGTAATCTATGCAGTCGATTTTCCGGTAATAAATTTTCTTTAAGAAACAGAAGAAAACAACATATTTTAACAAAGGTGGTCGGTCCTTAACTTTTAAACTCGAGTAATTCTGTCATTAAATTCAAGGAAAAGAAAACAAAACATTCCCCCTACAAAGAAGCTTAAATATCCATTATTTCTAAAACAGGAAAGTAAATTTAATCTCGCTTGCATGTTGATATTTAACTATTTAGAAAAAAATATTTTAAAGGTTCGTGACAAACAAACAAAGAACCCTACCGGGATGTGTGGGTGGGGAGGAGTTCGAAGAACTTGCCCCCATCCGATCGGCGACTGCCCGCTTGACTATTCAACCCACTTAGCCCAAAATGTCAAGACACCACGCCACTGGCCCACCAGGCACCTTTTGACCCCTAGCTACCTCGCAACATTTTCCGGCTGAGAGTGTACTAACTATGGTCGATATTATTTTCGGTTGATTTATCGTGGGTAAGGTTAAAAGGCTACCAGCGGCTCGCAGAGCGGGCGAGGGAGTTCATTCCGATAAAAGTCTTCGCCTCGGCTAAAAAGTATTAACGCCGTCTTTGAGCGAAATTAATATCGCTGGACTTCCGGCTTTTGGTCAGATACCTATTTCTCCCGAGATCGGTCAGATCCAGACCTTGGTTTGCGTACACGTGTTAGAGAGAGAGAGAGAGAGAGAGAGAGAGAGAGAGGTGACGTCAGTAGAGAGAGAGGTGATGTTAGTAGAGAGAGAGATGACGTCAGCAGAGAGAGAGGTGACGCTAGTAGAGAGAGAGGTGACGTTAGTAGAGAGAGAGATGACGTTAGTAGAGAGAGAGATGACGTCAGTAGAGAGAGGTGACGTCAGTAGAGAGAGAGGTGACGTTAGTAGAGAGAGAGGTGACGTCAGTAGAGAGAGAGGTGACGTCAGTAGAGAGAGAGGTGACGTCAGTAGAGAGAGAGGTGACGCTAGTAGAGAGAGAGGTGACGCTAGTAGAGAGAGAGATGACGTCAGTAGAGAGAGAGGTGACGTTAGTAGAGAGAGATGACGTCAGTAGAGAGAGAGGTGACGCTAGTAGAGAGAGAGGTGACGCTAGTAGAGAGAGAGATGACGTCAGTAGAGAGAGAGGTGACGTTAGTAGAGAGAGAGATGACGTCAGTAGAGAGAGAGGTGACGCTTAGAGAGAGAGGTGACGCTAGTAGAGAGAGAGGTGACGTTAGTAGAGAGAGAGGTGACGTCAGTAGAGAGAGAGGTAACGCTAGTAGAGAGAGAGGTGACGTTAGTACAGAGATATGACGCCAGCATAGTGAGAAATGACGTCGGTACAGACGAGAGAGAGAGAGAGAGAGAGAGAGAGAGAGAGAGAGAGAGAGAGAGAGAGAGAGAGAGAGAGAGAGAGAGAGAGAGAGACCTGTTCGTGCGGAGGTACTGGAACCAACAAGCGGTCAGAAAATTTGTCATCGGAAAATCTTTCAAGAAAGTCACTTACTTCCCTCCCCCGTTTTAATTACAGGGAAAACCAGCGCGTTGCATGTTTCGGGGTCTTTCATCTGTCAGCCCGACTTAGCGGAATCCTAGCTCGTTGAGAAAACATCCATTATCCCGTTCTCTCGGAGTCTCTGAACGAGACACGCATACACTTAGAGACGAACGCGAGAAAGGAAAGAGAGGAACAATCTCTAAAGACTGAACTAGAAGCTTCCCTGTATCCGAACAGTTAAAGCAGAGAATAACGAACGACTGATTTCTATGATATACGAATGCATCCAAGAACAGTAACACGTACAAGAAAGTTTAAAAAAAAACAACTAATATATATATTAAAGAAAAAATTTGCTGTTAAAATATATTTTATCTTCCAAGCAGAATCTACACAATTAGTATTTAGACGTTAAAGACTACAGTAGTATAATTATTAAAGTTAATAACAGATAGAATATTTAAATAATAAATCGAATGAAAAAATTAATTCTAAAAAAATAATGAGGTAAATTGGGGAAACACCTGAGGGACTGATATAAAATTAAAGTACATAAATATTTTGTCTACACAATGTATACAACTGATTTGCAATTAATTATTGTTGTCTCTCTTGCAGGCGCTCGTGTGTGTTAGCAGGCAGGAGACGTTTCAGACACATCAGCGTAAAACTTTATACCATAGACTAACTACGGATGTCTAACACCTGTACAGTTCTTCTACTTTTTAGAAACATTTGCTTGGGCCCTGCTCTGTCCGCTTCACAGTTAGTTCTTGTCAATTTTTGGTAGCTCTTTTCAATGGAGAATAGAAAATGCAGTGACGTCAGAAATCGGCGACCACAGTACATCGCGCCATCTTGCGCGCGCAGCTGTGAGACGCGCAAACTTGTTCGCTGTCTTCTCGGCGAGAGACCTCGTCGCTGGCGGAAGAGCTAAGGAGATGCTTGAAATCTTCTCTTGTCGCAAAAGATGCATATAGCCGTGGGCCTCAGGAAGTGTGTGTTTATCAACCGGGGCCCTCTAGTCCTTCTTTAGACCGTCATCCCAACATTTGATGGTATACGAAATAGGTCACGCGCAACGTGTGGTTTTTCCCCTCTCTTCTAATCTGCTTCTGGTAGATGATAAATGAGTTCTAAGACGTCGCCAGTGAGCGAAAAGTCATCTTTAATGACCAGCATAACGGCCTCAAAATCGCTACATTACATTTATAATGATAAATATTTAATGTAACGAGAAGACCCTTTTTTGGTTCATTAGGCCAATCATTAATGAGGAAGTTAACGTGAATCTTCTTCGCCATGGAAGAGAAGATAGCTAAAGAGCTTTCAAAATATATAACACACGTAACCGTCAGTCGGGTAGCACTTGTTAACGTTTATAAATTTTGAAATAATTGTGTAATGAGATAATTAATCATAAATATTTTAATGCATTCTTAGATCTAATTCTCAGGTCGAGGCTTGCTTTTATTTTGATTAGATCTACGGTACAAAGCAATAAAAATAACAAAGTGTTTGCCCGTCTGTTTTCCATTTAATTACTTAAAGACCATTAGCTAATGTTCTTTAAACTATTTCTATTAAAATCTCAGAACAGAAAAATGGCTTAAAAATCAATATTTTCAAAAATCTGCAGCCATGGCCAAAAGCTCTGTGTGTGTGTGTGTGTGAGTATCATCCGAGATCGGTTCTCTCGGAGATCGACTCTAGTTGGCATATCTAACAGCCATTTTTTTCTTTACCATCCAATCACGTGGGTGTCCTGCCACATCTAAAAATAAAGAGCTTTAACGGGGACTCTGACTAGGCTCGCTCCTCGCGATTAGACGATCGATGCGGTTGGACTGTAGACTAGGGACAGTGCGCGCAGCAGCTAACGCCATTGCTACCCTGACGTCTACCAACAACGATTATGCAAACCAAACAATGGCGGCGGGGGGAGGAAGCAGACTGGAAGCCGAGGCTAATTTGGTTTGCTTTACTTTCAGGGACAGCAACACAGAATTCTGTTAGAGGCGTCTATTTTTGCTAAAAATATACGTAATTATTCCAAGACCAGTATTTAGTGTCTCGGTCGTTGCGAGATCTGGCAGCAGAGACGCAACTTTATCACGTTCCCGAGCATAAATATAATTAGCGAAGCCGATGCTTCTCCGATGATGCTATCTGGATGCTTCTACTGCTGCCAAATTCCAAAAGTGTTATTAATGTTTCATTAGGTACTTCCTAGCGGCATGCAATCGTCTCTTGCTTACAGTTGATTTTCATTTGCGATTTTCACTTATTTGCTATTCTTATCCAGCTATAAATCTACGTTCCACACAACAATTTGTCGAGTTAATTTGCCGTTAAAAAAAAGAAAAGAGATACAATTCTAATGCACAATTGCTATTGGCTGCCCTCCGTTAACTCGACTGTAAAGCAGCTATCCATTGAAATATTTAAATACTGTGTTAATCATGGCCTCGATATCAGCAAAAAAATACGAATCTCGTACATATATAACGCAAGATAATGGCGGCGTTCATCGGTTCGGTTCTGATCAGGTGTCTCCTCGATATTATCTGCTCTTTATGGCCCTTTGCTGCACTATCGCGGCTCGAACTCCGTATCAGGTTAAGCCATTATAGGAGTTAAGTTACGGTGAATTCTAGGCTTGACTTAATAGACAAAAGATGAATGATGAATAATTTATCTTCTGAAATTCAGGTTTCACTTTATTTATTACAGTGTGGAAACTAACGACAACCCGCTAACCCATCGTCTCGTTTCCCTTTCGTAAAAGCCGCTGTTTTCCGATTTCTGCTCTTTACCCAGTACCAGAGGTTGTTTTCGAGATGTAACAACCCTGCCCGGCGAGTGAAGAGTCATTAGGCTCCACGATTCCCGATGCACTTTGATTTTCACTGGCACAACCAGATAAGTTTCGCTTTGACATCCAAAATGTTCGGTAAAAATCTCGCATCGGCCACTGCATGGCTTCAGTTTATCAATCCGACTCCTAGTCTTCCTTATTAGATACGATTAACTGCCAATCGCAATAATGATCGTTGGTTAACAAGCAGGAGTTTCGATCTTGTCCTTTGTGTGTGTGTGTGAGATTGATGTTTTCACATCAGAAATGACATCTAAAGATCAACTCTGGACGATAGAAGGAAAACATGGCGTGGAGCGTCATACAGACAACTGCTGTGACATAGAAAATGGCATCTAATTAGAAGCATTTTTTTGCTAACAACAAAAAAAAAAAAACTGGATTCGTTTTGTATCTGAATAAAAATACAATGGAAAACGAATAATAAAAGAAACAAAAACTGATACTGTGAACGGCACTTTTCGATCGCAGTTTTACAACGTTAATAATAATAATAACCCTGTTTGGGGAAAGATAAGTAGGTTTAGCATCTCAACGATGGAAATCCGCTCTTTCTGACGTCACGAATAAAGGCAGAGATGAGCTTGGTAACCTTTAACGATTAGGACCTGACAATCTGTCGTTTTCTTTGAGAATATTTAACAGGGAAGAGGGAATGAATGCCAAGTCTTCTCAGTCTTTTCAGAAATCTTCGGTTAAAATTCCCACGAGTGCTGTCAATGCATTTTACTGCGGAACGTCTTATTTCCATAAGGAAGGACGGGTGCGTTCGCGAGTCCGCCCTGTTTACTTCAAGCGCAACGTGTGCTGGAAGGTAGTGATGGCATTTATCTGGAAAGTTTCGCTACTTACCACCAGGGGGAAGTGCTGGCACATGGTCAAGGTTTCGGGGCTACTGATTTGATGCCCACACATTAGTATCCAAAACCAAAGGAAAGGGCACTGTAACCGCCGACATTACATTTTTATTGCACCATGTAATTTTTTAATAAAAAAAAGAATGTCTACATCATATTTCAGATATCATCCAATAACAGAAGACTTGTTGTGCTGACTTGGCGTTTAACAAGTAGCCAACTTCACACCGCGTTCGCGTGACATTAGTGCGGCGCGGCGTTCTGGTGGTTAGCCAACTGGTTCCGAATCCAGCAAGGGAACCCACCTGCTTGGTTTGGCATACCTCGGCATCTTCTCGCTCTTCCTCACCATCCGGCTGCGCAGGAAGTTTACCTCCATATATCAGAAAAATAAGAAGGGTTCTAAGAGAGGCTTTTGATGGGTTCGTTCACTCGTACCGTCTTGGATGGGACCCGGACATCCCCACCCCTGTCGGACAGGAACAACCACAAGAAGGCTCGTCGGTGTCGCAAACGCCGTGCAGATCCCGTCTCTCTGCTCCATTTTCCGGATATTAAAAATGAAGTAAACTCTTGGCCTTCATTGCTTATTTACAGAAAAGCGGCAACAAAAACAACAACAAAAAGGTGTCATTGACAAACAAAAGGATTTGGAATAAATTATTGGGAATTTTAAAAGGTTTAAGGATGCGGAATCTGACTTATGCATCATGTACCACTGCCACCAAAAACTAATGCGTAACCTTTTCCATTCAATATTTGTTGCCTGTTGCAATGAAAATTTTCAGTCTGATGAAAGTTTGACTAGATTAGTAGTGGCACCGTAATGTTACAGGCTGCATCGAGCAGTACAGGTGTGGTCAAAAGTATTACATCATCTCGTATTTATAAACAAAATACATTTTAAAATAATAAAGCAAATTAAACATTGTTTTATACCTTGGGCAGTAATTGCGTGTGACGGTGTGTGACTAAGAGGGAGTAGGGTTGGGTGGCCGGCTCCCAGTCTCGATGTAAACTAATTTTGGCTAAAATCCTTTAAGACCATAAGTTTTCATTTTAAAAAAATTATCAATTTTTGTTACTAATCGAAATTTAAATAAAATTTCTTTGAACTTAAAAAAAAAAGAAGTAATGAAGCAGTTAGCGGGAATAAATGCGCACTTTGCGATATCGTTTTAAACAAAATAATTTTTCAGCAAAATAAATCACAAACTATAAATCAAAAACGAGACAAGTGCTTGAGTAACTTTCTGGTCAGTGATGCGTTTAGAATTCAACAAAACGAACCAGAATTATTTCGGATGCTGCAGTAATTTCGGACGCCCCTGTACACGCGAGGAAACCTGACAGAAGCTGCTGAAGATTGTTATATTACTGAGGCTAAACCACGTCACGCTCTGAAACTAGGAAATATCTTCAGCACGTGTCCTATAGCGGCCTTTGACCCTTTCTCTCGACAAATCAAGCCCGCAGCAATAAACTTTCCGTTTTTGCCGTTGTTGTGTCCCTTCAGCTCTTCAATCGAAAAGCTTTTGAAAGGACGGTTCTGTGCTACTATCTCTCTTCATAAAATCACGGGAAAAAAAGAACTATATCGCATTGGTCATCCTGCCATCGTACGCCATACGGCGATTCGTGATTGTTCGAGAGGCTCGGATCAGCATCATCATCCACGATGCGAGCAAGATCAGAGAAGATAAAGATCACTCGCGCGGTTGGCTCCCTTACTCCTTCTGCGCGGGAGATGTTTGAAATGGAAATGAGCGCCCCTATGAATGGACAAACCTACCGGAAGTTTCTATTAGAAACACTTCATCCGAAAATGTGAAAGGAAACCGGAGCACCCGAAAAGAAAACCTCCCCATGCAGCTGGAAGATGAAGAGAAGCGTGCCAAGGAGGCAGGCTAAACCGAGCCGGTCGCCTGTGGAAATTAAACTCGCACCCTTAACCACAGGGGTCCAACACTCTAACTAGTGTACCACCGCGCCGCCGTTCATACTATAATCATTGTTTTATGTGTTAGGTTTATTTCTCAAAAATACCTGTTGATATAAAAGTAATAAACACAATTTTTAATTCTTGCTTTTTTCAAATTTAAGTTTCGTAAATAAATAAATAATATAAAAAAAAAACTTAAATGTTTTTTTCTTTTTTTGCTTCGAGAAAATTAAGCATAAATCAGTTTATTTCTTCCTGTCTAAGTAAATCAGTAAAGTAGCCAACCAGTTCAGTTAGCGGTCCGTGGTTTTGGCTTTCATGCGCTAATTATACATCGTTTATCTAATGTCGCGTAATTACCCAGAAAAGATGGTATCCTGATTCCTCGCGTCAGTATTTAAAGACAAAGTAAGGGTGGTCTTTCGTTTACTGACAGAATGCGTGAGTGTAAACTTAAATCAAGATTTTAATTAAATTAAACACCTAACTGCATCTACAGCAGATTAAGCTTGAACATAATTCAAAGATATTCTCGTGCATTATGCTATAGGGGGGTATAATATATTGGAAAAGGGAAGAAAAAAAAACAGTTTATACTTTAGCTCAGTAATAACAGAGGGGCAGAAGTCGTCGAGGCGAGGCCCACATTCAGTAAAAGAGAAATGGCCATCAATATGTTTCTTATAATAATTAATATTCTAATTATTATTAATCACGCTTTCCGGAAATTCAGTTGACGGCATTCGAAAACTAAATAATTAATTATATGGGGAAAAAAGGATCGATAAATAAGAGATTGTGTGAGCGATAAAAGAATATTAAGCAAATCGAATAAAGTAATTACAAATTACAGGTAGTCATTCGATTCGATGCTATGATGGGTGAGCTGTTGTTAAATATTTATCGCAGAATCAATATTATTACCAGAACAACGTGTACAGCACACGAGAACCAAAACGTAAAAAGAAAACCGAATTTTGAATAGAAAACAATTAATTAATTTCTTTTATAACAAATATTAACCGTTATTTCGCCTAACCACTTTCCTTCATTTTGTCTATACTCCCATGGGGTCTCTGAGAGCAATTTTGGTAAACGATCTACCTACCGTTCGTTGTTATCTTCTAACGCGATTTTCGTTAGCGGTTAGTCCGTTAGCTTCCATATTTGTTCGATAAAGTTAATGCCAGATCTCTGCTAGCCATTCTCTCAGGATTAGTCTGCATTTTTACTTTGCAAATACTGCCTTACCAACTTAGATGTCTACATAGGATCGTTATTATGCCTCCGAAGTGAATGTGCAACTATTCAACATTAATCACTGTATTTACCACGCTATTAATTCAGATTGTTACGGAGATGTTCCCATGATATGTTTTGTGTTGTCTGTGTCTCCCTGCCTAAATCAATGCATGGCCTAGATATGGAATAATCCCCAATCTCCTTCCCTCGGCCAATTTTATTACAGGTTTTGTAGAAATGCGTAAACATTTCTCTCAGTTTATTATTATTTTAAAATACAATTTCTCTCTGTTGCTGTATATATGATTTCACGAGCTATACGCCGAACACAAGGATTATATTCCCTTTGGAAGCATCATATTCAGATAATAATCTTTACTTTGGCGCCAGATTTTAAATAATACCATCGTTCCGTGTTCCGTTTTTGGTGCACTAAATTGTATACGTTCTGTAATCGAGAACAAAAAATAAATGCTTGTCGTGTTGCGACCTTGACATAGAATATCTGATATGCTACGAAATCCGATGTTCAGAAAGATTATAAACTAGATCACTGAACTAAATGCATGCTCTCAAACGAGCATTATGAGATTTGATTGGTAACAATAATCGATTTAGCATTGATCAAAATGAATGTGATCATGCCATTACGGCGCAATTCTGAAAATATCGTTTACGATTTTTACTTTTAATCGACTCGCAAACACAAAACCACAGTCATCAGCTGCAAAAGTTCTTTCGGTTTGTTGTTCTGGTTTCTATGGGAATGGTAGGTGCAATTTGTCCATGTCTAAAGTGGACAAAAACATTGCGAAACGTTACCTTGAACGAAATAGAAGAGCACTTCTACACACACACACACACACACACACTAGCGCGGTTTATTTGGCATATGGCTAAATAACGTTTCCAGTTTGCTACCTTTTTCATCGTTTTTTAAAAATATTTTCTTCTTATTGTAGCCAGATCAGATAAAATTCAAGCTCAAGTATGGCTTCTGTGAGATTTGACACTGCGGAAAAATATTCGAGTTTATTCGATAATTAAAATTAAATCAGACTCAATGGGAGATTAAACTGATTATAAGGGGAGGTTATCCATCAGATGGTAGAAAAATCGGCGGTGCCTTCTTACAGCCATTTTAAAGTTTAATATAACCTGATTAGTAAAAACAGTTCCCTGTATTATAAAACAATAAAGCGAAAAATCTCTGACTTTAGCGCCCTCTTTTGTGGGAAATAACTTATTTAATCTCTAATCAAACGTGTAAATGTGATAAAACTTGGCTAATTCTCGTTTTGTATTTCAGGATTTGGTTAGTCGAGTAATTAACGCCAACTTCTAGGCAGTTAATTTATTTAAAGATATTTTTTAAAGTAAAATGAAACTAAAATGCTTACTTGTGAAAAGATTTCCTACAGAACGAAGAGAATATGGTTTAAAGCTGTTTTAAAGACTCGGGAGTGTCCAGTCGTCACAAAGGTCTTTCCCACCTGCAAGACTCGGGAGATTTCAATTCACTTATAGGTGCTAACAGGTTTATACGGACTGCGTTGATTTTCGTTTCCTTTTCTGTTTTAAATTTAAAAAAAAAAAAAAGCTATCACCATAACTTTTGCGAGTCAACGATCCGCTCCTGTTTTACACAGCCGTTGGTTTCGTCTATTACACGTGAAGCTTCAAGTGAGATTTTACAAAAATGGTTTATAAGTAAAATTTAATTTGTTACTCATTGATTTCGCAAACCTTTCAAATTTTATATAAAGCTAGATTTAATGCTGTTCTAAAATGTAGTGAACTCGTTCAGATGATGAAACCTGTGAAGGAAAGACTGCTTTCTTTCTATGGTCGTCTATACTTTGATAGAAAATTGATAAAGTTTTATTTATCAGAAAAATTCCAACTTTACGAAGCCATATTTTTGCTTTAATTAAAAAGTATACGCACGGACTCAAAATTTCTTTTTACCGTATCAATACACCAATAACTTGTATGACGCCATTGTTAAAAGTACGCCACAATAAACATTAAGCTGTGGCATTGAAAGCCACTCGGGATATCATTGATCGAGAGAAAAAATTGTTTCCAATGCTGTCTTAGAAAAGTACAGCTCTTCAAATATAAAAACGAAATTCTCCCCGCGTGGTATACTACCTATGGTGATTTTTGTGGTTTTTTTTTTTAGAAGAAAGCGAGATCTTATGAAAGGGAAATAATCGATTTCTAAATGGAAGAGATCTTATTCATTTTCTAAGCAGAGTTCTGATAATTCACATAAAAGCCTGGATCGAGTAGTGATAAGAATGAAATTAAGTAATATGGCGTTCGATAGAAATCTACTTCGATCCTTTTTTTTTTTTTTGCTATTTAAGTTGAACGAAAAAGACTTTCTTTTATTAACCACTGTAAATAGCGCGGTGAAATTCTCGTAAATCGAAAAGGGGCGCCGGGTAAATAATATAAATTAAATCGTTAAGTGAATTCCGCGTAAGAACTTGCGCCTCTGGTGAAAAAATGTTTTCCAATCATTAAATTGCTCGTTTCTGTTTGCAAGACGAGAAAGAAAGATACTGTAAGTTAGTCTCTGCTATTTGTACCGTTCGAGCGATAAACGAAGAGGAGCTGATCTACGATATCAAACAGCTTATTTTCTACCCCAGAACCTGGCGAAAAATAGCGTACGCCACAAATGGTAAAATCTGAGAATGCATCTTTACTTTGCTAATTATTTTAAGTTAAACTTTTAGTTAAGAAATTGTAAATCTTGGTCGGAAAAATAGAGATTCCGATTGTTTGTTGCATCCTGGCTTCTCGTGACTTGGCGAACCTCTGCCACCCGACTTTTCGAGTCTAAGAGTATGTCGCAGAAGGGAGCTAGAAAGCGGAAAGCGCCCCCTGGAGGGACGGAGGGGGGGTGTGGGGGTACAATGTTCGGAACTCTTGAGTGGTGGTCAAACAAGCGAAGAGTTCCCCATAGAAACTCTTCCGTCGCAATCTACCAGGAAAATCCTGCTAAAGATTTTTTTTTAATGATGCGGGAGTAAACCCACGTAGCCAGCTTGTGAAGCAAAGCGAGAAGAAACTATGACAGGGAGATGTACAGAAACAAAGCCCTTACTCCGTAATTAAAACACTTTGGTAACAAGCCGGCTATCTATTTAAAGTCTGATATGTTATTTTTTAATGTATAAGCAAACCCGGAAGCCCGAAGGCTCTGTGAGTCATAACTCCCTATAATTCCGCCAGGCGTTCGTACGGGTTCTGACAAACTTCGATTGATAACATTTGATTTGTAATTCTAGCCCTGAAATACGAGTCATACATAACTGGTAGCAATATATATTAAAAGTGTGGACATTTAGTCTCAAATTGGTTTATTAACCTACATTAACTCCTTTCAGAATTGACCGGCTCTCCACTTCACTTGCAGCATTAATTCAGTTTTCATGCGAAATTAATGGGAGGGGGTTCTCTTTAATCTGGGCTATCGGAGTAGCGTCAGGTTAAACGACCATCAATTCTGCGCCAATCCGAAGACTTCCAAAGACGAGACATAATGGACACGTGTTTCGATCATCATTATCCTCTACCTGCCAGTATTATTAGCATCGTGCCAGCCCGCTCTGCATCGTGCCGATATCGCCACCGCTTCTGCCGATGCTTATAGGAGTTCGGTGGGAGGTCTCTGGCGCAGGTCTCTCCAGGCACTGGAAAATGTCGCCAGCATGCGACGTTCGCAATCACTTTACAGGTGTCACGCTGAGCGTCTGATACGAGGGATGCTTTGTAAATGCTCCAGACGTAAGTGAAGACAACCCAGCAGCGCCTGTGTGATCGTTACTGTGGCGTCGATCTCGGAACGGAAATATTTCCCTTACGCCATTGCCAAATGTACTGTGATGCACAGCTGCCTTAAACTGAACGGCTCGCGTTGATATCTTTTTAATTCGTGCAGTTCCCTCTCAAGTGACAGTAATAGAATATCGTGTTGGATTTCCGCGAAACGATGGTAAGTTATCACGGAGAATTTTCAAATGGATAGTTCGTGGTAACAGTAACTCACTGCAATAGGAAAGAAACCGATGTGGTAATTCGGAAAATACAATCGGGGCGAATGTCTACTTAAAATAAACAGAATAAATCAAAATATTTCAAGACAGTGATGGACATACCTGTCAAATATTTCGCTTGCTGTGGTACCCGTGGTCAAACATTTAGCCCCTATCTTGATAGCTGTGCTGGCTTATAGGATATTATGACTTTGTTACAAAATTAGTCACTCACGAAGTCTGTCTAGCATGAAGCATGAATACCGTATATTGTTGTAGTAAATTTTCCAGATAAATGTAAATGCCTTAGTCAAAACAACTTTTTTTTTTCTATTTGTATCACTACTTTTTACTATTTCATTAGATAAACAGAAGCATCAGAGCTTTATTTAAGACAGGTGACGCATCTGGAAAATTCTAACGACTGAAGTTATCAAATCTAACAAGTTTGTCGTAGATATCGGGGAAAGAACAAATAAATGTTTTCAAAATAATTAAGATTTCCTGAACTTATGGACAGGGACAGGAGCTAGTTCAAATGTTTACAGTTACTAGAGGTCATAATTACAAATTAGCTAAGATTCCATCATGGCTAAATATCAGTTTTGCTTCTTTTTTTCAGGATTAGATTACACTGGTCAACAAAATTAAATGTATTATACTCATCATGAATGCAAACCAGACTAATTTTTCATGCTGATTTCAAAATTTCACTCCATTTGTATGCAGCACGCATCAGTTTTTCAGTAGATACATGCAAATATTTACATATTTGTATATATGAAATCATTAACGTAATAAATAAGGACATATTATTTTTAGAAAGTAAATGAGTTTATTGAGTTAAAAATCATCACTATCATTCTACAAAGAGTGAATACACAAAAAATGGGTCAGACAAAACAGACAAAGTTAGAACAACACAGAGTTAGAACATTGTGATTTTGATTTCCTGCTGTGTTCCTGATCTGGTTGATCACGGTAAAGTATCCAGCAGTAGTCAGTCAGCATACTGTCATTCCAGAAGCCTTGGTACCGTTTCTCCATAGCACTAATGTCCTGGTGTGAAATCTTTCACCATGTTCATCAGACACTGCTCCAAGGTTATCTGCGAAGAAATCCAGATGGGAGTCCAAGAAATGAACTTTCAGTGACATGCGACAACCCATTGCTGAGTAACATTTCAGAAGATTCTTGATGCCATCCTTGTAGTCCATTGCCTTCTTGTTGCCCAAGAAATTCTCACAGATCCAATTGAAAGCATTCCAGGCAGGCAGTTCCAGTTCATCCAGTGTTGTCTTGAAGTTGACATCTTTGAGTACTTCTCTAATTTGTGGTCCGACAAAGATACCCTCTTTCAACTTCGCCTGCAAACTCTCTGGCATTTCTCTTCCCTAGTGTCTTTACAAACTATTTCATCAGTCCAAGCTTTATGGGCAAAGGAGGCAATAGGGCATTACATGGATCTACAAGAGGTGTATTCTTGACGCTAGACAGTCCTGGCTGGTATGATGTTCTTGTCTGCCAGTTTGATTCTGAATAATGTCTGTCAGTTGCCCGACTATCACATAGACACAAGAAACAACAGTATTTTGTGAAACCTGACTGCATTCCCATTAACATTCCAATGACTTTTAAATCTCCACATATTTTCCATGAGTATCTTTCATAGGCAATGGCATGAAGTAAAAGTTCCATATTCTCATGGTTGGTCTTTCGGCTCCCTCCATATCATTGGAATGGCAAAAGGCATGGACTTCTTCCTCTTATTGAACCAGTCAAGTAAGTCATTTGAGCAAGCTGAGCAGATAAAATGTGGTGCCCATAACTTCTCCTGATCTCCAAGAGGACAGTCAAAGTATAGCTTATAAATCTTCTTGATCTCTGGTGTTATTGTACGTTTTTGAGCTTTCACAATAAATTCTCCACAGACATAACAAAACACATCAGGAGGATTTCTACACTGTCTTGACATTGTTAACACTGTAAAACAAGTAAGGAAATAGATACAAACGGTTATACTTATATTGAATTTGAGATGATGAAATATTTCATCAGACCAATTATGACTGGACAATTTGAGATGTTGAAATACCTATTTCATCAGACAAAACTCGATTGGTTAATTTGAGATGATGAAATATTGCATCTGAACTATGCAGCAATGAATACGTAGTTTATTTTAAAGGTATGTTTCCATGATGTAAATGAAATACATGCATACACGTCATTAATTGGAATTTCTATATAATGCATGAGCTAAAACCAAAAAAACTTTCTCATCTTGAAAACTGTACGTGATGTCAAAAAACTAATTGTATATTTGAAATCAGCATTAAAAACGACACTAAGTACACCCTGACATATACTTGATGAAAAATAATTGTAGACCAGTGATATTAATAAGTAGAATAAATCAGCGACGAGGGTAATGATAGATTTATTCAAATTTAAAAATCATGCTGGTGGCTTTTCTGGCCTATTTGTAACTTATTGAATAAAAGGTTTTTAATTTTTATTAAAATGCAGCTATCGATATCAAGATGTTTCCACTCCCCGTTTGTCGTCTCCCTGCAGACGCTGACGTTCAGCTTCTACATCGCGCCGCATAGTGCGAAATACAAATAAGACCAAACCTCGAGATTACCTTTTATGATATTTTCTGGATTGAACAGGAATTTTGATTAACTGCATTAAACCTCAGTACTTTGGCTGGGTTTCTAAAGCCATCTTCGCCCACCAGTTATTCCCTTTTCCCAGAGTTAGACAAGCCAACAACATGGCACTTTTTCGTACTTGCACTACGCCAATTTTTAACGGCGAACTGTTTCGTCACCCTGATTGATACGGACGAGACAGGGTACCTACGAAGATTACTAATGGTCTCATGTTTATAGCGTTCTCACGTGAGTGGCCCATTAGACCTTTTGTCGAACGGTCATCTCCAGAGGCCAGAGGGGGTAACAGTATCGGCCAATAACGAATAGCGAGCACGACGAGGGTCAGTGCGCAGTTAAATGTCCGTATGAACGGTTACAACTACACGAGCTCTACCACCAGACTCGCTGTAGCATAAACTTATTGCCTGCTTATTTCTGCTATATTCCACAATAATTTTTTTTTTTTTTTAACCAGTCTGCAGCTACGAACCGGGGCTGCCAGTAAATAGCTGTACGGCGAAGCGGTGTCTTTCCTTGTGGGAATCGCTTCGCTCACACCGTCAACAGAAGGCGGCTCCGGCTCGAGAAGCTGCGCAGTTCAAACTTCGAAGCGATTAGGGTGCGATTAATACTCGAGTGCTGAAGCTGGACGAGGTAAATGGAAGAAACGTCTCTCGAGGATCAACTCATCGGTTGTTGGCAGCTTCCAAAAGCGACATCAAAATAACAATTTACTATGCCATCTCCAGATGTCTTACTGATGACAGTAAAAAGAGAATGAGATTAAATTTGCTTCAGGTTGAATGCATATTTAATAAACTGACTTTGGACATGGGAGTGTTTCACAGATATGGTGCGGTGTTAATTACACCTACAATGTGGCAACTTAGCTTAAATATAACTATTACAAAGAAAAAGTAACTTATTAAAGTAAACATATTTTCTCATCCTGATTCCGCCAAGTTCTGTCATAATATAATAATAATAATATAATAATAATAATAATAATAATAATAATAATAATAATAATAATAATAAAATAATAATAATAATAAAATAATAATAATAATAATAATAATAATAATAATAATAATCTAATAATTAATAATAATAATAATAATAATAATAATAATAATACACGGTATATTTGTCGGTATCAAAGATCAATAGAATTTCTCCTAATCGCTTGGCTTTCTTAAGGATAAATTGATACTGACTGTGGAGAATTCCTCAGCTTTAGTTTAGTTTAGTAAGTACAAGGAGGCAGAGGAGAGTTGTTATGGGCTAGTGGCAGGGGCGTCGGAGACCCACACCTGCCGGCGATTTACTTAGTATTTTAGAAATTATATCGTCAAAAAAAAAACTCTTTCTGACGTCTAAAGCTGCAAGAATCTCTGCTAATTTGTGATTACGGCTTCTTGTAACTGTAGACAGTTGGACAAATCTGTCCCCCGGTCTGCGCGCTCAAAACCACTCATTATCTAGGATGATTTTTTTTTCCGTTAGAACTTGAACATAATACACGAGTTTTCTGTTTGTTTAACCCTCCACCGACCTACGGCGTTCTCTGGTGTGGCCATGCCTCCTGTAAACCAAGAGGAATTTGATTGACTTGCTCGTTATTTCGTGTTTTCGGCATCACCTGTACAATAATGATTTTTATAACCCTGAAGTACCCCCCCCCTGAATGTCTTTCTGGTGTTTTTTACTGCACGGGACCGTCTTAGCTGGACCTACTATTCTTTGAAGACTTACCAGATTAATCAGGTGGTGCCATGAGACCTCTCCCATGTATAAAACAAGCTGTTTATCAAACATCTACTGTTTACCTTAGTTTAGACAAGATTTCCAACCCACTTACTGCTTATCTAAAGAGCCTCTCTTACCTGATTATCTGTGTTGGAACATTAGCCAAAGTCTTGTTGTTGCTAGGAGACGTACGTAGCTAAAGTGAGACTGCCTTGTAAGGAAATGGTTTGCCTTCAGAATCTGAATTTACAGTAATATTACTAACGACATTCCTCGGGGGGAAATCTATTTAATTTATTTATAATTCTGAAATTTTAAGTTCTGAATTATTTTAAAAATAGACAAAACTTTCCCTCCACTCAATACCTTCAAGTAGTTATGTTAATTCTGTTCTCTATTATTTCGCCGTCTGGTATAAGACTTCAATGCTATATAAATGCCACCCCCAACTCGACTTGTTTATTCACGGGGTAAATGGACTTTGTTGCAGCAAAAACTGACTTTAAGATATTTTAAAACCAGAGTTCGCGCACGAGTTTGACGTGTGTTTTCCGCTCACCAGCTGAGAGCAGAACACTCACTTTATGATTTCTATATTCGGGACCCAAAGAAGTGTCAGTCGAAATAGCCATCGTAGTTCATAATAGCAGACAAGGCACACCAGGTGGAGTTCTGGTAATATCGTGTTATCACAAGGAAAATGATGCAGCAGAAGATGGCTCTCCATCCTCATTATAAAAAGCATGATATTTATTTCTATTGCTGATATTCTTGATTTTAAAAAATTCTACCTTGCCACAACGCTCATTTACTTCACCATGGCGTGAATATATACCAGACGAGACCCCTACGTCGTTCTCCAGTGCAAACACGTCTATTCTAAAGCAGAAGGGATTTGGTTCACTTGGTGCGTCTTCATTACGCCTATCTCGTGTGTTTTCCACATCAGCTTACTCGGCAGTTCCTGAGATGTAATCGTTATCTACCCAAGCAACGTCACCAGTGCCAGGAGGAGAAATATAGTCATCATCTAAATCTTCTATGGCATCTGAAAGAACTGAGTCATTGAGAGTTGGAAAATTAATTTAAGAGCTTTGGCACCCAGCACTGGAGACAGCAGGTTTAGTACTCACGGTATACATACGTACACGTGTTTACATTAAGGAAGATATGGCATAATGAGGACCGATGTAGCCATAATATTTAGACAACTTAGAATTTTAAATTCCGAGTTTAAAGGTAAGAAGATATGGAATTGTCAACTGTCCCTCTACCCTGCTGGCAGATAGCCACGGGACCAATTACTGCGACACCGATTCTAAATAAAAACGCATTCGCCTATGCGATGCTTGATTTAATGTAAAGTATAGCGAATGTGAGACGGTCCATTTGACAAGATTACTAATCTGTTCTTCATTAAAGGATCATCTCCGAACCCCGTGTCACGGCTGCTGACAGTTTCTTTATAAAAATAGCCGTGGCGCTGACTCGGTAGCCAGTAGGTGGGGACGAGATGGGACAGCGTAGGACGTAGGAAGCTGCTGAGAATAGCGTGGCCTCCTGACGTTGCAGCCGCCGTCCGCCGTCAAGACGGTCGCTGGGCGGGTTTGATGACAGCAACGTCATGAACGGACGCGAAGAAGTTGCCAAGATGACTGTATTTATTACATATTGAGCGTCCAACGCTTGGTACAGTGTATAATAGAAGACAGTCTGACAAACATCGTCCAAACGTATACAGAGGGGACCCACCTCTGCGCTAGACTCTGTTATGCACTAGGGACGTTCAAGTGAAACCCGGCCATATAGCATCGCCCCTAACGGCTTCCGGCCGTCGGGGTTCATCTGAACCTCGTCTGTATAAGTAGTTTTGTTATAGAGATGCAACTCTGTTGGAATAAAGCCGTAAACTTCAGCAAACGCTGGCTTTGCAGCATTGTTTCCAGTTGATTAAAATCTACTGCAAAAGCTTCATTGCACAATTCAGAGTGGCTGAGATGAAAGGATGGACCCTGTCGCCATTATCGACGTCCGGGCTCTTCTGTTGCTCGTGTCGCTGGTGGCTACAGCCATCGTGACCAGGCTCTTCGCTTTCAAAGTGTTCGATTTTATTTTCATTACCGATATTATACGAATGGCTCTTGTTTTGAAGTAATAAATAATTTACAATTTTCAAGATAGAAAAAAAAAAAAAAGAAGCTGTATTACAAGACGAGAACCGATTTGACGCGAAGTAATGGGGCATCCCTGTAAGCAAACGGGCGGGGAGACGGCTGGTATATGTTTAGGGGTGGAGAGCAGGGCAGACTGAATAATGACTGCTCCCCGTATAGCAGCAGCCCGACGCCATATTCATTAACATAGCATGAGTTCTCTCTGTGTAATCGCTGGTACCACTTAATCCACTTTTAAAAAAACAATTTAAAACCAGAACACACACACATTCTTTTAATCAAGAGTCTTCTCATTAATAGTTAAATTGGTGCGAGGAAAAAAACACACAAGCAAACTTTCTTGGTGATACATTCTTTTCTGAAACAATACTTTAAAATAAGTGATAGGATTCAGGTAGATGTGAATTTAATTCTGTATTATTAATGTCCACGACAATTGGGCTTTCAAACCAGATACCTTTATGGCGTCTAAAGCAGACCCATCGATTTACAGAAACCCAGTCATATAAGTATTTTTAACTTTTATTATTGAGTTGCTCTATTCGCAGAATTCCGTAAGTCATCCTAGCATTTCGCCCGCGGTCTCCTGTCAATAAGGAGAAATCTGTGGTGCAAGCTGAAGTTTCTTAATATCAGACCGTGCGGGTATTCAGCCAGTCTATGGCTTTGACCCCCTGGTATTTTTTAATTGCAGACGCAAAACTACATTATACGGCTGCCAGCAGGCTCAAATCCCCTGAACTAATTTTTAAGCGTCTGCTGGGTCTTCCCTGAAACTAAGTAACAGCTTTAATTTTTTTTTTATCGTGTTCTTAATAGTTGTTCTAAAATAAAGTATATAGTATCCCTATGTTTTTACTATCTTTTTTTTTCCTTTTATTACGGCTGAGTTGGAACCCACGCTACGGTAGATAGCTGGCGGTGTAGAGTTCGTGTTAACATAATGTAAGGGCCAGGCCAGGCGGAATTACCAGAGTTAGGTAAGAGACCAGCTGACAGGTTTTATCTCGCGGGTGGCCTAAGGATAACAATGCCTGGTTTAATTTCGACCCGATGGGCTGCCCAACTGGAAGTTTGCTTGTTTGCTTTGCCCCCGAAGAGCCGACGCGGGTCTCTACGAGGACCCGGGGTTTACACCAGTACTTGAGAAGAAAGCAGACGGGGTTTATTTGTTTTTATCTTGCAACGGTGCGCTCGCCCAGGTGCGGTCGAGTTCCGTTGGTGGTCCGGCAAGAATAGCCGCGCTGCCCAGATATCCTGGCAGTGCCGCGATCCGCACAGCTCGGCGAGTCTGCAAAGTAAATAAGACCTAAACCGCGAAGGCTTCCACGTGGAACTACAGAAGGCGAAAATCTTCCCCAGCCGAAAAGCCGCCAGGACGGCGGCAACGAGAACCACGGAGACTTGCGGGCCGAAATATCGCGGCGGCAACGAGAACCACGGAGAGACTTGCGGGCCGAAATATCGCGGCGGCAACGAGAACCACGGAGAGACTTGCGGGCCGAAATATCGCGGCGGCAACGAGAACTCGGGGGCTGAAATATCTCGCGGCAGCGAGAACCACGGAGAGACTCGCGGGCCGAAATATCGCGGCGGCAACGAGAACTCGGGGGCCGAAATATCTCGCGGCAGCGAGAACCACGGAGAGACTCGCGGGCCGAAATATCGCGGCGGCAACGAGAACCACGGAGAGATTCGCGGCCGAATTACAGGGGGCCGAAATATCGCGGCGCTTCTCTAATGAAATATGCGTGACTTAGCACCTGTTGACATGTCTGCTCTACACAAATAAGCCGATTTTTTGGTCTTATTTTATTAAACAGAATAGGCAGGCTCCATTGTAATTCATTTATTCAGTACTGTCTGAAATTGTCGTGTAAGTTCATCTTTAATTTTAAGCTTCTGACATCGCGAATTGCATTTATTTATGGACATTTTTCTCTGGCAATTCTCTCATTTTATTGTTATGATAAAACGTCTAGCTTCTGTTTTCTTGATGTTTTCTTCTTATTATCCTTTCCTTTTTTTATATATGATCCGTCGTAATTGTGAAGTTTTCGCTGTCTTACTTAATATTCTTTTCGGTGTCTCTGTAAACAGATCAGCCATTCACTAGGACTTCGGTTCGTCTTCCCAATTCTTTGCGCAATCTCCCCCTGGCGCCACGTAGCGCGTGCATCTCCGTATCGGGGGCGCCTCTGTCTCCCGAGGAGACTCCAGACAAACAGTGGAATGAATCTTCGCCACCGACATCTTCCGATTAAATTTAAAGAGGAACCGACGCGAGGGTTAGAGTTAGTCCTTTTGTCTGAGGTTCCTTATACGTCGTCTGCTCGGAATTCGACCGCTTGAATGTGGAATACTTGGCGTAATAAAATCTAATTATAGTGTAAGGTTTGCAAACAAAACTGTTTATAAAGAACTACTGTAAACGCCTAGATTTAAAACAGCACAAACAACTTTTTAAATGGTTAAGTAAACAGACATGGACCCGGGTAAGTAAGAACCATCAGCCATGACTGTAAATATGAGGATAACGTTTCATTTGCCGTGGTCTCCAAGTCCACAAAAACGTTAATAATAATAATAATAATAATAATAATAAATACAGTAAAAATCGAAGCAGGTAATAATCTAAAAAGAAAACAATATTGTAAACCATAGGTTTTTAGCTTATTAATCCACTTAAATTTGTAGTATAGTTATCTGTAAAATCCAGATTAGCTCTTGATTTTGGATCACTAAAGAGTGGAATAGAGGAAATTTCAAGTGTTATCTAAATGCAATAGGCAAATATAAGCAACTAGCATTTTGTTAATGACGGAGGATTCAATATTTCCTGTTTCTCTGTAGGTTGCCTAACTGAAGGTTCGTTGTTCTCTGTTCACAGCCAAGAAACTCCTGTATAATTCTGTGTAACTACGGTTGCCGACTTCTGATATATATATATATATAAAGCTTTCTTGTGTATTTTCTTTGCAAAGTTGCGGATATAATTGTCGCACAGCTGCTAGGATGCCTACAGTAATACTAAATATTGGACATCCCAATATTTATCATTTTTATTTTAATTAAAACTGCTAATTTTTTTTTTTTTTTTTTGCTCTGCACGTCCATTCTCCTGGTCTGGTTCACATTATTTCCAAGATATCTCGCCATAGTCTAAAATTAGCCGCAGTGTAATGCAATAAAAAGCCCAACCAAATTTGCTCTGGACGATCTTGTTTGCTAAAAGTACACAGTTCGGTTGATGTGCAATGCAGGTAAACCTTCCACGGTGACATAATCCAGATTAAAAGTGACGTTTGTGCGGCGGCAGAGAAATCCATACTATAGTGCTTCTTTTTTTGGTCTTTTTTCTCCAGATGTAAAAGGAAATCTACGCGGAAGATGGTGGGGTACACCAAACTGAATTGGTTCCGACCGGGATTCGAATTGGGACCCTCAACGAAAGCATCAAGTACGTCGTCGGATAGGGTGTTCTTCAGAGAGAGGTAGATCTTTCAGCGTAGCTAGTCAAAATGGTGTCTAATCGAAACACTAACTAAATTTCAGAAAATATCCTATTGATCGTAATCAAAGAAACCGACATTCAATTGTTCAAGGCGAAGTCACAAAAGGCAACAACAGTTGGAGAGAATGAGAAAATATGACGTTTAATAAGAAGGGGATGATCGCCGACTAGCAGAATGACACCGTAAATTCTTCCGAGGGGCGATGCTTTGTGAAATAACAGGTGCACCGGTTTTATTACATTTGAATTTCAAAAAGTTTGAAAAAGAAACAGTTTACTGTTTAGTTTATGGGTTAGAAGGCCCTCGATCTACCAGTTTGATTTCTAGCATGATTCGCACGTTGCTGATATACCGTTTCTATTACCGTGACGATATATCAGATGTAACTAATGATGACTGCTATTATTAATAACTGTAGACAGCCGAAGTTACCGTCTACCGAATAAAAGTGTTCGTCTGTGACGTCTCTCTTCAGAAGTCTGAGACAGAGCACAGGTAAAACTGGTAATTTAAACTTCTTTAAATAAGGTATCCACGACAGAGTTAAAAACGTAATTATACTAAAAAATTTTTTGTAGTTTGATTAGTTCACTGTTAGAAAAATAAATACTTTTAAGGTTTTTTTTTTAATTTAGTTGCCACCTTAGAAAGATAAAGGTAATTTATTTAATCCGTTAATAATTGTATATTTTTTTAGTGCTAAGACGCATAGTTTGCTTTAATGTCTATTTTGATTATCTACTGAGGCTTATCCGTAACGTTTTCGATCAGTTATGTTTATGTCTACGGTTCTGTGGACATCACTCGCGAGAACCAGGAACGAGACAGGACGCGGAACAAAGCCAGTGCAGCTATGTCGAAATGAAAGAATAGCGTGTTAGGGTTAGGGCAGGAATAAAACCATTTTTAAGGAATATATCAGACGATAAAATTCGAAGACTTCAACCAACAACTGCAGTTCGTCACAGATGATAGATTCGAGAGGGTTCCCGTGCAGGCGGCAGACCGTGATGCGCTTTATAATTAGTCTGTCTGCCCGCTGGCGCAGAGTTTTCAGACGTGGCTGTCGGGAATTTTTCTTGGAAGATAAGAAGACGTCTTTTTGACGGAGGGAGGGTAGGGAAGGAGGAGATGAAGAGCTCTTGGCCCCTAACCTTTTGGCCACTGCAATCTGTCAGAAAGCTTTTCACCTCGACGCTCACTGTCCGATTTCCTGCTAACCATTTTCGTCACGACCATTAACCGGAAATGTTTCTGCTTTCGCAGGGTAACACCAGCGCAAGAGCGGAGATGCAGCCATCAGATTCAGTTACAACTCGCCCGGCAAGATAGACGGGATCAGGTCTCTGTTGTTTGTAGAACATGCTTCAACTACATGCCAGATTAATTAAGAAGTAAACAAGACGCCTGGCTCGATGATGCACACTTGTTACAGGTTATTAGGCCACCGCCGCTATCTGGAAATACGTGCACAAGTAAATGACCATTTAAAGCTGAACAATCCTCTCTGTTGTTGTTGTTTTTTTTTGCAGTACTTAATCTTTTTCGCGAAATTATTGCTGACGCCCTTTTATAACACAAGAAACAGGATGGATAATGTGCCATTTATTTTCAGATCGGACATCACGATCTAAGGATATTGATCTTTGGTATCATATATTCGCCTCTACTTCTGAATAAACTGCCCGAGAGATCGAAAAATATGGGAATTTTACTTTTTAGCCAAAATGAACCATGCATCACATCACAGAGGGATAACGGAGAAAGGACGTGTCGATGTGTGCGGGCTCCATGCAGAGTAAGAAATCGCGTCGTCATTGCCATCTCAGGATCATATGCAGCTGGCGAATCGTCTGCGCATGCTCGACAGGAGACATCATATCCCCCCCATCTCGTGTCACTTGTTACATCTGGGCCAGGGCCACGACCAGATAGAATAGGTTGCGTGCATTCCTGCCGTCATTGCGTTCTTTGCGCTAATGATGACAGAACTGGCATCGTCGTTCTGGAAAACGGAAAACGACCATGAGCCACCAGTGCACAGAAACCAACGAGGCCGACTTATACCCACGGGCGCCGCGCGGTCTCCAAAGGGGCGCTGTGGCGCCGAACGTCAGGTGGTCAATGGCACAGCATTTTTGCAGTGTGGTAAAGGGTTAACTGGTCCATAGTTAAGGATCTTACTACTTACATTATAGACAGCTGCCCCATGTTTATTTCCTTCATCAGATGTATCTTCCTAAATAAATAGTCGGTCAGTGTAACATTTTAATAGTCCACGATTACCATCCCTCCGCAAAAATACAGGACTCTCTTTGGAGTGGAGGCTGGCGGTCACAGCGATCGCCGGAATCAACCCGGAAACAGCCTTATTATTGTTTCTCCGTTGTGTTGGTTTATCCATTTTCTAGAGTCGTTCCCCCATCTATTTTAAATCTCAACCTAATATTGACACGCACACACTTCCATGGTCTATTCGTTTACTTTTCCTGAACCAACAACAAACATCCGTATTTATTTGTGTATTGTTATTTATTTACATATTCATATATTTTGTGTTTGACAGCCATAACTAACCCTGACACTCATTGAAAGCAAAAATCAATTACTGCTTACTCGATATCACTTGGGGAGGGAGCTGAGCTAACCTGGTCTGACAGCCATGAGGCGGCGACAAACACAGAACGTTTCTCCCTCCGGTGGGTACCGTACATTGAAGGCAAGAGCAAGGAACCTAACAAAATTACCGCGAAGCGTGAAAACTCCGGTAGATAATTAATAATTGAAAAGACCAAATAAAATGTGACTGGTCTGTCATTAACGTTTACAGGCACCAATTCTGGGGCAGTCTCCATCCTAACGCCAAAAACACGTTGTGGCTGATACGTTTCGTCAGTCCCTGCCGCGTATCGAATAATTGGTCTGTCTTGGGACGAAGGTGCCAACTACTGCGCGACGACGTTCCGAAATTTTTGCCTTTACTCGCCCACTGCGGGTGTTCGTGTTCCTGACTGCCAACTATCTCTTCCATCAACATCACCGTGCAGCGCCTCCTGCAGTACCGACTAGGGCATGCTGGGGACGGGAAGGCTGTTCGAAGCAAGATGCTGTTTATGGATGATGCAGAGAAATTCCTCCGGCTTGCTGCGTATCGGCGGTCTGGTCTTTGCAGACAGATGCAAAGTTTGCTGATTACGTTCTTTGGTCGGCCAGAAGATAGCTGCAACCAGTTTCCAAGCAACAGATGTAGCAGCACTCTTTGTTGTTTTTATTATCCATTCTTTGGAAAGGTCTTTGGTATGGGGGGCACCAAGGACCTTCCATATCGAGTGGAGTGCCCTTCCACTTATAATTAATTAGCGGATCCGAGCATGCCGTGCGACTGGAATCCGTACAGCTTGAGTACATGCCTGTGGCTACTACAAGACCCAGATACAATGTTCAGTAAGGAACTATAAAAACCACCTGTGGACAACTACGGAACAAATGGCCAATTCCGGCTTTATGGAAGCAATTGAAGATATGTCGACAAACTTTGTGACAGAAAATCCGCTTCAGGTCACCATCGATTATCGGATACATTCCATGCTGAGACATCCACAAGCTCCTAAAAGATGCGACAGGTCATTCGGTCTGTCAAATACCGGAAATAACTTTTCTACCAGCTACTTTAATGCAGCACTTGAAAATATTTACGAGAAAAATTTATTATTTCCAAAATTATTTTGCAGAAATCTTTAGGTTAACGTAAATCTTCACTATTTTTCAACGTAATAGATATTTGGATCAAATGATCGGTGTTTATCTAAATTAGACTAAAATCTATTCGCAATTGAATTCGTATATTATTATTATTATTATTTATTATTATTATTATTATTCTTATTATTATATTATTATTTATTATTATTATTATTATTATTATTGTTATTATTGTTGTTGTTGTTGTTGTGTTGTTGTTGTTGTCTTTGTTTTTGTTCTCTTTTATCAATAATTAATATAGCGTGTCAAAACAAATACAATTATAACTGTCTATTGTTCGTAGGTATTTTCCTGAAAATGTCTTAAGCACAAGATGAATAATTTTCTATTCACTGCCAATGACGTCGACTTTTCTTCATCTTCATTCGACACAATGACTCAAAAGGTAATGGCATCGCTTGTTTGAACGCTGAGCTGGGTTTCGTACCTGCGATAAGAATGCTATTAATGTTCGGATTTAGATTATTTACATCACACGCCACTAAACCGTGAGCGCGAGACCAGAAGACAAAGAAGCTTTAAAGGAAGAACAGCCACGTCTCCCCATTACCTAGTTCTTAAATTAATAAGTAGGCTATCACTTACAATGGCGACAAATGAAAGGTCTCATCTATTATGTCTTATTCCCAAAAGTGTTAAAATGCTGCAGGTGGCAGGAATAAACGGTTACAGTATCCATAATGGCTGTTACGCTCTAAGCAGGTTGGTTACTTCGCGTCCTTTTAAATGACAGTAATCTGAAAAACAGGCTTGTCGCCCATGTCGAATTATGGCATCAGAACCTTTGGCAAGGAAAAACAAAAAAACATCGGCAGCCTTTAAATTCTGTATTTTAGAGTCGGTATTTCAAATATATTTAATATCGAGTTTAACAGGTGGATACCCTGATAATAAATATATGGGTTGATGAAACTTAGAAAATGCATCTCTATGTAACGGTTTTTTTAAATATATCTTTTGTTGTCGTTTGTTATTTAGCAAACGAGTTTCCGGCGCTGTGCAATAGAATTGCATAGCGAAATTGATTCCTGGCGCATAGTTACAAAAATTGGGGGTTTTCTGTCGTCATTGCACGCAACTTATTACTTTAGCTGCTCTGAGATGATTTCTGAAAAAATTTTAATGACCGTAGTCTTCGATAAAAGAATCAAAATGACTCCGTATTAGACAGAGAGAATGTCTAAGCCATTGACTTCTTTCACTCTTAGAAACAACTTGCTCTAAAAATAAGTAAAATCCCAAGTAAATCAAGATTTTTGCAGACTAGAAACTGTGGTAGTAAGTAATTATCAAGATATATTTCGGCTCTCGATTGTAATAGATGGCTGGTGGATCGGGGTATCCGGTCCGCTATGTCAGAACGTGGATATTGGGAAACGGTCTAGCTACTAACCGGAAAAAACCGCTATATTAGAATGTAGATGTCTGCGATGGTTTTTAATTAACAACAAAGCTAGACACTGTGGTGCGCCCGCGAGGAAAGGAATTAAAGTGGTTCGCATTAATGGGGCGTCGAGGCAAAAAGAAATGCTGACAGGTGTTGAGAAAGAATAACAAAAATGCGAATATTTTAAAACCCGCGTGAAATATTTTACCTCCCTTTGGTGTTGTCATTCTAGAAGACCTTGACCCTCAACAAAGATGGGTTAAGTTGACAAAGTAGTGAAGATGAAGAAAAGAAAAACAACTTTGTTTTTTGCTATAACAAAGTATTTTACCGTAGCATTTAAATATATCTGTTTATCTTAAAAAAAACAGTTGTGCTTTTGTAAATTTAAGACCTGTAATAGAATGTTCCAACATAATTCGAGTTAGGGTTAAGGTTGGTAAAGATCATAATGGCCTTCAATCAAATATAAACAGTAATATATCAGTTCTGCTTCTTCACTGGGGAGTATACTGAGATGAGAAGGTGCAATAAATGTCTCCAAGTTTGTTTTTTTTAAAAATGGAGTTTCTATCGTTTTTAGCCAGTGATTACTTAATAGTTTTAGGGTAGATTCTGTATAAAAGCCGCTGTCAAGCCCGACTTCACAGAATTCTCCCCGAGCTCTCCAAAACAATCTTTTCTTTGAGTAGAATGGAAATCACGCGCCGCCGCGAGAAGCGCGAAGGAACCAGACACCTGAAGACAAGACACAGCAATGAAAGAAGAGTCGGTCATGAACACGCGGTCTCTTCTCTATTCCCGTAAAGACGCTATAAGACGGCATCAGGAGGTGCGCGTTAAAAGTGAATTGAATCTGTTTAATTTAATTAATCAGAGATCAGAATTCGGGTCGGTGGAGGGGAGTTCGGAAGGGATTCGGTCTCCTGAGAAAATTCGCGTTGACGAATGGTGGAGCAAAAATACGCTATCCACTCTTTTCATTTTTCTTCGGTCGTTTAATCTTTTTTCCTGGTCACCAGACCCTTTTATTCAGATACAGTTAAACCTCGATTATCCGAACGAGAGTATTTTGTTCGGATAACTGATTGTTCGGATAATCGACGCTTAACTGTATATATATATACATTCCGATTCGGCGGACCGCATATGACGTTAAAATCCACCGATACCCATCAAGTCTTTCACCGTTCAGGGCACGAAGCATATCTCCATGTATCTGATCGTGGAGGGCATTAGATAAACGACGATGTCAAGCGGAACGAAAGCAGTCACTGAAAATAATAGTTGCTTTTTCAAAATAGCAATTAAAAACGTGATTTTCTGACTTTTACCTCGTTTTTGTTCTTGCAGAATTCAGGTGTTTAGAACTTTTAAAAAAACGTATCTGTTACTAATTATCTGGTAAAACCGAAACACGCTGAACGGTTTGTAAGCCTTTATGCTAAAAGAAAAGAAGAATAATGCATAAAGCTGGAAATCAGTGAGTGGGATAAACCGAATGTTCGAGGCCCTGTCTGGGTTTATTTGGGGGGATGTGTTAGTTCGTGTCTCTGTTTTGGGCTGTGAATATGTGTCCTTCACTGAATCAGTACTCCTGTGTGTGTTTTAGAATTGGTAGATAACAATAAAGATCGTCTCATTTTTGCAGACTAACTATAACATTCCAAGTTTTGACATTTTATGGTTGGTCTTTCCATCCCCGGAGAAGTATCCGAGGGAGGAGGGCGGGCGCCTCGGCCACAAGACGGCCGTCTGTCTCCCCGCGAAGCATCTTGTTTTCTTTCAGGCTGCTAACGAAATCTTCCAATATATATATATAAAGTCGGCGCTCCAAGAAAGAGATCCCTTTATGACGCCGAGAACCCAGCTGGCAATCGATAGCGTGTCGGCACGTTGATAAAGCACTCGACATGCCAGGCAATAAAATCCTGATCGTCACCGGTTCTCCAAACTCGGGTGCACACGTAAACTTCAATAAATTCTCATCGACCGGCTGCTAATAATGAAAGAAGAGAGAGAGAGAGAGAGAGTCGAGTCTTGAAGAAGATCGTTCTTCTGATGCGCTACTAAGCACAAATCTTTCCTGTAACTTGCGCTGTCATTTTGCACTATTTTTAAAGCACGAAAAATAAGTGAATATATTACATGGATTTCAAAAGGAACAACCGCTGTAATCACCATAATAAAATTCTGATTTATTTAAAGCTGCTGTTTTCTTTATTAAAGGAATACCTAGGTGCAAAGTAAATGCAAAGTTTTTTGTTTTGTTTTTTTGTCTATTTTCTAGAAACGTGAGTTTGTTTTTTTTTAAATTATTTTTCAAGTAAAAAAAAACACCGTGAAAAATTGAACATTATTCCGTTATTAATCTCGAACTTTTACTTGCTTGAGCTGATTTTTCTTTTGTCTTTTTAAAATGAGTTTAATTTTGATAGGAAGTGATTTCTCTGAGTATCCCGGTATCGCCAGTTTTTCTCTTTTCGCTTTTGGCAAAACCGGGTTTGGTTCTACTGATTTTCTCGCCATTAACCAATAAAATAGAGAATTTTACATATTGTCATATTCGAGGGAAGTGCGCAAAGTATTCCCGATCGTGCTCGTTAATTTCTTTTAAGTCAAGCAAACACGGATGCTTCATCGTACCGGGTTACTCTGTGACTGTTGGCCTCTGCGGATGTCACACATTTTTTCCGAGTAGTGTAAAAAAAGAAAAAAAAATCTCCCTGATGCTGTTCGCGTAGACATCTTTCCGAGATGTGGCGGCAGGCGGCAATGCGTGGCGCCTTCTCGTCGTTCGCGAACTTCAACGGAGCAAACAGATGAAAACCACTGTTAGGTGGGGGCTGAAGGTTGTCAGCGGCAACGAGAGACTGATAATGATTCGAAGGTCGTCTGAATTGACGCGTTGCCCTGATGGAGAATGTTTTTTTTTTTAAAAAAAAAACACCCGTACGGTTTTAGTTTCCTTTTTTTTTTCGCAACTTCCAGCCGTACGAAGTCTTACGAAGATAACTGGATTAGTAGACGGCGTTAGCAGCTTTTCCCCACGTGACAGAGAGATCACGTGATGAATGACGCCATAAATATCTAAGACACCGGTCACCATCTTCCAAGCAGACAGTCGTGTTTCTGAACATCTTATCACAGCATACCGCTCGCCCTGGGTCTCTTTCCTTATAGCAGCAGGATCTGACAAGCAACCTCAGAGTTTAGCTGTTCGGTACTAATTTAGCTGAGAGACTTCACTACCTAGAAGACGGAGGATTGTGGATAATAATATCCATTGGTAGTTAATATCTACTTCCGTATAACAAACATTTAAAAATCAAACTTTAGGAATGAAGTCATAATTGCTTCTAATTCTAATGGGGCCAACCTTATATTATTATTTAAAGTGTTTAATAGTTTCAAGAACACTTCCTTTAGGCTGTCGTCCATGACGACAGTCAAGCTTTCAAGAAGCAAAAGAAGTGCCACTGAAAAATTAGAATCAGTCATTTTACTACATCACCTAGGATTTTAAAGCTGATATCAATAATATTTATGCTGAAACTAGGCTATTTCTCTTTGGCCCTAAAAAAATAAATCAATAGTTACGAGAAGATAAAAATACTATCGATAGTTATTTAGCTTTTGTCTCGTGTTTTTTTTTCACTTTAAAAGCACCCGTGAGTTGGAATGGACTGCTAGCATCGTTGACCTCCAGGGACAAGACGGACAGTTTTTCACAGCTGGGATTCTGGACTCTCTATAACATTCCGTGACTCATTTTTGCTTTTCTTGTAATAAAAACAGATAAAATAGCAGATTTTAGTGATCCACTGAGACCTCCTATCTGTCCTCACTTCTGTTTTTATTTCAGGTTTAATACAATACAGATATCACTTTTCTTTTCTTAGGCAATCGAATCTTATGAATATTTATAAAGCTTTTATTTCTAATTAGATAAGACAACTAACGAATACAAGATATTAAGGCAATTTCTGTCCAATAATGGAGAGCAGTGAGAAAGCCAAACATGAACATTTCCTATCCACATCACGTCGAAATTTCATGCGGTTTCATACCCAGTGGAGCTGGAATTTTTTTCCTTGATGGGGAACAATCAAACGGCATGCAATCCACAAATTTTCTATTTCAAAACGCTGCAAATAACACTGATTACATTCTATAGTAGATTACGGACAACAAGGGACGCAACCCTGCCTGCCTGACCACATTAACCTGCCAAGAAAGAAAATAACTTAATAGAAGACAATACAAACGCAGAGTAATGCTAAATCTATTACAAACTTTCTGGTTATCTGTAGCCTGGTTTTGTTTAGTAGACAAATGAATTTGATCGACACATATTTCATCAAATTTACATTAGAAGCTTGAAAAACGTATTTTATTTCTGAAACCAAATTAAAAAAAAAAACAACAATAGGGAAACAAAGGATTCTTTACTTTATTAACGATTAGAAAATGTTTTAAAAACGTATTTAGATTTTGTTTAAAAGATTCGTTCGTAGTCACTCGAGTTTTAGCCAAATGTAAAACTGATTTCTAAAGGTGATACAAATGAAAATAGTTTAGCTTTAGAATTTTAATCGAAATAAAATGAACAGAATGTATATGTATATATATACACTGAAATCCATAGTTATAGACTCAGAAAGATGTGTGTCCTATATGCATAAATAATCGATTTGTTGATGCCTGTGGCTACTGTTAATGGCAGTGATATAAAACTTGTATATAAAAACATTTGTTGCAGTAAATGTATCGGTTGTCGGAACTTTCGCCACAAGACGTTTTATCATTAGAATATCTTTCTTAATTTTTTTTTCATTGGTAAGTCCATATTTAGAATTGTTTATATAATGGTTATTATTCTATCCATTATTTGCAAAAATATAGATATATTAAAGATGATCTGTATTAACATTTGTCAGAAAAATAAATAGGTACAGTTGATGACGACACGCTCGTCTTAGAAAGACCTCCAAGAGAGGGCCTGAAGCCAGTTTCCATGCGGGCCACATCTATTTCTGTCGCTTTAGATTGCATTTATCTCATGGTGTTTTAACCTGAATTTGTTGGATTTTTGTTCACTCAGCCGTTTATTTGGTTCTACTCGAGTCTCTTCAGGCAAAAAAACATCCAACGCATCTTCTGCCAGAATGAACAGAAGAATTCATGTTTTTAGCAAGTATTTTAGAAACTATTTCATATGTGCGTTCACTATGCGCGTGCGCACACCGGCGACCATAAATGTGAAATCAAAAATTAAAATTGGGCAGAAAGTTATTTGATAAAAATGTTTGCGTATCATCAAGCTCTAGAATATTAATAACACTTTCTCGTGTGTAATTTATATAACGGTCATATACCAATGTATGCATTAGTAAATTTATTATATATATATATATGAAACATTTTATTAGCGAGCGCACATTATAGCATCAACGTACAGCTATGGCCATTTGCAAGACTCTATAATGTTCTGGTTTTGCTTGATAAAATCAAATCTTAACTACTGAATTTATATGATAATGTTACAAAAAAAACGTATTGCAGTGGTATTTATTTACTTTAAAACAGCTTCGGTCAGATCAGTATTGCGAAGTGGGCATTTATGGAACCTTTCCGCCCTATCGCTCTATAAATGCATTTCTTCAAGTGATATAGTTAGTACAGAGACCCTGCGAATAGATAAACGGTACTTAATTGGTTTTATTACGTTAAAGATCCAGTTTAATATTGTAAAACGCAAAGAAGATGCAATATTTTGTTTGAAGACGTAGCTTGAAATAATATGTTTATATATATATATATAAGTAAAGTTTTATAAAGTATTATATAATAACGTTGTAGTATTTGTAAAGAGTGAGGCTACAAGGGATAAGTCAAAAGATGATAATTGCAATATGGGAAAAGATGGCACTTTCGACACTGCTCTCTTTAAAAACAATCATTGAAAACTTCGCTTTTCTTGTCCAAAAAAAAAGATATTTTCATAAGGAATTCGGAAAAAAACAAACAAAAAATATGTTTCTAAAATAAGACGGAGACTTTTACGTATATAAGTGCATTTTTCGGTATACTTTTATAAGCAAAACGACTGAAGGGCCTGACCTTCTGTTGACAGACCCGTGAAACAACCTTGATGGAATGAATCACAGGTCGCACTAGAATTTTAAAATGAAGTCACAATCAACAAAAGTCAGATTAATCAATCATCACGATAAAAAGCGTATACAAGATTTGGAAAAAAAGGAAGAATCGGAAGACTTCTTGTATGTCAGCCATCAATAAAGTTGGCGCATCAGACGTTGTATATGCATGCAGGTGATTGGACAGAAGCTTTCCGCCTTTTTCTCTAAGTCATCCTGATTAAGGATGGGGGAAAGATTCTTAGACTTTTGTTGTGTTGGTCATCGCAATGAAATGGCGTCTAATGGATGCTGTGTCGTGAGGCACTGTATGCTTAGATCGTGCAGTTAAAGAATAATCCTCATCTCCAGGGTCCAATAAGGGTAGATCCGCGTGTCCCTTTTCTGGTTTTTGGTTTCTAGAGACGAGGCACCACCTGCGTCATAGTGCTTAGTCTTTTACCATCAGGGCCAAATCCCAATTGGCGGTACCAACTGACTTCCCATACGCCATTTTTAGTGGAGAAATAACAGCCAGAAGGGTAATAGCCGAGTAAGTTGCGACTTCCAGCAACATCGCTCCATCACAGCAATCCTGAAGTAAGTTATCTCTTTAAGGGAAACCAAAGCTTCGAGTGGCTGGGCAAAGTTGGAAAAACTTGTAATTGGAAAGAAAACGCATTCAGCCGTTTGCCATAGCGAATGACAAGTGAACTAACCCCACGAGCTCAGATATTCAACAGAGAAAAATTTTGGAAACAAAAAAAAAAAAAAAAAAGAAAGAAAGAAATTTCATTAAATAGCAGCTCAAGTGCTCCTGCCACTGAAGTAGGGGAGGTAAATGGGTGATGGATTGGCACAATTAGTGACGAGCTTCTTATTTTTTTTTTAAATGGATTCCGCAGCATTATAATAGAAAGATGAAATGGAAGAAAGCGAGACAGGGAGTAGTATAGCACCAGCTGTTAGGCCTGGTAGCGTGGCTTTCCTCATTGTTTACACTAATTATAAAAGACAAAAATTAAAAACATTTATCGATTCTAAAATTCTCGAGCCTTGAGATCAGGGATCCATTCTCGGAGAAAATCTGGGATTCTGACAAATTCCATTAGATGAAGAATCAAACTCCTTTCAACGCCTAATATACTACTTTTAAGTGTTTTAATTTTTTTTTTTTTCAGATTAACACTCTCGTGATTTTATCATCGGAAAAAATCTGTCAGATGACAATGGGATCAGCAGCTCCAGAGGGTATGGAATTACAGAGATCGATCTCCTTTTAAATGGAATGTGATCAAAGACTTTCTGAAACGGACCATTACGGTCGTCTTGAAGGGAAAAATGAACAAAGTTCGAAGGATAATAACTGTAGCGTTGGAATACTTTGCTCATCCTGCCAAATGTATGCTGTTATTATCTTTTAAAAATTAGAGAAATCTTGAAACCATTGATTGTTTGGAAAGCTTTATTTCAAATCTGTCAAAATGTTCATGACAGGTGATTATATCAGCTGAACTGAAAGGAATTCAAGTCAACTATTCGGGGAAACTAGTAAATCAGCCACGTCGACGGGATGCGTGATTTAATGCTGTTTAATGGAAGGGAACGCGACCGGTCACTTTTATTGATACTAAACTATGGAGGATTTTAAAATTCAGCTGAAGGGGCCAACGTTCAGTAAACCCGTAAGTCACCGTTGCATTACAAATATTTCGGGATGAATTTATTAAGTGCCGCCTGCAGTACTGTTACACCGCTATTTGCGCCGAATAAGAGGGGAAAACGGGAACATTTCCTGTTGGGTGATAACAGAAGTGGTTAGGAGAAGTCCCTCCCTGGCCAATATAATGGCATATCCATCATATCACGTGCCGTCGATAGTCTTGGATCGGGTTTTCATGATTCAGGATAGACTAGGCGCGTGGTGGAACCCGATAATCTCTTCGTGTCAGTTGGTTCTGAAAGGGTAAATCAGGCTCCATTCTCGAAACAGAAACGAGGCCCGCCAATAGACCCGCCTAGAACTTTCTATTCCACGCAGCCCAGCTGGAGAAGAGACACGAGAAACCTTACTAGGTACGTAGGCCAAACCGAGCGGTTCCTGACGGGACTTAAACTTGGGCCCTCGGCTTTATCACCCCGGTAGACTAACCACCCGACTCTCCCCCCCCTTCCGACGCTCGACAATAAGACTCGGCGAATCATGAGTGCGACTGGATTAGAGTTAGACCCGGGTGCCGTGTCGAGCCACGATTTCAAGATAGCTTTGCTATTCTCATTTCCATAGGTCATGACGAATGTTTGGCGATGTCTGTACACGCTTACAGGGAAGTATTTCGTAGAATCATGGTTTTCATTTAATAGACCGCAAAAACAAAGCGACGCAAAGTAGCGGTGTAGAATGCAATGCAGGTCAATGCAAAAGGTAACCGGAAGCCGTTTTGGCCAGACGGTACAGCATTTAATCCCTGCTCGGTTACATCACTACTGTACATTTCACGTCGTCCAGTTTGCTCTCGGCGTGTAGGTTTTTTCCGTAGACAAAGTTGCCTAACCTTTCTTATTAATATCATCAACTCCTGCAGTTTTTGAGAAGTCAAATTATTGGAACTTAACATCTTCGGAAAGTTTTGGTAAAACAGGCTCCCCCCCTCTCAGTATTCAAAAGATAACCTTTACAGAAATTTATTTTACTCGTTCATAAACCTCTGCATAATTGCATTAATATGCCATCAGCTGTCTGCCGGGTGAAGTGAGTGTGGAGGATGACAGAATTCCGATAATCGGGAACCATAGTTTTTCTCTCCCTCTTTTTAAAGCTCTTCACATTGCTGCAAAAACCGAGAGAAGATGGATAGATGCTTCATAGACGATTTGGATGGCAGTTATATAAATTTGGTGTTTGGTACTGCAATATTATCTTAAAAAAACAGACAAAAAATCATAAACAAATCCAATTTTTTTTTTTTTCAATTTCTTCTCAGTTATCTTGACGATAATTTTTAAATGACAGTCAGAAATACTGGCTCTTATGGAGTCCGTCATAATAAATAACTTTTACTGACAACATTTGGACTGTTTTTAATGAATTAGTATTTCTTGCAGACTTATTTATGGATTTAGAATTGTTTCATAAAAAAAACAAACGAGGTAATCCGTTAAAAGCATCTCTTACCGAAAGAATGTTATTAATCGGCCTGTGTGGATGTGTCTTCCTTTCAAAAAAACAAAAGATTAACGCTGACAAAGATTTAGCATATATTATACACTGTCCTACCTCTAATCGTTTAGCATCAGTACCATTAATGTTAATCTGCAGGTAAGAGCATAAAAGCTATCGCAAATGGCTTTTACTATGAATTGTGTTGAAACAAAGAGTAAATCACGTGCGCACTCACACAAAGATACTACATATAGGGCGATAAAAAAATTTCACGCTCGACTTTAGAATGTCTTTGGTTGGGTGATTTCCTGACAGTGGGGTCTGCGAGACGGGAAACACCTGTAGGAATAGTGGGTTTCCCAGAAACAGAGAGGACGTGGAAAAGCCAATGCTATTTCTTTCAGGTTTATTTTAGAATTTCCATAAGGTTGATGTACTCTAAGTAAATGGGACTTAGTGCTTTGAGCGTAACGTTTTTATTTCAGTTTCGTTGCTAGCCTACTGATTGAAACCCGTCGAAGATGTTTGGATTATTTGGAGACCGCCATTTTGCGGGTCTTCTCTCTCGCTTTTTTTCAGCTCTTTCGATGACAAGGTGGAAAGACGGCGACAGCCCCACGTGTTCGCCGCGCACCGTACTGCACAGCTATGACGTAGACAAAGTTGTTCGTGGCCTTTTTCGGCGGATCTTTGGCGTCGGCCATACGTTTTAGAAGTATGAAAAGCCTAAATTTACCGAAATTCACTGGAAATGAATAAAACAGGTAAGTAATTAAAAATCGATTTTTACTTTCGCAATTCGGTAACGTTTATTAATAATGTAGCAACAACAACAAAAAAAGGGAGAAAAAATTCTTCCGATTTTCTCGGCGTTACAAAAGAGTCGGCGAAAGATCCACTGTTATCTCTCCCCTAACCTACAGTAGTTCACCGTTTCCTCTAAATCCGTGTGGCATCGCTGTCCATGTGCAGTCCTTAGACAAGTGTTCAAGTCGTGACGCGTTCGAAACAGCAAAGTTTAACAGGTAGGTGTTGTTTTTTTTTACTTCGTCGTAGGCACGTTCTTCCGCGTCAAAGCCGTGAAAAGTGTATCCCGGGAAGAGGGGGATGCGGGAGATAGGTGTGTGTGTGTGGGGGGGGACTCGGCTGCGAGGTCTGGGTTTACAGAACTCGCTGAAATCGCCGATGCTCCTTTGAGTGTGTAGATATCTATTCCCTGTGCTCCGCTGGATATCCGATCAGACCAGTCAGGAACCCCTTGTCAGCTCGGGCGACCTCCGCACAACTTCTTGACTCAGGTGCATAAGCAACAAGCTCAGCTCTGACGGCACACAGTACGACCACAAATTGGTTGGATAACCTGTTGGTTACTGAATGATCCTGTATCACAGCGCCTATGGTTACGGTCTTATTCGTGGACATCACGTTGACCTGTTTGGTGAAGAATGCGCTATGACATGCAGAGGAATGCCTTAAAACCACCGCCTGGATCTCGTGCACCTGCGAGTAACTAGACAGTGGTCAGGTACAGATAAAAGCTCATACAGTGCTGTGCTGTAACCCTTTATGCAAAAATCTACAGTAGACATTTCAACAAGATACCTCCCGTTAGTAGGATATTCGCGATATTTTTCAATACTGCCAGCCCAGCATCAATGTGCTACTCCGGCCATCTAACTTCTAGACCTGAAATCTATCACACATTTTTTGGGAAGAGCCATAATTTCCGTGGCAAGGACAATAGCCAGCGCCTCAGACGCGAGAGAGAGAGAGAGAGAGAGAGAGAGAGAGAGAGAGAGAGAGAGAGAGAGAGAGAGAGAGAGAGGAGAGAGAGAGAGGAGAGAGAGAGAGAGAGAGAGGGAGAGAGAGAGAAGGATTGAGAGAAAGAAGTGAGAGAGATGGTGAAAGATGGTGAGACAGAGACAGAGATGGTGAGAGAGAGAGAGATATGACGTCAGTACAGAGAGATGTGACGTCATAGAGAGCGGGGGGAGAGAGAGAATGACGTCAGTCAGAGAGAAATGTGACGTCAGAGAGAGAGGGAGGAGAGAGAGAGAGATGGATGGATTGAGAGAAAGAGAGAGAGATGGTGGAAAGATGTTGAGACAGAGACAGAGATGGTGAGAGAGAGAGAGAGATATGACGTCAGTACAGAGAGATGTGACGTCAGAGAGAGCGGGGGGGAGAGAGAGAATGACGTCAGAGAGAGAGGGAGAGAGAGAGAGAGAGCATCTTATACAAGTTATAGATGTCAAATCAGGACTGAATGTCGAAGTACTCACAAGAAGAACCACAAGCTGTCCTCGGGTGGCTGGGTCGCGACTGCGGCGACTTCAACTGTGATTTGTTTTGTGACTATCGCCGCATACAGTAACCTTCTACTTATATTTACTAAGACAGGTGCCAGTGAATGAATTTATCTTGACCACAAACGTTACTGTTGCATAATTTTTTTAACAATATACAGCAGAACCAAAAGTAGCATTAAACAAGATAAATAACCGAGCATTAGTTCTAAAAGAAAAAGTGCATCCGCAGCATTTTGTCGACAGTGTTTGACAAATCTTATTCCCTCGTGGTTACTTTCGGTGTCTTCATATTAGACTCATCTAATGTCTTCTCTTCAGTTTTTGGTGGAGTGGATTAAACAATTTTTTTTTTCAATGGTTGTTTTCCAATCACCAACTTCCATATTTGGCTGTACACAGCTCGCGAGCACCCGTGCACGCGAAAGGAACACGTCATATTTTAATATTTGTAGAATTCATGACGTATTAGTAACTGATTATTTCCACACGTGGTGATAAGGGAACTCGAATGCCGTTAGTACGACTTCTTTAAAGTCATCTATCTATTCCGACATCTGAAGGAAAACCTTATGCGTGGGATGTACTTTGCTTTGATGCCATTTTATTCTCCTAACCGTGTGAACCTTAGTTTCACATATGAATAAATGAGGAAGAATTCGTTTTCCTTAACGTCGCCATGGAGGTTTCCAGCTCTACCATTAACAGAATTACTTCACACCTGCGTTTCTCCAATTCCATCCCATTTCTCTAATTTATAACCAGTCAAAAAACGTATTGCAAAAATTTAGTGTGATTTTTTAAAAAATAAAAATAAAAATGGAATTTAAATCTTTAACGAAGGCTAAATGTTTTACCCGAGAAGGAGCGGAAAAGATTTATTGATTCATAGTCCAAACTAGAACTGCGCCCCAAGCGCCAGCCCCCCGAATTCTTCAGACTAATTCTACCCACAGGTGCTAATCGATACTTTCGCGTTCTCTCTAAACTAGAAATAACTTTTTTCACGCCAACACTTAGAGAAAGTTGGGGAGAAAAAAAATTAAAATAATATTCTTTACTCTGCCAATTACAAAATTTCGCAAGAGGAGGGTTTTCTGTCTGCAAGTTAGGTTAATGCTTTTTACTATTGTTTATTTATTTACTTTTTAAAAAAAAAAAGAGAGAGTTATGTACGATTTTTTTTGTGATTCTCGTAACGTTCAGCGTTTATGAGTAGCTGCTGGTCTATTGAAATATTGGGCGACACATTCAGGTGATCTGCAGATGGTTTGGAACTGAGGGTAGGATGTCTGGGCTGACGGCCATTTAAACAGTGACTCATAAACGCTATTATACCAGCTGACATTGACACTATTAATTCCCTAACGACAAAATAATTTTTTTTTCTCTTTCTGTCCTTTTACATTATAAAGTGAAGAAAATCTCTGCACGACTTGCCTATTTCACACCGAATAAAGTATATCCGAAATTAATCATTTTATGCGTAAGCTGATCTATTTAAAAAAAGACATTCTTTTTATAAATATTTCTTGTTATTTCTTTCATGTCGCTTTAAAGAATATAACGTAAAGCCAAGAAATACGAAAACATCTTCATCGTTTTATAAGGCTTTAGATTTGAGACGAAGGCACCTAGGTATGTATACACTTCGCACAAAACGTTCAGTAAGTATATACGTTTTCCATGATCACGGTCAGCATCAAGCCTAAGAGACCAAACCTGGCATTATCATTAAAAAGATTTTAAGAAAACCTTCGTTCATTAATTCTTTTACATGAGACGATTTTTCTAAACTGTAAATTGTTACTCTAAACTATGCTACATTTTGAGAAGTAAATTTAGATATTCTATCTATAACGGAAGGGATACAATTCTAACTGTTTTCTTTGTTGGCTGGCTTGAGAGGTTCGATTACCGTACCCATTTTAACACAGATGATGAAACACATCTTGTTTAGAATGTCAAAATCTTACCTATAGAAGCTAAAGATTTTTCACTAAAACACGGATTATATTTTGGACTTTGGGACGATGCAGACAAGTCGCTTGCTCGCATGTGCGTGTTTTCACTTCTCGCGGACTGGCGCTCCAGAGACTAGAAGAAACGACAAACTGCAACAGATCCACATCGTTTATATAAACCTGCTTTAAGAAAGCCACGACGGGGAGAAACTAAATAAAATTACCACCGTAACCATATTCCTCGAGCGGTTCAACAAACGGGCGCGTAAAAATAATTAATTACAATTCTTGTATAGCGTTATTACTCCGGTTACCACCATCTTGCATTTATCGGCTCTTCAGATATGAGCATCGAAAACAGTGGCGACATCATAACCAACACGAATGTCTTATATCTCACTCAATATCGCACGATTATCACGCACAACCGAACGTCATACAGTTCGCTATATTGCAAAAGAATGACATACCAGATAATCTTTTGGGATTAACGATGAGCTAAGATCTTGCAAAGACAATTTTTAAGGAAACGATCGATTAAGTTTGTTTATTGGCAGGAGTTCAGTTATTTTTTTGTTAAATGTTTGGCTGCGTTCAAACGACTTGAGGTATCTTGCTGGTACTTTCTAAGACTTTCTTCTTTCCACATACTGTCTTTATCTCTTGTTGTTTGTTTTGTTTGACTCCCCTTTACCTGAAAGAAAAAACAAGAGCACAGTAATCTGAGAACACGTATTAAAACAGTCTTTTCACGAGCAGAGATTAACTGCTGTTTGGACCGTTTACCCTCGATACTTTCCGATTCCAATTTATCTCGCACTCTTCATTTTTATAGCAAATCTGTTCAATTTGAAGAAAAAAAACACAAAATCAGAATCCCTATCTTATAGTCACCTGCATCGATTATGATCAGCAGACATTTAAATTTATTTGTTTTATGCCTTTTAAAATAGTATTTTCCCACTGATTTTCTTTCTTCTTTATTTTTAAAATTATTTTCTATCACTGTTGTCTGTAGGAAATCTGTACTTCCCAATTAACTTTTATCTTCTTTTAAAAATGATGCTGGTTAATTAAACTTCTTATATATATATGTATATATTTTTAACTACAGTATTTTCATTTTTAATTAAAGAGAGAAAACTGAAAAATGTCTACGCGATTATCGAACTTTGCGGCGGCTGTGAAGCAGCAATCGACTGCTGCGCTAGCTCGACTCTGGTAGATCACTTCTGGAGGCAGCCACGTCTCAGATCACAAAAGGGGAAGAGGGGAACCGATCAATAGGAGTAGCAATCACCAAAGGTCATTAGAAAAGTCAAAGCAATATCCTGCCGTGATAGGGAGAATAAAAAAGTAGTAGAAGGACAAAAAACAAGGATCTTTAAAGGAGAAACTCTCTTAAGAAATAATTACTCTAGTAAAAAGTTTTGGAATAGAAGACCGTGTGTGCATATGTTGAGATTTTTCATTAAAGCATCCTCTCTTCTTTAGTATTCAGCAGCGTTAATCTGACAGTCGAGCTGTGAGAAACCACTACAGATTAGTGATATGGAAAAGGGCGTTTTAACTGACGAGGGCATGAAACGTCAAAACCAGTAAGCTTCTTAGCCGGAGAGAGAAAGAGTTTAATAAAAGCTCTCGGAACTCGTTTATTTTGGCTCTCAACGGCAGTGGCCTATCCCGAGATTCCTCAAACATCCACCTTATCATCTGTTTCCCTTTTGTGAAAATAACGCGCGACGTTATCTCTCAGACTGTATTAAATGACAGATCGCGAGGAATATCACTGTCGTATCTCTCATTTGTGTGTGTAAAGTGGGAAATATATAAAAGGGTGGACGGCGGCAGTAATATACAGCGATATTTACTTGTTACGCGAGCAGATTTACAAAGTGCTCTTGAAGATTGTTGTGAAAACTTTCAAAATTGTGCAGAAGAAAAAAATCAGTTGGGAAGGGGGGGGACAACCGGGGCTAGTTGTTCTTACAAGGTTAAATTGTTAGGTTACCATTAATTTCTAATCAGATGTATGGATGAGCTGTAGTCGACGTCATACGGTTTATCCTTCGATCGTAAGGTAACAGTATACCACGTGTATTACAGCTACATCGTCACATGACGTGACGTCGATTATAGCCTCATCTATACGTCACATGACGTGACGCCGATTATAGCCTCGTCCATTTATTTAATTACGAACTACTAGCTACGATCTCTTCCATTGTATTTTCTCTTTAATTTCTGCGTGTTTACGTAGATAAAATATCAACAAAAATTACTGAAACAGTAGAATTCCATCGGATGCTAGTATTCTCGTTTTAAAAGTTTCACATCGTTTTAAAATGTAAAAAAAAAAAAAAAAATTAATTTTAATGTTTTGGTTTATGCAAATTTCTCAGATCGGATCTGTATTTTTAAATTTGTTTTTCCAGCTGCATTTATATTGCAATTGCACCTCACAATTCGCAAGATTTTTAAAAAGGCAGAAACAATTTTTTCTCCATGAGCAAAGAAGAGTTGAAATTTCGCGAAGAAAGAATAAATGGTAGTGTGATTTACTATCAAGTCTTTAGATTGACCGGGAGAGAAGGAGGGTTGGATGGATTCTTCCTGTGTCCTAAAGAGAATTTTAATTCGGCTGACGTGGAAATGTTGTCAGAAAGAAATACGTGGATAAAATGCGAAATGTATAGTTTATCTCCATCCTTTGTTAAAAACCAAAAAGAAGAAAAACATTTTACAAATAAACGCGACAGAAACAATTGTAGAAAACAGTTTAAAAGCTACGGCAAGATTGTATCTTCAAGGCAGCCCACAAAAGGGGGCTAAGAAGGGATGGCCGGTGGGTTAGGGTTAAATACCTAACAAAAGTTCTGTTTTTCCGCCAGCTCAGAAATAATGCGAAGCACACGACAGACGTCTTTGTGCCTGCGATCCTTTCTCTTCCGCTGCCGTTGTAGGACCGGTCTAACAAGAACAACCCCGATACAGATTTTATGCATCTCTAAGTTCAGTGTTGCTTGAAGCACTCACTAAAGTACCCCTAACACAAACTGAATGAGAGATACAGTAATGCGACAGATGAACGGTTGACTGCTCACTAGGATAGGAGTAACGGGAGACGGCTTTCGTCGTGCAAGAAGAGGGGAAGATATCTGTGCGTTTACGTGCGATATCGTCATTCAGGAAGACGACGTGAAATGTGCTTACCGTGTGCGACGGTCGAGAACGCATCGTGTAGTTCTACCAAGCGGTCATCTCTGTCAGCACAGCCACTATAGCGACCGATACTTTCGACGAGACAGTCTGGCAAGAGTGGAGGCGTTTTTAGGGGGGGGGAGGAGAGAAAGTCTTCCCACGGACACGGATGATTGGTTGTGATCAATAAAGAAACTGGGCCGTCCATCTCTTTGCGAAGCCCATGTCCATAGTTTCGCATTGTAACGAAATAAAGAATTCACTGGCATCAAAATTCTTATGCGGATAGATACCTTAACGTGTTCACATGCCTAAAAAAAAAAGAGATCAAATTTTAAAATCCGAATAAGGAAGAACATAACGAATGAAAAGTTTAAAAGAGCTAAAAGGAAAAGAAGAGAATTTGGTAACATTCACATATATACAGGAGGAGTTACTGCCTTGATGGCAGCTTCTTTTTTACTGCGAGGATTTACTTTAATTTTAGAAAATATCTTTTTTTTTTTTCACTTGAAGACTAAGAAATGGTGGAAAGTATATGGTTCTTCATTTTAGAACCCGTTAAAGACAAATAGGTACTATCGCGGATAATTCTATATATCTTCTTCTCGGCAAAAACACCCCGTACTGGTATTCGGTGTCTTGGGAAGTCATTCGGAAAGGAAAAGGGTCAGCCTCGGTGACCAAGCGAGTGGCCCGGATGCAGTTTGAGTTTCAAATGTGGGAGGAAATGGGACTGCTCGCGGAGAACAGTGAACTCACGTAAGGCGGCTCGGAAAGTAAGAATGGGAAAGAACCATTTTAGGAAGACAAGCGAAATCGAGCGAAGCCCGACAGGGATTCGAACTCAGGCTTGTCTCAAGTTCTACTTTTAGGGATTTCCGTCAGGTCGGTCAGCCGGAAGCTTTCCGGTCACCACCCTGCTGGCTGGCTTACCGCTGTCCCCTAAATGACATGCAAAGACGGCATTCCGGTGTCTTACATCGGTTTATTAAAGATGGTTGAAGTGAGTTCTCCTTCACCGTCACAGGCGACAGAGGAACTATGGTGATTAATTAAATAAGAAGCCTCTTAATTAATAAACAGACATATTCGTTTCCAGCCCAACGATAGGCACCGATCTCTTACTGCGGAAAACGACACTATAATGGCTTTTCAGCACCGATTTGTTTCGATTGAGCTCGCGCCTCGTCCCTTGGTCGGATTTTAGATCCTATTAACCGCATTCCACCCGCCGAGTACCGGGGGCTTCTTCTTTCCCGGCCGAGTGAAACATCGGGATCGGGACCCTGCCCTCTTCCCGGAAAACCAACTCTCGCGCTATACGGTCGGATTATTTGCGTTTAGTTTTTTCATGGGTAATCAGTTGTAAGGGCCACTGGGGGTTCCTCCCCCTTCTCCGTATAGAATGAAACACTTCGAAGACAAGTAAAGCAGTAATTCCATCTTCCTCAAAACATCAGCAAATAATAGAGACGGCTGTTCTTGTGCCTCGGCTGTGACAAGTTTTATTGCCAGGTCTGTCAGCGGAAACCGAGCGGGGCCAATATTTATACTCTTTGATTCATCAATGTCACACTGCTCAGCTGCAATTAAATTCAAACTTTTGCTATGCGGTAACAATTTATTTTATTATTATTATTATTATTATTATTATATTATTATTATTATTATTATTATTATTACTGGCTAAAAATCATTTGAATTCTTCAGTCTTGAAAGCTCCAGATCGATAGCGATTCTCTAACACCATGTTTGTTTTTAAAAAATTTATTGGATTTTTCTCAGTTTGCGTTTATTTAATTTCTTTCTGTTGATTTAATATTAGTTGGATACCGGGAGATCGGAATCGAGATCTCTTATCAAATATTTAGTGTTTCTTTCTTTCTTTTCTTTTTTTTTTCCTGTTTGCACGCATAACATTTCGATATTCGATAACCTGGGTAATTAACTTAATGAATGCAAATAATTAAATACCCGTAATACTTGAAAGTCATCCATCCTCACGTGAAGCGATGTTACAGAAACTGTTAGCACCACCTTTGGATAATGCAGATTTTGTTTCAGTTCTTGGCCGGGCAGGGAGAATTTATTAAAAGTTATTGTAAACATTTGTGCTAGTAGATGTCTCGTGTATAATGTTGAAGAGAAATAAGTTCAGTATTAGATCAAATTAAAATATTCAAAAAGAAAGTTCATATTTACAGAAAGGTGTAACCCTTTTAAACAATATATATATATATACATAAATACACGGAATATTGCATCGTTATTTATTTGAATAATAATTTTGTCTGATTTCTAGGAATCGTATAGATTGCTTTATTCGTAAGAGAGAAATATTAAAGAAATATACGCGGTAATTTCATCTTTTACTTTATTGAAATATTCACAATAACCGAAATTATCCACAGAAGTAAACAGGCGTCTTAATTTCGAGAAGTTAACTGCTTATTCCGAGACTGTACCTTTCACTACTAAATACGAGTGGGGCTAATACTTTTGACTGCTGCCCTTTGCCTCATGCAAGGCAACGAAGCGCTGGAATATCGTCAACGAGATCGGGAATCCTAGTCTGTGGGATTGCAGCCAATTCTTGGTAGGGAATGTGGATTAGAAAGTCCGGAAATGCGTTTACTTGGATAAGTCCGCAGGGATAGGTGGACGATGGCCCACTCGAGCTCGATACCGTTTGTGTCCGGTGATTTGGCCAAGCCATTTCAGAGCCTTGCTTTCTCTTCGTCTCTGCCTTAGGCGGGGTTGTGAGCTAAAGAATCATCTTCCATGAAAATACTGCTGTCTTTGGTCAGACAGTCATTCGCATACACAGCCATAAGAAGTTGACGCATCCGAGAGAAATTGCAGTTCTTTGGAGATCACCAGCTGTAACCGACTAATAATCCGAATCGTGTGCATTGGGGAAATTTCCTTGGTCTGGCATCGTGTGGGCTGAGGAGTTGCTTCCATCTAGCACCCCGCGCTGTGAGGCATAATGTTTGGGAATTCTTCTGGATCCCTGCTCGTCCAGTCGTATTCGCAGCTGAATGTCGGAGATGATTCTTTCTATGCTCTCCTCCACAACAAGAAGTTTCTGTTCAGTCTGTATATTCTGTGCATGCTATGAGCCATAACTGCTGAAAGCATTCCTTCGTCGAAATATGTTGCGAAGCCATGCTGTTGCTAGGAATTCACGCGTAGCGATTTCCTACAGACTTTGCTATTCTACAACCAGTCGTCTCCCCAGCCCTTCTAGTATACCCTGTATTATAACTCGCTGACATCCATCTGCCTTTCCTGCCTATTGCAACGCACGTGGATGTGAAAGTTTAGGAGATTACTTACAGTCACATCTGCACCCTGTCAAACTCTCACGTTAAGAAGATTTCGGTGATATCTCTGCTTGTTCATCTCTCCCGAATCTCGAAGAGTGCATGCTCGTGGCGTTTGTAATTATCATATAAATTATCTATTTGAATAGTTTCATTTAATTTTAAAACAAACAGCATCAAAGACTGAACTGAAAATAATCTTGTTAAAGAAGGTAAACACCAAAGTAAATTTGCATTTCTTTTTTTTTTTTTTACGATTGTTATATTTGATACAGTAAACGACTAAAAATACGTACACTTTGAATTTTAAAAAAATATTGCACATGGGAAGAATCTAATGTGAAATGTATTTATAGCTTCAGACTAAAACTAAAACAAGCACCACGTGAACAACCTTTGAAATTAGTGTATATTTATTTTAGCGTAAAGAGGGGTGAAAATGGTCAATTGAACAAGTTTTTTTAGCACATGGTTCGGTCCCCAGTCTGGTATCGTTGATAAAAAAATAAAAGTGTAGCTTTTTAGGTACATGTGAACGATTCATTAAGTTAAGCATTAGTAAGTAGACAGCCTATTTTGTGGACTGTTTGTGGATCATACTATCATATCCGGTCCGCCATACTGGAATACAGGATTCTGGGAAATTTATGCATATCTGCTAGGATTGACGGGTGTTTAAGAAATTAAAAAAAAAAAACAAGAACAGAAAATAGAACCCCGGTTCAAAACAGTTAACATCCTGGACCTAACGGTAGATTATTTACAGCTGGTCGCAGAGAATTATATCGATATGTTGGAGAATTTATTGGACATTCAGGTCTCTCCCCGCTGGTCAGCCGGCAAGCCGTTCGTTCTGCTGTAAGGTGGCCATCTCTGAGACCAACTTTCGATTTGACGGCCAGCTCACTGAGCCCATTGCATTGTTTTTTTGTTGTTGTTGTTGTTGACACGAATAGCTTTATAAATATTGATAATCAATGCTTTTTCTCAGTCTGTGGCGTTTCTGTGAAATACGTTTGAAATCTCTCGGAAAGACGTACGAACAGATAGCAGCCGATAAAAGTAGATCGTGCGCCTAGCGTCGGAAAGGTGGTAGGCAGAACGGTCAGGTTTTCAAAGATGGCGGTAACCAGGCCCGTGGGTGGGCGGAGACGGTCGGGTTCTGTGCGTTCGCCCTCCGCCAAAGAGGCGGTAACCAGGCCCGTGGGTGGGCGGAGACGGTCGGAAAAATTAAAATGACAAATCGTTTGATGTTATAACAAAAAAAAACAGAGAGAGAGAGAAACAGTTTTGTTCAAAAAATATGTAAAACTTAATCGGAAACATTTCTTGCTTGTAGCGGGTGGGGAAAGGATGATCTTCTCATTCCAGTTCCATCGACTGTTGGTTTGTGGCCTTATAATGAAAAAAATCCCGTCGTCATTGGTACACGGCAACAAAAATACACTTTAGGTGGTTTCCCTGGAAACCGTCTACACAGAGGGCAGCACAAGGTAGTGCGACGACCCGTCCCGACGAGTTGTTGCCCGTGTCGTCTTTTACAACATTTGGAAACAAAATCCCGAAAATACCAACTCGTGTAGGTCTCGAGAATGGTTGCCCTATTTCCACTCGCCATATCCCCCCATATCGAGTCTTTAATATCGTTTAGACCGGCGTCTGTGTTTACCAGTAGATGCTAAAAAATTTCACGAATTTCGCTTCTCTTTAGTGAGTCATTGGTTCAAGATTTTGCTTACAATTGCAAGGTCGGTATTAAAACGAAAGGTAAGAAGCTAAACTTTCCGTCGATATTAGGTATTTTATGTTAATCCTTGTCTCCCTCCCCCACCCACCTCATCTATTTTGCAGACTCAGTCTTTGTCCACCTTCGCTTCATTTCTGCCCAAACCAGTCATCTAATATTGTTGGCGGTCCTGAGAACGTTCTCACAACTGTTGGACCAGACTCAAGAGCCACACGAGAACCGTCTCCCTATACGAATTAATCCCACCCGTTGCCGTGCATTGATCGTAATCTTATTTCAATTTCTCTTCTTAACATTCCATTGAAATTAAGAACATTTGCAGTCAGGATGCACACCTCTCTAACACGGGGACCATTTCAAAAGTTATTTAATTAAACCTGATATTTTTTCTCTCCCAGGGCAAACAACGTAAGCGAAGGCATTCCATCACTTAAAAATTGTATTGTCAGTTGGAGAGAGAGAGAGATCCGGAAAATAATTAACGTTTGTCATTTCTAACATGAAAATAGAGATCGCAAATGCTCAGTAGAAACTTTTAAATTGGTAGAGGACAGATGGTTAATGCGAAGAAAGACAGTGTTATTAATGAATGTGCGCGTTCACGCCAACAGTAGTCTCGTTTCGTAGATCCACCTTTCTTGCCAGGGCAGGAGGGGCGACTACTGAATGCATTTAGCATATTATGTCAGCTTCTTTAAATCAGTTTTTTTTTTTGCTTCCTCATTTAAAAAAAAAAAAAATACCATCAAAGTTAGAAATAGGACTTTAAAAGAAAAAAAAATCTCACGGGTAAATCGGTGAAGAGAGTGGGCGGGAACGAACGCTTAATTAACTGGACACGATCCGACTAAGGCAAGGCATTAACATAAAGGGGGGACTATTCTGTTTACCCTCCCCCAACCACTGTCGCCCTGCGGACTTTGAAGCGATCGGAATGAAATAAATAAAATTTAATTTGACTAAGAGCATTTGGAAGTCAGTTAAAATTTGGCTGGGATACGGAAGCTGCAGGCCCCGAGGTCTCCGGATCTCGAACTTCTTTTCTGACTTAGGGTTTCGGTTCGGGAGCGTTTATTTACGTTAGAGCCGTCGCATTAAGGGGCGAGCGATTAGAATATTGTTTCTAATCCGATGATTTATCGAACCCCCTTTTTAAAAAAAAAAAAGTGGGGTGGGGACTAAAATTACTGAAGTTAAAGCATCTGCCCCACTGTCGAAGTGGTAAACGTTATCGTTAAAATACGCGTGACATCTGACGCTTTTATTCTCGTTTATCCGGCTGGAGGAGAGAGAGAGAGCGCTCTTGCGATGCTGGATAATCCGAAGCTTAACGGAGCGCGCGCTCTCGACTCGCTGCTTTCTCGGGTGTAAAGTGATTCTGGGTTTTCCTTAATCCCGTCTTCGGTAAACGGCTACTGCACCCTCGGCCCCCCTTAGACGCGGCTCACTGATCGCATGCCGAGACTCTTCTTCGAGGTAAAGCTGAAAAGCTATCTCGAAATTCCGTTCTTCCGCTATTTTTACCTTTGAAAATTTCTCGTAACTTTTAATTTAATCGATGCGATCGTCGTCCACCTACGTGAATAATAACCAAAAAAAAAAAAAAAGAAACAACACACACAAACTTGGAATTATAATTTATATTTCAAGTTAATTTTTTAAAACCGAAATTAAAAAGCCAGCTGCTTCAGAGCGATCAGTCTAACACAAACCCACGCTTTTCGGAACAAGACGGACTGTTCAGCTTTTCTGCACGATTTCCCTTTATTTTTGCATCAAAGACCCAATATTGTTCACGATTTTCTCATTTCGATTTACTTGTACGATTGCCAAAAGCTTGTTTTGTTTTGTTTAGAATTAACATAAGGAAAAGCTTACTTTTGAATAAATTCTCTGCGACTGTTCATCAACCCTCGTTAATTTACTCCTATAATTTTGCGGGGAAGGAGATTGTGAGAAGCTAAAATTATGAATTTTTGTTTGTATCCCCGTCAAGAGTATAGCATCGCTCTAATCCCTTGACAGACATTTGACTGCCAGTTTTATGCAGGGAAACAGAGCTCTTCCACTGCCGAAGACGGCACCGACCCCCTGATAGTTGAGAGTTTTCAGCATAGATGCTTTTCACGGAATACTCCAGTCACCGGCTTTAATTGACAGCCAGAAGACTGACGAAGTCTCTTCAGGGTATTAGCAGCAACCATCCTAAAGGTTTGTCTGAGACGTACTATCAGGCTGACTGGCTGAAAGCTATTCATACAAGAGAAGCAACAGTATCTAGTGCACTGTGTACCTCTAGTCGTTGTTTCAAATGTTCGGAGTTTCGTATGCATATGCAGTACGTTGGTTTCTGCTTGTTCTGGGCTCTAGGAGCTTTCTTCTCGTGTTATATAAAGTCCAATCTCTACTTTACATACAAACCCAGTACTTCAGCGATTATTTTAGAATGCGATATTTGCTACCTAATGCGTCCTTGGCGAACATTGAGAGAGTTCCGCTTGGAAGTTAGATTATTCCAAGTGGAATGAAATGAAGCGCCTAACAAGAGCCTGGGGATTCGCCAGTTGGGGCCGCGAAGTGGGAAACTATCCATTCGCGAGCGAAGACGCTTCGCGACTGTCATCAAACCGCACGTGGTACGGGAAACGCCATTTTAAGTCACGCGCTTTATAAGTGGTAGGAAAAGAAGTCGTGGTCACTTGATAACAAACTTTAAAATTGTCCACGTGGATTTTAGAACATACATTGTTGGTAATTTCTTTCCAGATTTACGATTCTTGGAACTGATACCGTGTCCCCATTTTTTATTTTTAAACGTCTCACTTTCAAACCAAAAACCTGAATATAAATTCAAACGGTGCGTTAATTTTTTAAAACCATTTTCACTAGTGAAACGACAGATTTTTCCTGTAGAAAACCAGTGCTGTCGAACACGGCCTTCGAGGTTAAATCCATCGCCACTAAGACACGGAGTTTCGCAATCCTCAGAAAGCAATGAACTTATTCGATCTGCCCCTCATTCTTGTGTTCTGCAATGGTATCCAACCGCCATCGTCAGAGGTAGTCCTGGTTTTCTATTGGAAAGACTTACTCTTACAGTAACTGCGGGAGCCATTTGTATTTTCAGAGTTAAGTTTATGTTTTTGCGTCGAAAACCGTTCTGAACAGCTTTTCTGTTACATACGACACGCACCGTATTTAAACTGGCAGGAGAGAGACGTACAAGAGATTACTCGTTGCCAACAAGATGAACAACTGGTGGCTTAAATGACAGATTGAGACGTAGTGACATCGATTTTGAGAGTTCCACTATTGCATGCAATAGTTAAAACAGCTTCCTGTCCTGATCAAGAGTAAAACTGCCAGAAATCGAAACACTAGTGATTGGCAAACGAAGATGTCTTTATAAAGCTCCACGCAGTTTTATCTGCGGTGATAATTTTTCCGCCCGACGTAATTAATTAAAATTAGCAATCAGACATTTTCTCGAGCATTTTACAAATCTAATTACAGATAAATTTGTGCTCTCATCACACTGTTTACACTTTAATGACCGGAATGAAATAAGAATAACAAAATCTCGCATTTGCATGGGGGAGACCGGGGCTAGTTGTAATAGGCTTCAAGTTGTTTCAGCACCGGTAAGTGCAAGTAAACCTATAGAGAGGCTATAATAGACCACTCCAGACGTGTAATCAGGGATTACCGTCTAGCCCTGTGGTATCCCTTGATGTGTAAAGAATAAGCTGAATTTCCCCGGTATTTGTTGATAAAGATGAACTTCGAAGAGTACTCACTGATAGATTGTTAAATATTCTTATTATTAAACATAACCGCGAGAGATTAAGCTCATTGTTTCCACTACGTCCTCATAGTGTTCTCCAAGAAAAGGGCCGGCCACGTGCGGACTGAGCAAGAACAACCCGCTGAGACAAATACACGGGGAACCGTGTAATCCAGCAGCTGGGTCTCGACTGTTTTCATTTTGTACTCACGGAAGCGGAAGGAGAGAATAAAAAAAGAAAACATACGCGTGCGTCAATGTTTTAAACAGATTTGGAAAGGTACACTTTTTTTTGTAGGATTTATTTCCTCAGATATAACAAACAACCTTTAAACCAGAACTAAGTCTAATCAAATTACACGTTTTCCACTTCTCCTTCTCTCAGGTACAGTTTGGTTAGCATCTGACTGCGACGTTAGTTTGCTTTACGAATCGATGATTCCGCCAGCAGTTTTGATGGCTGAGCAGAGCTGAGGTGTCGCTGAAGTAGTGGGACGGAGGGGGAATAAATGGTAACAGGATAGATTGGGGAGGAGGGCACGACGTTCCGCACTTTCGCAGCAAAAGCCACGCCAAGGCTACCAAGTCGCGTCAGTGTAGGTGGGCGACTATAGTGCCCGAGCGAGTCCGATGGGATGGGCGAAATGCGATATAACCGTATTGCTTCACGCACGAGATCTGGCTCGCTCATCGTTTCTGGCACTCTCTTGGCGCGTGTTCGTCGGACGGCTGTGCTGATGTGGCCCTTTAGCCCGCCTACACGTTAGAAAGTTTGGGGCTCTCTAGAAAAATGAAGCGCGACTTGAACACTTTCCAGCAGAACGTGCCAATCGATAGGACTCCAGGAAAATCGATCACGGTGGTCATAACTCTTCAGCAGGAGTTGTCTTTCGATTATTGCGAGTTTAGCTTATTACTACAACCGCTACTTTACTAATACAAACAAATCGACTAGCATTACTAGTGCCATTACTGATTTACTGCAACTGCTATTACCACTAATAAAAATACTATCAATATCGCCTTCACCAGTCCTAATCTAACCAGCATCAATTCTGTTAATAATACTAATACTATTAATCTACAGTTACCGGTTTTAATTTTTAATTCCTTTACTAGTGCCTAATATTACTATTGACGGCACTGATTAAGCTGGTACTATTTTAATACTGCTACCGCTCATATCGGTCGGCGTGGTAGTCCGTTGTTATACTGCGAAGGTAGAGGTCACAAGTTCGAATCCCGATCGGGACCAGCTCGTTTTGACGAATGGCCCCATCCTGAGGTCTTCTCGCTATTCCTAACCAGCCGGACGTGGTGGGTTTCCTCCTGCATCTAAAAAAAATGAAGGGTTCTTTCTAGGACTTCCTTCGGTGGGCGTGCGGCTAGCCAATTTCCAGCTCACTGCTTCGCTCCGCCTGGTTCTGGAAACTGACACCAGGGGGTTTTAACCTGGTGAGTGGTGTACGTGCTAACTTTGGCACTGCGCAGATTTAAAGAATGCTTATAATACCAATACTCCACTAGTGACCATAACTAGTTTAATGCTGTTAATACTACTATTACCAATAGTAGTTTAATATTACTACTACCGATGGCATTTTTGTGCAGTTGGTAGGAGCATTGCTGGTATTCTGTTAATTATTTTTATCTAAATAATCAGATGTTGGGGAATTGCAAACTGTGGAAACCTTTCACAATTGCGCGCCAGCGTTCTGTTGGTTTTATCACAGGCAAATTCAGTTGTTCCGATAAGACTGCTGACATGGATAACTCAACCATACCTGGCAGAACGCTTTAATGTTCCTTACTTTCAATGTAGCCCTTATATAACTAAGAAGAGTGCTTAGGGTGTCGCTTTGGAAGAAGAACCTTCAACGAGTTTGTCGCATACCGGAGAATATATCACTTTTTTTTTTTTTGTAAAATATTGATGTTCTTTGAATTCCGAGAACGTGAACATGTGCTTAAATCATGATTCACAGCTGCCTTTCAAATCCTTTTCCTGGCATGATTTCTCTCTCTCTCTCTCTCTCTCTCCCTCTTTTTCACCAACTTGGCTCGTGAGTTCGGTTTTCTTCCACGAAGAACTTTGCAGGGACTTTTGTTAGGTTTTTTTCTTAGGTTTCAGGACTATGAAACCAACTACGTAAGTATCTTCTTCTCCCAAGTCTGTCTGGTACCGTGGACGGTGATCCAGGACTGTCGACCGCCCAGTCAAAGATGGAAAATGATAATAATTACGACGGTGATGATTATGGAGTTTATATATGCAATTTCCTTTACTGGTGAAACCTTTTAGCACTATTTGCAGCAATAAGAGAACTTCTTTTCTACCTATTTGTATTATTCTTTCCATATTTCATTTGTCGTCAAATATTAGAGTTACCTCAGTGCTTGTTCAGTCTGCCTGACAGGTGTTTCTCGCGTATTTCATGAATTAATAGCACAGCAGATACAGAGACCAATGCTAATTACTTAGATAAATCTACAGTGTGAGTTAAACTGTTTTTGTACGTATGAAGGGTGCTATTCGTGTTATCATACCTATCATAATTTAATACAATAACTAGACCTATTTACCTGAAAATATGCTATGGTTTAGCAGTAGTATATATATATGATATAATGAACTCAATAGTAACAACATGTAAACTTTAGCATGTTAGCGTCTTGAGGTAGTACATCACTTTCTACACTGCCCAGCAACTTGTCTACAAATTACCGCAGCGATTAATTCTGACAAGTTCGCTCAGGACGCAAAATTATTTTTCTTCTGTTTCCAAGAACCTGGGTAAAAAAAGAGAAAATAATAAACAAATAATCAAATTACGTTCGGCTCTAAGACTAGTCCCTTTTTACACCACGAGCTTCCAATGACAAATGGCTAAAGTGAAAGTGACGTGCACTGTGTACTGGTAACTCGTCGAAGCTAGTCAGCTTAATGAAACTTCAGATTCAAATTGATAACTTCGCCATCGCACAGCCCACCCTGCACTAGCAGACTGCAGCAACGTTTTCGACCGGTTTAAAAAAAAAAATGACCAGTTCCCATGGATATAATTTCAGACGGTTGTCAGTTTATTCTTGCTTGCTAATGTATATCGCCTGGGAATTCTAATAACGTTTTTTTTTTCTTTTAAATCTTAAGCTTAAAATTCAAACCTTGAGAGCGTTGATGGTTTCACCAAAATCAAAATATTACCTGCATCTAATTAATCAACTTTATATACGGGCTTTTCTTTAGACCCCCCAAATTCTTTCACTTTACAGAATATTCGCCGTAACGCTTCGAGACGTTTCCAGCATTGGATCAGACCATTCTAAATATAGCTGGCACTCTGGCATTAGTCCCTGACAAAACTGAAGTGCCAAAGCAAGTTAGTAAACCGACTGATTTCAGTAATGATGTTCTAGTAAACTTCCCCACGCGCGGGATATTATGTTACCCTCCAAGAAAAGCCGTGATGTCAGACTTTATTCTTTTCTTGTGTTTTCTTCTGGACTGAATTATAATTAAGGCAGTTTGCTTTTATTTCGGTCGTTCGATTTCGGCCGAGATATTCGGCTTCGGGAGCGTTCAGCACCCAGTAGAAAGACAACTGCATGTTCTTAATGTTTTCGCGATGTTTTGTTTCTGTAATTCTTGAACAGTACCGTGCCCCGGGCAAGTGCGCCAGTCGATGGATGGCGCGCTGACCTGCCCTTACCAAGCAGCAGGTTGTGGCGACACCACATAATCCATTAGAGATCCGATCAAACGATCAGTATAGATTCTTCAAGAGGTATTGGCAAGCCCGCTCTCGCCCTAAGATTTTATACAACTTGATAATTTGTCCGCAATACTATCGCGATTATATCTGCGAACTTGGTACTATTTATTATCTTCCGCGCCCTTTTATTGTGTTTCGCGAAAGTGATCGGGCAGGTATAAAGGGGGCGGGGTCGCCTTTGTAAGTCGTATTCATGTTTCTCAGCCAAATTACCGCTTAAAGTTGCGGGCCTTTGTTTTATTGCCGCTGTTTGTCGCTCTTGGAAGCCGTGGTGCGGGTATTCGATGTTGGTTTTGTCGTGTTTTTACATTACAAATACTAAAGCCAGAAAGGGGCATAGCACACATTAAATCATCCACATGCTTCCCCCCGGAAAAGCTGCAGACGTTCATCCATCAGGAAAGCGAGAATAAGTTGTATACGTAACTACTTATTTAACCTTCTCTCGACCTCACCGAGCTTCGAATAACAACTGATATTAATAGATACCAAAGCATCGCATCGTTCTGAATTGGGATTCCTACGCATCTTTGAGCATTCATGGGCTGGGATAAGAAATCAGCATCTGTATCCAGATTCTGGTATGAATAGCTACGGTATCAATAATCATCTATATCAGCAGCAGTCCCCAAGGACGTACTTAAAGAATTGAATCAACGGTATCTTCTTTCGAGAGGTCAGCGAGGAGAATAGGCTGGACACGAACGGAACATACATTATCTCTCTCCGTCAACATTAATAAGGCATAACAGGGAGCTGAGCTAATGTTATTCCAGGAGCAGCAATTAATTTGTCCGAAGCATGGTTTTCTTACTTCATTCTCCTGAGCTGTTTGGCAAATCGCGAAAGACCGACGTAGCGACTTTGTAAAACGAACCGGCTCCGGCTTTCAGACGATGTTTCTTCGCTGAGAAAAATACCACACCAATGGAAGCAGAAATTATCCGAATTTGATACCATCTACTCAAGATTTTCAGATTGTAGCCGATCACGAGATGTATTGAAAAGCTGACCGCACTAAAGAATTACAGACAAACGGCTGCCAAAGCAGTTGCATTTAATTTTACACAATCAAAAGCGAAGTAATGTCAGGAAATTTTTGGTCTCCAATTGTTACTTAGAACTAACCGCACAACATACACTCTAATAAAAGCCGGGTTTTTTTCCTGGATCTTGCTAAAGGTACTGAAATCGCTGTATACACCGCATAGTATTAAAATTAGTTCACTCTTCTCCTTTCGTAGTATCTTAGGTCCAGTTATGTGGCATCGTGATAGTGTTAGGTAAATTATGTAGTCCAATTTCTCTCTAATCAACAATGGGTCATTTGCCCTAATCGAAGAGTACTGGAGAGACACAAGATTGTGGTTTATTTATTCGCTTGCGAAATACCTATACAATATTATTAAAACGTCTAAAAATTGTATTATCCTTTTTCTAAAAAAAAGCAACTGCTTAAAATACAGTATCAAGGATAGATTCGCACAAAGTACTGTTAGAAGTTCTTATAACCGAGACTTTCAGCGCAGTAATGTTACCATGATATGACTGTTTCGTTTACGTACCTTTAAATAACTCAGGAATTACACAAAATCCAAGTCGGTCATAGAGAAAATATATAACGTTCCATACTACTGTTTTTTTTCACATTCAGACTACAGTCGATAAATATTTATACATCTAGGAGAGGCTAGAACTAGGCTTTACATCCTAAGTAAATTCTAATTAAACGTATAGATAAGCTATAGACGGCGTCAAAAGCTTTCCTCCTTCGATTTGATGTTGATTATAGCCTCATATATACATCTCATGACGTCTATGATAGCTTCATCAATACGTCAAATGTCGTAGATTATAACCCCATCTATAGGTCATATGACGTCGATTATAGCCTCATCTTTATGCCGTACGATGTATATTACAGCCTCATCTATAGGTTATATGACGTCGATTATAGCCTCATCTTTATGCCGTACGATGTATATTACAGCCTCATCTATAGGTTATATGACGTCGATTATAGCCTCATCTTTATGCCGTACGATGTATATTATAGCCTCATCTGTAGTTTATATGACGTCGATTATAGCCTCATCTTTATGCCGTACGATGTATATAATAGCCTCATCTGTAGGTTATATGACGTCGATTATAGCCTCATCTTTATGCCGTACGATGTATATTATAGCCTCATCTATAGGTTATATGACGTCGATTATAGCCTCATCCTTATGCCGTACGATGTATATTATAGCCTCATCTATAGGTCATATGACGTCGATTATAGCCTCATCTTTATGCTGTACGATGTATTTACAGCCTCATCTTTATGCCGTACGATGTATATTATAGCCTCATCTATAGGTCATATGACGTCGATTATAGCCTCATCTTTATGCCGTACGATGTTATATAGCCTCATCTGTAGGTCATATGACGTCGATTATAGCCTCATCTTTATGCCGTACGATGTATATTACAAACGCCTCATCTATAGGTTATATGACGTCGATTATAGCCTCCTCTACAATATCACCTCGATTGTAGCTTCATTTACACGTCTAATTGGGAATTACTGGTGTTGAAATAGTTAATCTAAATTTTCTTTCTCTTATATAATCAACTTATTAGTGCATGCAGTTGCGGGTATCTCGGCATAGGAGTATTAGAACAACATGCTTATTTTAGAACATTCGTGATCTGAGACATATGTCATCAAAATATATTTTTGTAAGTTTTCTTGAGAAGTCCACAGTAATGTTCACCGGTTACCATCGAAATAATTAGCAAGAAATACTAAAATATACTTTTCTCCCGACTGCCTAAACATTTTGTTACACAGTATAAATGCTCCTGTATGGAAAATGAAAAATAACGATCATTATTTGTTTTTTGTAGATTACTCCGTTAGCCGGTAACACAGCCGTGTTACCTGGCTGTCTTAGACAAGAATAATTCCCGAACGGTTTGTCGCACAGGGGGCGTTTTTGGGAATACTGTCGACGGACGGAGGGACGGGCGGACTCTGTGTCTCAGGAGCAGGTGGTTGTGGCGAGTAGAAATAAGCATCGAAGATGCAAAGAAGCGAGCAGATGAAAGAACTTTGGGAGGTTTTTCCTTGTGCGTTCCTCCAGAGTTCGGAACACTGATGTTGCGAAGTAGTCGTTCATCAGGAAAAGAAAACGGGAGCCTGTAATCCGGTTCACGGCGGATTTTAAACTAAAAATTCCGGAAAACCTGCCTAAAGCCCGATGAGTCATTCCTTTTGATCATCAAAATCATACAAGTGGATGCTCTGGTCGTTTTATCGTCTTTTTTTCACGTGAGCAGCCTCTTGATGATGGTATCACGCACCGGCTTCTCTTCGTCAGGCAGCCAGCGTCCCGGACCGGAGTCTCCACCTCCCCTGAAACGGTCGAGTGCGACAGGGGATGGATACATAAATAATACTAGTAGTAGGAACTTGAACTTGAATGTCGTGCTATCTCTCTGTACTGACGTCATCTCACTCTCTCTCTCTGTCAGTACTGACGTCATCTCACTCTCTCTCTCTGTCAGTACTGACGTCATCTCACTCTCTCTCTCTGTCAGTACTGACGTCATACCCTCTCTCTCTCTCTCTCTCCTCTCTCTCTCTCTCTGTGTAGAAATCGCTTCTTACTAAAAAAACCGATACAAAAGCAATAATTTCTCCAAAATAAAAATTAGATTATTTTATTTTCTTACATTTTACTCAAAAGACAGGAGTGCAGCTGCTACCATTCATTCGGAGAATCCGCTAAGAATATACGTTCTTTATAAATAATCATTCTTTTAGGTTATGAATCTGTACTGCAATTAGAAACATGAAATGAAATAAACTTGAAAAGTTCCCTGTTCCGTGTCAAACACGTGCATATGTACGATCTGAGGCACTGATATAAGGAGGAACTTGAATTAACAAACTTTAACTTTCAAAGAAGATTTCGACTTCGCACAAACCAAATTCTTGCTATAAAAGGCATCAGAATTCTTACTAAGGAAATCGGATTAAAAGAGTTCTTAGGATTCTCCTCCGATAAACGGCAAGCTGGATGCTCACGTACACAGGATTCTTTGTAACAACGGAGCAATAATAAACAGAAATTCAATTCCTATAAAAATAAATATAGCATTCTTAAGGTTTTCAGCTTGAGAATAAAAGGATTTCCATTCGTATAAATTCTCATCACTCCCCGTACATTTCTAACAAAGTGATTATTTCAGTTTTCAGGTTTTCTTCTTGTATGATGGCAAAGACTTCCAAAACAACAACAACAACAACAAAAGAAAACCCCTTTTTCAGTTTACATTAACGTAATCCAATCACGTTTATTTCGTTCATCCATGTGACTGCACTCGTATTTCTGCCTGTGTCACAACGGGAATTTTTTCTGCACACAAAAAAAAGGGGGGGGGTAGAAAAAGACTGTGAATTACATTTATTAAGTTTATTATTTATATTTTTTTTCAAATGCTTACCAGGTCTCGGTTCTTGAATGCGCTACGCAAGCACGAATCCCTTATTTCAGAACTGATATTGATTTATCCGGCAAAGTTCAGCAGAGATGTACCGCGAAGTTTCCAGGCCTTAGAGATATGGAATAACGCTGAACGGCCAAAAGATATTGGATCTATCAAGTTTTGAATTTTATACGGGACCTGGCGTGGGTTTTCACAATAACCAGGGGTCCTGAGCAATATGGACAGGGTGACGTTTCCTAATACAAGGCGTCGTAATTACAAATTAGCTGAAATTATAGCGTGGCTAGACACCACACTGTGTCCTCTCTGTAATGAGAGTGTTAACGAGTCGGATAAACTACCAGCAAGTAAAGTTAGTAGTATCAGTGTTAACCCATTAAAGGATCGTGAACTCCACTTCCCCGGAGCCCTTTTTATAAGTCATACTAGCTTTTTGATATCTTGTAACCATCAACACAAAAACTTTTAATAACTCAGAAACTAAATATTCTTTTCATAAATGCTGATGAAACTTTCAGTTTCAGCTCTTCATTTCAATTAGTCTGCACTTTTATCGTAATCTTGGTATTTTGAAACTTACTATTCATATACATACACTTTTATTTTTCTTTTCATCTGACTAATTTCCGTTAATATTCTCTCGATATAAGCATAGTTTACTCGGTTCTCTCTCTCTCTCTCTGACGTCACATCTCTCTCCTCTCTCTGTAATGACGTCACATCTCTCTCTCTCTCTCTCTCTCTCTCTCTCTGACGTCACATCTCTCTCTCTCTCTCTCTGTACGACGTCATCTCTCTCTGTACTGACGTCATATCTCCTCTCTCTCTGACGTCATCTCTCTCTCTCTCTCTCTTAATGACGTCACATCTCTCTCTCTCTCTCCTCTCGTCTGTCCTCTCTCTCTCCTCTCTCTCTCTCTCTCTCTCACATCTCTCTCTCTCTCTCTCTCTCTCTCTGTACCGACGTCATCTCTCTCTCTCTCTCTCTCTGACGTCATCTCTCTCTGCTCTGTAATCGTCACATCTCTCTCCTCCCTCTCTGTAATGACGTCACACATCTCTCTCTCTCTCTCTCTCTCTCGTCTCTCTCTCTCTCTCTCTCTCTCTCTCTCTCTCTCTCTCTCTCTCTCTCTCTCCTCTCTCTCTCTCTCTCGTTTCTCTCTCTCGTTTTTTTTTTTATTTTGCAAAATCAATCAAAAAAAAAAACAAAAACTTAGTTCCCGTCATCGATGACTATTAAAAATCTCCGTAATGTATACAGGTCTGGCCAAAAGTTATTGCACGAACCTATAAATAACAGTAAGATAATCTGTCTCCAAATCACAGCCCGACGCTGTACCCTAGGACTTCCGCTAACCAAATCACACCATCCCGTCTTCCAGGAGGGAGATCTCGCGCTTTTCCCCCGTCGGATTCCAGCCACATTTCACAGTTTTGGGTTCCTTTCCCATTTAAGTCTGTGGAAACTTACGGGCCGGCTCGCGCGTCAACGCGTCGGCGTGACGTCATTACACTAATTCCCCGACGGGGTGAAATTCGACTTCATTATCAAATAAAGCTGGAAAGTTCTATGGCGGTGGAAAACTTTTGGCCGTGGCTGTAGTCCCACTCCAGCGGAATGCATCTGGAATATTCAACAACAACAACAACAAAAGCACTTCGGCTTTTTAAAGTTACATTCATCCAAGAAGAAGTCAGGTCGTTCGAACAAAGATTAACATATCACATTTCCTTTTCTTCAAGTGAATTTAAAAAAAAAAGAAAGAGTTCTCTGATATTAGTTCTCCGCTTTTCGAGTATTTCTCTCTCTTTATTTCTTTTTGTAAATCCACATCACGGAGGCTTCTGTAGCGCCAGGCGCGCACAGCACCATTTCAGTTGGAAACTCTCGAGGCTAAGCGAACGAATGAAGTTCCCCCAATCAACCCTGGCATTGACTCTTTTCAATAGTTCGCAGCAACTCTTCGCCGCACGACAACTCCACTGCCTCCCATCACTGGCGGTCGAGGTAAAAGGCGTGATCTTCAACAGGCACTAATCTCAGCTTTGAATAGCAAATCTCCGCCGAGCCGGTTCTAGCCCGAGGTCAAACTGACCGTCTGCCGGGGAATTGACGAATCTTGAATTGAATGACTTCTACAACGGATACATCTATAGACGGAATGAAAGACGCTCGCCAATAATATATTGGAACTGCCTCTGTCCATGCTAAGCTGATGTATCAATTTTGTATATTAAGCAGAACGACATTTCCGTTACCCTCTGTAAATTGGATATTACGCCAGATAAAAAATTCCTTGCGGCATTTCAAACAAAAATAATTTACCGATGGTGAACGGTGTCTGCAGTCATCATGTTGACAGAATATTTTTTTTCTATCTCTTTACTTTGTCAACCAGAAAATGCGAAGCTTGTAAATCAAGTAAGGTTTATACGTGCAATACCTGCGCATGGGTGTATCTTCCAAAGTCTCTTTTATTTCTGTTAGTCGGAGTTAAAAACCAGGCTGTCGGACGGCTCTTCTCTGGAAATCCTTACTAAGAAAACCCATTCCGGATGCAATGACTGACAAAAAGATTATTACAAAATCAATAACTTATACGATTATGGGTTTCAATGAAACCAGTTTTCTAAGAACAAGCACAGGAAGTACAAGAAAATCGATGTCGCAATCAAGAGGGTAGTTCCTTAATGAGATTTCCAGGTGTTGAAGGATAGTGACCTTAGCGGTTCACCTGCACAGATAACGACCAATTTTTAGGCGCTCTTGAAGGATCCAGCCTTCGATCCACGAACGTGCTGTAGATAAGCAGGACAGAGGCTTATGTTGCATGACAGAAACTGATATACTACCTTACACAGTTCGCACTTCACAAGTGTCTATGCCATATAGCCCTATTTAAAATAATTTTGCAGTTCTGTGAACAGTTATTGCATTGGTAAAAACTTTGAATTCTAGCTTTATTTCCATAATCTTCATGCTGAGATAGAGAAATGATGTTTTAATGACAAAAGGTAACAAATGTATGCTTACACGTATTTATTTCTTAAGCAAATCTTATAAATCAGTTGAAAATTATAAAACCAACCATGGAATTTCAGTTTATTCCATTCTTGAAGCTGGCATTTTATGTATATTAAATAGCAACCATTTATTTTACTAACAGCTTTACAGACAAGAAACAGTTTTCTGAAAGTTTCTTTATATAAGTCAGTATTCATTTTATATCCCAGGCTCTTTGGCCATTATATGTTCAGTTGATTACAAATCTCTCTCGCCAAAACCAAATCCTAGGAATCTCTTGTGAAATAACCCGCGTCTCAATCGTGTTTCAGTTTCAGGAACTGACTTTCCAACTCGTATAACTCAGTTCTTACATAAAACCTGACTTTCTAGTATGGGATTAACTCAAAGTACTACAACCAATTATGTTCGCACCTGGAGATTTTTTACCACTCAGTTAATACAATTTCGAAGATGTAAACAATATCCGTGTTACTTTAAGTAACAGACGAGACACAATTGCAATTCTCCTAGAGCGAGAACTGTATTTCAGACCTAGATATCATCACCCGGAGGGAAATCTCGCTTTGTGAATTATATATTAAATTAGCATAATAATATAATTTGTGTAAAATACATTCCGCAAACCTCAGTACCTCTGAGTATGCACAACATTAGACATTCTCATACACACAGAGATTGCGGGTTGGTTCCATCCTATTAGAGAAGGCGGTTCAGATGTGTATATATTTTCACACACTACTGCAAAATCAAGCAGAAAGGTAAATCAAAGCTCTCCCTTTTCGTTAATGTTATTTCTCTGAAAAATAAACCGAAAATTTACGGTGAGATCCGACTAAAAGCCAGAAGAAAGAAAAAAGAAACAATTAAATTCCATAAGCTAGCTAATATATTCATTTACTTCAGTGATACGTTGGGAAAGCCATTATAAGTCATTTCCTCTTTATATATACACTCGATTTCTCGGATACTCTCATATCGACTACGTAGAAAACCAGTATTTACAACCATTTAAGCAGCCAGTTCAATTCGCCTCCCCCCACTGATCTATCAGTTCGGGATACAGACTTATGCATGCCTTTCTAATGACCCTAATTATTTGTCATATTAACTTTGAGTCGGGCATAGAAATGTTTTTTTTTCTTCCACAGAATTTTTTACTTAAATAACACGCACCTGCTTAGAGATGCTAACATAGGAAAGAAGTTTTTAAAGGTCCACTGCATTATTTTCATCTTGAACCCCGTTCCTTCTCTTTTTTAGGGGTTTATACGGCAAATAAGCCGAGAGCATAAAACCTGACCGAGATCTCTGTACAAGACGTCGACGTCCATAGGTAAAGCTCTGGAGTATTGGAGCTTATCTGACAAATATTAATTTTGGCAAGTTAATTTTTTGGAATGTTCCCCATCACCTTCAGTATATATTAGATCCAAATTGAGTGGCCTTCATAAAACGGAATGCTTATAAATTAATCCGTCCCAAATTCAAAGGAAGCTTTCTACTCGTTAATCAGCGTTTATGAACGTGAATTTCCCTTTCTGTCAGATTTTCTCGGGAGAGTTGTTTTCTGATGGCGATAAATTCTCTCTTATCTCTTGATTTTTTTTCCTTGCGGGAGAAAAGTCTGACTGACAATCACCTGGGAAGGGAAAGTAGCTGAAAAATGTTTCTCCCTTAAAGGGCAGCGGGAGGAAAAGGGAGGTTCTTTCTTTTGATTTTCCATAACAATTGGCAGCTCTTTCGGGGCACAAACGACTTGAAAGGACTGTCCCCCTAGTTATAATTGTGAGTATTAAAAGGCTCAACATGAGTTACAACGAAATTTATTGCTTCCTTCTAGTCAGAGAAGAGAAGTATCTTTTTTTACAAAAATGTGATGTATGCACCGGCCGTCATCACCGCAGCCTCAGCAGCGAAATATCTTAGAAAGATATGTACAAAAAATAATACTCGGGACATCTGCCCGTTACACAATCATCTTCCATTACTGGTGACGGAAGACTGTCAACAAAAGAGCTCCTCTGTTGGTTAACTTATTAAGGTTAGTTTTCGTCTCAAACGAGGTAGGTACTACTTTTACGTTAGTAAGTAGACTGTTCCCGGATTTCTAGAATAATTAATAAACGACTGTCAGAAAATTGGTGTCGCACCAAGAGTGAGATTTTGTTGACGTGGTCATCTTTAATTATGGTTGGGCATAGGGAAGACCGGGAATATCTTTTTATAGGGTTGAGTTGTCGCAGCATCAGTAATTTCTAATTTAACGTATACATGAGCTATAGTCGATGTCATACACTTTCACCGTTATTACGATGCCAGTGATTCCTAATGAAACGTATATATAGTCAGCCAGAGATAAAAGTTCTCGACACTTTAGAATTATCTAATTTTGCTCCATCGATTCGAATTAAACTTGCTGGATCTGCATATAATAACAATATTACGTTAACATAGTGGAATGCGTATCGCTATGTATGTTTCTACATACTTGATGGCAAAAATGACCATTGCAAAATGTGACATTTTGAAGTACAACATGCAAAAACACAGTTTCCGAAAATACTATAAATCATGACGACAAGTGGGACTCGGTGAGAAAGAAGTATTGGAAGCTTTCGTGTGCACGATGTCAAGCTATGAGCGTGGTTTGAAGAACGGTTTTAGCATGCAGACCGTTTGACCAAGGCTATGGGTGGGCTATAATGAACGCCATATGCTCTGACCCCACGATCGGAGGTCAAAATATATGACGTCAATTCCAGAGGTTTAGTTAAGAATTTCTGGTTGCCCTAACAACTTACCTCTTTAACATCATCAGCCCAGTCTTTCCGCAGTTGTACATAATTGCCCAAAGATAATAACGTTATAAAGACACTTGTTAACTCTCTAGTAGTGTTTATATTGTATTTATTACAAAGTTTTTTCGCAGAAGTCTGACTAATTCAGTACGTGTAGCATCACAAAATGCCTTGGTTGAAATATTTACCAAACAAATGATTATGAACGCAACTGGGTAACGTTCAGAAGATATGTACGATTATTTTAATGATGATAACTCGTAGTCGTGTTCTAGGTGATTATGGAGACTTTGCAAAAGGCATTTACAGTAATATTCCTGTAGAGGTAGTGCACGTCTTATAGGAAAGGTAACGGGTGGTCAACTTAACCCTCTGAGAGCATTTATAAACATCTGGATTTAGAAAAATGCTGTATTAGATTCCGTACAAATGGCCGAATGAAAATGTTTTGCCAATATTAGTCAAAAAGCCTTTAGAAAGTGTGATCGTTTTGTTTTGATTGCTGGATGATATGTTTCTTAGATACTTTTAAAAGAAAAATCATCATCATAGAACAAATCACACACACACACACACACACACGAGCTAACATGGAAACGCACAGACCGAGTACACAATCATGTCGAATGTCCGCTATTTACAAGATATGTGGCCGTTGTAGGTTGGTAGGACAGCCTAAGCACGGATGAGAACGCGCGGAGTAATCTGATCAGTGCGGAACCGTTTTCCCCGGGGTGGCGGGGCTCCCTGTTCTCAATTCTCTCTCCGCCAGGTCTCTCTTTCCCTCCACACCGCCACAACTACAGGAAGAAAATCGCCGAGCATTCTGTTTCGGACGTGGTGAGGGAGGGGCTATTCTTCTCTCTCGACAGCCGATCGCTGTTAATTAATTAGTTTTATCTTGTGTGCGCGCGCGCGAATATACAGGAAAGACATCTCAGAATTTTAAAATAATACTCGTTATCATTTTGTTATTGTTTGGTTTTAATTTACGCGTAGTTACACAATAAATAATTCTTACGCTGGCCACCTCGCTTTGGTAGACTGGTCCCGATGCTTCCAGCCAGAGTGAAATAGGAAATAAAGGCGGAGGGTTAGGGGTCGCGGAGCAGTTATCTCACCAAATCTCGAAGTAAGCCGACAACAAGGAAATTAGAAAGTGATAAATCACGTGGCTGAATTGATCTACAGCGCCAGGGTAATGCCCTCCCCGCAGGAGACATTCGAGATAGATAACGCATAAAACTACAGTTGGCTATCAGTTTGATGTCCATCTTATATCCAGGTGACTAAGATGCCTAAGAGACAAATTAAACGGAGATTATTTGTCTACCACAGAGTGAGTGGCCAGCTGGAAAGGTTGTGGAGGGGTAGGGTTAGTGGAGATGGCAGTTTCCTTCCTATACCAGCGCCATTGTCGATTTCGAAGCCAAGCAACCATTCGCCGTCGCTGTCGCTCTCCCATTGTAGCAGCTCAACCTACAGTCTCCTCATCTTATGTCATCAGAAATAAGAGAATTATTGTAAGTTAAGCTTGAAAATGGTCTGTACGGTAATGCCTTATCCAAAATGATGATTTACGTTGGATTTTCTTTGCAGTCGACACGAAACATTACATAGAACCTGATGGGCTAATCCTTGATAACAATAAGTGTAAAATATAGATAATCCGGACGACATGGCTGAAGATGGCAGCATGTTAATTACTTTCCGCGTTAAAATGACAGTTATCTTACCAGATAAGACAAAAAAACTTCGCATAAGGAGCATTTTTAAGCTATTAATTAAACGGTTGGAGAGAACCCTAGTTTTACTTACCAGAGTTGTTGATCCAGCTCATTAATAAAGGACTCGGTACTTCTGCATAACATCGCAGTTCAAGGCTCGAATTTTCGAAGATTGGAATATACAAAAGAGCACAAACTTTATATGGTAACAAAAGTCGCGCACTCTTATAGAACTGTCTTCTGGCTCTATTGCTTTATCAGATGTAAGAAAGTCCATTATGTTTAAGATTTTATAATAGCTATCCATTTCCCCTTTCCCGGTGTTATACAAACGGTGTATGGACGTCCATCTTTTTGCTGAAAAAGCAGAAAAATATTCAGTTAACCCTTTTACTCTAATATATTTAAGGACGAACACACACGCACACACACATACACAGATACATATGCTAAAGCAAGCCTTCTGGTTGTGTATAGTCATTTATAATATCGATGTGATTGTTTTCAATAAAGTTCTAGATAAAATAATGTTAAAAGATATGATTTTCTTGGCGGCTTTGGGCTTTAAAAACGTAACAATATCTTAATATTATAATTCCTGTGATCTTCTGTAATACTTGAGATTATATTTGTGATTTCTTTACTTTATCTGATTGAATTTACACGGCAATGAAGAGGTGCCCAACCAATGTTTAGTAGTGTAAGCTAATTGTTGTTATTTTAATTATCCTTCACTTCTTTAAAAACCCTTGGTACGAATATTTCTATGGAACTATCAGTAATTCAGAAATGGCTGACAATCCCACCGTTGCCATCTACCGCGGCTGCCTAGTTTAACGGGTATCTTGGAAATGAATTTAGTGACTTGCAAACTGAATATTCGCTGACAAATTTTCCCAGTTTATTAACTTTGTAAAAAAAACAACCCGAAATTGTTTCCCGATCAAATGTTTCTACAACAGAAATTTTAACTTTATTCATCGAGCTTTGGTATCTAAAGCTAACCTTACCTTTTTTTTATTCATTCCAATGGAACCTTGGGCAAACTGTTTCCCGGAAGGTCTACAATATCTTGGCTTTCAGAACACTCATGCATACTTCCTGGTCTGCATTACTGTCTCAGAGGTTTTTTCTTTTTTTTTTTTAGATATTTATTTCAATGGAAATCAATCAGAAAGCAGAAAATTGGTTTCGGCATTTCCCGTCACTACTGAACTTACGTTTCGAGAATTCATTATAGTCGCCATCTTCAGTACTTAGTTCTGAGAAGCTAGGAGACACAAGAATTTTGAGTCCTCGTGTCGGATCTTTGAGTCCCGCTGGGAGACGTTCGACTGTAACCCGGCTGAAGCAGTATCCCTTCCGGTCGCTGTATGCGACACGAGTTCTATTCGAGGTTACTCTAGTACGACCAACCCGTTTCGATAATGTGTCGATAGGAAAGGTCGTAAAACAAGCTTCCGTAGCAGATTACGAACAAAATCTAAATAGAATTTTGGAGCTACGTTTTAAAAGAAAAAAAAAAATCTTCTCTGATTATTCTTAAAAAAAAACCTGTTAATCTCCGTCGATATATTCAACCAAAGACAGCTCAGTCTTTATCCAAGAGTAATGGATTATCCGCTCTCACAGTCTACTTTCGTTTTAACCCGGATGTAGCTTTGTTCTTTTGCAGACGTGAAAGAAGAAGGGGTGCCGCATAAGCAATGTTTCATTAACGCAAATATGGCTAAATATCTTATCTCAAATAAGGTTCATTCTCGAAGAGCCCCGAATATTCATTCCAGCGCCACGACAGTTTAAAAGACTCGAGCCAAACCGGGTTTCGAATTATTAAATCTTATTTAATTTAATATTTTTCCGTGCAGATAAAATCCGTTGCATTTTCATAAAACCTTTTCAGAATCCTCGAACGTTTACAGAAGAAAGAGAGAAAAAAAAAGGGGGGGGAATTAGTGAAGATTATATAAACCAGCTTAAAGATTAAAACTGCGAATTTCAAGAGATAAAAGTCATCCAGCCCCCTCTTTATTGAGACGTGATTCTGGAGAGAACGATAAGAACTAATCTCTAAGAATAAGGAATTGCTTTCCATTATTGGCCATCTTCTTTTATGCCTCCGACATAGACATTCCAAGGACTTCCCACCCCCCTCCCTCCCTCCGCCTTTAAGGAGGAAAAAAACAACTTTAAGGGTTACATTTTAATAGAATCAACAGGTAATTTGATAGTAAATGGATCGGTCTTCCGGCAGGAGCTCCTGACGCGCGTGCTTCCCCCGTTACGGTGACGTCACGACGACAAGTCTCCCGTTTTTACCGGTGCCGGTACGAAAACAAAGAAAAATCACGATTCCCGGGGAAGTGATAAGACAGAGGAAGGTGTAAAGAAAAGAAGAAATAAAAAAACGGATAAAATTCGATTAATGGTGAAATTTACTTCGCGTTTCTGGGAGCGCATTTTGCTTTATGAGATGGCGGCGTTCGTGTTGTTTGTTCGATGTAAAAGAATTTGGTTTGGTTTTTAAATATTTTCTTAAGGAATTCGATCGATGTAACGACCGCGACAGAGGCTCGGCTCTGATAGGACTCGTGGCACTGGGAATGGATTCGGGGCGGTGAGCAAACAGGGAGGAGTCCGGCCGGCATGCACTGCTGCCGGTAGATCGACTACGTTTTATATTGGTCTGATGACAGAACTTTAGTAGCCAGGTTCTATGGATTTAAATCCAGTATAAACACTCGTATCTGATAACGTTTTCTCATCTTGAATTTTAAAAAAGACAACAACTGTTAAGAGTGCTTTTCTTTTTTTTTATAAAAAGAAATTCTTTTTATAGTTGAAATAGTTAATAGGTGAGTTATTTGGAAACTGTGAAGAACTGGCACTTAAAACAATAAATAGAAGTGCACAGACTCTCCACCCCGTGTATTGACGAGTGTCCGTGTATAAGGGGCATTGTTCACACGTCTTTTGTTGCTTTTATAGACAATATTATTCCGAGTATATGGACAATATCCATAAATTATCTCGTGGTCTTTATAAAAAGAGTGCCATATGTTATTTCTGGCAACTATTAATAGCAACATACTAATAATTCCTCTGACTTTTTACAAAAACAAAAAATGATGCACTTTGGCGATCGCTGACGCTCGGGTTCTGACCGATGGCGTGGTTTCTGTCAATCTTCTGTACCGGTTCGACAGAGTGAGTTTATTCTGAGTTCTCCGATTCCCTTCCCCATTTCCAATAATAATAATAAAAAAAATTATAGTAGGTGCTGTCGTGCAGGCGTCCATCGGAAGCTTTCGTGTTGGTCCCTCGCCACCTGATCCCGCCCCGGGCCGTTGTTCTGGGTCCCAGGCTTCTGTTCAAGGGACACGAATCTCAGGTCTGCGTCTGCATGACGAAACCCGAGTCATGTCAATTACCAGGTAGTTTCCGCGGAGCTTTTGCAATCACGTTCCCATCAGAGACGGCCTCCTACGACCCTAGTGCGCTTATAAGGCAGTCGGAGTCCCACGGAAGAACCCTTCCGTCGTTCAGCCTGTCAGTAGTTTAAAAAAAAAAGGGTAAATAATAGAAACTCCACCCAGCGCTCCGACATTAGAACAACGCGCCAAGCGTAAGAGAGGATAACTGGAAGAAAGATGTATCTGGCGAGAGAAAACTCGCAAACGAAAGTACACACGGGTCGTCGAACAGTCTCCGCGCGCGTGTGTCGTTATCCGCTGATGGACAGCGTGAAAGATGGAATGCTTCATCGGTGGGCCCCGCCCCCATCGCCGCCAGGGGGACACGTGTAACTTTCAGTAAGTCAGGGAGAAAAATACTCGCACCACGTCTGATATTCTTGCAGCTCTGAAAAAACAACAATAAATTATGTAAATGTTTAAATAAAGCACCGCTGGTATTATTATTATTATTATTATTATTAATATTTATTATTATTATTATTATTATTATTATTATTCGCTAAAACAAATCACGTAATTCTATCCATTACGCTTCTTCGATCGGACTCGTTAATTTCGCGCTGCTATGATGAGTTCATTCTCTGGAGAATTGGGCCCCGGCAGTTTTGCCGTTTCTCATCCATATTCCACGTGGTGCCAGTTCCCGTTTCTAACCCACACCCCGATCAAGAAGCGCGTGATGCTCGCCGCTCAAACAGACAAATCGACTAGAAACCGTTACCCAGCCATTAACCCTGCAGCAGAGGTCCGCCTTCCTTCCTCTCATCAAATCGCGGCTGGCGAAGTGTTTCCAAAACCAACTGTTGTTGGAATTATGCAGTTTTGCGCTTCATCAATAAAATATACGAATTAATCTAATAATCCTCCCCCCCCCACACACACACAAACAAACAGCAACAAAAAACAGTTAATGGTTACATCAGTTTATTCGTGAGCCCGCTGTGGAAGCTCCGGGCGGTTTTGGGTAAACGAGTCCATGGTTCGGAGCTTTTCGGGAATGTAAGCGCGCCCTGGTGGCCGAATTTTGCAATCACTCTCTTCCGCCTGAGCTTAGGCTGGTTAACTTGATGAGCTCCGCGATTAAAGATAGAAAAATCAATGTGGGAAGGATGAGTGGAAGAGCAGAGCGCATCTGAACCATCCGGGCAGCTCGATAAAAACATTAAACTGGGTGCATGCAATTTATATGCCATCTTATTTGGTGTAAAAGATATCTTACAATGGAAAGAATTACGCGTTTTCCTTTCAGGTTTTGTATAATATCGACAATTAATTTGCTTTTTTTGACTTTTTTTTTTTTTTTTTACGTTTATTTAATGGCGCCGGCGACAGACACATACACAAATATTCTTGTTTCAATCAGAGCTGGAAAGGTACGATGTACGATTTATAAATGGTGGGAGGGGGGAGAGAGAGAGAGAGAGAGAGAGAGAGTGAGAGACGGAGAATGTGAGAGAGACAGAGAGAGACGAGAGAGAGAGAGAGAGAGAGGATGACGTCAGTACGGAAACATGACGTCACTACAGAGAGAGACAGAGAGAGAGATGGAGATGGAGATGGAGAGAGAGAGAGAGCTTTGCCGGAAAAGACTACAGGGGGTCACTTTCTTCTCTTCTCTGTTGCGCTGTTGATTATGAGAGAAAGGGGCACAGGGTAAAATCTCGCTGATCTTTTGCGATTCCTAAAATTCTGATTCAATTATCGGTGATTACCTTTAGTTGTTTATTTGATTTGTTGTCTCCTCTCTTTTTTTTTTCTTGGTTTTAGGAGACATTTTATTTAAGCTTCAAAAAAAAAAAAAGAAAAAGGTTGGGAGAGGGAAGATTAGACCGTCATCACTTCTTCGGTCAAGAGCTCGGAGAAATGTAACTGCTGGGCTTTCCATCTGCGAGTATTACGAAAGGCTCCTGAGATTGTCTCGCACGGCGCAACGATGCGTGAAATTTTTTGATCCAACGATTTCTTGGGAAAAGGCGAGAAATTCTGTTTACTTAAAGAAGAGCCGCGAGATAGAGACGTGACTTTCCTGCTTTATGGTGGAGTGCGCCGCCGAGGCCGTCATCAACACGAGTGGGCAAACTCGCTTGGCTCCGCTACCCACGTGACGGGCGGGAGACCAATAGGACGGGTCGTCTATCCGTCGGCGTCAGCCCACCCCGACCGCTGGCCGCGTTAATGCGAGGTGGTCGTCGCGAAGGGAAGAGACCGAGGTGGACCGGGGGGGGGCGGGGAACGATCTGGAATCGGCGAGCAAAAAACACAAGAGAAGCCGTCCTCTCCACCTTTTTTTTTGTATCTTTGGTACTCTACAGATGTTTTTTTTTAATCAGGTATATTATTGTTGTTGTTTTATTTTCAGGTGTTTGTGCTTTTTTTGTTACTCTTTCACGACCGAACCCTAACCGCCCCCCTTAGAGGGGGCCCACCCAGGTAGTTCAGAATCTGGGCGAGGTTTCACGCTATTGCACGCTGGCCGAAAGCCATTTTACCCCAGCTCGTATACAGTAATACTGACCGATTACCCGTGTGTTCGAATGTCTGTCTGTTCTTCTCGATTTTCGTCACGCAGGAAGGCCGCACACAGGTGTTAACTAGACATTACGTGCTCAGAACAGATCACCCTTGAAAATTGGGACATGTCTCAAACATGAAACGAGAGGTAGAATTTCCCCAAAACTGTGGTTATAATGTAATCTTTAAAGAGTTAGAAATATATTCTGGGTACCAACTCAGTCCAACAATAATATCAATAAATTATACGTATACAAAATCCGCCTTAACTGGATTTAACAGCGATGTATCTCATTCGATATGTAATCAATTTATTAGTGCATACATTTAATTGTATGTACGTAAGCATGTGGCTCTTAGGAAATCTATACGCAATAAAATGCGTTAACAGAAGTTATGTTTCGATTTTTCTAAAAGTAAAAAATAAAATGATGGAATTCTAACTGAAATAATAAAATCGTCAACTCGGTCTCTAGATCTCAACCCAAATGAGCTCATCTGGAGGGGTTAAGAACAGAAAGTCAACAAATATTCTGCAGCTGTAGAGAAACTTATACCGAATAGAATTTTTTTACCTTCAAAATACTTTCTGTGTTAGGGTAGACACGGGTTTACGCGAACACTTATCGGTCAGGGGGTAGTTTATTCGCGTCCAATGGGGCTCAAGTCCGGTGACTGGCCAAGATGTGGCAGAGCGACCGGACACGTGCGATAAAAAATGGAGCCCCCTATTTGGACGGATGGCCACCGGCATAGACAGGTATGACATAATGACCTTCCTTGGAGAACGCTAATGTATTTGACCAGAATTGTATTTCATTCGCACAACACCGAATGCGACCGTCCAGTGGCTTGAATTGGAACCAGCGTCATGACAGAGATTCGCCGTATTTTCTATCGCCTTATAGACGATTCTATGAAAGTCCCTGCAAGGATCGCGCCGCGTCCACACACAATCACTGCCTCAGACACGTGGGAACCCCCCCCGGCTCCCATCGGAAAGTAACGACAGTGGAGCGTTTGAATCACCCACAACCGACAACTAACTGACAATGCATTGAGTGACGAGTGGTTTGCCTCTTGCCGCTCACTCTTCCGTTATACCCAACGGTGTGGAACTAACGCCTGATGGTTCTCGTGGACACCTGCCCCACTTCTGTCACATTTGCTGCCGATTTCCGGGCGGTTTCCGGTTTCTTCGCTCCTCTTCACAGGACAGAATGTTCGTTGTGTTGACTGGGCGTCTAAGATGCCGCATACACAGACATCTTGTGACTTCTCTTGAATTGAACAAATCTCTCTGTTAACAGTATCCCGGACCTTGAAGAATTTCCGTTTGTTTTTGGTTTTTTCAAAAAAAAAAACGTCCTCATTATTCACTTATACGAGCCCTTTTCAAAAGTGTAGCTTCGTCTTTGTGAACCTCCTGTTGGCGGCTTGGCTGCCTGAAGACTGAGACGTTCTCGGCTTGTCCTGTACCTGTTCTTACGACTGCAGCCATTTAATTATCATGTGACTTGAATAGCCTATTTCAGTTTCAGGCGTGGCATATCTGTTTGTTTCTTATGGCAAATTTCTGCTTATATATTATATATGTATGATAAATGAAAAGAGTGCAACTTAAAAAATAATCAAATAATAACAGTAGATCCCCCAAAAGGATGATTTCAAAAATAAACAAATACCAAAATCTTTTTATTAAAAAGACACTATTTCAAACTAATCAATTTGTAGACTGGGTTATATACAGTCTATGGCACAAATTACTTTAACTTAGAAGTCGTTTCATCTTAAAACGTTTTTTTGGGACAGGAAGGCAAACAGAAGACCAAGACAGCAGCTTCTTCCAAACGACACCAAAACTCCAGCGAATTCTTCTTCTTTCTCTTTTTTTTTTCTTCTTTCCATCTGAATATTTGAAATGCAGCCTGCGAGGTTTGATCGCTGAACGGGGGAACAGTCATCAAAGTTTACTTCCTTCCATCTGTAGTTGGAGAGAATCAATCAATTCGCCCCGATTGCTGTCTGTGGTATATTAAAAACCAGCAGCTCGCGAGTTCACTTTCGAAGATTTCCTGGAAATTTTACCAAAACTACTTTCGTGTTCCGAAATAATACCACCCCCCTCAACTGAGCAACAGGATCGTTATGGCATTCGAATGTAATCGCAGTGGCACTCTTTCTTTTATCATAAAAGTTTGTTTTTTTTTTGTTTTTCTTACGTACATTTGGTATAAAGCGGCACATCAAAAGCCTTTAAAATTTGACGATAGTGATTTACTTAGATTTCTTGTCGTCTACTGCACCGACACAACAAAAACTGACTCGATTTTCTCCCTCTCTTTCTACTGGCTGTCACGTTATGTTTTTTTTACGAGAAAGGTCTCTTCTTATCTGCTGCCATGCTTGGATAAAATCCGGTTTGCCTTCTTTTGCAGACGGAACCGGATCTGGTTCTCTGTTACAGAAGGTTCGCCTCGAGTTCTTCTGGTGCACGTGTGTATATATACACATATATGTGTGTGTGTATTCTGAAACAGGTATGAAAACAGTGCAATTAGCTTTTGCTTTTTTTTTCTTTTTTTAGCGAGGAATCACGTGACTCAAATGAGAAAAAAAAAAAGGACAGCGAGTTTGTTTATCGGAAATTTTAAAAAGCTTAACTTTGGTTCTAGCCGAGTGTTTATACGACTGAGCTCAACCGTTTAGGATATTTCCGTGTCGCCCTGAAAGCACTTATCGGTCCTCTAGGAGTTTGTAACTCTTCAAAAACCTGACACGGATATGTGCCAAAATTAGTTTTTCAGAAAAATGGTGTCTAATCACACTGAGCCATCGCAAAGGCGCTGTCACATGAAAAAGAGCTACGCATTATTTAAAAACGGGGCTAGCTCTGAATCTACTGATATCGCAGAGCGGTACGGAAGTTCGGTAGTAGACGGCTGGCCTACTAAGATCAACAAGGGCCAGATTTCGATCTTGTAAGTCGACCCCCGCGTAATCGCGGTTCGGCATTCGCGGCCCCGGTTATTCGCGGAATTTTCCGTAGAACCTAACTAATAATTGTTCGTGGAAACCCCCGCATATTCGTGGAATCGCAAATATCTTCCGCGATTTTTTATGTCCTTTTTCGTGGCAATGTATATTTTTTCACGCTTTTTAACGCTAAATTATTAATAACAATATAATTTACTAATTTTGTAATATAAATACTAACGTAAATTCAGCAAAATATCAATATAAAATAAATGCTATTGGCTGGAGGTTTGAAAGTAGCCAATCAGAGAGCGTTATTCATTTCTCCTTCCTGCTGATTGGCTGCTGCCCACGAGGCGCTGTCTCAGGCAGATGCAGCACAGCAGCCCCGCATCATCCCAGTTTACCGCGTGTAGCTATCTCGAGTGTTCCGCTGAGTGTTGTGTTCTTCGCAGCGTGTTTCTTAAAGTCCTAAGATGCCGCCCAAATGCCCTGCACCTTCTAGGGCTTCTAGCAATGAACCTAAGCGCCAGAAAAGGTTATGACGCTCCAGGAGAAGGTACAACTGATGGATATGCTCTTGGAAGGCAAACGTTTTGCCGCAGTAGGTCGCCATTATGGTGTCAACGAAAGCACCATACGCTACATAAAGAAGAACGAGGCAGCGATCAGCAGTACCGTAGCAGTAAGTTTCTGTGAAAGTGCCAAAATGGTAACGACAGTGAGAAATAAGCACATCGTCAGGATGGAATCTGCCTTGGTATTGTGGATCAGCGACTGCAAGAAGAAAAACATCCCCTTGGACGGTAACACCATCCGCGAGAAAGCGGAAATTAAACTAGCAGTTCGCTACAGGAGACGAAGCAGAAGACACCGAAGAACCGCAACCAGGACCATCGACAGCACCGGAACCTGAAGATTTTCAAGCTAGCAAGGGATGGTTTGACCGTTTCCATTACCGTTTAAAATAAAGTGTTTCCCTACATGGAGAGGCAGCATCTGCCGACAAAGAAGCCGCCGAGAAGTACCCCGAAACCTTCAGGCAGATCATCGAGGAGAAGGGATACAAGCCGCAACAGGTTTTCAATATGGACGAGACTGGCTTGTTCTGGAAGAAGATGCCTTCCAGAACGTACATCATGAAGGATGAAGCCAGAGTCCCAGGATTTAAGGCACAGAAGGACAGTGACGCTCATTATGTGTGGCAATGCTGCTGGCTTCATGATGAAACCAGGCCTCATCTACAAGTCCGCGAACCCTAGGCCCCTCAAGAATAAGAATAAAAACCTGCTGCCTGTCCACTGGATGCACAATCCCAAGGCCTGGATTACAAAAATCCTAACTTCGAACTGGTTCCACCAATGCTTCATCCCTCAAGCCATGGAATACCTCCACAACTTATCCATGGAATTCAAGGTGTTGCTCGTTATGGATAATGCTGGCGGCCACCCTTTGGATTTGTATTACGAGAGAGTCCAGATCGAGTTCCTCCCTACCAACATCACCTCCTTCATCCAGCCTATGGATCAAGGCGTGATCCATGCCTTCAAGGCACTTTACACTCGGAACTCTCTCCAATACCTTGTGGACGCAATGGACTCGGAGGAGAATTTCACGTTAAAGGGGTATTGGCGTAAGTTCACGATCGCAACGAGCCTGTCAGTCATCCAAGCTGCTCTTAAGGACATGAAAAAAGAAACCCTCAACGCATGCTGGAAGAAGGTGTGGCCAAAGTGTGTCCATGGCTACAAGGGCTTCTCACCTGAAGAAATTCAGCACGAGGCTGTCGACAAGGCGGTGAGACTGGCAAAGGTACTTGGTGGCGAAGGTTTTGACGACATCACGCAAGATGAGGTCAACAACCTCATCGATGCCCACTCTGAACCCCTGACGGACGAGGATTTGTTGGAGTTAACGAAGTCTGCCAGCAAAGAGGAGGAAGCGACAGATCCAGAGCAAAAGAAGGAGGAGGAGGGCCTGACACTGGAATGTCTGTCCGAACTTATGAGGACAGCAAAGGAGTTGCAAGGGAAGGCTGAAGCGTGGGATCCCTATATGGTTCGGTCTCTCCAATTTAACAATGCCATTGATGCTGCCAGGCAGACATATAAAACCCTCCTCACCACCATGAAGAAACAGCGGCAGCAACTTCCCATCACAATGTTCCTCAAGCCCACCAAGAAAGCCTTGCACGAAGATACGACTCCTGAAGCGCCTGAAGAAAAGGCGCCACCTAAGGAGCTTTAAATCCTCTGCTTTGCTGTGCAGTCATTATCTTCATCGTACTGCACAGCTGATTCATCATCATCATCTTCAATCAATATCATTCATTATTGGTGAGTACCCGTACATTTTACTGTATTTTTATTAAATTATTATTATATATTTACTTATATTTCTTTTATTATATGTTACGTTATATTTGACTTTTATAGGCATTTTTATGGACCACGCCCAATATTCGCGGTTTTTCACTCTTCGCAGGTGCTCAAGGGACGTAACCCACCGCGAATACCGGGGGACAACTGTACCGCCTTGTCGTGCTTTCAATCCGCTCTTCTTCCCCAGCTTCTCTCGTCTTCTTTCCACATGTAAAAACGAAGAATTTTTGTTGGATTTCTCTTTGGTCGATCGAAGCAGGAGCGCATCCATCACCAGTTAATTTTCTGTGCGTAATTTAAAAGCGTTTAAATTTGTTCTTTTCCTTATTAACCAAAAATGAAAATAAAATAAAATATAAATGACGATTTCTATAAGTTATCATTTTGTTCTTTATAAAATTGATTTGTTCTGAAGACAGTCTTTTACATAAGGTATTTTTTTTTAAAAAAGACGTAGAAATGCCCTGAAGTCAGTTAAAGCCTCGGCTGAAAGAAAATTCGGCTTCAGAGGCAGATCTGAGCAAGATTCTTATAGAGATTCTGGTTATTTGTCACCAAAGTGTCAACAGCGGCTGTTGGTGAAGATTTTGGTAAACAACGAACGCGAGCTGTGTTAGAATAAATTAGCCGGATATTGGACATCTCCATAAAATTTCCTCTGGGAATTTCACGATCTAAAGACTTCATCCTTGCATCATCTTGTTCAACTTATTTCTAGCGTGAAAAAGAGAGAGAGAATGTGTGTGTGTGTGTGTGTGTGAGGTTAAGAAAGTAATATAGTATAAAACTTTTGGAATCAAAGATGCTTTGTATTTTTAAAAAAGCAACTAAATTCACAATCTTGGTGTATATTAATACCATGTATGATTCACTTTTAGTGTTCAAATAACTAATCATAAATTAGAAAATACAGGTAAGAAAAATTAATTATGTTTTAGCGATATCTTAGAAGCCGCCCACCTTTGCGTGGGTAACAAAGTTGTGAAAGAATACCCCAAACAGAGCTCACTATCTTGTCCAATGTAACGTATGCCAGCCAAGCTGCTTGTGGTTTTCATGAAAGAAGAACTGTTTTCCTGCGTACCCATATAAAGACTTCTGAGTTTGTTTGTTTTTTTTAATCTGTAGTTGAGATTAATCGACGACGTTCCTGAATTTGGTCATTAATTCGTGCTGACTTAGTTTTTTTTACCTTTTTTGATGCTACCCAGTCACGAGTTCCTGAGTCTTTCTCCCCATCTTCTTCCCTAGACTGGCGTCTGTAAAATTCCGTTGCTCCCGTCTGATGATTTCGTCTGCTTTGCTATGGAAAAAAGCTGTATCTGTTTTTCTCCTGTGGCCATCATTAATTCTTTGGGTTGGTGTAAAGATGGTTATTACTTTTCGTTTTAAAGGTTTTGTATTCTTTCCCTAAAGTCGTCATTGAGCGCCGCAGATTTATAACCATGCAGTAACTTTAACATAAGAATTCTGCATACTTTTTTCTTCATTGCAACCTTAATTGTTTTGCTCTTTTATTTAGTGTTTATTCCTGAAGTATGAAATAGCCTCCTTAGCTTCTAACAGCACCTTCAAAATACTTAAATAATTTTTACCTTCTTCAAGGTTTGCTGTTGTTGTTGTTGTTGTTGAACTTATTACGGTTTTGTTATTTTTTTTTCTTTTAGCAATTATTCCTTTTGCAACGACTTTGTAGCTAATTCAAGTTAGTTTGTCGACTTCTGATTCTGTCACGAAGTCGGTATCCTCCGTATTCTTCCTTCAATTCGTTCCGAAGAAGTCCTGCAAAGTTCATGTAAGATCTGTTTTATATATTTGTTGAAAAGCGTTTGAGATAGAAGACAACCCTGACTAACTGCCTGGTTTAGAACCATTTTTCTTGTGTGTCATTCATTTGCTAGAGTTGATATGTAAAACTCTTTAATAGCAACAATCATGTTACATGCAATAAGGATCATGAATTATTAAACTTATAGAGATCATACTGTTTTGCGAATGTAGGATTTGAATAGGTGGTTTTTAACACCTTATCCAAATATTTAAAACCATATTTAAGTGTTTCTCATCAGCGAACAGGCTAGTTGGCTGTGTAGTGTGATAAGCTGTTTTAGCCATTGGTAGACATGATTTAAACACATCGAAAGGAAAGTAAACTTTTATTTGTGTCAGTGCTGTTTACTCTGAATGCATTAAGCTACAAAAGACTGGCTCGTAATGGAAGTCATGGTGACTGAGGATGGCGTGTGGGGGTTCTGTTGGCGCTTACTGCTCGAAAGTATGTAGATTACGGATTATAGTAAAGCCCCGGTTATAGATTCTAGAGTCTGCAATTTGATTCAAGAGATTGATTCTCAGAAAGTAATGCAGTCGATTCAGATTTTGCTCTGCCAAAGGATCTGATACCAGACTTCATTTATGCACGTTACGTTCTGCTGAAATTTTCATTAATCACCTCATTAGGGAAACAATTAATTTCCCAACATCTCCGATTACGTCATCCAGAGAACGACGTTAATGAGGTGCGTCGATCACCAGGTGCCGGAAAGTGGTGATGTAAAATTGATGAGGGACTTCGGTTTTGCTATTGTTGTCAGCCGTGTGATCTCGCCGTCCAGGTTAGCAAACAATAGAAACCAGTTGGGAGAAATCAATTGCACGTAGACTTTATGTCACCATCGGGAAGCCTGAATGCATATTTTTGTCCGTCTAGACTTTCGAACATTTGCGTTAAATCGCAGAGTCTTTAATGACTCGAAGACATTTAACTAATTATATTAGACCGTTTCAAAGCCACGCGCTACAAAGCAAAAGTAACAGGTGAAACAATACACCGGCACGTGCAAAAGCCAACGAAGAAATCCAGTAATACATGCATATGGATTTTCCTGGACGTAGAGAATTTTGTCACCTGCTGAGCAAAATGTAAATATGAGTAAATTAGACGTAATTGTTAGATTATTATCAAAATAACTGCTTTTCAACAGCAACGGAACATGGTTGGCTTTGTCCGTTTTATAGATTATTGGACTAAAATAGGGAGGTAGTGATTGAAACCACAACTTCTGTCCGGTTCATTTTGTTCCAATGCCTTTTCTGTTTGAAATTAAGAAAAAACTCATTTTAAATAAAATACCTTTATTACGCATTCTCGTGTAATTGGTTTTTTTAGATCAAAATAAATAATTAAGACACGAACAGGTTAAATAGTATACACTTTCGGACATAAATGTGGACTCACCAATTAAATATCTCGTGTATCATATGTATAATCAATGTATTAATGTCTATTGTTACATGTGTATAAGTACCCGATAACTACAAATACAAATGCATGGAACACTTACCACAATAAGTTTAAAATGTAACTTCGAACCAACAGGTTGTTTTTTTGTTGTTTTTTATTTAAAAAAATCGAAATATCCTTCTTCTAGGATATTTCCCAGTTGAGTCTACAATTATGGCCGCCAGTGTTAGAAACGGTAAAGCAGTAAATACGATGCCAAACTTTCGGAACCGCCTCGTTCATTAAACATTAACTTAGGAGAGCTTTTATCGTTACGCCGATCGTTTATCGATGTTTGTGCGGAGCTCTCACCGCTCGATACGAACTCGGAGCAGTAACGAAGAACTTACTCATCGACAGGTGATAAGCGATCGCATTATAGAGTCTACGGTTTAGGAGGCTATTCTCTTATTTGTAGCTGAAGTAAAACCGCTGGTATTTTTAAAGTGCACATGGCAGTATAATAGAATGATACAGAATTTCTAATTTGGGTGCGGAAAAAAGCCTGTTTACACGAGGTGGGCAGAGAAGCCCTGAGATCGGCTCGTGGATACATCGGCTCGCCTCTGCTCACGTACGACGCAAGATGACAGATAGCATTAATTCTAAAAAAGAGCAAGCACCTAAAAAAAATTAAGTTTTAATTCATATATCTTTATATTTCTTCTTTCTTTTATTTTTAATGAATATATAAATACAAACTAAGTACCCGAAATAGAAAAATAATTAGAATTAATAATGCCTCTACCCAAATATATAAACGAAAACAACGGGATATGCAAATTAGTTTGTTGTTTGTTTTTTTTTTTTGAATTTAATTTGTTTTATGCCAAGAATTTTTGATCTTTACGCCCGATAAAATATATGCTGTTCTGCTTTCATAAATCTCTCCATCCTTCAAAGTAAAAAAACTAAGTTATTTCTAACGATTGATGCGAAGATCCAGGCCAAAGTAGCAGCTTACTTTATTATCAAGGGATTGGATTAGTGCTTCTTCGTGGTTCGGTAAAAGGTCAGCAGTAAATAAGCACCTTGCAGTACAGACATTTAAAAAAATATATGGTCAGTGAAACAAAGAGTCCAAGCCCCGCTCACTTCCGGGATGATTCAGCTGTTTAGGTATTCTAGCAGAACAAGAATATTTGGAAGAATTAATCTAAAAGCTGTCAGAACTTTTCCAATGAAAATATCACTAACAACAAGAAAGGAAGAGTCTGTTCAGATCAATATAAACACTTTGTTTTTTCTGTTGTTGCTGCTGCTGCTATTGTTGTTGTTGTTTTTTTTCCTTCCTCTTTCGATTTGATGACTGGAATAATGGTTATTGGACCTGGACGAGATCTGAGATCTTCCCATTTAATAAAAACTTCAACTCCTTCAGTTGACAGCAAAATAAATTCTCAAATTCAAAAATTGCTATTCCATCAGTTAGGGTTTTGTGTGTGTGTGTTGTGGAAGACGGTGAGAAGAGAAGCACACTGCAAAAATTAGAGAAATTGATTGCTTATTAACGATTTTAATTAAGAAAACAAGGACAACTTTCCAGGAAAAGGGGAGCCATTCCTGCCGGACTACTTGCTTCATTGTAAGCTTCGCAGGCTGATTGATGCGCATGACAATGAGGCGATTGCTACTAAGTGACTGCTTCCAGTGGACAATGCTGAACAATTTGGGATTTGTCGATAAACTTTCCTTCTCTCCTCAGTGACTGACAGTTGGATCTGAATTAGAATAGGCTCACGCTAAATTCCCCATTACCCTCGATTTCCATCAAGGGGGTAAAAAGAAGAGCTGTCTGGCAAAAATCTTCAGGGATTAGCGCTCGAGTAAATGCGCCGTCTATTGTCTGCCGGCGAATTTCGAATTGGTTACTTTAAAGCCGGGCGCGGACTTCGTACTCGGGTGGCGGGATAATGGAATGGCTCGAATCGATATCATTGTGATAAGGAAAATAAATAGAGGTAAACTGTTTATTGGTTTAGCTATTTAACAGTTTATTGACCGCTTCGGTATCAGCTCCACGGCAGATTCTATGGTACATAATAAACAAATAAAGTAACAACAACAGAACTCGCACTTCCTAGTTCTCTCCTTCACTCGTGCCGGCACTCTCTTGCTTTGTGAAGTAACGTTTGGTCGCCTTTTACAATGGCGTTACAGTTTCCGGTAATCTAGAATGCGATTCATTTTCTTTCTATGGCTTCGTTGTGAAGGTCTCGCCATCGAACGCGTTATCTCTGGATGAGTACAGCAACGAAGCTACCAGGATAATGAAACAGTGTAGCATCTAATGTGTCACATGTAATCAATTTATTAGCGCACGCATATACATAACATATGGCTGGCAGAAAATGCGTACAAGATAAAACGTGTTTTCTGATCATAATACTTTTTTTCATGGAAAATTTCTTTCATATAGGCTATTGTTACGTCCACAATCACGGCCTTCAAAGTATAAATTGGTATACCTCGTTATATACAAAATTTCAAACGGTCCCTCGAATAGTCGGACGTTCTTTACTTAGAGAGATAATTGTGTTTCTTTGCAGTGCTTGTTTCGATTCTTTGATGATAGGTGCGCACTCTTCCGAAACACACAACACCTATCCACAGCGGACTTTCTGATGATTATATTTTGGCCCTCCTCTCCATCCACCAAGCTCCAGCAAGGTTCCCCGGACGCAGAACAGATCCAACAGATGGAGATAATTGTTCTGTGAACTCATCTTGTGCAGGCTACGTACCGACCGGTCGGCGTGATAAGAACTGGGATATTATGCAAAAGTAGGGTTTAGTTTTTGTGTCAAAGGGAGAATGTTTTCGCCTAGTGTACAGGTGCGCACAGTATTGGAAATAATTATAAATTAGCTGAGATTTCGGCACGATTAGTTATAAGTTTTTTTGTTTTTTTTTCATTTATAGAATTGTCAGCGCGTGGAATAAGTTACCGGAAGCGAGAGTGTGAATCCATTACGATCTATCGATGGCCATGTCCTTGCATAGGTCACAATGACTTCCTGCTTCCTCGTAACTGCTTCACCGTAGTAAACTAGGAGTGTTTCTTGAGAAATTACCTGATGATGCGTATAGTGGGTTCATCTGTTCTACATCTAAAGGGACCAATAAAAATATCAGATTTTGTATCGATATACTGCGCTGTTACTTAATTTTTTTTTTAAGGAATACAGATAACGCTGCGGGTTAATAAAACCGGAAACTTTTGCATCACGCCAGAGATAAAAACAAAACAACAAACTAAACCCATCTCCAAAATATCAAATCCTAGCAATGTATCCAGGTTCCACTTCTATGTCCGATTTTGGATATTTCTGACCGAGTCGCACCATCCCGTCTTCTAGGAAGTCTCGTGCTTTTCACGTCAGATTTCCCATTGCGTCTGTGGAAACCTACGACACAACGTCAGCGTGACGTCATTATGCAAAGTTCAACGGCGGGATTAATTAGACTTTATGAAGCAAAACCAGAAAATTCTGGAGGTGGAAGGTGATGAAGAACTTTCGGCCGTGGCTGTATATGTACACAAGATACCATTCAACGTAATGTTGTTGAAGAATTAACTCTGTTTGCATTATTTTTATGCACTGCGACACGCAGCCTTATACATTATGCAAAACCCGCGGGGTAAAGAAATATCTGTCAATGTAGGTTTAAGTATCATAGCCAATAACTAATAACGATAATTTATTCATTTCGTCGGCACTGAGGAAAGATTTTCTGATATCGAGCCTTGCAGATAATTCAACTAATATTACAAATATATTCCCAGGTGTCCACGGTGCCGATAAAAGGGGAGAAAGGTTAATTCTAACAACGATACATAGGAGTGTTTTCCATTAATCTCTATTATCCGATAAACGATAAAGCTCCTCACGTATAATAGACCCTGAGAATTTTCTATGTTACGGGATTGTACTTCCTTCCTGTCTGACGATCGTAACAGTTTTGTAGACTTAAATGAAAGATTCGATTATTGAATTTAGGGTAAATTTTACTGGCCAAGCACCTTTTTATGTAAATTCGGTGTAAAACAGGACTTAGGATAAATTTCTGCGGTGTCTCACTACGCGTGATTCTGAAATTGAAAACCATCCATTCTGCAGCAACTGTCTGTTTTCGGTCACTGAAGAATTTATTTATTCACAGAAAAATCTGAGCTACTTACGCTCTCTTTGGCATTTTTATTGCTATTTTGTGGAAATAATTATCAGACAACTCGTTACAGTTTAATTTAACATCTATTCTGTTTGCATTAGCCACATCAGAAACATCCTTAAGGGTTTCCTAACTCTAAGATTTGTGGTACGATTCTATATTTAAAAACGGCGCAGTCGAAGACTTCCAAATCCAAACACCTTTTCCCCAGAAATACGACTTATGAAGCGATGGATATGGAAACATGCGTTTGCCGTCACACGTGTTAACAACATTTCACACGTGTTCAGCAAGTTCGACGACGTCATTGAATATTAAAAGTGCCCCCTCCACTTAGGTTTTCCTTGTCGCTTTTTTTGTGATAAAGTGCGATTATTCCTTGGAGTGATCCGCAAAAAGGTCTGAACGACTGCCCACGAAATAAATGCTGTTGCAGACCTCGAGCGCAAAGACCCCGGACGTCACAGTGGAAGCGAGATGATGGAGAAGGGCTCCGAGATGTGCTGGGTAGGTAGAGGACAGCTTTCGCGAACAAGGTAGCGGCAGTCCGACTGAATGTTGAGCGGCCAGCACCGTACACGGGCTCAGATGTCACGAATCTCCCGCTAAAAAGCAGCATCAGAATCCACGAGTAAGCCGCATCACCCGATGAGCGTCCACTCGACGAAGACGACTCTGCGCCTCAATGGCCACGGGGACATAGGAAGCACTAGGGCGGCGCCCGGTCGGAGTCAGCAGAAGAGTTGGATGAGGAGGCTAACAAAACCTTGGAGACCAAACAATGAACATTTCCCATAACCACATCGCTGGACGCGTCAACGGTTTATAGAGGAGACTCGCCAGAAGCTTGTTGCATCAGTGCTACGAAAGTAGAACAACATCCCTCCAGCCAGGTAACAAGAACTACTACAGTTTATACATGCGTTCCACAGCAGGTGTGGATGGAACTCTTATATTCAGTCATTTAAATAATCATCATGTGGTGAACTGTTTTTAGGGACGTTGATTAATGAGTACTGTCTATTTTAACACCTGTCGATGGTAATTTAGTTAATATGACTAAGAATTCATGGTTGTTTTTATTAGAGATGCTCGTGTACGTAATACTGTATATCTATTTTTAGATAACTGATGACCAACGTGCCCGCAGGTATCTCTATTATGCAATGATTAGTTCTATCTCATTTTATAAATAAACCGCTATCTTCATTTATCTAGAAGAGCATCGTTAGGCATAAATTTCTTGAAATATTCTTTTAAAACTCTGATCAGACCCTAAAACGTCTTTTGTTATAGATTTTACCTGGTTTTTAACCATCTGCTCCAATGACTTAAGCCTATCGTTTTTTTTTTCTTGATAGCTTAATCCCCGCGTCTGTAAATTAACGCTGCTGCCTGTGGAGGAAAATCATACAAATAACTGATTTAAAAGTTCACTTTATTCTCTTTTTTAATACTCTTTTTTATTACCCTAACCATCAAGCAGTTCTAATCGGTTCTAATTCATTAGCATTCCTTCCTGTTTGAGCGCTTCACAGAGTCTGGTATTTACTAAGTAAATAAAGGTAAATAAACTTCATCTTTACTTGACCCTTAAAGACATTTATTCATAATAATAAAAAAAACGAGTTTTTCACGATCTTCACTAATGCATCATGTGTTTTGTTCCTTAAAAAAAAAAAAAGATAATCACATTGATCATAATCGAGGGTTACTGAACGTTTTGATTACATATAGCGTCTTTACATGCCCTGGAAATTGTAATTCTGGACAAATCTAATAAATATTTTATTCATCGTATTATTTATATAGGTCCATATACATTAGCCTGTAGCTGTTGGAAAATGCATACGTGACAAAAGGTGTTACAATAATTTTATGTTCTATGTTACAAGACTTCAACAAAATATTCTTTCATGCATATTTTTGGTGAGCCGGAAATTATTCCGGCTACTATATTTTTCCGTCTCCCCCCCCCTTGAGGAAGGAAAGTTATTACAACTTCTGCTCTTTTAGGCTCACCAACCAATTCTGAGCAAATTTAAGATGACTTTCTTTTAATAGTTTATTAACATCATCTGGTCTGTGAGCAGTCTTCCGGTGAGTGTTGCCTACTTCCAAGTTCCGCGACGACATTTCTGTGAATGCAGCGTTCAGTTTCAATCTTTATTTAAAATCGAAAGATGCACTAATTCTGTTGCGGTAAAAAGTTTCAACATTTTGTTGTTGTGTGTGTGTGTGTGTGTGGTGTGTGTGTGTATTTTTCTTGTTTTAAATACGTACAGTTGGAATCGATCAGTATCAAGGAATCTCAGTCATCTCGACCGTGTGAGAAGAGCAGACGGCTTTCAGCAGATTGAAGTGTTCAGATTCATGGCTGCCGATGTAGCTGTAATTGGCGTGAACCATTTCGAAGAATTTAGTATTTTTAATAAGATCCTACATCTAATATATATATATAAGGGCGATCTGCTGTGTATCTGCAATCCTCGTGTGCGTGGAAATGTAATTTATTTTAAAATAGTAGCTTCACATTTACAGCCGGAAACAAACAAGTAGACGAGTGGAAACAATGAGTAATATCTTCATAAATTAACCACTCGACTGTTTTATACCACGAGATGTATTTTTTCAGAAATAAAACATCAAACCCTCTTCAGAAATAGCTTTCTCTAATTTTATTTTTTGTTTGTATTTGATTGTGCCCATGTATTTAGTGTCATTCTGTATTTCGCTAAAGTATTTATATCCATTTTTGCAGTATTTGGCCTTCAAGTGATCGGTTAAATCCGCAATCTTTTAAAAGACATTCTCTCAGAATGGACAATCGTGGAACCATAGAAGACAATGAATATTTATTATTAAGCTCTTTTCTAGCATTAAGGACGATTGATTTCTTAAAGTAATGTTTTACCAAATTACCGGTCTGTTTTGCAGGCAGACTAAAAGATCTATCGTGAATCTCTTTACATTCGATATCTATTCGGACACCATCAGCTTTAATCAAACCTCCAGACCGTTTTTTTTTTTTAGAAACGTTCTCGAAGAGAATCAATTCACCATCGTATGCATGTTGTACTATTATTAAGGAAATCTATTCCGTCCAAATTCTGAATGTTTCGCAGTTTTGCGCAGCCCGTATTTAAGCAGAAAATTAGTTAATTTTATTGGAAAGGTTCAGCGCAAACTCTTTAAATGTCGCTAGGTTACAGACATAAAAGTATGCAAAAAAAAAACAAAAAAAAGGTATTAGATTTTAAGAGATTTCATATATTTTCTTTTCCCAAGGCGCGCGCTGGGAAGTCAGTTGTTTCCGTTATTTAGTTTCCGGAAACAAAAGGTAATAGCCGTAACCTGTGGTGGGTAATAGTCATACTGTGAGGCAGAATGGTATCGGTAAACGTTACTTCCTTGTTTGTTTTTTTAAAATCTGGGATTCGCCTGAGTTACAATGGCTTTCAACTTTTTCATGAATTCAGGAAGCTAAACCAGTAAATACAAAAGTTAAAAAAATTTACTGGAATAGGTAATAAGATATAGAGAACTTAACCCAGCTTGGAATAATCTGGAGCAAACTGAAAACTTTGGAAAAGTCAGAAATAGAGTAAGGCTCGAACTTCGGTTCTTTAGCCATCTGCATCTATCTCCGGTGTTTAGCACCCCTCGGTGCTCTCTTTGGTGTCTAAAAATTGCATTACGTAAGGATATAAATATTCGGGTGATTTTCAAGATAAATCCTGTACTTTATATATTTTTTTTCTCTCTGTTGATATTTAAATTTATTTTTTATTAAATTTTTACCACCCCATAAACCAACACCGCAAATGGCGTTTCGTGGATAGGTTAACTCGTAGGATGATAACATTGGCGCAATCGGTAACCGAGAATGCGCTTTCCTGAACAAAGACGCCAAGGTTGATGCGAAGATCCAGGCCAAAGTAGCAGGCTTTACTCACGTACACGAAAAAAATTTTTAAATAATAATAATAATAATGTCGTTTACACGTATAATGGATGAATCTAAAGCCGGCAGTCGTTAGCCGTTTACAAATCGTAAAACAGATTTCTCTTTTTGCTGTTGTTTTTTCTTGCCGTTGCTTTGACGCTATTAAATACTGCAGCTAAACTTTTATATCCCTCCAGCGTCAGGTTTCCTCTTCATTTAGCTGTTGTTTTACAGAGATTCGGGCTGCCTTACGTAAAGCTGGGACGGAAACGTTCTTTCAAAATGCTGAAGCTTTCTGATGGAGTCATCGCCTGAATTAGGCGTGCGTTGTAGTAAAAGGACTGACTACAGGTGTCTTGATGACAGGTGGAGAGCTTGGTAACCGGAATTTCAAACCCTGACTTTTCCGGCCATCTTGGCCACGTGACCTCGAGCTGTTAGGGTGGTCAGTATCTCCGATTGAAATATGGCTATTGCCCAGCGAATGCATTTCTCTTGAGATAGGTTACAAAGCACCCGTGCCAGATTCCATTGGCTACCATTCAAGCTGCATTATATGTATACAGTCGACCCCTGCTTAATCGCGGTTCGGCATTCACGGCCCCGGTTATTCGCGGAATTTTCCGTAGAACCTAACTAATAATTGTTCGTGGAAACCCCCGCATATTCGCGGAATCGCAAATATCTTCCGCGAATTTTTTATGTCCTTTTTCGTGGCAATATTTTTTTTTCACGCTTTTTAACGCTAAATTATTAATAACAATATAATTCACTAATTTTGTAATATAAATACTAACGTAAATTCAGCAAAATATCAATATAAAATCAACGCTATTGGCTGGAGGTTTGAAAGTAGACAATCCGAGAGCGTTATTCATTTCTCCTCGCTGCTGATTGGCTGCTGCCCACGAGGCGCTCTCTCACGCAGATGCAGCACAGCAGCCCCGCATCATCCCAGTTTACTGCGTGTAGCTATCTCGAGTGTTTCTCTGAATGTTGTGTTTTTCGCAGCGTGTTTCTTAAAGTCCTAAGATGCCGCCCAAACGCCCTGCACCTTCTAAGGCTTCTAGCAATGAACCTAAGCGCCAGAAAAGGTTATGACGCTCCAGGAGAAGGTACAACTGCTGGATATGCTCTTGGAAGGCAAACGTTTTGCCGCAGTAGGTCGCCATTATGGCGTCAACGAAAGCACCATACGCTACATAAAGAAGAACGAGGCAGCGATCAGCAGTACCGTAGCAGTAAGTTTCTGTGAAAGTGCCAAAAGGGTAACGACAGTGAGAAATAAGCACATCGTCAGGATGGAATCTGCTTGGGATTGTGGATCAGCGACTGCAAGAAGAAAAACATCCCCTTGGACGGTAACACCATCCGCGAGAAAGCGCGAAAGTTACACCAGCAGTTCGCTACAGGGGACGAAGAAGAAGGCACCGAAGAACCGCAACCAAGACCATCGACAGCAACGGAGCCTGAAGATTTTCAAGCCAGCAAGGGATGGTTTGACCGTTTCCATAACCGTTTAAAATAAAGTGTTTCCCTACATGGAGAGGCAGCATCTGCCGACAAAGAAGCCGCCGAGAAGTACCCCGAAACCTTCAGGCAGATCATCGAGGAGAAGGGATACAAGCCGCAACAGGTTTTCAATATGGACGAGACTGGCTTGTTCTGGAAGAAGATGCCTTCCAGAACGTACATCATGAAGGACGAAGCCAGAGCCCCAGGATTTAAGGCACAGAAGGACAGTGACGCTCATTATGTGTGGCAATGCTGCTGGCTTCATGATGAAACCAGGCCTCATCTACAAGTCCGCGAACCCTAGGGCCCTCAAGAATAAGAATAAAAACCTGCTGCCTGTCCACTGGATGCACAATCCCAAGGCCTGGATTACAAAAATCCTAACTTCGAACTGGTTCCATCAATGCTTCATCCCTCAAGCCATGGAATACCTCCACAACTTATCCATGGAATTCAAGGTGTTGCTCGTTATGGATAATGCTGGCGGCCACCCTTTGGATTTGTATTACGAGAGAGTCCAGATCGAGTTCCTCCCTACCAACATCACTTCCCTCATCCAGCCTATGGATCAAGGCGTGATCCATGCCTTCAAGGCACTTTACACTCGGAACTCTCTCCAACACCTTGTGGACGCAATGGACTCGGAGGAGAATTTCACGTTAAAGGGGTATTGGCGTAAGTTCACGATCGCAACGAGCCTGTCAGTCATCCAAGCTGCTCTTAAGGACATGAAAAAAGAAACCCTCAACGCATGCTGGAAGAAGGTGTGGCCAGAGTGTGTCCATGACTACAAGGGCTTCTCACCTGAAGAAATTCAGCACGAGGCTGTCGACAAGGCGGTGAGACTGGCAAAGGTACTTGGTGGCGAAGTTTTTGACGACATCACGCAAGATGAGGTCAACAACCTCATCGATGCCCACTCTGAACCCCTGACGGACGAGGATTTGTTGGAGTTAACGAAGTTTGCCAGCGAAGAGGAGGAGGAAGCGATAGATCCAGAACAAGAGGAGGGGGAGGAGGGCCTGACACTGGAATGTCTGTCCGACCTTATGAGGACAGCAAAGGAGTTGCAAGGGAAGGCTGAAGCGTGGGATCCCTATATGGTTCGGTCTCTCCAATTTAACAATGCCATCGATGCTGCCAGGCAGACATATAAAACCCTCCTCACCACCATGAAGAAACAGCGGCAGCAACTTCCCATCACAATGTTCCTCAAGCCACCAAGAAGCCTTGCACGAAGATACGACTCCTCCTGAAGCGCCTGAAGAAGAGGCGCCACCTAAGGAGCTTTAAATCCTCTGCTTTGCTGTGCAGTCATTATCTTCATCGTACTGCACAGCTTATTCATCATCATCATCTTCAATCAATATCATTCATTATTGGTGAGTACCCGTACATTTTACTGTATTTTTATTAAATTATTATTATATATTTACTTATATTTTTTATTATATGTTACGTTATATTTGACGTTTATAGGCATTTTTATGGACCACGTCCAATATTCGCGGTTTTTCACTCTTCGTGGGTGCTCAAGGGACGTAACCCCGGCGAATACCGGGGGACAACTGTATATATATATATGAAATAGATGGATATTTCGTACGAGTGTGGTCACTGTAAAATGTGTTCGTATGATCATCCTTCAAATCTTTGTCAACAAAAGTCACACCACTGTTACGATTCCATATTTGCATAAAAGTAATCAGATCGCTTGTAAACCACCAATGCAATTACCGAACGTTCAGATTACGGCGTACACACACAGGCAGATATAGCAGCTGAACTCGATGTATTGGAGAGTGCCATTGGCAGACTTTTTCAAATGTACAGAGAAATCTGTTTAGTTCCCAAAATGCCTGGCAGGAGCCGAGTCGCCGCAGCAGCACTGACCGTGACGATAACCGTTACATCTCCTATGTAGCTTGACGTCACCGCACATCTCGACACGATTTTTCTGGAGCGAACTGCGACAGGTCCGTGGGCCCCCTTTGTGCACGAGATCGGCTACATTCTGCTAATCTAGGATTTTCCAGACGTCCAGTATAATCACACTCCTAACACTAGCATGCCGCAGGGTGACATATTTATGGGCTGGAACTCATTTGCGACGGACTTCGCTAGAATAGATGAGAGTAAATCCAGTCTTCAATTTGCTAATGGCCGTTTTACGTGTTTCTGGCGGAAACCAAACTAACGTAATGTTGAGTGTCACGTGTTACAGACAGAGAGAGCGTTTGGTAGTGGCAGGGTTCTAGTTCAGGCTGCTGTCACGGTGATCATGCAGTTGCACCGATTTTCTTTGATTCTTTGATATAACTGTTATAGGTCATTTCTACCTGAATGAGATCGTTAAACCTGTCGTTGTTACACCGTCTCTACGAAGGTGCGGTAATCAGTTTAACCTTCGTCGACGATAGATCGAGGGGCCTCTCGTGCAAAGATAGTTTGAAACTATCTTCAAAAAAAAAGAGTTCCAGCTTCTCTTTTATTTCCACGCAGAATATCCAGATAAAATTCCATACTTTGACATTCTCATGACTAACTGTGTGGAAAACGCAGCTCTTTCCTTTCAAATTTTTTTTTTGAGCCTTCTAACGCATGTCGTCGTTTAGAAACAAGCTTCTCAAACACGCCCCCTTTGATGTAGCTTGGCCCCGCTCAAGTCGCTCTTTTCTTGCTACCACGCATCACCAAGAGCTTTGTAGCCGCTGCTCAGGCAGTCGATCTAATCTCTCTTCACTGTCTTATGGTGGCAGCGATTAGGACGCATAAGAATTGTGCTCGTCAGTTAATCGTCAACCTGTCAGCGAAGTCGTTTGCTCAAAACGTTTGAACCACTACCCCACCCCATCTTCCTATTCCGTGGCCCTTTTCTTTCTTCTTCGGCGTATTTAGCCCATGGTTGAGCCAGTTGGCCTCGTTCTATAAATGGCTCTTCACACTACCTCTTCACACTACTTCGTATAACTGACTTTCACTACAGTTTTCCAGTGGGAGAAATAAGCTGTGCGAAAGTCGGTAATGGACACGGCCTTGCTCCGTGTGGGTTTTCCTTTCTGAGAGACATTTTCTTTAATTGTCAAGCAAGAGTAACAACTCTCATCAATAATTAATTTCGATAACATTTTTAAAAAGCATATGAGCTAACAGTTATTTAAATTATTAGTAAAAATTACATTGAATGAATACGATAGCATCGCGTTTTTCTCGCAGAACCAAATACAGCATTTATAGAGATAAGTTTCTGGATCCCTAACTGTACAAAAATCTTCAGATGAGGATAACGTCACAAATAGTTTCTAATATTTTGGGATCATGATCCATTTGCATCTTCAGTACATATTTTTTTACGGGTTAATGAATTTTATGATATGAAAAGTCGGGAGTTTTTGTATAGTGAACTTGTAATTTGAACACCATATATCTTGTTTTAATACTATTCTCTAACAAATTTTCTTTTTTCCTACGTTGTAAATTCCATATCACCTTTTAAAACTCTTTGAGTCAGGGGTTTTTAAAATTTTTATTAAGCAATTACATTTTAAACTTTTCAGTTATAATTTGCATCATTATTAAGAAAATTTTCTTACTGATTCATTCTTTATATTAATTTCATTTATTTAGCGCTGAGAGTAGAATTTCCGAGGATATAGGATGGGTTATTTTATAGGGATTTTAACGGTGGTGATGTTCGGTGGCTAGTTCTGTATAAATGACGCTAATTTCATAAATTAGGCAGCAATAGCAGATATCCGTAATGAGAAGCAAAGCGGAGTAAGCAGATGTATCTACAGAGTGATGCTGAAAGCGAGAACTTTATGATATCTATCTTTAAAACAATCCATTTTAAACTTTCGTTTTGTAATTCTAACTGCTTTAATCTTCTGAATGTTTTGAGTTTTTATGCCTTTTATCATCTTTTTACAGTTACAATCAATTTGTGTGTTTGCATTTTCATGAACAAATAGAATTTTATTTAAAAACTCAAGAAATTAACTGAAATCTTTGCAAAATACTTGTAAATTGGAGATTCAGCAATAAGATATCTGATAACTATATCTAATTAATTTATTAGTGCCTATAGTTAAGTATATATTAGCATATATGGCAAAACATTTGTTAGAACTTTGATTAAACACTACTGCTTAAATCAAGAGATTTTTCTGGAACATTTCATTGGAGAGCTTATAATTATGCTCGTAAGTGTATATACAATGGCGGCCCGATTCGTAGTCAACTTACCTTTTTAAAATAATTTTAACCTGGTAAACACAACCAGACAGCGATCTGATGTCCACAGGACTTCTTTGTTAAACATCATCAATGTATCAATTTAATATTGAGATATTTCTTTTTTTTTTTTTTAATTGCGAAACCCTGTCGTGACTCCGGCGTCTTGAGGACATCTCACGGGGGTAAACTAGAGAGTGGGAGGCTTGAGATGTCGGCTTTTGTGAGGAAGCAAGTTAGTCGAGTACGGTCGAGCTCTTGAACAGCCATCAGTGCGCGGGTCAGCCAAGCATTACTCACGGAAGATCCCCTCTCACAGCTATCCGGAAAATTCCTACTTTGATTAGTTGCAGGAGCTCACAGCGATTCCAATATAGAATGAATGATAAGCAAAGATTATAATCTTCAATAAATGCACACTTGCAATATTGTTTTGGAATAGAGAATAATATTTCAACAAACGATTTTTTTTTTTAATCTGAAAAGAAAAACAAATGCTGGAACTTTAACATTGATTTAGCTGTGGCAGGGTTATATATAAGCAAAAGAATAACCGCTTATTTTGGGGAATTGGCTCGTTTTGACTCCTTATACCTGTATGCGATCTTCTGTCTGCAAATTAGAGTAACATCAGTTGTGTTTATTATCTTTATAACAGTAACTTAAAAGTAATTTCACATCCAGATTGTTTACTTTTATCTTAATCAATCGACAAAAGAGAGATATATCTGTACGATTTGTTCGCGTTGAAAAGAATTGATTAAGAAGAGTACTTATTTTAAAATTCCTTTTTTGTAAATCAAACTTTTTAAAATCACGAATGTTTTTTTCTTGGAGAGAGGAGGCAGTAACTTAATCTTCTCCCAGATGTGGTCGTTTTATTTTAACCAGAAAATCGAAAAAGAAGCATGACCCTGCCATCTTGGTACCTTGTTGACGTGAAGCGGGCAAGGGTTTGCCATCAACGGTTTCCTGCCACTATTGGAATTCAGTGAAACGAAAGAATCCCTCGTGGGCTCCAAGATATTGGAAGTCCGTTTCCCATCATCATTTTAAATATCAGTCATTTGCAAGAACCGAAGTGGAAAATATGAACCAGAGGGAAGACTCCAACCTATTGTTGCAGCCAGCTTAATTCTACTCTCTTCATCTCATACAGCTGTAGACAAGAAGAAAGATATTTCACATCTCAACAGCTGAACACCGTTTTCAACGATGTGTCCGAAATTACTTCTATTGAACGGGGAAAAAACACAGCCCCTAAACAATAGCGTCTGCGCTTCAGTTTTTCTTAAAGTGGAGCGGCGAAGGAACTCTTGTAATAGAAAGAGAAGCGTCTGAATATTTGACGGCGCTTTTTGTCTCTCCCATCTTCGATTGACTGGCCTGGTAAGGAAGAAACGTTGACGTCCTCATGTTCAAATGTAGTTTCCGGATGACCGATGTTATATAGACGGACGTGTGTGTTTCTAAGAGTTTTGTACGACAATCACAATATCGGTGCTTTTGATGCATCGCTACAAATTCCAACCGCTCAAAACGGTTGGCGGGTTTTTGTTTTGCTCTTTAAATAACGTTAAGCACGAGTATAAACCAAAGTTATATCAAGGCGAAGAAAAGAAATAGATTTATGTTGGTTTCATGCGGATAGGGGTGGCAGAAAGCTGTAGAAAGTTACTTATGAAACCTACAACGAATGATACCCGAAAATCCCTACAAGAGCTCTTCGGTTTCCCACGTGGGTGTAGAGCCTTCCTCCGTCTATACCGGTGAAGAACAGCGAAAAGAAACTGCGCCCTGAAGGTACATCTGCCGCCAAGATTCGAACTCCGGCTCTCCACCCGAAGTAAGTTGTATACAATTGCATTTAACGTCCTTCTTAATTATAACTTAATTTTTTAAGACACTGGTTTCAAAGATTTTATCGTATTTTTAATTTATTAATTAAAAAAAAACATAGTTTACATAAATGTCACTTTAAACATTGACTGACAACAAGAATCCCAGAAGCGTCGACTTAACTCTCCCGAGCTCTTCAAAACAGTTCGTAACTGTACCATTGTCAGTCCTAATCAGTCCTTCAGTCTCTATTCTCTCGCGTATTCCCAGTCATTTGTAAGGCTGTTAATTGCTTTATTACAGAACAAGTATTTTTTTTACAAAAACATGATTTTTTTGCTAAACTAAAAAGCAGTATTTAGTACTTTCAAGACAAAAGAGAATTGTGCAGTACCACAGCAACACTCGCGACCAAGCGACTCGTAAAAAGAGGATGTTATTTCCAAAAATTCAATGAGGAAATAGAGATCTGAGGAGGAAGAGGGTGTTAAGCAGCAGAGATACAACCGTTGCTTTACATTTGTCGAAATCGCGGTTACCTGTTCTCGATTTAACAACGAAACATCAGAAATAATTAGTTTCTTAGTATAAAAATGCGAAATGCTGAGTTGCATTGACAATTTTAGTTTTTGCTTACACACAACGTAATAAATACCGCCGCCATCACAAGTGATTCAGCAGTTTAAGACAAGTAAATCAACACTGATATCTATATTGTAGTTGATGTTTTAAAAAGAGAAGACGCAAGAACTACTCCGGAGATCCGTCGATGTAACAGGTCAGGTATACTCTACGAAAGAAACAGCTAAAATCACTTTCTCTCCATTTTTTTTGCGAAATTCTAAAACTGGTCCTTACAGTAACGCCAGTGAACCATTCTTCAGAGATAAAGATGCCTATACGATGCACCACGCGCGGTTGATAGATCCCTTATCTGATCGCCATCATCACAGTAATCTCGTTGGCATCCGTTTGTTATCCGATATTCAAAACCTTTTTTTCATTGGAATCTTTTTTTTTTTTTAAATATTTATTTTCTGAATTTTTAGGCAATCGCTAACTTGGTATCGTTTTCATTTCAGCCGTTTTCTGTTAAAATCCATTTGTTTTACGCATTATTAGTATTGAGATTTGAAGAAGAGATAAAAAGTAAGTTTTGTCGCGTTTTAGCATCTAATACTTCAAGACAGCTGCTGCTTTTCTTCTTGGAAACAATAAAAATGTCAATATTGATCGAATTCCTTTCTCTGCACCGAAACCATTTTACTTGTCCTTTAATGAAATTCCTATGCTATCAGGAAACCTATTAACAGAGCACCCAGAACCAGAATCTGCTGTTTGCTATCAACCAATTGTAGGAATTACTACTTTTTGAGGTTGTACCTTCTTTATGATACGCGAAAACTGGCGAAATTGTTTTGTTTGCAGACCTAAAAATGTATTTCTTTAAACTATAGTAAAAGTATAGAATATGATTATAACCTTACGCCCCCAAAAAATGTCATTTTATTCTCATTTATACACAAAAATGTGCTTAAAGTTTCTGTCTACTCAGAAGGTAATCAGTGCTTATTAGAAGATATATCTTGGTCTTTGAGATGATACCGGTGTCTCTGTGATTACTTTGCTTTAATATATATAAATTGCTTCCATGCACATAATAGATAATCCTAATAAAAGTAAAGACAGGGGGGATGAGGAAATAAAATGGAAATGAACTGCAAGGATAATATCATTTCACTGTACAGAAGTCCTGCTTTCACTTAATAGCATTCGAATGTAAGGTTTCTGCTCAATTGTATTCTTTTTAATCGGTACCTTTGGTGAAAATTTTAAAAGAAGAAATAAAAGCTAAGGCTGAATTTTATTTTAAAAATTAAATTATCTTCGTTGGAGTAAACAGAATCTCAGTCGTACAGGTTTCCTGCCTCTGAAGCGGAGAGTGATGAGGGAGATAACTTTGCGGACTTCATGCTTCCGGTTCGTGGGAAAAGCGGTACAGTTCCAGGCGATGTGTGATTGATCTAATGTGCATGACTCACTCTTCTCCACGGTGAAAACATACGGTTCTTTCTAAAACAATTTTGCGCAAGAAATGCTGGCCACTTGACCAGATTAACTAAGGTATGTGCTTAGCAATCATAAAAGATTGCGCTTGTCTACCAGGGAGCGTGATCTTCAGTTTAGTGGTTTTCATTAATAAGGACCGCGCGAAGCTAAAGTTATTAAATATGTGAAAGGAATTCGGTACACTGCCTCCTCCGCTTTGGTGACGCACGCTGGTTCCATGGTACGCTTCGAGAATTTAATTTAACCAAAATAAAATTAAAAAAAAGTGAGAAAAGATACCCTTAATACATGGGGATGTTTTGTTAGTATAATTTTGTTCCGTACGGAGAAAAAGCTTTCATTCAAACGGTCGAGTCCCGTATAATCGTCTTTCTTTGTTGAAAAAGCTGGGGAAACAGCGTCATCGAAAGGTTTGGAGATCGCCCATTCAAAAAGAACAATAATCCATTAAAAAAAAAAAATAACTGTCTATCAGCAGAAGAAATATCATTCCATAGCAACCTTCCTAAGACTGAGATTAGCAAGCGAGGAGTGTATAATAGTTTGATTCCCAAGCAGAGGAATTTTAGTGGACTAATTCTGACTTGATCTTTTATACCTGTCAAGTGCACAACACCATACTTAAGACAATCCCACGAGGTTAGGTGCATTCTCCTGGGATCGTGTAACGTTAATCCCTGACGATGTAGTAAAACAAATGATAGGTAAATCGATGGTTTCTTGGAAGCTTTTTTAGGACTCATCATTATTAAATAATGAGATTGGTCCAAGGAATGCGACGCCGCCATGCTTATTGACAGTAAAACAAATTGATGTATCAAAGAACCTTTGGCACAGCTTCAGATAATAAAAGTCAGAAAAAAATGGCTCAAATCTCAGGTGAGGAATAAAATAAAATGATAAGTTTTTTTGGTGGTTAAACCATAAACAATATATCGGTTAGAAAGGAACAGCGTCAGACCAGCGAACATTTCAGCTACTATTGAGAATATACATGTACACACAATCTGTCGGATTAACGTCTGAACTCATCAAACAAGCATGGAATATTTCCAAAACTTGTATTCACATATTAATTACACTACTTATGTAATTAAAAAAACATTATTATTCGTAACTCTTTGAAAAGAAATCCTTTGGTTTATTCCCCTTGAGATTTCGTCACAGTTAGAATTCGTTAAACATATAATCTACAGGTTTACGTAGATTTTCAATAGGATTTGTCTCCAATTCTGTCCCAAGGCATTTCTGAGTTGTTGTAGAGCACTGGTCTAAAAATTAAGGGGGGGGGAGATGGCTAATAAATTGGATTAAAATATTTTATTTGCGTAGATAATCAACAACAGCAGGTTTAAAATGGCGTATAAATGTTTCTTACTGTCAAACGCCCTACTCAGTTGTATTATTAACGAACGCTTCTTCAGTTCTCTGTGATTCTTGTCTTTTCGATCCCTTGTCTGTCTATTTGTCTGGTGACAGAAGCGCCTATTGTCTCTGTTAACCCCGGTCTCTGTTCCGTACCAATGTTGTGATTTCCAAAATTGTTTGCCCTTTTTTTGGTGACAGATTTCGTGTGGACAGTTAACTCTATCTACTCTGTTTCTTAAGGGAAAGATTTATGTCACCGATAATTTTTTACTCGTATTGGAATATTCCGAAAACCATTCATAAATAGAATATCAGTGCATAGTGTTACAAGCATGTAGATTGTAGCAGAAAGCGTACATCTGAAAGAAAAACCTTCTGTCAGTCAGGTCAGTCCTTCACGCTCGAAGAGTTGTTTTAACCGGATGTACATGGCTATGGCTGCCATGCCAGCTTAGCAGAAAAATACTAATCATAACGAAATAATATATGTGTAATATTTAATATAATACACAGCAAAACTCGATCTGATACAAAACTCGTCTATCATTACAGTGCGAAATCATTGTACCTATTTACTCGTAATATCGTTTTCGATCTGTCAGGAATCATGGGGCAAATGTCTCTTCTTTTTCGTGTTAGAGCGAGTAAATGTGAGCAGAAATCACTTAATATCGTATTCTTTGGGGAAAAAATAAATAGAGCGAAAGAGCTTTCAATTTTCTTCATTATAAATCTATTATTTCCACGAGAGAGTTCCTGCAGCCATCACTAATGATGGCGCTCATGGAACGGCCTTTCGAGAGTCTGCTCAGGAAAGAGGGCACAATTGAGACGTATCTGCGATGACTAAGCTCCAGTATCAGTGAAGATGTAATCAACAGACCACTAAAGCGGCTGGAAACAAGAAACAAAAAAGAAAAAAAAACACTTTTGGCAAAAGAGGGAAGGGGACCCCCCCCTCCTAAGCACAAAGCTTCCTCGCTCACAGCTTCTGAAAAGTACACCGGGTGGCTCTTTCGTCAAGCTCTTTGTGGTAAAGGTGCGGGCGGCTGTTAAAAGGCGCAACTTCACCAGTCACGGGGATCATTAGCGGATGGGGGGGGATAAATAAATAAAAAACCGACTTCGGAATCTATCTACCAGCACCTTAACAGGCGTCACCTGGAAAAGTAGGATTAAGCATTCCATTCCCCGCAATAATCGCTGCTTAGTTGTACGTTTTTCCAAGCGCGAAATCGGCGAAAATCCGTCGTTTCAATGCACCCGACGCTTCTCACGATTGATTTGCGGCCCCGAACGAGCGTCTCTGCTCCACAGACAGCGCCATCAGACACCTGCTCGTCTTTCAGGAAACCGCTCTGCCACTCGAAACACCGGGACAAAGCCTCGTCCCACGTCACGCGGAGCCGAGATAACCGTCCGTCCGCGCTGTCGACACGGAGCGAGCGTGATTTAACAAAAGTTCGTCCCCCCCCTGAACATTACATTTTAGTTCCTCCGAAATCCTTGCTGGCCGCCTTATCGACTGACGTTACCCAGAGAGAGAGAGAGAGAGAGGATGACGTCAGTACTGACAGAGAGAGAGATGGAGGGGAGAGAGAGAGAGAGAGAGAGAGAGAGAGATGACGTCAGTACTGACAGAGAGAGAGAGAGGAGAGAGAGAGAGAGAGAGAGAGAGAGAGAGAGGACAGCCGGGCGTTACCATGGCGGCAGCAGGCATTGACGTGAGTTTTAAACTTCCGCCCTGACAGATCAGTAAGTGATGGCCGGGCTCTGGAGAGTACTGTAAGAAGAAGAATCGACTCAAAAAGAAAGGACCAGTGAAAATTAAATGTTTCGGCTTGTTGAGCTGCTGCTGTTCTTGATTCGGATAGGAGGAATACACGTTCGACTCTCGGATGAGCTAATCTGTCTTTAATACATTATCAATAAAAGTTATAAATTGGAGAAAAGCCAATTTAAAAGTCAGATATCATTGCTTTTTAAAAATATTTTGAGTAGCTCGTCTCTTTGTAACAACGACACTAAACGTCAAAGATCGAGTGTCTTCCAAGCAGAGAAAAAGTCACGCAATGACCCAAGCGTTTACTTCGTGAAGTGGCATCCAGCTTCTTGGGTGTTACATGAATTCTTTTGTTATTACGGGATTCAGTTCGAATTTTAGCGTCAAATGAGACAAAGCGTATTTAGCACTGCAATGGAAAACCTCTTGGACAGTGGCTCAGTCAATATTGTAGCAGATGGATTTCCCCTCAGTTGAAGACACACAGGATACCACCACCTGTAAGGAAGCCGACCGAACGTGAACAGAAGAGCCACACATTACGATGCTGTTCCCTCCAATCCACAGTTTTCAAGTGGTAAATAGGTTTGGAGACTGTGGAACGACACCGTCGTCAGACAACAGTAAGAAAAGACAGACTTTCCGACGAAATCAATGGGCGGGTAAAAAACACATGATGAAAAGAAACTAACCCGAAAAGAGTTGTCTGTTCTTTGAATACTTCAGCCGAGTTTATCATATTCACGGTAAAAAAATATCGTGGTTTTATTGCAGACCGTGGTACACTTTTTAAAAACAAATGTCGTGGTATCTTCTGGTTTAGTATTTGTTCTAGTCTCGCTGGCTGTAAAGTCGGTTTACAGTGTCATCTTAGTCGGGCCGCATCACACCTTAGTCGAAATATTTATAAGACAAACGAATTACCATAAACGTTCTAAAATCCAGGTGAGGCATGTTGTTATTGACTCGAGGATCTGAAAGTTATCGTTGTCTTTCAGGTTTCAAGTGGAATTAGTTTTAAAAAATCAATTTCATTAGGTTTTAATGTAAGAGCAACTAGGAACATTGATTGCTCGGTACAGGATCTAAAGGACTAAGCCGATAGACATTTACGCAGAAGATTGAACACGTTCAAAACTCCTTCTTAAGCAATGGAATGGTAATTTATATCTTCTCTACTTTGCGTAACATTTTTTTGCTCGCACCATTATCTTTGTAAAAAAAAGTGGGGGGGGAATCTGCCCTTAGCACAGAGTTAAAGACGCCAAATTTTTTTACAAGGTAGGAAGGCCACAGTTGTCAATTATTCTTAGTAACCGGTGAAACTGTCAATATTCCAAGCGATTCAGCCTTGAAACGTAGCTCAGTGGCATCAAAGTTGCTGGTGCGAGAGACATTACGAACTGCCAGGCCGGTTTCTTTGAAACCAAACCGAGATGTCATTAGTTGGCCTTTTTTTCCCCTTTAAATACAGGATAACGCGCAGAGAACTTTCTAGATGTTTTGATTCGTTTTGGGCCTTTATTCGACACGAGACTAGCAGCTGTAAAAAAAAAGCCGACGTTTTACGCTTTGATTAATGATAAAGTTTCCTCGTGTAACCGTCCAAGTGAGGTTAGTGAACAGATTGAAGAACCTGCGAATTCTTGTGTTGATATGAGATATCCAGCCAACCGGCTCTTCGGTGTCGGTCGGGAGACTGGCGATTTTACTAAACTCTTTCTTTTTTAAACTTTGGTAAATCAATTCCGGAAAGGTAGACGATAAGACGAAACTGGTAGGTTGCTCTTCCAACATGCGGCTATTTTAAAGGGGAGCGACACAACGATCAGACGACTTGTCTACGCGTACAACTTTGCTGAGTTTCTTCATTCGAGTACATAGTGTTTCTGGCGCGCGAAAATACTCGGGCATCTCTGTTCTGTAACTAACCACCTCAGCGCACAAGTTTCTTATCGGAGGAAATTTTAAGCTCATAGAATTAACAGCGAAATAGGGTACGGCTTTAGAAAGCTGGTAATTAGGGACCTATTGTCTGGGCGGCCTAACCTGAAGTAATAAAACTTTGAAAGAAGTTTGTTTTGTTTTTGTTTTGTTTTAAAAAAAAAAGTCTCTGCTAAATCAGCAGCATCACTATTGTGTGCACAGGTGTCATCATTTAAAGCGAAATCGGTATCTGGCATTGCCCGTGTCTGATCGATGAATCAAAGATGATCCCATCTCTCTCTCTCTCTCTCTCCTCTCTCTCTCTCTGTACTGATGCCATATCTCTTCTGCACTGACGTCATCTCTCTATTCTGACGTAATATCTCTGCACTGACGTCATCTCTCTATGCTGACATCATATCTCTGCACTGACGTCATCTCTCTATGCTGACGTAATATCTCTGCACTGACGTCATCTCTCTATTCTGACGTAATATCTCTGCACTGACGTCATCTCTCTATGCTGACATCATATCTCTGCACTGACGTCATCTCTCTATTCTGACGTAATATCTCTGCACTGACGTCATATCTCTCTCCCTGTACTGATGTCATATCTCTGCACTGACGTCATCCCTCTATTCTGGCGTCATATCTCCGTACTGATGTAACCTCTTTCTCTGCACTGACGTCATATCTCTCTCTCTCTCTCTCTCCTCTCCTCTCCTCTCTATCTTATCCTCCTCTCTCCCTCTCTCTCTCTCTCTCCTCTCCTCTCTCTCTCTCTCTCTCTCTCTCTCCCCTCTCTCCTCTCTCTCTCTCTCTCTCTCTCCTCTCTCTCTCTCTCTCTCTCTCTCTCTGCTCGCGTGATTTTCGATAAGTATAATTTGTTCCCCATATAAATAACTAGAACGAAGTATTTATATATCTTCTTGCACTAAGGCAGAAAGAAAAACGTCCAGGTTTGTCAAGATATTTGATTTAATATACAACAGAAAATTGCTTCAGTAACATAATAGGCCTAAGCCTATAGTTTCCATTTCCCAGCGCTGCATATATCTGATCATTAATGCGACGAACAGACGGTGAGGGATGAGCTCCTTCCACGGGCCTGGGGTTTATCGGGTGATTTCTGCCTGCGTAAAATTGCTGCAGTCTTCCTCTGAAACCGAAAGAAGATTGGGAAAATGGGCAGCGCGTAGAGAAATTGGTCGTCAGGACCGAAAACAGCATAATTCGGGGGGGGTTGTAAAGATAACGCTAATTGTGCTCTTTGTGGTGTAAAAGAAGACAGTTGAAGAAAAATAAGAAAGATAATAATTTGCTGCTTTTCCATAAGTTTCCAATACGATCAGACAGAAGTGGAACGAAACGGAACGAACGCATTGGAGAGAAACGACGGTCGGGTCTGGTCGGGTCGGGTCGGGTCGGGTCGGGTCTGGTCGGGTCGGGTCGGGTCGGGTCGGGTCTGGTCGGGTCTGGTCGGGTCGGGTCGGGTCCCGCGTTTGTTATACCCTTTAAATGTCCGAAGGTATTAAATTCTGGAGGGAGGAGATTTAGAATTCTACTAGGTAGTTTCTTGTTGAGAAGAACATTCCATCACCGGAAGACCGGGGAAGTTATAACTTTGCGCCATATCTGCACACGGTCCTAAAAGTCAAATCAGCCAGTCGCGTCAGCAGCCTTAAGAGTCGGACAAGCGCGCGCATCTTCATCCTGAGTAACCGACCGGGAAAAAAGTCCGAAAGGCCGTCGTTACAGGGTAACCGCCCAGGCCGATTATCTTTGACGCTTGGTGTCACGCCAGGACCGCCTTTCGAGTTGTTGTTTTTAATGGTACTTTTCCGTCACCAAAAGCGACTGTTACTTTTGCATCAGCCCCGATGACTCGCAGCCCCGACCTCCCGTTTAGCGTAGGTCTCAGACGAAGGGGCGGCTTTTAAAGTTAATAAACCGGGCGGGGGACCATCGGATGACAGAGCGGAGCTCGATGGTTAGCTGTCTGGGAACACACACACACACACACCCTGTTTAGCAAAGGGCTCGCGGTAAGTAGAAAGTTAACCCCAAAAACCCGTATAATTAGTCGGGGAGCTTCGGTGGTTGGTCCCAGTCTCGTGGGCGGCCGCTGGACGACGGCGCGGCCGCGGTAACGGAAGATCACGTGTACTTCACGGCGAGTGGTCGCATCACCAATAGGAACGGATCTGAAGGAAGCAGGGAAAAGATGCGGGTCCAGAACCTCCCATTGTGCTCGTACACCTCCTTCTCACCAGAACTGACCGGTATCCAGTTTCCGAACTCAGGCTATGTCTCTTATATATATAGAGATTCATTCCTCCTTTCCCACACCTAGCATCAGCAGCTATTTTCTTTAATCATCCCCTTCTCTGAGACTGACTGGACACAGGCCTCTCTCCTCCTGGCTGCCCGGTCCTGCTCTAGATGTTCCAGGAAGACTGGAGCAGCAATAATCAAGTAATTCGTCCTTCAAACATTGAAGACGACAGATTTTTTTGTTCGCCTCCCCCCATCTTCGTGCTACTTTATGTATTTGGCCAGCATCTTCACGCTACCACGAAGCGCTTAATGCCTCCCTAAATCTCGGCTGACAACTGGTAATCACTGCTGATAGGGAACGCGGCAGTGAGGAATTTCGACAACCCTCACTGCATCCATGCCAGCAGCTTCCCAAACCGTTCACGATCACCCCTCGGGTTTACAATTTGATTTATTGCAAATAAAAATGTAATGAATGTTTCTCAGCGCATCCTATCCATTTTTTTTTTTTTTAACGAGGACCCTAGCACAGCTTTTACAGTGAGCGCACGGCCACGGCTTCTTAACAATGAGACCCGGTGCAGCAGCTTCTTCCAAACAGCATCACTGTTCGATTTACGTAACCCGCTCCTCTCGAGAGATGCTATTTAAAATTGGAGCGCGGTTACTGTTGCTTGCCCACCGACTTAAGATGCTGTGTCAACAGACCATAACTCCACTCCACTTCTGACGTCTTTATCAGTGAAATATTTATTCCGGATAACAAATAAATAGATGGCAGCAGACATCTTAAAAGAGATTTATGTGTACAAATATATTATTAGAGAGAGAGGGAGAGACAGAGGCGAGGAGGAGAATATGCATATATACCACCCTCTCTGGCGTGTCCGTGTGTAGCCTTTCAGTTGAATTACTGTTGCCAGCGGGCGTCATACAGTTCGATTACTTGATATTTTCTTGGTGGGTTTTATAATAAAATAAATATTTAATGTAAATAAATTTAATGGAAGCTACCACACACGCACGCACGCACACACTCACTCAGTCATTCTATGTATCACACACGCGCGCGCGTATAGTAACTCACTCTATGTATCACAGGCGCACACTCACGCACGCACATATAGTCACTCACTCATGTATCACATACGCATGCACGCACATATAGTCACTCACTCATGTATCACACACGCACGCACGCACGCACGCACATATAGTCACTCACTCATGTATCACAGGCGCACACTCACGCACGCACATATAGTCACTCACTCATGTATCACATACACATGCACGCACATATAGTCACTCACTCATGTATCACACACGCACGCACGCACGCACGCACATATAGTCACTCACTCATGTATCACTCACACACGCACTCACGCACGCACATATAGTCACTCACTCATGTATCACATACGCATACACGCACATATAGTCACCCACTCTATGTATCACACGCACGCACATATAGTCACTCACTCATGTATCACACACACATGCACGCACATATAGTCACCCACTCTATGTATCACACGCACGCACGCACATATAGTCACTCACTCATGTATCACATACGCATGCACACGCACATATAGTCACACCCACTCTATGTATCACACGCAGGCACATATAGTCACTTACTCAGGTATCACACACGCATGCACGCACATATAGTCACTCATTCATGTATCACACACACGCACACACGCACGCACATATAGTCACTCACTCATGTATCACACACGCACGCACGCACGATCATATAGTCACCCACTCTATGTATCACACGCACGCACGCACATATAGTCACTCACTCGTGTATCACACACACGCACGCACGCATATATAGTCACTCGCTCATGTATCACACACGCACGCATGCACGCACATATAGTCACCCACTCTATGTATCACACGCGCGCACATATAGTCACTCACTCATGTATCACACACACGCACGCACGCACATATAGTCACTTCACTCATGTTACATTACACACGCACGCACGCACGCACATATAGTCACTCACTCATGTATCACACACACGCACGCACGCAAATAGTCACCCACTCATGTATCACACACACACGCACCATGCACATAGTCACCCACTCATGTATCACACACACGCACACACGCACATATAGTCACTCACTCATGTATCACACACGCACGCACGCACGATCATATAGTCACCCACTCTATGTATCACACGCACGCACATATAGTCACTCACTCATGTATCACACACACACGCACGCACGCACATATAGTCACTCACTCATGTATCACACACACACGCACGCACGCACAGTCACTCACTCATGTATCACACGCACGCACGCACGCACATATAGTCACTCACTCATGTATCACATACACACGCACGCACATATAGTCACTCACTCATGTATCACACGCACGCACGCACGCACGCGCACGCATACTCAGATCCGGATTTTTCGACACCTGTCTACGCTGAGTCGACAATCATTTTATTAAACTGTTTCTCCTCTTATCTATCCTCGACAGGAGCACTAATGAAATCTCCGCTGAAATCCACACACTGCCTCTAGGTTTTGTGTCCCCCCCGACACATTATCCACGGCAATAAAGCGAAAATTTTTTTGCAGCTCCGTAATAATATATTACAAATTATCAAATTCGCTCGTTCAGAACGAGGCTGTTAATCTCGAGTAAAAAGCCACGTCGCGATTCCGAAAACTGCCTAAGACGTGTATCGAGCTACGACAATAAAAGTATCTTCTGGTGTAAAGAATATTCTAAAGCGAATTTTCTATGCTTCGTGTTGCTGATGTGGTCACTATAACAGCTGCTCAACCTGTGCATGCGTCATCTACTACTACATACTATTTAATTTAATATCTTTTTATCTTTCGTGTTTATAGCATCATTGGTATCAGTAAACTAAAGCGTCACAGTCAGCATCACCTACTAAAACAATATACTCGGAAGGGCTGGCTGCATCTAAGAACATCTTTCCAAATCCTTTAACTTCTTCAGGTGAAGAAACAGGATATGCTTTCTTTCTCGCCGTTCTTTGATTCGTCTGAAAGCCCACAGATTAAAATGTTATTAGTGGCGCGAAGTGGCTGTCTTCGAGTACGGCGGCTCGAAAGGCAAAGTCATATATCGGTCGGTAACGAGGTTTCCATAGGAGGAAAGAACGAAAGTTAAAGTGAAAGTGGCGACCAAAGATTACGATCTATCTGCAAGACTAAGGTAAGTGCCGAGTTTAAGACGCAGGATTAGTGAGATTTCCGGTCGGCTAATACACAGGCGGACGGTCGGACCATAACAGAAGTCAAATGTTCCCGATGAGAAAGGCCATCGTCGGCGATTTAAATGCGAGTTATGGGAGCTTCTTGTTTTGGTCGAGCTTTATTCGTTCCGTATTTGTAAGATTTTATACAAGCCATTAAACATGGCTAGAAAATACCCTGTACCGCCAGAAATCGATGACACCATCTGTTAATCAGAAACCCACACACACCAACAGCAAACACGGCTGTCCTCTGCTTAGCCTCGTCGATCACCGTCTTGCTTAATCCTTGAAAATATGCGTCGAAGAAGGAACAATTTGGGGTTGGGAACCCACTCGCGAATGCACCAGACTCATTCATCACACAATGAATTTCGTACAATTACTTTTATAACTGGCAATTTCCCAATTGAGTTTTCTCCTTCTTCCATATTATGCACACATCCTGAGCTTTCAAGATTGCATTACAGAACTTCCTTATGCCTTCGGAACGCGGTTACCAGTATTGATAACATTTATACAATCTGGCTTCCAATTGGATTTTCGTTCATGGTCTTTTTAAGAACGAGGCTTCCCTTGATGTTTCCTTGGCTGCAGAGTCGCGGAACTGGCAAGCCTCCATTCGATTTCAGTCGGAATTCCTCTGCGCCGAACAATATGTCGAAACCAATTCAGCACATCAATGGAAGATGCCTGAAACCTGAAAATGACAGTTGGGATGATTCAAGATTAAAAAAAAAAAAACAACAACAAAACAAAACAACAACCCCCCTCCTGGCTTTATTCCAGTTCATTTCCATTAATTTCTGTCGTTTTTACGACATAATTAAATTTGGCGAGTAACCGAAGAAACCTAAATCACGAGACAATGGGAATAAGGGGATTGTGTGTGTGTCGAGCTGTGTTTCGCGTGGCCTGTAATTCTGAAACACGTCGTCCTTATAAACAGAAATAATGGAAATTCTGTTGAACGATTTGTTGCTGCTGTTGTTGATTTTTTTTTTCGTTTTGATCCTTTTTTTGATAATATTTCTTCATTTATAGAAAAAAATTAGATTACTATTATAATTTATTGTCGACGGGAAGTTTGAACAGACCCGTCGGCTCGTCTTTTTCTTGAACGTAGCAATTCCTTATTTATTTACAACTCGGAAAGTAAAGAATTTTTCTGTTTTATTTTTAAACAGACACCGGCAGACATATTATAGTAAAACGCTTGGCCCTCGCTATCGAGGGCGACCATCCACGTGTTGCCTGCGGACACCTAGCGGCCGCGAGTTCGTTTAAAGCTTACGTGGAAGTTGCTTCCAGAGCAGCAAGCATGCAGTCAGGTAATGTAACCCGGTGTCAAGATGCTGAGTAGTAAGGGCTTCTCTCACTTTAACATTCTTTGTAGATATGTAACGTTGAGAAAAGTTTCGGATGCTCTCACCCACATTAATGCTAAAACATTCCCGCCCGCCTACATTTTTCAAGTTTCTTTAAAGTGTTTCTGTTATTTATGGACATGATTGTATTTGGTGCTTATTTTATGATTACCATCCTTTTAGGCTTCTCTTGATCTCGTTTTTGACCCGGGGGTGGGGGCATCCAAATTAAATCCGACCAGATACCATTCACGGCCATGAAGTCTCAGCCCCATTTAAATGTCCCCGGTGGTACGTAACTTCGTTTCTTAACAGCTCAACCCATGACGGTTTCAACGATCAGGCTCCCCTTTATAAGGGCTCTAATCGGCCGTAGGGGTGAGCTAGGACTTCTATCGTGTTACTTATGGTACAGGTACGCTTTACGTGCGACACCTCGCGGCTTAGGTCAGTGATCATTAGAAGCGCACATTTCTCGCTACATCTTCTGGAATGGCAGCGCCGACGATTAGAACTCTGATGATGGTAACCCACAGTCAGAACAAAGTTAGTGGGTAGAGGAAATAACTGCTCTTTAAAGGACGGCAAACGAATCAGAGGATAAGCATATATATATATCCACAATTTTTCCAATTTTTTCCATCCTATCGGGTCTTGTTGCTTCTGTGGGGAAGCCCCTTTTCATGTAATTCACCTAATGGTAACCACGTTGATAAGTTTTAGGGAAACAAACGGAAACCTTACGGCAGCCATTGCGTACCTGCATTTCTGATAAGACGGAAAGTTAACTTTAATAAACGGAATCTTATTTTTTTAGAACAGCATCAGTACCAACAGACTAACAAATACGTATTACAAACGGCGCGATTCTGAGCACGTGCGATAGGTGATCAGTTATTCACACCTGCCGTCCGGAACTGGCGAGGAGCCCTACTCTCGGCATCAGCTCCATTAATCACGGGGCTCAACGGTAAACTGATAGAATTACTTTTGGCGGTGCGGTGAATTTATCGCCGACCGACAAGCTCTGCTGCAACATCGTCAAAGTCTCGTGGGAGGGGGGGAGAAAACATCCTCCTCCCCCTGCTTTTTGGTCTTGTCATCCGGTCCGAGGTGGTCAACTCGCCCGAGTGATGGCCCCTTCCCCGTCCGCAGGTGAGGAACCGGACGACACACCAAACTGCGCAGGTCGGTAACGTCGCCATATCGACAAGCAAAGGAAGAGATGATTCCAAATTCGGCACGTACCTAGAAAGACAAACACAGAACGGTAGAAACGTGCTGTGATTATCTCGTTTATTCGTTATGCGAAGCTTTTGTTGAGGGTCGTCCGCTGCTTCGTTTCTAAAGACAGCTGTTGTTGCCCTTCTTGACCCGATGGCCACTCGAGTTACCAGGTCATCACGTCATTTCCTTCCTCGGCTCTCTCTCTCTCTCTCCCCCCTCTCTCTCTCTCTCTCTCTCTCTCTCCCTCCCATCTCTCTCTCTCTCTCTCTCTCTCTCTCTCTCTCTCTCTCTCTCTCTCTCTCTCTCTCTCTCCTCTCTCTCTCGCGGCCTATCAAATGAGGACAAAGCGAGGGACCCGAAAACGCATATCGTGAAGCAGTCGGATTAATCGAACGTTCTCAGCGAGACAACGGAAACCAAATAAAATAAATCAAGATTATTACAAGACCATTCTAATCTGAGTGCCTAAGATATTTTTAAAAAAAGAGAGAGAGAGAGAAGAATGGCGGGATCACTCATCTCCGGCTGCTTCGGATGGCTGTTTTTTTTTTTTAAAACAGCCTCTCCCGCGAGAGTCTGTCTCACTCTGGCTTCCTCCCAGAATTCTAGCAGGTTCTTCCCCCAGCCGAAGCTAGTGGAATTTCTCTTCTTTTATGCGGGAGCAGGAACACCTTAACCAGAATAGCTCGTAATCCTGACAGAAATCAAAAACCTGCAATAAGAGTGAGGAGAAACTAAAAGAGAACAGTGTGTTCCGTACCTGACCGACCAGCGTAGAACACAAAAGACATTCGACTCTCTCTCTCTCTCCTCTCCTCTCTCCTCTCTCTCTCTTCTCTCTCTTCTCTGTACTAACGTCACCTCTCTCTCTCTCTCTCTCTCTCTCTCTCCTCTCTCTCTCTCTCTCTCTCTCTCTCATCCTCTCTGTTACTTTTCTAGAAGCAAACAAAAAATATTTTTTACTCCACCTTAGTAAGTGATATAAATAACCAAAAACATCGTCTTCGCCTGACATGGATTATGAAGAATAATAAATTTGATGTAGTGCCGAGTCTTCTGTTGTTTTTTTTTTTGGTTCGCTCACATCAGCTATTAAAGATGAAGTGAAGATTAATTTTCTTCCAGTGACAAACAAATCGTTATTTCGAGATAAGTGCATGATGTATAGAGACAATTCCCGTTAAGGATTGTTATCTGTTTGAAGGTATTTACTGCGCGAATACCAGAGAACATCGCCGCTGCTCCCAATCCGAACTGCTAGACTCCGCTGTTGGTGTTTTTGCTTCTCTTCTCTCGTTTGGCAAACATGTCTTTAATTTCTCCAACTGTAAAAGGGAAACGAGGCCGTATTTGAATTTTTTTTTTTTTAAATTTAAAAAGGGTCGCGGATTTGTCTAAGCAGTTGGCTTCTCAAAGTAAAGGTTGGGAAGTCTAAGCGGCTTAACTGGTCGAACGTTAACGGGTTAAAAACCACGAGGTCGGCAAACCCCCCCCCCAAACCTTGGACGGAAGGTGTAGAGTCGCGAGGCCGGCGGCGGCGACAGAACTCGAGATTAAACTTTGGGACCACGAATGGCATCTGTTGAATTTTAATGTTATAAAATCTTAAAGCAAAAGCTTCGTGTATATCACACACACACACACACACTTATCGGCCTGAGCCATCATTCTCTTGCTTGGATGCAAGACATGGGGCTTTGGTGCCGTGTGTCATAGATTCTGAAAAGAAAGCATTTGCAAACGAAATGAGCTAGGTTTTATTTTCAGTAGAACCGGATCTGATTTTGAGTTTAATCAAGCCTTATATACAGTGTTGACAAACAAATCTAGAAGCCTATCCGGGGATTCGATATAAATAGCAGCCAGGTGCTTTTGCATCGGTAGATGTTTATGGCTGATCAATACATCTAAAAATAATTATTTCGCCTCTCACTTTCTCTATATTCTTTGTCCCATCACTTGCTACTCTGCTGCATCCACAGCTTCAGTAAGCTTTCCAGTTTCCTTAATTACCACTTGCTGACTCTTTGCATACCACCTAGGGTGCACTTGCGCCTCACGACCCTTCGGCCCTGTATCACCCACTGATGTAACCATCTGTGACTAAAAATCCATTTCAAACTCCCCGCGTTTTGCATCGCAACTGCGTTTAACTAAATATACTGCCAGAAATGCGACCAGATGTTGCAAGTACGGTGAAGACCGCGGCATGGCGCACGGAGGGTTAAAAATGCCTAATTCCACGTTGTCGTTTCCTGTTAAATATAAAAAAAAAATGGCAAGATTAAATATTAAAGATTTTAGACGACGTCTTACTACGATTTATCGCACCGCGATTGAAATATTTCCGGAAAAAACCATTCTACGGAGGCTCTGCCGCATTAGTTCGGCCACCCCCCAGCCCCCTGTAAATGAATGTTTCTGACCAAAATGTACATATTTCAAACGCAGATATCTAACCGGCGCTGGGATTCTCTGCTAACCCGAAACCACGTTTGGTGCCGTTCGAGGTCGGACAGATCGCCAGCGATTCCGGCGACTTTCGTGGATCCCCGTGGCCGATTTCGGCGACTTTCGTGGATCCCCGTGGCCGATTTCGGCGACTTTCGTGGATCTCCGTGGCCGATTTCGGCGACTTTCGTGGATCTCCGTGGGCTGCTGCGGAGATGCGACCCGAGAGACTTTTACTAACGGCGGCAACAGCTCAACGATAACGTGGCGTTACTGCGAACAAAGGAACCGGAACGGCCAAGCATCATCGCCACCGGCCGACTTGGCTGCAGAGGTCGCATTGCGAGTAAAAGAACAAAAAAAAAAAAAACAACCAGCCTTTTGTTTAATAGAATTAAAATCCTATTAAAGGTCTTGTCAAAGGATATGCCCGGCCTTCGAGTATCGGCAGCGTATACCCCCCCCCAACGAGTCCATGTTTCAGCATTTCACGGCTGGAGAGCGAACTTGGTTTTGAAAGAAACAAAAAATCTAACGAAGACTTTCGACTACGATTTCTTGCGCCCAATGGTCAAGATGAAGGATGGGATTTCTCATGGTGTGGGTGGCGATCTGATAACATGGTGGAAAGAAAGATTAGTGCTCGTTTAGATTTGTCGCGATTTGGCCTGGTAATGCCATTTTGAAGAGACAATCGCCTACCAAGATTCCAGACTCATATTCTTCATAACGATGACGCTGCATACCCTTTTCCACGGTTGATATGAACCAGATCGAGCACCTGTTAGGGCCTCTAGATTGTGACCCGAGAGTCACCCTTTTACATTTCTGCCAATAGGATAGAATTAACGACAGCTCTCACACCGATGTGGGAGAAAATTTGAGGGAAGTTTTCTAGATTTTTTTTTTTTGTAATTTTTAATGCAAAACTTTAAATCTCTTTATCAACTAAAAACGATGATATTTTATTAAACGGTTTAAAGAAGTGATTGCGCCTTAAAGGGTTAGTTCCAAAACTTCTCATCTCTCGCCTTATTCTTAATTAGGAGCTAACGAATGAAGCTACGTTGCGTGGTCGATGCCCCTGCGCTACTATTAGTGCAGTAATGTAAATTCTAAATATCTTTGATACTAGGTGCTTCTATATATATTTTTTTAAAAAAATAAACGTTATTGCACAAGTGGACTGAACTGGTATAAAGCTAATTTTTAATATTTATATTTTTATAACAAACGCGCCAGAGAACGACCAAGTCTTATAAATATAAGAGCGATTCTTAAAAAGACAGAAAGATAATGGTCAAGTTACTTCGTTTTTCATGTGTATGCTTTACTTAAAAATTTTTTTAAAGCATTCCTTCACTTTGTATATGTACAGAAACTAGTTAAAACTACAAGTTCTTGTTTCCTTGTTAATGTTCCGACCTCTGACCACAGTCACCTGGCACCGTTTCAACTAATTTCTTGTATGATGAAATACTTTCTCAAACCTCCTTTAGTAACTTCTGCCAATTCTTCTGTATTTCTTAGATTTTTTTTTTTTTTGCAATATATTTCTCCATCCCTGTCCATAAGTTTTCAATTGGTGAAATAGTTTGATTTAAATATTTCCCCTATTTTATTGTGACTCTCAAAACATTACGATTACCAAAAAAAGATTAAAGCCAACTTTCGTCAGGAAATATTACCTTTTTTTTTTCCAATGAAACTTTGGGAATTATCTTTGGCTGGGATGTGTGATTTAAAGCTAATTTCTACCAAATATCTTCTAACAGATCTGATATATATATATATATTCTTGGCAATACTTTCTTCCAATTCTTTAGTTAATGCATCACTCGAGCAAAATCTTTCTATCTTTTGAAGTCTTGCCAAAGCTAACCCTTCTTTTGTGACAGTTTTTTTTTTTTTGATTCACCTCTTTTCTTAGGAGATAAAGTGTTCGGTTTTCTTAATCATTCCAATAACCTTGCTAACATTCCTTGTCAAAAGGCCGAGTTTTTCGACAATTTACGAACGTCCCAGGCCTGTTTTGGCATCTGTGCCAATCTACTGCCTACCACGATCACTTACATGCTTTCCAATCAAACTTTCGGCTCTTCTATACATAGGAAAAGTTATGAAAAATTCCTAGAAATTTCAGAACGTTCGCTTTGCAAATAACACCCACTCACTTTCAGACCAACATTCTCTAGGGATGGGGTCGCAAAGCCGGCCAGTACGTGTATGTGTATTATATATACTCCATTTACCTTGGTAGAATCCGCACCAGTTTATTGCCCATACAACACCAACCTTCCAAGATGCAAATGCGGTTATGGTTATTTCGTCACCTACAATGAAGCAATTCCATAATTTTACCGCTTCCCCCTCTTCTTTTGGTTGAAAATAGTCTGGGTTCTAACGGGATTTGTGCCTGCAGCTTACTATGAAGTTGCTGGAAGTTAGGGTTCACAAGAATGTGCCTTCGAGTTAATGGGGGTCAGGCCGAGAAAAAAGATTGAGAACAGGTGTATTTGGTGTTGAGTTTACTACATTTTAAATCATATAAATAAAGAAAGAAATTCCATTTTTAAACCGTTGTTGTTCATTTAAATTGAAGGCAATGCATCTAACACACTGAAGAAGATTAACGAGTGGGCCAAGCCGACTGACCATGGCAGTAGGTAGAGATGGTCACATAAGCGCAGAGCTGGTCGGGGCGCACCGATCTACAGATTCCAATTATTTTTATTTTGTGATTTCAAATCGCAACTATTCTTCGAGCATTAAATCAAAAGTAAATTTTAAAAAGTTTGTTTTTTTTTTTTAAAAGCAGCTTTAACTTACGAGTAAACAGTTTAATTCTATGTGATCTACCAATTAATCGATGGTGAACTCTGTGAGCGCTCGGGGTTCAGTCTGACTGATGATTACGAGCGGAAGCCATCTCGAGCAACTCGCTGCGATGGAATGGAGACTTGTGGAGGGGGACATATTTATTCAGCTCACCGGCTACATCTAATGAGAAACTTTGTTATTGTGCGGTTATTTTCATTTTTTTTTTTTTTTTGGTATTCCTACTTATTTTTAATAAGAATTTTTTTTTTTATTTTTGTTTTTCTTATTTGACAGGAATTTAAACTACCTTGCTCGCGCGTCCGGAAGTAATTATCAACAACTGTCAGAGGGATGCCATTATGCGTTCACGTGACGGATGAAGGAGCCGTAAAATTTCGGGCCCACCGACTGGAGTGAAAAAAAAAAAAAAAAAAAAGCCTTGAGAAGCAGGAGAGTACAAAACTTGGGGCCACATCTTATTGCTTTTCCGCTCAAAACTGAAACATTTTTATTGATCACTGACCTTCACATTTTACGTCTTTAGCCGGCGGCCATCACTGCTCTCAGCGATTTACAATGCAGCAATTCTGTAGACATTCGTTCTTCATTAATTCCATCCGGTAGGGGGAGGTAATCGAGTAGAAGTCGCCAGGGGATTTCCAACTTCTTTTCTCTCTTCTCCGCCATTTACAATTTTTATAGCTTTCTCTTTTTATGTCAATCCGTCTTCAATGAAAATCAATTATTTCCTTGTTATTTTCTAACTTTTCCTACTTGCAGTTTTGAAATTTAATTTAACTAAAAGTTTACATGTAAATATATATATAGTTGCTGCTGATATTTTAAAATTTGAATAATGGAAAAGTAGCAAATACATTAAATGAGGCCATCAGATATATTTATATTATTTGATGATATTGGTTCAAGTACACTGCAACAAAAAGTACAAACCATTTGTACCTTCTCAGTTATTTTTTTCGTTTTATTTATACGAATATTGCTCCCGCTTTTAAAAAGGAAAATAAAGTAACCTCGACTATTACAAATGAGTTAATTTGACCTTAGTAATAAACAGGGATTTTGGATTCTTTATTGAAGGCAGTCATCGGAAACATCTAAGTAAAAATATTTTAAGAGATTTTCTCAGAGATTCTTTTCTATAAAAAAATTCAAAAATTTTGTAAGAATTTTAACTACGTCAGATCGATGGCAAAAATCAGATTGATTTTAGTAAAATTGTACATAAAAAAAACTAATAGAAGAAGAGAATGCTTGTGGTAGATTTTTACTATAGATAGATAACAAGAAACTATATAAATATAAATACAGTAAAATTTATTTAATCCGGCACTTCCAATGTACCGGCACCAGGCCGAACTAGTGTAATTTATCCCCGCCATGCGGTTACTGTGAACCAGTCACCTTCCCGCACCTACCGGTGCCTGTTTGTATCTTTAATGCTCCGTGAAAACATTTTATATAACTTATTTCTCTAATAAACATTCATTTCTTTGAATTATTTTATAATGTCGTCAAAAAATATCCCTTCACCTAGCCGTGAAATGAGAAGCAAGGGAGTTTTGTAACAGTAGCACCATGGTACAGTTTTAATATACTTAGTCGTACCGGAACTGTACTTGAAGTCTACTACACACAGTTCTCTCCATTCTTCACTTAACTCAGGTGAGTTCTTATTACAGCATCGTTTATTATGCTTTATTATCCATTATTACTGTTGTAGGGGAGTTGTTCTTGCGATTTCCTGTATTATATATATAGGTAAATTATATCTGACATTTAACTATGTGGACATAAACCGGCACATCACCTAATCCGGCATCTATGTGGCCCGGTACCTTCCGGATTAAAGGAATTATAAGGTATAACATTCTTAATCCTGATAACATTAAAAAAACAATAATTGGAGGAAATGTTTAAAGTTAATACATCTAGAGAAATTTGCAAATACGTCTCTGCTAGACATCCAGGATGGTTATACAAATTGGTGGTCTTATTTGCATCTACCATCCATCATTGGATAGTTAAAATTACCCATAAAAAGATGTGGGCTGCTTTTCAGGTTTGAACTTCATAGTATAAAAATGATCTAAATATTTTTATACCGTGATTTTTATGTGATTTGGATCATGTCAGTATTTATTAAGCCAAAAAAAAAATTGCATGCTAATGAATATTATAGAAACTGCACCAGTATCAACCAAATTAATAAAACCATCAGTAAGCACAGATTTAATTTTTATTTTATATCTAGAAATTCAACTATCTCCTAAAAAGAAGCCGGTCAGTCAACTTCTTAAATACGCTGTGCAAGCGTGGAATACTCACTGGTTTATCAGATTTCAGCAGAGAGATTTACTAGAACGTCTCCCGGTTTTAACCATTTGGAATAATGATGAAAGATTAAAAGATTCAGCAAGTTTGAATTTTAGAGGCCTAGGACTCGAGCTAATTCCAAAATAAATATAGCTGTTGATCGCGTGAACAGGGACAATTTTTTTTTTTTTTAGCTGGTCACTGTTACTAATTAAAAAGATCATAATTAGGGATTAGCTGAAAATTTCAGCAAGGAGGGTTATCAGGAAAGAAAAAAAAATTTTTTTTAAGTCCTATAATCGGTAATGAGCGAAATTAATTAAAGCGATGGCGGTTAGCAGTGATATTATCAGTCAATTTAAGAAGTTTATTGATGGCCATTTGTGCTTTCCAGGGATTTTCGGCCAAGACAAAATGGCTCTCTGCCTCTTTCTGACTTCTAAACAAAACGCTTAGTAGCGTCCGTGATTGCCTAAGTGGATTGAATCCCAATAGAGGTGAAAATGCTGGGAACGTTCAAACGAGGCCCGGCGCCGGATGTGGTTATGGCGCTCACATGTTCAGCAGAGTTCCGTTTGAAGGCCCCCCCCAGTATTTCAATCTAGTTTACCCTCGTACCAGAAGAGGAAGAAGGGAAAAAAGTCTCCCCTTTCCTGTCTACTGAAAGGTGGCCAGCTACACTAATTAGCAGTGTAGTACCCCCCCAAAAAAAGAAACAGTTAGATTATATTGCAAACCGCCTAACTTCGCCGTCCTGGGTTTCAAGCGACAGCTTCTATTCATCGAGAATGAGTCGGCTAAACTCGTAACAATGTAAAACATATTTTGTTTGTAATTATGCTAAAGCTGTCTTAAAGTTCATGCTTTCCATGTATTTTTATTTTGTCTCCCCCCCAACGTTATGTTCAAATATGAACCATTGAGAAAAAGCTGAAAAATGTTTTTCACTTCTACCCATATAACATAACTCGCTACAGTCACGTGATCAGCCACCTGCTTGTCGCACGTGTTTTGCTTCGTCACTTCCTGGTTCCAAACAAACTCTGATAACCGAGACGCCTTCAAAGATCCAAGTACTTCTGATTATAGCAAACTTTTCTTGGCCCCCGCTTCTTGATCCTTTAACGTTTAGCATATCGATGATTTTATTTTCATTCAGCGAAGACTAAAAGTCTTTAAAAAATGAGACAAATTAACCTCTTAATAACGTTTATCGAGTACATGATTCCGCGTTCCGGTCACTTTCGCTTTGGTAACTGTCGACAATCCCCCCCTCTTTTCAATGTCACGTTTAGCGAAACTGGTCGGACGATACGCGTTTAAAACCGGTGAGAAGAAAACGGGAAGGTACCGTGTTGACGAGAACTGCCCTGTCGCGTGACAGATGTGGATGATGGGTAGGGTGAGGATCTTGGGTACGCAAGCAAACGTGCCACGAGCAACACTGTCACAAATAAGTCATTGCTGCGCGCAATGGTCGCCCAAAGACGATTTAACACGGCATTAGATCTCGTTGTTGTCTATCAGCTCAGAACGGCATTATCTTTCCAAGGGGGGTAGATATAACGAGAAAGATTCGAAAGCACAAATTCACCCTTACCCCTCCAGAAATTTTCATTGAGCGGTGAGCAATACGGAAGGATATTTTACTTTTGCGACATCTAAAGAAATTTAAATTAAGAAAATAAAGCAATAGGCTTTTTTGGAAGATTGTCGTGTCCCGGTTTGAAACCGTTCTTAACGTTGTCCACTAAATACGATGCCATTAATTAGCAGCCGTATCCTTTCCGGCCCGATCCACTGGAGGATCAGGGCTTGTCTGAAAGAAAAGCTGAAGTCACGCAGTTTCTATTAACCCTAACCCCGCTACTCTACTATTCGTGGGTCGGTTTCAGCGTACAGGTGATTAGTTAAGGATTGGCAGATGCTCTTCATAGATCATTAATTTACGTAATCTGATAACTGCACTTGGGATAGCGATATCTTGAGTTTTTATTTTATTAAAAGAGTAAGAGTATAAGTGGTAGTGATGCCGGATTTCATAGACATTCCTTACCCGGTACAACCGAAAACGTTTATAGTCTTTCTGAAAGGGGAGCTGTGATGCGGACGAATCGGAAGTCTCCTTTCTGAAATCCCCATGATATGAATACCGTAGGTGAGTCATTCAACAAAGACGTTCTCAGTTACGAGTAAACGAAGCCTACCATCACCTGGGCGTTTCGTAGAAGGAAACCAGGCCTCACCTTTGACGGCAACAAAGCAAACTCATTTCGTGAAGTAAATGCTGTGACGGGGGTAAGAGACCGCTATGGAGTGATCTCGTCCATAGACCGTCCTCCAGTCATGTTTATCCACAGCATTAAGCAAAATGCAGATTTACGTACAGATATTTTTACCTGCACTATTCGGGATTCCAGCTTCTGTAAAAGCAGCAGAGGCAGTATTTTCTTGTCATCCCTCTGCACAAAGAAAAATTATAGTCAGGAAACACGAAACCTAATCGTTTATGCTTAGAAACTAATAAAAAGATTAGAAGCACTTTTCCTTTATGAATAAGCCCTAATATTTAGCTGTTCCCTTTTCTTTATAAAAGGATTATTTTTAAAAAAATGTAGGTATAAAATTATTTTAAAATATTTGTAATACACTTGTGTCTATCTGTAAACTAATTTCAAAAGACAGAAGCATATTGATAAGTTTTAAAAATACGTTGAAAAGTACACATTTTGGTGTAACTTGCTTCTTAAAATACTTCTAAAACTTAAAATATTTAATCTGTGGGTTATTGCTTATATAAAGGGTGTTTTTCTGCCATGATTATTTACTTATTTATTTCTAATTAGTTTAGTTTAGTCTACAATGAAACAGGAAGCTATCATGGCTTATGCAAGATTCCCAGGAAAATTACTGATATTTCCCTTCTTGGATTTCAACTTCAGCTGGGAGAGAGAAAATGGAGAGATATGACGTGAGATGTTTAAGAAATTTGCGACCAGTCATCTACAAACAACCAGAAGTTTATATAAATATTTGCTATGGAATTAAACATAGTGATCGAGACAGCCTAATAACAACCATAATGTTTGGTCTTGTAATCATTATCTTTCTTAAGTTAAGCTTGAATAATTTCTAAAAGTTTTTGTTTTAAACGTTATACATATAAAACTCTCTCCATTCTCTGAATGTTTAAATCATCACTGTGTGAAAATTCTGTATAACATTCTTTTATTGCATATTACTACATAATGATGATCGATAATTTTCTAATGGGTAAATGCAAATATAATTTTGTTAACTGCAAATAAACCAAACCACTTCCACAGGATTTAAAAATCTAAGTGGTTCCTTGTTGATGGTCGGTTTAACCTATCGGTGAGTACACTTAATTTAATATCCCCCGGGCAATTGCACCATGAAGTTTCGTTATTTTTTATTCGAGGATGTAAAGCAAATGGTGTAAACTGATTAACCGGTTCCATAAATTACCACTAGTCTACGCTACCGGTCAGGAAGTCAGACGTTGTGGCATCATCTCCATCGTTTATCTCACATGTGGATACAATTATGTAGATAGAAATCCTATTTTTTTTTCCTTTTGTTTTTCTTTTTGGGATGCACCATATAATAAACAATGCAAGAATTCCTCGGAGATGGGTGTCAATTAAGGATAAATATTTTACATTTGGCTTACGGTTTAGCAAGTTATTCTACACGAGAGAATAAATTTAGTTTTTGCAGACTGGTTCAAGTTATGCTAATTAGCTCGGGAATAAGGAAGGAAGTTAGGATTGTAAAGTGGAAGAGAGAGACGCCAAAGAACTTGGTTTTTAAATGCAATAGGGAGGAGGGGGCAGGTATTTTCTGTAAGTTTGACAATTGCATGTACAATGCTATCTTCTATAAGATACATCTTACCCTAACTTCACGAACAGTATACGCCGTTCATGCTTCGCAGAGATACAAACTATTGCACCAAATCTCTCCTCACCTGGATAATCTATTTCTTTCGCTTTGTTCGAAACTTGATTCACCTTTAAGTTATCCAAAATAAATACCAAACTCGTGACATAGATCCTAAAGAACTATTTAGATTAATTTTTTTTTTTGCAGGCAGAATAGAAAAAAAGCCTCTACTTTTTAACGATACGGCCAAGTAAACTGGAAATCAACTCTGAATAATTTAAATTGGAATATAATACGAATGTCTCGTTTCATTTTCAGTCATCTCACTTGTTTGAGTCAGTTTCCAAGCTGATCATGGTCAAACCTTTTTTTTTTCTTTTATTGTCTGGAATTTTCTGTCATTATCTTGTTAACAAAGCTTGAATGAGTCATGACTTTTCATCCAATTTTCTCGATAATAGACTGACGTTCTACGTTGTTATTAATTAATGTCAAACAAAATCTTTTGTCAGCGAAGAATCGAAAAAAGTGAACATTTCCCAACAACAGAAAATTGTGTAAAATGAAATAAAATCACCGCTTCATGATTATAAAAATAACTGAGACTTTTATAAGTCGATAATCTATATGAGAGTATAAGTAGAACAAATTTAGAGTAGACAGTTTTTCTTTTTTGTGTCTCTATTTTTCCTTTTTAAATATCATAAAAGCAAATTAAATAATACTAGTATGACTTTTAAAAAAGTGTAATTTACTATATAACTAAAATATTTTACCATTGATTTTAAAGACAATTTAAGTTACAGTTAAACCTTCAATACTTTTCGAACATATGGGCGACACCATAGCTCTCCCGTTAAGAAGACCACAAAAACCTCTGTATGCGCCATTGATGTGCTAGATGGTGAACTGGATGACATGTTTTGGGATTCTCACGACACTTTCTGTTCTCCTCTATAAAGGCCTCGAAAACCAATTTCAGAGTTTCCCGAAGTATCTTTGTGAGAAAATATAATTAATTAATTATTTTTATATTTGCATTTGACGATTTGCGGTAAGTAAATTGTAGTGCTGAAGTTAAATCATAAATAGAAGCGGCGTTTTTCTGTTTACAGTAAAAGAAATATTTCATAAAAAGTAAACGAACCCTTTGTACAAAGTAGTCGATATAGGGCTGAATTACGTTGCGTCGTGAACTGCCCCCAAGTCTAAAAGAAAGTAGTGGGATTTTCGTAATAGATAAAATATTGCTGAAAAATCTTGATTGCATTCGGTGCAGATGAAGCCGGACTGATATGTTTTAAAGTATAAGTTTACACATTTAACCGTTAAATAATACAGTCTGAGATGATTGTTTCACTGAAAGGAATCTCTTAGCTCAGTATGAAAACGACATATTTAATTCTTTATTTTAAATATAGCTGACATGTTTTATGTCAGTCTACTCTTTCTGACGAAGCCATCGTGTGAGAGGGAGCTGAAGCAGGCCTTAATGGCTAGAAATTACGATAATGGCATCGTGTGACATCAAGACGTCAGTGAGATAGATACCAAAATGGGTTTTTAAAAAATACCCATTGCCGAGCAAGATTACGTTCCTCTTAAACGTATTAAATTTTACAATACTACTGGTGGTGGTATAGTAGTTTCGCTGTGTGACTTGCAGAGGCATGAAGCGCCACAGCGGATTAAAGGTACTTGGTATGCGAGACTGTATTGACTTAATAGAATTTACAGGTACTTGTCAAAAGTAAATAGACTTATGAATCACCGCGTACTCGTCTATCTTCCGTTCAAACAACTTGGTTCCAGGTAAAGAGAAAAGCAGCATCACTACGTACTACTCGTCACGATGAATGCAAGAATGAAGTAATTTCTCTTCAAATAGGATGTGTCTACTTTTAACGAGTCCATGTGGTATACTCTAGGTTTGCTCAAACTCCTATTTCTAAAACAGATGTTTATTCGAACCTAAGACTACTACCAAAGCTGTACAAAGTAAATTTTCACTCAAACCTAACTGGTCGTTTTGTCTTTTTTCTACTTCATCCAGAATGTTAACCTTGTTTCTACCATAACTGATTTTCAAACTAACTTTGTTTGTGTGTGTGTGTGTGTTTTTTTTAATGTCATATCACAGAATTTGCATAAAGTAGATTTTAACGCCAAAACAAGTTATGTTACGTGATCAATAGTTTTCATACTATTGATTCTGATGCAAACACAGAGAAGACTTATTATTATTATTATTATTATTATTATTTTATTATTATTATTATTATTTTATTATTATTATTATTATTATTATTATTATTATTATTATTAATTAATTAATTTATTTATTATTTTTACTTGTGTAGAATAGCTAGTAAAACTGTAGTTAATTTTGATGAATTATGCAATATTGGGGATTCTATTGATTTTACTGTTATGCATAAATAATTACTGGTCCCTGGGAAATCGTGTGATTTGCTTGTATGGGTATGATGGGAAACAGTCTCTCTAAGGAAAGCGGTGACAATATAATTTATGTTATTGATATTTATTTAGCAAGATCCACCCAAGGACTGTTTTAAAGAAGATAATTCTAATGGTGAAGTTTGTGGGGTTTTTTATATATAAAATGAAGTTTCCCTAGTGTATTTCTGTTAGTGCATTAAATTTATGTGAAAATATTTGATAGGTTTGAAAATTGATATAAGAAATAAAATGTATTTTTTTGAGTAAACTAAAACTAATCAAGTTTATAAAGCAAACTTTCAGCACATTTCTTCTTCATACGTTTAGTTAACATGTTTCTTGTGCATTTCTTTATTATTTGTTACTCTAAACTACTTTTCTTTTTTTTATTTCCGTCTTTGATTTAAATTTAACAGAGTTTTCGTCTTTTGAAGTTAATTCCGAGAAATAAATAAAAAATTCCCGAGGAAGAACTACAATTTTTTTTAAATAAAACGAACATATTAAAATGTATTATAAAATGTGTCTGATGCAGTAGACGCTACATCTAATAGAATACAATCCATCCTTCTGTTTGAAGTCTAGCTTAATTAATTAACTACTGTAGCAGTTTAAATTACTTAAAAAAAAAAAAATTCTGACAAAGTGCCAATGTCTGGTGAATAAAAGGAGTTTGTTTTTTAAAGTTCTAAGCAACCCAAACAACCACTTTCTTCTTCTTTGATTTTTATTCAGTAAAGGAAAAAAAAGGATTGTATCTTTTTAAAAAAACCAATTTCGCGTCAAAATTAATGAATTCACCAACCGGTTATGGTATCCGGTGTTTTCTAATTATTTTTCAATCCCCAATTCTTGTGGTTCTTTACCGCCCTTAATTCTTCCTCTATCTGCGCTCGATGGTTTGACATTTTTCCGAATTGAAGCGGGCACCTGTTCTGAAAATTGTTTTTGGCAAGAACATTACCGATATTCGGTCGAATGGGATTAGTACTGACAGCTCACGTAAGTACAAAGTAGGGAGATTGATAAAGGCAAAAATGTTTTGATATAATTCGGGTCTTGAGAAAATCACTTCTGATTTAACGTCAGGCAAAGGGTTTGATGCGGTGGAAATACTTGATCGTGCTAAACCTTCTCCGCTTCCGTGCTGATACAAAAGACATGCGCAGGAATTATTTCTTTGACATGTTCCAGTTGATTGCTACGGCCAAGAATACTAAATGATTTCCTCGTTAGACGTAAGTCTCTGGGAAAAAAAAAAAAACATTAATTAAGGGAAAAGGTGGAGAGTCATCGAGGTGATTATCAAATAAATAATTTCTAGATCGTTTGATAAAAAGAGCATCCGGTTTAAATTGCCTATGCAAATGACTCACCAATCATTAAAAAAATGCAAAGAATGCCAAAAATATTCATGTCATCCCAGCTGAGCATAATATCGATATATTCAATCTTGTAAGCCATTTATGTCCAACTGATAAATTAAGGAAAAAGTTCATAAAGTCTTTTTAAAAAAACAGCAGCACCACAGTTATAGATACAGTGTGTCAGAAAACTTACCAGCGTCCAATCATCGGAGATTCGAACCGCCTTCTTCTTTTATTTTATTAACAAGCAATAAAAATATTTAATTGTCCCTGTCCCCTAACCCACGAGTGCGGATCTCCGAGCTCTTGTTCCTATAGGCGATTTCTTTCTTTACTAAGACTGCAAAGAAAGTACGTTCTAGAACCAGATCACATCTTCGACTCTTCTGCCGTCTGTAAAAAAACCAAATTCCATTCTGTTGCACGTCTTCACGTAATTAAAATTGTGAGAAGAAAAACCCAGTCAAAGACTCAGGCGGACGCGAAATAAGACACTCAGATTTCACGAACTCGTATTTGAGAGGCGGGTAACTCTGACGATAAGCGATTCTTTGAATCATTTAATTTTAATTAGTTATTATATTCTGAATACTCAGAAAAAACATGCAAAGCGATCAATCAAAGAGTGGAAACGTGCAACCTATCAGCGACTTTCGAGGAAATGTATCACCAACATAGCTGCAGCAGGTGGTGAGAGATGCCTTTTGGGGATACTTGTCCCAAAGATCATTTACTTAGCACAATAATTTACAGTAAACCCCTTATAAACTAGAAAATACACAAGTTTTATTCTACGCCAAGATCTCCAAGGAAACAGCTTCAAATTACCTTGAATTAAACAATAAAGGTTATAATCCTAATCTTTTAGAGCTTTCTTGTCGCGAATGCCATTTATAAACAAAATCTGGTAACATGAGCGCCAGCGGGGCTGATCGTCTTAGCATTTAAGTATGTTTGTGTTCGTAGAGTGCCGTTCTAAGCTTTGTTCTGTTTTAAATTTACATTAATATTATTCAGGTGATTTGTAATTTATTTACACGTATTTTAGTGTTGTTTTTTTAAAATCTGCACCGTAAAATAGAAAAGAAACGACTATTAGTTTGATTTTTAAACTGGTTTTGCGTCAAGTCAGTATTTACCTCTGATATCTTTTTCTTGTCGGTATTTCATTGAAAACTCTCAAGCATTTACCTGTTTAATAATTTAGAAAGGGCGTAAAAATACCAATTTTAATCTTTTAAAAAAATATATATTTCAGCTTAAATCAATACTTTCTTGCGTGAGGCATAGTTCACTAATAGACATCGTGTACAATACAAAGAGGAAACACGAATGGCCCCAGCCAGGGAATAGTGCAGTACTCGGTGGGTGATCTTGGTCTTCCAAGACGGTGATCTAGAGAGTTGTAACCGAACGAACCTAATTAAAATCCCTGCTAGAACTTTTCAATTTTTTGGACGTGGAAGAAACTAGATAGATAGATAGATAGATAGATAGATAGATAGATAGATAGATAGATATAGAGAGAGAGATAGATAGATAGATGGATATATATATATATATATAGAGAGAGAGATAGATAGCTAGATGGATAATAATATAGAGAGAGATAGAGATAGATAGATGATTATATATATATATAGCGATAGAGATAGATAGATAGATGGATATATAGAGAGAGAGATAGAGATAGAGATAGATAGATATTTTATATATAGAGAGATAGAGATAGAGTAGATAGATATTTATATAAATAGAGGGATAGATAGATAGATGGATATATAGAGAGAGATAGAGATAGAGATAGATAGATATTTATATAAATAGAGATAGAGAGATAGATAGATAGATGGATATATATAGAGAGAGATAGAGATAGATATATATATATATTATATATATTATATATATATATATAGCGATAGAGATAGATAGATAGATGGATATATATATATAGAGATAGAGATAGATAGATAGATGGATATATATATATAGAGATAGAGATAGATAGATAGATGGATATATATATATATAGAGAGAGATAGAGATAGATAGAGATAGAGATAGATGGATATATATATATATATAGAGAGATAGAGATAGATAGATAGATGGATATATATATATATAGAGATAGAGATAGATAGAGATATATATATATCTATATAGATAGATAGATAGATGGGGATATATATATATATATATAGAGAGAGAGATAGAGATAGAGATAGATAGATAGATATATATATATAGAGAGAGATAGATAGATAGAGAGATATATATATATATTATATATAAGATAGAGATAGATAGAGATAGTAGATAGATAGATAGATAGTGGATATATATATATATATAGAGATAGAGATAGAGATAGATGGATAGAGTCGAACACGTGTTTTAAACTTGTTAGGACTCACTTCCAGGTAAAGCCTTTTTGGTTTGGGTCATCTGACATTTCAGAAGAAGGGGGACAGAAGGAAACAGCTCCCAGATAGAGAGTGCCTTATTGACGTACCGCCGCCTTCTGATTAGAACCAGTAGATAATAAATTTATGATCAGCAACTGGTGATTCATCCTACTCAAGGTGTCTAAAATGCATAGCTTGGCCTCCCGCTGATGTACAGACATCTGTCTTTAATGGCAGAATCGAAGTCCCGCCGGACACCTGTTGGTTGGCCGGAGCCGTAGGAGAGGAATGAGGCCCGCTCCCGGCATTAAATCATCCTGCTGTTTCTAATTGGATATGTTCGTTGTGGTTTATATGGCTGTCGGTCCCCATGCAAGATCGCGTCCTTCAAAATGTTTTAATATAATTGTCATCATTGAGCCTGTCGGTAACCAGATTGGTCCGTACATAACAAATCACGTGGGATACTGCTTTTAAACAAGTCACAATGCGTTTGGGAAAGAATTCCTTTGAGAAAATCTGAAAACCGACTACATTTATGCAAATCCTGACTTCCCAGCTACAAGTGAATCGTCTTTGAGGCCACCGTGACCTGCGCAGCAGCTGTAAGTAAATTAAAGACCGGGCCAGGTTCCGGTGGTCATATCACTGCCTAAAGAAAATGCCGATCGTTCATTGTCTGTGCCGCACGGTTAAAATGTACTGTTAACATTACATTATACAAAGCCAATTAAGCGTAATCTTCATCAAATGAGACCGGAGAGGAACAACAAAGCAGCGAACCTCACAATATTTATTATTTTAACCAAAAGAATACGTAGATAATAAAAATCAGAAATCGAACATTCGCTTGAATATTGCATTAAAAAATAGTAAAAAATTCTAAATTTGTTTAAGTTAAATATTATAATAACCTTTATACAACTCACAGCGCTGACGTCGATAATTTTTGTCAAATTGTAATACAGCATTTAACTGGGAGGACATTTATTCTCAGAACTATTCCATGAAAATAAACATCTACTTTTTGATGAAAGAAAAAAAGGAAAATAATAAAAAGCAGTTTAAATAACTTAAAATTCAAAAGCTTATGAAGGGGGACAGGATTTTTGATCTTATCTTTACACCGACTCTTAGCTCAGAGGCCTCAGAGAAAGTAATTAAGGGAAGTAAAAAGAAGATTGTTGAATAAGAGAGAGCTCGAGAGATCGAGAGCAGATAGAGCTCATCTCTCGAGATCGCGATCTAGAGCTAGACGATCTCCCACTCTCGTGAGAGATCCCACTCTCTCTCTCTCTCTATCTCTATCGCTCCTCTATCTCTCTCTCTCTATCTCTCTCTCTCTCTAACATCAATCAATATCTCTCCTATCTCTCTCTCTCATCTCTATCTCCCACTCTCTCTCTCTCTTCTCTCTCTCTCTCTCTCCTCTCTCTCTCTCTCTCTCTCTCTCTCTCTCTCTCTCTCTCTCTCCCTCTCCCTCTCGTTTTTGGTTTGTAAAACCCGGGTCATCGAGGATGGCAAGAAGTCGTCTTTTCTGATGATTCTAGGATCTGATGGACGCATCAGAGTTTATCGGCAGCGACATGAAAAAGCGTGAGATCTATTCGGTGGTGTGAGCTGCCGTTACTTCCGGATTTGGACCCAGAATTATCTGATCATGAACGACAACAGGGATTTATTCACGCTTGCACCGACATCCAGCCACGTGCACCGTCTTTCCTTGATAAGAAACTGCAGGGGACCAAGGATGACGATCATCCAGCATGACTGTGTGCACTCTTACATAGCCATAGTGACATTAACTTTTTTCAGGTATAGATTGACCGCCAAGCGCGACAAGAGGCTCACCCATCTTGGAGTGTTGCCGAGATGACAGGTGTCAAGTGAAGCCCACGTTGATAATACTCTCCTATTGAGAAGTAACCATGACTTTAGACTACACTCCACGAACTTGTGATAAACATTGCTCACCTCTTGTCGGTAGACTGCGAAACATTGTCGGATGCCTCGTACACGTAATGAAATAATGCAGCACTGTTAACATACATTTATTTCAAACCCGAATTCTAATGTTTTTTAGGATATAAAATACTAGATTATACGTGAATATATACTGGCGATACGATACTTCAATTTTTCAGACGACAAAGAAAGTCGCGGGAAGACGATGACAATACGTTTCGAAAATAATGTCTAGAAATACCACTTACATTTTTTCTAACTGTTGCTGAGACGCAGAGCCTCATTCCACTGATCTCGGAAAAGGTCAGATCTTTGGAAGATCGTCAGTTGACATTACCTTTTTTTTATATATAGGAAAAGTTCTCACCGATTTCAAAATGTGTCCAAAAATCTCCAAAACCTAATAACGAGTTTTGCGACACTTCGTGCTATTCTGTCATTTTTCCGGCGGGCAGGCATATGATGACATGTGTATACGTAGCTGTATTCACTGGTAAACTGATTATGTTTGACACGTGGATAACGCGCAGTGCTGTGGTTTTACACGAAAAACACTGAGGGTGTGTGTTCACAGTAGATAAAACAAACAACCAGCAGATATCCTGTACAAACGTTCGTCGTCGGAACACTTTAGTAACTAACCTTCGCGTGAAGCTGAACTTTGAACTTCTTTACTGGAACAGCACATGCAATAATGGAGCTCGCTGCCGAGCTGCAATTAGTATTTTTAATGGAACCGATCCGAAAACCGCAGTCTCGGCGCTGTCTGTTCTCCTTAAAATGAATAGATTTATCTTGGCGACCAGCACCTTGTTGTTGATGTAGCTGATAGCGTTCATACTCAGAAAATGGGTGGAAGCAAACGCCGTCATGCATTCTAGCTCTTCAACGTACCAAACAAAAAACAACACTGCTTTAATTGTCCAGCGCGACGCGTAATAAACAGAGGGGGGGGCGATTTCTCAGAGTTTATCGGCTTAGGGACACTCGAATGTTCTTGGGAAAAGGGGCGGTCGAGTCATTAGCTGACGTCCGCGCGACAAACCGAGCCGCTTTCTGACGCTGATTGACGAAAACACGCCGCGCGACAACCGAGCCGTTTTCTGACGCTGATTGACGAATAACACGCCGCGCGACAACCGAGCCGTTTTCTGACGCTGATTGACGAATAACACGCCGCGCGACAACCGAGCCGTTTTCTGACGCTGATTGACGAAAGCACGCCGCGCGACAACCGAGCAGTTCTCTGACGCTGATTGACGAAAACACGCCGCGCGACAACCGAGCCGTTTTCTGACGCTGATTGACGAATAACACGCCGCGCGACAACCGAGCCGTTTTCTGACGCTGATTGACGAAAGCACGCCGCGCGACAACCGAGCAGTTTTCTGATGCTGATTGACGAAAGCACGCCCGCGGACAACCGAGCCGTTTTCTGACGCTGATTGACGAATAACACGCCGCGCGATAACCGAGCCGTTTTCTGACGCTGATTGACGAATAACACGCCGCGCGACAACCGAGCCGTTTTCTGACGCTGATTGACGAATAACACGCCGCGCGACAACCGAGCCGTTTTCTGACGCTGATTGACGAAAGCACGCCGCGTGACAAAGTCCCCCCCCCCGGGGGTGACGGAGGGAGAGTTCCCGTCAATACTTCCTGTGGCGGCTTCTCCTCTTTCCGTGCATCACTGGTTACGGCGGCGGAGATGGCCGACCGTGTTTCGGACGGATGATTTTATTTTTCTGAGGAAAAACCCGAGAGATCAATAAACTCGAGAAGAGACCGCGTGCGCGCTCAAGACGGCCTCCGGGTCGGAGGCGATCATCCGGCGAAATCACGCTTGTCTGACGATTCACGGTAATCTCTACGAGAACCCTCACCTGTGTCTAGGCGAATGGGCGCGAACAGTGGTCGAGTTGGACGCCTAACAGATGAAAGCAGATAAATTCGCTGCGTATAGAAGCTGAAATTCACTGAAGTTTTTTTTAAAGAATTAATAACAAAAACATAAAAAATAAACAAAATAAACTGTGGATTATCGCAAAACAAATTATCGCATTGGTCAACATAATTCCGTTGTTTACATTTAATCGTACAGACATGAGATTGTAACAGCACAAGAAGAGTAATTCCCCCTTTTTATAATTCTTTTGGCTAAATATTGTACATGTGGAAATAATTTTAGACTCAAGAATAAGATATCCAGTAGTTTAGGTTATCCAATAAATCCTTGTTTGATCAAAGTTTCTATATGAACTTATTATTACACATTTTGTCATCTGTGTGTGTGTGTGTGTGTGTTGTGTGTGTGTGTGTGTGTGTGTGTGTGTGTGTGTGTGTGTGTGTGTGTGTGTTATACAAGCAAGTATGGAATGCGAGTCGAGTTCGGTACCTCTAAAAACGGAGCTTTCTAGGAGGGATCTCGCCGTTCACCACTCCGTCACCGGATTTGTCTCCCTTGTTTGTAGACATCGGCGTACGACAAAAAAAGATTAGAATACTTCAGCGATAAGTTCGAGGCTACGGCGGATCGTGCTCTCAACCTACCACTTGGGGTGGAGACCAAGGACCACGCCCTTTGGGCGAAGTCACTTGGGGTCAACCTTATGGAGGTGGGGAGGCGAGTACTCTGCTTAGTGGCTTTTGCAGACGGAAAGTCCTCTGCCCGGAGGAGCGGAGGCGAGGGGGCGCTTTTTGCCCTTGGCCTGCCTGTCTGGCTGGGAAGGGTTAGTTAGGTGCGTCGAGACCGGTTCCCGGACTTGACCTGCTGAGGCCCTTTCCCCCCAAGATTGGTTTTTTTGGTTGGAGAAGCGGTCACTGTAACATGGGGCGTTCGCGCCCCTATCTCTGGCTGCCTGGCGGCCTGATACACGAGGTGCTTCGGCGCCTCAACCCTAACGGGAGCTGGCTCCACACCGGGCGTCGGCCACCACCCTCCACTCCCTTCTCCTCGGAGATACACACACATACACGAACTTTCACACGCACCACAAAAAGATTTTTAGAAAGTACAGAATTCTGACCGCCATTATATAAACGAAACTCATATATCAAACAAAAGAAGGAAATGCTTCCAACCTGCAATCATCTAAGTTGTGTGTTTGCTTTTACGTCATTTTTAAGTATTTTTCACATTTTCCTCTGACCCTAACCCCACTCGTTGTTTCTCCCACCGGCGATTATTTATCTCTACTCACTTTAATGATTTTAACCTTTTAGCCATTATTTATCTTTTTAAAAATTATTTTAAATAATTATAAATATTATTTTAGTCCTTTTAAAGCTCTTATTCATTTTTTTAAAAATCTTAAGCTAATATTTGACTGTTCAAACTGTTATAGTTATTTACCTTATTTAACATGTGATAAATTATTTATCATACTCTAACCTTTTTAAAATCGATTATTCAACTATTTTAATTTTTAGAAGCTATTATTAAAGTTATTTTAACTTTTTGAAAGCTATCGGTTAGTTGTTTTTTTTTTTTAATTCTTCTTAGCCAATAATTAACAAATCCACCAGACGAGATATCTGCTTTGCTTTATCTTCGACTCCAATAAAGAACAGAAATACCGTCTTTACATGACACGTAAAGACGGCCTCTTTGGGTGAGTTTGTCAGCTATTACAGTCGAAGTAACGGTTACTTTTCGTCCACTGATAGTTCCTGGAGTTTCTCGAAATAACGACTTACCGAACTCACTAAAAGAACCAGGTTGGAAGTTTCTTTGTTGCTGCTCTTCTTCTGGTTTAGATTATGGAAGCGGTTAGAGAGAAGGCAGCGATGAAATTAGAAAATCCATCAACACAGGGAGTCAAGTGTTTGGTCATCAGAGCTGTGCAGAACTGTAGTCGTAGACTTTAACTATTATTCCACTCTAATTCTTTGACCATACTTTGTCTTTTTATAATTGGTAAAGTGTTTTTTTTTTTAATTCTACATATTTTCTTTTAGTATTGGTTATTTGAAATGCTGCACTATTTCCCAGCCTACACCTTACTTCACAGAGCTCCTGCCATTATTTTACACCCCCGTTTCTGGCCAGGATGCGATACCTTCCTAGATCTTGGTTAATTATAATGAGTTCATATTTTCTTTGAAGCATTTTAAAGCCAAGCCTACCACCGAAACACACAGCTCGTTAATAATTTACTGCTAACGAGCATACACACACACACACACACACACACACACACTCAAAGACACGAAAGCTTATTTTAATTATTCTTTGTGATCTGCAGTCAGGCAAAGACCCTGAGAAAATTTAAAAGCATTTTAACCAGGGAACTCGATCCGCTGTGGTCCACATTATACAAAGTGCTCGCGAATACCGCAAGCGAAATGGGAGCTCTTCACTCAGGGAAGACCTGTCAAAATGTAAGGATTAGCGCTAAATCTCGGAGCCATCAACAGGACTGCGGGTCATCTTTCGGCTTTTCGCCATCGCCAGAAATTCCCTCCCGGAGGGAGTGGCGAGTTTTGCATTTCACACAAACCCCAGCTTTACGCGGTTCCCAGACGCGGAGTCTTGAGACTGACGTCCGCCAGAGAGAGAGACTGTCCGCCCCGCTCAGCTTTCTCCAAGGGAGGCTACTCCCTACCTCGAAATCAGCTGTCCAAAGTTAAGCAAATTAGCGAGAATTAAAAAGAAAAGGGGGTAGGGGTCTGGTGGGCGGGGACGGTTTTGCTAACTCAGGAGGAGACGAGTCTTTGATGCGCAGAAAATCAATGAGTAATTTAATTCTGTAAAAGTGATTAAGGGCGAGAGCCGAGTTAATGAGGGTTGGAGAATTTGAGTGGGAACGAAAGTTTTTTTGTTTTTTTTTATTATTTAAAAAAAAGAAAAATCTTCAAAAATAAATTTAACGAATCATGTAAAAAATAAATCAAAAATTTTTAAATTAAAAAAAAAATGTTTAATTTAAAAATCTTATTTATGAATGAACTCCTCCGTGAGCGCAAAACTGCGTCACCAAAAACGGCTTGTGTCTGCAAGATTTTCTCTTTATGCAAAAGAATATTTATTATATTATTATTATTATATTATTATTATTATTATTATTATTATTATTATTATTATTATTATTATTATTATTAAAGTTTGACGGTGTTTTAGTGAGAAGCGTGTGGCATCCGAGACAAGGCGCATGCGCACAAGCGGGTCGAAGGCCGTGGAGTTCGTCGGGATTTTACCCAGTCTCCATGCCAGATCTCTCCTGATTGGTCGTGGCAGGAAACCGGTGGAAACCTAGGCTAAAAGAAGAATTGTTCATGGTTGTGGATGATGGTTAAGGTTATGTTCCTCGTAGCGCTAGATTTCACGCCAGGAATACTAGCGGCCTTACAGAGAGAGAGAGAGAGAGGGGGGTATGACGTCAGTACAGAGAGTTATGACGTCAGTACTGAGAGAGATATGACGTCAGTACTGAGAGAGATGTGACGCCATTACTGAGAGAGATGTGACGCCATTACTGAGAGAGATATTACGTCAGTACTGAGAGAGATGTGACGTCAGTACACAGAGACATATGACGCCATTACTGAGAGAGATGTGACGTCAGTCGTGAGAGAGAGAGGAGAGATATGTTACTGATATCGTTTTGGTTTTAAGTGGCAGACTCTACGTGACATCTACCGCCATTTGCTAATAAAAATTGTTTTTTTTTATGACATCTGATTACACACTGTGTACTTAGTGTTGATTTATTCGCTTAATCATTCAAAAACACTTAACTACTTTGCTCTTCTAATCAAAACCGAGCGACGTATGAAACTTTATTCTTCTTTTTTTTCGCTTAATAAATGAAAAAGAAAATAGTTTTCCAAAGCGTAGATTTATAAATTTGCTTCAAGCAAAGAGCGGGTAAATTCCGAAGTGATTTCTTATTGGCAGTAAACACCTTACTCGAGTTACATTTTCTTTTCTTAGCTAACGAATGTCTCTTAAAGGTCAACTGTTGCAGCGGTGTTAACTGATTACACAAAGCACGAGGTGCATTATGGGCAGTCAGAAAAAAGCTTTTACCAATTATAATAATCAATTTAATTAATCGTTCCATGTGATTCCGTTCTTGGTTCATTCACGTATTGTAGGAACAATTAAAGCATTATTTTAATTTTTTTCTTCACATTTTTAAAGATTTGTTTAGCTTTACTGTTTATTTCGCTTGTAAAAAAAAAGTAACTGGGAAAAAGCCACTGTTTTCGGTCATCCTTTCTTAGCTAAATCTTAGAACAAACACCCCGCACTTCTTACCTTTAAAATGTCTTTTCTAGTTACTGTTTTATGTAAATGGCCGGTACAGCACCAAACGTCCGGAGCACTTGGCTCGGTAAACCGTAAGTTTTATTCCATTGTCTTCTTCAAATTCGAATTTAATTATTCTTTTAGTTCAAGACTGGGAGGTTAAAGATACAGCGGAACAAAAGTCATTGTCGTCCGAAATCAGGCGTGTGTTTATTTAATTAATGGACAGCGGTCTTCCTACGTATCTGAGATGTCGCAAGCGGGACACCTTTCTGGAGCTCTGAAAGGTTGATCGTGCTGATGTTCCATGTGCTCCTTCTCCTTCTCCTTCTCCTCCTCCTCCTCCTCCTCCTCCTCCTCCTATCACAGCTGGAACTGAATGATGTTTACACTCCTGAGGTATTATAGCAGCTTATTCGCCACCTTAATAGACGTATTTCTCTCTAATGGTTCTGTCTCATCTATTAGTTGGGGCGTCTTCTGTTTCTCGTCTTTTATGATGATGACGACGACGACTTCTGTGTTGTTAGTTTTTTATTGAAAGAGAAATTTTAGAATTATCAATAATTTAGCAAGCAGACTTTAAGATGGAATATAATGAGCGACTGTGCATCTGTTTTTAATTTTTTTAAAAAAAATCTTAAAACCTAACTAGGTGCGGAGGTGCCCTAGAAATCAAACTGACACTCTTCAAAGAGTAATTGTTACAAACCTTTACCAGTAATTAAAACATCTAACAGAGTCAAATGAGCTTGACACTTTACAAAGAGTCGCTATGGGTCATTTCTCGTAACTCTAAGCCTCCAAGACATAAGGTTTGCAGACCAACACTTTACAGTTTGTATCAGATTGACGGCTTGATTTGAAATTCCACAAAGTCTAATTGGTTGCTGCTTTGTATATCCCATGCCGATTAGCCTTTACTTTTTTTTTTGTTCTTGTTAATGAAGGTTTATTTATCATCATCGATCCATAACGATTGGCCTGTATTCGAGACAACATCCATGTCTCCTAGCAGCAGTAACAATTCGTTTTCAATGTCAGCCAAAATAGTAACACGATTCTGATAAATTTGCTGACCTTGGAAACAATAAATGTCCTAGGTCCAGTTCTACCTGATAAAGATCTAACATCAAAACCCCCCCACACACACAACCCAAAACATGTAGTTCAGCATAGTCTGTCTCTCTGCCAACTGAATTTATCATTCTTTAATTTACAAACTAACTTACAGGTAAAAATATTGCGTGACATCTTTCTGAACACTATTCCAGTATACGTTGTGACAACCGGTTCTCATGGAAACCGTACTTACTCGATCCATTATCGGTGGTTTGTTTGTTTTTTTTGTCTTTTTGGCTCAGCGTACTGGGTTCTGGGCTCTCTGAGAACTCCGAGAGGGCTGTGAAAAGTGAAAGAAAGAAATCTGGCAGCATAGTCGACGGCACTGGCTGGACGGCTACAGCCGTCTGAACCGAACCGTGTGGTATCTGATGGACGTGATAAGTTTTAAAATGTGTTTCTAGATAAGAAGTTGTTGCTTCTTCTCTCTCTCTCTCTGTACTGGCGTCATCTCTCTCTCTCTCTCGCTGTGCTGACGTCATATCTCCTCTGTCTCTCTCTGTACTGACGCCATCTCTCTCTCGCTATGCTGACGTCATCTCTCTCTGTGCTGACGTCATATCTCCTCTGTCTCTCTCTGTACTGACGCCATCTCTCTCTCGCTATGCTGACGTCATCTCTCTCTGTGCTGACGTCATATCTCTCAGTCTCTCTCTGTACTGACGTCATCTCTCTCGCTATGCTGACGTCATCTCTCTTTCGCTGTGCTGACGTCATCTCTCTCTCTCTCTCTCTCTCTCTCTCTCTCTCTCTCCATCTCCATCTCCATCTCCCCTCCTCTCTCTCTCTCCAGCTTTGATGGTTTTTCATCGTGTTTGACTTTATTTAACTTTATAGCACCAATTAAAAAATAGAATATTTCTTCTTGTTTCCTAATTATGGTGATAAACAGTTCCAAAGGACTCTTTTTCCGTTTCGGCTTCAGACACCACATGATTACTGCGACAAACGATATCTCGTTAAGATTCAAAGCGGAATAATTAATAATGTTTTTTTTAAAAATTGTAGTTGTTTAATGAGGATATTTTAAAATTGTTACCGCGCGACTCTAATAGTAAAAGGAATATAAAATATGCTCAGCTCTAATTTCTGTTTGGTTTTTTTTTAAAAAAAAATCGCATCGTTTAGGAGGGAGACTGGATCAAACGGATTAGATTATTTTGATCCATTGGCCGTTTTTGTTTACCCGGCTCCGTCCGTTTGATGTTTTTGTAGTTTGTTTTTTTTTATATAGATATGCAGTAATTTTGTTTTTTCAAGTTTTAAGTCTTATCGCCAAATTCGTCGTCTCGATCACTCTTGATGTTTTGTTTGTTTTCTTATCGCGCGCCGTTTCGCCTGTCTTGCGTTCCGTCCTTTTTCCGAGATGCCGGGCTTGGCTTCAGTCGTTCGCCGCTGTGGCGTCGTCGACGCCGTCGGTCTCCCTCGGTTCGTTGTTGGTCTGCTCGACTCGCTCGTCCCCCGCGATCGATCTGTCGGCTGCTCGAGTCGACACGATGGCAGTCGCCCGCCGTCTCGACGGTTCTGTGAAATGACTCGATCTCGCCGGTCCCTGGAGCTTTACCCGACGAATCGTCCGTCCGTTCAATCACCCAACCCCACCCCCGAATCCGGGCACCTCCCTATCTAACGACGACCCATCAACCCCTTATGTGATTCCTCAAACAGTTTTCTCGGGTTAATCACCAGCACTTTTCTCAGGGAATATGGCGGCACAAACGTCCGGGGAAAGTTCGTGCAGTATCTGCGTGTTCTAACAACAGATCTTTGTTCCTCTGCCACTCTTAACAGCGACGGTTCTAGGACAACTGCACGCCTGTCAACTGGCCCCTGGATAACTGGACCCGTTCAATTTCCCACTAAGCACAACTGGACGGGAGGATATGACGAATGCTAATAAAACTATCATATATTATTATATCGGATATATCGCGTATACCATGTCCTGTCATATATCCTATATCCGGGATGAGGAGTTTCAGTAAAGGAATTACCTGTAAATGCGAATCAGTCAGCATTAAATGAGGGGCCCAGGCTTAGATTTGCCCCAAATAACTTTATTTACCGCCGCCGTCTCACCGCGATTAACAGCTATTCTTTTTAGAATTGAGTGATGCATACCTACGTTCTAGTTCAGGCTTAGTTAGCTGGCATTTTGTAAACTTTAGCCCAAACAGCTTCTTTCGCCGAATCGTCTAGCACTAAAATGGTGTCGCCGAAACGTCGTGTCCTCTTCTGTATCACTATGGTACCAAGAAAACTGTCCCCGACAACAGCCCCTGGACAAGTGTCCCACAGATACTACTACTACTACTACTACTGGCCGCTTGTTCATAGAATTATCCAAAAAGCAATACATCATATATCACACGAATTTATTAATATACGTGATCACTAAAATTGCAAATTATACCCAGCCCATGTTCTCCTCGGTGGGGGTGGGTGGGAAGTCGTCCTGATACCAACAGCGACATCTGCCGTAAGTTTACTGTCATTTTATTTCCGGCGTAGTGAACAAATTTCAACGCTCCAAATATTACGTCAGTCTTTCCTACCCGGGATGCGATGTAGTCGTGTTGGCTGCCTGTACACTCCGTCGTCAGGACTCGTAATGCAAAACGCGTGGAGTTGGAGCGATGTACGGATTTGTCGTCACGTCGCCATGTGTCATAGCCCTTATGGCTGAACCTCTGCTGAGTGATGCCAATCGGGGGAGGGGTGATAGTGAGATGCAAATAAAACTCCAGGTACTATATAGATGATTAAATAATTCTAATGTTACTTGAAGCGGGATACCGGCGACCAAATATTTTGAAACGTCTTAGTAGCAGAGACATAAGCGGACTGGTCTTTAATCGCTACTTAAAGTAACATTTGAGTTTCTACTCTTTTTCGTTCTGTAAATCATTTTTTTGTTTTAATTTTAAATTTAGAAAAAAAACCAACAGACCAGCTAACAGAATTAAATTGAAATTTATTGTAGGTCTTGATTGCCACAACATGACATCAAGCAATTTCACATTCTTTACTTTTTTGCCATCAGCCATGTTCAGACAACAACAACAACAACACCACCACCACCTGGATAATCTGCTCTTGAACGCCAAATCCGGATAGAGTTTCATTTCAGGAACGGTCAAAAACAAGGACGATTTGTGTCTGCGTTTTCCAAAAAACTCACTACTCGTTTATTTCAGCAATTAGTTTGTCCTAACCTTTCTCTCAGAACGTAACGCACTCAAAAATAAAATAATTTCAGTTTATGTCAAATGCATTTGTAGTCTTTCTAATCCTTTATAGTACATCTCTTAAGCCTCACTTAAGAAGTACCTTTAATCCTTAAGTAAAAAAAAGGCAACAAATAGTAAGGGAAATATCAGAATTCTCGCCTCACTAAATCTTACACACCACCAGATCCTACGTGAATAACTAGAATGGTGATTTGAAAAAGAGGGACGGAACATTCTTCAGTTCTTTAAGAAACCACATTTTTTTTGGGTACTCTTTTTCCTGTCTTATTTAACAACTTCCCCTACTCTCCGCTCAGTCCCTTGTTTTGTATTCACCGGGTCAAACCACAGAGCAAACAGTTCCAACCGTTACCCACATTTCTTGTTACGCGGCCATCTCGACAGACCGGAAATGACGAGTTCTTCTTTGCTTGCACTTCCGATTATGCATCAGCAATATATATATATCCCTCTTCAAAAAAAGTAACGTATGCGCCGGGGAAAAAAGCATTAACTCTTTCCAGAGACCAGGACGATAAGTACAATCTATGATGTCTACAGATTAATTAAATCAGCCATTTAACAAAATCTGTGGAACAGAATTATTTCCGTCAGCTTTAATTCGCATAAAAGACCACAGCTTATCAATCTTGCCTTACAATTTATTAGTGTTTCAGTCTGCAACAAAATCAGTTAGTTGACAGCTTTTAATACAAACGGACGAAAGTTTTTAGAAGATAAATTTAAAAAAAAACACTGTGGAAATTTGATTTTTTTGATTTTTTGTTGTTGTAATATCCGTAAAACGAATACTAGGAGCGTGTTGGATATTTGTTTCATTACAGGTTTTGTGCAAGTTGTTCTGTTTTGTTATTAATTACAAGAGAAAGTAATGACAATCGCAAAAATTGTCACGTGATTTATTCTATGCGTTTATGATTAGATATAAAAGACTTTCCCGCGGACAGAAAGATCGGTTAGAGTCTCCTGAACATCTTTCTAATAAAATCGGTTACTACTCTTTTTTTGTTCACATCATTTACTTCTGCGATGAAGAGTTTTCCCTTCCCAACCCCCCCTTGTTTTTGTAATATTAAAGATTATTTCCCCTTAACTACATCCGCCATAAGAGGCACTAACTAGGCATGAGATCATGAACATCATGCGGTATTTCCTAGAATTATCATCTAAATGAGCCGAGTTTCTCGTAAACTGCAACACAATCCGATTGCTCGATTGCATAAAATTTGCTTTCAAGATATTGTATAGCGACGCACATTTATTAGATGATGTGATAACTTAACCGTGTTGTCGGAAGGGGCAGGGAGACGAGCCGTGCGTCCGGCAGAGGGGAGGGAGGGAGGAAGAGAGAGAGAGATCAGTATTAGATGTAAGCGCTGACTTCATAAATTACAAATATTTTAGCAATAATTTCAAGCGAATACGAAGAGAAGAGAGAAAGAGAAGAGTTGCAGCATCTGGTAAAGCGCTGAAAAATGTGGTAGTGTTCACGGAGAATGACAAACATATCGAGGAAAGATGTGCTAGACGCAGAATCTGAGATCCGAACGGACTTGATTTAGTCGCGGCGCGGGGTGATTTATAGAAGAAAGACGTTCTACGGTCAATAACTCTGACGTTTCGTATTGAGGACGTAAGCAAAGACAGCAGAGTTACCACCCACGGCAGCTTGTAGATCTAAAGGTGACTGAAAACTATTATTTTCGGACACGGGGAAAACCTACCCTCTGAAAACAAAACCAGGAACACCACGCCGGATAGTAAATAAATAAACGGTTATTCGGCGCTGGAGACTGATGCGGGCTCAGATTAAGATAAATAGATGAATATCCGAAGCGTAAATAAGGATATTAACTTAACTGTGAAAACGGAGATTCTTACAAGTGTATTCGATGTTTTTATTGCTAACAATCGGTTTTTCTTGTCGCCCTCTGGCGGGGTTAATTTTTTGTTAGCGAACAGCGGTGGCAAAAAGCAACGCATCATTAAGAAATGTGGCTTTTTAAAACTTTGTATAACGGAACCCTGGCTGACGCCATGCTGCTTCAGCGTTTATTTCGTGTTTTTATCATTTATGCATTTCTTTTGCTAAAACGGTATTTGGTCAAAACAATATTCAAAATGTTCGTCTATTGAAGGTTACCGCTTTCGTTATTCCAAAGCCGCATCTCCACCAGGAATGGCCACAATCGGTGGAGAGGGCCAGAGTTAAAAAAATCCCAGTCAGGACCGTGATGAAGAGTTCCACCAGAAACTTTCTGCCGGTAGGTTGCGGCTAACCTCTAGCACTCTCTGTCCTCCTCAGTTTGGTTCAGAAAACTGCCGCCAGGAGGTCTTTTTCCCTGGTGGGTGGATTGTCAGTTAAACTGACTCTACAAACCTCTTAAAACATAATGAATTATTGATACAGTTGAAAATTTATTTTTGTGTAAAAGCGGTACGTTAAGAAAATGCTATAATACACAATAGCACAATATCCCTAATTCCTTTCCCTTCCCAAGATAATAAACATCAATGCCAACCTCTCGTAACTGAAGATGGGCGTCTACACATTACATCTGAACACCTGGGTGTGTGAGTCTGTTTATAGCGTGGGTAGGAGCTGCTTCCCGTGCAGTAACCATACATTTAGATGGTGCTACCTGGTGTGTCTGGGAACATCCGAGAAGGCCAGACAACTTACCACCCGCTACCTTGGAAAGTCATCGGCCAACCGACTAACAAACCGGGTACTTGCTGACTGCTACCTCAACAGATTTTGGTTTTTTTAAAAAATGTATTGGCTGATAGTAGTTAATGGGGTATCCGTATTACAAGACTATAAATAACGTTAAACAATTTTAAATCTTTTAAAAATATTATTTTAACGAAAGTTATGTTTATTTCTTTTTAATGAATTTCAGTTATTTTTTATTATTATAACGAATTATTTAAAATTATACAGATGTAGATTCAAGAGGTATAGTTCAATAGATATGTTAAAAAATCCAGCTATAATTCATCTAAACGTATTCTTACTTGTCCATATTTTTAAGACTATCTTTTGTTTTGCGTTCCCCTGCAAACCTACATTTATGGTCAAGAGTTTAGCATTCCCCTAAAAGTTCCTAATTAGGCTTGATATAGTCAGTTTATTTGCATAATAATATTACGTCGGCGCATTTAACTGCACACATCGCATGCTTAATTTTTTTTAAAAAAAAAATTGATCAGAACCGAAGAATAAGGAGGATTTTAATTTAGCATTCAAATGCATGATTTCTGGAAAGAAAACCTTACACATTGTGACAAATGCGATCAAGAAGTATTCAGAGCCCGACGTTTAGAGGTAATCGTGGTTACAATGTCATATATAAGCAGAATTTGTAGTTAGATATCATCACTGTCGTTTTCGAGATGATACAACCCCATTTTCTTAACATTTGGTGTATTCAGGGAAGTAAATCAGCGTCAGGTTCCTTGCCCGAGAATTTCTAATCACAGCGATTCCTCTAGAATCTCCTCTACGGAAAGAACCGATAGAAATGCAGATGTGAGATGTGTTAACCTCGAACTTAGAGTTTCTGTTGATAGTCCTTCCGTGACTCACGCCGAGTAGGGAACACTTTTGTTTGCAGAATCAGGGCTATTTTTTTTAGATTAAATGCCCTACGTCAAGAGCAGACAACCGCGAACTGCATCAAAACTGAGTACGATTTAAAAAAAAAAAAAAAGTACAACACAACAAACTGGAAAATAGACTTTTCGTGAAAGTTTCAGAAAACAGTTTTTTTTTTTGTTTTTAAAAATGACAGAAATCCCATTCGTCTTTAGCTCCTTTTTTTTGTAAACCAAACCTTAAAACATCGCCATCTTTAGAAAATGCTTTATGGCGTCCAACGGATGCATTGAGGTTTACTTTATACTGTGTACACTTGCCGCTGTAAATATTGATGTTCAAGTTAAATGTAGGCTAGAAAATTGTAATTTATTTTTATTTTCATCCGCGAACTGCTAAACTGTTTTCCTCCTCGGCTTTGCGTTCTGATAACATATCGCCGCTGTCTTCAGACTCCGCAGCACTGAGGCTTATCTGCGCGAGTCATCTGATCAAGATGGCGGGCATTCTAAAAAATAAAACAAACCCAACAAACCTCATTAGATTAAAGACTGTAAATCTGCAGTTTTATGTAATAACTCCACGGCAAATTTAACACGCTCAGACTCCCAGTTACGGTTTGTTAGACTTTCGGACGGTTTCAATGCTGATTTCGAAAGCATGGGCATTTTATTTAACGTTTAATGAAAAGTTTGTTTAGTTATTTAGCGGGTTTGACGGTTACTGCCGTCTTTCTCTCGGATGTCGCTACACGGTCGCAGAAATTACAAATACCAATTCCCTGCAGTGAATGCTGAGCGCACCAGAAGACTGCCTGCCCACTGACAGTAATGCCCTAAGTCGGAATCTAACTTAATTGTTTTTCAAACGTTTTGGACTATTTAGAGGAGATGTATTCGCGCATTTAATAGACTCTGGCACGAATCAACATGAAGAAGAAGTTAAAACCGCCAAGCAGACGTATCGACAGTATACTGTTGAGGAAGGCTGAGAAAGTCAAAACACCTCTCCCATACACACAAGGGAGACAACCCTGGTAAAGGAAGATGAGTAGTGCCACGATTATCCGGCAGGGAGCGTATTCTGCGCCAATGAAGTCCCAACACATCCGACTTCGACAACAAAAAAAAAAATAATAATAAAGGTGGGCGGGAGACTGACTGAATTGCTAGCGGCGTTCATTGATGTATATTAACGGGTACAATTGATGGCTTAATATTCATTAGCTGGGAGACCAGACAGCATTAAGCAATATCACCACATGGTTTAAAGCACGTACGTCGCCGATTTCATCGAAATTTCTTTGCAAATTTTAAGAAATATTCAGCAACTATAAGTCAACCAACTTTAAAATCTAACCCTGGGCCCGAGCCCCACCCCTCACTAACGCATTACATCCGGTACGGCCGCCTGCTCCGCGCGCCATCTTTCTCCTCGGTCTCCTGTTTCTGAAAGTAACAAAACTTTTTAGCGCGATTTATTTATTTATTTATTTTTAAATTAACGCATCCTATAACAGGGTCTGGTGGGACTTTTGGCTATCTTTCGGTGTCATTTGTCTGTTTGCATTTCGAGTTCGCTAACAGGTTATATGCTTATCGATAAAAACAATTTCCCGATAATTATTGAACACAGATCCGGCGAAAAAAACAAACTCAGATGGTGATAATTCTCATGTGCCTTCTGAAGCGACGGAAAACGGCACCAGGTACTGTACTGATGGCACTGCTGGTTCAAACGGCCAGTATCATAAAACTCGTGTACCAATGGCTTTGCAATCCATTTAGATCGCAGTGACGTCAACAAGATGGGGGTATATTTTAGTTGAAGTACGAAGCATTATTTATTAAGCGGTGATAAAATTCAATGATTTGCAATTAGTTTTGACATTAGTAATCTTTTGTATGTCAATACGGCTTCTAATAGAGCGGCTTGTGCCGATAGTGGACCGATCCTATTACGACGTGAGTTTAGACGTCTTTATTAAATTTTGGTTTTCCCAGTATCGATTTCAAATGCTTTGGTTGAACACATTAGCAGCATGCAAGGGGTTAAAGTCTGCAGCTTGTTTACCTACACGCATACTTGCTTGCACGAGTAGTTAGATGACGACACAGAGCAGGTTAGCCCGGCATGAGGCACCGGTCACGTGGCGGCGTTGTCACGTGGTGGGATATTCAAAGTTTAATTAAATCCGTCAGCTTTTCACCGATGAGTCAGAGAGGAGGAGGTTGCTGCTTGAAGAGGATGGGATGGGCGCGCAGCGATGCACTGACGTCAAATGGACGGTATTTATGAGTTACGACAGCTTGGGCAGCAAAAAAAATAACGATTCCGGTTTGCGTCATGGCGAACAACGGAATCTAATTAACTGAAATTTGAAAACCATTAACCGCGGCAACAGTCTGTTGTTGCATTCCTCTTCTTTTTTGGATCAGGTTTAATAATGCCACGTGCCCCCCCCCCCTCGTCGCTAGGTGCGCGCGACGGTACCCCCGAACGAGACGTTCTCTGATTGGCTGGCAGAGCCAAGTGCGCCCGGAATCAGACGAATCGCCCGCTGCCAGCCTCATCGAGATAAAAAAAAAAAAAACTTCACCGTGAGGTTTCCGGAAAGTGAGAAGCCCCTCCAACAAACTACCCAGCGGGATCGGGTGGCTAGAATTCAGTTGTCAGATGCGAAACAACGTAAACTTTGGAGCCTCTGTCCTAATTTTCAATAAAATTTATAGCATTAAAAAGCAGCATTGCTCTTTCAGACGCCCTCCGACCCAGGACTGAGACGAGGCCGCCACTCAACAGTCTAGCACGCTGAAGCGGCGCGACCCGGTTCGTGAGACTACAGAACCCACGGCTAATGTAACGTCAAAACAGTTTGGTGCCATTAATATTAGTGTCACGTGGGGTTAAGCCGTTTGGTTGGTTAGGCCCAGAGCCCCGCACCTGACAGAGCGCCGGAACAATAACTTCAAATCGATTGGTTTTATGGCTGAAGAGACAGGTCACGACGGTTTAATATCCGAAATTCTCAATAGGTGTCGCCATTACTTTAATAGGTTTCACGTTGACTCGGTATTTTTATCTTTCAATATTAAACTGCATTAAATTTTGCGTATTAATTGGTTAAGAGAGTTAAATCTCAGACTGCAGACCTCGAGAAAAACAAAAACAAAGATCACCAGGACGGTTTTAATTAGCAGTTTGATCTATTGTGTGTGTGCGTGTGTGTGTGTTTTAGTTCAGCAACACAATGTTATTGTATTGATAGGATAAAGACATTTAATCTCAAAATTATCGTGAACAATGGGGTCACAGAACACAAGCAAGTCACGTCACTAGACATCTAATTGCACCTGTCTCATTGTCTGTCATGGAAAATATCTGTCATTCAGAGTCTGCGAAAACATCTCACGTTACCTCCGTGTAAACGTCTGAGCTTTCAAAAGTAAAAGAATAGTAAATTTGTGGACTGCACAATAATGGCGGGATTGTATTGATTTTCTTCTCTGTCACAATGACCACTGAACGAAGTCCTGTGATGAGTAAATTCGTTTTTTTTAGAAAGTTGCAAACGGTCATAAAATTTAAATAACAATATATGTTTTTTTTGTATTTTTTTACTCTTTTGGGGTTTTACACTTGTTTATGAAGGGGCAGGTTCTGAAGAATTCTCATGCTTGTATTATTATATTATTATTATTATTATTATTATTATTATTATTATTATATTATTATTATTATTATTATTATTATTATTATTATTATTATATTTGTAATTAATAGATTTTGCTTACTGCCGTACTTTATCTTTTTCTAGTCGCATCGCCATTACTGTTAGCAGAAGTACTTGCTATTGTATAATATTTTAACTTACAAAATTTTGTATTTATGTGAGTTCAAGGATTAATGTAAGATTCAGCACAAATAGGAGGAATGACTCCTAAGCTGGCCGAGAGCAGTGCCCAGGGGCATCTCACCATTCAGTGAATCGTCAATTTCTTTATTTCCTCACCTAGCACACTTTCTACTTTTTATGGTCTTTAACTAATTTAAAGGGTCGGGAATTTCCTTTTTCTAAATGGACAACTGCGATTGTTTATTTGTACGGTTTTTTTTCCCTTTAAATAAGAGAACCCGTTGGTACGTCACCAGAAAATCACTTCTTGCTTAGTAGCATCGTCTCATAAAAAATCGAACAGTGTAAATCAGACCAGGCAGTCGATTAGAAAGAGAACCCATTTGTTGATCAATGTTCAACGGCTTCTCTTCTTACTTTCTTTGACGACTGGTTTTGTTATTTGCATCCAACTGTATTCATATTTGTAATTTTTACAAATTTCCATTATAGAAAATAATCTGACATTTTAAAAAAATCCCTGATATCTGAGTAAATTACAATTACCTTGTATTTTTTTCATTAAGTAATTACAGGAAAAAACGTGCCTATTACTTTACCTTTCAGTAGATTACTGAAAACCAGAATAAATGAAAGTAGATATCCTTATGTGAACACACAGAATACCAAATATCATAAGCATATCCTAAGAAATATTTCTTACCGTTTAGTTAGGGCATTCTTTAAAAACAATCTCTCTCTCTCTCTCTCTCTCTCTCTCTTACTCGCTCATCACTTTGTCTTTTATCATCTTCTCTCTTATATCTTCTTCGCTTGTCACACTCTTTATCTGTCATCTCTAAAGCTCCTCTCTCTTATCAGCATCTCTCCTTTATTTATTTATTTTTTTACTCTATTAGCACTTTCTTGTCTCTCTTATCGTTTTCTCTCTTTTATCTTCCACTCTTATCACTCTCCTTATCTGGCATCTGTAAATCTCTCTCTCTCTTTCTTCGAAAAAAGAAAACAAAAATACAAGAGAATTGTTATTAAACAAACCGTCAATTAGTTTAAAAAACGGCAAAGGCAATTCTCTCGTAATTTGTATAGAACTCTGTAATTGAGTTGTCTCCCTCCCCCCTCTCCTGTCATTAAGATATAATACGGTAACTTTGTGTGACGGTCTGGTCGACGAGGTGGCAGCGATCTTTGTAAGGCGACCCCGCACCCCCTCACGACCAACGGATGATTCCCGAGACCGTTTCGGACGTCTCGTGGAAGACAGATGCATTTTTATCTCCGCAATATCGCGCCGGGCCTCAAGTCATCCCGACTTCGCACCCACCCCACTCACCGCTGCTCAATCGCGTCAAAGATGCCCCGACTACCTCCGTTATAGGAGTCAGAATTTCCCACAAGCTGCTGGGTCACCGGACACGGGCAACACCAGCGGTATCCACACACCCCCACCCTCTCTCCCGGTTATGCGTAGCTCGTCTCCGGGATCAAAGACAGATCGACGAAAAATATCTGTCCTGGATCCGTACACAGAGAACCGAACGTCGCCGCTGCGGCAGACCGATCTGGAAGACCCAGGTCATGTTTGCCAGTCCTCTGTGTATTCCATCCATTATAAGTTCCAGCATCTCACGGTTTGGACGGTCGGGTTTGAGTCCGTAAGAAGATAGGCAACCATGTATGTCTTAAGGCCAAGGGCGAGCAGCGCAGCGGCGTCCATATTTTTTTAAAATAGATGGCGCTGTATGCTTCCGCGTGACTGCAGTCTGGAACAGGAATCAAGCCGTTCAGCTACTTTCCAATGTGTCCCCCAAACCATATTATGAATCTGATCCAGCGCTTGTGAGATGGATCGTCAGCTAAGAGCGACCCTCTCATTAGGACATTAAAAAGGCCCGGCCCCCCAGACATGATCCAAAATCTCGAGGATTCAATTTCAAACAGGCCATGGAGTTCTCTCGCCGCAGAAGGCGCCCGACCAACGAATAGCTTAAGGGATTTCACTCTGTTTTTTTGGGTCATTATTTTCCCGCTTCCAAAAACGCGCTACCTTATTACACTGACAAAAGGCGGCCAAGTTATGTGGGAGGAAACCGAAGAAATTCACGCAACCGGCCGCTAAAGATGAGGGCGAAGAAACCATGCCAGGGGAGGTAAGCCAGCCCGGGCCGGTTTCTGCCGGGAATCTAACTCAGCCTCCACAGCAGTGACTGATCGTTGGAAGACCGACCGCCCTTTACAAACACGTGAACAAACAATGTGTGTGGCGGTGTGTTTCTGTCCCAAACAAGAGGTAAAGCCACGTCGTTTTCCAGCGCCACACCCGTTACCTCACCATAGTTCTATTCCCTGAAAAGCGAGTCTCTAAGGCGAATTTTCAAGCAATGCATGCAAGAGTTGTCCTTCCACCCAAAGCCGCGCCAGGCTGACTGCTGTTGTTTTACGTTTCTCAGGCGAGCCGGCGCTATACTTCACGCCGTACGCCCAACTCGGAGGATGTGTTAATCCCGTTACACGTGTGGTCGTGTTTAAGAACAAAGCTTAGAATCCACCGGAGACTTCAGGAGGAGAGATACCCCGAAAGCTGAGAGTCGCGGAGTACACTGCACCCCCCACCTCCAACCAATAACGCCTTTCACCTACTGCCTCTTTCGCTAGACCGCACAAGATGGGGTATTGTTGTTGTTGTTGTTTTTTTTCGCGAGTGAGATACCCGTCTTTTGCGATCCCCCGGACGGCGGGGGGTTAACTAACTGCGCCGGAGACGCGCTTATCGGGGACGCGTTCTCGTGTGTTGCGGGTGCGAGTACCGGTTTTAGTTCGGGGTAATCTTGGCCGGCGCGTTCTAGAAAGAACTAAAGCCCTTTGCGGAAACCTTCGCCATAAGCCGGAAACACCGCGTCAGCGCTGTGAGAAACCCCCCAAGAAGTCTTCCCTGTTCGCTGCCAGACCGCTTAAGATCCTCCCCCGTTTCTGTGCCGCTAAAGGTAATAAACTATTACCGCCTCGCTCGATGGTTGTTCCGAACCACCGAGCCCGAGCCCCTACCAATTTTTTAAAAAATATTTGTATGCAAATTAAGCGCGCGGTTTTTACTTCGCTTTATCGACAATTCTCTCAAAACCTTCATTTCCGCATTCCCCCTTAATCTGCGTCAGATTCCCAGCCCGGTTTGTGATCACGTGACTCGGAGGATCGCTTAGACGGCCAAAGGGGAATTATTTCTGCTAATCTAAATGTCGTGACATACACACACACACACACACAAAAAGAGGAAGGGGAGGAGAAGAAACGTTGGACAAGAGTTAATATCCCTGTTCTTGAAATGTAGATAATAGAGCAGCCAAGTTTATGCCGCGCAGCAAAAATGGAGGTATCGTAAAATGTCTTTATCACACAAAGTTACCGTATTATATCTTAATGACAGGAGAGGGGAAAGGGAGACAACTCAATTACAGAGTTCTAATGCTTTGAATATGTTTTAAAAGAATTATTCTGATAAAAGCTATTTCATTACTTTCTTCGAATCGGCCAATCTTGTGACTGCAATTGCACAGAATCGGCAGAGTAGGAGACGGCTGTCCCACAGCTTATCTGAGGGGCCCCTAGACAAATCAAATTAAATAATTATGCTGTTGTTATTATCCACGCTTTCCTTCTGCTAACAGTTATGTTACCAAAAACATTTTGTGAAAACTGACCATTCCAGCTGTCGTAATTATAATCTTTAAGTTTGGTAACTAAAATATATTTTTGTCACATTCCCCCTCAAAACCCTTAAATATATATATAGCAGACCCTCGGTCTAACGCACTCGGAAGGCGCCGCCATGTTTTTTTTCTACCCCTGTTGGTAGTTGGCGGCTAAACGATGTGAATTCTTCCTCAAAATTATTGATTTTCGCGCCCCCTCTCAGTAATGGCTTCTAAGATATGCGCAGTGACAAGGAAACGAGATGTCTTAACTACTGCGTAGAAATTAAAGGATTTTTTTTGAAATAAAAAAAATAGAGACTGGAACATCAATTGCTATGGTCATGGAGGATTCCTGAAGCACCCTGGCAAATAACGGACGGTGATTTGAACAACTTGTAAGGGCCGAACTGTAATGTTTACAACAGACGTTTGGCTGTATTTTCTCAGTTTTATTTACTACGTGTACCATGTGGTTTCCGTCCTCGGTCTAACGGACCACCCTAACTCACATATAATCCGTTAGATGGAGGGTTAACTGTATATATATATATTTTAAACTTATTAGGTCGGTCTCTAAAAGTCTAGAATCCAAACCCAATAGATCTAATAATTGTATTAGTTTAGCGTTATTCCAAATACTTAGAAACTTGGACAAACGTATTTTTAAATCTCTGCTGAACTCCAATAAATCAACATCCTCTCTTAAATAAGGGGACACCGAACCTGCTCCAGCGAATTGAAGATGTAGAAAAAACAAGGGTGTATGCAACAGAACTAAAACGGTACTTTTTTGTCTGATAATTTGGTTAACTACATCGCCATGTGTTTTGTTTTGTTTTTTTTTGTTGAAGTTGTGGCCCTTCACATCTGAGATTTTGGTTGACAATTAACCCCTAAATCCTTTTGTAAGGCTACATTTTACAATTTAGTATCACGCATATATAAACGTTTTATTTCTTTAGCATTTCAGGTAATAGTATCACGTGATCGCATTAGCTAAAAATATTATTATAAGATTTTTTCTCCCGTAGTTTAGGGAGTTTTCTTAATAAAGGATTTAGCTTTATCCTTTTATGTTACCACGTGTTTAAAGTGCGTTTTTTTCTGTCTAGCAGTTTCTATATAGAAACTTGGTTTCTAAGACCCGTGTAGACCATTCTTCAAAATCGTCATGGTAAGGACGGCACAGGTAGACAGACAGGTAAAAATAGCTGATTTCCGCCGGCCCCTCGCACGCGAACTACCCTCATCATTGTTTCAGTTCTAAAATAATGATTGGGGAACTTTAATAAATTTTTGTTCTTACTAAAAACGGTTACTTCTTTTGTTATTTTTTTTTAAAAAAAACAACCTTAATTAAAAACAGTTTTTTTAAAATATAAATTTCTAAATCTTAGGGAGTCGCTGGCCCAGGAGTTAAGCTGCTGGATTACCGAAGCTGGGAGTTCGATTATTGGTCGTTATCGGTGTATACCCGTGGCATGGTTTCTTCTCTCGCTCTTATTCGTGTAGGTTAATTCCAGAGCACCAGGGGCCCCTTATGGCGCAGGATAACCAACGCCCTCTAGAGAGTAACCTCAGCACTTCGCCCCTTCACCAGAATTGTCTCCGATGTGGAGAAGTTATCTCTGTTGTTGAGAATAATCGACAAATGTTAAAGCCCTATACGCTTTTCGGATCAAAGATGCTTAATTAATATGACTTGCTTGATTATTTGATAAAGCGCGTGTAATGAAAAAAAGATAACTTAATTTAATTAGATTAAGCGTAATAAATCCAGCTATTAAAATCTATTCAAAAGCAGGCGATTATCTGAAGGCTGTTGCTGTTTCTGATTAATGACATTAGAAAGTTTTACTCCAGAATCCGAAGTCTTTCACCAGTTTCTTATCTTCAGCGCCAATACATTTAAGATGTGAGCTTTTCAGAGAGTTTCTCATAATTTAATTATAAACTGGGATTACCACTGATGCCTTACTTAACTGGGACGATTTATATCAAATAACGAATGTTGTGACAAGCTGCATTCAACGCGGTCATCTAATGGCTGAAGGATGACGTCACACAATAACTACTACTACTACTACCGTCGAGCTGCGTCGAGTGTGGACACTAGCCAGCTCTAAGGGAGACAACTTTGCGAGATGTTCTGAAAGTGACGGCTTTGATACTTAATTTACTTGAAGGGTTCAATCTTGTATTGTTTTTAGTTAAGAATTATATTTTAAAAATATATAAATGATCATTTATATAATATAATCTGAACTGCTTTTGTTGTTTCTGCTTGTATGTTTGTTATATTCTCTGTGTGTGTGGGCGCGCTTGCTTGCTTAATCAATGAATAATGATAAATCACAATCTTCTTTCTTGTCGTCGCAAACTCGGAATTTTTCCTTGATTAGGCAGATCCAAATTTCAATCTCAAGTGAAGAAAAACTACGAGATAGTTTTATTAAAACAATTCAGTAAACCATCTAATAACAAAACATGATTATTTGCATACCTTCCCCCACCTGCATTGTTAATATCAGTCGTTGTTGTCTATTGTTCTTTAGTTACACCTGATCGTTAGTTCACCCATAATTCCGTTTTAATGGAAATAGATTAAGAAATGTCATTGATGACCCAGTCTGAAGTAGCATTCCATTCGGGATGTGTAATGGATACAATTACATTCGTTTTAGCGAAGCTAGATCTTGTCTCCAGAAGTTGGATTTAAATCAAAAGCATCAGAGTATATATTAGCAAAAATAATTACAGATTTTGTCCATCTTCTGTACAAAAGCCATTGTGGCTTCTGGCTTTATTATGAGCGAGAAATCGAGAGCATTTACAACGTGTTCCTTTTCATAGTTCTGTAGGTTCACTTGTGACAAAATGGAATTTGTGATTTAAAAAATGCCACACAAAAAATGTTTAAAAACAAAAAGGGCTTCCATGTTTCATATTTTTAGTGTAAACAGGTGCTTGTTTAAGTTAGCAGAGGGTAATAAAAGGTTTTTAAAAGTAAGAAAATGCACGCGAGATTAGTTGTGTGGATTAAAAAACTGCTTTATCGCGATTCGTGAATCCATAGTTGTATATTGATTAGCGGAAGAATAAATAGAACTGTGGAAATAAGATATTAACCCTTTATCATGAAGATTAAAATACATTAAAGCGAATTTTAATTTTTTACAAAATGAAGAAACAATGCAGTAAAGATGAATATAATAAAATGGTATTTGAAACAAGGTATCGTTACATGGATGATATTATCCATAGCCGGATTTTTCACTTATTATTTATCATCTGATTCAATTTTATAATTTTCTCCTTTTTTCAATAAAACGAAAATTAAGGACGTACATCAATCTAGCCTCTATCAGGGACTGTAATAGCCTGTCAAGTGCAGCACACAGGTCTGCTAATAAAACAGGGATATCTCCCCTCATAACTCAAAACATTTCTGTACTAAATTACTTATATCATTCATTTCAAGGTAATTTCCGTGATTTCAAGATTCTAAATGTATCAGCGATACCACCGCGTTCCTGACAATACGGCCATAGACATCCGTCCGTCATAGTTGTGCGAGATGACGAGCAGGGTCCCCAAAGGCACAAAATGGAGATCTCCATATCAGGATATTTAAGTTGTGGTGAGTAACAACATAAGTAAATAGGCTGTATAAAATTATAAACAGAGGTGTCTTAAATGTCTAACTAATTGGCATCGTGACCAAAATCTAAATTTAATGTTTATGATTTGCTACTTTTCTTCTTTCCACAGACAAGGCGAAGTTCAAGTCAGTATCTAGTGAAACTGTGAGAATATCTATTTGCCACTCGAAGAAATAAAGACAAACATAATGCAAAATGTTATTGTTTTTCGACCATGATCTTTTACATTTCTAAGAACGACACACGTTTGTATCTTTACTATTGTTGCTCTACTACTACTACTAATTAAATGTGTTGGTTTTGAGATAATAAAAAAACAAACTTAATACAGTATGACATATTTTGCAGTAAATTCGCGTAATAATCTTGCACAAAAAAACGTAAGCTAGAAAGAAAAATTGAATTATTATTTTTCCACAAACAGACAGGGCTGGTGTTGATTAGCTCGTCTTGCAGGTAAGACATCCATGCAGATGGCTACAGCGATCGGCACGACCTCAAAAGTTACAAGATGCATGAACTGATCTCAATCTACTTTCAATATACCTTAAAGGAACGCTACTTGCTTATTATTGTTAGATAGAAAATACTCTTCAATAGACTTTAACTAATAATATACAAATCAACCATTTTAAGATTAAAACTCTATTTGAGGTCATACTATGCACTGATATTTATTTGTTGTTTTTTTTTTACCTTGAGAAATGTGTTTCTTTTCGCACAGAAACGTTACTTGTTCACTATCCGAGGGATTTTCGTTTTACATTAAAAGCATGTGTATAACATTTCAGATATTTTTAAAGGCGTGACAAATTGATTTCGTTATTTATGTCTTATATATATATATCTTCTGTTCTCTTCTGTTGCCCTCCAGGCATGAACGATAAAAAAAGATGATGTGTTCAAGCATGCTATATGCCTGTAGCCAAAGTCGTTAGAAATATACCACGTAGAGGGAAAGTCTTTTATTTTGCAAACTCTAGTTGGCTAGAAAGCCTCTAGATAGATGTCTACAAGAAAGCTGACAATCGTGATCATGTCAGAAATTTAAATTAATCTTATAATTTGAGATGAAGAACTTAGTTGTGCATGGATTTTTGCTTTAAAATAATTTCCGCATTCATCTGCCTCTAGCTGGTGCGGGTGAACATGTTGTTTTGTCGTTGTAAGTCGCTAGCAAGAAAACTATCGATCTTTGGTGAAAGTAGACTAGAAGCTTACACCATGACGTTATTCTGAAAGTGATGGATTACAACATCCTTAGCACAATCATATGTTAATTTTCCGTTGCATAATGACAAACCACTCTTTAGCAAAAACTCCGTTTTATTTATAATTTCATTCGGTCATCAGAAATTTAATTAACAATTTACTTTATATTGTTAGTAAAGGTATTGAAAAAAAACATACATATAGCCCTCATCTAAAAATTATAGTTGGAAAATACATTGCAACGCCAATGCAAAGGTTGTATGGTGTATTTCGTGCAGATATGTTCGTCATAGCTTAAGGTAGATAACCCACACGCAATCTAATTGTATAATGCTATGTTCTTTTTAAAAAATTACCGTGTGTGTGTATGTGTGTGTGTGTGTTAGATTTAAGAATCAATCGTAATTTTTCAAATGAAATATTTCTTTAATGGGAAAATTTGCTTGATGACATGTATTTAAAAATATTATTGGTGTATTGATTGATAGGTCATCTCAACAAATTATTATCATTCTGATAGTTTTTGTTAAAAATTTTAATTTTATAATAAAGGACAGAAACAACAATAATAATTATTTATTTATTTATTATTATTATTATTTTCGTCTGGACTATTTTTACTTAAGCTAAGAATGGATAGTTTCTTTCCGTTTACATCAAATGCGAAATATTTAGTAAACCTGGCTTAGCTTTTATTTCGAAATAGCTACTACTTTCTAATGCTTCGATTCCATCTTTTATCTTTTGGTTCAATATTTTCTAATAAAAATTTGATTTTTAAAATTATTTTCTGTCTGTGTGTATTTCAGAACTTTATTTACACTTCCCCAACCATTTCTCTTACACCGGTGTTACAGGTGGTGGACCATGACAACGGGCTAAATTCGTCCTGCTACTGTCTGGTGGTGCCCAGCGAACTACAAATACCTCGATACCTGTCGCTTTCTGCCAAAAATTATGCACCTTTTGTTTCGTCGTTAAATTCATATATCTACCGTTAACAATAATTCGTAATTGTATATTTTTTTAATACCACCACCACCACCACCACATCGTAATCAAAAATATCGGACGGCTCGTCTGTTTGTACAGCTAAAACATTTTCAAGGGAGATAACTCATCTTGAGTTTGGTTTCAAATTCACTTTCCCCAAAGCGCTTCATCCGAATTCTGACCTGTGATGAAATATTCTTTGAAGTCTGCCGTTCAGAAATATTTTGGAAAATTTTCAAAATCTTTTTTTTTTTTAACTTTCCTTAACGCTTAATGTAGCTGCCACTTTACCGTTTCTGTTGTGTAAAAGATTCCAAAACGTAGTCTAAGAAAGACAACTCGGGACTAGTAATTTCTGAGAGGTTTTTTTCCGCCTGACTTCTTAGAATGGGCGGTCACTAATTACAATTAACTTTTGATATTTCCAGAGAAATGCCAGATTATGTTTATTCCGTACACGAAAAAAACTAGTGATATATTCTTGTTTCTTTTAGTTAAAAATTAACCAGGATGACGGCGTCTAAAATATTTTACATCTTTACATAGGAAACCTCACTGTCACTAAACATGATGCTGATTGATAAATAATAGATAAGTTATCATCAGTAAGAAAACTGCCTTTCAGGAAGCTCACTCATGAATACAAAAAGTAGATCTTAATCCAAAGACATGAGCCTTTTAGACGTTCAACAATTTTTGTCCGGAATGTTTCTGTATTTCCCTCTTTAAAACTTGTTATTTCTGTCAGTTAGCTAAAGCGAAACATCATCTTCGTATTACTACCTGGTATTCTCTTCTCTGGGGCCCTGTGATGTATAGGACGCAACGGCTTCTTGCCTCCTTTTGTATTATTTGGACTAAATGATGCATTTTTTTTTTAAAAAAAAATTTTTCCCAGTTTAGAATGGAAAAGATTTTGGAAAGTCTACAAACGGGAAACAGGTTTTCTCATGGAGGCGGCCGTATCCAGCCCGGATCGGGTTCCTCTGCCTGCCGATGATCGACGAAAACCGTCTCCGTGATGGGACGCCAGGAAGAAGCCAGGACACAGTGGCTGTTAGACCGACATGCCGGCCGGCCGGGTGAAAGGGAGGCATTCGAAGAAAATAAGAAACTTCTTCAAAAAAAAAAAAAAGGAAAGAAAGAGAGCGCAATAAAAGAAGGAAAACGGAAAAGTACAACAGCGGGACGATTAACCCTCCACCTGCCTTAGAAGGTTGACAGACATTGTTTTTGTTTTTTTTTAAGATCTCTATTCACAGACATGACGCGTTTCCGTTGCAATGCATCATGGGACTGTTTTTTTTGTTTGTTTTTTTAGATTATCGGAAGATATAAACCAGTTATAAAGTTTTTTAAAAAAAGAAAAAAAACAACTTCTAATTACTTTAATATAACCAAACCAGATTTCAGTTGGCTTCACTCGGTGGCCTATAATATGTATGTGCTTTCGCTGAATTGTCGTAAACGAAACGCGAACTGTCAGCCTTTCTTCAAATTCTCCCCTCGAAATGTTTGCTTCATTACCAAAGTTCCTCTCTGCCTCCGGTTTAAGCGGCGGTGAGAACACGAAAACTACTCGCAGAAATTGTTTCGACTCCTCAGACAGCAATGATAGTCCCGCTATCTGTTTATGTTCCATAATCCTGCAAGAAACCTGGCGCACCAGTTCTCCAAAGAATGCTAATTAATTCTATTTTTCATTACCGAATAGATTGGGTCTGATAATAGAAAACCGTGTTTACCTATAAACTGCTAGAATGGTTTGGCAGGGTTGAATGGCAACGACTAGACAGGCTTTCTTGTGTATGGCGACAGGAAGATCTTTCGGATTGTACTCCAGTTTCCTTCAAATCAATTACCAGTGTTTCGGCTTCATCTGACGTTAGGATCAGGATGGGCTTTTGTCTCGAGAGAAATTTTATATGCAGGTCCGGAAAATAACATTTTGTTTAGTTAGAGAGAGAAAGAGAGAGACGGAGGAGGGAGGGGGAGAGAGAGAGAGAGAGAGAGAGAGAGAAGAGAGAAGATGGAGGGAGGGAGGGAGGGAGGGAGGGAGAGAGGGAGAGAGGAGAGATAGAGAGAGGATAGAGAGAGAGAGGAGAGAGATGGAGAGAGGAGGAGGGAGGGGGGGTGGGGGGGAGAGAGAGAGAGAGAGAGGATCGGAGGAGGGAGAGAGAGAGAGATAGGTGGTGGGAGAGAGGAGAGAGAGAGAGAGAGAGAGAGAGAAGAGAGAAATCTGTTTGATTTTTTTAAAACTCGCTGAAGAAAAGATTTACTTTCTGCTCTCATTTTCAAGATTTACTGTTATTCCGAACAATATATATCTAAATAAATAATATTCTTCTCGTCTATGTAATATTATAAATTATAAAGCGTACGCAGAATTTTTATATTTCTTAAGAAAAGTCTAGTCTTGGTGGGGTAAAAAATAAGAAAGGAACGTAATTGTTTTGCGCGATAAGAGAAGTTGGCTGTGCATGAATATTAGGAACTATTGGATGCGTGTTTTCTGTAGGTATCATACTTAATTACACCCTGCACGCTCTTCAGACAGTGTTCGCCTGGGGATGTTAACGGTGCCCCACAGATGAATAAGTACGATGGTACTCAGAAGATATCGGTGATTCTGAAGTTTTACCTATCTGTCGATTTTCCGATTATTTTTTTTTTTTGTGCCTTATTTCAAGCATTGCTGTTTTCAGAAATAATTCCTTAAACGGTGGGTCTCTGCTACACTTTGAAAATGTAGCATGGCGGAAAGGCCAGGGGACTGTTTCGGTACAAACTGACCGGTTATCTCTAACGTCGGCGGGGTGCTCTCCTGCGTCAGTCTCGCGTGGACTGAAGTACGTAATACAGGGGGAGTTCTGCTGTCTTTTACTCTGTCGTTATTAACAGATTACAATCAGCTTCACGATAACAAATGAATCAAGCTTCGTGTCCTTATCAATCCATTTTAAACGATGAAGACTCTAATGTATGACTGCCCGTTGAGCAGGGCAACTGCCGTGCAGCGAACCGTTTCCCAGAGGGCCTCCGGGTCTGCGATTAGAGAACATCCATCACCAGATCCGGTGAGAAGCGGACCGATCAGCAGCGCCACGACGCCAAACTCAAGCATCCTGCTACTAGACTCTATTTCAACTTAAATGACTGGCACACAAAACCGGAAGTCCATTTGAATCCAATATTTATATGCGCTCTATTATCTTTTTTTCCGTTCTATTTAATGTCAAGTAAAGACCATTTTTACGAGATATTTACACGGCATTTAGTATTCATATTGAATGTCTGGTTCGCTATAGCCGTCGTTAAAGCAAAGATCGCTTTTCGTCCACTGCGCATCACCTCGAATGTCTATGAAGTATCGCGAGAGCGCAGCGGGATCGGTGACAACGTACCCACTGAAAACCGAGGCGTCAAGAATTTTTTTTTAATTTATTTTCGGTCCGCTTCCGCAGCGAAAGACCCAGGAACGCAGCATGCTGGAACCTTGCAACTTCCGCCCATTGTGCCGAAAACAGGAAGAGAAATTTGTTCGGCTGCTAAACCAAGAAGAAGAAAGAAAAACAAAAAAAAAAAAAAACTCCAGCCTGACAGAAAACAGCCGGTTAAATCTTCAGCGGGAACATTGGCAAAGTTAGCACCGGTGGGATTTCTGGAAACACCAAACTCTGGCACTTTTGTCTTATTTTGGCAAATTTTCTTCTCAAGCTCTTTAATAAACTGAATGAGTACAGAAAGGGCCAAAAATTATTGCTTTCCTCAATATAATTTTTGGTTTAGATGTAATTCTACCATTACTAATGCAAACTTTAAGCATTTGATTTGTTTATAGTTAATTATTTATGCTTTTTCTGGTTACAATTCTATTCCTTAATTTTAAAAATATATATTGTATCACTACAAGAAATCTCTGCATCAGGAATGATGTTTAGCACAAACGACCTGCGAATTTCTAAATCCTGGCGGGCCTCGATGAAGTTACAAAAAATCTTATGATAATGGAGCGTCTACTACCCCTACTTCTGTTTCTGTGTATGTGTCTCTCTTTCTATTTGTCCGCCTATCTTACGTTTTCCCAGCATGATTTTTGCACTTGTCAAACCCTCACATCATCAGGGACTAAGGGCAACAGCTATGTATTTGTATCGTGACCTCATCAAACTGGCTCTAGTTGTTGCGTTTCCCAACGGATTTCCATGGAGTTTGAATTCAGTGAGTGCAGTCTCTAGTTGTCTTTCATCAAGGTCAGTCTATATCGATTTGTTAATGGTCAGCTTTACTTCCTTGGCCATCCCATCAAACAGTGCCACGACGAAAAGCTCGAATGGATTGGTATGTATCTCAAAAAGGTTGTAATATTGTTGAGGATGTTGTTACTTTTCTCTTTGTTTGGATGAGAGAATTGATCTAACAGACGTAGGTCAACTAATAGTTTTTGTTTGTATTAATCGGTGAGGACTTGCCCGAAGAATTACACGACCTCTTTCCATCGCCCGGTGCTACCAAAGGAACTGATATTCATGAAGCGGTGCAGAAGTATGTGACTAAGCGGGGATTTTGAAAAAATGTTCATGCGTAATGACTGATGGGGGCATAGGATGTGGTTTGGATGAAGAATGGGTTTTGTCGGCTCCTAAAACAAACAGGAGTGAGATGCTCTACAATTCACTGTATTATTCACCAGGAGTCATTGTGTTCTAAATTAGTAAAACAAAGATAATGTCATGGAAAAGTAGTAGTTAAGATAACAAATGCCTTTCTAGGAAGCAACAAGTCACTTACACATCGCAAGTTTCGAGCATTTTAGAGGAAATGGAAGCCCAGGTACGAAGAGCTAATTCTTCATTCCGAAATACGTTGGTTTAGTGCCGGAAAATGTCTTAAGAGCTTTTTTTGAGATGAGGAAAGTGATTCCATTATTTCTGAGAAAAGTAATTAGATCTAACACTACTGGTCTTGGAAAAGAATGAACTAATTCTGGTTTTCAAGTGAATTAGTCTTAGCGGATATCACAAATCATCTGAATCTGTTGGATTTAAAATTGCAAGGGAAGCATAAAAGTTCCTCTCATTTTTTTGGCCAATGTGCAGGGATTCCAAAATAAAATAAAATTATTTGAGAAAAAATTACCTTACTGACTTTCCTTCATGTGTAAAAATATCCGAGGAACTGCGTGAAGGCTCAGATTTAGTTTTCACCTGCCAATATATAGTGGACATTTTGGGACCGTTTTTCAGACTTTGAAAATATGACAGGTGACAGCCTTGTTTAATAATCCACTCTGTGTAGTGATTGCGAACCAACCCCCGATCAGTCTCAACTGGAGCCGGGCGACTTACAGGCAGACCCCACCTTTTTTTTTTCAGTGAGCAGAAAAGAGCTATGGTCTTCTTCAGACTTTTAGCCCAAGAATGATATCTAAACGCGAGAGACTTTGGATTAGAGACGTGTTCTGTGTTTGGAACTACTTACTTGCGCGAGAGCGCCTTCTCCAACACGGACTTTATAAAGCCTCGTTACCGTTCAGCCCTGGCAGATGAACAGCTGGACCACTCGCCGAGACTCGCCATAACCAACATAGATGCGGACATACCCGGCTTGGTTAAAGAGAACAGCCCTGTGTGTCCTCTAACTTTGTTTCAACAAAACATTTCAACAAGAGAGAGATGTAGCTAGTAAAGATTTAAGATATTGAAAAGTGCGTTTCATTTAATGATCTTTTGCAATCTTTATTTTTAAATTAATTTTCCAGAGTGCAGCCCCTTGATGGATACTTCGTGAAGTTGCGAGCTGGATAGCCCTGATCTAGATAATAGCCCTGATCTAGATAATTTTTAATTAGCTTTATTATGCTAAAAGTAAAGGCTTTTATACATTGTAATGTTCACAATGAAGATCGATATTTTGTTTGAATAATAAGGCACTGCAATAATTTTGGATACCACTGTACATGAATGTTAGTAGTATTAAATAAATACCAATGAAAACGTAAAGAAACTCCGCAACTAATTAGCTAATTTAAATTCCTACCCGCAGCGCGATTGATACTCACTTTTACCATTTTAAAGCATTTCGTTGTTCTATACTGTTATATTTCAGATGTCTTACTAACTGGTTGCCATAACGATTCACAAAAGCTGCTCTTTTTGTAACTTCTCAAAGCTATAAATACCCAATTTCTTTTTCTTTATTCTGTGATGATGGCCAGCAGGGGGGGGAGGGGTTGGTATCAATCTGATATCAAACCAGAAATATACTTTTGTCATTTTGACGATTCTAAAAAGCAAAATTGTGGTAGAAGGTAGATCGGCCGTATTAATTGTTGATTGGATTTTTAAAATGAACCTAATAACCGAGTACCTTGTTTGCTCGTTGCTATAACAGTTAATGGAAGAATTTCGGCTTGTTCTCAGAACATGATTAGAAGACTTCAACCTTTAATTCATTTATCTTGATAGCAAAGTGAAGAAAATAATAGTTATTAGTATTCTACAGGCGGACCAGCCCCCGCATCTCATCATTACCAGAACTTTCCTGAGAGCGAAAGCGAAAAGGTGGGTGGGCAGATTTCCTAAAAGACATAGTTCTGAACTAGTCTAGCTCAGGATCATGCACGACACTTAGCGCCATTTAATTAGAACAAGGATTTTTACATCCAAAGCACTTACCGCTCGAATCACGAAAATCCCACGGGATTCCTGCTCATCAGACTACGCAATTACAGTATCTCCGGAGAACATGCACAATCTAAAGTTGAACGGTGCGAGACCGCAAGAACACCATTCAATAGTCGAGGAGCGACCAATTTAGGATCATCAGCCAGAATTATTGACCTTTTGTTTTGCTACAATGAATTCATCACCGCATCTCGAGTCCGAGTAAGAAGAGTTCACATTTTACGCATAACATTGTACGAAATAATCAAATCATACCAGGAGCATCAAATGATTTGGTGGAGTGATAGAGATTGTATCTTATCTTTTATCTGTTGTGACAACGGAAATCTAGTTAACGTACATTAACATTTTCTAATCTACAACAACAACGGGGAAAATGTTGTTTAGAATATTTTATTTAAGAGTAAAACAATTGATTAATTCGAGAATGTAAAGAGATAATTTAACATCCGGTTCGCCAGAAAACCTGGCATGTATTTTCGTCAGTTTTATGAGGAACCATTGGCACTGGACATTTTCTAATAGCGTTACAGTTAAGCTTTCCGATTGTCTTGTGATCTGGAAACTCCAAAATTGAACTCGTTTTAATTTCTTCATCTTCGTTCATGAGAAGTATAGAAAAGGTATAAATATGTATTGAAATAGTATGGAAAGTGCAGAGATAACATGCAAATGTAAGAAAAGAACATGTTGCGATAAGTCTTATGCATGCAGTCGCTGTGGAATCTTTTGCGAAGGCTCTGGTCCTTCAGGAAGGGTGCCCGAAGGCCAGAAGAGGGGACAACCTCGGGAGTTACAACAATACAACAACAAAAAAAGTTTAAGAAAAGAGATAAGGACTAAAGTTTGTGGATGACGATGACAAAGAGGAAGACTCTAGTAGAAGAAGTAGATGCTTCTGATAAAGTTCCTGGTACAGCTCTCAATAGTATTCTTCAAATTCGAGATCCTTTGGAATTAGGTATTGGTAGTGGGCATAGTTTTCCTTGACTTCATGCCCGTACGGAGAAGAATTGGAATGAATCTGATCATGAGAATACAGGTGTTTCGCTGATCAAGCAGTTAATGCATTATGCCAGATCATTTTCCTGAGTGAGTTCTTGCTTCAGCTACCTCGAATAAAGTGAGGATTCGAAAAGATCATAGATGATGATAATGCTGTGATCATGAATGCAGAAGCATTCAAACACCTTTATGTCATCATCTCAACGACATTTTTGTTCAGCGCATTGGCGAAGCTACGCCAGCGAATGCTCCACGCACGAGTCATCAAGGAGCGACGCCCCCAACCAACTGACACCCCCCCCCCACAAACTTAAAATAGTGTTCCATATTCTTCGGATATCCAAATCCAATCTGAGATATCTTCCAGGAAAACAACACAACAACAACACAACAACAACAACAACAATAATAATAATAAATAATAATAATATGATAATGATGATAATAATAATAATAATAATAATGATAATAATGAATAATAATGAAATGATGATGATGATGTACGTGTGATTCAGGTATGGATTTATGCCATTTTTGAGTCAAGGAAGAGCTGTCCGGAACCACGACCAAACATTTTCCTCGACGCTATACTTAAACCCTGTCTCGCGAACTCAGTGTTAGAATGGATGATCACTTTAGTTCTATTTCGCAGTTTTAAAAAATACTGAATTGAAACGCTGTTTACGGATTCCTGCCAAGCGTTTCGATGGTTTGTTGTAGTTCTGTTGTGTGTTTCCTGTAATCCATTTATCCTGACAGCTAGGTCGGCTTTGTTTCACTCGATGACAGACGCACAAAAACTGGCGAACGTAGTAACTACGGCCAGCTGACCGGTTCGGTCGGCTCTTGGTCAGCAGACCGAGACCGGGCCGTTCGCCAGTCTTGCAGCGACAGCACGTCATTGAGTGCCTCGAAACCCGGACATCCAACCGAGTCTTTCGCAGGCATGTACGCACTAAAACAATCCTGGATTTAATGGTACGAAGAGTAACAAGATTGCAAACTTTGGATGTGTCTAGAAGTCTGCCATGTTATCCTGGCGCCCTTAAATTGGTATTGACACTTTGCCACTCAGTCTGTACAACAGCTTCGTTTAATTGGAATTTATTTGTGTGTGCAAGGCATTTTAACACTATGGCTATAACGTGACCGACAGGAAATCCCAGTTATTACTGCTACCACAGTAAATTAAGTCTGGGAACTTCTTCTACTGGAATGTAGACGCTGATTTGTGCTTTTGAAAGTAACAGAAGAAAAGAATTTTTAAAATTTAATATCAACAAAAGTCTGCATGTTCATGTTGCCTTTTGTTTGTTCACACTTTTCTTTAGAGTTCTTGTTTTTTTAATTATTTCAATATCAGTGCGTATGCTTATTATTATTATATTATTATTTTATTATTATTATTATATTATTATTATATTATTATTATTTTGTTGTTTGTTGTTGTTGTTGTTGTTGTTGTTGTTGTTGTTGTTGTTGTTGTTTGTCGTCGTCGTGTCGTCGTCGTCGTCGTCGTATTCGGCTCAGTCTCTCCCCTTTCTACCGAAAACTTCCTGTACAAGTGGCTCAGGTGGTATTTACTAGGCAGATAAATCTTTCTGATTATTTGCTGTTTCAAGTATCTTTCTCTTTTGTAATTTTACTTTGTTGTATTTGCCGGGATCATATCCGGGGTTTTGTACCTTCTCTTATTAATTTGTCCAGGTGTACCAGTCATTATCGTGACTGAAGCAGTCTTCATATCTTATTTTCTAGTGACTCCGGTCGTTGAGTCTTTGTATTTTGACTATTTCTCTACTCCCTTAATGGTTGCAGCAGCTCTCTCTCTCTCTCTCTCTATCTCTCTCTCTCTCTATGTGACATCATCTCTCTCTCTCTCTGTGTGTACTGATCTCTCATCTCTCTCTCTCTCTATGACATCATCTCTCTGTACTAACGTCATCTTTCTGTATGACGTCATCTTTCTCTCTCTCTCTGTGTGTACTGACGTCATCTCTCTCTCTGCACTGACATCATCTCTCTCTCTCTCTCTCTCTCTATGACATCATCTCTCTCTGTACTAACGTCATCTTCTGTATGACGTCATCATCTCTCTCTCTCTCTTGACATCATCTCTCTCTGTACTAACGTCATCTTCTGTATGACGTCATCTCTCTCTCTCTATGACATCATCTCTCTGTACTAACGTCATCTTTCTGTATGACGTCATCATCTCTCTCTCTTCTCTCTCTCTCTCTCTCTCTCTCTCCTCTCTCTCTCTCTCTCTCTCTCTCTCTCCCCGATGGTAGGGATACGTCGGCAAGTCAATCATCAAACAGGTTTTCTGTTCCTTGCCCATTAGGACGATATCCGGGCGATTTACTTTTATTTCTCTGTCGGAGTGTACCGGCATTTCCCAGAGACTGATCACCTGATCATTTTCTTGCAATGCCTCCGGTTTATATTCGTATAACTTACCTGTTACCGGTAGCTTGTAGTGAATGTAGCCTCCGTTTTCCTGTAGCTTTGCATTCGTTCGTTTTTTAACTAATTTTGGGAATCCTGTTACTTTGTTCCATGGGTCAATTGAAAGCTCCACGTATTTCGCATTTAGAATCTAGGTCCTGTTTCATAACGGTCTTCTAGCGGTATCTTGTAGTCAAACCTTGGTCTAGTGTTGTTGTTATTAAATCTGCTATTAATGCAGGGATTCTTATTCCCTTATTTACTCCCCTTAGTCCAATTTGATCATTCTAGTCCTTTTGCTATGCTTTCTCTGTTTTATCGTATTGTACCTTGCTATTCCTTTTCAGTTCCTTCACTTTTGGACTGGGGATATATTTGTATTTTTAAAATAGCTCACCGCTTTCTGCTTCTGATCCGTACTCTTTGGCTCTGTATGCAGAGCGTATTATCCTTGCTCTCTCTCATGTTGGTTTACAATTGCTCTCGAACAGAGTTCCAAACTATTGTTAGTGTCTTTGTCATCTCCATCCTCCTTTATCTTCATATCTAAGCTGGCACAAGCGTTCAACATCTATTTCGGATGGTACATTACTAATAGCAATCTGGGTTTAGTATCTAGTTTTCTAATTCACAGATTTTTTTTACTTTCTGATGTAAAAACTGCCACAACTGGTATTCTCAAACTGCCGATGGCTTCTATTCTATTTTCTGAGTTATTTTCGTATTTTAATATTATTCTAAATTTTCTTTAGTATATATAATTCTTTATTCTTCTTTCATCGTCCAATCTTCTTCATTCCCTTCAAATATTTCTGCTTCTTCTCGTTTGTCGCCTGTTTGAATCAAGTTTCCTCTCTGGAAACCTCTCCTTTAACGCACTTATTCGGCCAAACTGGCATTTTGATCTCTTCATTAAATCCTTTCACTATATGCAGTTGTCATCCGATCGGTCTGTCGTCCTTAGTAAATAATGTCGAGTCTAGAAAAAATGACTGGTGCATTCACCTTGCAGATTGCATCTAGTTACTTTTAGGGTTTGTTAAGCGGAGTCAAGGTCAGGCAGGAACAAAAAAGGGGGAGTTGCAGTAAATTTTGGACTGTACCATGTTTGATGTAAATGAAATCTTGTCAGTGTGCGTTTTGGGTAACTAAGTATCATTTTGATTTCCACTCGGAAGCCAGGAATCATTACCTGGTTGTCATAGGTGTTTTTCTTTTGTAGTTTTCTTTCGTATCTTGAGCTTTTTGGCAGAAAAAGTGCTGTGGCCTGAGTTATCCATTATTGGTTCCTAGTTGGATCGTCCGCCGCATCAGTGTATTTCTGAATAAGTCTTCAGGCGATTTGCTCAAGATATTTTGAGCCAGAAATTGTGTACTTTATCTAAATCTGTGGATTTCCAATAAGTTGTTCCTTTCGATCCTGATTTTGTTTTATCCGTAGATGTGTCTCCCATCTTTTTCTTATTCCACTTTTCTTTTTCTTTTTCTTGTTATCTTGCATAATTAACAACAACAACGTGGTGCATTTCTTCTTCTGCCAGTCGATCTGGCTGATCCACGTGTATCTGGTGTTTCCTGAGATTTTTACCAAAGTTCTTTGAGTTCTGTGAGTAGTTTGTTCCGTCTGAATTGTTTATTTCTTTTGTTTTGTCCATATCTCTTTATTTTCTGTCCATTTGCTTGTAATTGCTGCCTCAGTATTTTTTTGACGACTGGAATCTGTTTCTACAGTCAAGCTATACTTCCTGATAATTCTTCTTTTCTTCTTGACCGATATGTTAGATGATTCTGATGTAACTGCGCTAAGAAACTGACCTCGTCTTTGTTCGATGCTTTTTCTCAGGTCTGTTTCCACCCCGCAAGATGGCGGTCCCCGACCCCCTTTTTTAAAATTTCTTTCCCTTCTTCACTCGAATGCTTTTATGTTTCGTGATAACGAGTTCTGCTACTGCACTCACAGGTTAGTTAGCTCACTCACTCGGGCTAGATCCAGTTCATTCCCTTGGTTTTCTCCGATCTCTTTAAGAACTTAATTTCCTTCTTTTTCCATCTTTCATCATTTTTCGAGGATTTCCCCATCACTCTCTCTCTCTCTGTCAGTCTGACGTAATCTCTCTGATCTAGATCTCTCTGCGCTCTCTCTCTCTCTCTCTCCTCTCGCTCTCGTCGTACTGACGTCACCTCTCTCTCTCTCTCTCTCTCGTTTCATCTTTGCCCTCATTCTCTTGGTGTTTTAGGTTTTCCCATTTTATCAGAATTTCTTCCTTAAGTTCAGATGATGGCGACCCGCTTCACCATCTCCATTTCGCACTTCTGGTATTTCTATTTCTCTTTCTTCTCCGGATTATTATCCTGCTTGAGTGTTTTCATTATTCTCTTGATCATTTGTCTGTTCTTCTCTTTGACGGATTCTCAATTCTACTTTCGTTTTTGTGTTTCACCTTCTCTGATGCGACCCCAGCCCCGTCCACCTCCGAGGAACAGGCTATTGCTCACCCACAGGTCCAGCGATGCCGTTTGATTCTCTGGTTCCTCTTGTGGACGGCAGAACTAAGGAAGCTGAGGCTGCCCAAAATCTTCTTCTTCTTCTTCTTCTTTCTATTCTTTATTCCTTCTTATCTTATTCATCAGGATTATTATTAGATTATTATTATTATTATAGTATTATTATTATTAATTAGGATTATTAGTATTATTATTATTATTATTAATTATTATTAGTATCATTATGATCATCATTAGGATCATATTAGCATGATATAGGATTCGTAGTATCATTATTATTATTATTAGTATATTTTATATGATTATCATTATTATTATTATTATTATCTTATTATCATTGTTATATTATCATTCATTATTATTATTATATTATTATTATTATTATATTATTATTATTATTATTTTATTATTATTATTATTATATTATTATTTAAACCGCTGGAGTCTGCATTTGCATTTAGTATTCATCATTTCAATTAAGCCACAGATCTAGAAGGAACTGAGTTAACTTTATCCTGCTGCTACTTTCAAATTTCCACAAAAATTTTATTAAAATATCTTTTCCTTTAAATGGAATAGCCCCTAACTAAACTGGCGAATTATTTATTTTAAAAAAAAAAAACTTAACCAATTTAGTAAATGTTCCGTTGTGCTGCACATAATTTTAAAACAACTGCGTGGCGAAAAACACGGATGCTGAATTACTTTACTTTGCGTTTAATTTGAAGTAAATTACGAATTTAAGTCAATATGCATTTTGCCATCTGTAGAAGAGTCGCAGTAAGGTCAGACTCTCGCGCATTGTACAGAAACTGTTTCCTTGCATTCGGAACGGCGTATTTTGTCTCCCTGTACGCTTAGCTGCCCACCTACAGAACACAGACTGATCGCATTAATCCACTTCGTTTCTAAGTCAAATACGGCCACTTAATGCTGTGGTGGACTCAGAACTAAATGCTGGCAAATAAAAACCTTTCATTTCTCTTTACTAAATCAAGAACATCACCTCTAACTTAACGTCAGCCTGAAATAACCTCATATAAGTGCGCGCTATACACACACACACACCACACACACACACCACGCACGTGCGCACCTTAGTGTGTTTGACATCCATTAGCTTATTAAAAGAGAAGAAGAAAAATGTTTTCATTAATGTCCATTAACAGAACGTTTCAGAGATAGCTGCAAGCACTTAAAAAATAAAAAATATGCTGGAAATTTATGATCTGATTATTTCTAGTTTTTATTTATTCGTTCGTTCCAGCCGTTGAAAAGCAGCTGTTAACGCAGTCGTTCGTTCGTTCGCCGAGGACAAGGCCCCAGGAAGCTGGGAGTAACTCGGAAAGCCTTATCCTTGCCCGGGTCTGCGAGCTAGGAGGAGGCGCCGAGGGGATGAGTCCGACCGACCGAGTTATCCGGCCACGGTCCGTTAGGCGGGTGGTTGGAAGACGGGCCTGCTGTCTGTCGTCCCGCCGTTATATGGGATCCCTTCAGTATCCAGAAGGGGAAGAGAACCGGAGATGGGTGGGTGGCCGGCTGATGAAGAACAGAGAAGAGAAGAACCTAGGCCAGGCCGCGCTGACCAGCTCCCTGACTCGACCACCGCTCGCTCTAGGGAATTCTTATTCAGAATTAATGCAGCGCCGAAGTGTGCCAGTAGAAACTCTTACTTTGTCGCCATAGCTAAACAAAGTCTTGGAGAAGTCCGCCTGCATCAATAATGACAGACAAATTCTTACTTTTATCGTAAGCGATGCTTCGCTTGACACACGTCACAGTTGTGCAAAGATAGTCAGGCGCCGGCGTGGAAGTTTACGTCGCTATCTTTGAATCTCCAGAACACGATGGCTGTCTCCGAAGATTTGTTAAGTGTATTCAACTAATCATTTCTCATGAGTGATCAATAGTTTTTCGATGAGTAACTTTAGCATTAAAACCTAAACAGAAACTTAACATTAGCAAAACAGCCAACCAAATGTTGCTATGAACATATTTATTCTATGAGCAATACACTGCCTTGACAAAATATAAGTGAGGTTACTATGAGGGACATTCAAATGATACCAGAGCGGGGACTATTGCGACGATGCTATTTTTCGGTCGGAGTTCCATTTAAACTTACGCCAATTTCCGGAAATGTCTCGCTTGTGGTGTGAGTACCTGCAGACTTATGGACTTCCTCTGGTCTGCACTTGTTCTTAATGGCTTGTGTGCATCACGTGACTAGAATGGCTGATCCTAGTCTCATTCTAGTATCTATTTACTCATGTCAAGTCCCTGTGCATGTTTAAAACTTTGGACAGTTGTTTCTTCGAATGCGCGTGTTACACAGAATCGAGACTTTAAACATCAGCCGAGGCAGTAAAACAGAAGATTTATACGAGTAACGACTAATCTCAACAGTAGTAGGATCCAAAGCAGAAACTTTACATGTGACGCTCGATCACACGACTTCACAAACAAGGCAAGATTTTAAATACTCTTATTATGCAAAAATAACAGATAAAATACTAATGTTTTACTGAATCTAATCAGAATAACTTCTTTGTTTTTCCTCATTGTTTGAAAGGGGTTACTTCAGATTCTGATCTGTAAATAAAAATAGAGAATAAACTACTAGCTGGTATCATAATAATTCCTGTTTTTTAATTTTTTAAAACTTTTGTTAGTAAGGAGTTTGTCTGTAGATTCATGGAAACCCTACTAAGCGAGAAAAGATAAATACTATAAAGGAACATACTGGCGTGACTTTCTGTCAGTGACGAGAGAGAGAGAGAAGAGAGAGAGAGAGACATGGAAGAGCAAGAGAGACATGGAGAGGATGGAGAGAGAGAGAGGAGAGCGAGAAATGGAGAGAAGAGAGATGGTGAGAGAGAGATGGAGAGAGAGAGAGAGAGAGAGAGAGGGAGAGGAGAGAGAGAGGAGAGAGAGAGAGAGATGACGTGAGTACAAAGAGAGAGAGGATTTTTGCTTTGTTTTATGTAGAATAAATTATCAATTGTTTACGAATTTAACAAACAGATGAAAAGTTAGGTTGAGATTTAGTTCCTTGCATGAAAAAAACTCCTCTTCTCTGAGATAAAATGCTACCAAATACTCGTTAAAATGGAGCTTTTGCTATACACACTGTTTTCTGAAATCTAACTGCATCGGAGTCGCAGCTGATTCCTATGGATGGTCCGTGACGCTGGTGACAGCAGATGGCCGAAAAGAGACCTGTCCATTTCCATACACTCAAAACCACCGAAAAGACCTATTAGGTCTCTTCTTAAAAGTGTAAAGTCACGTCTCGGTGTCTGTTGATCGTTTGGCATTATTCCGAATGCTTAATACCTGGAAACATACTACCTGATTCGTTCTTCTGTTAAATCACTATCCGTCTATTTAATCAGTAAGATCCCTTTAAAGAAAAGAATTTTCTAATTTGTTTATTCTGTTTCTTTTAGAGTCCCCCCTCCCTCCCCTCGCACTGTTTCTGAAAGAGCATAAAAACACGTGGAATTCCGGTTAATTAGCTTTTTTAAGGTGGATTAACGAACCCTGCCCGACCCATGTAGAATTTATTTTAGTCCCCTGATTGTGGTTTACATCCCGAACCATTAGTTATTCTCACATAAAACCAGATGACTACTCCCGCGCCATTACTCTAGAATTAATCAAATTAACTGCCGGCTATTCGTAAACACATCACCAGGTGATTTATTCACCAAAGCGGTAAATATAAAAAAAAAAAAACAACATGTCACAATAGAAGGATGAGTTACCTCCCCTCCCTCCCTCCTTCCCCCACAACTGACTGCGAGTGATTGACGCCAGGAAGATAACGGGGAGGAAGCACCACTCGTCTGCTGGGATGGCTGCAGTAATTCCGTTCTTTTAAAAAAAAACTATAGTAATAAAACCACCCACCGGTGGGGGGGGGGTGGGTGAAGGACTACACTTCGCTAATACTGTAAATCGCCAAGTTAAAAGGAAGAAGTGACAGATAATCCCCCGGGTAACGAACATCCGTCCGCCTAAATCCGGACTGAGGCAGCTGTCGGCCCTCACCGTGTAACCGGTCCAGGGCCGTCTGGACAAAGCATCGTCATCGCAGACAGTACCGCTTTAATGGTCACCTGCATTATTTTCGAGACAAATGGACGGGTGCGAGTCAGACAAGTCGACATTAAGTCGTCTTCCTGTCGCTTAACTTATGAAATTTCCTCAAATTACCGATTTAAGAAGAGAGATCGTTACGGAAAAAATCTCGTTTAGTGGAGGCGTAATTCTTTCTGCTAACGAGGTTTCTTTAATCAAGTTATCAAGCGAAAATATGCATTTGTCGAAAGGGCTTAAGGCCAGAAAAACTGAACAAAAATTAAGAAAACGATGAGAGAGAGAGAAAAAGAATGACGTTAGTACAGAGAGAGAGGAAGAGGGAGAGAGAGAGAATGACGTCAGTACACAGAGAGAGAATGACGTTAGTACAGAGAGAGAGATGGGGAGAGAGAGAATGACGTTAGTACACAGAGAGAGAATGACGTTAGTACACAGAGAGAGAATGACGTTAGTACAGAGGGAGAGAGAGAGAATGACGTTAGTACAGAGAGAGAGATGGGGAGAGAGAGAATGACGTTAGTACACAGAGAGAGAATGACGTTAGTACAGAGAGAGAGATGGGGAGAGAGAGAATGACGTTAGTACACAGAGAGAGAATGACGTTAGTACACAGAGAGAGAATGACGTTAGTACAGAGAGGGGGGGGAGAGAGGAGAATGACGTTAGTACACAGAGAGAGATAGACAGAGAGAGATGGGGAGAGAGAGAATGACGTTAGTACACAGAGAGAGAATGACGTTAGTACAGAGAGAGAGATGGGGAGAGAGAGAATGACGTCAGTACACAGAGAGAGAATGACGTTAGTACAGAGAGAGGGGGGAGAGAGAGAATGAATTAGTACAGAGAGAGGGGGGGGGGGAGAGAATGACGTCAGTACCACACAGAGAGAAGAATGACGTCAGTATACAGAGAGAGGAAGAGGGAGAGAGATGACGTTAGTACAGAGAGGGAGAGAGAGAGAGAATGACGTTAGTACAGAGAGGGAGAGGGAGAGTAAATCCTAAAGTGGGCTGACATTATAGACCTGTGATACTAAATGAGTCACGGTTTGTGCATTATTATGGGATGATGTGTTTTTTTCTTTCCAAGGCGATGGTCTTGTTATCTGCGCGTCAGATTTGGTAAGCCCTTTCTTCTCAGCGAATTTTGCCCTAACCCCTTGACCCTTGTGCGGCCTAATGGCCTAACAAGATCTTCGTTTGGCCGGCGACCCTTCCAAGTGAATCAGACGGAGCCGGATATTTGGGCCCGGCCGCGTCACTCACTCACTCACTCACGGCCAACTGCTCTCTCGCTCTCTCTGGTCTTTCTCGTGCTCGCAGATCGCCCATTCTCTACGACTTTATTGCCTTGATTAACTCTAATGGATCCAAATCAAATCGAAATCAAGTGCAATTTAGACGTCGTTACTTCTGACAGAACTTTTGCCGCCAACCAATTAGCACAATACAGAAATAATGAATTCTGATCGGTCCGCTAGCTCGAGTACTACTTTGAGATTTTCACCCCGACCATTCGCTTCTTGATTTCAGCAGAAAAAGGTGTCTATCCGAAACAGATGGCTGTAACGTTTACTTTTTTTTTGTTTTTTAAGTTTTCAAAGCTTTCGCGAAAGGGAGGAATTATTTACATATTGGCAAGAAAATCTACCTGATCACTAAGAATTATGTTGCAGCCGAAAAAAGACAACTTTTACGTAAATTTGATTTATTAAAGCCAAATGATTTAAAATTAACATCTTCAGCGAGATTTACCAAAGGCAGTTTCACTTTCAATGTTATTTTTTTTAATTATAATTTTTTAAGTATAGTTTAAAAAAAAACACAAACTTTTTAGTGGGTATTGTAGTTTATATTTAAATAAATTTCAAATGTGACCTTACTAAGAACTAATATTGTATGGATGCTTATTGATGTGTTTGACAAAGATTCCACTGTTCCTGTCTTTTATAACTGCTGATATTACTGATTTTTGTTTTGCTTTCTAAACGCATGTTTTACGTGATTTATCGCATGCTAACAAGTATTGCGGGAATGCTTAAATAGTATTTGATAGGACCCGTCTCCCCCGAGCGAGAATGGTACGTAAAGATGCCTAACCTTGGAGACAATTATCCGCGAGCGATGACTGGTTTCAGCAGCTCGTAACTACATTAAAGAAAACGAGTGCGCTTTAACTAAATCATTAAAGGGGCACATTAAAGTCAATCTAAAGTATAATTGAAACCGCGTTTTTATTTGGAAGTTGCTCACTCAGTTCATAGGGAAAAAAAGAAGATAATTATTTGAATCTGGAGACTTTATCTAAGGAGTGCCGAATTATTGGATGGATGGAGCTGACCGAAGAAAGGTCGTTTTTTTTCCGTGCTAATAAGGAAGGGAGTCGGCAAAAATAATGAAGCGGTCGCGACACGGATCGTTGAATAGCGACCCGACTGAAGGGTTGACGGTTCCCCTTTGACAAGTAGTCACGGTCTGTTATACCCGATGATGCCGGTCTATATTACTTAAGCTCCCTCCTCCTTTCTGTTTTGTTTCTTATTACTGTCGTCACGGAAGTCATCCTGCGATGGCATTATTGGGACCACCTTAGAATTCTATACCAGGACGAGTGCAAGTTCTCTTGTAAAAATGCTGGCCGTTTTTTTCACGTGCATATGTTATTTATTATTATTATTATTATTATTATTATTATTATTATTATTATTATTATTATTATTATTATTATTATTATTCGGTTACCCATTTTCTCGTTTTTCGGTACGGCGACGCCACCGCTTAGCCTACAGTGGTGAAAGGGTTTCCGCTGGACTTGTTGGTCCAGTCCAGGAAGTGCAAACTCCCGGACTGTTTGGAGGGGGGAGGATCTCCTCAGCCACGCCCCAACGAGACACATTAGCGGACCACCAGAATCTCCCTGTCAACGATATAAAGGAGCATCCTATACATCCCACTACTGAATAAAAGCAGCGATTGGAAAGAATGATAACAAAAGTAAATAAATAAATACAGTTTTGTGTATTGTTTGTTTTCGCTACATAACATTTATAAGTTCTTATACACCAGTAACGTTTTTATATGTAAATTAAACAAAATTAGGTCAGTAATACTTGATTTATCAAAATTATTATGATATGTTAAGCCATTTTGAGGGACCTTAGATGTCACACAGATCGTAAAATTAGAGTTATCTCACCTTGACGTGCCTCAAACTTTTAGAACCAAAAGTATTATCAGGAAAGATAACTCGCTTTCTGTTAGTGAAGAAAGAGGTTCGTATGCATGTATATGTTGACGTATTTCCCGTTACTTTGCGCAATACTGCTTTAATTTGTAGATATTCTACGGATTCAATCGATCAAAAATTCCATCGCTTAGTTTATGCCATTTTGAAAACGTAACAAAGCGTTTTTTGTTAACTTTTTTTTTTAAAAAAAAAAATTCTTTGAGATTTAAACGAATAATTTAAAAAAATTGCAACAAAGAGAAAAATATTTTCCCGGAAAACAACATGACGTCGTTCTTTCTGTTAATTGAGTTGGGTAATTACTTTCCATTTTATTTCATGGGAAAATATTAAGCCATAAAAAAATAAAGACAATTAATTAAAGCTCCAAAGATAATAAGGTATCTGATAAAGTAAACAGATATTTATTTTTTTTTATTTTTTTTCAAACGCAACCGACAAAGTGTCTGCCCACAACTTTGCGCATACGATGCTTGTATGTGAAGGGAGGCTGAAGTGCGACCCGGAATCATCGTGTACATCTTCCCAAGTCCTATGATGACTCGGTGAACTGGAAACGTCTGTAACAGCTGCTGTGACATTCGCCAAAAGATAACGAAGAAGCCCGTGAATTAATGGACTCAGTTATTTCCAAAACTGAAACATTTTCTATAATTAAAAATCTTTTTTTTTTTCAATATAATTTTACCAAACTTAAGCTTCTGATACTCTCAAACACGTGTGGGCGACGCCATCGCTCTCCTGCCGTGCATAGACAGTGTCGGACACGGAGTTCGGTACGTCATGATGTGACGTAAGACATTCGTAGGGTTCATGACCCCCCCACTAACTACTTTGTCCATTCCCCTCCCAGAAAAAAAAAACTCAGAGTTCGAATCTGTTCTTACCCAACCTTTTGTTGTCCGGTGCTGCTGCAGCGCCCGGGGACCTGCTGCACCTGGCTTGTCTCCAATGTCACTGTTTCTACTGCTGAATGCAGATAGCGCCATTTCACACTTGGATGACCGATACCAGATTCATCAGACACGTGTTCAGCAGGTGCACGTGAACGCTTTTATGGCTTGGTGCCCTCTTTTGTGAGAAACTCTATCACATTTCTTTGTTTCGACGCACTATTTGTGGTTTTGGCCACCGGTGCTGCCACCTGCAGAGTAACAGTGAAACTACCGATGTTAGTGACGACAGGCTTGTGCGAATAGCAGTCTCTCTGCACTTTTAATCAAAAATAGCCGAATCATTAAGGAACTGACCAGCTGCCATTTCTCGTCTCCTCCATCCTTATGGCGGGCACGGAAGTTACGCCCAGCGCCACGGTCCACTCAGTGAAACGGTGAAAAATGGATACCACGATACCTCGGGAATTCAAAAGGTTTACAGTATAAGAATGACATTAAATTGTACATTTTTTTTTTTTTTTAAAAAGGTACTAAGTATTTTATAGATTCGGTTCACATCTCCTTCTATAGATAAACGAACACTTAATTCTGTCGGTTTGCTCCCTAACCGGAGACCCTTGTGTAATAAGTCGCCTATACCATAGATTTCAAAAGCCAATTCGGTAAAACGGAAACTCTCATAGCTCTCCTGTACAGAAGACCAGAGACAGTATTATTCGCGTCATAGTTCTGGACAATGTTCTCTGACGCTCTGGTGTATGAGATTCTGTGATGGTTTGTGACGTTACTAATTTTCTTGCTGTCGCTTTAACAGAGTTCCGAACCGCAAATAGCCAGGCTTAGTTAATCATTTATTATACGTAGTTATATTTCGAATCATCGAATGGAGAGCAGTAGATTCTTTCAAAATATAAAAAACAAACAAACAACTAAATAATAAAGTACTGTAGGAAAACAAAACGAAAGAACGTTTGTTACACGGGAACTGCCAAACGTTACACCGGTTGTCAGTTTATTTCTACATTCTTTAAAGCGACTATCTTTCAGAATTGCCACAGAAATTATATGTAGGGGCGAACGGCACCGACACGTGTAACACATGGATTATCTCCCCGTTCTCGTTATATTTTTTTTGTCGGTCCAGGGTCAGAAGAGGAAGTTGGTAAGTTTTATGGCTTTCTTTACTTATAACTAAACGTTTTCGTCTTCCATAGTGGCATGTGGCTGAATTCTGCCGATTTTTGTTGCTTTGTTAACTCGAGATTAATCGATAATCCGAGAAAGAAATGTTCTCCAATCCATTTACCTAGGAGAGTGGGCAGGTAGTTACGGGGTCATGCGATAAGCCGTTTGATCGAAACTGTTTATCTTCTAAAAACAAACTTGAGAGAACCTTCAGCTTGATCTCCAGCCAACCGCGTCGATCGCGCTCTCCGCCTCCGACACCCTCCGGCCGGCTCCCCCCTCCCTCCTGATGCTTCAAACAGCGACCGCGATGTAACTCAGGGTCTCTCTCTCTCTCTCTCTCTCTCTCTCTCTCTCTCTCTCTCTCTCTGTCTCTCTCTCTCCTCCACTCTCTCTCTCTCGCTCTCTCTCTGTAATGAAGTCATCACTCTCTCCTGTCAGCACTGACGTCATCTCTCTCTCTCTCCTCTGTAATGAAGTCATCACTCTCTCTGTCAGCACTGACGTCATCTCTCTCTCTCTTTATCTCTCTCTCTCTGTGTCGTACTGATGTCATCTCTCTCTCTCCCTCTCTCTCTCTCCCCCCTCCATCTCTCTCTCTGGTCAGTACGACGTCAGCTCTCTCTCTCTCTCTTTATCTCTCTCTCTCTCTGTGTGTCAGTACTGATGGTCATCTTCTCCTCTCCTCCCCTCCCTCTCTCTGTCAACTGACGTAATCTCTCTCTCCTCCCTCCATTTCTCTCTCTCTCTGTCAGTACTGACTCATCTCCTCTCTCTCTCTCTCCTTCTTTCTCTCTCTCTCGCTCTCTTGCCGCTGTACGAGAAGCTGAACTTGTTGAGTAATTTACGTGTTTTTTTTTTTTCTTCAGCGTATATTTCACTTACTTTCTTACTTTCACTTTCGTTTTATAAATAAAATAGAATTATGACGAAAAGAAGGACTGCATCGGGGATAAAAAATAAAGATTTCGGCAGAATAATACTAGACACCTGGGGAATGGAGGAGGGGGTGGTAATGACAGAGCTTACATTAAAAAAACAAACAAACACCATCACGAGTAGAAGGAAGATGTGACGTCATTACCCGTCGTGCAAAGCGACCTCAATTATAATTATTCCCACAACGATGTCATCATCGTAAATGTCTCCGTACTGTCGCCATTAACACTGTTACCGGTAACAGTGTTGTTTTGTTGTTTTTTTTACGAATCGCGTTTATGACAAATTAAACATTAAGCTTGCTCCTTAGAGTGGATGAAGTATGTTCAGTTTCTTTGTTGTATACAAGAATAAGTACGGATGGAATTCCTTACTACTATCTCATTTACATCGCCCACTGGCTGCACGTCACCCATTTATAGGAGAAGCAGCATCGCCGTGGGTTGGTAATCTATTCCAGTAACATTCATTAACGCCCTCATGCTGCGGGCAGTGAACTTTGCACCCAAGTAGTTATTAATTATTCCCGAGACAGGAAGGCAAGAGATAGCGCGGGCATGGCGAAGGTATCCAGTGATTTAGTAGATATTTTCGGTGCGAATCCCGAGATTAAAACAAACGTGAGTGGGGCAAACATGGACCTTGGCAGCAAAGTCGCCATTTATTACTGTGGTTGTTTATTGCGGTTTCCGTTATACAAAAAGCAACCCGCTCAAACATTAAACGAGGGTTGTTTACCCGAGGCGTCCTTCCGCTGACGATGTGGGTAATGGTTTTTCGTTATCGTCTAAGATCACAATGTCTTCGGCGAAGAACAGCCGACACGCCCTGCTCGCCGACCGGGATTCGAACTCCAGCTCTGAGTTTATAGTCAAAGTGGGCGTCGCCTCAGGATCTATTGCAGAAAGCCGAACTCGACTCACAGCTCCGTGACCGTTAACTTACCACCACGGTGTCCGTCATGCGGATAGATTTCTTGCGCCACGGTTTCTGCTACTGTTCTAGTTTGTTTTTTTTTTCCTTTTATCTGTTTGCTTTCCAAGACTGCGATTTCTAAATAATTCCACCCCAGAGAGCTCGAGAGGAGTCCGTCTGGTTGGATGCGTAAAATTCCATAATACAAACGGAGCCGCGGTGACCACTCTGTGATCAGCTGACTTCTCTCTTAAATAGAGTTTCCGGTGGGGGGGGGGCGCACTATACAGCGATCTCTTTCTTTCTAATTTTTCAGAAAAACAAACTTGGGTGCTCGAGGGGGAGATGGATGCTCGCTGCTGCAGCCGGGATAATTACGTATATACCTCCCCGCGCAAAAGACACCGGTCTATAAAATGGCACAGCTCCGCTCACTGAAGATGTCGCTTTCTTTCGAGTTTAAAAAAAACAACAACAACAAGAAATAGAATTATTAACATTTATCCTGGTAGGCCCTCCAGAGGCGGGTGGGAGGACTGTCGTCGTCGTCATCCTCTCTTCCGAATAGAAACGTATTTCCTTCACTGCATAGAACCTAGGCTTCCGGTCCACATCTCGAACCGGCTGCGCAGGCGCGGAGCCCTCGACGGGCATCGATTTCTTCAGAGGAAGTTCAGCAGAGATTTACTGGAATGTTTGCAGGTCTTAAACATCTGGAATAACGCCGAGCGATTTAAATCCCTAAATTTTTCGAAATAATCGATGGTTTCCAACTGTAGATTTTCTCTCCCCCCCCCTGGTATTGTTTTGCTTTCCGCTGTCTCTGCTGCTGGGAGTCGTAGTTCTAAATATTAGCCGCGGCCCCGGTGGGTTAGATTAGGGGGGATGGTCCTTCGGTAATAAGACTGCGAAATAAGCGAACTAGGTTACCGTTAACGGCGGCGGTATGAATCGATTTATGAATCGTATTGACGTCATATCCCTTCCCTCGGGAGGGCCCTTACATAAGGTTTAATGGCTTCCTGCCTCCTTGGGAGTATTAAAGCAAACGCAGTAAATGATTAAATCTTTCTAGTTCTACCTCGGCTGGGGTGGGGTTAAAGAAATAGTAAATGAAGACAACATTAAAGAGCGACAAGATTCTACCGGCCATGATTAAGAAAAGGTTCCCGTAATTACCTAGAACCAAACACCAAAATCCAATCGTCCCCTCCCCCATCTTAAAAAAAAAGAATTTAAGGAATTTAGCGGGTGTTTATTGGCGAATCTTTTAGTCGAGTTCCGCTAGTTTCATTGCACTGCATTGTGGGAACGTTTTCTTGACTATAGGCGGATGGAAACTCGTTTCACATGTTACACGCTGCCGCTTTAAAAAAAAAGGGGGGGGGAATATCGCGTCCGCGAAAGTTGTCCCCCAAAACCCTGATTATTTGGAATATCAACGGGAAAAGAAAGTTTTCTTACTTAATCGATTGCCACCATTTGTTTTTCATTGGTATTAAATTTCCAGGGAAATAAACCTTAATTACAATTATTTTCATAGCCACAATTAATTTAATTAACGGACGGATTCTGTTTTTAAGGATATCAAAGGTTATCTTATATTACTTGAAAATAATACATTTTTTTTTTTTGAAAAGCATCGATTTATTCTTCTTTTTCTAATAAGGCAACCAAAATAATATACAAGGTAAGGAAATCGGGTCACGTGAGCACGTGATCTCATTCCCGAGACCCTGGTTTGAATTAGACGGCTAACACTAGTTATTGCTACAATTAAAGTTATCCAAATATTCACATCAAGTGTGTTAGCTTTACGTCAATAAAGAGTTCGAAACAATTCACCTCACATCAGTTGAATTTCAACCAACTTTTCTTTATGGTTTTATTTGAAAATAAACATGTCGCAATCAAAAGTTTACGTTTCGATATGCTCTTCTAATAAACTGCAACAAGGAATTCAGTAACCCTTTTATTGATTATGTGACGGTTTCAAAACCCTTTACGTGATTAGTCGCGTCTGGTGCAGTAGAAGTGTCTATCTGTGGCTGGCGTTATTTGATCAAAATAATAGCTAACAAGCGGTGCGAGAGGCGAGATTGGAACAGCAGCGCGGTCAGGGCGATAGGAGAAATAAAGTTAGAGTTTGCCTACTTGCCAAGGAAACTGTCCGGGGGTCGATTCACTTCTACCGATAATACGATTATTCCCATAGACGTAACTAATTCCACAACGACCTGTCAAGGTACAAGATAGATATCGGATAATGGTGATGGTGGTGGGAGGGGGTAGACTATGAGTGCCTACTGTCGTTTACAAGGGCCGCTAAAGTAGTTAGTCTTCCATATCATACCGAAGTGCCCGTAATAAAAAAAAAAAAGAAAATCTTTATATTTTATAATTTAGCTGGACTTCCTTAATCGGTTTATTCTATGATATTTTTTTAAAAAAATTATTTTTGTCCGTAAAACAACAGTTTTAACACAATTGTTAATAATTTCTGATTTGATTTCATTCCACATACAAAAAAAAAAAATAAAATAAAATTGAACGGGGTGTGTCGTTAATGACAGGTGGAGCAGGTCAGCGAAAAGGGGCAGTGACGTCGGGACCGGTGCAGCCAGAGTAATGCACAACTATGACGCACATCGGGTGTTTTTTGTGTGAACTTCGAGACAAGAGAGTCATGGACGGCGTCATCCTACAGGTTTTCGTTGACAGGTTAAATTTACTGGAATACGTACCTGTAAAATTAAGGTTGTCTCCTTAAAAAAAAAAAAAAAACTTTTTAATTATGGAGTAAATTAAATGCTTTAATTCAGACTTCGGTGTTTCATTAAACAGGATCTTTCACAAGATATTTCGATGGTGGACTTAACGCCGCCAATGGCAGCATAAAAAGAAAGGGAGATAACTTTTTTTTTCCTCTCTGTGAACTCATTTGTCTTGCGATAATAAGTTTTTTACTTTTCTATTATTATTATTATTATATTATTATTATTCTTATTATTATTATTATTATTATTATTATTATTATTATTATTGTTATTATTATTATTAGTTTTTGTTGTCTTATAGTTTGTTTGGATGTCTTTTAAAAAAAATATTCCCTAAAAAGATTAGACGAGCAGTTTTAATTTAATTTTTAAAAAAACATTCAGAAAAAACAACAATAACAACAATATAAGGTTGAGAAGGCAATTTGTTTTTTCAACAGGATAATTTTAACAAGTAAAATATGCATGAGAAGAAATGGTTTAAAAAATAAAGGAAAATTAGTATTTTAAGAAATTGTCTAAATAATTAAACAGCGTCTTGAACAATGTAGGTAAAGACGTCAGTCAGACCATGTTTATATAATTGGGGCTGAGTCCCGCATGTCAAAATTCCATTAAAAGAAACATTTTATCGTTTTTTCTTTTATTATTATTTAATTAATTACATAATTAACATTTACGTCTTTCGCGACAGTTTAGACGAGAATTGCCTGACCGGGTATCGACGATCCTTTGTTGCTAACTTCTGTCTGTCAGAGAGAGCGACTGGAGGGACGGTGGCAGGTGGCTTCCCTGGGTCTGCAGCCTGCCGGACAGTGGTTCGCTGAGAGACCGCGCCAACCAACCCTGAGGTGTGGTCTGGCAAGCGAGGGCAGGGCTCGAAACTGGAACGCAATGTACCGCTTTAATTTAGACCCTGTATTGTATTCAGTCCAATTTAGGTCTGGGGGGGGGGGTCCTCTGTACTTAAATGAACTTTAAAGGAAATCGCAGCAAATGTTTATGGATGTCTACGAATTGGATACTTGTTAGTTGTGTAGTGACCGAGTATTAATGCTGACTGGTCCATATCTGTAAACATCCGGGTATTTGTGGGCTCTAATCGTTGGACCCAAAACAAAACAGATTTAAAACAGTGCTATCTATCGCAGTTTATTGTCGAGCAAGTATGTAATTAATATTCGTATTCCTTTACCACAAGGTTTCGTTCAGTCGAAGTCCGGTTGTTATGGTTACCCTGAGAGAAAGTCAGCAGGTATTCTTCTCCGAAATACATGTAAAACGACGAAGTTAATCTGCAGGTGAAAAATGGCGTGTCCATTCTACTTACTATAAATACTGAAGAAATTTAACAAACTGATAACAAAAGGCTATTGTTGTCGGCCTGACACCCTTTCACTGTGGTCGATCTACCGCCATACAGGTAAACTCCTGACTTAGTGACAGATTTTCGTTTTTCTTTGATAATGTGGCAAATATTGGGAAACGATAAAGGTAACTTAATAGTCAAATAAGTGGAAGATTGGATGCAGAAGTGGGGAAAATGATTCTCCAATATTATTTTTTTTAAAAAAAAAACGTGTGTTATAAATCGTTAATTAAAAAAATAAATATTAGCAATAAGATATCTTTGTTTTGCACATTTTAGTGGACTTTCATCCCTGTGGTAGAAGTATTTGTACGATATGCGTGTTTACTGAATAAAATAGCCGTCTCTTGTAGTGGGCATTGAGGAAACGGTCGTGTAATAACTCGCACTGGCAAATCTGACTGAAATCTGGTTGAAGGTCAGGGGGTACAGCAGATTGAAACGCTGATAGGTTGGGGTTTGCGTTCTCAAAGCTGTTCGGTGTGACTTTTACATGTTTCTGGTGGACCAAGCTACGCGCGCCGTCCTTCAACGGGTTCCGGTCCATTATTTACAGTACCGCTGTCTGCTAGCCTAGCCAGGTGTTCCCCGCCTCTAAGCCGTAGCTGCCTCCTCTCGGAACATTCCATCGGGCGTTTGGATGATGCTCTTCACCGTTCGGGTGAGGAACCGGTGGTTATCTCCAGTGTTTTCTCTCTCTGGCATCTACTTCTGCTGGGGAAACCACGCTTTTCATCCCTTTGTTCCGATTTCTTGGTTCCCTTCTGTGGCCCTAAGAAACTGTAACCAGACCAACAAAACTGGCTTCGTCTTGTGTATAATTTAAGTTAAAAAAACGGAAAAAGTTAAATAGACACAAGACCGTTTAAAGGCTCAGAAGAAAACTTTCGATGATCCCTAATTTGTTTTGTTTTCCTGATTTTTTTTTTGTTTTTTTTTAATCGGCACCATCCTGAGAAGGTAACTGAAGATGATCGGAACTAATCGAGGAATTACTTGTTGAGCAGATTTATTTAAAGACGTAAAGTTATGTAGTGTTGAGAAATACGTTCACATTTACAAAGGTTGAACTCGAGAGAAGAGATCCATAACTTTCAGACTGAAGATAAGAAACAATTGCTTACTCTCACCTGTGACGGATGTGGTGGCAGGTGAGATAGAGAGTTTAGAGTCACCTTTACAAACTTTGTAAACTTTTTTTTAGAGCAGCAAACGTGAGCGTACACTAAGCGAGGTCGAGTTTAGCTGAACCAAGAACATCCATTTACCTTAAGGACTCGAAGTGATCTAATTTAGTTGTCTCCACGCTTAACGCTGTCGTGAGTTTTCGTTAATCACACTCAGAATAAATACAGATAACGATATTTGCATATTTTTTTTTTTTTTTTCATTTGAAAAGAAAGAGAGAGAGAGAAAAAAAAAGGGCGTAATAGGCAATCTGTTATATTCCGTACCTGCTGTTACTTTCTGAAAAGCGAAGTTCATCGTCTGTGAGTGCGTCATATGGACAGTACAACTACCACAGAGAGATAGATATGACGTCACAACAGAGGGAGAGAGAGAGCTATGACATCGTACAGAAAGAGAGATTACGTCAATACAGAGAGATAGATATGACGTCACAACAGAGAGAGAGAGAGAGAGAATGGGGACACAGGTACTCGGAAGTTTTCTGCAGTTGAACATAGACAAACGGAAAGCGATTATTAGTATGAATAAATCATTCATCATTTTTACCACTGAATACTGTTAAAGCACCCAAAGCACCCTCAAATGTTCTCCTTAAGCCTCGCGATGCTGAAATAGGATGTGTCCGCTTTGACATTTACAGCCATTTGATGCTGGAAGTCGATTTAACCTACGGCTTCAGGAAAACCCCTCTCCCGCTCTATTTCGATAAGCGGAAACCCACAAGTTCTCCGATCAAATTCGTAATTTCATTTTTTTTGGTGAATAATCGAAACTTTCCAGCCCGAAATTTAATTAAGCACCGAAAGGGTTAAAATTTAGAACGTCATGGTTGGTGTTCTTCAGGTATTTTGTTCCGGTTTAAGAACATGTTTTACATTACTTCTCATTTGCCTTCTTTATCCATATCCTAGGTTAAAGAAAATGTGCTGTCAACACCGTATCAATGTACAACTCTAAAATAGCGTTTCAGTTGCATCCTTGCTGTGAATGGCTCTGTTTTAGGTAACATCATTAATGGGGGCCAGCGCCTCCTACTGGTTTACCCAGTGGAACTGTTGCGGAAGACCGGTCGGTAGTTAGAGGCCCCAGCCCGAGTCCCCGTCAGGACCGGTTCGGTTCGGTGTATGTAGCTGCACAATTTTTTCTCCAGAGTTCTGGTAAGGGTACACGTGGCGAAGGTATCCTGGGTAACTCTTGACTACCGCTTAAGAGCCCTCAACCGTACCCCGGTAACTCACTCGGTCGACGGGGCTAACTTTCTACTGTTTTTAGATTTCGACTGTCAGCTGCGGGTATAAATGATTTAAAAACCCTTATGGGTGTATATTTTGGGAGGGGTGGTCAAATAAACGGACAGAGGCAGACCATTCCTTAATCCAGATTCATCAAAAAACATAGTTCTTGCGGAGAATACGAGGAAGTGGATCGTAAAGACGTAGTCCGGATAATGTGCACCAGCCTCTCGATAATGATGCTGATGGCCAGCGAACCTCAGACGATGCACGGCCCCGCTCGCGCACTCGGAAGAGGCTGAAGTAGTCGGTAGGAAGAGGGCCGAGTCGCGGTGAGATAAACACCCTTTAATTGTGAATGGACAAGAAGATCCGTAAAATAATTTTCTGTGTATTATTTGAGACGTCAACCTAGAACTGGATCCTTCACCCATCACAATCCAGGGATGTTACCGGCCGGTTTCTAGAACGTGGTTCCGGAGTATTCGAAACGACGAACGATCTGTGGAATAATTAATTCTTTAATATTCAGGTTTTCTTCGTTGTTGTGGGTTCCTTTTGTTTTGGATACCCCAGCACGCATCGCGCGCCCGGCCTCGGTTTCGATTTAAAATGGCTCTCGTGTAATACGATATATTTTTAGGTGTCTTGCCTTTAAGCAAAAATATGAGTTATCTCCCTTTGATCATTGTTTTGGAATAATAAAAAAAAAAGTTGTCCAGGGGACTGTGCTGACAGGGAAGTGTCTCAGATACCTGCATTTTTCTCAAACGTCTTAAAAGAAAAGTAGGAAGAAGAAAAAAAATCTTTAATGTGAATATTAACAAGATCAATCAGCGTTCACGTAAAATGAATTGCAAACACAGCGGTATAAAACTTCACATTACTGTGTACCAAAATTTAGGTTCTTAAGAATTGTCTCCCTTACATCAAGAAATAGATTACCTAATCTTCAAATTCTTCCATCTTTTTTGTTTCATTTTTGAATGTCATTTTCCATTAAATTTTACTTTTCTAGATTTCTTTTGAAAATTATAAAGCACTAAATGCAAAATTAATAAATATAATAATAATATAAAGGGATGCAAGCATCCTAAGTCCAGAGCCTTGTGAGAAGAAAGCAAGTATGCATGAAGTACTGTATAAGTAGTTTTTTATTGTGACATCTATGTACACTTAAGATTCATACAAAATAGCAGAAATCATGAAATTAAACATCTAGTAGATTTTCTACCTGACTTATAAAGGGTTGGCACACGTGACCTTGATGCAATGAGAGTTTGTATAATAGCATGTTCCAAATTTTGCCATAGTTACTATTTTACTTTTCAAGACATGCCAGATATATTGGAGGGAAGTCTTATTTTCTGCAGTTGCTGACAGTGCGTTTCCATACGTGTTCAATCGTATTGATGTCAGGGTTTATAGGCGCCTAGGGGAAAAACCTACATCCCCTTCCACAGGGTGGTGATTTTTTGGGTACAAGAATTGATGCAATTTAAAGCCCCCTTTTTGTTGAAAAAGTAGCATAAGATGACCATCGAGAATAGATATGTAGAGAAAAAGTATTCAGATATCTTTTGATGAACAATGAGTCGTTTTTTGTTTTTTTCAGCATCCCAAATCACTGCCCACACCATCACCTTAAACCAGCGTTGAACTGTTGGCTACAGGGAGGTCTCCTGTAGTGCTTCACTGGCCTCTCTCCACATCCATGTTTGTCCATTCAACATGAATTAGCAAATTTGTCTTTTTAGAGAACAGAACAAATGTCCAAAATGCTATTGGTCTATGTATCGTCTTCTAAACTCATGCAAATTAGAACATTACTTTGACCTTGATTTTTTTGCCAAATTATCCTGACTTTATCAAGGAGTTTTTAATTAAAACTACCCTGAACTGGATAATGACAAATGACTGGAAAAGCTTCTTTCTGAGTGACTTTAAAAAACTTAACCTTTACCTACAGGGGTCAAGAGAGTTGCATCTGTTTGAAGCTTAAGGCATTTTGTTAACTTGGTTCTTTTGCATTGGCACATTCAAGCTTCCACCATCTTGGCTGATGCCAGAAAGACTAACTTATAAAGCCAGAATCTGAAACATTTCAAGATTTCCAATATTCTGGACCAATGTTTTCATTCATCAGTAAGCCTGATCATTTAAACAAGAATGACCTGGACATGTCTGTTTCAGCAAATGAATATCAAAAATGCAGCACAGACTTGTGATCATCAGAGTCTAGAAATCTGCAAAATGAAATTGAAATGAATGGAAAAGATTCTGAATCACTATTCTGGCCTAATGGGCTTCACTTCCTGAAAAATTCAGTTTGAGTAAGTTGCCTTTGCTGAGTTTTCAGCCTTAGGTTCCATATACCTTTGAGCTATTTTGCATAAGAAATCTGTTGTCTTCCTTTCATACAGCGACAGACAAGTAATCACTCAAGCCTTTGTGCAGCTGAAAATATCCAAGTATGCACAATGGTTGCAGCAAGGATCCCGCTATCTACTAGAACTTTCCAATCAAAGTGGACTTTTGTTGTAGTATTTTTAATAGCTTTAATATATGTAGCATTACTATTGAAGTAGAAACATCATGTTTCAATTACTTTAAGATTGATATGCATTTAACAAATATTTGTATTATTATATGCTTGCAAATTGTAGTCAACATGCACTTGCCAGTTCTTTTTTCTGGATGTTCAAGCTGAAGACCATCAGTCTACAAGGCAAAATTTCTGAGTTTAAACTGTCAAGTTCAGCAGGAGACAATTTAAAGGATCTAGGTTGTATATTGATAAAATTGTTTTGACAAACTACTTAACTGTTATTAACATAGGCAAAGTTTGAAGAACTTTTTTGTCAAATCTTGATGATGATTTAAAGTTTGTACATTTTAATCAAAATTGCTTCTTTTTTGTTTGGTTCTTAAGAAAATAAAGGTTTCATAGAGAACCAACCACTTTCATCACATTATAAAGCCGCATATTTTTCTTCACTCAATTAATAAACTAAATTTCAAGGTAAATCTTAAAAAAATAAAAAATATCAGAATAAATTTAGTATTTATTATGCACATATACATTTATTTCATTCAAAGAACAGATAAAATATCCCAATACAAGTGATACATTTACATCCCAAACCATTCAATAAAGTGAGTCAACTTCATTTCTTGCTGAATTTCCCTAATTTCTACATTTTAAAGATATTAGAAGTTTACCATTAGAGAATAACTTTAGCCATCACAAAGAGATTAAAGACAAACTAAAAGTGAATTAATAACATTGTGAAAGAAAAGCATTCTGTTAAAAGCTTCATAATAATATGGCTTTTATACAGTTGACTCTTGTGTAAGACAAGCATCATTCAGTCTAAGAATAATGTGTTATTATTTGCATGAAATTTTTCATTAAACCAGGTACATCACAATAATCGCCTTTGATTACTCAAAAAGGACACATTGTAAGATGTGCACATTTTTATATTAGAGAAGAGTATTGATATGTTTTAATATTTTGATGTTCTGGTCCTTTATATTCCGAACAAGTGGTTCTTTAGAATTCCAGTTACAAGAATAGAACTTCAAATATAGAAGCCAATGTAGATCAAGGCAGTATCTTCAATTCTTCATTTTCTTTGATGTATTCAAAAAAATTCTGTAGATCATGAAAATAATAAAGTTCCACTCTCTGGTTTTTTCAACCCACTCCAGCATAAGTAGCAGTAGAGAAAGAGATGTTATTCTGACAGCTGCTGCATCTTTCCATCATCTGTCTGGAGATCTTGGGGCCACTTTTGCTGCCAGCATCCTTTCTCGTTCCATTTCAGTCTCTTGCTGCTGTGCTCGTTGAAGCTCTTCCTTCTGTTTCTGCTGCTGCAACTTCAATGCTCTCTTCTACAAAACAAACAGCAAGATACAAAAAGTAGGAGATTGATAAGTTTTTGATGTAGGAAAACTGCAAATTAATTTTATTGAATAAAAAATCTTTCTCTGGAGTAAAACCCTGATGACAGCTAAAACACAGAGTCCATTAATTACTTTAGTTACAAGTCATAAGGTGATGGTAAATGCTCTAACTAACCCCTACTTTCTATAAATAACATCACCAGTAACTTTCCATTCTTACTTTGATAAGCAATGTGATAGATTTGCCCACATACAGCCTGCTCCTTCAGATTGGTTTTACCTCACCAGTCGGTAAAACATCAAATTTGTAATAATTTAATGAGACGAATCAGTTCATAAAAATGATCCTTTATCTCACAGTTACTGATTTGGAAAAAATATAACATTTAAACAATTAATAAAGAGAAATTAAAATTAAATTCTATTTGCAATATAAGAATCACACACTAAACAATTTAATAACAAATTAAAACCTGTTGGCAGTACAAGATGTAACAAACTCACTTTGAAATTAAGTTGATTTATATTTCTGCAAACAGTATTCCGAAAACTATGTGCTCTGCAAGCCAAGATTTGTGCAACAGAAAACAGTACAAGAGACAATTTAATTTATTTTACCTAAAGGTAAATTACAGATTGATAAATTTATCTCGAAAACTTCTTGAAATGAGTAAAAGCAGTTGTTTGAAAAAAGAAATTTTAAACAGAAAAGGGAAATAAATTAGTAAAAGGGAGATAATTCTAGATTTTTGTTAGGTACATTTCTTTATAAAGTCGTAAGTTACGTAAAATTACTAAAAAATATTAATAGATTAAACAAATCTTAAAAGAATTATTGAAAATAATCCGTGATTGCTTTTTTAAAAACATGTATAAAAACAATATAAGATATCCTTTTGTACTACAAGTCCGTCTAAATAAATAGTAAAAAAAATAAAATATTTTAATAGAGGTACAAAAGCAACAGGTCAATTGGCAACCAAAGAATGTTTTACAAAACACAATAAGTAAATTTTATTTTTGTATTAAACAGGAAAAACATTTTCTAAAAATGAATTTAACATGCATTCGCAAATATTCAGCTGATAAACTGTGTAGGCATATTTTCTATTATACTGAAGATGTGAGTAAAATGTAAATTAAATTTTAAAAAAGAATTCTGTTTATCACTGTGAACTTGGCTGACAGTCATTACTTTCTACTTCATTATATAGATATCAACTAATGCCTGACAAAATAACTTTTTTAAAGAGAGCTGGTCTACTGTAGAGGTTACACCATCATTTTGAGAGAAAGCATTTAGTGAACAGGTATTGCAGACTAGTATTGTAATAGTAGACTGCATTAAATTACACAGGTCATCACAGGCAGAGCGGATGCTGAGAAAGATTTTTCTGTTTACCTTCAATTTTGCCGACTTTTCCTGAAGTGCGGCAATCATCTTCTTGATTCCCAGCAACTTGGAATGATATACTGCCACCTGAGAAAACTGAAATAACAGAAGTCTTTTTATGATAAGCCAAGCTTAAAACGAAACCACACAAGTGGTGGCAACAAAATACACAGCTAAAAGGAGATTTTGGATACCTCTGTATCCATTTTCAACCAAAAAAAAACAAAAACAAAATAATAATAATAATTTTAAAAACACAATCATCTTTCTGGAATGCTGTAGTGCAAACATTGGTATGTAAATTATAGAAATCAAGGCAAGAAGGGTAGAGGAGGGGGAGTTATTTAATAAGTAAAGGAACAGAAGAGGTCTGATTGATGAATTGCAGTTTCAGGTACTTCTAAAACAAATTCTAACAAAATACAGGTAAGTGTTAGGTTGGATGGGTCATAGTTAAGGGGTATTAATTTAAACTTTCCATTGTAACTTATTGCTACAAAGAGGAAAACTATGTACCAACTTAAGTTGATAATACTATTAGGTGGCTAAGATTCTGGCACAATAGATATTAAAGCATTTTTAGTAACTAAAGTAAAATTTATTCTGAATAAAAAAGTTTTAATTAAAATTTTCAAATTATTAGAGATTCAAACAGGTTTTTTTTTTTGTTTGCTTAAAATTGTGTCATAGAAGGACACCTACATCAATAGCAGTTTTAATTCACCAAAATATCTTTTATAAAAATAACCGAAAACACTGATAAAGGTCCAGATTTATTCCATTTTAGGGGCCAAACCAGTAATTTGAAATACACTGTATTATATGGAAATCACCCTGTCAGAACGAGTGCTATCGGGTAGGTGTTGGTATATAACTAAACTATAACCTTTTTTCTGAATAGTAATTAACAACTTGTAAGAGCAGATTTATATTCTCCAACTTAGAGTTTATTCATAAATTAGACAATACTACCATAAGGATTATAGTAAAATGTCTTTCTCGAATAGTAAACATTCTTGGCCAGACATACTTACAATTTCTCTAAGTCTATCACTTGATGTGCATTCGTCAAACTTTGCATTTTCCTGCTGAACTGTTTCAATAAGAACCTTCTGATTCTGCCTGGAATAGTTTTTTTTTTTATTATTACAAAAAATGAAATTATTAAAAGTTTCAGAAAATATTTTAAAATTTTAAAGGATGCAAAATTATAAATGCTCTGCAATTAAGCATTTGATTTTAAAAAGAATGGTATATTATTATTCACAATGAATTAGTACTAAGAAAAGGAAACTATATAAGCAAAACAAATGATATTCATTCTGCACTCACGTAACTTCGTATAAAGTTGACTGCGACTTTTCTAAATTAGGAAGAAAATACTCAAGCAGTCCATCACTTAGGGTCTTTGCAGCTGCCTGCATTTCAGCTGAAGATGTAGAATCTAGAAGTTACAAAAAAAAAAAAAAAGTAATTTTGTAACCTAATCCAGCTTCAAAATTTTTGTAAATGGTTTTTAGCCAGTTTCTGTCTTTGCCTCATTTTACCATGGGAGTTCAGAGCTAAATAACCTTCTTCTTCTGCTTTTCCCCTACTGCAACTGCACATGACTTTAAATGTAGGCTAGGACTCAGAATGCTAGTCAAGAGAGGGCAATGGTTACATGATGCCGAAAGCCATGGCTGGCACCTTGGTCAAACTAACGAGAGACCCTACAAATTTTTACTTAACTGTGGGAGGAAATCCATGTAGATGGACCAGTACAACAGAGAAGTGAGAAGAAACTACGCCATCCATATGAGGTCCAAAACAAGTCAGACCCTGACAGCATTTGAACCTGGGCCCTCAATAGTTGTAGATCATTTGCCACCACCAAACAATATGATGATATGGCTGATAAGCCACAAATTTGCAAAGCATCTATCAACAGAATACCTTCAAATAACTGTTAATACTGTGTAAATTCTTGGCTAACTAGCTTACAATCAAGATTTGTTGTACATCATTATAAAGAATTAATCTCCTTTTAAAATAAATCTAAAAATTGCTCACAAATTGCAATGGTTTCTTACCCCCAATATATATTAACTGTGATTAATTAATCCTTAATATGACATCTGCAACTCTTTCTAAAGAGAAATAATTTCTTTTTTTAAATACTGTCTTGCACTTCACTGAAGACTTTCTTGATTAATCAAACAATTTTAAAATACCAAAAAAGCTAGAGAAAGTTCAGGATCATTGCAGTACCAAAAAAAATTGTCTTGCTTCCCATTTTACCTAATTTCCGGAACTATTTTCCAACCCCACTCTGGAGTTTCTGCTGACAAAATATTCTGTAAGATTGTTTAATGGTAGAAGAGAAGTAATCTTAGCAAGCATTAGTTGACCAAACCAAGCTACCAAGAGCTGGTGACCATATTAAAATATTATATTTAGAGGAACAGATTTTCCCAGTAAATTTCAACTCACATGCCATCTCCTTAACTGCTCCCTCTCCAGTCTCTTTACTTTTGTTGGTATCCTCATGTTCTACCCTTCCGCCACTGTTATTGTTCTCCACTGCTTCATTTTGGGCATCACTTGTGCAGTTCTTAATTTCTCTGTAAGTTTCTTTGGCAGTTTTCTGTAAATCACTTGTTAATTCTATTCCATTGTGAATGTTTTCTTGCCCCACAGCACAACTTTCAATCTGTTTACCAGACTCATCAGATGGAGTCAAGCCCTTTGGCTCATCTTTACTCTCTGAGAAAGATTCTTCTGTGCTTGACTGAAACTTATTTGTTTTAAGAACTGTATCTTTTTCACTCATCTCCCCTAACTTTCACATGTAAGCTGAAATTATACACATTAAAATTAAATAAAATTAAATTAAAATAAAGTGGTCAGATACTTTCAGCTACAAGAATTTTAAAAAATTGGTTTTCTAGTAATTTTTTTTTTCATTTTATGAAAAAAAATAGTTAAAAATGTGTCACTGAAAATAGTGTGCAATGATGAAAACTAATTTTTTAAAAGCTATGAATGGAATGTTCTCTTTCTCTGATCATTATATAAAACATTATTAAAAGCAAATCAAAATCCCTTAAATCCAATAATGAAAAAGGGCCAGGCAATATTTTATAAAGAATGCTGAAAGAAAATTCAGTATATCTGTAAACCTGTTTGTTTAATAACACTAATTTGTCAATATAAAAAGGCATTGTTCCTAAGTCAGCAAATTTTAAACCTACCTTAGCAAAGATAATAGTCTAATCAGTTCTCAACATGAATTTCAAATTACAAATTTTTTTAGAATTTCTGGATGCCATTAAATTAGAGTCCTAATAAACATGACAGAAAAATATTAAGGAAAGTGTTCTACACATTAGTTATGGATAATGAACTTTCTTTAAAAAAATACACACACACACAAACAAAACAACAACAGATTGCCTTAAAGGGTACATCATCATCATAGCAAATGGATAATTTGCTTTGATAGGTTGTAAAAAATAGTTTGTAAATGGTTTAAATATTTTCTATTGGTATTTTGGTAATGAGAATTAGGTGCATCTAACCTTTATGGCATCCTTAGTACCTCAAGAAAATAATAGCTAATTACAACAAATATAGCAAAAACAGCTTGTTTTATTTAAAAATTAATTACTGGTCAACTACTTCTATACTAACTATACTTGTGGTTCTTAACCTTTCAACTTTCAGATATTTCCAACTGACAGGTCTTTAATTTTACCATTATTAATGTGATTAAGTAATTTTATAACACTAAAAAACTATTTGAATCCATACCTACAAAATAAAATCTAGCTATGTGAACTGATCAGAAATCCACAATCTTCTAAAAGTATGAATAGTTAAGTCATTCATTTTCCACTCATGTTACTGATCTTAATTCTTTACAATTATATTAAAATATTATGTATTTGTGATTTTATGCAGGGAGTCCTAAAGGCTGATATTTTTCCATTTTTACCATTCTCATCAATCTGTCATACTGTTCAGTATCACTGCAAGTCATTATACTAGTGTAATGAGCTTTTGATATTACCACTCTATACAACTTCCCAAAATAGAAATGCATAATCCAAAATTTTGTTGGCAGCAGCTTCTATTGTAACCAATAGGGCAGTGTTGAGTCTCACTAAAGGTCTTTTGATTTTTTCACATTTGAATTTGCATGAATAGCCACTGCAAATTCCTAAAATTAAACATTTTCATAACATTTTTAAAAAATGCTTTTATATTCCTTTCTTTTTTCAATAAAATTATATGCAGAGTCATGTGGCAATATTGTAAATAAAAGGGGGGTTTGATTGAGTACCCGCTGTGGTCTTCTGCCAGTAAAATGTAAAGAGTGAACAGATTATCAGAGGTTAATTGGAATAATGCTGTTGAGTGCATGGAAACTGGCAAATTAGTCATCAATCACAATGTATTCACCATGTGCTAGACTATTATCTCCAGATAATAAACCTCTGCCCAAGATTGCCCCATGGATCAAATTACTACAGCCACAATTCCTGGAATACAAAGAATGACTGGTGATGACATTGGCATATCTTACCTGACCACACCAGATAACCTTGTCTATAGAAGTTTCAGGGGCAGTTTGGGATCTCAGTAGCCTGAGGAATAGACAAGTTTTGAAATAAATTAAATTCTATTTCTTTATGGTCAGCTCATAATAATTCCAGTGTGTGTCTGTCTTTGTCTAATGACCCTTACATAACCAACTGTGTCCAGGACATGGACAGATTTGAAGGTATGCAGTGTTATGGAACAGACAGAAATATTGCACTGTTCCTATTCTTATTGTGATAACAATCAAGCAACACTATTGTAATAAGATCTTTGTACTACATGTCCTGGCCTGCATGAACCCATATGGTGGTACTTTTCAGCAAGACAGTGCTCCACTTGATTTCAATCTAATCCTATTGAACACTATTGAAACAAGCTCAGGAGGAGAGTGCACCTAAGCCATCCATACCTGAATAAACTTCAGGTTACAGGATTAGCAGACACATTCCGATTTAAACTGTATACAGAATGACTGCCTCCAAAACTTGTAGACATAAATACCGATATTAAGAGCAGAGCAGCAGAAGAAAGTCCTTTAAAACATACAGGTGAATCTCAAAAAATTAGAATATCGTGGAAGAGTTCAATATTTTTTGTCAGTTATTTCAGAAAGTGAAAATTGTATATATATATTCTAGACTCATTACACGTAAATTAAAATGTTTCAAGCATTTTTTAATTTTAATTTTGATAATTACCACCTACAGCTAAAAAAAATAGAAAAAACGTATCTCAAAATATTAGAATATTCCATTTCGAGTTTGAGTAAATCACCATTTATGCAGTATAAATACCATGAATCTCTCAGTTTGGTTCAGTACACACAACCACAATCATGGGGAAGACTGTTGACTTGACAGTTGTCCAGAAGACACTCATTGACACCCTCTACAAGGAGGGTAAGCCGCATGAGGTCATTGCTGAAAGAGCTGGCTGTTCGCAGAGAGCTGTATCAAAGCATATTCATGGAAAGTTGACTGGAAGGGAAAAGTGTGGTAGGAAAAGGTGCACAAGCAAGAGGGATGACCGCAGCCTTGAGAGGATTGTCAAGCAAAGCCGATTCAAGAACTTGGGGAGCTTCACAAGGAGTGGACTGAGGCTGGAGTCAGGGCATCAAGAGCCAACACGCACCGACGTGTCCAGGAAATGGGCTACAAATGTTGCATTCCTAGTGTCAAGCCACTGCTGAATGAGAGACATCATCAGAAGTGTCTTACCTGAGCTAAGGAGAAAAAGAACTGGACCGTTGCTCAGTGGTCCAAAGTCCTCTTTTCAGATGAAAGTAAATTTTGCATTTCATTTGGAAATCAAGGTCCCACAGTCTGGAGGAAGAGTGGAGAGGCACAGAATCCAAATTGCTGAAGTCCAGTGCGAAGTTTCCACAGTCAGTGATGATTTTGGGTGCCATGTCATCTGCTGGTGTTGGTCCACTGTGTTTTATCAAGTCCAAAGTCAATGCAGCCGTCTACCAGGAGATTTTAGAGCACTTCATGCTTCCGTCTGCTGACAAGCTTTATGGAGAGGCTGATTTCCTTTTCCAGCAGGACTTGGCACCTGCCCACAGTGCCAAAACTACTAGTGACTGGTTTGCTGACCATGGTATTACTTTGCTTGATTGGCCAGCCAACTCGCCTGACCTGAATCTATGGGGTATTGTGAAGAGGAAGATGAGAGGCACCAGACCGAACAATAAAGACGAGATGAAGGCCACTATCAAAGAAATCTGGGCTTCCATAACACCTCAGCAGTGCCACAGGCGGATCGCCTCCATGCCACGCCGCATTGATTCATGCAAAAGGAGCCCCGACCAAGTATTGGGTGCATAAATGAACATATTTTTCAGAAGTTCAACATTTCTATATTATAAATCCTTTTTTATATATTGATCTTGAAACATTCTAATATTTTGAGATAGTTGATTTTTTATTTTCATGAGCTGTAAGCCCTAATCATCAAAATCAAAACAAGAAAAGGCTTGAAATATTTCACTTTGTGTGTAATGAATCTAGAATGTATGACAGTTTCACTGTTTGAATTAAATTACGGAAGAAAATGAACTCTTCCACGATATTCTAATTTTTTGAGATGCACCTGTAAATATATATATATTTCTTTTTAAAAAAAGAATTCATTTGTTTTTAAAACGTATTTGCACTTTCTACTTCAACAAACTACATTCAGTAAAGCATTCCAACCAGATAAAACGCAATTACTTTTCTATCTAACTGTTCCCATGCCGACACCACCCTGTACCAGTAAAGATCTACACCAGACAGGGCACTTTAATGTTTCAATCCTATCAAAACGAAAGTAGGGTGAACAGGTAAACGGAAGTCGCCTTAGTCTTTCTTCGCAATTGTGATCACGAATGACAATAATGCTCCTAGTAAAGCTTCCCTGAACTCCACCATGTCCCTGCCCTGTGGGGATTTCGCACCTGGCGCTCGAACCCCGAGGGAGAGGGATATGACCAGGGAAGCAAAACCTCCGAAGTCTCAGGTGAGAGGCTGCCCACCAACGTGCGAGGTGGTTGTGTAACCTTTGGATCTTCCAGCATCTCTTACGTATGCGAACAGCCAGGTTCGCCCACAGGGTGTAGGAGGACCAGGTTGAACCAGTTTCATCACGAATAAAGGTCCTGAGGTAGGTAAGAGGTGTCGCTGACACTGATGTCACAAACGGAACCCCGGATGTCAGGGTTTGAAAAAGAGGAAATATTTGCCTCTCAGTTTCTGCTACCAGTCCACCATCTGAAGAAAGAATGAGTTTGTGTTTTGTTTTGTTTTTTAAAGAAAAGCTTCAGGGAGTCAATGTCGAAAACTCCGATGACAAACCGAAGGGAGGGGAGGGACTGAGAACTGGCGGGCGCCGTTCAGATGAAACCCGGCCGAAAACAGCATCGTCGTAATAGGATCTCGGCCTGGTTTCATTTGAACGGCGGCCCAAAGTAGAAGAACAGAGCCGAGTTGGAATGAGTTGCTCGTCGCTCCCAGGGGCTGCTGCTGCTGCTGCTACTGCACCGGCTACAGAGACTGACGATACACGCTAGAGTAGATTTATGCTGAATAAATTCTAGGAAATGCGAGGCGGAATACTTACCCTCGGTTAAACGCAGCCGAACAGAGAACATTGCTGACATGGTGAGTTCGCCTACTGAAATAATGTGGAAGGTCACTTCGAAAAAGAAACTCCAGACGAACAATACGGTAGCTATCTGGATATTGAACTGTGGCTAAATACTCCTAAAGTACGAGTAAATACAGCAGAATAACTTACCAAACCAACAGAATAATGTAGACGGACATACACGTATTTTCTTGGGGGGGGGGGATAAAAAAGATACACATTTTTCAGTAAACTAAAAACCTTTATTTAAAAGTAATATTTTAGTGAGGAAATCAGTCTTGTCTTGTCATTCAATATATTTACAATAAGCTGCAACACCCTCCCCTAATTAAAAAAATAACAATAACCTTGTGCTGTATTTAAATGAAATAACTTTAATATCAATATATTATAAGCGATTAATATACAAATATCAAGACCTTGATAACATTCAAGTGGTCCGAAAGGCTACTACTACAAAATTTATTTTCTTATTTAAAAAAAAAAAAAAAACAGTGAAAAGGAAGCAGGGTTATTATAATATATTAGACTGCATTTTCATACAATGTATTCCAATATTTGCTCATAACTTTTAAACCCATTTTTTCAACTTTATATTCAACTGCAATATAAATTATTTTGTGATTTGCATAATTGAAGTTTAGTGTTGTATTCTAATGTAGTTTGATTATAATTTAGTGTACTGTTCTACTGTATTGTGAGTTTTCTAGGTTGTGGTAGAATTCTTAGTCTATTCACCTCTCTAGTTAACACTTCTTATCAATCCATTTAATGCCTACTTTGAACCCTTGGAGCCTACACCTCTCCCTAATTTAATATTTCCAGCTAGCTTTCTAATACTTCTAAGTAATCTTTACAACTTCGTCACTTGTAATCTCTCAGAAACGTTTTGTTTAGTCCTTGTGGATTTTTTTTTCCCCTTTAGTGATAATATGAAAGCATAATGCAGTAAATTTAAAACAAATCTGAATCATCTAGGAACTTTTTGGTTTTTTGGCTAAATGCACTTAGACTCTGCATTCTTGTCAATGATGCTATTTCATTAGTCATTGCCATTTTATCTATTTCTGTAAATATTTGCTTAACATAGCAAAATAAATTTGTGATTATTGCAAAAGACAAGTTTTTATTAAAAATTCCACAATAAATCAGTATTTAAATAAAATTGAAATACAGTAATCTTTTCTTGCAGTGGTCATATATTTTGTTTTGTTTTTAGAAGCAATCATCTTTGCAGTTTATTATAAAATTAATGGATTCCATTAGTACTCTCATAGGCTCAGGTACCCTGAAAGAGAGATCTGGGTGGCCTGCTGGCACACATGCCCAATTAAACTCCAGAAGCCAACATTAATTTATAACAGTAAATTTCATTTGAAGTACAAGTATTCAATTTTTCATAACTTTGTTTAAAGAAAAGAAACAAGGAAATCTTTAAATTCAACTTTATATTGTTATTTATTTTATCTTTTTAAATAAACAATCATTTTAATTGGTATAGAAACATTCTCTGGCTGTCACAATATATACAATGATAGTGTGAAGCAATAAACAAGGTAAATCATTTTTTTTTTTTTAACCAAAGAAAGCAAAAACATGTCAGTATTAATTCTTTTTAAAGAAATCATTTTAGTGCAGGAAATTTTACAATATATATAGTCTCCAAAACATGGGAACAAAATGTTTTTATGACCATATGAAGACCAGCTTCAACAATATTATGAAACAAAGCATTCTATTATGATGAATGTGCTAGCTTCTTTTTTAAAACATGCTTCTGAACAATTTAACTGTCTTAAATGTTTGTTCAATCCTGTGTAGTGTAAGTGGTATCAACTAACCAAAAAATCTTACCTGTTCTTTCCATGACAAGAAAGCATAAACTTGTCATGTTTTCCCCCAAAACAGTGATAACTAGGTAGTCCTTATTGTTTGAAGCATTCTGCCTAAATTTATTATTGTACCTTCGACTCATTCAAGTAAACTCTAAAATGGTAAAATGGAATAGCTTCAAAGGCAATTTACTAGAGTCATTAGCATGACCCATAACTTTAGCTATGACTATAAAAACTTCAATTACCAATTTTAGCCTGAAGATGTTTACATGGAAGCGACTGAAGTTTTCAGAATTTTTTCTGGGTACATCTTATGCAATTAGAGAGCATGTTTAAAATTTTAAAGCAATGTTGGAAATCACACAATGGAAAACAATATTTTAAAAATCATACTGTAACCACTTGAAATGCTATACCAAATCAAGATAGGTGTGCATCATTGCTTTCAAGAACAGATTAGATGTTCGATTATTCTGCAAAGGGAGACTTTAGGGTAAATTTAAAACCTCTTACCCCATCCCTGTCTTTGTGCAACTGTGTGTTTCTATATATTTACATGTCTAAATCTATGCATTAATTTTTCCAGATTAACATTTTAACTGGCAGATGATACACCAATTTTTTATGAATACCACTTGTTTTTGTTGTCTTCTTCATTCACCAGTCTCTACAAAAAAGACTCTCTTTCATGTGGCCATCTGGTGAGGAAGAGTGAAAAGAAACCCTGCCAGGGAGAGGTGTATACACCAAACCGAGCTGACCACAACCAGGAATCAAACAGGGGCTCTCCACTGGGCCACCCCAGTACCAATTTGATATCTGAGCATTTGCAAAACTTTAAAAACTGCTTATGTGGCAAAGACAAACAGAATTACTACACAGTTCTAAATTATCTTGTTCTTAGGGTGGTACCAAGTTTGGCAAAAAAAAAGCTTTAGAAAGGATACTGCTTCTGCTTGGATTAAATTCTTTTGCTGTACTATCCACCATTCAGCTTCAGCTAATAAAAACAAGTATCAAGCTGTTCAGGACATAAATTGGTTAATCCTTCATAAGGCACTAAATTATCTTTGAATTTATTGGTAAGCTTACCACCCAAACCAATCATTCAGCTTATGTAATAACAAAATATGTAAATGTAATTCTTTTAAATTCAAATTACATTTTGTAATATTTTAGATTTTAATAAACACTAATTTTTTTCCTTTTTTCTGCTGCCTTGGTTCACTGTGAAGCATCATTGGTCGCTTAGAATCTGATAAAAGAAAAACGTTTTCATTAGAATTACTTAACAAATTCTTTTTTTTTTAATTTGAAATATTAGTCTTATTTTATTTTTGTGTGTAATGTGATGTATAGAGAAACAATGCCCACAGCTTTGTGGATGTGCCCGTTATGGTTGATCATTAATACAATTTTCATCCTAGATACTATTGAAGAACCTGCGAATGCGATCTGAATCTGCTTAGAAAGCCTCTCAACACTGCATTGTTACAAAAACTTGCAATTTCCTATAAGGAGTCGGTAAAATACCTGCCAATCTTCAAAAAAGCAGGACCCAAGACTAATTCTTTTTGTTTTATTACATATTTCCTGGCTAAAAAAAAGTATTTTTTAGTGTATTTTCTTTCCCTTGAAGCATTCTACTATGCCTGCCATATACTGAGGTCTGATAGCTAAATGCCTGGAAGTAGCTGGTATTGATACAGACTTAATGTTGCTGCTGTGTCACACACCAGTCTCAACAACAGAGATAACCCTGGTGAGGGAGTGTAGTGGCGTGGTTATCCACCAGAACACGTTACCTGTCCTGCACCATGAGGAACCCAGAACTTCTGACTTCAACAGAGAAATCCCTATTAAAACTCTACATCTTCAGATGTAAGAAGAAACCAAAGCCATGAAGGTACACAAAAACAAATAACCCCCCCATCAGAAAATGAAATTGGGCTCTTAGCTGTCAATGTTTCCATTTAGAAGTACAAAGAAGAAATAATAGTGGAATACTCACAAAATGACATTACAGGTGTCTTCTCCCGTCTTCTTGTCCTGGTAACCTGCTCATTCCACCTTTTAATTACACCTTTTGCCCAACCTTGTGTGTGCACTTGTAGAGCTAACTGATCAGTTCTGTTCACTTCTCTTAATTTTACTAAATGAAGCTGCTGCTGTATATAATGAATATCTTTTTCCTAAAGATAGAAAACTAGAATTTACCACACAAAAAACATTAAAAATTTATAACGAGTTTCCTTTAAAAAATATATATAAACACAGATACTGTGATCAAAACAGCATATGGATCATTTACACAATTCAAAACTGGCCATAAATTTGACATATAAAGTACATTTTGTGAAATGTTTGGATGCTGCTGTCTGATGCATTTAATGATGTTGTAGTGATACCAAATAGTCATACCTACATCTGGTTTTTACTACAGCATTCTGTGTCAAGGCTTAATGTGGTTTCATAATAGTCTCAGGAGCACATGAATGCACCTAGAGAGTGCATTAAAGATATGTTCCGTGGGGTTTAAGCTGCAGCAATGAACAAGATCACAAAATGTTTCTTTTTTCTTCTTAAAGTTGCATTATGACCATTCTTACATGATGGGCCATTGCATCATTGTCCATAAAGGTAGACTGATTACTGAGACTTTGTAAAAATGCTAACTTGTAACAGTTCCATCAAAGAGAATCAGTTCTTTTGTGTTCACATGACACAGCTCTTCAGACAAAAGCTCTGCCACCTCCAAAAGGATCTTTGTCTCTAATTACAGTCAGTATTACATTGGTTTGGTTCCCACCAAATACGAAACACCGAACATCTTTTGTGTACACTAGCAGATTTCATAGACTAATCTGAGATATGGCTCACATAGTCATTCTGGAATAAAAGGTGCTAATGGCCACCAAGGTCAGTATTGCTGTGGCACCATATCTCCAGTTTCATATTTGGCTCTTCATCATAAAGAAATTAACTGATCCCTTCCTCTAGTTTATAAATTATCATGATCTTAAGCAAGACTGTTATGTAGCACATTGGTTTCCTTTCTTGTTGTAACAAATAATAATAATAATACTAATAATAATAATAATAACTTACAAGAATCCTAGTGCAAGATACATCAAGGCATTCCAAGTAGGTGAAAACCTTCATATATTTGACTATCCCAATGTCCAAATCTTGATTTTCTATTCAATCAAAAAAAACAAAAACAATTTCTTGTTTAACTGACAGTAATAGGCTTTACAAATTATGTAGCTAGCAAGAAAACTAATCGTGGTCTTGCCTTGTTATTGACAGCGGTTGCTGTACTAGATGGATCTGTTTTTCAGCACTTCTAACATTTTCCCCAGCAGCACCCAAGTTCACCAAGAACATTACAAACAGCGAACTTTGTGAAATGCCACATCACTTAGGTTCTCTCCTGGTGTTGACAGAAGCCCAGAACAACACAAGTAGAATGTGTTATGAAATTGCTCCCCACATTTAACATGTGTTGTAGAAAACCAGAGTGTGCGTGCATGTGCACACACACACACTCACACACACACCACACACACACACAACACACGCATGCACACACACACTGTTTGACCAAGATGTGATGATGGCGTCTGGACTTAGAGTGAAAGACAAACGGACAATGGAAAGTAATTGGAAGCATGAGAGAATAAGGGGCTATTGTGTATGTATTGAGCTATAGATTGGGGGACAGACTTGCAGAAGGATTTGGTGGCATTTATCCAGAATTTCATGCTTTGCTACCTAATAAGTAATGGAATACATGTGGAAGACTCTTCCAACTTATTAAACAAGCTGAACCTGAAATTTCCACAGAATCTGTTTTGTGTGATTTTTAAAATGCAGCATTCACTGCAATGAAGATACCTTTCCTGATGTGCGTCTCAATGGATGCTTTTTTTCATCTTAATAAAATATGAAAAAACATTTACATGAATTGCAGCTGTCCCATAGGTATAACAATGATGCCGATTTTGTGTTGAGTGCAATAATTATCACTACACTCACAGTTATTCCTATCGCGCACTTGGACGAGGCCATAGACAGATTGGCAGAAGTACCTCACAAAAATAAAGCAAAAATACTTCCAACATCTTATATTCAAAATCCTAAGTTTTTTTGTTTTTTTTAAAAAGTGTACTAAGTGCTTCATGCAACTTTATAGCAGCAAAACATTTACCTGAAATGTCTAGAGATTTGAGCTGCAGTGGCCCTTCTTGTAATATTCTCAGAGGCATAGTAATTTTCTGTAAACCTCTGGTAGTCAGCGCATTATCAGAGAGCTTAAGAATGGCAAGACTGAAATAATTAAAATCAAAAGTACAGTATTTTCAATTAAGACATAAATAAGACAAAAATGGAGATTTCCTTACAGCTTATTCAAAATTCACTACTTCATTCCCATGTGAAAGTATTAAAAATGGAAATGAGTAAAGGGACTAATTGGTCTGGTCTTTCATGCACAGCAATGTGAAAAATACCAGTTCAGGAACGTGGATGCCAAGTGTTTAACCCAGATTAAAAGTGAAACAGTTTTATTTTCACTAACCTTCCCAATAAAAACTGCATATATGTACCTATGAGGAATATATCAGGACTAAGGCATAGACACAGAGACACACAGATAAACACACATACACACACTCTCTCTCTCTCTGTCCAGTCCACAGCCAACAGGGCAAGTACATCTCTGATTGTATTGCAGCCTTGTAAGTCAGGTAACACACTTAAAAGAACAATAGGGGATGAAAGGTACTTAAAAATTTTTTTTAAAGTATCCCTAGAGAATATTATACTATCCTTTCAAGGATGTCAGACCACAGGTAAAATCTGTAAAGTTATTAGCAATAACTACTGTACTGAAGGTTTCGGGAAATTGATACAAAAAGTTAAGCAAAACCAAACAAGCAGTGTAGTATAGTATTGCACACAAAGGGGTAAACAGACTATGACTTAGATGCACCCTCTGTCAACCAAAATGCTTATCTAGTGTATCTTCAAACAAATTTTCAAAATCATTTAAAGAATTAACCACCATGTTAATATCAAAAAAAAAAAGGGTTTACTCCTACATTTAAATAACTTGGTGACCTATTCTACTGGAATCAGTTAGCTAATGAAAAAAAAAAAGTTTGAAACTCAACATTTTCAAGCCCTTTAAATATTGTGAATACTTCCATCAAATTCCCATCTCAGTCTCCTTTATAACAAACTTGGAAACTTCAACATTTCTAGTCTCTCTGCATGAGTCAAATAATGTTTCCCTCACCATTTGAGTAAATTGTCTTTGAATCTGGTCCAGGCTATCCAAATCTTTCTGCAGGTACATGCACCAAACCTGCACTGCATACTCCAGATGTGACTAATTCAAAGCCTTAAAGAAAAGCTATCATTTCTTTGCTTTTATACCTGATGATCCTGTTCAATATCCCTAATATTTTGTTAACCTTTTTAACACCTCCAGACATTGAATTTCCCCATTATAAACCTGAAGAAATTACTCCTCTCAGATCTGTCTCTTCAAGTCCTTGAAAACATTCCTACCTTCTCCTGATGTATAGTCTACCCTTTTGTAGCTCGAACGCATTAACGATGTCTAGAAAACAATTGTGCTTCTTGAAAACATCGAGTTAAAAATGTTGCACTTGACAGTAGAATGTAAATCCGAGAAAAGACTTCACTATGAAATACAAAGCAAGCTTTTGTATTATACAAAATATTGTTAAAATTCTCAACATCATTTTGATTACTTACTTGTTCAAATAACGAAACTGTTGAAAAATCTCATGGTCATCACCCAAACCGCACTGACTTATATCCAAGGCAGTCAATCCATTAAACAATGACAAATGATCTGATATGGAATTTAGCAAAAGGTGTTGTCCACACAGAGTTAAGCTATACAAAAGTTGAAATCCAAAAGCATCAGCAAACAGCTGCAGCTTCTTAAAGGTACCTGCGACTGGTTCGTCAAAGGTCCCATGTGTTTCAGCAGTCACAAAGATATCCTCTCCAATGATATCAGGCATGCCTCGAAATGAGTCGACCAATTGAAGGTTCCTGGCTACATAACACAGACACAATTTGGAGAGACTCTGAGGAGGAAAGTTAGAGGCAGCTTCATGGTTCTTTAAGTCATCCATTTTGTTTGGTATTTGCCAAAATACTTCCTTCTGCACGAGTGTTTTACAGAGCAGTCAGTACGCATTCCTTAGCAACAGAGAAGAGACCAGCATCTCCAGACATCTTTCTCACCTAACCAAAGAAATGAGATTAAACTGAACACAAAACTGTGACATTTTTTAACCAAAACTTTTTGTGTCACAACTTTTGTGCATGTGTGTGTGTGTGTGGGTGAATTAACTTTTAAAAAAAAACAGCATTTATTTTGTTATTATTATTATTATTATTTGTTTACTTTTATTGTTTTATCATCATTTTGTTTTTATACAGTAAAACAGGCGATATTTTTACACAGCGGGATTAACTCCCTTTAGACCATGTCGCAAATACTATAATCGCACCAATTCTTCCCATCCATATTATTATTAATTATTATTATTATTATTATTATTATTATTGCATTAATTATTAATTTAAAAAAATTTTTTATTGTACATATAAAAATTGTAATTCATGTTTTGTATAACAAACTACGTAGAAAAATAATTCAGTTCGAAAATAAAGTTATGTTAAGACTTTTCGTATTCTCAAAATTTTACAGTTATTTAATGCTCCCCGTTTAAAGTAATTTTAAATTTTAAAATAGCAGATAAACAATGGATAGCGAAAAAAAGTTTTTTTTTTAGAGAGAGAAGGACATTCTTACCCAGGGCAGAAAGTCTGAACGCGACATTGCATATTTCCCGCTTGTTGTTACAAAAATGAAAACGAACGCTGAAAGAAAACGAAATATTTGTGGTTACCAATTTTTAGGGGGACGGAATTGGGAAATTATATGCAGGCAAAAAATACAAAAAAATATATAATATTATTTATACAATCAATAATTTCTGCTTAATTAATTTATGCAACTATTTAAAAAGAATCTAATTTCGGGCAGCAAAAATAGAAAATCAAGGCAAAGCAAGTAATTAAGTTTAAAAAAAAAAAAATTAAATTAACTTAAAAAAAAAAATTAGATCTGAGTTATTTAAAGGGATAATCTGCGAATTACGGAGAGGAGAACCGTTCGGTTGTGTGTTTTTTTTTTGTTGTCAGAGGCCTTTATTTGTATCCCTCATCCATTTTCGTAAATCCCGTCTTGAATAGTTGCGCATGCGTCGCCGCGTTGGTCTCCTTGACAACATGTTGGATTTAGCTTCTTCTTCGGCCGGAGCAAAGATCGCATTAGCGACTTCTGGTGACGAAGAGTTTCCTCCGGAAAATATCATCGATGGGTACGTTGTTTTGTTTTGTTTATTTATTTATTTATTTATTTATTTATTCCCCCCCCCCAACCACCTGAAGATTATTTGAGTGGCCCTTCTTTGGAAAGTCTTCCACGCGAGGACCTCGTCGGCGTGCGGCCATCATCAGACCCACAAGTCGTACAGCGGAGTCAGGCTTAAGAGATTAGGAATTAAGTCTCTTTCTAACCTGAGTATTGCGATAAGCTGACAGCCAGCAGGGCCATGAGTTTGTTATCAGTGGTCCCCCCCCCCCCCGACGCTCACACCTCCTTCCTGGATACTACATCACGGCACGCTGGCCACCATCACACTACGTCTACTCTTATAGATATCCAACCACAACATGGAGGTGCGAAGATTAGGCGCCTTCCCACTGAAGACTACAATTCCCATCTCAGAAAGTTAACATTGCTGTTGTTTTTATTATTTTTTTTTTTTCCTTTTGAAAATTAACTATACGCGTTTACAGGTGTACTAAATGCCTACAGCACAAAATGAAGTTGGAACTCAATTCCTCACAGTTGCTTGTCGTCGTTTACGCATTTAAACAAAAGTCTTTGGAATTTTGTATATTATCAGCCCAAATCAGGAAGCTAGTGACTTATGTAAGAGCTCTGTCGTTCCAATACCAAAACCAAAACTCTGATAAAGGCTTTTCTGTTGTTCTAAGGGCGAGGCCAGTTTTTATTCTCTAGGAAATTGCATTGGTTCCGTGTCCAGACATCGTAACTGTATACAAACGAGATAGTGAACAATTTCAAAATCTGAGGATTATGGCGCTTATAAGGTGACTGGCCACTCAAATCTGCACCAAAGGTGGGAGACATGTGTCTTACCTGTTCCCTGTGTAATCCCTACAAAGGTAACAATCTTTTTTTGCCTTTTAGAGTTTTTATGGTACATCAGGGGAGGTTTCTATAAACTAAATGGATATTATTTACAAAAAATCTGTCAGAAATTTTAAAAGAGAACTTATGCCGTACCGTACTGTAAACTCACAATAAATTGATCCTGTGAAAGGAATTATGATAATAAGTAATTTTTTTCAGTTGCTGAAACTATTTGGGAATTTTGTGTGCTGTTAATTTTTTTTATACTCATCAAGTTGTCCTTGAACCGCATTAATTAGCTAACAGTACAAAAAAGATACTTTGATTGATAGCACTGAAACTACTAATTCTACAAAACATTGTGTAGTTTGTTTTTTTTTTCCTAACTTAGGTGTGGAAGGCCAGCATTATTGGGAAGAATTTTACATCCTCTAAAGCACAGCATACTGGATTAAATGTAGATTGAAATATTGATTTAACCAGATATCCCATCTGCCTGACTTTACAACACTGAACAGTAAACTTAATGAATCATTACTGCATTGTGTATTACTACATTTGATAGATTTGTCTGGAACATGAAGGAAACCACCTGAATCATTTCCAGAATGAGGCTGAAAAATATTTAGTAAAAGAGAAAAAGACTAACTGAAATTCAGATTTTAAAGAAGTCTGTGCATATAGAAAAAGCAACATGTAATCTATACATAATATATATATATATATATATATACATGTTGACAAGTAAAGTATACCATATTTTTTTGTTTTCACAACCATTTTTTTCCTTGCACTAATGCACTAATTTTAAAATAGTTCAATATAAATAAATGAGTCCTAAAAGTTACTTGCAGAGCAAGTTTTAAACTTTGCCACAAAGAATTGTATGGAATGCGAACCTAATATTACCTTTTTTGTACTGTGGATGGTATTCTACAAAGATACATTACCATATAAACTTCAAGGATTTGCATCTTTATCATGGTGGAAGATCAAAATTAAATTTTTTTCCTTGAGTATCATTTATCCAGCCTGTTTTGCTTTATTAAAATAAAACAATGGAGAGCATAATGTTAATCCAAACTTTGTGACTATTATATTAACTTTTTCTTCTTTTTTCAGTAATAAAGAAACATTCTGGGTTACAACTGGGCTCTTTCCTCAGGAATTTGTTTTGACATTTCCAGGGAAAATGAGTATTAATCTTATCAAGATATTTTGTCATAATGGTTAGTATTCATTTCATATTTTTAAAAAAAATGTTTTTTATATGTACAGTTCTTAATATATATTGGTGCAACAGAGAGAACAATATCTGAATCTAATTAAGAGACCTTTTCATATTTATAGGGATATCTGTATTTCTGCACATACAGTATACTTTAAGTAGGCTTATGATTTTAATTTTTAAATTTCTTTAATATTTTGATTACTGTCTTTATCTCAAAATAATATAATTTGTAAACAAGTATTGCACATAAGAGAATGATATAGTGATTGAGTGCTACATCTTTGGTTCTTTTTTGGCTGATTTTACAAGCATACATTTGGCAGGGATATTAATGTGAATTACTGAGGTAAATTCAAAATGAAAAATAGAAAGTATGGCCTACAAGAAGTATATTTATATATTATTATAATATACTATTCGTAAAAAAAGAAAAGCAGCAAACATTCTCAACTCTGCAGAGTTTGTATAGTACATTGTTCAAATGTGTTCATAATCTGGTTAAAGAGGACCTGCATCTTGAGGAAGGAATCCCAAACATAACATTGCATGTATGTGTGATGTTACAGTCGTCATCTCTGGAACTGAGTGACCTTGGAAACTCACTTGCAAATCACTTCTCTCACTTGATTTTTGTACAGCTTTCCATATACCCATTACTTATTTTCTATAAACTGGCAATGCAAGTGGTATAAGTCAATTTAGGAATGCCTAGGCATCATTTAACAAAATGAAGTGGCTCAAGCCATCAGGATGTTTCAAGAAGGGATGAAATAGGCTGCAATTGCTTTGCAGTACATTGTTTTTTGTGGTATCATTTCTAGGGCATCAGCAAGATACCATCAGAATGGCCAGTTCATGGAAAAACCTCAGGTCACTCAAGGATTACCACTTCCTATTAGGATTATTATCTTGCCATCCATGCCAGAAGAAATCATTGTAGCACTATCATGTCCAAAGAGAGCCAACCACACAATTTTGATGCAAACAGTTCACAATAAGCTTTATACTAGTGGTAAAACTGTATCATTGATAGCTTTGCATGCAATGGGTGACACAACATCATAAATGAAGGTTGAACCATTGGTACCATGTTCTTTTCACTGAGGAGTTTTAACATTATGGATGGACTAGAGTCTGGAGACAAGCTTAGGAACAATTTGTTAAGTGTGTTATTACCCAACATGATTGATCATGTTTGGGACATTCTATGGAGGTATGTTTTGGTCACCAAGTTTGTTCATAGTATCTTGATCATCTGGAAGTGGCCTTGGTTGAGGGCTGGATCATCTGATTAGGTTAATATAAAAACATGTGCAAGCTTGTACTGGAGTTATTGGTGGTTACCTGCACTATTAAAACCTTTTCTGTAATATCAATTTGTCTGTGATCATTTTTTGACTGGCCTTGTTGCCATTTTGTATGTTCATTTCAGGCAGTCATTTTGTTTTCACCAAACATTTTAATTCAACTTCCACTAGCATCAAGATTTTCTATTGAGAGTTTAGATTAATATGCAGGTCTTCTTCAACCAGAATATGAATGCACATGAGCATATCATAAAAGCACTACAGGCTTGGAAACACTTGTTGTTTATTTTTTTGTGAGGAATGTATATTTAAATAAATGCAAATTTAGGCTAGTACATGGATTTTACAAAGTGAATGACAGTATGCAAGGTTTGTTCTGTTCCCTTGACATCAATGGTGGTGCTTACCTCTCTAGCTAATAGAAATTTTATCCTTTTCTAGTTTTTACTGCCTGCTTAAATCAATTTACAATCAGTAATATAGGGAAAAAATTGTATCTCTAACATGACTCTGCATGAAGTACTAGGTCTATTTATGAAGCCATTAAATTGTCTTCTCTGATGCATTTAAATGAAATAAATTAATTTTAGTATAGTGATTGTGGATGTTTGTTTAATAAACTGTTAGAAATCTTCTAGTATGTTTAAGAAATGGTTTACTCCTGACATTATACATGTATTAGCAATGTGTTCAGTTTCATGTATTGTAGTGTAGTTTACAAAGAGGCTTATACAAGTCCCTCATGTGTAAAAATGCCCATTAATTTGAATTTTAAACTCCTTTGGTTTCCTTCCTTTTTTTTCCAAGTTATTTAAAATATTTTTCATTAACATTTTACATTTATTAAATTTTAGAAAACTTGGAAGTAGTGAAAATTAAAATTTTTGATTAATCAAAGATTACATTTCTGTTTCCTTAAAAATTACAACTAATTGCATTTATTTGGCTACAATAAAATAGAAACTGATTTAAAAGTAATTTGACAAACAAGTAAAAAGTGTATTTTAAGTTGGCTTACTCTACAAAAGAAATTACTAGAATGCAGTTAAAATGATGTATATTAAAAATAATCTATTAAGTTTGTTCCTAAATATTCCATCTAGAATTGGAAGCTGAATGTTCAGTTAAAGTATATATATATATTCTTTGTACTTGTGGATACTTGACATAAGTAAGAGATCCAAGTTGAAAGAACACTCATTTATTCTGGAACTATACATAGAAATGGAAAATAAGATTGGGATTGCACTGAAACATTGTGTGTACAAGATCAGGAATCCTGTTCTACAAAAATTGTAGCTTAATTTTAATACAGAATCTGTGGGAAATTGGTTGAGGATGACCCACCTGTGCTCATTATGGATTCATGTCTAGTGATTGGCCAAGCATGGCAGAATTGTGAAATTGCACAGGCAGCGTGAGATTTGGCTACAATCTTCCATTAAAATACTGCCACCTTTGGACAGATATTGGCAGAAGTCTTTTGTAGAATGTTGAAATACTGGGTAGAAGTTAGTTCTCTCACACAACATGAACTGTGATTATCCATTGGCCCAAATCACACCTACATCATGACAGACAAAGTATCATTTTGTCCTGGCTTGCAGACGGTTTAGTAAGAACTTCTGTGATGGACAGAATAAGATCTTTGAAATCTTAGACTCATTGTAAAATTGGCATTGTTTCAATAGCTAGGAGGGCATTTCACGTGTGTATTGCTTATTGCAATTGCAGTCAACAACTGACATTGTGCAGAGTAAGAAATGGCTTGTAGGAGTTTATTCAAGGTGTCTGTTTTGTTTGCTTGGATATCTGGGATGCGCATAAGCAGCTGTCTTATGGATTCTTTTGAACTGGACAAATGCTCTGCTAACAATCAACACCAGAATGCTCAGTCACTTGGAGATTTTCTGCTGGCTTTTGCCAATATCTCACTATCCCACTGTGTCTTATTTAAAACTCTACCAGCCTCCATGAGCCTTCTGTTTGTGGCATGGCTGGTTGAAGACTGAAGTTTTCTCTGATCTGCATCTCTTCTACTAGCTTGTAATTATTTGTTTTATTGTGAGACTGGGATGGCCTGTTTGAGTGGGTGTGTGTTTGCATGTCAAGTCTCCTTGACTAATGCTACAGCTCCAGTATATTAAACATTTTTAAAATCTAGGTTAAGATTCTTTCAATCTTTCAAAAGTCAAGATTTCACTTTTGCAACTTACAGTTTAATTGTTTCCTTTTTTAAAATTTTGTATCACTGTTGGTTTATTTCTAGTGAAAGAATTGATAATTGAAAAAAGTTCTAGCAGTGAATTAAAGCCTAAAGATTTTGAATATGTTGCTGAAGCAAGTGAGTTTCCTTGATGATAATTTCACAAAATTATGCATGATTTAGTGATTAAATAATTTTGCTGCTGTTTATTTATGAACTAAGGAGATTCTGTAAAATATGAACAAAGTATTTTAAGTTTTGGTTTTAAAAAGCTTAATTTGCTATTTTGTATATTGTTGCAATGAACTTATTGGATTTCTTGAACATTTTCACTTTAAAATAATAAACTCTCTTTAATATATTATTTTTAAAACTTTTTATTCATAAATCTTTAAAATGCTATTTTTGGTGACTTCTATAGATTCTAATTAAAATATTTTCACTGACAAGTTTTGATAGATTGATAACTATATGGATACACATTTATATAGTTTTCAGTTAATGTAACTTCTTTTCTTTTTTGACATTAATTTATTAGCTACTTGAAATATTTATTTGTGTTTAGTATAAGCATGACAATGTTAAGCTTAGCATGTTGTAATGTACTTTGCATTCCAAGAGTTTAATCTTTACTATTTTACAATTTATTTTTATATTGACTAGTATGTAAAAGCTCTTTAACTGTTTCTCTGCATTCATTATTTCCAATTGTTTTGATTAGAAACATAAAAAAATATATATACTGTATACTTTAAAAATTAGTGTTTTTAGCAAAAAAAATTTTCCAGATTAATAAAACTTTATCTGGTTTTATATATCTGTATTTTATTTTTAATGGTTAAAAGTGCGAAAGACAAACAAGTATGAAATATTAGTCATTTGTAACTTAAGCCAAACTAGTTTTTGGTTGTGTGTTTTCTATTTCAGAGCTGGAGAACCAAGATGGTGAGATTCAACAGAAAGATTTTGACATGAGGAATGCTCTCATTGCTCAACAGTTAAAGATTATCATCAAGGCTGGACACGACTGCTTTGCATCTGTACACAAACTTCAAGTAAATGGCACTGCAGTTGAAGGTTGAAACTGCCTGTGGAAAAAGTCTGAAAACCATCTTTCTGTATTCTAAGAATATTTCAATATTTTTTTTCGTAAAAAATAAACTTTATTTATTGTGATTTTGACCATCAGTATTTTGAAAACTTAAAATTTCTTAATGCAATTTTTAAAAATTAAGCCAAACAAAAATTTTGGCTTTCAGCTTAAATTTTAGGTTATTTTCAGTTGAACACCAAATCAAATTGCTTTATTGAATTTTTCTTGAAGGATGATTTATTATGAGAGCAATTGGAAATCTTATTTATTTGCAGGAAGGAGAAGCAACAATCTCATTTAATTTTATGTTATGTTAAGTCATCAATAATTATATGCATGATGCATCTTAAATGTTAAGTGTGCTGAATGTCTGGACAGATGAAAATTATAGGTAAAATTTATTGTTTTTAAGTAAGAAATGGAAAATTGAGCATTAAAACTCATTTTTTAAATTATTTTAGCTTGATCAAATAATTAAATCACATCCAAAAATTAGATTTTAATAATCCAAAATCTTAATGTGCATTATGTCATAATTTAAAAAAAAACACCTGAAAACTACATTAAACCATGACGCCACACTAACATTTATATTTCACTGTTTTGAAATTGTAAAACTGTTTGGTTAGGTATTTGTGACCAACAGCTTAACTGCTATTAGATGAACAGGATTTTGGCATTTTCATTCACAGCGATCCACAAGTAGTAAGTAAATAGATAATTGGACATGTAATTGAGGTAATAAAAACAATATATTGGGTTAGAATTACATAACCTTATGCAGAATTGGTTTGACCAAATCTAGAATATTTGGCTCAGTCCCATTTGGTTAAAAAAAAAGGCTATGCTTTGGAAATAGTGCAGTGGAAAAAAAAATTGCACTATTTTGGGAAGTATAGTACATTATGCTTGGTGCCACCTTAAATATCAAACATTTGATAGTTAAATTGGAAAAAAAATTACATCTAGTAGTTTGTATATTTTCTTTTTAAATTTAAAATGATAAAAATGTAATCATCAAAAAACATAGTGTATATCTTAGGTTTTAGCAGTTAACAGTGTCTGGTATTTGGGAAGTAATCTTGAACGTTTCCTTTCAGTATATACAATACATCATCCCTTAAAATCTTAAAACAAAATATTTTTTTTTTAACATCCAATTTTTAAATAGCATGTCAAATTTTAAATTACTGATGTGTACTTCAAACTTAAGGTCTCTGCCTTTCATGCAGTAATTTTAACGAATTATATTATGTATTTTTATTGATGCATGTTAATAATATTTTTGCATTTCCATTGTCTATCATAGTTAATAATAATGAAATAAATTTACTAGAACCTAGGAAATGTTTATTTAGCGATCATGCAGTATCTTAATCCTCTGACCTCCTATATCGGTCTCAGTATATTATATTTCTGGAATGGAAATGCTGATATTTAAAAAATTGCAATAAATTGTGCACTAAACATGCTATTATTTACAGTTAGTTATATTGAATATGTAGTAAGCATGAACTGTGTCCCAAAACTATTCATGGATTATGGAGTAACATAAAATGTGGTTTCTTATTACACAACTCATTATTTTATGCATTTTTACAGAATCACAATACGAACTATAGCTTGCTTAGTGCAGGAAACCCAGCTGTTTTGTTGTACTGTACTGTTAAAACCAAGAAAAATTAGCTGTAAATAAGCATCATGTTCCATCCTATGTGGATCATTGATGCTTTGTAACTAAATTGGTGAGTGCCTGCCTTTCATTGCTTTTAACAAGAAACTGTCATTAACTGCTTTTGGATTGTCATGTGTAGGATTGGCAGCTGTGGTGATATTGAGGTGTACTTTGATGAATAAATATAAACAAATTATTGGGAATAAACTGAATTGATTAAATTTAGTAAAGGAAAAAAATTTTTAAAAGGCCATTTAGGATTATTTTATGCCTACTTGTCTCCAATAGGGTATAATCTCCTTTAAATAAGCTGACCTTTGATGTGCCCTCTTTTTGCTGTAAGTGTACTTGACAGTGGCATGTATATAAATGAGTTTTAAAATGAGATGGCTGCTTGATCTAAACTTATCACATTCATCAGCCTCCTCTGTCTTATAATGTTCAATATTTTTACTTTGCAGAAATTCTTTAATTAACTTCATCCCCCCCTTTTTTTTAAGTTCCTACACTTGATTTATATAGAGCATATAGTTCCCAGAATGCTCCGAACAGTTCACCAGGTCTTCATTCATTGCTGGTATGGCTTTTCAAGAATATTTTTGATGCATAGAGTTTAAAACATTATTTCTTGCTTAGTTTCTCTATTTTATACTTGATTTTTAATACTAAACTTTTTTATAAGGATCATTCCAAACTACCTGAAAGAAGTTTTCATATAGTGAACAAACTAAGCAGAGAAAGGTCACATTTTCATTTGGCAATGTATGCCTGACCTGTTCATCCAACTATGAATCAGCATATAAACTGCATGCCAGAGTAACTACGTAACACGAAACAAATAGACTTTGCAGCCTGCTGTTGCCGAGATATTGTGACAGGAGGCCACCAGCAAGAGCCGTTTGTGTGGATTACACGATTATTAGACCGTCTGTCTTTTCCACACTAATCTGGCCACTATGCGCATGGCATTAATATCAATGTGGTTAATGATATCTCTGACTTATGACAAAAAAAAAAAAAAGAATTTAAATATTTGTTTTTTGGATTGTAGTTACGATCTTACCCCTTACCTGACCTCTTGCTACTGTTTTTGGTTCGTTAAACTAATATTTTCTAAGGGAGGAAACTAGCTGAAGTTTTGTCTCTATTCTAATTTCCACATAAGATAGCATATGGGTTTCAGAATTATCTTTTCCTGCATAAAAAAGGCTGTTAAACGTTCTATTAATCAAAGTTAAAAACTATCAGTTGCTAGTTATTACCTTTTTACTACCAAATAGTACTGAAGATATTAGAAATATAGATTTTTAAGAAACATTTTAGTTGTCTCTATTTTTTAAATAGAGGATTTTTTATGCGTTTTATTTAATCAGGATCAGTGGACAAATTTCTAAGTTGATGAAAAACTTCAAGGGTGCTAATTTTATTTTATAAGTCACGGATTTCTATTTGAGTTGTTTTTATATGATAGATCTTTTATCCATATAAAACACTTGATTAGAATTAATTTATTTAAAGATAAAATCAAAAATTTAAAAAAATTTTTTTTAATTCTAAGAAAAACAAACAGATGTGAAGCATACAACAACACTCCAATCAAAAAAACCTAACTATTAGGTGCAGTATGACATCATTTAAACTTTGTACTGATTGAAAATAATTATTAATTTTACTTCACACCTTAGGTAAATTCAGGTATGAGATGGATTAGAAAAGTTTTACATTGAAATTTAGTTGTCAACATCAAAGACTGGAATGTGAGATATCCAGTTACATTGTATCTACAACAAAATTTAACCCATATAATAAAACATATATCATACTTTGTATATTAAGCCTTCAAGGAGTATGCCAATATATTTATGGGTTTACTCTGTCAGGATCAGTATCCATTCTCTGTAAATATACAGATGTACTCAAAGAGTTAAATTTGACTGACATCCACCTGCATGAACAAGTTTATGATGTGTTGTACTTATTCTAATAGGTTGTTTAACAGATTGGAACATATATACACATACAAACTCAGAATGGAAATGCTTGAATGCTCTAACCTTTTAAATTCTGGGTTGGTACTATGCTGTATTGTAGCGCAAGTTTCAGTGATTTACTCTGTTAGTTTATCTGATATATAGTGATCCCTGCCATAATAATTTAAACAACCTCTCCCCTACCCTCCAAATTGGGTTCGTCTTTATCTAACCACTGAAACCACTATAACAGAGGTTGCCAAAGCAGACTCATTTTCCTTAAAAGCATGTTTTAGCTAACATTTTTTCATTTACTTTGGATCAGGTAACTGGCTGGTCAATCCATACACTATATTGCCACTAATCCTTTTCTTTCCTTAATTATTGTGCATCAACTAGTCTGTTCAGGGAGGAAACTGTAACCACTGTACACCAATGTCCTGGGAATCCTGCCACTCTTACTGCAGATACAACAGGCTGTTCATCAAATTTACAGTAACACTAATAATCTTTTTCAGTTATTGCAGCACAACATCGCTAAGTCAACACATTGTGCAACAGTTTCCTATATGGACTTGAGTAGTCTAGACAAGTTGCTCAGTGAAAGCCATTGATAACAGTGTAAATAAAGGTTGGTGCTTTGACTAGAGTGACATTTATATTTGCAGTCAAGTCAAACTTTTGCCAACTCATATCTTCTGGATTCACATAGGTCTGTAGAAATGTCAGCAAGGTCTGTATACAACCAAACATTAAGCATTGGACACCCAAAGCAATGGTGTGAGCAAGTGCATTTTATGTGAATAACATAATATTAAAATTCTGCCAATTATATATCTTCTTTGGAACACTTTCTTGCCTATATTTGATAAAGGAATCTGTAACATAATCATAATACCTTAGGGAAGTTACAGCAACATGTCATACATCCAGAGCCACTACAGTTTTGAACATGCATAATGTACCAGTGAGCACAATTACTTCTTTGGGCCCAACAGTGTCTGGATATTAAATTCTAGTCAGCATCTTAATAGATAACTCAGGGCCAAATGACCAAGATGAAGCTCATCAGCAAATGGAAGAATACCTGCTAACTTTATGGAAAAAACTGGACCAGATCACTATTGATAAGATAAATTATATACCAAGACATAAGTTCTAAATGAAGCAAGAGGTGCTACTGTCAAGTATGGAAGATAACATTTTGAACAGTTACTGTATACCTTACATAAGAAACATGCAAGTGTGAAACTTATGGTTTTCTAAAACAGTGACTTTAAATATGTTGGCAGCAAAGTAGCACAGACAGTTTGTACTTGATGTGATGACTTCAAACTCAAAATAAAATTGCTTTGCTTCTGCAACCTTGAGTAAACCATGTGATGGACTTTCAGATCTTGTTAACATTTAAAATGGTGTTGAGAAGAAAATTTTTTTATCTTAACATTATTGTCTAGGCCTTCAAACAGTTAAAAAGCTATTGGGTACTCTTTAAACTAATTACCGTTCTTTGTTTTTCTAATTTCAGTAATCTTTTACTTAAACAAATCATGTAATATTTTCAGTTTAAAGTGCACCATCAATCAGATATGTGAAGAGGACTTATGTAACCATGTTTCTAGAACCTGACTGGAAGTGTCCACCAACTTTGATCAGCCTACGTGAGATTGAGCAAGTTAGTTAATTTAAAGATGTCAAGAGTGCAGCTGTTGAAGTGAATAATTTTACAGAAACAGGAAAAGGTCAGGACATGACTCGTGATAGAGCCAAAAGGTTATCAGCAGTTATGATAAATGTATACAGAGTTATGCCAGCTAGCAGTTGCTTTAAAAAGTACTGTAAGTCAAACTCTAAGTGTGCTTTCTAAAATAGAAAAAAACAGCTTGTACTTTTATTGTTAGAATGTTTTTTTTTAAAGAATCACTAAAAACAGAATAACCAAACAGTTAATTCAGAGCCTGTGCTTTTATTTCACTACTTGAAACTCTTCTCTCTTAAGTAATGTGGTAAGAGCAGGCCACTGCTGATGAGTACATTTGTACGATGTTTATGCATTAATGGAGTTTTTATAGCCCAGACAAAATCTTGGTTGGGTCCATTCTTTTGTGTTTGTGGCAGATTAAACAATGACGTAACATTGTACGTTTTTCATAGCAGCTACAAAGCAAGTCTTTTGATTCATCTTTAATTATTAAATCCAAAATTCACTTTTCATAGAGGCATTATAAAAATAAAGAGTTAGTAGAAATATCTAATTTGTGTTTTCATTAACATTAGTAGCTTTTTTAAAAATTGCTTTTTAAATTTAGACATAACACAAAAGAAACTTAAAAAAGGAGTAAAGCAAATGAAAAAAACCCACAATAAAGATACATTGAATGAAATATAAATGAAAATAAATGCATCAGTAAGACTCAAACTTAGGTCATAAACTCTGATAAATCTGAAAATAAAATTTTAAAAAGTTGACTCATATTGAAAGTGAAAGAATGAATTTGCATAAAAGTTGAATTCACGAAATTAGTCTAAAAAACTGAGAATAACAAAAAATGCAGAACTTGTTGGATTTTAACTAAAACCTGAATTTATTGAGAAAATGAAAAGCACTATTAACCATTACTATTATTGTAATATCATCAATTTTATTTATTTTTCTATAATAATATTATATTAATACATATTACAAACTACAATAATATGATTTGGGGGGGACAAATTCATATATGTTTAATGATGATATGCATAAAAAGTGTATTTGTTTATTATTATTATTAAATTTGCAGTTGTCTGTAAAAAATATTGCCTCATCAGGCCAATAGTTATTCAAAAAACTATCTTGAAATTAAACATTACAAAATGGAAATTTAGCATCAGCTATTTTTATTATTACAATTAAGCAACTACAATATACAAGTATACTAAAAATAAAAAAGTTATTTCAGTTTACTGCTTTGTTTATTTACAATTATAAAATAAATTCAAATTATTTAAATTTGATTTATGTTTATGCAGATAGAATTTAAAGATAAATTATAAGTATTTTTATTGCTAAACTGTTGCTACAATGAAGCAAAATTTTTGAAAAATAATATTACTACTAAAATTAAACACAGAGAGACAGGAAAAGATTTTTACATTTTGATTTTGATAGATATTTGTATAAAATTATAGCTTAAATTTATAGTTAGAACTATCCCCAAAATTTTTACATGCTTAGAACATCCATAGTTGCATCTGTCATTGCGAGTTTATATTTTGTTTTTAGTTTTTAGTGTTGATTTTAATTTTTGCACAAAACTGGTACAACAACATTCCTATTAATTGAACAGTTTTATTTTTTTTTTTTTTTAAATTTATTTTAATAAATTTTAAATATTTTTTATTTTTATTTTTTTTTGTATCAGTGCCTTCCCTTGCTTTCATTCAAGGGACTCTACTCCCTACTTAAACAAGTACGTAAGGCTGGCGTTCCGTAACTTTGACAACCAGCGCCATGTCAAATTTACCAAATTGATGACCCCCCCCCTATATTGGGCGCCATTTTAATAGAGTATTTAGTGGGGTAGATCCGACCTATATTGTTTATTCACCAGGAACAGAGCCGCGTTGATGACCGAGTAAGGGAGGGTTGATCACTTGTTTACAGCCGAGGAGGACTCGTGAAGCTCGCCTCGCGGTAAAAGGGAAGGCAAGTGCTGCTTCAAATGTTGTTGTTATTTGTGTTTATTTTGTGCGTATGTGATGGTGGGGGGGGGGCAGAGAGAGGGGAGATGGTGTAGGGGGAGAGAGAGAAAGAGGGGGAAGATGGTGTAGGGGAGAGAGAGAGAGAGAGAGAAAGAGGGGGAAGAGGTGGGGGTGGGAGAGAGAAAGAGGGGGAAGATGGTGGTGGTGGTGGGGGAGAGAAGAGGGGGAAGATGGTGTAGGGGAGAGAGAGAAAGAGGTGGAAGATGGTTGTAGGGGGGAGAGAGAGAAAGAGGGGAAGATGGTGGGTGGGGGGTGGGGAGAGAGAAAAGAGGGGGAAGATGGTGTAGGGTGAGAGAGGAGAAGAGGGGGAAGATGTGGGGGTGGGAGAGAGAAAGAGGGGGAAGATGGTGTAGGGGAGATGAGCGAAAGGGGGAGATGGTGTAGGGGGAGAGAGAGAAGCGGGGAAGATGGTGGGGGTGGGGAGAGAGAAAGAGGCGGGAAAGATGGTGGGGTGGGGAAAGAGCGCAAGAGGGGGAAGATGGTGGGGGTTGGGAGCGAGAAAGAGGGGAAGGATGGTGTAGGGGGAGAGAGAGAAAGAGGGGCCGATGGTGTAGGGGGGCGAAGAGAGAAAGAGGGGGAAGATGGGGTGTGGGGAGAGAGAGAAGCGGGGGAAGATGGTGGGGGGAGAGAGAGAAGAGGGGGATGGTGGGGTGGGGGAGAGAGGAAAGCGGGGGAAGGATGGTGGGGGGAGAGAAAGCAGCTGGGCATGTGCGGAGATCCTACGCGGTCGCAACTAGACAGTGTACACACCTGTGCGACTTACCTGTCAGTCTGCCTACCATAAGGTATTATGGCCCAGGTACGCATGGGTTGATGGCCGAAGTACTGCTGACGGTGTCATGTCGGTTTTGTCGTGCGTGCAGAGATGTTTGATTGATCGATTGATTGATTGATTGATATTTTAAATTAGAAAATAATGCACAGCTGTTTAATTACATCAGTTTGCTGATTCGTACATGGCAGACGAAGAAAGCCGTCTGTCCGTCAGTCAGCCAGTTCCTTATTTAGTTACGTAAACGGTTATGTGGAAATGCAAACAAAAAAGTTAATTAGCTGTTTGATTAAGGTGTGTATTATATATATCTTCTCTCTTTTTTTTTTGCGATGAGGGTTAATGACACCAGGAAAGAGTTGTCAGGGTATTTGGGAGGCGGGCGAGCAGCGTCTGTCTAAAATCACCTGTCGCGTACCCTCTCAAGCGTGGATACCTTGGGCGGGTTCGTGATCGCTGGCAACCGAAGAGAACTCGGGCCTTCCAGCAGATCTCCTTCCCATTAAAGTATCCGCTGGGTTTCCTCCGCGGTTTCCGAGAAATTATGGTTGCGCTACCCCCCCCCCCCCGGGGGGGGCACTGATTCTAGTGAGCAAACCCGCTGATGAAGAAAACCCGTTTAAAGGGCGTGCTCAGGTTTTATCTCAGGGATTCGTTCCTATTTATATTTAGGCTGGGACTGTCCTGCCCCCCCTCTCCTCCCACAGTGGAAAATATCCGCAATCGTTACGCAAGAAGGAACTCTGGAATTGATTAATAACATTAATTGAAAATTTTTCGTTTGGTTTGTTAAAAGAATCTGCACTTATTCGATTGTTTATTTTCCACGGACGACTCCATATGTTAGATTTTTAACAAGAGGAGTATAAATGAAAGGATGATAAAGAAACCGTAACGACAGTATCCTGGCTAAGGGCTGTTGTTGTTGTTGTTGTTCTTTTATCTTATTCTTTCACTGTGTTTGTTTATTATTGTACAGATTAAATCGAAAGTCTTCCTGGTTTTTTTTTCTCTCTCCTGTTTTTGTAGCTTTTGTCAGTATTTTCTTTTTTCTGGATAATAATAATAATAAATAATAATAATAATAATAATAATTTTTGTATAAACACTAATTGACAGATGTTTTGAGAGATTCTTATTTAAGTTTGCCCTTTCAATGATGTTCTCTAGATGCATACTATGCATGCATGCATTTATTTATTTTAGTTTTCTTAGAGAGGTCTCATTTAATTTGTTCCCTTTGTAGTTTCTGAAGAGAGGATGTTCATTTTAATGACCACATTAGGAAAGAATAAAAAGAAAGTAAACTGGTTTTTAGAATGATGCTCACGACTATACCGTTAATTTCAGTCGTCGAAGTAATAGAAATGGTTGAAATGAATATTCCTCACCGCGTGTGGCAATTCAAAGGGAGATAAATTTTATTTAATTTAAACGTGTTTTTAAATGGTATCCATCATCAATTTTCAGAAGATACGGTACTTAAATAATTTGCACAAATCGTTACAAAATTTAAATGAAAGAGAGACCTAAGAATAGCATGAAAAATAAATTTAGTTATCAAATTTAGCGATTACTTCATTTGTTTCCATAAAATTTTTTTTATTCAAATATTTTAAATATATTGTGATAGGAATAATAAAGCGAAAGTAAAACATACATAGTAGATACACTATGTGACTTTTATTTTTAAAATCCTTCTTTTATATAAAGCTACAAAGTTGATTATTTCCAAAATATAGTTTGTGTTGAATATACAAATTCTATACAACATCTCTACCGTTATTTGTACTACTATTTATTTTTTGCTTTTTTCTCTCAGAGAGCTGTTTGTACATGTACAGAATCAACAGTATTTTTACTGCGAGCTTAACAAAACTTTATTAGCAGCATACTTGTTCATGCTAAAACATGCTACTTTACTAGATGACATTAATCTGCTAACTACCCTTCAATCCATCACATTAGCATATAGATGTTTCCAAACTGATGTGATTACTATTGACATTCTTAAAATATGTACAGTAGATTCATGTTGTGGACTCTTCATGGAATTCATTCACACAAAGTCTAAAGTTATGTTGTTAAAATTACTTTCTTATGTGAAATTAAAAAAAGAAGTTTCACTTTTGTTTGTTGACAGGAAGAACTTTTTTACCACTGTACAGTATGGGTTTTGTGCTTTATCTTAGTGTCCACTGCATTATTGCAATACAGTGTATAAATCTAATGCATGTGTGCCTGTCTCAGGGATGTTTGTATTATCAAATAGGAAGCTATTTTCTGGGCAGAGGCAATCAGCATGATATAGTGAGAGTTTTCTTTAGCTTATGTTAACTAAAAAGCACTAAAAAACAAGTAGATAGTTTAAATTATGTATACATACATTGTATATACATAATTAAAGAGATGGAAGATGACATATTTTATCTGATTATTTTGCACATAATATTTTTCTAATATGAATAACTTTAGTATTTAATAATTAATTATCTAGGTTTTATAATTAGTATAATAGCCACTTTCATTTTGACCATGCTAGTTGTCTAATAAATGTTTCATTCAAAGCACCCTTGTAATAGGAAGCATTATTTGAGTTTTGTAAAATTTCTTGTCTTTCATGGGCATAGGGCTTGTAAGGAACATACAATTTCAGCCCCAAAATTGTCATTTCAATATTTTTTTAAAAAATGCAAATATAATAACAACTGTAATTTATAAGATAAAATCTGTTGTAACTTACTGCTGGGTACAAAATAAAATTCATGGTTCTGGTTCATTATTTTAAAAGTAAATTTGAACTGAAATGAATGGCATTAATTTTTAAAATTTAACAGTACTATATGTGGAGAAGCATATAATTTCTTTCATTTTTACAAAAAGCAAGATAGGCATAAAAAATTAGAATTTTTCAATTTTTTTTTAACTTAAAATTTTAGTAATAAACGTTCTTGTGGCATGCAGCATGATTAATTAAAAAAACAAACATTCAAAACAGGTTTTTTTGTCCTGATATTTCTTACATTTTTTAAAATTTGCAGTGCCTCATTTGATTTTCATGCATGCTTAAATTTTATTTGTTAATAATTAAATGGTCATTTGATTGTTATTGTTTAGTTTTTATTTGTCACACAAAAAAATACTTGTTACTGCTTGTCTTTGCAACATTGATTTCAGGAAGCAAAATTTGACTCCAGAATTTATGCTCATAGCTGATCTCAAGAGAATGGCACCTTAGCAACAGATACCCAGATACTCTGTAGGTCCTGCATCTTTTATTAGATAATCAAATATACCTGGCTCTACTATTACTGGATTTTCCATTTATTAAAAATCATAATCTATTTTTAATATGTACACTTATTTAAAGCTATTTTCATGTATGCTGATACATTGGTGACTGCTTGCTTTATAGACAAGTGACTGAATTCTATAAATTTATGATCACCCTATGCTTCAGCTGATTTTCGTTTACACCAGGTTAAAAAGTTGTTATTTTTTATCTTTAAAGTAGAATTCTAAAATATAATGATGCAGAGAAGCAATACTGACCATATAGTTATTTTCAAACAACCTAATGATGTCATGTAACATAGCAGTAATCTCAACATCATAATCTATAAAATATGAAATGCTAAATCAATCATTTTGATATTTACTTATATCCTTTCCACTTATATTTGAGGCTTTGTTATAGGTGTAGAAAACCAAAGAGACTTTTTTAAGTAAAATTTTTTAGTGTTTCATTGGCTTTGATTCAAAACTATAAATGACAATAATAATTAATAGAATATTACCATAGGTTTGTTTTATTTGCACTTTATAAGAATATTACAGAAAGTTTATCAACCATGGAGTGTCGAAATACATGTTAACCATTAATATGGTTTAGTAAAACATCTATGAACTTAAAATGTAATCTAAACTAATATTAATATTTATATCAGGGAAGTTCAAATTAAGCCCAGTTGGATTTGATCATAGTGATTCTGTTCTCAGCCAGGTTTTATTAGAATGCTCTTTGTATCACACAATAAATTAGTAAAATAAAGAGTACTTGCTAGGTAAAGAAATTTTTTTAAAATCTAATTATATGCATTAGTTTATTATATTTTTTATGACAAATTTATATTAACTTTTATTTAAATATAATCTTTTATCACAATTGCTTTAATTTATGAAAGCTACATTTTGGAATTAGACACTGGTGCTTTTCTTGTTTTGTTGACCCCTGTCCTGTCCTGATTTTGAGGTTGAGGGTGTCTCTCAGGGACCTATGAGGGGAAGGTGTGGGCCATCTGTCTTGTTAACCAAGCAGATTATCTGGGTATAGATGGGGGCTGTTGAACAGTGGTCAAGGAACAAGAAGAGTCAAAACCATAAGAGTTACTCTGTGAATACACATCATCATATTATGAATTTATTTTGACTGTCATTGTTGTTTTTAGAAGTTTTTTTTTTGTTTTTTCTTTTATGTTATAATATCATCTTTGTCAGCCATTTTAATCAAGATCTGTATTTGGAATGAAGTGATTTTAATGGCAGATGAAGGGACAAAAAGAAATTTGAAAAAAAAATAAATATGTTTAAAGAAGCCACCATCTATTTTTTTAAATTCTGTTTTTGTGGCTAAAAACTCAGCTATTTCTTCATTATGTCTTTTTTTTTTTCTTTTATATGTTAATGAAACATCTATAATAGTGCATATTGCTCCATATTATGCTTAGGAATAAAGTGAAAATATTCTGATTGTTTTTTTTAGTATAATCTTGATATCTTGTATGTAGCACTTGGTCATGAGATGAGGAATGGCAGCATGTCTATTATCTAAAATTTGCATATTTCCAGAGTAACTTAAATTAATCCTTAGCTCATTCAAGCAAGCTTATTTAGATGTTTAATTGACTTTAACATATAATGTTGTTAATTAAAATTTTTTTTGGTGTTAAACAATATGTCAAGCTAAATGTATTAATTACCTTAAATTTTTTTTCATATCTTAGACAACAGTTTTATTTTTCAAAACCATCAATTTTCACATTATCATGCCTCATTCATAAATTGCATTAAAAAGTATTTCTGAGAAACCCTAGCAATATTATCCTTGTTAGCATTTTTACTCTAAATCTAAGAATCATCAGCTGATCTGATATTTGACAGTATAAATCTGTTATAGATTCAAATTAAAGCTGTCTTCCTTTTTAGCATTCTATTGCAAATCTGAGCATTATCAACTGATATATTATTCTACTCTGACATCAGCTTTAACATGATGGTTCATTATACTTATGGTATAATAATAATCTATATAAAAACCTCTAAAAAAACATTGATCTACCTGTTGTCACCATCAGGACTTAGTCCTACACAACATGGTAGTGTTCTGGGCTTCCAAAAGCTACATAAAAATATGGCCAACATCAGGTTATGGGATCAAGACCAGCTTAGGTCATTTGTACCATATAAAAAATAGAAATACTAACTGCAAAGTAACATCCTCACACATCAAAATAGTTATCTTTACAACTGAATCCTGATAATAGTGATAGGAAAAGATCACCAGTATATTTATTAATTACTTTAGTTACTACTAACCAGGTGATGCTAAGTTATCAAACTCTGACCCTCTACTTTCTGTGAACAGCAATTATCAACGAATTCTCTATTCTTATTGAGATCTATGCATTTAAGATCAACAACAAAAAATGTTTAATTTTACTATGAATATGTAAAATAATTTCTGTTTCCAAAACACAATAAAAAGAAGAAAAAAGAAATAGTGGTAATTAAAAACTGACTCTACAATTTCTGTGTAAGTTAAAATTCAACTAAAGACAACTTATTTATATAATTGTATAGCAGGACATGATATATGATATAGATAGTTCAGTATTTGGTATGAATTTTTGGTAGGTAAATTCCAGTCATAAATGCTTTGTATTGTTTCAGTTGTACACTTATTAAGAAACAGTATAGTGAAAAACATAAAGATTATGATAGCATATCTATTTGTTGCATGACTTGCTATTTTATACTTTTCGTTTTATTATTTTTTTGAAACACTGAAGTTTATTGTAGCTAGATGTTTCCTCTAAGTTTGCGAAATTCTATCCAACAGAAGAGATAGCCAGGTGTTTGTTGTATTTTGGGAAATGTTTTATATTTCTTCTAACACCATACAACAATTTGATCATTGTTAATGGTAAAAGTAGGCTGCATGATTCAGAAATACATTCTGTGTCTGACACAGTGCTATAATAGATTGGCTGCATATATTTTGTGTCCATAGCTGACATTCTTAATAAATCAGTCATCCAGTTACTGTACTTATTTTTCACTGTTATATATATAGGATGGAGTAAAAGAAAAAGTGGATAATAATAATAGCAAACTAGTTGGTTCTGATTGCTCTTCATATTGGGAATTCTGCCTCCCTGGTATGGTGGCTTACTATATCTATCTGTACCATGATGGCATCTGCTTGCCAGAATTTTTTTTTTTTTTAATTTACTGAGGTAATTGGTCACCTTTTTGTTAGATGCAATAATTTTGAACTGCATGCCAGTGCATTAGTGAACTACAGAGTATTGAATGACTAAACATTTCCCATTAAATTCTCTCTTAAATGAAGCTAGAGATTGTGCACATCTCATAGTATAAAGTACCTACTTTTATCCAGAGTTTACAATAGGAAGAATGCACCTTTATGGCCAGTGCTGGCAATGTTGCTGGCTACAGGTCAAAATAACCTGACCTCTAGATTTCCTTTTGTTGACAAGTATGAAAAACACAAGAGATAACTTGTGCTGATGCATTCCTGAATTACTTTGCTGGATCACTTAAAAATAGCGCATTTGTCATGGCAGTGATTTTCTAGTAAGGTATTAATAAGCAGAAGAAAAAAATAATTGGGTATTATCATTATTTTTTACTAGAGAAGGCATCATTAGCTTGTAAAGACAATTAGAACCAGTGTTGGTAAACTTAATGATTGAAACTAAATTAAATGACTTTTTTTAGGCTTAAAGAAAACCTGAGACCATCAGCCACATGTAAGAATTGTACCCATTGCAGCATTTTGCCAATTAAAAAAAACAAACAGACATATTGGTACCAATTTATTACTAAGATTTCCTGAAGACTGATCAGCTTTTACTGGAGTTTTAGCATGTGGTAATTGTAAATTAATACTAATATTCCATTAAAACATGAAATTCATTGCAAAAATGTCAGGTAGTAAAATATTCTCTGATATTTTGGTTTAATACATTAAGTAATCACATAGTTTCTGACTTTAAAAATAAAATTGATTCCAGACTTTTATCATAGGCTGCATATTCAGAAAACTAGTCAAACCTAATGTTTATAATGGGCTGTACATTACTAAAGAAAAAGGTTAATCTGACTTTTACCTTTATCTGCAATATACATACATAGGCATAAATAACAGTGAAGTTGTTTTTGCTCATATCATACTTATTAGTTTAACTTAGCTACTGTAACAACACAATGAATTACCGTACTCTGCTTCATGTTATACTGGATTGATATTTGTGTAATGAAAATATAGACAAAGTTAAGAATATGGAAAAGGATAGTCGTCATCAGTCTCACTTTGCCCCACATATGAGGAACATAACACCAGCTCTTAGCTAAACATCATTCGCATTTTTATCCAGTGAATGCATGATGTATCCTGTTTTGGGATCTAATATATAAATTGATACATAGATAGTCCTATATTTTTATACAGGAATGTATGGAGCTGTTTTAAACTTATTATGTCTGTTTTAACTTATATAATAGAAATGTGATTTTTAAAGGTTTTTCTTTTAGCTTGTTATTTCCAATATAGCAACCACAAATGAAGCAGGTTGTTAGGTGCTTGATACTTCACAAAATAAAGGGTTATATGAATACAATGCATCTTTTTTAATATTTTAGCTTTGTTTCATTGTGTGCCCCATTCTCCTTTATAGGCAATTTCCCTTAGAATTACTGTTAATTTTATTCCTTACTGCAAAATGCAGATCAAAAACAAAAAATATACAAACAATTAAACACAAACCATTAATTCCATACTATTACCATATACACTGCCTAATAATTGAAGCTAGCTAAATATCAATAGTTTATTAATAATTTTTGTTTAGGTGGATATATATTGCAGAAATAATTAATAAACATAGTGAATTAAACCATTTTTTTACCATTCTTTACAACATTTACTTCAAGTAGCTTAGTGCTGGGCATTAACATTTCAAACTGTGGTATAAAAATCTGGCATAAGTGAAGTAATAGAAAATCTCAGCTCTGTTTTTAGATGGTTGTTGGACATTGACAAATCAAGTCGTCAAAATTGTTAAAAAATAATGATATCTTTATAAGTGAAATGGGAATAATACACTGGGAGTCAGATGATAAGCACACAAGGTGGTATAATGTTGATAACTGTAATTAGTGGTTTATACAATAGACTTACTACCATAGTCTATTCAGTGCAATGTTCTTTGCATGGTGGGATAAGTGTGGGTGTAGATTGTCTTTCATTCAATATTAATCTGTTAGTTGGTTTATTGTTTGATGACAGACTTGACTACTATTTTGTCTGACCACATTTCTCTTACTGTCATTATGCTTGTAGTCACAATTTCCTCTTACAACAGACTTTTTTGCCATCACTGATAAACTTTCATGACTAATGTCTTAGAATAGCTTACTAACAAAACTGCCTTTACTGTCTAACCCATTGACTTGACTGTTGAATTTATTATACAATTCAGTTTGCTTTTATAATTTGAGAATTGGATAAATTTGCACTTATATAACCGGGAATCATTTTTACTACCAGAAAATTTTTTTTACTGTCATCTTCTACTTATTGAATTATGGCAGTGATTTTTCAGATTGAACAATAGTTCATTATTTTACTATGATTCTGGCAAAGTTATGACTTCATGGTCTTACAATGAATAAGCTGGAAAGAAGCAAAAATAATAGAAAATTTTGGTAATCCACACCTGTCAAACTTTGAGAATTCAAATTAGTAAGATTTGTGAAGTTCTACTAGTATGCTTTCTACTGGCAAAAGCATACTAACAAAAACATTTCTGAAGTCATTTAAAAATAAATGGCAATATTTTAAAATTTTTAATTATTTAAATTTTAAGTATACAAGAAAATGTTGGCAAATATTTGTTGTGAATAAAATATATGAGCTCAATATACTGTAAGCTTTTATCACACAAATCATCATTTTTTCCACCATGCAAAATTTAAGAAATGACTAATAAAGCTAAGCAAGATAACACCTCTTCTGAAACCCTTTCTCAAATTTCTCTATATTTTGAAGTGCAGTGCTTTAACGCTTTTTTATGGATGGAGATAATTCATCTGAACATGGTCACTGACAACTTTTTTGATAATTAATTCTTTGCACTGAATTGGGGAATAAATTGAGTAAATTCTTTTGATTTGATTGGCTCGGTTTGGTACAATCTTACATTTCTGGTTCTTTTTTGTCTGATAATCAGAATATATGATAAAAAATCTGACAATAAATTTAGAAATGACTTGAGTAGTAGGACAAGAAAATAATATACAGCTATATAGAAGAACATTTTCATTATGGATTTAGCAAAATTAAGTGTAAATTTGAATTTATGGTATATAGAGTTTAGTATGAAACATCAATATAACAAGAAGAGCTGTGAAAAGTAGGAAAAATATGTAAGATGTGAAATTACACACTTTTGTAATCCCTACTGTTGTATCTTAGTAAAATTCTATAGTAGAAAACCACAGTATCCTCCATTGTTCTAGTATTTATTATTGTCACTTTTTTTACTTTTTTATTATAGAGTAAAATACTTACATTTTCCTAATAGAGAAATGGGGGAGAAATGGAGAAAATAATCTTTATTTATATTAATAAACATCTAGACATTATTTTTTAGCTTGTCTCAAGATGTATTTAGTTCATATCCTTTACCAAGTACTCAGTACAATTTTTAAAATGATATTTACACATAATTACATCCTATGTTGTCTTCACCTGAAGAGATCCCCACTCAAACCTATATAAAACTTTTGCTGGTGTAATGTAACAAAAAGTTACAACCTTTTTCTTTTTGTGGGTTAACTTTCTTCAGGCAAACTGGATTTTGGTCACTACAGTCTAAAATAATTTTAGGATATCTCTCTCGGTTTTTTTTGGTGGCATTTCCAACCATCATGGACACAATGGGAAAAGAACAAAAACAAAAGATATTCTTGGATATTTTTCTTTCAATATCTAATTCAGAAAAAATATCTCTCTCTCTCTCTCTCTCTCTGTTGCATATATGTCTATAATTGTGAATAACTAATTAAATGGAAGATATTTTGATGAAAAGAACAGCATGCTCAAAGTTCCAAAATAAACTTATTGTAACCCTTTTTTAATATAAGCATTGCAACTTTACAACATATTTTAATACACATGTTATTATGGTTACTAATAAATTGGTATATGGAATATTTCATTTGTAAGTCCACAATTATGGTAATCATTATATATGTTTAAAAAATGTTTTTACCTAGGTCTCCATCCTGGTTTCTCCTCCAGTTTCTGTATATTTATTCAGTTTCAAGTACAGGTATCACTCATAATTTTCAAAAGGTTTGAATATATTTCCCAAACATTCCAGCTTATTGTTCATTGAAATCTTCATTTGGCCCTGATTTCACTATGACATTTTTCTTTCTTTCTCTGTTTTTTAAAATGAATTTTGGGATTTGATGTATCAAAGGCTCTTAACTTTGTTTCTTCTAGTTATTTTGAACATATGTTATTGGTAAATAACAAGCATCTGTAATGAAAGATGATGCACAAAGATGAAGAAATACACAAGACGAAGCATTCCAGACAAAATGAGTCACCAAGAAGCAGAATCAGATGCAGCCAACCATGATTAATTATGTTTACTTGTTAGAAAATGAACTGCTAAACAGATAATAAATAAGCTTATTCATTGATAAAAATCCTAGTTATCTTGTCTAAATGAATATATTTCTGCTGTTTCGTTAAACATTGTGGTAAACCAGAAATTATTATCTGGTAGTAGTAGTAGTAGTATCAGCTCTGCTCAGTCTTGTATACATACTCTTTCATTTTGAAAAGTTTTTAGAAGTTTCATTTAGTTCAAGTTTATGAAAAGTAAAATAACTCACTGTCTATCATGACTAGCTTATAATTTTACATCTCAATGAGGATAATTACTTTCATTAATGTAACCTTAGTTTAAAAAAATGAATACTGTGTCATCCTATTTTCTGTGTTGGTACTTCATTCAAAACAAACTCATTTGTTCTTATATATGAAACATTAAATTTATTATTTATTCTGAATGATTTATTATACACCTAAAAGAAAATTTTAGAAATGTTTTTTTTTTTTGTTCTTTTTCTAGAGAGAGAGAGAGAGAGGGAAAATAAATATATGTATGTGTTTGCATGTGCAAGTTACAATTTTAAAGTAAAAAAAATCTTTTATTTTTGTGAAAAAAATTTTAAAAGTTATTATTTCTGATTGCAATCTTCACCATATTTCTAGGCTTTTTTATGTTTATATATATATTGCATGTTAATCATACAAAATAATGTGTTCTCTTTGCAAAAATTAAAGACAATGTATGTACATGTTTGTAAATTATATTATGCTTAGTAGCATTTAAAGTTGAAAATTAAAAAAAGAAATAATTAAAGTTTGTAAAGGTTAAAGTCTGATATGTAAATTTGCTCAAATGATTTCTTGTGAATTGTTTTTATTAAAAATCATTTTTCAGAATGAAGTCGTCACCATTATGAAGCGGAGCATGAAGACTCGAAATGTCAAATTACTCAATACTAACTGCGCCATTACCGTCCACGAGTTCATTACTGCAGATGCAGAAAGTCATTTTGCAGACTTCAGATTTCCAAGCGTATGGAAGACATTTAGGCAAGTAATTTCTTTTTTCTAGCTGAGTCTTCGTTCTTAGTCCTGTTGACAATGGTGCTTTCAAAACAGCACAAAAATAAATAAATGTTGAAGAAACCACGACACACTGGAGTGATATTTTTTCTGAAAACTACGGGCATGCTTGGATTTAGTTTGAACGGTAATATTATATTTTGGACGCTTCCATAACTAGAAGAGACTACCAAATTTAATTTTCTCAGTATGCTAAGTTTTCTGCAAAAAAAAAAAAAAAAAGTGAGGAGGAGTAGAACAATAATTAATCAGAACAACTCGATCGATGCATGTTTTTGTAAAAGGAATTTTTTCTAAGGATATATAATGATAAAATTAAGTTGGTGTTGTTCACAGATGGCACAAATGACATATTTAGTCAGTTCTCAAGTAAACAAAACTAATTCCATATTTTGAGAAAAAAAAAGAAATCAAAGTGATATCAAGCAAGAATATATCAGTCAATAATAATATACTGGCTGATAAAAATTGTTGAAATTTAGAAAATTACTGAAAAGAGAATGGAAAAATTATGGAAGCAGATGAAAATAATTAAATAAATAAACATTTTTCTAACTTCAAAGGAATTTTTCCTTTCTTTTAAAATGTTTTTTAACCAATATTTAAATTTTTTATTTGATTTGTTTTGATAAAATAATGTCAGTAGTTCTGCTTTTAAAAAACCTAGTGTTTCATTCTGTTGACGATTTAAGCTGTACCTAGTTGTTGGTCAGCAGGGAAATTAAAAAAGGTTGCTAACTTTTTTTCAACTGTAGGTGATGTGAATTTCTGAGTGTTCTTTGAAAACAATGTAGCAGATTTTTATATAGGAGAAGTGATGACAGGTTCATTTCCTCAGCTCCATATGGTGTTAATGCTCAGTGAAAGTGTAGTTTTTAACACAAATAAACACACAATCATATTATTAAACAAAACTGTTCCAAATATTTACATGCTGCATGAAGTACATAGATTGTCATGTAATTTTCAAGTATTTATGGAAAGCATAAATACTTAGTGTTTATGTATAGCTGCATTCATAATTATTAATCCACCCAGTTTGATTCATATGCTTACAAACTGACATTTAAAAGTAAAATTCATTACAAACAACTTATTATCAGTTAATATTTTGTATATTTTTTTGTTCAAAAATGCTTGAATGTTTCTTGGTTTTCATTGATTCCATTGTTATACTTTTCTGCCCAAAATCTTTCCAGGACTCTTGAATGCTTCTTCAAAGGTTATTTAGATCTAATGTTTGTTTATTTCTCTATTTTGACTTTAATTCAACTGAAAATTTATGAAAATGTATTAAAATCAGGAGACTGAGGGCCACCAAACCATAGCTTTTTGGATAATTTATTTCTCTTGTTTTAGTAACAGGTGGTGTTGTGCTATGCATCAACATCTACACCGAGAGGGAGTGCAGTGCTGCAGTAGTCTGCTTAGAAGCATTCTTGATCTTATGCCATGTGGGGCTTAGCACTTCCAACTTTTGCAGGGAAGGCCTTACTGGAAATCTTAATTTTTTTAGATGTGGGAGGAAACTGGAGTGCTCAGGGGAGACCTATGTGGCTGACAGCAAAGAAGAATGAGAAGAAATCCTGAAAGGAAATCAAATTCAGACCTCCACCCTAGCAGTCCCAGTACTTTACCTTTGGACCACCTTTTACAGCAGGCAATCTTTGCATAGTTTGGATGTATGCTTTAGATTATTGTTATGCCAGAAAGTGAAACCATGATTCACTAAACACATTCCATCTTGGTATAGCATGACATTGTGATATGCTGTTTTTGTTGTCTTTTCATTCATGATGTCACTGATTTTTACTATGTCAAGGCCCCTGAAACAACCCAAGACCAGCAGAGATCCTTTCTCCATTCTTAACTTTTATGATTACCAAACAATGCTAATCTTGTTTTATCTGAAAAAATGGCATTTTTCTAATTTTCAGCCATGAATTCTATGTAGGATTTGGCCAAAAATTAATTATCTTACAAATATTTGTTTTTTTTTTTTATGGCTACATAGTTTTTCAAACCTGTCAGCAAGTCCTTTCTTAATGGTGGTTTTACTTGTCAGACTCTTCCCAGTAGAATTGATATGTTGATAAATGCTATTGGCAATTTCTTTTTATCCCATAAAGATCATCCTGTGCAGTAGTTTACTGCTGCTTACCTCACCCAGAAGCATTTTTACAGGCCTGAGTTTTCAAATCTATTTTCAGAGTACATTGCACAACTCCCCTGGTCACTTTCAATTATGTGTCTATATTATAGTGGGATTTCTCTTGCTTACTTGATAGAAGAATTTGACCTCTTCTAGCTTTAGATAACTAGTCTTTTGTATTGCTTTAGAATAATGAATTAAAGCCAGATTTAAAAATTAATATCTCATGAACATTCTTAAATGAATGAGCAAATATATTTGGCTGCCAGGACACAAAATTATAATATATTTGTGAAAAAAAATTATTAAGACGTGTTAGAATATCAATGAATTTATTTAAATATCTATAGAACAATTTATCTTGATAGTCAGTATTTCACATAAGTGGAATATCCATTGGGAAAATCTTTACTTTTACTCTTTAATATTGTTGCAATTTGAATAACATTTATAACAAAAGAAGAAAGTCAAACAGATCACTTTTAGCTGACTATATTTTATGGCCATAAATAATAATAAATTGCCAATCTGTCAGTACCATGAATTAAGTGGCATGCTTTCTTTTCAATCTCTTGAATATTTAAGAATATATAGTATGTATAAAAGTCCAAACATTAAGTAAATTAATGTGAACTTTAGAATTTTTATTGTAAATTTTCTTTGGAAGACACATTAGGGATTTAGCTTTTTAAATAGTTCATAATGTTGTACTCATTGGCCAGATAAAATACTGTGCCTTTATGACTTTAATATTACTTTAATGCAGTAAATCTAATGGTTACTGCTCACTCCAGCAGAACTAATAACTGGTTTGTTCTTTGTAAATCATCATCTAGTGTAATGAATTCTGGTAATAGCTTATACATGCACAATATACTCTTTCTAAAGCTGCAAGCATGATAGTTCTTGCTGTCATTCAACATTTGTTCTTGGGATTTTTTTGTTTGCCACAGAAAAATAAAAAGAAAATAAATCGTTTTTTATTGCTTTTTAAAGACTGATTCCATCTCAGATTATGTAACTGAATAAAAGCCTTATTTAAGTGTACATCTGTTCATTTGTTGATTAAAGGAGAAACATTTTAGAGGTATTTCTGTTAATATTTTCAGTAAAATCACCTTGGCTATTATTGACAGTTGACAATAAAAGTTTATTTTATTATTTTTCTACAAATTTCTTTCTTTATTGCACTAAACTGAACAATTAGTGCCTATTTGCATTTTTAAATTACTGCTACATAATAAGGATTTGGCTGTATAAAATTTACCTTACAGATAAATTACTGTATCTTTTAAGTTTCTTAACATTAATACTTTTTTCATGTTATCTAATCTAGAGATTAAGTTTAATTTTTTTTTTCCAAAATTAAATCAAATTATGGGCAGCACAGTGTAGACTGCAGACTTCCAAGGTTAAGAGCCAGAGTTCAAATAGTTGAGACCAGCATGGTTTGATGTATCTCCTTGGAATGGTTTCTTCTTGCTCCTCTTCACCAGCTGGCCACATATGTTTTCTCTGGGCACTCCTGTTTTAGCCTGTATCTGAAAAATGAAGAGTTTTAGTTGGGATTTTCTGGATACTTGTCATGAAGGCTCTGCAAATAACTCTTGCTGGCTTGCACCTTGACCATTGCTCAACAGCCTATAACTGTACTCGGGTAACTTGCTTGGTCACCAAGATTAATGCCCCCTATGTAAAGCTCTTAACCTTGAGGTTAGTACAGGGGTTCACAAAGTAAGAAAATCCAATTATAGCATTTTTAAAAATTTGAAAACAGTGAGGTTTGATAATTCAAGCTTTCACATCCTCAGGTGGGATAAATGTGGTTATAAATGTTTTCTATTTGACAAGATAACAAAAAGATAGGTTTTGCTCCAGGCTTAATTAATTTAAAGTTATATGAAGAGCAGTGTGTTTTGACTGTTAACAAAACTAATAGAATGCTAGGAATAATTAACCAAGTTATCAGACAAAACCAAAAACATGTTTTATATACTATAAATTTGCTCAATCTTTGTAGTTCTCCTGTCTTTGCTCTAAGTCAGTGATTCTCAACATTTTTTCTGTGATGACTCATTCAAAAAAATTATGGGATAGTTGATGTTTTTTCATCACCAATTGATCAATTGATGGTGGTGTTTTGGATAGCACACAACAGATATCATCTGCAGCACAGAGTTAGTTCCTTGATTTTGATCTTATATGAAGCAGAGACAGAAGGTTTTTTCTCAGAAGTATGTAGCTAGAAAAGGCTTGAGGATTCAAAGCACTATTTGTGACAAAATCAGATTCTTTGGGAAACTGCTTTACCAAAAATAGGGTAAGTGTCAGAAATTCCAAGTCAGTCTATTAGCACAGTCACTGTTGATTGAATCTATGAATTTGTGTTGGTAATTTTCAGGAACTTTTTCTACATTTAGAACAAATGGATTTCATGTTAGGGAATGTGGTGTCTGAGTTACATTTTGGAAATAACATGATAATTAATCTTTCAGTGTTTCCATTTGGCATGCCAGCAAAAGTTGGAATTCCTCATCAAACGTGATCTCAGTTCCATCTTCTTGCAGGTATGCTTTCAATGTTGGAAACATGTACAAATTGTTTTGCTTGATTTTTTTGTAGCCGGAGATCCAGCTTAATTTGGAAGGCATTAATTTTTTTCAATGAAATCCAGTATGATGGCATTTGCTACCTGAAGTGAGATATTGAGTGAATTCAGAATTGTGAAGAGATCCACCAAGCAAGCAATTCTTGACAGATGTTTTTCATCTCTAAAAATTTCAACAATTTTTTTTTTTATCTTTCTGGGAAAAAAATTCTTTCAATCCATTTTTTTTAGATAAAAGATTTTCTGCATAACTTTTCCTTTTGATAACCATTGTACTTCTGTGTACAAAAAGAGAACTTCGAATCTGGCATCTATTACTTGGCACATTTTTTCAAAAGATAACTGTTCAATGCATTTTCTTTTATAAAATTAACTGCATTTGCAATTGATTTCAAAAGGTCTTTTAAACATCCAGGTAATGTCTTTGAAGCTAACACCTGGTGATGAATTATATAGTGAATTCCAACAGTTTATGGAGAAACTTCTTTTTACAACTGCTGAAATCCAGATTGACAGCCTGATACTCACTTTATCCCATGTTCCTCAAGTAATGATCTGACCTTTTCAGAGTCATCACATGCTGTGGTAGATGTTCCTAAAGGTTTACAAAAGAGAAATTTGTTTTAAAATCTTCATTGTTTAGGTATTGGAAGTAAACTGGTAATTGTGCAAGATTGGTCACATCTGTTGTTTTGTCAAATTGCAATGTGAACAAAGCCAGTGAAGCAGTTTTGATTTCATTAACAACCTGAGCAAGAATATCACCTGCCATATCTGTAATCTGACAATCTACAGTTATATTGGAAAGTGATATAGGATTTAATTTTTTTCTGCTTCTTCACCTGACATGTGATGAAGAATGTTTTTTGCTCATGGCAAAATTAGCTCTTCCCCAATGGTATCAATAGTATGAGCTTTCCTGGCTTTTGCAGTTTGCAAAGAAACAGTGTATGATATTGTAAGTGCAGCTTTGCTTTGCTGTTAGATAACTCCATCTGTCTAAATGAGCTCTCTTCAATTGTTCAGCCTTATTTTTGAAAAATTCTGGATCTTTATTCATGAACTGTGTATGTTTTGTTTGCAAATGATGCTTTATTTTTTTGGCTTCATGGATTCTCCCATCAGCACTTCATTGCAAACCATATATTTATTGAGGCTTTGTATGTCTTTTGACAAAATGTAGTTAAAACCAAAGTTAATATAATCCTCCACACATTTTCAATTTTTTGTAATATTTCCCATCTTGTATTTTTCTATGCTGATACAATCTAAATTAGTTAATAAAAACAAATATTAATAAACATACTGCACTCCACAATATAGATATAACATCATCATATATCTATTTGAAAACAAATGTGAAGCAAAGTGAAAATCTGATGACGAATACTGTCCTAATCCTAATTAAAGCCATAATTTTTATTTTAGTTCTCTCAGTGGCTTTGTGAACCGCAAGAAAAATGAAAATTCTGAAAAAATTAACAGGATATGAAAATAATATTAAGTAGACAGAAAACCTTTTCAGCTAGTAAAATTGCATAGTTAATACTATGAATAGATACATACCAGATATTATCCTTACATCATGTTTATTGAAGAGTGACTTTATTTATGTACCTGCTGGTTCTGAAATACAAATTTTTCTTTATTCTAACTTTATTTACTCTGATCATATGTAGTTTGGTAAAATTACTGTGAAAATGGTCAAATGAAACCAAGCTGAAATCATTATGGTGATGTTATTTAGTTGGCTTCTGAGAATAATATGCATTGTTCATTCATTTGGCACCTGTAGCCCCTTCAGAATATAATATAAAATAGTTTACACTTGGAATTTATGTCATAATATAAAAACAATCATATAAAAAAAAACTGATTTAATGATAGTTTTTATTAATGTAACTAGGTAAAAATATAAAAGCTTTTCTTTTATGAATATCAGCTATGTTTCTGATTTTAGGAGCAATTAACACTGGTCAACACAATATTTTTGGCAGGAAAAGTGAGACTGGTTTCTGGGGTTTTCAAGGGCGCTGAATCCGAATCTGACATTTGTTTTTTCAAGTTGGCTCTAGTTTTGGAGATATCACAGGGGGGTCGTTCGTCTGAAATCACCCATTCGCGACCATAACTAAACGTACAAAAAACGGCTAAATAGTGCAAAAATGTCAGATATTGATTTTTATGATAATCCAAAACCACAAAGACAGTGTAAAATCTCAATCTAACAAGTTAAGTTAGATATAACATCATTTCATTTATTAATAAATGAACACTTTTCATATATTTCGAGAATATACAAAAAATTTGCTAAAAATTTGCTGAATTTTAATTCTCCAAGGGAAAAAAACATTTACATAATCAGTTATATATCATAAATTAATGCAAAGCATTATTATACACTAGATTCTTAGTTACAATGAACACACAAAACAATATTTTATTCACAAAAGTGAAATTGACGTTTATACGATTTTCGCTTGTGAGCAACTTTCGGGCAGTCTCTCAAAAGGTTCCAGCAGTAGTCTGCCATCATGTGCTCATCCCATTTGCCTTGATACCTCTCTTCCATTGTTTTGATGTCTTGATGGAATCTCTCTCCTTGCTCCTCACTGTAATCACCAAGATTACCAGGAAATCTGTCGAGGTGGCTAAACAAGAAATGAACTTTGATGCTCACATTTGCCCCTAGTTTTTCGTATGCAGTAAGCATCTTACGGACCAATTGCTTGTAATTGTCAGCTTTGTGATTTCCCAAAAAGTTTGTCACTACATCTGTGAAGGACACCCAAGCATTTAACTCAACCATGTTCATATGATTAGTGAAGTCAGAATCCCTCATGAGCGTTCGAATCTGAGGTCCATCGAAGATGCCACCTTTAGCTTTTTCGATGGAAAGACCTGGAAATTGCCTGCATATGTACTTGAAGCAATCCCCATCTTTGTTCAACGCCTTAACAAACTGCTTCATGAGCCCTAGTTTTATGTGCAATGGAGGGAAGATGATTCTATCCCTGGGTACCAAAGGCTCATTGATGACGTTGGCTGTGCCGACTTCGAGACTTTCTCGTTCTGGCCAGTTCTCCCTTCTCCAGTGCTGGATTCTTGCTCTGCTATCCCACAAACAAAGAAAGCAGGGATACTTTGTGTACCCACTTTGCTGACCAAGCAGAAAATTCACCATTTTCAAGTCCACACAAATCAGCCATTTATGAGTGTTGTAATTTAGCTTTTCAAGAACAAATTGGATACCATCATACTCTTCTTTCATCTTGGTAGAATGGCCAAGTGGTACAGGAGCAAACTTATTGCCATTATGCAAAAGTACAACTTTTAGACTTGCTTTCGAGCTATCTATAAAGAGACGCCAATCTGCTGGGTCATATGACGAGATCCCCATGCAGTTAAGAAGTGCAGAAACGTCATTACAAAAGATCAGGTCATCTTCTTTAGAAAAGAAACGAAGCAAGCTGCCTTCCCTTGTCCTATAGTATGTTATAATGATTCAATAATATCAGAAAATTATTATTTACTGCTTCTATATTGAAGTATTTCAGGGAGAATTTTAGCAGTTTAGGCTTATTTGAGGCTATCAATATCTTCTAAACTAGAGCCAATCAGACAAAACCAATGTTATATTCGTAATCAGCGACCTTCAAAACCCCAGAAAACACTCCTAGATGGTCTGCCAAAGAAAAAAAATAAAAATTTGTTGACCAGTGTAATTTATGCCAATTAATAGAAAGGTATGAAACAGTTATATTTAATAAGCTGTTGAATATTCCATTTGATCTACAAATGCAATGTGTAAATTTAAAAAAATGTACATGTTGATATAGTAAGTAAAAAGAAAATGTGTGAAAACAGGAGTATTATATCAATATTCATGAAAATATTGTAGTGAACATTGATGGTTTAAACAGAAACTGCCTACAGATTTTGTCCCTTCTGTTCACAGATCTGTTATTTGTCAGATACCTTGATGATTTTGACAATGGTGTGAGGCAAGTTAGAACAAAGAGTTGATTTCAGTGTATTTATCTAACCTGCAAGTAAGAAGATAAAATAATTTTGTCAAAAATAATGTTGATGCTTATTAATGTAACAAGGTAGTAGTAGTCCACCTAGAATGCAACTCTAGTAATTTTTTTTGTTTGTTGTATATGTTAAAATAGCATGGATATATATAAACGCAGTTGAATGAGAAAAATGGTGATTAGAGATCACATTAATATCATAACAATACACTTGTAAAGTTAAAAATAGATTTAATATTAGGAATATTCAACTTTCTGGAACAATTTGTAACTTATTGCACGTGAGATGCTTCTGGAGCAATCTGTATAAAAGTCACTTACCATTGTACTGTTTGCTCCATAAATAATTTTATTCTCTTAATAAAGTTCTTATTGTCCTTAATCACCATCTAGCTACTGTCAATTTTATGTAACTGCCTCTTCTTGATCCCATATACCATCTTATCTACTTATTTTTAATCTGGGCAAATTAGTTTTTAGAAAAAAGTGAGTTCAATAGGGTCACTACTAGTGGGAATTTTGGTCTACAGTTACTGGTGGTAGATGCACCACATTCTTTATTATTCATCCTTCATCATGCACCTAAATCCACACATTAGAATCTAGGAACTTTTTGAGAACGTACTTGCTTCCTCTGTATGTGTAAATGACACTAGTTAATCAAAAACACAAGCAAATTAAATTTTTACATAGTAATTTTTATTTAGCATGAGGTCTGTTGAAAAAGTACCCGACCTTAGGCTGGGAAAAAAAAAAATACGTACTTGGTGGGGTTAAATTGCTAATCCCCTTCAAAGTAGGCCCCTTGTGCCTCCACACACACAGTCCAGCAATCCTTCCACTGTTCGAAGCACGTCTGGAATGCTTCTTCCGGAATGGCTCTCAGTTACGCCATCACATTCCACATGATGTCCTCTCAGCTCTCAAAGTGGGAGCCTTTCAGTGGCATGTTCATTTTTTGGAACAACCAGAAGTCAGAAGGAGCCATGTCTGGAAAGTAGGGAGCCTGGTAAATGAGTAAAATGCCTTTCTTTGCCAAAAAACCTTGGATCAGCTGCAATGAATGAGCCAGGGTGTTGTCATGCTGCAGCTGCCAGTTTTGCGAGGCCCACAGATTCAGTCTCTTGCGTCGAACTGCATCACGAAGACGTCAGAGGACTTTCTGATAGTACTCCATTGTAACTGTTTGTCCTTCTTGTGCGTATTCGTAGTGCACAATGCCTCAGTAGTCAGCATCGCCTTGATTTTGTTCCGGATCTGATGTGCTTTTATGGGTCTTGGTGATGTTGGGTGCTACTTCTGCTGTGATGACTAAGCTTTGGTTTCTGGGTCGTACCCATACACCCACATCTCATCTCCAGTTATCATGGTATTCTGGAACTCAGGATCCCTGTTGGCAGTATCCAGCAAGTCCTGCGCAACCTCAAGACTAAGTTGTTGTCGTTCCTGAGAAAGCAGATTGGGCACAAATTTCGCTGCCACTCTGTGAAAGCCCAAATCCTCCTTTAAAATTGCATGTGCAGAATCTTTACAGATTCCATCCTTGTCACTAATTCTTCACACCATCAAACGATGATCCTCCATTATCAAGGTCTGTACTTTCTTGATAACAACTGCATTACGGCTTGTTGACGGCCTCCTGAGACGCTGGTCACTCTCCACCGATGTGCAGCCATCTTTGAACCTGTTGTACCATTCTTTTACCCATGGCATTGTCACCAAAAGTCTGTTGAATTTTTCAAATTGTTTCCACTTGGGTATATCCAAGCTTTTGGCAAAACTTGATGCAAGATTGTTGCTCCACATGTTCTGTCATCACGGGTGAAATGAAAATGCAACGAGTAAGTAGTACAGCACCTCACATGCTGGCTGCCTGACAGTGAATGCATGCAGCTCCACTATGTACACTTTTGCCTCCCTAACATCATTACTTTCCACGGGAAAAAATAAAGTTGGATACTTTTTCGGAAGACCTCGTATTCAGTGTTTTGAAGAAAGTTTGTTTTTCTTAAATGAGTTGACATTGATAGAAATTCTAATATAATATAGTTGTTCTGCATTCTTTTAGTTAGTTTTTTTCTGCAACCATTTTAGATAACTAAATTCATCAACAAGATGATGAGGGGATACTTTAAAACATTTAAAAGTTATACAAAATGCATTATTTAATGCTAGATTATAATATTTGAAAAGAAATAGAAGCAGTTTTTATTATGTATTACTCATCTACAAGAAATTTGTTAGAAGTATCTTTAGTAAGTAAATAAACATCTAAATTAGCTTATCATGCAGCTTAATAGGTTATTAGGAATGTAGTCTGATTTTGAGATTATTTCAAATCAACACTGTTTCTTCACAGTCTCACCTGTCAGCCCACTGATTTGCTTACATTTCTAATCAGCAGGCAGGTTCCAACAAGCACTGCGTTACTAAGTCATCCATTAAAACAACAACAAATCTTGCACCATTGTATTCAGAATTGAAATTACTGAACGCAAATTATCAAATGAACATAAAAATTGTTAATAAAACATTCTCGTAACTCTGCTTCAGAAACCATTCTGTCTTTTTGAGCTCTCTTGCAATGAGGGTAGAAAAAGTCAGAGCCCATATGAATATATGTATATTTCTCTATTTTTAAGTGTACTTTTACTGTTTAGATAATACTGTATGTATGATTCTGTTTTTTTTTTAAAATCATTGTGGAAGCTTAATTTGTTGTTGTTCATAGTACTTAATGCATTACCTCTTGACATGTAAAGGTTTAGTTATAGCTATCAGACATGTTAGTTGGCCTGAGAGTGTAGCAATACATTAAACAACTCACACTAATTTTAATTACATCCAATAAAAGTTTTTAGAAAAATAAATAAATAAACAAAGATCAGATTATGCTTTAAAAAAAGGTAATTAATTTTAGTTTGGTTTTGTTTTCTAAAAAAATTATCTTACAAAGATATGCACTTTTACTTACACAGGATCTCTTTTTGGTGACTCAGTCAGTACCTCTGATTATGAATTGCTTGTCTTATGCTATTCCTGGAGTCAGACAATGGAGAGTAAGTAATTGTAGGTGGACTTTTGGACATGTTATTTATTCTTATTTGAAAGGGTTAATGGAAAACTCAACCAACCAGGTCATACACTAGAAATATGTATATTGCTGCAACATATTAGGAACTATTCAAATGAAATCCAGTTGAAATAACATTACATAATGGTAATGGTCTTCTTGGTTTTACTTGAACTTCCTAGTAAACTAAAATCTTTCTGATGATATTTAAGTTTTTTGTTTTTTTCTCCCGATTTAGGTTATCTCTTCCTAAAGATTGTTTGTTTGTTTTAATTGTTATAAGTAAGTTTGAGGTTTATGTTTGTAGAAATTTTAAAAATGCATTTAGCATTTCCTCGAAGTTATTTCTATATATGCAGTACCCCTGTTGTTTCTTGGTGGGTTTTTGTTTTTTGAAAATTTCTATAAATGTTTCTTACCTAGCTGACAGCACTCCGATTATGAAGTGACTTATCTACCCAATGTGTTGTCCTTTTAAAATGTTTTTTTCCCACAAATTTAGAAAGCTAAACAAGCTTTCTGTATATTTAAAACTGTTTTAAGCTTTGATTTTATAAAATAGTTTAAAGATTATTGTTTGTGTCTTTTCCAGTTTATGATGATAATTTTTTTCATGCCTCCACAATCTTCAGTAGAAAGTTGTTGCTAGATACTCTTGATGTGATGGCTCTCTTGCTGGCAACCTCAGCTAAATTAAAGACCAAAATGAAATATTTTGTTTAACTTTTTTTCTCAGTTAAAGAAATTAGTAGGAGCTTTTCAGTACTAATAACATTATATATTTCTTATAGACATTCAGATGAAGCCCAGCTGAAAATAAAATATCCATAATGGTATTTGGCTTGGTTTCATTTGAACATTCCTTATGATGTATATAGTTTGTTTACTGACTGACATTCTGTGTATGCTTCCCCCCCTTGTATATATTTAATTAACTAGTATCTTTTTCACTTTACTGCATTTAGTTAGTTATTTTATATAATTTTTTATGTCCTGCTTATAACTGACTATACCTATCGAAAGCAGTTAGTTAGTTAGAATTTTATTTTTAGTTTGACATTTAATAAAAGTAGTTTTTAAAATTATAAGCACAGTACACAGACTAACAAAATTTGACAGTACACTTATTAACAAGAAAAAAAAGAGAAAGTGCTGCTTACTATTTCAGGAGATCTGTATAAGTTTTGAAAGTGTTATAAATGAATGTGTGGGAAGATTTAGTAGGAGTCCATGGGCATCATTAGGGTTGTAATAGAATCTGTATATTGGACTCACTCATAACAGTGTATCTGTCAGTCTTCAGATATTGCTGGAATGGCAAAATCTCTAGAAGACCAGTCACAGGTGGGGCCTGACTGATGAATCCTGCATGTTAGTGGGTTAGTTTGTTTTCCCTTCACCTTCTTTAGTAGCAATACAACTAACTAATGAACTTATATTTTGGAAATTCTTCCCTGTCATCAAGAGGATTTAGTTCAGAGGACTGTCTTGTTGTACAATGTTGATATGTTTCTATTTTTTGAATTTTCAAATGGCTTGAGCTGGTTTTGAACCTGCGACCTATTGGCTGCTAAGTTTTTGGACGTGGTGATTTGACCAGGGCTTTAGCCCAATACATTATCAAAGCATTTGTTCAATTATCAATTAGCTGTTACTTTTAAGACAATGAAATTTTTTAATTCATTAACAGGGATACTCAGATATTATTGATTCAATACTACAGATACTTGGTTGCAGAGTCATGTGGATTGCTTTTCCATTTCTCTTAGTCTCCACTTGCCTCAGTGATCATATAGCTATACATGGTTTGCTAAAGATATCTTTCCTAGCTGATCTTATATGCTCATCTCTTCTGGTTTTAGTATGCCATTTTGGTACACCAGTATATTTCTTACCAGACCACAAAAGATGGAGTAAATTGAGCCTTTGATCTGTCAGTCTTCAGATGTTGCTATAATGCCAACATATGCAGAAGACCAGTCACAGGTGTGTCTTCTTTTGCTTTGTGTCCAGAGTGTTATTTGATTTTGTAATGTTGCATAACTTTTGTATATGATTTAAAATGTTGAAGATTTTGCATTATGTTATTTAAAGCATCATGTCATAGGAGCTTAATTGCAGAAAATTTCAAAACAGTATACCACACCTGAGAAATGGACCTAGATTAGGTTTGAAAGAAGTCATAGCCCTTTAATGACCCCAATTTCAAGCCAGTCAGTATATGAATTAAAATGTATTTTACTTTTATTCTAAATGTAAGTTTGAATAGAATGCTACTTTTCATAAAATATACATTGCTTTGAGACTATGAATATCCATGATCATATTTGTGTAGGGAATTTGATTTATTTTGAAATTTATTAAATGCTAATATGCTTTACTGTTTTCTAAAACAACATGCCATTTATTCCAGGCTTAGAATTGACATTTGGATAATTAATTTTGTTATATATTTACATTTTATAATAAATTGGCCTAAAACTTAAGTGTGCTCAGTTGTTTATTTTTGGATTTGCTTTTAATAAATAGACATTTTAAAGGAATTTTTTAAAATTATTTTATGTTAAATATTAAAAATAGTGACACATTATTTTCTGTTCAAAATTCTTTTTTTTTCTCCAGGTATCAAAAATCATCCAAAATGGCAGAGTCGCAACCAAATCAATTTTGAGAAGTTCCTGAAACTGAAACTGGATAGTCTACTATGTCTACACCAGGTAATGTCATATAGTTTGTTTGTTTCTTGCTGTTTTCAAACTGCTGTCCTGACTTTAGAGGTTTGAGGGAATTTCACAGCAGTGAACTAGAATGGGAAAGGTGAGACATATAAACCTTGGTGACCAAGTGGTTACCTGGGTACAGTTGGGGCTTTTGAGCAGTGGTCAAGATGCCAGCCAGTCAAGAATTTATTGCAGAATCTTCACCATATGTATCTCAAATTCTTCATTTTTAGATGTGGGAGAAAACCGGACTACCTGGAAAAAAAAACCCATGTTGCTAGCTGGTGAAGAAGAGTGAGAAGAGACCATGCTATGGAAGTAAGCTAATCCAAGCCAATCCTGACTGAGGTTCAAAATCAGGCTCCCAACTATGGCAGTCCAGTAGTCTACCACTGGACCATTGGCTGCCTGTAGCTTGTTTTATAAATCAGTGTTTCTGATTGAAATAATGCAAAATATGAAAATGTATAGTTGAAATTGGCACATTTTAGATAAGAGAGAAAAAGAATTCTGTTTGTTTACTTCATATTTTAATGTTAGCAGTGATGTTCTTTTTCTGTGAATTTTTAAAATGTAACTGATATTTTTTTGTATATATATCATCTGGGAATTTTAAATCAGCTTTTAAAATGGATTTAATGAATGAATTATCTGTTGGGAAAACAAAATAAGTATATTGGTTGGTTGTATCTAATTAAAGTTTCTTAAATTCATTAATAAATATATTTATAAAACATTTTTAAAAAAAAATGTAAGCCTATCAAAATAATTTTAAAAATGATCAGGTTTTTGTTTTTTTTTTCATCTTGTATGTAAGATAAACTAAGTCCCTTTACAATTCTTTTTGTTTTTATTTTCAAAGCAATCCTCAGAATGTGTACCATATTCTATATTATATTTAAATTTAAGAAATCTGAAATGTGCTTTAAAATGAACTGTAGTTAAAAAATTTTCTAAAAAGGAAGTTCAGTTAATAAGAGTATTCTTGTTTTTTTATTGTCAGATCTTTAACTTCTCTGTATTCTTTCTCTGTCTACTATATATATGTATGTATATATTATTCTTTCCTGTATAATTTTAAAAAAAACTTGTGATAAATAGTTCAGTAAAGATAGCAAAGAATGTAGGTAGGTACTGTTTGATCACAAAGCTATTCTGACCTAATTCTACTGGTATTGTTTCTAAGCCATATCTGCTCCAGGTTTGTTTACTTTATATCACCTATCACAGTTTCACTTTAAATAATCTTGATTTACATAGAATATATGGCCAAAACATTCCTGTCTTGACTTGCTCACTTTTATTCTTAGTTGACATCCTTAATTTTCAAATACCATAAAAAGCAGCAAGATGAAGCAATAATGCATTTCATTAAAACTGTCAGGTAGAAATATAAACTGAAATTTGATGTATATTTTCCTCAACAAAGAGTTACTGAGGTCATTGTACTGAATATAGCTCTGTTTCGTTTCTGAACACTCATGATTACTTCTATAATTTTTATTTAAACAAATGATTTAGTAATTTTTTTTAGAAAATAATAGTGTAGTTTGAAAATACTGTCCATACATGATTCTTTTATATGTCTTCAGATAATTGTATTTGTTAACTAAATTCAATTTGAAGTCAGACGTAGAGTGGTGTCTAGAAAGGGAATGCAGTGGTGAGAGGTAGATTTGAAAATTCTGTTCTGACTTGTTACTGAGATATTTTTTGGCATGTTAATAAAACCTTGCATCAAGAGAATTTCCATAAAGTGGAAATGTAATAATTGGCATCCATTGGGAAATTTAAAATATGCATACATACATATTTTCTTCATTATTTTATTTTACTTTTTTTTTTTTACAGGTTATGTCTTAAATTGTTACAGATATTAAATCAGTTTTTTTTTTTGGTTTATCAAAATATATATATACAGATCCCTGAATTTCTTGATTGCAACTACGTATTATTAACAAAGGGTGGAATAAGTTTACAGATTTAAATGTACATTAAAACATATATCAGAGATTTCAAAATGATGTTTAAATTTGTAAACACCTTAGGGACAATTTTTCAAATGATAAAAATGTTAATATTTTTAAAAAATCTGGCTACTATCTAGCTATATACCAGAAATTATTCTTTCTTTAGCCATTGGTTAACTATGTATTGAAATGGTGAACAGAATTACCAGTATTTCTCATCTCTCTCTCTCACTGTAAATTTTACTTTAATATTACACTACCCAGTAGTCACATTGTAGATCAATGAAAATATCTTTGAGGATGAGGTTTGGGCTGTTCATTTACGGTCTATTTGAATATTTTCACAAACTAAATAAAAAGTATATCATTATAAAATAAACTTTCAATATATAGAATTTGCAGTTAAGTCTTAAAATTAGATTTTTCATATTTTTTTAAATTACAAAAATTCTCATTTCCAAATATGACGAGATTTGTTTATTTTGATTTCATATATGGAAACTACAGATTTCTGATATGTCCATTTTGTAGTAGAGAATTTTTTTTAATTTCTGCTGTTTTTTTTAAAAAAAAAGAATAAAACAGAATTCTGTATTTTAAATATTTTGTTGCATTTTAATTACTACTTATGAACTTTGTTGATACTTCTCCACACACACACACACACACACACACACACACACACACACACACACACACATTTATTAACCCTTAGAGAAGTACACCCATTTATTGGTAGTAGGAAGTGGGTATTGATCTTGATAAAAGTAATTCTGTAAATGTCTTCTGAAAGGGTTAATACAGTAATACATTAATGAAATTATCCTTAAAAATTATTTAAATTATTTTATTGTAATAATTTATTATTTTCTCTTGAAAACGTAAAACGTATGAGATACAAAACATTGCTTCCCCCATCTTTTCTAGTGAACTATGGACAAAGAATTATTTTCAATGCAAACATTTCAGCAGTTTGTCATATAAAAGTTTGTTGTTATTTTTAATGTTTAAGCTTAGCACCTCTACTATAGTGATTTTTTTTTCACACAATTCTAGGTACTCCATAAAGAATTCTGTTGCAGTTTATGAAAAAAATGTATGTAGCTACAGTTGATTTCTGTTCAGTACTATAGCAAACTCTAATTTTTTTAAGAGATCTCTAAAGCACTGGTTGATTGACCTGCTCTTGACTTTAACACAGATCTTAAACGAGTTTCTATCCATTGATAATTAAGAAACAGTCATTGTTATTAGAACTTGGCTACAAGGTATTCACCAAAACAGCATGCCGCCACCTTGTTGCTGAACTCCTCCTGAGGGCCCAGGTCTAAAGACATCTCACAGCACTGAGCTGAAGTGGAGGTACTAGTCTTGGTGACCAAGCAAGTTACCCAGGTAGAGTTGGGAGCTCTTGAGCAGTGGTCGAAGTGTAAGCCAGTCAAGAGTTACCTACAGAACCTTCACCATGTGTACTTAGAAAAATTTACCAGAACTCTTCATTTTTAAATGTAAGAGGAAACTGGAATGGAACTGGGATTAAAACTTAGACCATATCATTCAAGTAGTTTACCACTATACTGCTTGCTACCCAAAATAGCATGATTTTAATTGTTTAATTGGTTATTTGAATGTTTGTTTAGGAATTTTTCCATTAGTGAACTTTGTGAAAATAAGAATATAGAAACAATCTCTGGCCTAATGGAGATTTGAAGATAAGCTGCAATTAATATTTTTCAAACAGAAAAATCTGAAAAAATAAACAGTTCTCTTAAATTTTATAAAAACAACAACAACAAAAATCTGTAATTTTTTCTGAATTAAAGTAGATAAAAAAATGCAGGTTTAATTATAGCTTCTTTGATTAGTTTAAAGAAACAAAATATATTCTGTACAATTACTGGATATACCTACTTTATTGGCTCACAAGAAGTAAACAGAAAATCTTTTATCTATATATACTTTTTTGTTTTATTAATTTTTATTTTCCTTACAGAGCTATGAATGGGCGTAATACACAGGGTCACAATGGACTCTCTTCTGCAAAGGGAGACCAGGGAAACAGAATGGACATTCCCACCCTCAGAATTCAGGCTGAAACTCCCTTACCACCACCATCCACTCGAACTACCCCTGTGCCACAGCAAAATTTATCTCAGGGGCCAGACAAAGCAATACAACTCCCACCACTTTCAACATCACGGCAAATTGTCAATGCAGGAAAACCAGCATCCCAACCTAACACAGCAAGAGAACACAAATTTGCATACACTCCACTCCACACCTCCAGAAGTAATGGCTATGTGGGATCTAATAGTATGCCAAATAGTTTTTCTAACAGATCAGGGAAAAATGGTAAGTATCATATACATTTTTGGTTTGTACTTGTACAAAGTTCTTTTGCTTTAATAAGAATTTCAAAGGTAAGATAGCATTATCAACAAAGCAGAAATTTTGAAATCATCATTTCTGATTCCCATGATAAACATCAGGGTGCTGATTTTGTCAGAAAAATGTTTGCTTTTGTAGCCTTTCCAAAAACAAGTAATTGGAAGTTCATATTCATAATATTACTTAATTATTAATATTTTTTTTGGATAAATTTTAGGCATGAAGGTATTTTATATCTTTTATATGTAATAAAAGAATCAGTCAATTTCATAAGGAATAGTTTCCATTTATAACATTTAATGAATGGAATATTTTGAAAATACAAAATGAGATTTTTTTTTTTTAAATACAAAGCCAAAGGAAGAAGACCAGATAAGGTATCCTATTTTAATTTGACTTAAAAAATAGTAAATATTTTTATAGTTGATAAATTTCACTTTTAGGAATATTCAAATGAAACCTGACTAAATACGATTACAGCGATTTTATTTAAGCTGAATTTCATTTGAACACCACCTATATTTAAGTAAATAATATTATGATGTAAGACTTGGTATAGTGATAGATCCACTAGCCTACTGGTCACATGAAGCTTGTGGGACATTCTGTAACCTGTGGACTTGAACAGAAAAAAAAGAAAAAATCTTACTAAATAAAGAATGCCTTCAATGTTAATGGTTTTTGAAAGAAGTTGTTTGAGATCCATGGTGTTAGCAGCATGTCGACACATTTTGTATAATCAGGGGACAATAATATTTGGACACTTTAAAAACTGGGGGGGGGGAAAAAGTCTGCCTAAATTCAAACTGTCACTTTTAATTAACTGATGAATGTTGACAACAACATTTCAGGATGACAATTCCAGCACATCAGGCCAAAGTTATTGAAAAACACTAGTGAGCAAATAGAATTAATTGTGTGACTTGGTCTCCTTGATTTAAACATCATTGAAAATGTATGGCTGAAAATAAAAAAAAATTCTTTGAAAAAAAATTGCAAAAATATAAATATACTTGACAAACTTGATTATGAAGATTTGACACATATAGGAAAATTTCTCTTCCAAATATACAAAAACCCACATGAGTTCACCCCAAGAAGATTGTTGGCATGTATACACTGCAAGATGTAGTTGCCCAAATTTTGAGATAACTACATTAGTTTTAAGTATTTATTTTAATTGAACAAAATTTGTGAAAAACAATTTTTGATAGTGGCCATCTTGAAATCATCAGAATATTTCAGTATTGAAAGTAATTATCGAAACAGATGAAAAAATTGGGTATAAATTGTAAATAACATGTGGTAGAATCACATCTGATAATGCTTCGTAGTACAGTCATGAGCTGATATAGTACCCTGTCATTGGTTATCATGCAAGCAATCAGAAAGTGCCACACATGCAGAGTAACTATAGAAGTATAGATAGGCAACGATATCATTGTAGCGTGGTTTGTGGTGAATACTATAGCTCTTGGAAAGGAAACAACACATGACAAGTGTATAGAAATTAAAGTCTTAGCTAGTGAAGGATACTCTGTGCAACAAGTTACACTCTACTTCATGTTTCAGAAGATGTATGTAAGACTCTGAGGAAGAAAGCCCAAACTCTCCAAAAGTGATGTTAAGTATCTCAGGGTATGTTCTGTGTGATAGATGATGAGCCATTAAAGATCTTGCAAATGACTTAGTTGAGAATATGGGTGTTTACATTTCTTTAAGAACAGGAAGATTACACATTAGTATGAAGTGGTCTTACTGGATGTATAACTGCACAAAATCTTTTGTTGAGGAGAGGCAGTCAAACAGCAAGGCTGAAATGGGCAGCAGAAATGAAACAATGGGATGACCAAACTTGAAAGAAGGTGCTCTTTACAGATGAATCAAAGTTTGAACTGTTTGGCAATAATCAATGGCAGTTTTATTAAAGGCAGACTGGGGAGCAGTATAACAGTCGCCGTACAGCAGCATCTACAGTGAAGCAAGGGAGTGGATCAATACAAATGTGGATCTCCACATCAGCCAAGTGTGTTGGAGATTGGCATAAACTTGAAATTATACTGACTGTTGACAGGTACAGGCAGGTTCTCATCCATCATGCCATACCTCGGGGGGGGGGGGGGACATTTTTTGGATGGAGATTCATCTTCCAATATGATAATGATCCAAAGCATACAGTCAATGTGGTTGAAAAACCATCTGGAATGTAAAGAGGCTGATGGAACACTCACAAAGATGCCTTGGCCTGCACAAAGACTAAACATCGATTAGGCTATATGGATACTAAGAAAGTTAAATGGCAATCAAACATCTTGGAAGAATTGTGAATAGTGCTATAGGATATTTGGAACAACATATAACATACACTAATAATCTGTATTAGAGCATGAAAATAAGGTATCATACTCTGTATAAAGCAAAGGACTTGCATATCAGATACTAACACGTTGTACATTTTATTTTTAAAATATTTCTGTGATAATGCATTGTGCATATAATATATACAATATGCATCTTTCATTTGCAATTTCTCATTATTTTTTCTTATCCTGTGTGTGTTTTCATAATTTTTTCCAATACTGTATGAATTTGACATCTCTTCAGTATATTCACTTATAAGACCCTTCTATCATTAACCAATCTGGATCAAGCTCAGGGGTTAGGAGTTGGGTGACTTTTTGGTGTTACACATGTTTGTATAACTTAATTAGTAGCAAAAAATAGTTTAAGTGACTTGTTACAGTGAAGCTCTTGAAATTAATCCTAACAAGAAAAGAAAGATTTTTGAGGAACGCAGAGCATTTAACTTGAAATGGGAAGAAAAATTTTCTTTGTTGAAAACAAAGGAAAACTACAGTGTCTTGTGTGCTTACAAGTTATAGCTGTACCAAAGAAATACAGTATAAGGCAACATTACAATACACTTCATAAAGCAAATAATGACCAGTACTTAAGAGAATCATGAGCTAATATTTTGAAGAACTTTAAAAGCAAGCATGAGAAACATAAATGTTTTCCCTAAGTTTTCAAGAGTTCAAAATGCAAGCCTTTCTGCATTATACAAGATCTTTCTTGAGCTAGTGAAAAATAAGAAATTGTTCAGAAATAATGAAGAAGTGCATTAAAGATGGTGCTTGCATTTGAGAACAATAAAACAGTCCAAAATTTTGAAAGTGTATCATTGTTTCATCAAATTGGTGAGGTGAGTTAATGAAATGAATGAACAAATTTATTCTAAACTTAAATCTTTCATTCAGAAATGTATATATTTTTTATTAGCTTTGGATAAAAGGATGGATATCATTGACATTAACCAAAAGTTGATTTTCATCTGCATTATTCATGAAGACTTTTCATTACATGAATAACTTTCCAATATGCAGCCTTTAGATAATAGTGCAAAAGAAGCTGACACTTTTGCAACACTTGTTTCTTTTGTAAATAAATATGAAGGGGCTTAATAGTGTTCCTACATTTGGACTGATGGTGTAAGAACATTGACTGGCAGCAAAATGGGATTTGTTAGTCTGCTTTAAAAGAATGGAGTAGATTTTGTGACTTTTCTTTGCATCACACACTAGGAAGCAATATATGGGAAGTTTTAAAGATAAGCAATTTCATGGACAGCATTGTCAGTTTAGTAAACATAAGAAGTGGCAAAAAATCCCAAAGACATAGAAAGTTCATTTCTTTCTTGGATGAGGTAAATCTAGAATTTATTGACTTAGCCAATGCATTTAGATATCAGGTGGCTGAGTGCAGGGAAGTATCTTTAACATTTCTTTTCTCTTAAGAGAGAAATTCTTTACTTTCTTCAGAATGAGGATATTGGCAACATGACATTATTAAGGAGAACAGCAAGATGACAAATTCCTTCACTTCTTGGCATTCTTGACAGACATGATTGCTCACTTGAATGTGCTTAACTTTAGTTTGCAAGGTAGGCAGCACCATGTTTTCCAGTTGGTGGGACACATTGAGGCATTTCACAAGAAATTACACTTATTTAGCATAATGTTATTCACATTTCTTTTTTCCATTAATTATTGACAGATGAACAATTCAGATTTTTCAACCTTTGTAGAAGTAATTAAGAATATTCTTACTGACTTTGAGGAGAAATTTATGGACTTTGATCTATTAAATCTGAGTTTCAAGCTATTTAATAACTTGATGGAAAGAGCAGAAGGCAACAATCATCAGATTTCCAGTTGTTGTTGTGAGCCACAATTTGACTTCTTTTTCCTAACAAAGAAAAATTAGTTTCATAATAGTTTCTGGAAGTTAGTTTTGAAAGGAATGTTTTTCAATCCTATGGAACTTTGTTCTCAAGATAGTTTTGATGTTTGGAAGCACATATATTTGTGAGAGCACATTTTCTGTGATGAAACATGAAATTGAAGACTCTAAACAGGATGGAGAATAATGCACTTGACGTGTGCCTTAAACTCTCAGTGGCCAGCATGAATACTGATTTTTAATCACTGGTAAACTTCTTTTCCAATGTTCTTACTAAGAGATAAGATCTAAACCAGAAGAATAATTATTTAGATGCTATATGAATAGGCAAGGCAAAGGTTTGAAGGTACTACAATGAACTGAAGTAATGTGTCCATATGATTTTATATTAATAAGCATGTGTACAGCTCATAAACTGTTTAGAATAAATGTCTGGCCCACAATGTTGGAATGGTTGGACAACCCTGATGTGAGAAATGATAAAAATAGTTCAGTTTAATTACAGATCTGTAAATACTTTTAAAAAAAAAATGAAAGAAACCATTATAATATTCATTTAAGAATTAGTACAAAATATTAAAACAAAAATGGAAAAGAAAATTATAGAATGAAGTCATAATAGCTTATTTTTGTTTATCATCTACAGGCTTTAAGTGGCTTGTCTATGGAATTCTAATCTGGTTTCTATCTGCTGATAACTCAGAAAACTTTCCCAAAATACAGTACTGTAAAAATTCAAGAGTGCCTATAATTAGAAGTTTGATAAAGTTTGCCAATCTTCAAAGCAGATCTAAGGCAGTTTTTTTTTTTTTCTTGCTATTGTATTTTGTATTTTTCTTTCTTCAAGCATTTTACTTCATCTGTTATACTGATTTGATACCTAAACATTCAGAAGCAATCAGCAAAGCTCAGAACCTGACAATTTTTCATAACATAACCACCTTAACTTCCAAATACAATATTTACAATTATGACCTGAATAATTATTATTGTTCAAAATAATGGCTTGTGTTTCTTTTTTAAAAACTGCATTATTTTAAAATAAAGAATAAAATGAAAGATTAGTAAAATCATTAACACAAACAAAATTTTATGAGTAAAATATTGATGTAGCTTGGCATATCAGCTATGTGGAGTACTCGATTAGAAACGTAGTTCCTGCTATGTTTAATTTCTTATACCTAAATAATAGTGATATATTAAATATTTTTCTATATAAATTGCCACATACATTCAAACTAAAAAAAAAGATTTCATTCATTCCAGTAAGTTAGGTTTTGTATCTAAGGAATGCATTGTTATCTTCATAAACATACATACCTTTTAACACCACAAGCACTCATTTAACATCGTAGTTGTGAACAGTCAGTTGATTGGCATGTATTTTTGCGAAATTGTGTTTCTCTTCAAAAATGTAAATAAATAATAATTTGTGAAACCTAAGGCAGTTTAAAAAGAGATTGCACTTGCATTTAAGAAATTTAGAATTACTATACTATAAAGAACAAAAACAGTGTGAGTGCTTACCACTGATTCCATTGTTATTGTTGTCATTGACCCTTGACTCAGGCAGGCTGTGATGTCTGGCATAATGGTGTTTTTATATGAACCCATTTGGACTAATTTGGCAAAAATGTTTGTTATAATTTGTTATAAGAAATGTCCAAAAGTTCTAATTCATATTTTACTTATTATATAATATTCTGCAAATTCTTCACTATATTATTACATTGCTTTGTTATTTTGACTATAAACTAGCAGAATCTATATTTCTAAATAATTTTATTATTTATAAATTTCCAATGTTAGTGAGTGACACACACACACACACACACACAAAATTTGCTAAGGATTAAATAATTATCAACATCAAACCATGAATATTATATCTAATACTAGTACAATTTACTCTGTGTGGCTGAATTTCCTCCAGTGCATCAAGGTTTGAGTTGCATGTAAATATATAATCCTATGTACTGCATGCTGTCATTTTGGCATTTAAATGGTGCTTCAATGCCAAAATGGTTGTTTTGTAGTGGATTTATACAGAGTAGCACAATGTTAAAAGAGATGAATGACATTTGACAGCCAAGAACTTGCCAGAGGGATTGGTATGCTGGAGGCTGTAGCAACTTGATATCATGTGATAGATGAACTTAGCAAAGCCAAAGCATCATTTCTGAGGCCTGTACTTGGCATCAGACTTTAGGTAGTATTAACACATTGTCAGGATCACTATTTAGTCTTGCAAGTGAGAAGAAAAAATTTCTGGACAGCAACCTAGCTGAAATCTGACCTTCAAAATGTGACAGTTGTCAGTGTCTCAACATAAACTGTACGTAAGTGCCTGCACCATAATCATGAGACATCATAGGGTGCAGTAAGACTGGACAATAGATCATGTAAGGTGGACTTGTGTATTTTTCACAGATGAGTCCAGATTTTGTATGGATTTTACAGATCAATATACCAGAGTATGGAGAAGGCCAAAGATGCCAAAATTTATGAACATGACTGCTATGGAGCAAGACTAACCTATGTTTCACAAAATGGCACCATGGCAGGTTTAAGACATGAAGATGAGATCTTTTATGTTTATGTGAGGACATACAATGGTGATATTGGGAGTAACTTCATTTTCATAGATGATAATGCCAATCTACATTGTGCTGAGATAGTTTGCCAGTACCTATAGCAAGAGAGAATTATCTATATGAAGTGGCCAGCTCATTTTCCAGATCATTTGGAACATGCCTCAAGCTGCCATTGCAAGACAACCTGCACTACAGCAAACCCTGCAGGAACTTGGTATTGTACTGATAGGTATTGTTTATATGATCTCCATTTTTTAAAACTTTATTAAAGTGAGGCAAACATTTGTGATTATTTAGATGGAAATTATGAAATGCATATTTGGAGATAGGAAATGTGTAATTGCATTCTAATTTACTCAAAGTGCCTCTGATAGACTTTTCAACTGTGTGCTATCCTTCAATAGATTTTGGCCCATCATTCACAGGACTCTTGGGTTAGTGGGTTTTGCAGAAGATGATCAGTCCCACACTGTCCATACTTAGCTAGGTGCTCTTAACTCCAAGTAGAACTTCTAAGCTATAGCCATCTTGATACTCTTTTGGCACACACTGATACATTTTGATGTGGCTTTGCCATGTCTAGATGAGAAACCAATGATTTTCAGAGTTTTTCTCACCAATCTTTCTTGTAGTCATCTGACACTTCTACTGGGAGAAACATCTTTTTACCTTGATTTCTTGGCACAATTCATACTTTGTCCTTTTCCTTTTGTTTGCCTCTTTTGTCTTCTCATGAGACTGTTAACTCAATTAACAAAACCACCTTTCTTCTTTGAAGGAACAGCTGTGTGGGATCATTTAAGATGAGATACTTAATGCTTAAGTTATCATCATTAGTATTTTATTTGCCAGCCTAAGTATGTTTTTATTCAGGCCTTTTAGAATGTTGTTCCTGTATTTTTAAAACTAAGTTAAAACCACAGAATATTTTCATGTTTTTATTTATTTCTTTAGTCTATGGTTGTGCACTGCATAGCTGTCATTGATCAAAATCAAAATATTTACTGTCAGTGCTATTTGTGTTTTTTCCATGTTTTATAGTAACTATTATCACTAGTATTAGAAATTGTTTGTTTTATTATATATAGATTATAATGGGAAACAACTAGCTGTTTGTCTATGTTGCTATTTGCAAAAGGCAAATATTACCTCTCAACTTGACATAAATCTGGAGCTGTTGGAGAGGAGAAAGATGATAATGAATGTACTGATAACTCTTCACAAGAGATCATCAGACTTTAGACTACCCTTAATTTTTATAGACATTTAGGTCACCACTTCCTGTTTAGATTATTGCATTCACCTCATAGGAACAAGCACTAATTCCTCAAATTGTTTGGATTCTACTGTCTTTTTTTTTAAAAATGTATTAATTGGTTATAAAATACAAAAAAGATATAGTCTCATTCTTTCAATTTTTGAAGGTGGATTTTTCACATCTTTATACTTTTGTATGATTATTTGAAGAGGCAGAAAGGCTTATGTAAGACCCCCCCATTGATGCTATAACTGTTGACTAAATTTGCTACTAATTTATTCTATTCACAGTTTTATTATTAAAGAATGTTATCTTGAACTGTACTGAAATGATACCCAAATTGTAATTACAACTTTAAGCATGAATAACAATAAATGACCAGACATTTTTGCTATTCAAATGTAAAAAAAAAAAATCCTTAATTGTTTCAAAAGCCTCTCTCAGGTTTTCTTAGATTTTGCTAATATTTTTAGTCATTTAGCTTATTCTAAACTTTTAGAATCTCGATATATCTGAACTCTTTCTAGTAATTCAATATCTTTTCTTAAATCTCCATATATATATATATATATCAGTTTTTACTTTACTTATTCTCTCGGGTACATTTGCACCCTGGCCTAGAAGGATTAGTGTCAACACACTTGTAATGCAAAACACATAGGGTTGGATCGATATAGATTTTCCATCACAAAAGGTTACATTAATGACAACAATACTATTTATCACAGCTTCTATGGCTCAGCCTGTGCTAAATAATACAGATTTAGAGGGTAGTTAGATGTAGATGCATTCCAGGTGGTATACAGAGGGTTAAATAAGCACTTGACTATGTTTAAGACAAATTTAATTTTCATGTAGATGTTAAAAAGAACAAACTGTAATTTTAAGTCATTTAACTACTCATATCACATGAAACTTTAACAAAAAGAGTGTGAAAAAATAATAGTTTAACTACTTTATACCTGCCTATGTCTAATCTCACCATTAAATTTTGTGTAATGTCATGATTCTTTTACTGCTTTTGGTAAAGTATATGTTGTAAGAAAGTATTATGGGTAATAAATGTTTTGTATTAATTGTTTTTTTTCTGTTACTTTATTTCTAATTAGACATGAAAAATATGTTAAATAAATGCTGAGTATCACATTTTTATAGCAAAAAAGCCTCCCTAATAACTGGTGCATAAAATCATTTTTTACATTTTAGTCAGTCACTCATTTTCAATAAAATAACTTATTTCATACAGCTTTAATTGGGGTTTGCTGAATTAATGATCAAAGATCACATTTCCTTTCATTTTTTGTGTTGCATATTTTAAAAAAATTTTTGATGCATCTTTAAAATTCTTCAACTAGTGAATAGGATGTATTTTGTTACTTTGGCCAAAGAATGTTAGCAGGATGAACATGAAAAGAAAAATGCTTCTGGAAGATACTGCTGGAAATGAATCTTGTCTTAAAGTCAACAGTTACTAAAGCATGACTTAGATTTTCATGAAAACCACAAACAGTTTTTAAGCATGAGGATATGCAGTTACTTCTCCAGTATATGTGCATGGTGCATGCATACACTATAGTCCCTCATACTTTCTTCTGAAACCTTTAAACCTACAATTTAGACTACCTTTAATATTGGTTCAAACTTCCCATAAGATTAGTGAATATTTTTCCTGATCTGTAATTTTTTGGATTAAAGTTTATAATTTTTCTTTTTTAATTCAAGATTAAAAGCAATTATTGTGCTTATGTTCAGAGGCAAGAAATCCTGCAGTTTTTTTTTGTTTTTGTTTGTTTGTTGTTGTTTTTAGGTCTCATATATATTATATATATAAACATTTAATCACTACTACTACAGTTTTTATTGACTGCATTATTTTGATCTTTTTTTATTTTGGGGTTTTCTACACTATTATTTCTTATAAAATGAGCATCTGAATTTCTATATATTATGTTGCTGTGGCATAAACAGAGAAAACAAAGAATTTAATATATTAAGTATTAATCAAAAATAAATAGGTATATGCTATTGTTATTATAAGTAACTGTCAAATAGTTTTTATATTAAAGCAATAGTGTAATATATATGATTACAGTCTTTGTGAAACATTCTTTAAAATTATATTTGCCTTAAGATTTCTTGTTTTGTCATGTTCCAACTGCAAATACAACATTGCTTGTAAATTCATGTTTCTATACTTTGATGATATCGTGTCCTGTTGTTTTTCATGGTTGGAAACCTAGTAATAATTTTCTTTGTGATTGTTGATGCCACTTCTCTTGAGGGTGTGAAATGAGCCATGTCCACAAAGTATAATAGAAAGAGGATCTGTATAATCGGGTGTACATGGGTTTTGCTTGCAGGCTCAGACAGAGAACAGCAAAGCTGTAACAAATCTGATTGCTGAACATAAATAAGCCAACAATACACTGGTTGGATTTGATGAGTGTGTAGGTTCATCTGTATTATGTACTGGTCATATGACATCCTCTTTTAAATTCCTCTGAATTAGGTGGGTATAAAACAAGATAAATTTGAAGTTAATAATATAGTTCAGGACCATTTTGCATATGTATCTGACTAAGTTTCATTGCATTTTCCTGATATGGTTAAAAAATAGTTGCCAAATTTTGAAGGTTTAAAATGAACAAAGACAGGTCACCGTTTTTTTTTAAAAGTTATTAACTGGTTTTATTTCTTGGGATTAAACTTGCAAATAAAAATAAAAGAACTTTTATATTTTGTACAAAATAGGATTAGTAAGGAATCAACTTCTAAGTTTTGGGGCTACTGATTGGTATTATGTGCATGAGAGTGATTTCTTTGATTGTGTGCCATGTATCAGAGATCTATGGTGTATCAGCTTTCATCCATAAAATGCAGCTACACAGTAAACTTAATCAGAAGCAACCCATAAATTCAGCAAAAGAGGTCAATAGTTCAACATTTAAACCTGCAAAGTTGAAAATATAAATCTTCTAAATGGAGAGAAAGATCTCATCATCTCTGTGCATGTTGGCAAAATTATCTCCAGTAATAGATGACCCACAAACAGAATAGATATGCTATTTAAGAACTGATTTAATTATAATCATGTTTAGTTTTTAATGACATGTTTTATTATGGAAAATAATTTTAATGAGTTCATTGCTATATCTATATAAAATATTTTTTAAAAAAACCTTTCTGAGACTTTAGATTTGTAATTTATCTAATATTTTCTGTCAAGGGCACACAGAATTAATATAGTTCTTTAAATATTATGACTGAGATGCTATTACATTTTGACAAATAATACTCTCTAAATTAAAAAAGAATTTATAAATAACTATTACTTGATAAACATAAGAAAGATAATCAATAGAGTGTGTATTGATCAAATAACCTTATAATATTTATTTACATTTTAACCATGCATTTTCCTTGCCAATCTGTTGACCATGAGCTGACACACTGTTTATATGTTCGATATTATTAAATGTGATGTCCAGCCATAAAAACACAAGAGCATGTCTGCAATGATGCTGATGAATATTCTTCTTCTGTTACTTCTTACTTCTGAAAATTAGTGGGAACTTGGTTACATATAAGGCACAGTCCCTGGAGGTTTTTGTGGTGAATTCCTTCAGAATATATTGAGCAGTTTTTTTGTGCAAAATACTTTCTTTTTTATTTCCACTTTTGTTGTATGTTTTTCACAAAAAAAATGGTTGCAGCTGCACTGGTGACTGATAGTTCAATATCTTGTTCTTTATCTTTCTTGCATTTCACATCCATTCCTCACTATCTTATGACTACGTGGAAGCAAATGACTTTATTTGTGTATGTTATTTTTAACTTAATGGCTGATTATATTACATTCGTTTGCTGGGATGTTTTTTTTGACACCAATCATTCAATCTTATGTTTGAGATTCATCTTCACTGTACTTACTACTAACTCCATTGAAATCCACTGTCATAAGCTTTGCAGGTCCATTAAATATACCATTCATTTTACACTTGGATGTGGTTTTGAGCCCACTCTCTAACTCAAAAATATTTTTGGAAGAATGATTCCACAACTTTTTGATTGGGAATTGAATGGTTGCTATATTCAGTGAGCCTCCAAGACTTATATTCAGAGCATATCAGATGACTAACTTGGTACAGGGACCATCTCAGTCACTAAGTTGATATCAATTAATTAATTGGTCTTGCAACCAAACAGTTCTTACCATGACCATCCTGAAGACAGTAACAGGGAAAGTTCACTGAGAAATATTGATAAGTAATATTGTTTAAGCGATGATAAAGCCAAGACCAGTCAAGAAATATCTGTGTCCAAGAAGTCTTTGAGGTTTATCAAAATCATTTTGATGCTCAACAATGCTACTGTTTTGTCAGACTAATTAATATAAGCCACATTGAGGCAATCACATTGTTATTTTATCTTGCAGTATTCCAAATTTCCCATGCTTGGATTTTTGTCTTATTTCCCATCTTTCTTGTAAAGTTTAGGCGAAGTATAGTCTAGGAAGTGAAAGTGGTTCTACAGTGAAAAGATATTTACAAATACAACTATAACCATACATATGCTCACTCATCCTGATAGTAGAGGTATGGATGGTGCTAGAAAGAGATTCTTCTTGGTGAAACATTGAAGTCTAAAGATTATATTTTACTCTACCTTATGATATAACTTCAACTAAAATCCAGATGCCAAAAAAAAAAAAAAAATCCAGTTAATTTTAATTTTCAGATAAACTGGTGTATTTAAACATGAAAAAGGTTACAGATATATGGATTTAAAAATAATAATAATAATTGGGGAAATGGCATGTCACATTTATATTTTCAAATATGATTTTTAAAACGTTAGCTTTCATAAATTCCAGGTTGTTTTTGTCTGCTTTCAAGTACTACCTAGTTCTGCTGCTGGCTGGTAAAGATATCCTCTATCTTAGCCACAGTGAGTGCTACATCATTATCTTAACAAATTAATATAGCATTTTAAGACAGATACCAATTGATTAGCCAGACTTCCAAGACTATTTTAAAACTGTATTTGTTGATAGATTTGAATGACCTTCCAAAATGTATTTTCTTTTAACAAAAAGTAAACAAATAAACAGTCTTTTTAGCTGCATAATTTCTACTAAGCAGAAAATTAATATAAAATGGAAGTGGCTAAAAGGCTAAAACCCTTTATTATGCTGAACTAGATAGAAGACTCGGTTTTTAATATAGATAAAATTAGTTTTGAAGAAAGTAATTTTAGACTTCATTCTTCATCATGCAATACTAGCAGTGACCAAATTATTTTATTTTGTTTTGGGGGAATTGTTTGTTACAATAGAAACTATAGCTACCATAACTTGGTTTTTTACAAGGTCTAGTGAAGAGGTGAAAGAAATACATTGAAATCTGAAACTGGTTTATCTGTTGATAATTTAGGAAGCATTACAACAGTGCAGTTATGTAAAGATGGCAATTTTCACCTCTATCAGAACCCAGATGGATATTGACTGCTGAAGAACATCATAGACTTTATGAAAGATCCTAGATACTTTAACTGCAAAAATACTTAGAGGTGGAAATAAGTTAGTTTTAAAACTTATACACCCTATTTTAAATAAAGAACCAGCAAGCATCATCAGCATGTAAACCCTTTGTCTTTCTTTGGAACTGATAGGATCTGTATATAACAGGGTTAGTCTAACAATGGCTCAAGTGAGTTTAATTTAAAGGATCTTCTGGGGAATACTCAAATCTGCCATTTTGAAATAGCTTAGAAGGAAAGTTGAATGATTTACTTGATATTCAACCAAGTATGTGGGTTCACAACTTTGTATTTGTATTGCTGCCTGGTAACTTTGCAAACTCATTAAATTTTTTAAAACATCAGCACAGCTTTCTCCTCAATTGTTTATCACCATTATTACAATTGATTATTTACTTTTAATTTAAAGATAACACTTGCTTCAATATAGTATTGTAGATATTTTGCATATTTTTCTCCTGTTTAATTTTTTAAAAATATCTTAATTTTTTGAAATTTTCCAAATTTCATAATTTTGATGTATTCACTAAAAAGCCTAGAAACTAATTAAGATTTTTAAAAAAAATTATGATATCCTTTAAATGCTGTGGTCAAACTGCATTCCAAATTTTCAGCTATTTGTATTTAAAAAACAAAAAAAAAAAACAAGTACTAGGTGCCAGAAAACGATGAAATACAATGTCTGGGGAAGATTCACTAGAAAATACAATTAGCTATGGTGCCACTGAATTAATACTTTCCCCACTTATGTTTACTGTCTCTATTCCATTGTATCAACAGAGTAATCACTTATGAATCAGATAAACATCTGAAAGTTAGGAAATATAATCACTTTTGTTTGCTTTTTTTAAACACCAGTAGATTCCCATAAAGGAATTTCATGTAGCATTTGGTCTGGTCATGCAGATAATCACCAAGAGAAAATAAGTAGCTAGATAAAATTCATGGGTTAAAGATATGATAACCATTTATAACTAACTGGCAAGTCAACAGGTTGGCTACCCACACAATGGTCAGTGCTTGGAGCTATTAGCTTTACCCTCTTCTCCAGGATAACTCATGTATATCTACAATCCACATATTTCTGTATCACTTGGTGGTCTTTATAATGGAATAACTTTAGGCATTATTCCAAAATGCTCTGAGTAATCTTTATCACAGCTGATGTTTTATACTTAAAGCCTATTCAATAAGTATTGCATTAGATTTGTAGGCGGCAAGATCAAACATCTGATATTTTTTAGTCTACAGTGATTGGTTAAGTTGGACTTAGTGCAAACATTATGCTAATTATGTTGTTTGGTAGGATAAAATATTCTTAGCAGGTTCTTCAGGCAGATGTAGCATAGCCTATGCTTCTATGCTTATCTAAACGAGGAGTTAAGTGGCTGGCTACCTCATGGAACACAAAAAAAACCCAACATTTTACAAGGTAGAATAATCATCACAAATAGTTATGATGGCTGAACATGGAACTGATTTAGTCACATCACACACACATTCTAATTCGATCACTATAGTTAAATCTTTCATAGGAAAATAAAATTACTTAGCAACCCCCCCAGAAAGACTTATTTTAGAAGATATGTTATGATCATACTTAGAGGCATTCTGAACCACATGCTTCCACTCTGTTAATCTGTGTAAGTTTTATGCACATATTTCAAGGATGTAAGTATTTTTTTTCAAACAAGCATGGTGCTACAGAATAATATAATTAATCATATATTGAGTTGTGCCATTTTTATGGCTCTAAAATGACAACAAAGGAGAGAAGAACAAAAAGAATTCCACCAGGTTGTGATTTTTTAACTGATAGGAAGAGAATAATAGGGAATTTATGAAAATTACTCACTCTGAGTCATTCTAAGCAGTAAAGAAGGATTATTATCAAGTCCCAGTCTTCTCATGTTTGTAAAAAAAAGCAGGTTAATTTAAGTGTTTTGTACATACAATACAATGAATTCTTTAGATGGATCATTTTCTCTTCAATACTCAAACATTACCTGACAGGTATGTAAAGTGTATATACATATCATCTATAGATTGGAAGAGGGTATTAATCCTTTTCAAAATAAAACTTTTTTTTTTGTTTTTGTTTTTTTCCACTGGTTCTTGTTTTGACATTTTTTCAATAGTGGAATCCACATGGGATCACCGGAAACTACATGAAGGTTGTAGAGCTACGGATTTAGTGTACTTTAATTCTGCTGTATAGCTTTTTGATTTGTACATACATGTAGATTTCTTTTCAGTTGGAAGGTGTAGTAGTGCTGCTGATAACAGTGACTTTTTAGTACTGTTTAAGAGAAGTCATTTTATTGCATTTTATGAAATCTTTTGACTTTTATTTTTTATTTGTCTTTTGTTTTAAAACATAACAAAATGTAAATTTCGAATACTATAAGACTTTTGATATATATTTTGGTAATGCACATGTAATAAATACACTTCCACATGGTTTTTAATTCACTATTTAGACTGTATTATGTAGAAAAATATCAGAGTTCTAAAAGCATTTGGATTCGTGCAGACTCCGCTTACTGACAGAAAATTATTATCATTACAGTTAGAAACATTTATTTATATGTATGAATTAAATTTTGTAGTAATAATGGAATATTATTGGTGATGTGCTACTTAAAAAAATTAGAGGGTTAGTTTATTAAGTACTACCCATCATCTTAGGTTCATTGGTTATGCCTACTACTGTGTTTCAACAGTCTTTGCCTGTTGCTATAATCAGGATTTAGTCGGGAGAAAGGCCATTTTACATATAATGTTGTTTTGAAAAAGATCTTTTGGCCCAGTGGAATAAAGCATTGGTCAGGCTACATCAATCAAGTTAAGCAGCCATTTGGTTGTAGTTGAACACTAGTCCAAGCAACTTGAACATTCCAGAGATAAAAACAGTCACTGCAGAAGGTCTGCCACAAAATAATAATGTTGCTTAAAGAAGTCCTCAGCACTAAGCTTTGGGATAACAACAAGAAAAGATTGCTGAAATGTAGGTTCGTTAGTTATGTTATCATTACTAAATTGATTGGAATAGCCCCTGAATTTCTGTGAATTTTGTATTATTTAAAATTAACTGACATTTATATTTTTTATTTAAGCAGATATTCTTCAAATATTTTTATCCTTTTTAATGACAGAAGTCAATTTTATTTAATTAAAAAATTTCTTTAACCCTTTATTTACTTTTTGTTTTAAAATATAAAAAAAAATAATTTTTTATGAGATAAGATTCCCAGTATCTGTATCATATTTCTATTTAATGATTGGCATCCACAACCTTTCTGTTTCATCTCTTCTTAAACGCTCTCATTTACCCAGGTAAAATTTTTTTTAACTTACAGATGAGATCAGTAACTCCTATGGTCCACAGTGCATTGGTTTGGGTTTAAATCGACAAGGAAACCAGAACTTCGGATTTATCAACATGAGGCTGGAGCCATTAGCTAAGAGTACTCAGCAACATAGTTATTTAAACTTGGCTCAGACCCATCTCCAAAGCCAAACACCTACACCGAGTGAAATTTCCAGTATTCGTTCCAGTCCTAGACACCTCTCACATGCAGAATCGGTAACAATGGCAGAGCAAAACAACTCATCAACACAGAGTGGCCTAAATAACACTTGTAATAAAAACTCATTCCTAGAACCATCTTCAAACAAACCAGACATGAAGAAACAGTTCCTTCTATTGCATCCACCATTTATGAATGGAAACGAACTTGGTGACCAGAGCTTCCACATGGCAGAAAATTCAAGTGTTCAATATGATCCTAGCAACAAGTCCTTGTCACCATGTTTTCCAGAGATTTCTCCCACATTTTCTAACCTCACAAGCCCCAGGCATTCTGCAAGCATGCTTTCTCGATCCTCAGTAAGGCGAGCCTCCATATCACCTTTGACCATAGAAGGAATTGATCTGACACAGCTTATTCGAACCTCACCGACATCTCTCATCGCATGCACGAATGGATCTCGAGGGTCTTCTGCTAGTATTTCTCCACAGTACATTGGTCATTTGTCAGCGAGAACTAGTTGTGGAACTCCTAATTCAGGTTCTGGCTCATCAGGGAACCGTGGATTCAACTACACACCACAGAGTTCATCTCTGGGAATTAAAAAAGAGTCTGATTTGCCTGATGCAAGTTTGGAAGTGTATTTATCATCATGGCAGAATGAAAAAGATTTTCTTATGAAAAACCAGCTTGTGGTCCCCCAAAACCAGGTTCCATACGTAGAGCAATTCTATAACACCCAGCACAATGTAATAGGTGTAGATTCAATGCAGTCCTCATTAAATTTTATTAATAACTTACCAGTCCGTCCTCCTCCATCCTATGCTCAGGCGCTACAACAGCAGCAAGAAAAACAGCATTCATTTTCTGTCAACCCACAGCAAGCACAGACATTGGGTATCAAGGCTGAGGCATTAGAGGATGGAGAACGGCAACATACTTGCAAGTGGATAGACTGCAACCAGGATTTTGGTGAACAGGATGAACTTGTTCGCCACATTGAAAAAGCGCACATTGATCAGCGCAAAGGAGAAGATTTTACCTGTTTCTGGCAGGGCTGTCAACGCCGACTAAAACCATTCAATGCACGCTACAAGCTGCTCATACACATGAGAGTACATTCAGGAGAGAAGCCAAATAAATGCACAGTGAGTTAACACTTTTATTGCTTGATAGAGAAAGAGGCCAATCAGTATAAACACTAGCATTAAAAAGAAGAAATAGCTTGTATAGATAGCAAAGTATTTGAAAACAGCTTAGATTTTTTTTAAAAGTGTTAGCTTAGTTTTATTTTATTACAGTTTTAAAAAGCAAAACAATAAGCATGTATGTAAGTAAATGGTTGATGTTTGTTGAATTTTATAGATGTGTTTGAAACATTTACTATGTTTTTTTCTTTAGTTAATTATGCTAGGATTTCTTGGTGAGCCCTGTCCCAACTGTCAAGGTCTATGGATGTTTCACCGGAGTGAACTAGAGGGAAGAAGGTGTGGGATATCAGCCTTGATAACCACGAAAGTTACCTAGGTACAGTTAAAGGCTCTTGAGCAGTGGTCATGGTGCAAGCTAATTAAAACAGTTACCTGTAGAACATCTAGTACATGTACCTGTAAAATCCTACTAGACACTTCATTTATTTTTAGAAATGGAAGAAAACAGGTGGTTCTAAAGAAAACTCACATGGCTGGCTGGTGAAGAAGAGTGAAAAGAAACCATGCCAGAGAGGGAGCCAGGCATGACTGTGATTTAACTTGGGCCCTCAACCCTGGTAGTCCAGTATTATTGGACTGCCAGGTGCAAATGCTAGGATTTTACAGCAGCTAATCCTGTTTAGGTTTTTGCTTTTTTTTTTCCCCTGTAGTATTTGAAAATTCAATTTGAATTGCTGAAAAATGTATATGTAATTGGAATAGGAAGATAAATAAAATATTTTTTGAAAAGATTTAAAAAACATTGTTCTCTGTTAACCTATTTCATGATTTTGATCAAACAAATACACTGGTTTTTCTTGGAGGCCTACATGGAACAACTGTTTGAATTTGTCATGTATTATCTGATGATGTGCCCTTGCACACACTTTGGAAAGTGTCAGTTTGTCTGTTTATTTGTTTTGAATTAAGGTGACATGCAAGATGCCTCTTTGAAATATGACTATGCATCATTATGTTTTAGTTTCACAAGGCTTTCAAATTAAATTGACTTTTAAAATAGATTATGTAGCTTAGTTTTGCTTGAAAACTAAAATGGCAGTAGTACAGTTGATTCACTAATAAAATATCCCATTTGTTGTACATGATCTTTTTATTAGTGTATATAGTTAAACATATCATCATATGACTGTTAGAAAATCTATACATCTAAAGAAACAAAAAAAAAAAAAACTTATTTTCAAACTTATTTCATTGGTCACTCCACAATTGTGGCTACTGGTGTATAATGTCCATCTATTTCTGCTCTGGTTAATTTGCTGTAGACATTCAAATGGAACCTCCTGGCTAGATACCATTTTGGCAATGTTTATTCAGCCAGGTTTCAATTGAACATCTTCAGTAGATATTATTTTTCAATGTTAGGTTTAACCAAAAGTAGGGAAAAGCAACTATAATAAATTATTGTTTGATTTGTTTTCTGCATATGTATAAATAGATGAATGAAAAAAGGGGCGAAAAATAGAATTGAAGGCTAACATCTGCAAAAAGAGGTGATATTCCAACTAATTTTTACACCGAGCATAATGCAAATGAGATGGTAAAATGACAAAGCAGAAATGGATGTAAGCTTACAGACTTGGATGGCTGATCTCAGCCGCATGCTGTACTATGTTAACTATAGGGAAAATATAGGTATGTTTTACACGTTACATTTCTTCAGTATTATGTAAGATTACAAGAATTAGTGTTTTTAAACAAGTGTCTATTTACTCTGGAAATTATTATACATGTGACTGCAGTAAAAACAAAAAAAGCCATTCTTTTTAAGGGTTTGTTTTTTTTAGAGATTTTTCTCAAAATTAGCAGTAACTTATTGTCAAATACTAGACCATACTCGAAGCCACCGAATAGCTACTATATTAGGAAAAAAGAACTTTTTATTGCTATTTATAGAGTCTTTAAATGCATTTTTAGGAATTTTGAGTGTAGTTAGTGTATAATCAATATGACTTCTGTAAAGTGCCTTAATTTGAACATTTGGGAATAAAAACCTGCAACATCAAAACTAGATTTACTTCTGTTTTTTCATGTCTAATCATTTCCAACAGATAAATTTCAGGTATTTTGTTGCATATTCAACGTATCATCACTAACTTAAAGCTGTTCAACTGGTTGCATTAGTATCGCTTGCTGCTGTCTTTAATTAAGCAAAACTTCTGCACATGTTATATCGTTCTATGGGGGCCATGTAGCAAAAACTATTACCATAACTAATGCTTCAGCTGGAACTTTGAAAAAATTGTGTTGTTTGACAAAAAGATACATATTTTAGTCATGCACACTGCCATGAGTATAATACCAGTATGTAATAGAACATATTATTTATTGCTGTATTATAAGGTGTCAAGTGTAAAGTGGCAGTTTTTGTGATTTATATGTATGTTTGTGAGCATGAAATTGCAAATACAGCTTTCCTTTGTTCATAAAATTACAAATACTGTTCATTGCGTACACACAACACAAAATAGAATCTTTGAAAATGTGTTTTGTTCATGAAGTAGCCTTTTGTGTAATTTCCAGCCATTCTTGGGTGAGCTTCAGTTTCACCAAATCATGAAGTATGTTCATTAAATCATGGCATTTTGTTATTTCATAAAATTAATTTCAAGCACAAAAGCAAGTTGTATGCATTTTTATGACCACAAAGATGTATAGAAAATAAATTTTGAAATTGCTATGTTATGCTTTTTTGGATTCTATGCTGAAATGCTAGATATTTCAAAGAGTTCAGAGCACTTTCACCAGGTTTATTAATAATATGCATATTCTCAACTACAAATGGAGAAAGACCTAAAAAGTCTTTGGTTGCCTAATGTAGCAATGTTTTTTTTTTTTTTTTTTTGAGGTGACATGAACCCTTTACCCAATCAGTTAGATGAAACAGAAATTGTTGATTTTTATTTATTTATTTTTGTTAAATGGAATAGACTTGGATTTTTTTAAAAGAGATTCTATATAGATATTTTAAATATTTCCTGACTCTATCATTACTGTATCTCAATCCATATTCCAGAGTATCTTCTATGTTTACTGTTGCAATTACACTATGAATACTGGCATTTTCAAATTTTGGCAGTTGGCTGTGATTAAGAGTTTTTCTTCTGTATAACTAATCTCTTCATACTAATTGCATATGTATTGTTTTGCTAGGCATATATTCTTGGGTAATATTGTATCTGGCCTACAAGAATAAAATCAATGGCTTAGCTGCCCAGCATATGTCTACTCATTTTGCTAAATCCATTCAGCTCTTCTAGCTCTTAATTTCATGTTTACTATACCACTTACAGTTTGGTCACAAATCATGCTATTCTGTAAATCTCCAAACTCATGTTTTTTAGTGTCAGAATAGTGCTTTGTCATTTACTGGTGAATGTTTTTACCTGCTTGTCGATCACAATTAAAGAATTTGTGCCGTTCAGACACGATGTTTTTCTTTTTCTGTTGGGTATTAATAGTCATTGTTGGACTTTGACTCAATTCAAAATATTTTTCTTGGATCTTCATTCTCATCAAATGTGAATATATTTTAAGTATTAATACATTTTTAATGGGCACATTTTCTGTGGTTTTCACTTAACATAGTTGTTTTCTTATTTGTGTGTTCATAAGAGGAATACTTATTTGTTTGAATCTTTCACCAGCAATTAGCAAGTCATTGACATGGTTGATTTAGCATGCTTCTGTAGGAGTGGTGATATGTTCATGCTCATCTATTCTTATCCATACATGAAGTGGCCAAGTGACAGTCTGGCTACAAAACTAATTTAAGTTACATCAGCATACATTAAACTTCTACAAGTGTGAGTTTTTCTACAACTAAAGTCTACAGGTCACTCAGTACCTTTTAACTTACTGGAGCATAGATAATGAAATTACTGAATAAGTAAAGTCAAGGTGATGTATTGAACCAGTATGTCAGAATGAGGCTACAAGGGTGATTAAAGATTGTTGTTATTACCACTGTTTTTATCTCTACCCCCAAATATTCTGGCTGGACTTAGATTTTTAATCTACCGTGTAAATTTTGTCATGCAGAAAATGCTAAAAATATGTTTTTGTGATAAGTTTTAGAATCATCTTAGTTTTGCATCATTATATATTTAACTACAAAAACACAATGACGTTATTAGTTTCTGTGGAAGAGAGGAGATTAGTTATTTCTGAGAGGAGGGGGTGTTCAAACAATTTAAAGCATTTTGTTAGGGTGAGAATGTTTGTTCTATACGAAGATAAAAGAAAGGAAAAAAAAGCAGTCTCTAAGTTTGGCGAGTAAGCAGCAGCTGGAATGTGAGGAAAAGTATGACACATCAAGAGTGAAAAAAAAAAAGAAAAAGCAACAACTTCCAGTTAGGTATACTGAGGAGAAAGGCAAAACGGAAACTAATTGTATTATTTTTCTTTACTACTGTTCTATTAGTGAATAAGAAAGCCATTTGCTTCTGATTGACTGACTCTTAGTCATCTTTTTTTTTTAAACTAGCAGATGCTTTTTCCTGTTGTTTTTCTTCTTCTGTACAGCAGTGTATCAGAATAGCTGCTAGATAAAAATAAGAGTATGTGTGTCCCTTGAACTTGAATGATGCTGGTGCCAGCAGTCTGTGTACTACTGATGCAGAAAAAGGGGGCAGTTGAAGAGGATAGAGAAAGCCTATCATTTATCCAAATGAAAGTAGTACATTTTTTTTAGCTTGGTTTATTTTTTAGTGAGAATATATCAATAGAATTTATGGTTGCTGCATATCAACTATAAACTTTAAGTTTGTTTTATTTGCATTGATATTTTTTGAATTTCTTGATTGGTAAAATGACTAAAAATATTAGTTTTTTCAGCTCACCTTATTCAACCAATAAAAAAATTGTTTATTATCTTGAAGAAGCTAAGGAGTTCAATAATATTAATCTCATAAAAATGTTTTCCTTTTCCACAAACTCATGTTATGGTTTACTTCTTTTTTAATTATTTTCAGAGAATATTAACAAATTTCATTATACATCTAATGCTAATTCTTATATATGTTGTTCTTCATTACTTTGAAACTTTAAATTTGAGGTCAGTATATTTTAAACTCTTACATGGCTAGGAGCCATGAGTTTGATTCCTGTGGGAACTTTAACTAGGAAATCTCCCATCGCATGGTTTCTTCTTGCTCTTCTGTACCAGTCTGAACGCGTATGATTTCTCTGAGCACTCCATTTTCTTTCCACAGCTAAGCAGATAATCTCTGATAGAGACTTTTGACTTTGCTAGTATGGTTGTAAGTCAGATTGCACCAGATACTTTCATATCAGCTTTGCTTCTAGTACCATACATTTCCACTCACCTCACCTAGTGTTTTGTGGAGGTGGGGCATGAACCATTATTATTGGTTTTCATTGTTAAAATGGAATAGTAAACATACAAATATATAAGAAATAATTAAATATTCCTTTTTGGTTGGAGGCTACCCTCTTATGTCTTTTAGTTTTTTTTTTTGAAGAAAGAGTGGAAAAAGGTGGTGATGTCAGAAACCATTTGAATGCTAAAAAAAGCACATCCATCATCTTACGCAATGATGTCATACTGCTTAATGCAGATTGTTGGTTTTGGTCTTCTGAAGAGCTGTGTGTTGCTCATGCGCTTTTGAAAAGTATCAGAGTCTGGATTTACTGAAAGTTTCTTGAAATTAACTATATAGGTGAGTTATTATGGAAAAAATTGTACACGAGTAAATTAAGCCTGCTTATCAACAGATGTCTGCGCACTTTAAATGTCATGTGAGAGATCACCATAATTTAAAAGTAGTTCTGTTTGGCATATTTATTCATATTTACATACATTGTTGTGCCTCTTAGTGATGGTGTTTTTTTTTTGTTTTTTTTTGTATGAAAATACCTTTGGTCAGGTGAACTGCATTCTCTTTTTGGCCACACGAGCTGGTTTTTTGAAAAGTTTCCATTTGGATTGCAAAAAATGCTATATATTTAGTAATATCATAGATATTATACCATTTAGCTTAAAACTACACCTATGTAAGTTACCAACTATTTTTCATAACATAGGTTTCAAAATTTTCTTTTACTAATTGGTTCTTTTATTTTTAATTAAGGATAGAATTCTTGTTCTTGGATTGCATATAGCATAAAAAATTAAATACCAGTCTTATGAGACTATATACATGAGTAAAACTATTTGATGTATAAGGGAAAGATATGTTGTACATCTGTCAAAAAAGGGAAATTTTCTTTGAATAATCTGAGAATCCTTGCTAGATACACTATTGATTTTAGACTACAAATTATTGAATCTTTATGCATTAAATATTTAAAAATGGTTTTGATTTTAACAGGATTCCTTTATTTATCCCCTTCTTTACCATGATTCAATATTTGCATATCTATATCCTTGGCCAAAATTTTCCTAGAATTTTCTAATTTTTGAAAGTAAAGTTCAATTAAAACCTTCATAATTTGCATAATAATGTTAGATTAACATATTCTGGTACACACCTTTTTGTAGTTTTCCATACACTTAATGGTTCAAATGACCAAAATTTTAAAAAAAACACGATAATCTAAAATGTAACATGCAAATACATGATTTCTGAAAAGACATAAATTAAAGCAAGTGTGACTGAATTAGAATAATTAAAAAAGCAGACATTTAGAAGTGATCGCAAACTACATAAGCATGATTTGAAGATAGATTCTGTTATTGCAAATCTGAGGTGATACAAAACTTTTCTCATAGATTTATATGCTTTATTGTTACTTCATACCTCGGTTTACTATTTATTTATATTTAATGCACCTTATTGCTTTTTTATTTTGGTATTTTGGGATTATTTAGGTTAAAAATGAACCTATTTGTGATTGGAATGTTCTATACTTCTCTTTTGTTTCTATATTTACACCAGCCTTAGGGATTCTATTTTTCTTTTTTACATAAGGTAAACATCTGTGTGGTTTTATATTGTACATATCTGATAATTCTGGATATTGGTACTTTCCTATATTTTTATAATCTGTAACCAAATATTTTTTTGGAAATTTTTTAGTTGTTGAATGATATTTTACTATACTGTTGTTCTTTATGATCATATCTTATACATAACACATTGCGGTTTTGTAAATGCAAATCATGTTATCATGCAGACATTTTTATTAAAATTTTTTATTAAATTCAAATACATAACTAAGCTGAAAAAAAATTTGATTTTTGCTGGATATGCAATGTTTATTTTAGTGTTTTCAAAATCAGTTGTAAGCTTTTTTTTAAAGAATATTAGCAACAATACACTAAAAGCAGCTGTAAATAAAATTATAAAAATTGTTAGAGGATAGCCAAGATGGTCTTGAGAAATTACTATTTTGGTATTATTTTTTTAATGGGTATTCATTTAATGACAGGTTTAAATGCTGGAAACCAAAAAAAAGTTACTGGTATAAAACATTTCTTGGTTTAACTTGACTATCTTCCTTATGGAGACCAAATCAATCTTCACTCTTACTGATATTTATAAAATAATCAATATAAATCTGGATTCACTTAGGATTAATTGATTAGACTGTTTCCAAACAAATGTACTGTTGTAAAAATTGATACAATGACAACTTGTAGGAACTGTTTTACTTTAAACAAAGTACAGAAATAGCCAACTATTATATTTATTAAACACACACATACACACACACACATATGCCATATTAATCTGGTCATCTCATAAATTAATGTATTTAATCAAATTTACATTTTTCAGATGAGTATATATTTGATATCTTGGTGGCCATTATTACTATGCTGAAAATAGGAGACCAAAGTTGTGTTGTAGGCTGTTCAGAGAATAGCCACAGTCAATGAAAGATTGCTAAAGATAACATTTCTCAAAGATCTGTGGCCAATAATTTAAAGTTTACTGAAACAAATGTCACTGTTGTTGCAAAGCACTGAGGAAGGTCTTTAACAGTGATGCTATCAAGAACGTACTATTACTTGTCAACAAGATTCTTTTATTAGCATTGCCCATGCAACAGAAATGAGTCAAAGAATAATCCAATGTTATTTCCATAAACTTAGCTACAGAAAGTGTGTAAGAAAGTTTTTCTGTCCAGTATGAATAAAATACTTTAAAGTCTGATCAGAAGACATGACTGGCAGGGCCTTTGAGCGAGCCTTGGTTTCAGCATTTCACATCTAGAAGTTGCACCTGGGCTTCAAAAGACATAACAAGAATTACCAACCCCAATGTCTTTAGCCATTGCTAAGTATGGAGGCAGGGGTATCATGGTATGGACTGCAATTTTATGTGGTTGAAAGTTAATAACGGGTGTTTGTTAATGGATATCTGAATAATTTCAGGTACATTGTCATTGAAGAAGCTGTCTCTCACATATTAGGGATCCTGGGCCAGATAATCCTACAGAATCTCGTTGATTTAATTCCAAATAGGGTAGAGGTTCTTTGTTTTGTGAAAGGATGGTTCAATTAACCAAGTACAAAACCAAAAGAATTTCTCTTTGCCGTTTCTTTATTTGCCATTAACAACAACAAGTGACAATTATTATGGCAGGGTAATCTCTCTCTTTCTCTTTCACATATATATACATATGTATGTATGTGAGGGCACAAGCACGTTTACACATCCATATTTACATATTTAATCTATTGATTTATGATCAAAGCTGCAAACTTCGGTGACTATGTATGCACTAAGTACATTTTATAGAGGGAGTGCTTAATTATTAAAATATTTTTTGTGAAATTTTTTAGGTATGAAGCCATATAATAGCCTGTCATAAACAAAGTTACAAAAACTTCCTAATCTGGTTTAAGTTCCTGATTTCGGACTTTTGCCTTTTAGTGTTGAGCTCAAGTTTTGAACACTAGTGGGAGCTACAGCAGACCTTTAATTAAAAAGGTTATGGGACAGTCCGAATTTAATTATGCTCTAACTGTGAAAACTCTAACATATGGTAATTTTTTTTGTTTTGCTCTTATTTTATAATGGATACATATTTTTTTCATTATAAACAATCACCTAATAGGAATCATCATATCTCCCATATATCATCTTTCTTTTTTTCTGCACAAAGCAGCTGTATTTTATGGATTTGTTTACCTGGACACTCATTTTGTACTTTCAGTTTGAAGGATGCAATAAGGCTTTCTCAAGATTAGAGAACTTAAAAATTCATCTGCGATCTCACACAGGAGAAAAACCGTATCATTGCCAGCATCCTGGTTGTACCAAAGCTTTCAGCAATTCATCTGATAGAGCAAAACATCAGAGAACACACCTGGATACAGTAAGCTGGTATTTCTAATGTCTGGTCAAATATTTCAATACAGAGCCTTGCAAAAGAATTTCATCTCAACATTTGAAGTCACATTACAGCTATTTCTGATTGAATTTTATCTTGTATCTCTGGACACTTCTGATAACACATCTAATGTTGATAAAATTTCTAGCCACTAATGGCAAGGTTATAATAAATCTATCATAATGGCAAGCATTTGACTTTTCTCACTCTTTTGCTGAAAAATGATAATGTTTTTTTTTCAAAGTTCTTGACAAAATTGGTGCTATCTAAACTGAGCATTTATGCAAGCATGAAATGTTTTACTTACCATACAACTAATGATGCTATAAATGTGTTGTCTGTTTTGCAACAATCTACTTGCTCAACTATATTTATACAAGTGAATAGCTGACTTTGTTCTCAAATGCTGGGTTGTCACAAGTGAAAATTTATTATCAATTTGATTTCCTTACTGAATAGTATGCATGCATTTTCCTATTACAAATCTTTGATGTTAGTGTTAATAGTTTAAAATAATTTGTAATTTATTTTTTATTGTTGAGGATTAAATGTTGCCTTTTTTCAAAAGTTGAGATTATACTTCTCAATCATAATTTCAGTATTCTTTCTTTTATATAGAAGTTCATGCAGTACTCATTTTATAAAATATTATTTAACTCTTAGACTAATTACACAATCAGTTTGAGATGTATTTTTTTTAAAGAACCAAATAAGGTTAATTATGGTCTTAGCATGTTTTACATTTAAATGGAGCTACAAGGTAACCTGTGCCAGAACTACTATTAATTGTTGGGTTTTGACAGATCTGGCTGGGTTATCAATCTCTGAGATGTAAATGAGTACATAGCAAACAAGAAGACTGCAGGTTTAGCCTCAGAAAGTAAAACAATACTTGACAACAGTCACTTGTAAATCAATTTGCATTTGTTCTGTCAGCATTGCGAGTGATAAAACACACACATTCAAGGTACAGACAGGTTAATTGGACGTTAATAAAGCAGGAACAAAATTGTGAACTTTGTTGGTTATAATCTTTAACCAAAGTAAAACCTGCTATGTTGCATAAGAGTTGTTTTGTTATCATTTTACCAGTAATATGCTACTAGCATCCTAGCTACATTAAGTAATTGTAAACATTGTGTTATTAGATGTAACAGGTAAGATGGATTATCATAATTTTCATGTAGTTTCTCAAAATCACCAGTAAAACGTTTTTTAGAAATCATTTATTATCATGTTCTTAGTAGTTGGTATAGTCAGTGAGTGATTAACCTGTGTAAAAGAACTGCTTGTCTCCAAAGTCCATTTTTGGCTATCTCTTAGTCTTAGTAACTGCTTTTTCCCATAGTTTTCATTTTTGTTTAATGTACTTGTTGGCGATATTAAATGTCACATTATTCTGGCATATTGAAGAGAAATGTATTTGTTAAATTAAGAGAGTCTAGTTTTTAACATTGATTGTTTTTTATCTTTCCTAATTGAATCTTTATTGTGTTGATGGCAGTTTTATTGGATTAAATGATCCAGAGTTCTAGCTGGTGTACTGACCTAGGTTTACTGCATTCATTCCCTGTAAATTTTCATTTTATTGTTTTGAACACCCAGCATTGAAGCTCATTGCTCTTGGATCAGTTTAGTAATTGGTAATCATGTGTACAATGGGTTAAGCATATAAGAACAGTATTATTTTATCATATATATATATATGGAAAATTATCAGTCAGTAAAGCTCATTGATGGTGATTTCACATCTTGATTTATTTATAAATTACTTTCATCTCAGGAAAATATGATTCTAGGTGTAGAAATGTTCACTTTTAGAAACAAATGGTTTATTCTTGAGAAAGGATCTAGCAGATAGACTTATGAGCAGGTTTGGATTAGGACTTAAGTCATGCACTACTAATTATTTCAGAAATAATGAAGGCAGCATGTTGTTTTTCTTACTTTACATGCCCAACTAATTATTTACTTTTGGGTAAATGGTGATAGTTATATTTGGTTCCCTATCTGCTGCTAATGGATGTCCATTTAAAATGATTTGCTGAAATATTTGCCATTATGTTATTTGTAGAAATTAAATCTGGCAAGAAGATGAAGAGCTGTTTGGCTATCCATATTTAGATCATATTAAACTTGTTCACTAACAGTTTATTACAAAATGTATAAACAGTTTTCTTTCTGAATGTTCTTCATAATTATTGAATAGTTTATGAGCATTAATAAAAAAGTATTAAAGAATTATGAAATTACTTGTATTAGGCATCTCATTATTTCTAAAGTTATAACAGTGGATGCAAAATCTGTTCATTAAAATGAATCAGTTTCTCATGAAAAATTTTGATTAAACCGAAGTATAGTTTGTTAAAGTTTAAGAACATCTTATGGTGATAGTAAGAATGTTAATGTGACACCTTAAGTAAACAAGTAACTATATGTTCCAGAAACCATATGCTTGCCAAGTGCCTGGTTGTAACAAGCGTTACACAGATCCCAGCTCACTCAGGAAACATGTCAAGAACCACTCACAGAAAGACCAACAGCAGAGAAAGCGGGTATGTAGCATGTACTGCGTACTACTTGGATAAACTGTGCACTTACACTCAAATAAGTTGTTTGAGATTAGATAATGGGGTAAATTTAAAGAAGGTTTGACCCTACCATTTTTCTGGTCTTCTAGAATTTCTTTCTTTACACCAGATTGTTTCAACATCTTTTAGTTGATAGCAGAAAATTCTTAATCAGTGTTTCTTGAATAGTCATTCAGCATATTCCAAATGTTGAAGACATGGAAATATTCTAGTGAATCTATGCTGAACTCTCTTTAATACATCATAATTCTTTTGAAAATAAGAAATCTGCACCTGCAAATCAAATATAATTATTTATCCTCTATAATTATTATTAAATTTTTTTTAGAGATTCTTGAATTTTAGATAGTATATCTTTGAGAGTATGGTTTGTGTTTAGAAGTTCATTTTTAAATCAATATTGTTGATGTATTTAAAAATTTTTTAAACTGAATTTTTTATTTAAATGAACCATAACTTTCAATATCACTGTTCCACTGATCAACTTTTTATCTACACATTTTCTGTTCATCATGTTGTAGCATCTTCAATTATAAGATTGTTTTGACAGAATAAGAAGTTACTGTAATTAAGTTTTACCATAAAGCAGTTTTATTTCCTTTTTAAATTAGGGACTTTTAGCAAGCAACTTGTTTGTCTGCTTGCTTTTATTTTAATTTTGAAATGGAGAAAAAAGTCAGTAAACAGATTACTTATCCATTTTTCTCCCACATCTAATTAGAAACTTTGACTTTCTCATGACTGGTAAACTAAACAGCCCAGCAGCTCTCTTATGGTTGCTAGGAGAGATGAACAGTAACAGTGATGTTTATTTGAGGCATTTTCCTAGAAGATCTTGATTATGTTACTTAGATTTATTGTATAATCAAAGATTTGGTGAAATACATGTCTATTTTGATTTCCTTAAGCTGTTATTTACAGATAATGTTGGTGCCCATGGCTTAGAATTTGGTTTATAATCGACTTGTACAATGGTCACAGTTTCTCCACTGACACAGTTGTACATGACTTTGCATGTTACCTAGAGCAGTAGAAACGTGTGCCTTAGAATCACCAGATCAACATATTGTTCAGTTACCTTGGAAAACAAATATAGGTGAAGTGCTTTATTGCACAATGTTAGCTGCTAGCATTATTAAAATGAATGTCTATTTCATACCTGCTGCAGGAGACATGGACTGGACCTAATAGAAATCTTAAATAAATTACTGTTGGTTGGCAGATTTTAATAGGATACTTAAATAAAATGTCTTTATAATTATTTTTTAAAATAATTTATGTTCTGTAGATTTGTGTGTAATTTTTTTTTGAAGCTTCGAGTGAACTTTCATTTGAGAGAATGGCTGACTGTGTCCTTTGTATGTGTGTACCTGTGTGAATTAGTATTGTTTTAGATAAGTATTCAAGATTGATTTTTGCTTTCTGTTAATCAAAATAAAAAATGTTTTTTACACACAATATAGATGGAATACTGAAAGCATTTCATTTCCATTGGCCTGTCTCAAATATCTTAAAAATACTAGTGAATGGAGCTCAGTTTTAGTTGTGTAGAAAGCAGGTACCCTCATTCATACCTGTTAAAGTTCACAGATTAAAGTAATTCTCCACACCTGTAGATATAAACCAGAAATTTCAATTGCACCAAATCACCAGTCAAATTAAAATAATTAGCTGACCATTTCTTATATTAGAGAAATAGATCTAAAAGATAAAGAATTATCTCCACCTAAGGAAAAAAGAAAGGGAAATCCTTTGAGAATAAAGGAGTTACCAGAGAGGGACATTTATATTTTGCTTGGTTTGTAAATTTAGTAGGGAATTCTTTTTTAAATTTTATATGGTGAAAAAAATCGTGCTTAGAAAAACCTTAGGATCCTATTGAGCTCATAAATTTTACTTTCATCAAATAATTGTTAAAAATGTTTTTAGAAAGTAGGAATGTGAGCACTTAGACTGTGCAAGTGTTGTCAGAGGACTCATCATATTTAATGGATTTTCATTTTTACAACTTAACAGGTGTGTGTACGGCACATATTTTTTAGAATGACTATTATTCTTTTATGAGAAGGAGAATGTTTAATTTTTTAAGCAGCAAAATGCTTTTAAAAAATAACAACATAGTAGTATCCTAATGATTACTTCAGACAGCAACTGATGCTACAAAATTATTTCAGCTTCAAAACCTTGGTAATATTTCACTAGTTACTTTAAAAAATTGTTATTAAGGTGTTACAGACATGCAGATAAAAATTCTGAGTCATTTGGTCATATATGACACACACACACACACACACCACCATCATCATCATCATCACCACCATCAACCTCACTCTTTCCATCTCCATCTTTCTCTCTCTTTCATATATATATATATATATATATATATATATTAGTTTACATGTGTACTAATGTTGAGGAGGTGGAAATAGGTTAATCTCCTGAGTGATTCCACAGTAACAATCAGATTGTCACCCGCCTGCTACACCAAGTACCATGTACCAGTTCAGAGATGCTGATCAACCAGTGTAGGAGGTAGGTTCTACAATGATGGTGGACCTTATCAACATGCATCTTAGCAGTATCCTGATACTTTGTGGGTATTGAAAGGCAAAATCCTAAATGGGTAGGGGAGCCTACACCAAGGGACAGACATTTTAAAGTGATTAGTCAGTCCACATACCAAGTGTATATTAATATGTTAGTCTAAGAAACTACAATAACTCAAACAAAACCTGGCTAAAATAGCATTTCTGTAAATGGTATATGGCCTGGTTTCATTTGAATCTCCCTAGTATTTTTAGATCCCAGTGTATTACCTATAAGATGTAAATATTGTGAATAAATTTCATTTTGATTGTAAATGGTTTCTGGTATGATTACTAATGATATAATATTGTTAAAATGAATTTCATGAAAGGAATAACTTATTTTGAGCCATGTACAGTTTAATTTTAAAGTACTGTACTACCAGTATTGCTCATCCACCTGATATGCTATCCATTGTTGTGTATGCATGTTTTCTTTGTCTGGAAGCAAAAGGTACAGTAACTTCTCTGTAGGATACCATAGCAACAAGTGGTTAGAGCTCACTCTGGCTCCTAAACATTACAAACATTAGTTGCCTTAGGATTTTTTATGCTTCGTTTCAGAGAAAATCAAATTAAAGAAAGCAAAGCTATTTGATCTTTCATATTTAGTCTCTTTCCTGTTGTGGTGTGGCTGTTCCAGCTGTGTTGCTACATTGACTTTGTAAAGCAAGCTCTGCATGTGGGTTTTAATTAGCTGCTCAACGACTTCAGAGTCAGTAGAACATACAGTCTCACCTGGAGTTTCCTGTCCACCTCTAACTTTTTATTTTTACCTGCTTGCTTTATCTGGTACAGGTTCATACAGTAGGTGACTTGGTAATTAATTTTTCAGCTAAGGTGCCATGTTTGTACAGAGTCCACTAAGAGCTCTTTAAATAATCTTCAATGAAGAATGCTTCTCTCTCATCTCTCTACATGTAACATGGAATTTTTTTCAGATTACCTAATAAAAAACAAATTATTTTAAGTCACTTTAAATATGTTATTACAAAATATAAAATGTGCATCAAATTGGTGACTGATGTTGTTGTCTATTTATCATTTTCAACTGAAATTTTACAAGTTAAAGTCTGTGATTACTTTAGGTATGTACAATGAATAACTTTACAGTAGATAGAGTTCCAGATAGGAGGGTAACAATTTCTGTGGGGGTTGATGTGAGGATTCATTTAAACAAGACTTGAATTATTGATTTTGCAGTATTTCATCTGTTTTGTTCATTTGGTTATCATTTCTGTTCAGAATAAACTAAAGTATAATTTGCCATCACTGCTGCATTGTGGCAACTGGTGTGTCATCAACGAACAACAATCAGCTGGAAAGCTGCCTTAATGATATTTGTTTTATGATATATGATCACTGATATGTCTTACTCCAGTAATAAAATCAAATTACAGGTTTAGTAGATTTATTTTAGAAACAGCTGATTCACCACCAAATGGTATCACATTCCTTCAGTGCATACTTGTTTTTTTTCTTCTCATAAACTTGCTTATGATCATAAGGTGTAAGAAGAATCCTGTTCTTATAACATGAGCAAATTTTACTATTACTCAAATTTCAGTAGGTATTATTCAGAATATAATTTGGTTCAGAGATGTTACAGGACTTCTCAATATTTCTGTGCATTTGGTTATCTAGAGCATATTTTTCAGCAACAATGACAGTGGAAAAAGGATAATGTTTCTGAAGTCCTTTTTTTTTTTTTGTGATTGTTATTGTTCAGTTGATGTTTTGACACCAAGTCACAAATTACAATTAAGATATACCTAATGTCTATGATCACCAGTCTCCAGAACTCTTCTGTGTTTAGTTTTATGTCGGTTTGGTGCTACCTAGCCAAATTGCAACACAAATTTATATCAACCACAAGTGAAAATTACATTACAAAAGTTGTTTCTTTTAGAACTAAAGCCATGTGTATACATACACTAAATTTACAAAGTATCTTAAATACAGCACCATGCCAGGTAGTTTGTTGCCTTGTTCTTGTGGCAAGGTATTTCAGGTTATTTTCTGATCTTTAGGCTAAAGATGAGTTGGCAGGGCAGTGGTACTTGTAGTAACTAGCTATTCATATTTCTGACTTGGTCTAATTATATTACACTGATGAAAGGGCAAGCAGTATAAGTAAATCCAATCTTAAATTTCAGCAATCTTTTTGTGTGTGTGTGTGTATAAATTGTTTACAATTACAAGAGTCTGCAATCAAAGAATATACTGTTTTCAACAAAATAAAAATGTCTTATTATATCTTGTCTTCAGCTAAAGAACAAGGATGAAATGAGCCATGACATGTTATCTACGTGTTTGTCGATTCATCAACTGCGTCCAGATGATTCTCCCATGGAAACTTCCGATAGTAACCTGGGTAGATCTGCCACAGCCTCTATTCCCAGCACTGGAACAGATGTGTATCCAGGTTAGCAAGCCTATATTACACACATGCATTAATAACAATGAAAATATATTGTTCAATTTATTATTATAAACTAAAGATTTGATTTTTTTGTTTTTTTTTTTAAAGTCTAGGTAAAATGAAAAAACATGGGAAAGATTTTAAATATCTGTTTGCAATGCAAGGGAAGCAACTTTTGTGCTGCATGAGAGAGAGAAGAACTCAAAATAATGTTGATTAAAATGTTTATTCTAGTGACACCATAAAAAAACAATCAAAGATTTTATAGGGGCTTTGAAAACATACATGATTAGTATCTCTTTTAAAAATTGTATTTGTACTCTTCTTTGAACCTGAATACTGACATCAGCACATAAGTCATCCACCAGAGGAACCCTCTGGTTTTAGTTTCCTAATCAAACACTGGTTAGCTGCACTACTACCACAGAGACTCTACTAGAATTCTTCATTTTGTAGATGTGGGAGGAGACCCACACAGCTGGCTGGTAAAGAAGAGGAAGAAGAAACCACACTATGGAGGTATGCCAAACTGAATCGGTTCCAAACTGGGATTTAAACTCTAGCTCTCACTTTTAGCATCCAGTAATCTACCATTGGACCTCTGCACCACTCTTATTTGTACTCTAGTAATGAATAATGAAATACAATGGCAATTAAATGTTTATTACATTTATAGTACTAGTTCACTATAAACAGTGCCCAACTAGTCATTCCCTACAAAAAAAAAAAATTAAGGTCTATCAATATCTCTGATTATCAAGGTGTATATGTAAACTTACTTTTCTTCCCATGGATGTACAGGAGTGTAGTAGTATGCCTCACAGTGGCTGGTTTAATCAGATAAAACTTAATATCTTGACAACATGCTAGCATTTGAGCTGAAAAAATTGTTGCATTGTAGTTGCGATTGATTGAAAACTGTATCTTCATTTGTTATCTAAAAAAAATCTACAAAAATAATAATAATAATAAAATAATGAATTCTCAGAAACTTTTGGTTTGATGGTGTAAGCCTTGCCATAGTTATTTACTGTTGAGCATGCTTTTTGTTTTATTCTTTGGTTATATTGTAATCTGCTTTTTATATCATATGATGTTATTGTTCTCAAAAATTCATGTGATGATAGTTCACTAACTTTTGATAATTGAGAGAAATCTATAAAGGCTGGAAGCAAATGTATTCATTGTGACTTGGAGTAGACTAATTTTATTGTCTGACATCTGTGTATGTAAATTGTTGAATAAACTTTTAAGTATTATGAAGGATTTTCTAGTAAATCTGGGACACTGTACCTGCATGCTGACCACTTCCAAAGTATCAGTCACATCTTTAATGCATTGAGGGGCAAGAAATTTTAGTGTTTAGACTCATGGTGACAGCGATTTACCAAAGTCATTGAAGAGTGAGAAAAGGAACAAGTGATAAACACTTGACAATTATAGAGTTTGTGATGATGTATTTTATAGTTAAGATTATAACTAGTCTGGCAGTTTTTTCTTTCTTTTAAAGGAATGGGTTTTTCTGGTGGACATTCTAGTCAAAGTGGAGTGGGTGTTACAGCAAATCTTAGTAACCATCAGTCACCAGCCAGCGTCCAGGACAGTCCCATGAACACACTGTCTGTGGTGGAAGAACGGACTGAAAGGTAGGGGAGAGATCTTTCAAAAGCATGGTTCAAAACAGTACTTAAATTGATAAGAATGACACTTTTTTAAAAGTCCTATGCTCATGTTAACTTTTTTTTTCTGATGATTTTATTGTCTCCATGAAAATTTTAACTTACTCTACATTTAATGACCTAGACTTAACACTGGAATAAACAGGCTAATCATCAATAAGAAAACTCATAAACTGGCAGCCATAATTGAGGACTTACCAATAAAATATTCTAAATTAAAGACAAAAATTATATTATTACTGCATATTGTTGTGTGTACAGGGATGACATAAATAAAAGACACCCAAGTTTGAAAGAGCACCTGTCTATACTGCTAACATACATAGCACTGGCAAAATATCAGTGGGGTGGGTTCATATTTTTTGGGTAGCCCTTCATCTTATGCAAAACAGCAACACAATGATGCATTGTATGGATGAGATCAGGTATGAGGGAGTTCTGGAAAATGTCTTAATGGGGACACTTTTGTAAGAATCAGTCAAGGATAGCCCACACTTGCTCAGTGAGATTAAAGTCTGGTTATTGTTCAGATTTTGACAGAGTTGTGACTCTTCATTTTTTTGTTGGTCATTTAGTGAGAGCTGGTTCAACTATCTACCATAAAATACTATCCCCCTCTGTACAGATGACCAGTGACAGGTAGAAATCCCTCTAGTTGCAATCCCTTTATATGCTGCCAGCTGTGACCATTTGGTGGTCCAAATTTCACTTCACATGTTTAATGAAAATTCATATACTGAAGTGTGTCAAAAACAGACATGATATCTGTCTGAAAACTGTGAAAATGCGGGACTCATTGGAAATAAATAACAGTGCAGTTGATGACTGAAAATTCATGAAATGAGTAGTAGTTTGCATCTCTCCATTCTTTGGCTATACCCAATGGTGTGGAGATAATGTTTGATGGTTCTGCTACATTAGCAGCTGATTGTCATGGTGTAGTTTTCATGCTGGTCTTCAAAGTATAAGGTTTCTGTTTTATGATATTTGGGAATCTAAGACATGCATGAATGGGTGTCTTCACTTGAATTTGACAGCTACCATGTTAACAGTTGATAGCAGAATATTCTGTATTTTGGAGATTTGCCATTGGCTTCCATCAACATTCCACTACTCAACTAAGCCCTTCTTTTTCAGTTCCATTAACCTCCAGTTTGTGTCATGGCCATCTGCAGACTGAGGCTTCTGCACCTGTTTTTATAGCTTGCCATCATGTGACTAGAATGACCTTTTGAGTCTTGAGAGATGTTTATTCATGTAGACTTTCTGTATATGACTTTTAGAAAATATACATACATGTAAATAAAAATTTATTTTCAAATGCTTGTAACACATGACTTTATTTTTCATCAAAATATCCTCTCGCCTTCTGTTGGAGATTTATTGGTGATTCCACAATTATGGCTGCCAGTGTATGCAAACCACACAAAAAAAAACAAAAAAACCTTTAGAAAAAATATATATAGCACTGAAGCTGCTTTGTTTTTGTGATTTTTTTTTAAAAATTAAAATGTTTATAATGAAATATGCTAATGGTTATAAAAAATTTTTTTTGCTGTTCTCTTTGTAGTATGGGTGGTTATTCTTCATCCTTACCATCAGCAATGAGTCCGAGGAGGCCTCTGCCACCAATTATGCCTCATCATCTACCACAGTCCCTTGCAAACTCACATGCCAACATATTACCACCTAACTATCGGTCCACCATGGTTGCCAACCCTTCATTTTTGCCTGGGTTTCAATCTGTTCATCCAATGTACCCACAGGACTACATGCAACAGGGACACATGTAACAGGTAAGTTTCTTATGCTTTTGTGAACATAAATATAAACAGGTGTATTTTGTGTCATCAAATGAAGGTTTGACGTCTTGCCTGATTATTAGGAATTATTTTTATGTATAATACTGTGATATTTTATAAATTAGGAAAATCGGATTACAGTAATCCCTTGTATAGCAAACATCCGGTTAATGAATATTCGCTATAACGTATATGGGAAATTAACACTAAAAATTTGCAGAACATATATGTGATTCACCATAACAAATGAATCGTCATTGACAAAGTACAAAATTTTGAGTTGGACAAAAAATTCTTGGAATGAGTCCTGTATTTAACAGATGTGCAGAGATATGTTAATATGTGCAGTGCAGGGGGATCTGTGCACACATTCGAATAGCATCATTCTGCCATAGTACTTTGTACATGCATCTTGTCTGCTGAACCTTCTAGAAATTATCTTGCAAATTTTGCTCCTATTACAATCCGTGATGACTGGAAAAAGGCAAGTAACTGCTCCTAAGGCAAAGAGGAAATGCATCTCTTTGGATATTAAATTAGATGTTTTGAGTCGGTATGATGTGGCGAAAAGCCATGAAAAATTTCTAGAGCATTGGGCTTAACTCCATTTAGTATCTGCATGATTCACAAGAATGAGGAAACAATTAGAGCAAGTCTGTGCCGCCTCTAACAGATACTAAAGTAACATGCAAACGCAGCGATGTAATGGAAAATATGGAGAGACTACTGAATGTTTGGATAGAAAGCTAGCATCCATGGAATGTTCATGTAAGCACTATACTTATTCAAGAGAAGATTGCTAGAAGTTTATTTTATGATCTCCAACAACGAGAAGAAGGTACCAGTGTAGAGATGTTAATTCTAGCAAAGGATGGTTCATTAGATTCAAATGGTGCGGACACTGCAACAGCTGGGTCTTATCCAGCTAATTTGAAGAAAATCATTGACGAAGAAGGTTACACACCCCATCAAATTTTCAACGTCGATAAAACGGGGCTTTTTTGGAAGTGGATGTCAGCCCACACTTTCATCTCCAAAGAAGAAAAGACTGCTCCTAGATTCAAGGCTACAAAAGATCGCTTAACCCTCCTGCCAGGTGGAAATGCTGAAGGTGACATGAAGTTGAAACTTTTGCTTGTCTACCATTCAGAAAACCCTAGGGCTATGAAAGGTATTGTTAGAGCTGGTGTTCCGGTAGTTTGGTGCTCTAATAAAAACAATTAAGTGACAATGGCAGTATTTCAGGACTGGTTTTTGTTGTATTTCTGTCCTCACAAAGTACTGCTCCTGTTTGAAAATGCCCCTGGACATCCATTCAACCTGAAAGATTTTTTGCCTAATGTATGCATTGAATTTATTCCACCCAACACAACAGCATTGATTCAGCCAATGGATCAAGCAGTTATTTCAATCCTCAAAGCATATTATTACACTAATTCATTAAATAACATTTATTTAAGATGGTTCACTATTCCTTTGAAACATATCTAAGTTTATATAATGTAAGTCAGTGGGAAATAGTTGCTTGCTTAACAAATGGTTTTTGCAGAACGTGTCCCATACGTTAAGTGGGGGATCGCTATATAATGAATACTTATAGTTTGAATTCCTCAAGTACATTTATCTTACATCATTTTCTAAATTGTAGAAAATAAAAACATTCAAAATTCATAAGAAAAAAATAAACCTCTGTGCTAAAGTTGGTTTAAAATGTACTTTCTACATATTTACCCCAGTCGTTAAAAGCAACAGCATGTATTTTCCACTGTACCATTGTACGCTATTAACATTATTCTCGTTTTTCAGATGGTCAGATTACTAACTATGAACATTTGCCTCGTGTCTCTGGTGCTATAAGTTATCCTGCTGCGATAAATTATCGCATGGCTGGTATCCCAGGGCAAAAGAATGCCATTCAGATTCCAACGTTTGAAGAAACTATAACAACATTGCCATATGATACTATGCAGCGTGCCTTCTCCAATAATTCTGTCACTGGTAAGTTGACAATACCTTGTTGTAAGCCTATTATAGGCAAAAAAATTAGTGAAGTTATATGCATGTGGAGGGAGCTAAATGAATATCAAAAGATTAAAATAAAACAAAAATGTGTCTGTAGATAAAGAAATAAAAGGGAAAAAATTACATTACTTTCAAAAATTAATAAAATCTTTTAAGTTATTTGTGTTCTATGTGACATGTTCTGTTTCATGTGAGAAACCAAAAAAAGAATAAGTTTAGGTTCATATGTTTAGCTCTGTTAGGCTTATAAAATGTTGGTCAGTTATAGTGTTTGTTGGCCTGCTGCAGCAGAGGACTAATAGCACTCTCTGTTGGGGACTTGCATAGTTTAGCAAGTGGTTAGATTACTGGACTGCCATGGTCTGTGACTTGAGTTTGCTTCTCTTGGAAATGGCTTGGTTTCTCTTTCTTCTTCCCCAGCCAGCTTTAAAGGTTTCCTCCCCCTTCCTAACAGACAGTCACAGCACTATGATCCTTTACCAGGTTTACCTTAGCGTAGTGTCTTCCCACTCTTCTGTATCGGTCCGTCAGTGTCGGTTTCCTTTGGGAATGTCCATAGCTAAACAGAAGAGTTCTAATAGATTTTCTGGCATGTGTGTGTACTACTGAGGAAAGTTTTGTGAATATTGAGTGGCTTTAGTTTCAAGGCCCATAACTTTCCTAGCATGCAGAGCTAATCCTCTCTTAGCCTCTTCGACTGACTTGCAGATATCAAAAGTAGCAGAGTGTGCAGTCATAAAAGATGAATTACAGATGAAACTATTTTTTCATTTTGCCTATCGATGCCCTCGAACTGAAATAAAACTTCAATAAATTTCTTGATTTCTTTAAATGGAATATATTTCAGCAAAACTTTAAATACTAATCTTAGTAGCAGCTCTTTTCTCTTTTGTTGGCAGCTCTGAGAATCATAGAAAAGAGAAAAAAAGATGTTACTCAATTTCCTCTGATAATATTTGCAGATGGTTTATGCTTTAAGTCTAAATAAAGTTGTGGATGTATGGAATAAAAAGAATTACAATATTGTCTCACCTGACAAACAAGAAAAAAATTATCTTTAGTTTACTTAATGAAATTAATTATTCTTACCATTCTCACATAATATTTTAGCATTGTTGCTGCAGTCTACAGGAAGATCATGTACTCAGTCTCTAGAAAGTGAAATTTTAAAGCTTTTAAGTCATTCATTGCACCATGAAAGAAAATTTAAAAAAAGAAAGAGAGTTACAAATTGTACATCTTTAACGAAACACTCCCAGGAGGTGCAGTTTAGTTAGGAGAATTCAAAATGTAATTAGTGATCAGTAATCTGATTGATTACCTTTGGTCTTGAGTGGGGCTATTTCAGGCTATTTAGGTTAATTTTGGACCTCTTTTAACATGATTTCTCTTTCCATCACATCTAGTATATTTTAATTAATATTCTGTCTTTTATGGGAACCTTGTGTTAAAAATATGTGTACTTTTTTTTTTCTATCTCAAGCAGCCATTTCAATTTAAATATTTCTTGTGTTTTCAGGTTATGGAGACCAGCTTCCATCTTCACCGTATCGAGAATTTGATGGTTTTGGTTTCGTATGTCATAGTTCTGATGAGAATCAGTATCTCCAGCTTAATGCTGTTGATCGCTGCAACAGTCGACTTTCTGCAGTTTACGCTGAAGGGTCGACATGAATGTACATAAAATAACTGATGTCTGTGCATTCATTTCCTCTGTTTTTCCACTCACAATTCCATATCTGACCTCTTAAACAGTCAGAGTGAATTAGAAACCACATTCTGTCCAAGTATTAGGTGGTTAAGAATTTTTGATTTAGCAGTATTATGAGCATTAAATTTCTCTCCTTTTTTTTTGAAAAATTTTTTACCAACTAAAAGTATAAAAGTTATAGTTTTACAGTATTAAACTTAATATTAGGAAATAAAATTGCTAACATATGAAGTGAGGTGGTACTTACCAGTTGAATAAGTTAGGCTTGCTAATAGTTTTGAAAAAGTGTACATAGACATTTTTAAACAGTGAAGCTTTGTATAGCCATAATGGCTTTCTGCTTGTATTTACTGTGATTATTTTCATAGTAGACTGGAGTTGAGTGTAATAGAGGAAATCATACACATGCTTGACTGAAATACTACTGGAGCTAAATGTTCCAATTAAGGCTGTAGAGTCAAAGGAATTCTGGGAATTTGCACTTTTGTTTTATCCAGGTGAATATAATACCTGGTTGGTTTATTTGAATCTGCCATCCATCTCAGAAGACTTGTGCTTCAGCAGCTTTTTCATGAACAATTAGTATTTATAACACTATTTTTAACCTGAGACTGCACAATGATATATCAGTCAGCATCTTACAACTACTTTGACAGTAAACAAAAGAGAGAAAACAAAACAAACCTAGAAAATGTTGTAATGTTTTCCATCCAAAATGTGTTTGTTTAATCATTGGGAAAGATTGTTATTGGTATTATTTATTTTCTTTATCCAGGGTAGCCAAAACAGTTGTAAAGTGAACCCTGTTTATATGGAAATCAAATGGATTTATTTAAGACAAGTTAATGTTTGCAGACGAGACGTGTATATAAATAAGGTAGCTTGAACTTCTTTGTGGTGTGTATTTGATTTATATAGTTGGAGAAATCGTGTACATGAGGCAGATTTGTTATTTTTGTATTATTATTGATGCCGTTAGTTGTGATAGACCACCTGATGACTATGAAAGAAAGTTTAACGGTGAAGAATATTTTTAAAAACAACAACACAAGAACTGTAAATAATTCTAATATGCAGCATAGTTTTCTCAGTGTCGAGGATTCAAAAGTAACATATCATAATTTCTAGTAGTACATGATAGGAAGTTTGATGGTAAAATTACTAGACATTTATGACTTGTTTTTTTTTCCAGTTGATAGCAGGTGATTTTACTTTTGTTTTTTATTTACATACTATAATTAGTACATTTCTAAGAGAAACAGATAAATTCAGCTGTATATCAGTTGTGGGAAAACAAAATCAATTAGTCTTAAATGATTCTGCATTAGATAAATCCTACCTTGGGATTTGCTGGCAAAAGCTAAAGTGTACAGTATACGTAAACTCCAGATTTTATATATATGAATTGTTGTTGTTGTTGTTTTGTTTTTCACCTGGATCAGTCATCAGTTATGAAGTAAAGTAAACAATGACTTGTATTAATAACTTGTGATTCTATTTGTTTTGAACACAGGCATTTTGTGATTTGAAAGATTTGTATATTTTGTCTTGGCATTTGTTTTTCTACATGTTATTGTATGTACAAAAGTAGTGTAGCTGAGCTGAGGCTGACAGTATTACATGCATCAAGAAAATTCTCTTACTGTGATTCAAACCGTCCCATAGTTCATAAAGAAAAAGAATTGCTATCCGTCCATTTATTTAAACTGCTGAATAATTGTACATGTTGGCATTGCTCTGAGCAGCTTCTGTTCAATATGTCAAAGGAATGTATATCTCTGCCATCTTGTCACTGTTATTTATATTCATGAAAATTATTTTGGAAGTATATATTTTGAAATGACATACATTTATCATTCTTCCAAATATGTGTATTCTATTACTGGTTATGAACCAATATTGGTTTATATGTAAACTTTTATATTTATCAGTTTTAAAGGGTTTTTTAAAATGTATTTAATATCATTTAAATTCATCAATTTATGATAGTACTATTGTCATCAAAAGTTGGGATTATACTAGGTATGTACCAGTCCATTGTTTTACACTAGCTGAACCCACACTTCAGGTAGGTATGCTTAACACCAGTTAGTATTGCATGAACATTTGGGAGCTTAATTGGATACTGTTAACACTTCTGTTAATATGATAACTCATTAACATTATGAATGAAATCTGCTTTAGTGATTAGTGATGCATGAATGAGAATATTTTTGTAGATTGTTCCTCCCTTTTCTACTTATCTCTAAATGGATAAGCTTTAAAATCATTGTATATTACGAGACCTAATTACTGCAGTCTATAAAACTAATCTTTTATTTAATATGAAAAAACAGTAACTTTGGGAATGTTATAGTTTTAATACAACCAAAATTATGCTGAGATAATATATTGGATTATAGAGAAAGTTTAATAAAAAATTTGCATTATTTCTCATCAGATTTTAACTTTTCAGATATATCCACATATTATGCTATTCTGGTACCTGGCAATCTATTTGTTAAATTTATAGAAATGGGAGAACTTTCTGTAAATCAAGAAATAAGCCAAAAATTTTATTTCTCATGTAAATTATCTTTTTATAAAATTCATTTCAATTAGTTGACTTTGGCCATGGAAATGAAACCAGTAGTTTGTTATATATTATAAGATGTGATTAAAAAGGTAATGTTACACAAACTATCTATTAGAAAAAAAGGTAAAATTGTTATTGTAATTTTTGTAAAGTGTTTACAGCAGTTACATTCATTTTTTTGTCATAGTAGCATTTTTTAAAAAGCCTGTCCATGGAAACTGACATTTCTTGGATAATATCTTTGTCTTTTATCACAAAGATAGCAGCTTTAGCACCTTGGAATTTTAGTAAATTCTTATCAAGAATGTTATCATTTTTCCCATTGTAAAATCCAACTAAAATGTCTAGGACAACATAAAATAGTTGGTTGTCTCCTCCTCAAATTCAGATGGTTGAAGGTTGATATTTTAGCCTTTTCATATTATCTTTTGAAGTCCAAAGCTGAAGTGGGCTAGATGATAATGTGTTCCAGCAGAAAATTTATTGTAAACCTCACTCAATCTTGTCAAGTGGTGGCTGAATTTGGTCTTTATAGTTTCTGTTTGGTTTTTGAGTTGACTATCTGCTAACCTTCCCACTCTTTTCTGATTACCACCTTCCACTGTTCTTTGTGGTTTTCATTGAACCTGGCTATAATACTTAGCATCCTAACCCAATTTTAGTTACTCTGTCAAACAGTACTTTGTAGGGTACTCAGATTTCATCTATTTTTCTTCCAATGATTAAAATAAATTTTAATTCTCTCTTCTCACATTCATTATCCTCCAACCCAAGTTCTGATTTTGTTTTCCACAACTCTCATTTCCTCTCTCTCTCTCAAGCCTCCAAATTTGCAAATGATGAGAAGTATTTGATTAGTCAGGTCAGAGTTAACTGGAACCAGAAACTCTTAACCATTATTGGACTTTAGTACAGTGTGAGAAACAAAGTTCATAACTGTGACCTTAGCATTATCTTTTTTTTTTTACTAATTGCTGCTTGACAGAAATTACTGGTGAAGGATGAAATGACTGGCCCTACCCTACAATCTTTTTAGAGATAGGCATCCTTACCAAATTGTTTAGCATAATGCTGTACTTCTCACAAGATTCTGCCATGTTTGTTTAATTTTTATTACCAATCAGTGGTCACTCTGAACTCATGAACTTAAGCAACGCTGGTGTGCATTTGTTTGCTTCCAGTTAGTACAGCAGAAAACATGCGGAATTTGTTAAGGACTTGGTGGTATCTTCTCTGTGATCCTTTGTTTATTTTTTATTGTAATCATTAATGAAAAGTCTTGATTTTGCTAGCCTCACATTGCCTACACAATTCCATCTGATATATTTATAGTGTTCTGACATGCTATGCCTATAAGCTGCTTGCTTATGCATTGAATGAGCCAATTTCACAAATGGCAGCTATAGCATTTGTTTAACTTTGGGACAGTTGTACACTTTTATCAGTTTCCACAATTTTGTACAACTTGAGTACATAAAACAAACTGGGGGGAGGGATAATTGGTATTTTACGGTTGATTCGTTATTGATTTTAATACTGTTTACTGCTTGTAATAACTTATTTCTCCTGCACTTGTATTATAAGAGAAAGGTCATGCACAGCAATCTTTAAGTGAGGACATTAAGGTGAGAAAAAAATTTTTCAGACAAATAATAGATTTTGGCAAAAATAACACACCAGAAACTCCAATAATGGATGACAGTTATAAATGAAAATTAATTTTCATGGTCAGCTGCTTGATTTGAATTTTATCTGTTAGATAAATACTCTGTTATTAAAATTAAAAGAACCCTAGAACTTATTTAACACTGTTAATCTAATAAAATAGCCAAAGTCTTTACAGGAAAATACTTTTGATATAAAACTTTTAATTTTAATTATTTCTATAAAAAATGATGGGTGAAATTTTAAAAAAAATATATTGTTTTACAGCATGTTTGCAAAACCAGTATGTCACTGTCAGAATTTTCATATAAATTAGTAGATGGTGTTTTGAAAGCAAATCATTCAGGGTCAAGATAATTTAACTTATTCAAATATTTGCTTATAGAGAGAGACAGAGAGAGAGTAAAAAGTAATTTTCCTGATCAAATGTTTATAAGCTATGTTGTAGAACAGCACCAGCATTTAGATTATGAGTCAGGAGGATGCACTTCTAGACAGTAGTAAGAAATTTTGTATTTATTTGAATGGTAATATAACTAGGTTGGTTTGCAATAATAGTAGCACAGAATTCTTCTCAATGCAGTTTTGAACTGGCAGGTTCTAAATATACACAGAAATTGGAACAGGTGAACACTAAAAATGCAACAATTTTATAAATTACGATGCATGGTGCAACTGCTATGTTTTTGTTCTACTTTCAGCTGATCATTTATCAAAACTCCAGGTAAATTTCATGATTTGTGGTTCCACTCAGCAATCAGTGGTGATAGAATTCCTTTCAAAAAATATTTTTCATTATTTCTATCATAATATATTTACAAGTAAGATTGGTATTTTAGAAAAAATCAATTAGAAAGTCAAATATTTTGACCAAAAAAAATTTTTTTTGCTGTATGTCAATTTTAATACCTTTTTAAAGAAAACTTTTATTATGGAAAATTTAACTTATATTTAAATACCAAAATTTCAAATATCTTTCTTTTTTATTAAACTATAATCAAAATCCATTGGCAACAAAGATTGAGAGGTAGGGCTTGGAGAGATTTAGAATTATTAATTTTTAATTGTTTACCACTAATTAAATTATTTCGTTAGTCAGTCATAAATAGGTAAAGCATCGAGCTACACCTGGCATTAAATGGGCAGGCCAACAGACAGAATGATTGTTAGTAATAGCGGTGTTAATTTTATCAGTTTAAAGTGCACTGCAGATGGATGAAAAAAATAAATAAAGGCTGTTTATTCACAGAAACAAAGACATTTTATTCTCAACATTTTCTGTGGTGTTATTATCTACATATTTGCAAAGAGTACATTTATATATTTACATAGGTACAGACACGTCTGTCTGTATAAGAACACTGGGCATATGAAGATTCCATTTATACTGTAAATGTTTTGATGTTTCAATATAAAGCTTTGTTTTTTGAATCTTTGTGTCTCTCAAGTTGATAATGCTATTTACAAATTCTTTAACACCTCTTGTTGTTTTTACATGGTATTTAGGATCTTTTTTATAAGAAAAAGTTTGTAGAAAACATTAAATCGGAAGTCTGTCATGAGTAACATAGTATTCAAAAACAAATGTAGACATTTCTGTTGTTAGTCAATGAGAGGGAAAAAATTATTTTTAACATATCTTTGTAAAGCAGAAAAGGTGTACTAATTGAGGTATAAAACTATGACATGAACACACTACAATTTGTAGCATATTATTCTATCAATCTAGATCTAAGGTTATCATGAAAACAGTTTTGGTAGGTAGTAAATCGTTGCAAGGTCAGTTGCCTCTGCCTTCTAAAAGTAGATTTTCTGTAAGTTGTTTTTTTTTGAAGAGATGTGTAAAGAAAAACTACAAAAGTAATTACTAGCTACCTTCATCTTCTCATAAAACAAACAAAGATGTTAGGTGTTACAATACCACAATTTCTCTCTCAGATCTTAGCTTGTAGCTTGATTGCTATTGTACGAAATAAATGAAATTTAAAAATATTTCTAACGAAATTTGTAAGCTTGTAATCAAATAATGTCTCTCTCTAAATCATAAGCAAAACTGTACCATATTACATTTAAGAATCTTCTGGTACATGACACAGTATTTTGTATTTGTCTTAACAGTTTCACATTCTCAACATTTCATGCTTTCTGCACATAATGCATCAGAGAAAGAGGATGTTCATCAGCTCCATGAATGTACCCAGTGTTTTGTTGGTTCTTTTTTTTTAAAGTATTCAAAAATTATTTATCTAAGGTTTTGAGTAAGCATTCCATGAGTAAACAGTCAAGCTAATTTAGTTTGCAAATTCTCATTTTCATAGCACAGTTGCACTTAATATTAAATCTGTATCCCCATGACAGATTTATTGTGCATACAAAAATAAGTTAATTACTTATTTAAGGAGAAAAAATATGTATATGCTGAAATATATCTCAAAGATTTTAATGCCATTGTACCAGATATTCAGTAATATACAATTTTTTTTTGTGTCCATTTAAAAAAAAAAGAAAAAGAAATTTCATTTATTTGTCCCAACTTGATTGCTTCATGTTCCATTATTGAATTTCTATTGCTTAAAGTTTTAAATATCTGTCTGATATGGAGACAGGACTGAGCTAGAGAAGCAGCGGTGCTTGGCACCTAGCATTGGTCAGTTGTGTTCTTGTTTTTGTAATTTTAACTTTGACAGCTACATTATGGGAACAGATTTCCAAAAGATGTAAATAGTCTTATGTTAAGTATTTGGTAGCTGCAAAATTGTCAGGTATGTAAATTTGGTCAGAGAAACATAAACAAAGCTGTGATTTTTTGAACAATCAACCTTTTTATCATGGGACTTTTTTTTTGTGTCCAGGTGTTGACAGTTAATTTTGTTTCTTGAATGATGCCATCATCAGGTGCATCAAGAAAAACCATGGACACCTGCTGTTATGAATAAGGTTTTGTTTCTATTATTGCTGAGTGATTGAGAGTGTCATAATTTCTGTTGTTGTTGAGAAATTCTCATTTAAAAGTCGTACTGAATTATTTCCTAATTTAAAAAAAAAGTTTTTTTTTTTTCAAATAAAGTAATAAAATTTGTATTTTTGAAGAATTTTAATGCCTGCCTTTCATCTTAATTGAAGAAAAGGAAGGAAAAAAACATCAATATTTTGGGAATTTTATGCGATCAAAAGCATTCACAACATTAAGGACTATTTTTGACGTACCGTTTGTAGTACTGTTGGTGCTTTTGGAGTTTGAATTCAGATTTATTCATTCAGTCAAACAATCATTTGGAACTCAGAGAATTTTCCAGCCATTTTTTTTTTTTTTCATGCTTTCTGGTCGTTTTTATTAGACATTATTTTTCTATTTGTACCGATATATTGTTGTCTTGACGCACAGCTCTTTAGCCTTTTCTTCTTCAAAATTGCGGAACAAAAATAGTTTTAAAAAAAAAAAAAAAACCCTGAGTGTCACGGAACTTGTCCAAAGAAAATATTTTGTCAGATTTTTGTCGAATTTGTTGTGACAGGGATTTCGTGACCACTTGAAGCACGCTGCAGCGGCAGCGACTGAGGCTGGCTGTTTGTGTTGTCGGTCAGAAGCTGTTTTGGAGTGTGTTGTACATCACTATTGTGAAACCTCAGCAATAGAAGTAATTAAAACATTGATTTTTGCAGGAGTTTTCTATTTTTCTTTGCTTCTCTTCTGATATTTCAAAGAATTATTAACGGTAGCAAAAAAAGTATCAGAGGCCTAACACAGTAGTTGTTGTAAGAGAACTAATGAATTGTTGGTATCAGCATCTGATCAGATGCTGTGTTGCCTTAAATATGGGTAAATTCTATTAGCGTAGTAACAGGTTGGTGATGCTGCGCGATATATATATATATATATATATTTTTTTTTAAAGGCTCCTGGCTATTACAGGTCATTTAATGTGATTTGTTAGTAAAACACATGATAAGTATCACCTTAAAACAGTTCTTCTTGTCCAATTTTTTAAAAAAAGAGATTAAAAATGAATTCACTTGGCTTTAAATCTGAAAATCTTGTCGACTGTTTTAAGATATCACTATTAATAATAGAGATTTGCTAGAGAAATGTCAGTATCTTGGTATAACTGGTAAGCCTTTTTCAATAATTTAGACAAAACAGTTTTCAGAAGGTCAGTTTAGGAGAATGTAGCCAGTACTGTATCTTGGATCTGGTTTGAGAAGTTTTACTTAATATTAAATGTAGAAAAACAAACAAACAAAAATTATGGTAACAGACATAAGAAAACAACAGCTGAATTATTTTTAACTAAATTAATTTCATAAAAGATAATTTTAATTTTTTATTTCACTTTGAGAGATAAGTGGTTGCAGAAAACCAGCTATATATTTGCTGAGGTTAATACTGAAAATGCAAATACAGAGTAGAGAATAATAAAGTTTAGTAAAAGTATTTATTAAATAAACAGACCTGGACATCCATCTCACCACGACTAGAATAGTTAAGACAGTTCTGCTGTAAAATCATCTTTTATACAGTATATTATAGTTTGTCAGCATCTTGATTTGAAAAGAAAACAAAACAACATAAGATTTAACTGCTTGATTCCACATTTCTCTAAAACACTCAGACAGATTTATCTTCCATGTTTATTTAAAAAAAGAAAAGAAACTGACTAGTTGCCTTGGAGACCAAATGAACATTTGCATCAAAAACTTTATATTAAAGGCGTAACAATATGAGAATATTTCAAAATGTTTTTTAGCCAACTATAGAGATCATCATTCATAGCTAACACTGATAATCTAGACTCGTCTCTGTGTATCAGAAAAGAACTATGAATAAGCAGACTGCAAGTGTTAGAGCCAGTGACACATTAATCACTAGCACTTTAGATTTAGTTTGTCCTTTTTTACTATATAAACATGCAATGAAGGAAGGAAATAATCCTAATGCAAAGACTACCATAAGATTAACCTTAATGAGGAAGTAATGCCGAGTTAGATACCACCTTGCACCTGTCTGCAGAATGTTAGATTATTACTGATGCTGGTGCACTTTAATTTCCTCAGCAGTTTTTTTTTGGCCATTATCCATGTAATGTTTCCTTGTAATGCTTGTGTACTTGTAAATACTGATTTTTAATAATTCAAGAATTGTTTTTTTTTTTTGTTTTCTTTTAAAATAAATCGAAATCCAGATACTCCCAAAGCTTTCATATCGCATACAGACTCTCATTCTTCTGTAGATCTTTTCCAACCACGTAATTAACATCAAGCGATATTTAAAATTGAAGTTAACAACATTTCAAGAACACTGAATTTATTTCAATGTAATTTTTGTGTATTGAGACAATCAGAATATTCTATTTTGGCACAAAGCATTGCAAATTTTGACTACAAATGTTTTGATACAATATGTATATACAGTGGCAACATTTGTATAAATACATCAAAAGCTTAGCAGGCAGAGAGCATAGTGCAAGACAGCAGCACAATTTGTTCCAGTGTCCCTGTCAATCAGCAGCAAACAAACCAATTGCTTATCTATTTTCTATTAGAACATTTAAAAAAAAAAGAGAAAAATATTATTAAGTTAATTAGACTTTCAAGAATTTCTTGGTTACCAACTCTGTCAAAGAAATCAAAACAGAAAACAAACCAAACCCCGGGCCACTCGGTATGATTAGAAACAGTGATGTTATTATTTCATGTTGTTTACTTTCAGTAAGGCCCTTTAACATGGAATGTTTAAAAAAAAAAAGAAAAGAAAAAAACCAGCCTTTAAAAAAGTAACACTTAGAGATCTAATCACAAATCTTTTTTTTCTCTTTTAAATGTTAGAACAGTGTGAAATTCAAATATGATTAAAGTGGGTCTCTCACAGAATCTTGGTGAAAAGGACTGCAATACAAAGTTCTATTAGGGCCATTTTCCTCCGGCTGTTACTAGCAAAGCAGACATTTCCAAAGCTGCTTAATGCACAATAGGCATTGATATCAAACAACAGAGTAAGTTTCATCATCTTAGCCTGGTAGAGCAATTAGCAAGACAACAAATTGCCATTCTAAAAAATACGAATAAATAACATAAATTCCAGAAACTTTAACATAAATACAAAAATTAATGTTTTTCTTCAATTCTGTGAATGAGCTACTTTGTCATTTAAATTGGTAATTTTAAATTATTTGCAAAAAGTAATAAAATGTATGTAAATTAGGATTGTCTGTAAATGGCAATAGCCTGCTATGTATGATATGAAGATGTCCTTATGATAAATTTCAATGAGATATGTTAAAAACATGAGATCTACTAATAATAAAGGTACAGATTACATAAATGTATCTGCTCAAATCACAACCATGTTACATTTATAGTAGTACAAAATTCATGCCTTACAAACAGCTTTCCTCAAGTTTTTTTTAAAATTTCTAATTTCAAGTCAGGATTTATTCTAATAAAATGATTCTCGATAACATTTTGATGTATCGAAGAATTCAAACTGTAAACTGAACATTTTTTTTTCCCAAACAAAATTTTGATTTTGTTATAAAAAGGTTTACATTTTTTGTTATTCCACAAAATACCAGATTTAAAAAAGCTAATAAAAAAATACATATTTCCGAAATATAATTTCACTCTTTATTCAAAGCGTTGTTGTTATTATTTATGCTACTCAGATGATTTGCATCCTGTCTTATTTAGCACAAAACGCTTTTTTTAAAATTCTTTGTTTTTTCGTTTCACTGACAGATAAAAACAACAAATTCTGTGGTTTCATTACTACGATGCCTTGGTTATCCTGTTCTTTGGTTTTAAAATCACTTTTACTATCTCATACAAATGTAGATTATTTTTGAATAAAAAGTTCTACATCATACATTTGAAAGTAAAATCTTTAGCTATTCTAATATAACTAAAAACAGAAAAAGAAAATTAGCTAAAGCCGGTTGTTGTGGATGCTTTATGTGGCAACCTGCCCCCTCGCAGAAACTTCTGGCTATAGGATGCCACCGATGATGCACCTTGTAGAAAGCAACCTATCCTTGAAAACCATACCAGAACTCTTCTGATTAGGAAAAGCTGCACCTAGAGGAAACCCAACACAGAAGAGGCTGGTGCAGAAAGGTAAAAGCAACCACAACGGTGGCTAGACACAAAGCATGGGATCAGAATCCATTAAGAACTAAGGTAAAAACAGCAATGAATGGATAGATGTGGACAGTCAAGTCAGGGAGCTTTTAAATTACTTACTGTTTCAACCTAAACTACCTCTCTCTTGTGGTATTGCCATTCTCATTAAGTCCAAAATTCAAAAAAAAAATTAAAAAAATTTATATATACATATTGTATAAACATAATGGAAACAAATAACTCCTTACTTTATCATCAGTTAAGAACTTTGCATAATTGTTATTCGTAGACTGAACACTTGATGCTTTATTTCAAAGCTACAAGACATGTGAGAATTAGTTTTTGTTTGGAGAACTTGCCCATATTTTTCAAATCTTATGCCTTAACAAAAGTGCTATTAATAGCCTAGATCAAATGATAGATACTGCTACTATAATATACAGATATTTAACACATAACCGGTGTGTACAAATCTTAGAAAAAAACACTCTTGATAAACACACCAATTTCTGTAATAAGAAAAAAAAATTTAAATTTTAAAAAATTAGTCTCACTTCAAATGTAATATATTTGCAATAGCATTAAGTTGATTGAAATCATGCTGACACTCTACAAAATCATTTAAATAATTATTCTACTGATGGTTTTTGCTTTAAATTATGATCAAACTAACTACATAAACAATAAAATGCAATACCAATTCTAATCACAATAAGAGAATATACAAAACAAAAACTTGATGTTAATAATCTGACTACAACCAATGGCCTAAATGTGTAGAAGGCAAGAGAATCCACCCAGATTTACTTGGTTCAAGCCATTCTGATTTTCCTGTCTGTTTGGGAGAAAGTAATTCTATTCTTTTACACGATCGCATACCAGTAAGATTAGAAGTCCCTGAACATCTTTAACCATCCAGTGCAAGGGTTATTGGATATACCTGAGACAGAGAGAGAAAGAGAGATTGCTTTTAAAAGTCACAAACATTTTCAAGATTTCATATATCAGAATATGAGAATACTATTTTAAAAAGTTCTGAACATTTGTATAATAGGATTGTTAGTCAGATATTAAACTGCAAAAGTTCCCATGAACCTATTTGTTGTGTGATCTAACTTCAAGTACATTTTAGATATGTTATTGAACTTATGGAAAACACAAATAGCGACCTATGAAATGTTTGCACACCTTAGCTTCTCTTTCTAGCACTAAGTGCAGATACATCTTGAATTCATACCACTATTACTAAACTGCTTATAGTTAAAAGTTATAAGTACAAATCCTTTAAAAACATCATTACATTTTTCTATAGATGCATCCTTTTGTCAGCCTACATAGCTAAACCAGAGCTTCTCGTTACTATGCTGTTTTCATTTCCAGAAGTGATGAACAAAAAATTGTTTATAAACATCAATTTTGAAAATAATTGTGTGTGGGGGGGGTACAAAAGCAGAAATAACATTGCATGACATATTATTGTACTACAAACCTTAGCTACCTAAAAATTCTGAAGGCTCTTACAAGAGTGATCAGATATTTCTCCATTCCCCATTAATTCTCAATTTCAGTGCCATATAACGTTTACTGCTATAACAGTATTTACTGGCAAATCTAATCCATGTTTATGAATTTTTATAGTCTCAAATCTAATGTGAAAAAAAATTGCTTAACAGTAAAAGATGTAGATAACTGAAAAACTGATTGTAGGCAGAACACAACAGTTTAGAAAAACAGCCAGTTATTGCTTCATTTACAAAGGTTTTAAAGCAAAATTCTAGGTAAGGTATCATGTGTCACCATGCTGCATTCTAGGGTTACAAATACAGATCACAATTAGTTTCTGTGCATCTGAAAGGGAGAAGTTTAGTGTTTCAGATTTGTGTGAAAATCCAACTACTGCATCAGCATCCTCCTATAGCAAGAGTGAACATCTAAAATACTTTTTCTTTTCATTAAATCATTGAAGATCAAAATAGCATGCTTTGAAGTTATTATGTAAGAGAATATAGATTCACAATTGTAGCTAATAAAAACTAAGTATTCTCATAAAGCATTGCAGAACAGAAAAATGACCTTTAATGGTGGTTTTCTCTCCAGACATTTAGTTTTTATTTTCAGTCATCAACTGTCTATACTATTTGAATGACCAATGCTGTTCAAAGTAGTTAGCAACAATTGTTTGTTCTGCAGTCAGCTTAACTTGTTGTACTCAACACCGAATATTCTTTCACTTCTTTTTTAATAAATACAATGAGCAGATGAATGTACTCATCCTAAAATCAGCCACATGCATACATTACAAATACTTTTGATAAACTGTACCTTTCAAATTATGCTAAATAGTTTTTGATGTTTGGGGGATTTTATAAAATAAAATTCACCATTTAATTAATGGACTCTGATGATGATACCAAGATTTTGGCCAGATCAGCATTTATTCTACTTTAACTGCATTACATAGCATCATCAAACATTTTTCTTTCGCCCTATCATTCTTTACAAAGCTCCTTATAAATTCCGAAAGGTTGTTTTTGCATTTTAAAGCAATCTTCAAACAATAAAAATATACACAAAGACGTACATATTACTGTTAGAAAACATCAATAAAATAATCTGAGAAACAAACAAAAAAGGTGAGCAAGCAAAGAGTTAACTCCAAATCTTTACCTTTTACGGTAACTATTTGAAATAGTATTAAAGCATTGGACAAAGAAAAAAAAAGATATATAATATAAATCATTAAAAAAATAGAAATTTTGATATGTTAATTTCATCAATAATTCTAAAATGGAATGCAAAGAATATACTAATAAATACCACAATCTTAAGTACTGAGAATTTGAAAAACAGTCTATTAAAAAATTTGTCTTCAGTTAATGACAGAAGCTAACAGAAACACACCTTTACATTCTGAATTGATCAAAAAGATTGTGAAGTAAATTTTACTGAGTTGGAAAATAAGATAGTTACCAGCCTAACTGGTGGAAAGGTGTGCAATACTCAATAACTTCATATTTTAAGTTTTTCTTGCATTTGAAAATTCACTAAATAAAATGGGACATTTCTTTTTTTGTTTTTTAGTTGTTTTGTTTGTGATTTTTTCCTCACTCTTTTAATGCCATTTTTGCGCATTCAGTTTGAAGCTTCGACCAACCTTACTCTCTCCCTAGTCTGTTCTTTGTGAAGAACAGCAGATGCTGAACATACCTGAGAAGGTAACTACTTTCACACTATGTCAAGTTCAGTGAAATCTGCTGAATTCACCAAAAAACCACCTCAAGAACAGACATTTCCCCAACATTCATACTCAAACAAGAATAAAATCATGTATACACATTTCCTTTTTTTTTTTAAAAAAAAAAACAAACTTATCCTTGATTTGCAAGAATAAGTTTTTAGATTCTGTTAAAAAGGTTTGGATTGAAAGTCTTATCAAGTAATAAGCATTCTAATTTCAAGATTGTTGTCTGTTTGTTTAAAATCCCAGAAAAACAATTAAAAAAATTAACATTCCCTTTTCATTTTATCTACAAAAACCCCAACAATAGCATTGTTATAGTCGTCCTTATGTACAAGGTCTGCCTATTGAAACAGATTAAATAGAATTTTCAAAAACTTAAATAATCTAAAATATATATGTACAGTATATACCATAGAAAATTAACTGAGTATTGTAATTACAATCCTTTACTGATTATGCTTTAAATGCATTATCACCTTTAAATCAAATAAAATTTTTTTGTATTAACTGGTCTCCCCACCAGTTTTTGCACTATAGAATAAATGATGAGACAGACAGACAGACCAGACCCACCCACCCACTTTTGTAGCCTGTGAAAGCAAAAAATGGATCATTCTAAAAACTTTGCACTGAATTGCTCCTATTTCACTGCTTTTAAATTTGGAAATTTTCTCACCTGTCAAAAACTACAATGTTAAGAGTAAATTAGAGTAGTAAGCTAGTAGCAAGCATAGATTTACCAAATTTAAATTTCACACATTTAAGAGAGAACCTAATAGGATTTTTAAAAATAATTAGAGGTTTAGAGTGTACTGACATTTTTTTTTGGCTATCTACAGCTATTAGTATTAGTTTCATAATGACAAATTAATTTGTATTCCAACATGGTTACATAGTAAAAAATTAAATATTAGAATTGTTAATGAATGAAATGCACTAACACTAACCACAGGTAGCTAGTACTAATCAATTTAAAAACCATCTCTTCCCTAAGGACCCTTGTAAAAGTACTCTCAACTAGGTGCCATTTAATAAACAGGCTATCCATTTTTCTTTGCTAGTTTCAAAATACATTGCATGATTTGAAATAATTAAAAATAAAAAAAAAAACTTAAAACTGATTTAGAATACAAAAATGTAAATTTGAACAAATTTATTTTTTAAAGCAATAATCATGCCAAAGGAATATATAATAATAAGTGTTCAAATCATGAGGGATCTGAGAAATATGTGTATATATATATATATTTTTAAAAACGTTTTTCAAGAAAAGATACAAAGGGCATTTAAATAAAACCAAGTCAAATAAGATTACAGTAATTCTACTTTTAGCCATGTTTCATTTGCACATCCATATTATTTGACATAAATGCAGATACAACAAGCATGACAATGTTGAAAGTTTGAAAATCGCTTCTATTTCATGCCTATGGCTAAATAAAATTACACAGGCTTATATCATGTGGTCATAATTGGTAACCTCTTCTTTGACTAACTTCTGGCACTTCTATCAGGTTCTAAAAAATAATATTACAAACTAGTATCCACAACAAAGCTGATATTAAAAAAAACTTTGTTTGGATTTTTTAAAAGTTTTTTTTTGTTGCAATTTTCAGTATACTTTTTTCAAAGGCACATCCAGTTTCATCCTAAATATAATTTTTTTCTTAATACAAATATATGTACAATAGTATAAACTGTAAACCTACTGTAAATAGGATAGCAGTAACCTTCCAAAATCCATTTAAATCTAAACAATGCACACAAAATGCTATTAAAAAAAATTTTTTTTTAATAAAAAAATTTCAGAACCTATGACAAACATTTTTAGTGTGAATGTTTTAATATTGCAGAAAAATAGAACTGACAGCCTGCTGGTTATAGCTGGTACACTCTGTGCGCCATGTTATCACTATATTTGCTCTACCTACAAAATGACAAATAACAAGTTTACAGTCTTGGAAAAAGACAAAGCAAAAACTCTCTATATATATATATATATATAATGTTTTTTTTTTGTATTGAAGTTGTTAAAATTAACCTTGCTCTCAAATTTGAAAATTTTTATAACAGTTTTTGTCAAGAATATTTCTTTAATTTTAAGCTTTTTTAAAAAAAAGAGTTAAACAGTGAAAATTTCTTATAAAAGTTTTACTAGGCATGAAAAATAAAATTTGACATGCCAAAAATTAAAATTTTTATCTAACAGATATATTCATGTAATTTGTAACAGTTTGTTAATCAAGAATTTTTTCACATTATATCAGATTAAAACTATTTAGTTAAACCTACAAATAAAGTTAGTTTTTAAAATTTAACAAATATATAGCATTCCCATAGAAAATTGTTTATAAAAAAGCAGCTTTTTTACTGGCATTTGTAGAATACAGCCATAACTTTTTTCCTAAGCTTATAAAAAATGGTAGTAGAAATTGTATTTCCAATCATTAATTCCTTTTCCTTACTTTCAGGGAATTCCCAAAAAAGATGTATAAACACCTTCAGAGACTACCTTAAAGACATTTTGTCTTTCGACGTTAAAACATGTTTCATTCGGAAACTCAGACGACAATACCACACAACATAACAGCGTACATTTGATGTTACATGTTTTCAATGTGTTTAAAATGACAAGCAGTTGCCCTTTGATTAGCAAAAGCAGATAATAATAAAGAGGTACAGATGAAACTCCAGATCTCACACCACCACATTTTCCTGAGGGGGGTGTTGAAAGACAAGGTGAACACCACAAAACCAGCAGCTACCATCCACGAAACCCAACAGAGAATTGTCAATATTTCAACAACTATTCCCATGAAAGCACGTGCCACTCTGCTGTGAGATGCTACAATACCTGTGTGGATGATGATGGTGAAGATTTTGAGCACCTTTTGTAGTGTATCATGTTTGAGGTGTCTGATGTATAAAACAGAAATTCTATTCAGCAATATGTCTGTTTACTAGGTCATTAAAAAAAAAATGTATACAGCTTATTGGAACACCCTGTATGATGCTAAGTTGTACCACACCATAAATGAAATGTAAACCATTAGCATAATCAACTAAGATATTATCTTTTACAAAAATGACATAGAATCAATACATTAGTAGTGTTAAAAAATGCTGTTTTTTTTTCCAGCAGTTGGATCTGATCAAATCCTTGAAATATTTTGGAAATAATGTGCTAAACCAAACATTCTTACTGTATATATTTTAGTCAAGGATAATTTATTTTAGTTACTTCTGCAGATATATAAATATATACACATTGCAAACAGAGATATCTAACTGGGAAAACATTTCCACCTAAATAAGAAAACCTATAAAATGTAATATTTTTATACACAGTAAATTACCAAATTGTTCTGAAAATTCTTTGGTATTGTTCTTTCTAAAAGCTTAAAACAAGTGAAAAAGAAACAAAACATATAGGTAAAACTATAAATACAGACAGCCTTACACAGATTCCTTGAACTTTTAAAGTTCCTTAGACATGAAATTTAACTTATACACACAATTGACTTTTTTGTCCTCAAATATAGAGATTCCCATGGACCTGGACATACAATTTCTCTAAGGTTTTTTGTACATAAAATGCAAGAGACATGCTAAAACAACAACAGCTAAATAAATTCCAAAGAAGTTTAACAATTCAATGCAGACAAGAAAAGAGGAGGAAAAAAAAAAACAACCTTTGCATGGATTCTGTACCAAGCTAGACTCTGGATTCTTCCAGCAAACAATTAAATGTGACCAAATACACATGCGTGCAAACATAAATTGTCAAAACCGAAAAATACAACAAAAATAGAGATTTCAAAATATATGTGAAAACCTGTTTAAATTACTAATGGAATTTTAAAATAAATGCTAATATTGTCGTTGGTATTGGGCCTGTGGTGAGTACTGCTGGGGATAAGCTTGGAACTGAGGTTGTTGCTGAGTTGGAGATTTCTGCAGTGGAGGAACGCCTTTTCTGTAAACAAGCATGTTCAGAACTGGCTTGCGCTGGATATACTCCACAGATTTCTTGTGGGTCACCACAGTGAAGTCATGCCCATTTACCTGCATGAAAAAAATGTGTAAAAAACTATTTAAAAAGAATACCGTTGCTATTGTTTTTAATGACTATTACTAATTTTATCATAAAGATCTTTAATTTTTCAGACAGATATAATCTACATTCTGTTGAAGTACCACTTCAAAACCCTCCACCATGGAATGTCTTTAAAACAGTTAATCCATGCAAATAATCCAAAGAGAGATAACTTATAGAAAGACAAAAGTATATAGAAAAATAAATTTCACTAACTGAAACAGAAACTGACATTTTCTGGAGATATTAGATTACGCAGGCACACGCACACACACACAGACACACACCACTATCATATTCTAATACTCATATATTATACTCTAATAGTAATTTTCTTTGACTATAAAAATATCTTAGATAAATCATCTTTAACCAAAGATATTTTTTATAGTAGTAAAACAGATCATCAGTTGATCTTTAACTAAAAAACAACAAAAAAAAAGACACCAAAATAAACAATCAAATGAAAGTGCTGGACCAACAGCAATAGTTTACCAGTGCTCAAATTTGATAATCAGTTGTTGGTTCACAATCCTTCAAACCTAATAAATTCTTTTTTGCCCTTATTTGTACACAACTCTCTAGTTTCTTTTCTAAAAAATTTATACAATTTGCATATCTAGAGCAGATGATGTTTCTATTATAATAAAGAAAATCTCTCTTGACAAGCATGACAGATACCGGTACTGGAATTAAGTAAACTAGGCTGGTAAATGTTCTGGTTTATATCATTTGCTAATGATCCTTATTGTGTACTGTATGACTACAACTAAACACAATTTAGTCATTCTTTCATAAAACTAAGATTTTTCAGCACACAAATACAGACTTTTCTTTCTCTCTTGAAATTTACCTCACAAAGTCTACAAATGAACCATAAAAAAATGTCTGAAACAATATCAGAGATCTTCAACACAAAGTGTTTTTTCAGACTTAGTTAAATACTGTAAATTCTATTATTTTTTCAAACATCTATTATTAAATACTGCCACATGGCTTTTTTATAAAATGCAAGAATTGATGTTTTCTTATATATATACATTTTTTGTTCAAGCTTGTAGGCATTCAAAAATATTACCATTTGAATCACTAAATTAACTTTAAAAGACTAGTTAAACTGTTATATGTTTATTTGCTGTTGTTTTAAATTTATATTTCAAATTTATCCTTTTTATAAATCTTTTTAAGCTTCTTAACATGATATGAAGTCAAGTTTAAAAACCTCAAAACAGAAGCAGAGAAAAAAAAAGTATTATGAAAGGAGGGGAAGCAGAATTAAATAGTTTTAAATTAAAAAAAAATTTTTAAATTGTTTTAAGCTGGAGTAATTGTTGAGCTATGGTATGGAAGTAACACATCAGGACCACTGTACTGGTTAAGTTAAAACAATAAAAATCTATGACTAATTTACTAACCTGTAAAATTTTGTCATGGACCTGTAGACCTGCTCTGGCTGCTGGACCATTCTCATGAATGTATGTAACATAAATACCCTAACAAACAAAATGAACTAAGGATGAGGCAACAATTTTGTGATTAATCTGCCGTTATACAACAGCATAATATATACATTTATATTTTAAATGCTTGAATCAAATTCAGAAAAGTTATAAACAAAACCAGTCAGCTCCCTACATCTATCAATTCGTTTTTTCTACTTGTTTAATTCTAACAAAATAGTTATAAAAATAAAAAACCAAAACATGATTTGATATTTGATTATTTGTGGTAAAATCTTGAAGTAATAAATTAATTATATTTTTCAAAATAATATACTCTTGAGAAACCTGTAGCTAAATGTTGACTCGACCATGACTGAGAAAATTTCAGATTTCAGTCTTTTATGACGGTCTAAAAAAATTATGCAGGTTTGTAGAACAGGGTAAAATTAACCCAAGTACCTTTACCTTATCAGGGTACCCTTGCGGACTTTTTGTATTGTCTTGATCAATACCGCCACCAATACGAAAACCACAACGATATTTTGGTTTTCCATCTTGTCCCACAACTTGGTTACCATGGTCATCTCTTTCCGGTTCTTTGTGAAGAACAATTGGAATCTAAAAATAAAGTACATCTACAGGAAAGTCTTTACAAGCAAGTTTTCTTTTTAAATATAACTGCAGTAATTTGTGGATGTCAAAATATTTTTCTATAGACAAATGTAATGAAAAAAAAAATAATAATGCAAACGATAATGGAAATTTCCTAAATATTGTCACTAAAACATAACCTAAAACTTTAAAAAAATAATCCAACAGAAATTTGTGTGAATCTGTTTGTAGATGAGTGGATGAAGTTTAAAATATATAGCCGACCACCAATTTGAAAATTTAGCTATGGTAACAGCTCACAAAATATAAAAGAAAATACAAATCCTATTATATACATTAACTTATGTGAAAAGAGTGATACATGATTTTTCAAGAGCACATTTGGTGCATGTACCAACATTAAAACCACAGCAGTGGCCTGGTTTGACTTTATTGATGATGTACAAAATAACATCTGGCAATTCCTGATTTTCTTTGTACACTCAAAAAATTTTTTACAATAGTATCTGAAATTAATTATGAAAATAGTTTTTTTTTTAAGAAATAGATATTTTGGTAATATGCCAAATAATCTTAACCAAGACCAAACTTCTGGTTCAAGTTATTTCAGTGATTTATTTCTAAAGCATACTGACCAATTGTTTATTTTAGTTTTTTCTTATTTTTAACATTAGTAATTTTATAAATGAAAAACCAACCAACCCTCCTCTTTTCTTTGGTTTTCCCACAGCTTGATTCTACCTCCACAGAAATTACAATTAGCTAGAGGTATGCAATCCCAATCACAACCAAAATTCTATCCGCCTTAGGCCACCCAACCCCTGAGCAAACTTTACATTTGAAAAAGTTGAGCAGTTTAAGCCAAAACAGATAGGCTTTCAAACTTTTCACTGACCAGCCGACAGACTGAAACAATTTAATGAATAAAAATACCTCCAAAACAACAACCCCACAGACTATGAGAGTTTTTCTTCAGAATTTGTCCCCCCCCCCGTCCTCTACCCAACTATTTAAAAGTAATACAGTATTAGACATGACCCTCCCCCCCCCAACTTGAAATTTGCCGATCACACACATCCGGGATTAAAAAAAAAAAAAAAAAATTAAGTGCCCTACGAAGTGTTGTCGTTGATGTAACAGTCAGTCAGTAAAAGACTAGCATGAGTCGGTTTGAATCCCAGTGGATTTGATAGTGAGTAGCTCGGAATGGCACGGAGTGAACAACTCGTCACCATGAAGATGGACTAGGACGGCAAAAGAGCTTGAATAGATGTCGCTGCATTTGGTTCAGTAAATGCGTTTCACCCGTTTCAATCTGATACCAACAGCTCTATATTACAAGGAACAAAGCCAGGGAGGATCGATTAGATTCCTGGGAGATCCCGAACGTATGTCCGTTCCCACAGAAACGCGAGGATGGGATCAGACCATGGAATAGCTGGCATTCCTCTCAGCCGTCGGGGAACCGATTACTTTATAAAAAATAATAATAATAATAATAATGAAATGAAACCTATAAAATCAGTAAATTTTTTTTTAAGAAAAAAAACAACGCAAATATAAGTTGTTCTTTTTTCAAACCAACAAATCAAAATTCTAAATGGTTGAATTACATACGCTAAAGCATTCCAAAGGATCACCGGCAGTGTGCGCCGCCATATTGTTTTGGTAAAGGGATCTCTGGGAGAGAGAGCTGCGTTTTAGACATTTTAAAAATTTTAATAATTTAAACATTGATTTTGATAATCACGATTAGAAATTACATTAATAATTATAAAAATATATATAATTAGCGAAATAACACGGTTAGATATGTTGTTGTTTAACTTACTTTCATATAAGAACATGGCGGCATCTTTAAGTTTGAAAGTAGAAGTCTCGTAGTTGCCAAGCACTAATTACTCTTCCCTTTTTTTTTTTTTTTTTTTTTTGGTAAATTTATCAGACTTTGCATCAGTACTATGACAAGCAGACACGCTTCCCTTGAAATCTGGTTTAACAGAGAGGTAAATACTATTACTGCTACAGGTGCTAGATTAGTGCTTAATCTTTTTTTACTGCTGTTACTTCTAATGTTTAGATTTACAGAGTTGGCGAATGGTGGATGTATTATTATTATTATTATTATTATTAATTCTCGCTCAGCCCTCTTGCTTGTACATGTTGAAATGCCAGCTTAAAGGAAGGTGCTTTCAACCAGTATCACTGCTGCTGAGGTTGGGGAGTAATCGCAGGTCGGGCAAACCTCGAGATGAGGTGACTGACTCTTCACGCATCTTGCCCTGACGTGATTCCATCTTCGAACCTAATTACTAAACCTTAGAATATGTTCTTCGGTCTCTTCGTTGACGTGCTTATATCAAGCGTAGAAAACACTAAACATTTAATCGAGACTACTGCTGTTGCTGCTCTCTTGGACTATGTTCCACATTACCAATTTCAAGAGCTGCAGGGAGGAAGCTGCATGGGCCATGTATTTAGGAGTTCATGTTACCCCCTCCCAAACGCACGCATGGACGTGCAAACAGTTTCACCAGTGATATTCATATCCGGATCTGCATGCTATCTCATCTTCCATAAGATCAAGAGGTGCGTCAGGATTCTGAATTTCTAGAAGGAAAAAAAGAATGTCCTTTGTATTTTTATATATAATGGTTACGGTACATACTTCCTCGTTGCTCTCTCATTACATTTGGAAGATGATAAACTTAGCCTTAGTGCTTAAGAAAAACAATAATTGCACGGCCATGCAGTAAGTTTCAAAGTGATCCTTGTGTGTCGCTGAAACCTCTGCTTCCATATTCTGTATGTATTTCTTTTATTCCATCATTTTTAATTTGTTATTATGTATTTAATTTTTTTTCCAGGTATACAAATACCGTGTGGCAGCAAATTTACTGCTGACAGTTATCTTACTTCCTACTTTTAGTATGGTGTATATTCTTCTTGCCAAACTTTTATGGCCACTGCAGGAGAAAGATTTTATTTCAGGTAATGCATCTGTAGCATATAATTTTTGCTTTTCTAGAAGACTTAAGTTTACAACATTCACACCCTATTGCAGAATTGTAAAAATTAAAATCAAAATCTTTTTTGTTTTTATTTTTTCATTGTGACCAATTTCATTTATGTACCATACACATCACTTGGGTATCATGATATAGTTGTGCACAAAAATGTTCATTACCCGATAGAAGACTAAAAGAAATAATTTCTAATGTTTAACTGTCTGTTTTCATATTCTTACACTAAATATTTGTTGGATGCTTGCAGCATTTTAAGCTGTGTTGTTTTATTTATTTGATTTCAGTTTTTAAATCAAGTATTAAGTCTGGCTGAAAAAAAAACTCTCATTTAATTACTTATCTTAAAACCAAAAAATAACTAATAGAAAAATCAAAAAAAATTTTAATCACTTTTGTTGTTAATATAAACCTAAATTAACTTACTGATTTCTTTGTGCACAGTGGATATTTTCATTAGTTTTTTATGTACAATGATGCTCTTAATAGGTAAAACTTGTTTTAGATTTGGTTTGGAACATCCCAAGAGTTTCCTGTAATCCTCACCTGAAGCACATTCCATTTTTTAATTCACAACAAAAAAGTTCCTTACTCAGTAAGAGGCTTTAAGTAAAAAAACTGTAAATAAACAGCTGACACAGGATCATTTAGACATATATTGTTGTCATTACTACAGTAAATTATCACAATCATTTGCAAGAAAAGTTTTATTCTGACTTATTTAAGTCTTTAATGCTTTCTTTATGTTTAGGTATTTCTGGAACAGTTTTTTCACTTCATTATGCTGTGTTTACCTGTTTGACAACATTAGTCAATCTAGGGTTGGTATTATACAACTCCACTCAGTACTCTGGTAAGTTATTACTGTTTCTGAGGGTTGTTTGGTATCTCTTTAATTGAAGCATATTTCAAAAGTTGTTTCTTGCATGTATTAATATTTCTTTCTCATTCTGATTAATAATGACCTACTGACACTCATTTTACCTTTAAAATAGTCACTCATTTCAAATGTAATTAAAAACTTTTTTTGTTTAGTTAGCTGCGTGTTGGTTAATATTTAATATCTTGGTAGCATCATACATACAAGAAGTTGGGAACAAAAATAACATGATAGACATTCATCCAGTTTGGAAAAAAACAATATATATGCTAAAGAAGGATAGAGACTATTTCAGGAGTCATAGCAAAGATCTTATTTTTTGCTGGCTTTCTCATTTCTTACCTCACTCATTTAGGATAATTTCCAATCAGCTTTTCTTTCTTTTCATGGACAAACATGAACTTTCCAAAGTAGTTTAATTGAAGATTGCACTCAAAACTCCTGCATCCTGCAATATCCTGAATTTTTCTCTCTTTTGCAGCACTGTACAAGACACCAAATTTTAATTGAAACTGCTTTTATTCACATAAGTACTATAAATGTTAATATTCAATTTTTTGTGTGTGGGGGGGTCTGTACTTGTTAATAATTTAAAGGTATTCTAATGAAATTTGAATTATTCTTTGCTACTTGAGTATTACAATTTAGAGAATTTCTATTTGGCAGCTATTCTATTTTAAAATCAGATCTTCCAACTCTCTAATGAAATTTTCTATTTTCTTTGTTAAGCTTATCAGTTCACTGGTCATCTATGCAATAATGGATTTATAATTTACTGTGAAATTTTCTATGCAGTGGCACAGTTGTCCATTGGTAGACTACTGAACAGTCATGGTTGAAACCCTGAGTTTGAATCCTGGTTGGAACCAGCTTGGTTTGATGTGTCCCACTGGTGTTGGTTTTTTCTCATTTTTTCTACACCAGCCACCCAAATGGGTCTCATCCAGGCTTTCTGGTTTTCTCACACATCTAAAAATATGAAGAGTTCTAGTAGGGACTTTTGTTAGTTTAGCCAAAATCTCAGTTCACCAGGCACTCTTGTGCTGGGTTCCCACCCCACAACTCCATCCCTGTCTAGACAACAACAATGACAATTATCTACAGTAAGGCAGTTTTTTGTGTGTTTGTTTGCTGAGAAATTTTAAACTAACACCATGTTTGAAAACTAGTTTTGATTCAGTTGTGTTGAAATGTAGAACAATTTGGTTAAAATGTCTGAAAAATACATGACGAAAGATGAATGACATTAACGTTTATTGTTCAGATGTATTATATGTTGCAGAGTTTGAAATGTTAAGTGAGTGTCTGAGATTTTTTATTATATTTGTAATTTAATATAACTAAAGAAAAGAATGGAAATAGTTTCTGCTCTAAGCTATAGTGTAAAAGGGAATTATTCCTGAACATTTCTTTATAGCTAGTTTTGTGTCATAATTGTGTTTGAGATCTTTTTTTCAGGAAAACATTTAAACCAGAAAAGATGTGGATGCACTTTATGTATATATGTTTAATTGTCATATCTGTTTCAGTTATCGCAGAGGTGCCTGTGAATAGACTTGAATTAATTGTGGGTTATTTCAGACCACATGGTGTGTTCAGAGCTGGAATCTTTGCATTTCTTGGTGTCTTTACTACATGGCAAGCTTGTAATGTAATTGGAGGACATTTTTCAAGTTTGGTAGTTTCTTTATATGACAGGTTGGTTTTTGTTCTTTACATGTATATAAAATAATTAATGTATTTTACATAATGGAAAACTTTATTTCCCACCTAAAATGAATTTTTCTGTATGATAAATTAGATGTTCTTCTGTACATTTTCTCAAACAAAGTCAATTGCTGAACATAACACACTGTCAGTTTTAACAGGTAAACTAATAAAGCATTTGGTAACTTTTATGAACTAGATTAGGAATACATTTTATTCAGCCAAATGATAAAAAAAATTCTGGAATTTCCTGAGTAATAAAAATAACAAATCTATAATTTCCATTTGTGAACTTAACATTTTAGCTGGGACCCAAACAGGACTTGTCATTTCTGGGAGCATATTGCCTAATAGTTAAAAATAATTTCACATGCATGAATGAAATTCTTTCCATTTCAACAAGATTGCTTAGAAAGTTGATCTATCTCTGGAAATTCTTAATAATTTACAATTTCCTAGATAATTAGAAAATTCTAATTTAGCTAAACATATGCACATTTAATGTAAAATACAAGAAACTAATCTGACTGCATATCTAATTAGAATACATTTTTCAATATCACAGAAATTGTTAAGGGCTGTATAAACACTATATCATAGCATTAAATTTTATAGTAAAAACCGGTGAAGTAAAGCATTTAGTAATGGTCTATAGGAACTCTTGATCTTGAGAATAAAGTTGTCTTTTGTGTACTGTTTTTTTTTTTTTTTTTTTTTTTTTTTTTTTTGCTTTAGACATGCAAAAAAATGTTTTGTATCACTGTCAAATTATTTTTAAAATCAGAAACAAAATTATTTGGATTTATATAGTTGAATGATGTTTGTTCATTTTGCATTTATGAAATTAGTAACATTTTATTTTATTCTTTCAGTGAAACACGGTACCTCAATGAATATCACTTTTTCCTCATCCTTCATGGACTCTACATGAGTGTATTGTATCATTTTTCTTATTACCTATGGCAATATAATTATATTACTTTTCCAATTATAAAGGTAAGTTGTTTTTTTTGCAGATAGTGATTATTAAATGACAGTTGAATTTAACCACTAATGATTTCAGTAAATGAAAATCTTTAAAATAATATTTGTTTGGTATTGTTTCTGTATGTACTGTCAAATGTTCATTCTATGTTACGCTGGATATATCTGTTTTAGGGCCTGACTGGAAGTTAAAATTATTGGCAAGTTTCAGTTAATAAAAAACTAAATCTAAAGTGTAAATATGCCTTAAATGGAAATTTATTTTCTTGCATGAAATTCTTTTTGTACTTGGATTCTCCCTGTGTAATTGAATTTTTGCATAAGAAAATTAATTTCTGTCCATTAGTATATCATTTAAAAAAATGTAAATATCAATTTATGTAATCACAAGAAGAAGCAGTTTTACTTTACTGGTTGGGTTTATATATTTCAGCAAGCCAAGTATTTTCACATAAAAAGCCTGATTGTTCCTCTGTTTCTGGAGTCTGCTCATCAAGTTGTCAAACAGTTACTCGTTTTTTTTCCATTATATTACTTCACAGGTGAGAAAGTACAAGTGTCTCTGTAAAATCTGTCTGCAGAGATCACTGAGTTAGTCTCTTTTACTGAATTAGTGTCAAACATCTCTAAGTATTTTTCAGCATTAGAAGCAACTTTAGAGAGATTTTTTAAAGAGAGGAATTGTGTTACTTTGAAAAATCACAATATAGACTTAATTGTCAAAGCCTACATAGTTGTTTTTTTTTTATTTTCTAAAGACTAAACTTAAACACCTTGAGAAGTCAACAAACACGATGGGCTTTCAGAATTTCTGTCTGCTGGATGAAATAACTTTTGGAAATTCTACTTGAAACTTTTAAATCATCACTCCAGCTGTTGCTCTAGATTAGGTTTCATAAAAAAAATACATTCCTTAAATTCACCACCTGGAATATGCCTTCATTAGGAAAAAAATATTCTATGGTGGCAGTGGAACTGTGGCCAAAATTAAAGAAAACTAAAAAGAAATCACGAATTAAGAATAAAATCAAGCTTTTTTTTTTTCTTTCTATGAGTTATAATTTTTACTCTCCGATACTTATTATTTTAAGGATTTTTTTGTTATATAAATTACTGATTACTACTAAATGTATATAAATTGTTTGTGAATGTAAAACAAATTTATAATGATATGGCAAGTATAGGAAAACATTTTAGATTTTGTATGGACTTGAAGTGCATTCTTAAATAAATGTTTGCTATATTGTTCATGAGTTTTTCACAATCACAAATAAAATAAATTTAAAGATTATTATTTTAATTGAAAATAATTTACATTCATCTTGTTAAAGTACCTTTGAAATAAACCTGTATTTCTATGTACCTCCAATTTTGTTATGAGTTCCACATTGTTGAATAATTTCCTTTATTATGACTGAATAAAAATGCTACTGAATTTCATAAAAGTGCATTAAACCAGAAATTTTATTCAGTATTGTTGTCAATGTATTTTATTATCATTAATAATTTAATTACTGAAATGATAGTTTCTAGTAAAATTTTTATTTAGTTTTGTTTAGTGTAATATCTCTAATAAAAAAAAAAATGTTACATTGGTGATTCCACAGAAAAAAATAATGGTTTATTTCTTTGCAAGGTTTGAGATTTGCCATTTGATTGCTTTTTTTCTCACCTACACTTTCGAACAGATTACATCTAAACAATTATTTTTTTTTAGTATTGTTATATACAGGGTGTTCCAAAAGTCTTGGGCACATTTGAAGTCCCCATATCTATTTAACTATGAATGTTAGTAAGATAAAAGTTGTGTCATTTTAAAGCTAATTACATTAATTTTTTTGTAAGGCTATTGATTTTTTTAATTTCTTTTCAGATATTAAGATTTTTTTAGATTAAGATTTTTTTAGATATCTTTTCAGATTTTTTAGTTAATGGATAAATTGAGTGAGAAAGAGTCTGGTGACTTCATTTTCCAACAGGATGGAGCACCACCACACTGGAGCCTCAGGGTTAGACAGTTTCTGAACATAAAACTGCCAGACAGATGGATTGGAAGGTCTGGGCAGAATGATCACGATCTCATGTCCTGGCCACCCAGATCTCCAGATCTCACACCATGCGATTTCTTTTTGTGGGGATTTGTGAAAGGATTGGTATATGTGCCCCCTATTCCCAGAGACGTGGATGAGCTGAAGGCACAAATAACAGAAGCTGTTTCAACCATTGACAATGCAATGCTGGGACGCGTTTGGCAAGAATTGGACTATAGGCTTGATGTGTGTCGTGTGACCAATGGTGCTCACATTGAACATCTTTGAACATTCCATGTAAAAATTGAGATTACAAGCTTTCTGAATTTACCAGATGCGTTTTTATATCCTTAATAGTTTCCGAGATATTCATTGTCAAAATGTGCCCAAGACTTTTGGAACACCCTGTATTTTTGCTGTTTAGTGTACACTGTATTATAAACAAGGTTACTTTTGATTAGCTTTGGCAGACCATACTAAAATTTTAAGTATGCAGTTTTTGATCTTGCTTGATCTCTGGAGTGGTTAGCTTACACACATTCTCCAGGAATCTAGACAATGCAGATAGTTATCATACTCCTGATATTAGCAAGCCATTTTTGTCTTGCTTTTAGCTCTTTATAAGCTTCTGATGTTTTGTAACAACTTTTTAAAATAAATATCTTCATGTTGTTGCTGCTTATACTATTCATAACATAATTCCATTATTTCAGGTAGTATACCAAGAGATTGGTTGGTCTTGTTCTTAGGTCTGAAGCTTAGGTAAGTTGCTGCAGATTACCATGCTAATGATCTTGAGTTACTTCTGTAAGGAGCTTTTGTTGTATGTGCTAAGTGTTAGAATTATTCAAATAAAATACTTGTAAGGAAACATTTATTTTCTTTGAAAAATAAAATGTTTTAAATATATATATAATATTTATTCTTGTACCATGAGCATTTCATTTGAAGGTTGACCTTTCGTTAAATTTACTTTAAGAACAAAAACTAAGTCCACAAAGTAACAGATTTTAGAATAGTAACTAAAACAACAGTGCTAGCTCATTGCTAAACATGCACTTGTGCATACCTGGAAAGCTTTATACTGTTAAATATTTTTTTAGTAACTAAATGATAGTGACAGTCATTGTGAACCAGTTTAAAACCTACATTACTAAATGTCACCTTATTCTGGACTCTTAGATAAGCTAAGATAGTTTCCTGCTGCTATTGATGATAACCAGACTTTTGCATTGTGTGGAAATAAAGATTTTTTTGTTTGTTTTTTGTTTTGTTTTTAAGTGTGTCTATATATATATATATATATCTACAATTCATATTACAGATTTAGCAACGTGTGTTACAGTTGTAACACTGGACTGGCACCATCATGATAACATGCAACTTTAGCTTTGGGTTATTTCTTGTAAAAAAAAACAAAACATGAAACTATCTTCTGAACACAGTTGACCCTCATTATATGCACTTTTGTTTTTGCATATCCACAGTTTTATTTCAGTATCATGCGGAGCATCACTATCTCTGTCTGCAGATGCCCAGTGGTACATCTTGAGGACTTAAGGTGGAGTCAGTTGTGTTGGATGGATCACTGCAAGAGTGGTTTGGAATGGAATGAAATTACCTACTGCAGGGCTTTTATTTACAATAAGCGATATTAATAATGGTAATGGATAACAACATGGTCAATCAGATTGGTCAACACATTCAAACACATCGGAGGCGTGCACCATCAAACAGACTCACAAAGAAAAGGACCAAGATGACAATTTTGTGACAGGATTATATATGTATGACATGCTGTAATAACAGGCTGAAAGGTGGTGACAAGTCAACACCCCAGCAGGCATGGGACCACAAGCAATGTTGATCTGATGGCACTTGTCTCCACTGTAGATGATGCTCTGAAGCAACCCCTATTATTACATATTATGAGTTTACTGTTTTACACAGATTTGATATACACCACAATTCTCAGGAATGAAACCCCTGTGTATAACAAAGGTTAACTGTATCTTTAACTGAAATTCTATAATATTTTTTGTTTGTAATTTTGAATTAAATCACTTGTATTTTTAAACTGATTTATTATAAAAATGCCCATACTTTTTTTTTTTTCTGTTTGTTTAAACAGCCCAAAACATTCCTTGGACAGTTTGGGTAAATTCCTCTCTCTGGATCTGTTATTACATACATTTTTGCTTGGTACCTTTATGCACTTTACATGGCAGGTTTTAAATTTGCTACTAAAGATTTACCTTATACAGGTAAGTGCTGACTTGAGTAGAAAATCACCCACCCTCTCTCCCCACTTAAGTAAAATCTTTTTATTTTGTTTTTATTTATTATATTATTTTAATACTTTATGACAAATCATGGCAAAGTCATCTATGCTAATTCATATTTTAATAAACCCTCTGACTGATCAAAAGCCCTAAAATGTGGGAATCTATATTAATGCTAAAAGTCAAAGTAAAGAGAATCACATCTGAACAGGTTGGGAAAATTGAAAGTGGCTTCAAGAGAGCCAAAGGGAAAAGTAGATTGGTGGCAGTGGGGTGATCATGGGAAAATTCAACAAGTAGATACTAAAAACCCATCTGTGGTAAGTAATGATGCTGTAATGACATCACTATTTACAGAAGATTTTGTAATAAAATTGATTCATAATGGTTTGTTCTAATTTACATTTTTTGAGGAAAACAAGCCAATATTTGAAAAATGAAATTGCTTAAATAAAAATTACATAATCATCAGTATTAATCCATTTTTTGTTGGTGTCCTTATTATAGTTAATTTTTACCTGTGTATGTCTTATCTACATGGTTACATGCATCATTGGCAGTGAATGTTTTTTCAACCAGTGTTTCCATTTTTTTTTTTTTTTTTTAAGGGATCTGGGGTGAAAACATAAGGAACAATCACTGCTGATGTATGAAAGAATAACTAATTTAATCCTGCCTCCAAAAAAGTGTGTCTCTTTTCTCCTCTGTTCTGCAGCCTTTTACTTTTCCTGTCATCACTCCACTTGAAGAATTAGACTTCCAATGCCTGCCAAATACCCTTAACTGTATAAATGACCGCTACATCCAGGTAAGACCAGATTTTTAAAATTCACATGTGAAAGAAATATAGAAACAGAAAATATAAATAAGAGGAGGTTAGGTGCTTAACAAATTTTTAATAAGTGCTATGGCATACATGTGATTGATTACCAACCAATGATGATGTTAATCACTTTTTTGTGATTTTATAAAATTGATTTCAAATTTTCTCAAAAGATAAAATATAATCTGAACTTTGTGAACAAACAGTATTCTGGCCTTAAAGAATAATTGTTGTAATAGCATATATTTAAAACTATTAATGATGATTTGTTTAATGTATATTATACTTTCTACAGTTAATTTTTATTCTATAAAAGTTTGTATACATTTATTTAAGTTATAAAGTAGTTTTACTGTATGCACAGTATGTAATATACAAAACAAACAAATGAATATTCAAATGCAGCTGCATATTTTCTGATGATAATTTTAAGTTTTGATAAGTTTTCTGATGAACTTTAATTTTATTTTCTTTTTTAAGGCTTTAGGCTTTTTTGATCTATTCATTTTATCAAAATATTCATCTGAAAGAAGGAAGGAGATATTTAGTCCCAGTTTTCCAGGTGTGTATAAAGAACTTTTTTTAGAAGTGCATGTAAGCAGTATACTGAGTGAATTATATAGTGCATTATTTTCTCTTGACTTTTAACTGAAATGTAGATAATATACAGTGTATAGCCAAGGTTATGTAAACAGACACCTAATGTATTGTTTATATACAAAGAACATGTTTACTTGTATCTCCGAATGTTGCAACCATAGAATAATATCAGTATTCAAAGCTATCTCGATTTTAAACACTTTGACCTGAAGTAAATATAGAAAAAGGGGTATTGAGTTTTCTTTATCGTTTTTTGTTTTTGCTTTTTTAACCAAAAAAGTGAAAAGTACACATCTTTAATTAATTTCTTTTCAGTCAGTCTACTGAAGAAATGTTAGTCTTGTATTTTAAAAATTTTTTTTTTTGGCATTACGAAACTCTGTTTTATCTCAGGGTGGAAGTAACAGAAAAAGATCAAATTTTTCCTTTACACTGGTTCTGTTGCTAGATTATCTCTGGTGACTTTCAATCTTATATGCTTGAAGATTAAACTGTGATTTCATTGTAAATATTAGTGTAATTCCTTTGCACCTATGGGTTCTTTAGCAACTCACATTTGAGAATATTGTGAAAGGATGGACCCAGTCTGTTTGCTTTATCTGCCAGCTTCTGCCTTCTTTGATGTCTCTGTCTTCAGGATCTACTGAACTTCCAGTTTTTAAATGAAAGACTCAAGATTTTTTGCTTCTAAAATGCTATTGGAATTCTCTTTGCTTGGATTGGAGGACAAATCCAGAAAAAGAGAATTACTGGTGATTCCTGTTTCTTTTGATGGTTTGTAGAATGCAATTAAAAGTGAGTGAAACATAACATGTCTTTCTACATTACACATTGTTTTCCATAAATCCATTCGTCCATGCCAACCAAGTTTGTGGTGAACATATTGTGTTGCCTTTGGTTCAAGTTTGCTTCAGTGCTTTGTCATAGGATGGTATAGACTATTTGCCAATAGTTTGTAAAGATTTTGTATGTCTTCTCAGCCTGTGTTAAACATTGGTAACACATGCCTGATGAAACATTTGATAGTCTCATGTTTTTGCAATTTCTCTCTTTCACCATTACCTTATAATTGGAAAAGTATCCCATATGTCAGCTGTTCCCTGGTATGTTGAAGTCACAAAATGATCATTTATGCTTCGACTGGATCATATGTCTATAGCTTCAAGGATTGTGAGTAAATGGGGTACACCATTGGTTTAAGATGCTCATTTTGATGTAACATGGCATTGCACATGTAAGTCTGGAGGTAGAATCATCCTGTCCTTGTACAATAAGTTCAGATTCTTTGTCAAGATGTAACATATTCTTTTGTGTGTGAATTTTGCCAAAGTTCTGCTTGTTATAGCAGACTAGTTTGTGGTATTATAACTTTTATGAAAAAGCTTTAAAAAGCATGTATGCATCATTTAAAATTATTTTGTGATATGGTATCAGAAGTTAAATATATATGCAGTCATATTAATTTGGAAACCCTTATAAATTAATGTATTAATCAAAATTTACGTATTTCATTCAGGAATGATTATAGGTAGGCAGATAACCAGTGTGCACTATCAATAAGCTGAAATTTGACAGATTTCATGTTTCTATTGCTTATCCAAGGCAGAAACAAGTCAAACAACAGTCCAACGTCATCATCTCCAACTTGGCTACAGAAAGTGTGTTGTGTATAAAAAAAAAAACCTTTTTCTGTTCAATAGGAATAAAATACTTTGAAGTGTCTGGTCAGAGAGCATGTTTGGTAAGACCCTTGAGCATTGGTGGCATGTACTCTTTGTTCAGTGCAAATTTCAACAATTCATATCTGGGTTTGCCCAACATTTAACAGCAGTCATCAACTCGATGTCTTTAGCCCACTCCCACTGCCAAATATGGAGGTAAGAGTGTTATGGTACTGGTTGGAACCTGACATAATGGAAAAGAAAAATTGAAGTTTGTTGATGGCTGCTTGAATACTGTTTGGTATGTTGCCATTTTTAAGATCATCTACCATTTTTTAGAAGGATTGTGCTACATGAAAACAACTTATGTGATCAGTCTGGGAGAGGAAACAAGCAGCAGCTTTTCTGGATACTCTAAAGACCTCATATGGATTTGATCAAACACCTGTGGGAGCATCTACATTGTCATCTGCTGACAGTAACCTATCCACGTTCCACCAGAATGGTAGAATTAAAGGAAGCTCCTCCAACAGATTAGAGACTCTCTGAACTGCAAATATTGGCCTGACCAATTACTAACATAAAGAATTTCACTTTTGTTTATTTTTAGTTGCTGTTTTTGCAAGAAACCAGCATTGCATTTTGTAACAAGTTTCCAAATTATTATGGAAGGATGCTGTAGATAACTAAAAAAATTTTTCCACTGGCATATCAACATGGATCTATGTTAACACAAAATAACATTTGGAGATAAATATCTATTAGCATTCTAAAGTTTTACAGTCTTTGAAATTTCTCTGTTTGGAGTAATAATAGATAAAAGTTCATAACATCACATTTAGATGTTATATTTTACTTAGGATTGATTGTATAGGCAAAAAAGTATCATACTACCATTAACACTCTGAGTATGCCCTTATATATACACAGGGAGTAAATACTGATTCAGACTAATTCTGTAAATATACATTTCCAAGATTTTGTAGTTTGTATGTATGGGCTTTTTACAGCTCTCAAAACCTTGAAAACAAATTAATGGGATTACTGTCTTAATCAATACTTACTTTGTAAATATAGTCATAATTAAAGAGTTAAGGGGAAAAAAGGCTCAAAAGCTTAAAACAAAATAGGTATATAATATATAGTCTACTGATTTACAGCTCTATTTTGATAACTTTGCAATCACTTGTTCCCTACATAATGCTCAAGGTATGGTTTGTTACACTGGGACATTGAACAAAAGTTAAAATACACATTTCTGATACAAGATGGGGATTTAATATTACTAAACAGTTTCTAGTTAATAAAATCCTAAGATAATTTAAAATTTTTAATGAAATGCAAATCAAATTTAAAATTTCAATGGATTTCGTTACAGTGGAATGATCCTATGTTTGTAAAATGAGTTAAGAAAAGATTTATGCGAATTCATTTTTTAAGAAACATTACTGTTGTTGAATATGTGTGTGTGTAATATATTTTTAGGTGGTCATCCAAGGAATTGGAACAGTATCTGCCAAGCATGTTTGAGTGAACTGAAAATACTTGGAGAGAAGCTTCAAGAATACAACCACAGAGCTTTTATTTCCCCTTTGTTACAGCAGCAGGGTTGTAATGCTAGTAAGAAGATGGGTTGTTCCCAGCCAGGTAAATTACTCTACATGTTGAAGGTTTTGCTGTTCAGTTGTAACACATCTGTACCATGAACATTACTGCAGCAACTTTAGCTATCTGGTCAACAGGTCTGATGTCTGGTCCACAGCTGTGAATTCTGAGAGAAATTAAAGCGAAAGGCACCTGGATCATTGACATCCCAAATATTTAGCTTTTTAATTGCAATCTTAGAAACACTCAGTTAAACTGAGAAATCAGTAAAGCAAAATGACTTTAAATATGTCTAGACGCTGGAGTACCGAATATTAATATGAAAACAATACTAGTAACAGAGTATTAAAGCAAAAACTTGTGCCTGGTATTGGTTAGAAGTTCCACTTTAACTTGTTTATTTCTATACTAATAGGTGGCTCTGTATAGCAGTGCAGAAATATATATATATATGTATGAGGGCAACTCAGAAATAAAACCAGTGATCAGGTATCATTTATTGGACGGCATCACCTCTACATAGCCAGCCTGTTTTGCAACATATGTAGTCCAATAAATCAAGTCTCTTAGTACCATCCTATAGAAGCTTCTTTTTTTTTTTGCTGTGTAATCCAAAATTGCACCACCTCTTAGACCTCACAACAACTGGCAAACTCCTGGGCATTGGTGACACAGGATATTTCCATTGCGTGCTCTGTCTTTTGCTTTCTGGATTGAAATCATGCACCCATGTTTCATTGCCATTGACAACACTGGAAGGAAATTAATCACCCCCACCTGACAAAATTGAAAAAACTATGTGGACATGTCCAGTGCTCAGTTGTTGGTTATTGCAGAGAGCCGTGTCTGCCTTGCCAGCGTTTTTATCAGCACTGACGCTGCTGGGCCATCTTGCTTCACCTTCATTTGTTACTGATGTCTGGTCTGGATCTGTCCATTCATTCTTGCACTTTTCTTTGCACCAACATTTATTAGTGAATTTCATTCAGCATCACCCTAGTCTGCAGAAAATGGATTTGCAGATTACTGCTGTTATTCTCTGGTGTACACTGACAACTGTGCACTTGTGTTTACTTTCTCACATGCCACGAGCGTATAACAAATGAACAGGAGGGCAGGTTATGTGACTATTAGTTGTCAGCGTGGTGTTCACCACTTTGTCACACACACACAACACTGATGTGAATGTTGGCTTTATTTTCTGAAATACACTACATGAGAAAGGCAGAAGATGTAAAAATCTTTGTCTTGTAGAAATAATGAAAAATCAAATTGTGTATTAGATTACCAAATAAGGGTCCTTGCTTTGTCAGTCACAAATTTCAGTTGACTTATTCATCCAAAATTATGCTCAAGGAATAACTCTGCAAGATAGCACATCTTTTCTGAAACCTATAGTAGTTTCTTGTTTTTTGTGAATCAATCCTTGAGTCAAAGCTGGTGAGTGTTTTTAAAAAAAAAAAGTATTTTCTGTTAGTAGATGATACCCTTCATTTTCGTTTTTGGTTACAGCTTATTTGAAGACCTCTGCAGTGAGATTTAGAAGAAATGAAATGGACAGCCAGAGTAGCTTTATTCCATCTGGTGAAGGCAAGAGTTTGTTTTTCCTTCTATCTTCTTAATACCCAAGGAAAGTCTAATTTTGAGAAAGAAAAGAAACAACAAATGAATGCTTTGAATTTTACACGAAATATTTTCTAATCCATCACTGGATATAAAATTCTAATTCTAAATGTTTTACAAATGTTGCTGGTTTAAAATCTTTGTGATGAAAATCCAATACTGCAATGTAAGACAAAAATAAAATCCTCTTGTAAGCTTTCACAGATTCAGCCAAAACAGTCAAATAATTAATTTCATGCTTTGACACTGGGATATAATCTAGAAAGTAGTTTGATAATATTTTTTACATAATTTTTCTAAATGTTAATCTTGTTTATTGTGTATGCAACATGGTTCTTTTCAAATCATCTATTTCATTCTAGCAAACTTGAAATGTCAGAATGCCAACATAATTTGAACAAAGACTTAACAAAAGAATATCCTGAGTATTAAAAAGAATTGTTTAATTTAGGACAATATTGCAAGCTCAATTTTACATAGGATAATGAAGAAAGTCCTATACTAATCAAGTTTTTTAAAAAAATTATTATTTTGTTTGTTTTACTTGAAGTATCTACACATTCTTATCAATGGAGTACTGAAGTCCACATTTTTAACATGTCACATGATTTGTTTTAATGCTAATTTTCACAGTGCTGGCATGTGTTTTTGAACTCTTGGAATGCAAGAAAGAGTTCATGTGACTGAAATCTAATTTAATACAGCAGATAATACTTGGGTAAATTTTTTAAAAAAATTTGGCAGACACGAGTGCATACATTAATCTTAGTGAATTGTTTTCTGATGAAACAAATCTCATGAGCCAATAATATTCACATTACAAATTTTAATTTTGTTCCATAATGTATAGTTCTAGTAGAGACTTTCACTTGCAGCCTCCCAGGCTGGGAAGTGGTTGCACAACCCATTCAGAGCATAAGCCATATGATTTTTCACCTCATAATCTAGAGATGGATCCGCAACTCTGTAAACAGGGAAGCATGTGGAGGACAAGGAATTTAAGTATGCAGGTATCACAAATGGAATAGCTTCATTCTAGGGCAGTCATTGCTAAAAATAGAATAAAATTTAAGAATATAGTTTTATGAAAGACTTTTGTCGGGGGGTATTACTTCATGATGTCCAACACACTGGCAGTCGTGTAATTCAAGACTGTAAGGAACTACAGAAAGCCTGTGTTATCTTTTATGCATTATACAGAGTAAGCCCCCCCCCCATCTATAGGTTCACCACTTCCAAATTTTAAAATCACTTCTTTAAAATGGTTTATGCGATCAGGTCCAGTCTTTTATGCTGAGCACAAAAGTTTTAAAAAAACAATTCATTTTATCATATAACTGTTACAATTACTTACATCTCACTAGATCAATGGTCACTGCTGCTGCTGCTGCTGCTATCTTGGTTTTTCAAATTTTCAACCTGAGTAGTGTTTCATTTGTATTTCTTACCAATATTTTAATATATTTATTAGACGTAAAATAATCTTGCTCTTATTCTGACATTAATTCAAGTCACTGTATCTAGAGTGTACTTTATGTGCAATGATCATAGTAATCTAAATCTAAATTGGTCATCTGCATGTAACTAACTCATGGTAAAAACTGTTAAAAAATATTCCTGATCCATTTTGGTAAAGGATAAATGTTAGTATTAAAAGATTTTAAAGGTGTCAACAACTCTATAAAATATACAAAAAAAAAATACAGGTAAAACATCTTTAAAAAACAAAAATATGAAGTTATTGTGAGAAGAACATCAAATGCAGCTGTAAGGATATAAAATGACATGTAGACTCAAGTGGATTTACTGGTATACATTGATATGTTGAAAGAAAAAGGAAAAAAAGTCAAGTCTGTAGACTTTAACATTTTTTCAATGTATGTATAATTAATTCTATTTTTTGCAGATATTTTATTGTTAAAGCTGATTAATGTGACAAACAAGTGAATGATTTCAAAACAAATCTGTCAAACTTTTAGATGCTATAAGTAAAATTAAATCTAGTGCTATGTTCATTGTTTGTTTATTCATTTAGTTCTTTATTGCTTTTTTTTTTTCAGTAAATAAACAGCCTTTGGAGAATCAGACGAAAAAGGAATTTATTAAATGGAAACAAACTGTAAGAACAAATAACTTACAAAAAATTACTTTGGATCTGTTAGAGAGAATACTGTTAAAATCATCTGCTTTGTTTTGTTTTAAAATTCAGGGGAACAATTATTTTTCTTCAGATTTTACAAATTTTCCAAGTTATTCACATTACAAATATTGTTTTTATCAGGATTGGTACTCTCAATAGAATTAGGGGATTTTACTGGAAGTAAACAAGTAATGAGAAATCTGCTGGGGATGGAAACATTCAAATCCACTAATGAGACAGGCAATTATTATGGGGAAATGTCCACTGAAGACTTATTGCCAAATGACTTTGCATCTCTCATGATATGCTTGGATTGGCTGGCAATTCTTTAGCCTGGAAATTATAGTATAATGGTCAGTCAAGTGAGCCAGTGTCTTCAGTAGTTTTTAAAATCTGTTTCAAAATGGTGAAAAGAGTAATACAAATTAGAACATGTTTTTCTTTGTATTGTAGATTTTGTTACTCTCTTTTTTGTATTTATCTCCATATCAAAAATAATACTTCTCTTGCTTATTACCAGAAAGTACTTTTTATTATTTATACTTAAGTGTTTTATGTTCTGTCAGACCTTCCCTGAAAAGTAGTTTCATTAATTTAATGTTAGCCTTGCAAGTGCAACACCAGTGGTGAATTATCTTTTTCTTGGTTTATTATTATTAGTTGGGTATAAATAAACTTTGGAGACAGTTAATATTATGATGAGCTCAGTAAATTATATATATATATATATATATATGTGTGTGTGTGTGTGTATAAGAAAAATTAGTGTATATATATATATATGGAGAGTAATATGCAAACCAATGCCTAATAATGTTATCAACTTCACAATATAAAGCATTTCAAAATTTTAAAAGTGTTTATTTACATATTTGATTGTGATTCAGATGGATATTGGGGATCTTTTTGTTAAAAATATGGCTTAATATTATTTCCATTAACGCATGATTGCAGAGAAAGATTGAGGGAGGAAACTTGTTTGGTAAGCATGAATCCTGAACCAAATCAAAAAAAGCAAAAAAAAAAAAGTCTGGAAAACAAAACAAAAAAAAGTAATGAAGTAAAAATTCAAGTTCATTTTTTCTTGAACAATCAAAACTTTACCATTAACAATCAGTAATTAGTCATTAAAATTTAGTGCTGCTTGTGTATCTGTTGAATTAATGACACTGGTGCTGTGTTTGTGTGTGTAGAGGGTTAATAAATAAGTGAATTTAATTTTCCAACAAGATGATTGATTTGTTGTTTTTAATTTTCATGCTTATTTTGTAAAGCCAAATCTGCTGTACAATGAACTGTTTAATAGAATCAAGGCTTAAAGGAAAACAGCCTAACAGAGTAGCAGTGTGTGTGACACTATTTAAATACATTGGTGTAGAAAATCTCTGATAAAGAGGACACTTTTTTCATTATCTTCCATCTTTTATTAATCAGTTTTTAAACTCAGGAAGGAAGTTCACATTTTTAAGGTTGATCTTTTTAATAATTATTTTTATTTGTTTACAAAAGAGAGCTTCTAAGTATTAACAAACCCCATTTGTGTGGTATTTATAAGACCTCATTTTCTTTATTTTGTGAGGTTATGCATTTAATGTTTTTTCTTAATTAGTTTCTTTTTTCTTTCCTTTAAAATGTCTTATTAGATATGATTTTCTGAAAGATTAGAAAATTGATATGAGAAATAAAATCATATGATACATTGTTATAGTTCTGTCAGATTCCAAGAAAATGCCAGGATTCTTATCTACTAACCCAGCATTCAGAATTTTTTTTTTTCAGTTAATGATCTTTAATAAGGTTTGATGAGGTATTATATAATGTACAGTAAATAAGAAAGTGTACTTAGTCACTTGATCTTTTTATTTTGTTAACCTACTATCACATTAAACGAACTTCTAATACAAATTGTTTACATATATTAAAAGGCTATAGATGACCACTTCTGTAAATCTGAGGGTTTTCTTCTGTAATTTTATGTTTAATCAGTCAGTCTGTGGTGTTGTCATTTTTAAAGATTTCCATTTATTGTTTTTCTCATAAGGGACATTTATAAGATGATGGTGAGATGTCAGTAGCAACATGTTCTTTTCTTTTTTTTGTTCTCCAGCCATTAATTGGTTATTTCTTACGAGAATTACCAGATGCTGGCACACGGAGAATATTTGCATCAGCACAAATTTACATTTGGGCCATCGAGGTAGGTAATGCTTACTGATGTGATAGATTTAATTTATACTGCATGACTACATTTTCTTTTTAATTTTATATTAAATCACTTGTAATTCTTTTAAAAGATTGATCATGAAGTCACTTTTAGCTAATTCAAAATTGTCGTCAGGCAACAGTATTATTCTGTGTAGATGTCCCATGGACTGAATTTTAGCTTTTCTCCAAAATGTGGGCATTGAAATATTTTCTGTAAATTCATTGTTTATGCAGAATCACTTGTGGCTAAATTGAACATACATTGTGAAAGAGATTGCCATTATATGTTTTTTTTTAGTAAATGTGACTTATATCCTTTCAAAATTATACTAGGGATGTACAACTGAAAACTGCCTTGTTACCATTACAGCAGTGCTTTTTCAGTTTGATATCATTTGTCACCTAGTAATTCATAATGAGTTAGATATTTATTGTTAATTGCTCAACTTTAGAGAAAAAGATTGCAACCAGATCTTGTGAATTAATGTGTAATACATGGGGTAAATATCTTTAAAGAATGTAACATTTTATTTTTATTAACATATTTACATACACTTGATGTTCTGTCAAAAGACAACTAATATTTCTGTAAAACTGCAGTATTATTTTTTTTTGTTAAACTGTGAATTAGCTTTTTTTAAAAGATTTTCTATAGTATTTTTAAAATTGTTAATAATTTTAATTATTGTAGTATCTATTGAAAAACAACAAGAAGATAAACCAAAGTTTTTAATAATTTTTTTTAATGTTGTGGAAATCATGTTGCCAATGCTTTCAAACTATAAGTTTGGCTAGAATATTCTTAAATGATGGTTATGTGCTGTGGACATTCAAATGAAACCCAGCTGAAATAGCATTGCAGTAATGGTTTTTGTCCAGGGTTCATTTGAATGTCTCTAATATCAACATGATTATCTAACTTGAAAGTATCTTTTTTCACACTAAATTTTACAATTGATTATGTTGACTTTCTTCTGTTGCTTGCTTCTTTTCAATAACATTTAAAAGGTAAATATGGTTTTGCTGTCTCTAAGTGAAGGGATTTGTGTAGGTGCTATGTTTCTTGAATAGGCATTAACAATACAATGAAAACAAAGAGAAACGATCATTCAATAAATTTGTTAAAGGGTGTTCCAAAAATATGTATACACACTTAAAGACATTTTGTCTCAATATTAAGACATGTTTTATTCAGAAGCTCGTGAATGAAGGTATTGTGCAGCCTAACATCGTAACCTGACATGATGCATTTTCAGTGTGCGGAAAAATGTATGGGTATTTTTGGATGAATAGTGGGAGGTGAATGGGATGACATGGAACCAGTTAAATACTCACCACATTTTCCAGATCTCTCTCCACCAAATTTTTTTCTGTGAAATGAGTTGAAGAACAAGCTATACACACAAAACCTGCTATAATCCACTAACTCCAACAGAATTGTAGTTGCTTCAACAGTTTTTCCTTTAAAGATGTTGCTATGTGCATTTTGATGGTTGATATTTTTAACACCTGTTAGTGTATGTTTGAGCTATCTGATGTATAAAGCAAAATTCTATTTAGCAATTTTTCTGTTTACTAGGCTATAGAAAAAATTGTATGCATTTTATTGAAACACCCTGTATTTGCTTTATTTATTCTCAAATAAAATAGAAGTAACTAGTAATTTCATTCAGTTTTTATTTCATGAAACTGATTTTAAAACTATTGTATTTATAAATGATTAATAACTACAATAAGATTTAGAAATGTTTGAAGATTGTAGATTTTTTTTATTTCAGCCCTGTCTACATTAGTAGCTGCTTCTTACACAGAAGATTCCTATGGAATTGTCCAGCCTTCTCTGCCAGAAATACTTGGTAATCTAATTACACTGCAAGAAGTAAGTACATGAGCCTGTCATTTAGCTACCAATGTGTATAGTAAGCTTCCTCTCATTATTGGCATAGAAATGACTTTGGACATTTCTAATGCAGTGCTTTATTCTTTTTGGTTTTGTATTTTCACTGAACAAAAATGAGTTTTTGAATAGAGTTGAAGCCCAGTGACATTAAGTATGAAACTGATGATGATATTCAAATTTCAGAGTGTAGAAAGGCACTTCAAATTAACAGCCAACATTGGCCGAAAAGCCCCCACTGGTCTCAGGTGTACTCACGATTTGCTCTTGAGGCATGCTTTTAGATCTGCTTTGAAGTCTTCCATCTACAGAATTGTAAACACATTTGGAACATATGCAATGTAAGGAACTTCAAATATATTTTTCTTCTTAGGGGTTTCTTATTTTTAAAAATGCCATTAAAAATGTTCTGTTTTCACTCTGCTTTGTATCGTCCACTTCGTTTTACATTTGCTATAAGGGTTTCTTAGTTTTCTAAATTTTTGTAAAACATTGAATTCCTGTTTTCTTTGTAATAAATGGTTTAAGTTATGTGACAAACTTGTACATTAGAACAAGCATTCAGTGTTTGAAAAGAAATTCTCAAACTTTTAAAAATAATTTCAAGCCATAGCTTCCAGATGTATATTATTCTACTTTCTTATTATAGCATGACCATCATTTACTAAATTTTTTTCTAACTAGCTCCATATTAACAATAAATTTCTATCTCTTAGTAAATCTCATAATTTTTTAAAATATTTATTCAAAATATTGCATTTGTCGATCTTCAATTGACCTGTTTGTTTTGTGGTGTTTATAAAGTTGTTATTTATTGTTTACAACATGAACATCTATGGCACAAGGTGGTGGGCTTGGCTTGGCTTGTTTTAGTAATTAATCTTTTAAAATTGTATGTTTTACAGGAATTTTGATCTTGCTCCAGAAGTTAGCAGAAGACTGAAGCTTTTTCTTGAGTATAAAGAATAGACAATTTTTGGGTTATATCCAAATTCAGTGGCCTTTTGTGTTGTCCAACATTGGAGCAATCACATCATTGTGACTGGATTGTGCATTTATTATTTTTCTATTAATGTTTTTCAACCACTTTTTATAATAAAATTTTCATTAAACTTTACTTTGGGATTTCATTTATAATTCGGGATGTTCTTAACACAAAATGAATATTGCAGAATAGAAATAACATTAAAATCATGATTTTTTTTTGCAGACTGTTTATTGGATTTAATTAAGAGACAGGCTGTTTTTAGGAGACTCTTTGAAATCATTTTTTCCAATCTGTGAACATTAAAAGAAGCACATTTATCTACAAGTCTTTACTGTTTATTCATAATGCTAGATATGTACAAGTTTCAATTTCTTTCTCCCCACTTTGGCAGCGTAAATTCTAAATGATTCATGCTCAGCTGACAGTGAAATCCAAAAATGTCAATTTAGTTAGTCTCTATTATTATTTAGGAAATTTAATTTTTTTTTTAACACAAACCAGGTAATTAAAAAAAAAAAAGTTGAAATGTTTTGTTTACTTTAAAATTTGGAATTTTATTGTTTGTTTTTTTTTTTCTTTTTCTGAGAAATACCATTGTTTTTTTTTAACTTGTTATTATGATATTACAAAAATACTATGATTTTTTCTCTAGTTCAAATCAGAATTGTTTTGATTAAGGGGAGGCCAATAATTGAAATCCTAACTCCTTTATTTTTAAGATATCTGCATAAAACTTGGTATGCCATCTAAGCATCTAAAAAATTAAAAAGCACATGGTATTTTTCACTTGGGGTGAACTGTTGCTACCTTAATGGTAACCGTCTTGAATTTGGGGCTGGATACTTGTTAAAACTCCCAGGTCGAAATGAGGGAATGCACATCAAAATCTACTACATGGGATTTGTTTGAGGAATTTTATGATAATTTGAGAAAGTACATATATATTTCAGACATCACTTGGTGGTGTCACATTTCAGAATGCAAAGCTCCCACTATTCCATTCAGAATCAATTTGACAATATTGCAAAATCACAACATAGGAATATCTCTAAATGTCCTCACCTGTTTTCCAAATTTGTGCAAAAATATTGAATAGTTACATAATCTTTCAAAGTTTGTTAAAACTCAGAATTGTTCTTAATGAGAAAACAGTCTCAAAAGATTTACATATGAACATTGGAGTCATTGCAGCTTGCCTTCAGAGCTTTCTGGTTCATTTTCACATAAACAAGTTATAGCACAAACCATGCAAGCTTTCTTGCTCCATTCAAGAGATTTAGATTCAGCTCACCCAAGTCGTTCAATGTCTTTCACCTCAGCAGTCTGCATTGTATGCTTGCCTGGACTGATTATCATCAAGTCTCTGCAAGGCACTTTCATCTATTGAACTGGGATCTTTGTCATAATGGCCAAAATATACTGCTAACCACTGAGATGATTAATATCTAGAGGTGGAAAGATGAATGTTATGATGTAGAAATATTTTTTGCTGTATGCAATATTTACCTATTAATATAAATATTTTCTTTTTTATGTTAAAAATATATAAAATTTATTTACATTAAATAATTATATCCTACTTTGTTGTCATTAAAATTTTTTTAGAATATAAAAACTTGGCAATTTCAAATTCCTGATTAGCTTGGACAAAAAAAAAAAAAAATCAATATTTGCTACTAATTCTAGTAAGAATTCTGCAAATTAGGTGAGGTTTGAATTATGATGATTTTGACTTAGCGGAACATGAGAAATTTCCAGAACTTCATTATCAACAGTAATCATTTTTGTTTTGGTATAAATTATGGCCTGAAGTTAGAAAAATAATTTTAGTCTAAAATTAAAGTAAGTTTCTTTGTTATAGGAAATAAAATCATTTATACCAAATTATAACTTACCCTATTTTTTATGAATATCTCCCCATTTTTAAACTAATTTTATGATCATTTAATAGTTCATGTTTTGGAGAGTATTCTAGGTACCAACTACATCATGATATCAAGGTTAATTGGCGTTCCAACCAAACAGTTTTCATAAAGACTATTCTGAAGGTGGCATCAGAAAATGTTTGCCAAACATCAATAAAAATAAGATTATCTATGTGGTGATAAAAACCTAAAATATGCTAAATTGCTTTTAATATGTGATGGCTATAAAATATTTCAACCCGACTGGCTGGTTTATCAATGTTACCAACCAAATATATAGCTAAATATTTATCAGAGTACAGTTCCAGGTCAACTTTTCATTATTCTGTTTACAATTAGTGCAGTGATTAACTTTAACTGATTCTATACGAGTATAGGCTGTAGACCTGTTATGGTAGAAAGTTGAATGGTGGGAGGGGATCCCATGGTAAATAAACTGCACCACTTATTTACATTATATGTGCTCCACTTGTATAACAATAGCCTTTATAAACCTCTTGTATAAATGTCTTTTCACGTTTGCAGTTTGTTCAGTTGATGAACTTTTGTTAAATGTGAAATACCCTGGGTTTGTTTTGTGCGTGTTCTTAAATTTGGTTGCTGTTTGTTTTTTGGGGGTCATTTCTTTAAAAATGTATCATAAAACTGTAATGAATGGTTAAAGCTTGCAATGTTCTCTACAAAAAGCTTCAGGTGAAAATATAAGTTATGCTTCAGTAGAATCAACATTTATTAACAAACGTTTACCCACACACCCACACCATGCAGGAAAACATTCAGAATTTATCTTTTTTCAAAAGTTTTGCTTTGAACATTTGAAAATTTAATTTTATATAAATAAATTGAAAATTTTGCACCCATAATGAATTTCATCGTTAATATGAACTTTTCCAATACTTATAATTTTATAATAGTTTAAATTAAAAAATAAAGCTGACAAAATGGTAAGCTATTTAAACCTGGAGGTACTAATTAACCTTACCATCTTTTAATAAGGCTATCTAGTATAACGATCATAAGGCAACAGGAAGTCTTATTCAAAGGATCCCAGGGAAAAGAAATGGCTATGAATATAATATAAAGGTGTTTTTTTTTTTTTTCCCATTGCTGTATAAGAATTTTCTTGGGTTTAATCTCCAGTGATTTCTGTCAGCCACAGTTCCTATTTTAAGAATAAAGATTTTGCAGCTGGGAAAAGTATAGGTATTTAAGGGGCTGTTCACAAACATTTGATTAATTTATTGTTACCAAAGATTTTAAATATTTGAATTTGACAATATACATAAGAAAAAAAAATTGATATGATTGGTTTAATTTTCTCAAGAGTAAACTTTACCACCATAAAAGGGAAGCACTGCTTGGAAAGTATCTTCACCTATTTTCCAGCCCCACTGATTTCCACCTCTCTCTCTCTTTTTTTTGAAAGTCACCTTATAGACAGACAAGAACCTACCTGTCATCCAATATTTTAATGCACTCGAAATAACAGATTCCTGTTTTTATAAACCCCACGTTAAATTGCAGTTTACAGGACCGTTCATTTGCACTCAAAAGTTAGCTCTCTCTCTCACCCTGCCTGCCAAAATACACACACACACATATATATATAATATATATTTTTTTTTTTCTTCTCGCTCAAAAAAAATGTCCTGGTTTTCAATAACGCTGCATGTGTTTTCCTATTCTTCTTCCCTCTAGAGAGCACCTGTTCTGGCGGTTTAACGAGAGAGATTACAGATAAATCCTCCTCCCTGCATGGCGCAGGCGGCAGTATTGTCTGTCCACGCTGTGGTTGATGAGAACAGCGTCGCACATCAACTGCTGCAAAGTCAGTCTCTCTCTCTCTCTCTCTCATAACCTGGCCATTTTATTTCCTTTATATACACCAGCCGGGGCGATCGCGTAGTGGAAAAGCTGTTCACCACACAAAGCGATTCGAACAGCTCCATTCTTCAGCGTGCACCGTACCTTTATCCCTGTTCATCATCCTTCCTCCCTCTCCCCCTCTGTCATTTTAAACCAATAAAATCGTAATTTAATGAGATCGTTATTGTCATGTTCGGCCTTTAGGGTGTCGAAATGTAGATCTCATTGTTTGGGGTTACCGGGGGGGGGGGGCAGGGGAGTCCAGCTTCGTCTTTTGTTAAAGGAAAAGGTAAAAGCGTATTTTTCGAACCCTGACCGGATTCGCCCCTCCCCCCCCCCATCTACCTACCTACCTACCCACACACACACACACACACACCCTCCGGTCTATTCTCAGTTTCCTAGGATCTTTAGTCCGGTCGCCGTCTTCGTCTTTTTTTTTTTTTTTTGGTAAATAAGCCGAAACACACGGAGGGGGACAACGGTAAAGGAAAGGGAATAAAATAAATATAATATTTCGGTGGACCTTTTCCTCTCGGCGGCGGAGCCGGGAGATAATAGAGCGCGTGAGTGTGGAAATACAGCCAGACTGAGAATCGTTCACCGGACGTTTAAAAAAAAAAAAAAAAAAATTAATTAATTAATTAACTAATCTCGATTTTCCTTCACGCTCGCGCGCACGAGTTGTCGGGTGTCTACTTTTCATTGTCGCTACACATGCCTCAGTTGTCAAGACGCCATTCTCATTCTAATTGACATCCGCCATCTTGGCATTTTCGCCATAATAAGCACCGAGCGTTAAGAAGTTAATTCTTATCCTTCCGCCAACAACATAGTCCGGCGCAAACGGAAGAATTTGGCGGATCGCACTGGCGTAAAAAAAACGTGAATTAAAATTTCCGGGCCGGGCAAAAAGCGCCCTGTTCCCCGCCCAAGCGGTCCGCGACGAACTCCGCCGCCCGTTTTGGTTTAGGGTTTTTTGCGGGTATAGTCCCGGTCGTGTCGCGGAACGATACAGCAAGTGCTTACGCAAAGAGTCTGGCAACTGTTGCCGTAGGAATAAACGCCATAGCCACGGTAGTTGTTGACGACGAGTGTTACCCGCCAACAAGAGAAGGTGATTTTTCTTTTCCATTTCGGTTCGTAGCAATACGCACACAATGACTTCATCACGACTCCACGGTTGCGCAGTTATGGGGAAATTTTCTTGCGATTGTCTTTTCCGATGAATGTTTTTTAGGCGTTCCATCTTGGCTTCTAGCGTTTGTATCAAAAATGGCGATGTTTTAGTTTCGGTGGAGGATTTCTCTCCTCGGCTGCTGAGCGAAATTCGAAGGCGGTTTATTTGAAAAAAAAGAGAAAAAAAATCCCCTTATCTATCTGTCCCCCCCCTCTCTCTCCCCTCCCCCCTCATACACACGCACCCCCCCACCCACACACACACACACACATATACACACGCATACACACACATATACACACACACACACCTATATTATACACACACACTCACTCACTCACACACCCACCGCACGCGCGCGCGAAAGGGGCGACCCCCACCGCTGTGCGAAGTCGCGATGTGTTTTATTGGGCAGTCTTCCGGGGAGGAGAGAGGGGGGGAGGGGATGGGTGGGGGGTGGAGGTTATATTCAGGCTTTGAAAATAACACGGGGAATGTGGATTTAGGTGACGATAAGTGGGTCAGTACCGGGGGGATGTTTGTTTGTCATGTGCTTAGTTACCGGTGAAGAGTCCCCCCTCGGTCGACCCTGCAGATAGGTTGCTAAGTAACTGAAACGATTTTTTTTTTTTTTTTTTGTGTGGGGGGGGGTGGGGATGGAGCTGGAAACCAGCGAAAAAAAAAATTCCCCGTTCCCCCCTCTGTGTGTGTGTGTGGGACGAAAAAAAAAAAAAAAAAAAATCACCTGTTATTTTACATCTTTAATAAAAGGACCGACCGACCGACCCCTACTGTGGTGGTGCTCGGCCGTGCCGTGGCGCGTCACTCGTTTTCCGACCGGACGACGGGCTGCTGCTTAATTTTGAAGATGTATTATGTTTAGCCTTTGTGCGTGTCTGTCATGTACCGATATTGGTAGTTAGCCAGAATGATGATCGCATGCACTCATTTACTTGTAGCACTTTTCATATTGGCAGTGAAGAATTTAAAAATTTTTTTTAGGGGGGGGGGTATTGAAGTTATGTCCTTTTTGTAGTCACAATGATAAGGATGTGCTGGATCACGCAGGATCCTTAAATCTATACTTCGACAAAGATGCTAAGGTGGAAAGAGAAGAAAAAAAAAGCCTTTAAAATAATTAAATTTTAACGAATATCTTAATTTTGCTAGTAATCAGGCACAGAAATAACAATAAAAAAAAATAGTTGTAATAATCCAAGGTTTTTTTTAGGATTGTTAACTATTTATGAAAAATGGAAGCACCCAAAATGTTATTTAAAAGAATATGTTATGAGCATTTAATTATTTATCATCAAAAGTTGCATTATCAAGCATAATTAAGCAAAAAAAACTATGTGCAGCATATTGGCTACAAATTTCTGAATTATAAATAATGCATCTGTATAGTGCTAAAGTAGAAAATGTCTACGCATAGTTTGCTCTGTCCATTAGTGGTTAAAAGATTTACACTGAAGTGCATTGTTTTTCTCAGTTACGTCTACAAAAAGGAAAAAAAAAAGTTATTTAAAAATTTTTTTTTTAGTCAGTCTGTACTCATGCATTGTGTTTTTTCTTCTTTTAAATTACATGGTGGGAAAGTAAATGTCACTTTACAGACATTTTATCACCCCAAACATAAAACCCATTGGTGTCCTCCAATTTTTGGTTAAATACTGCTGATCATTAAGGTTTAAACCTATAAAATTCAGAAGCTCTTCTAGTGGTTGGTAACAAACACCCTTTCATTTTCTTTTAAATAAAGCCGCAGTATCTTATTGACATTCTTCTAATAATGCCATTGTGTTCTCTTACTGCATTCTCCAAAAGCTCCAGCAAACTCAGCAGCCAACTAATCAGCATGATCATATTTTGTCATTCTGTTTCTTTCATTCTTTCTTCAAATTGGCCTTGCCAACTTTCAGATGTCAACTTTTCAGTAATCATCCTCTGATAAGTCTATTATCATCAAATTTAGTCTATGAGTAGTAAAGATAATAAAATCTGGTAGCACAAAGAGTGAGCCACAATATTCCATGGCTACCCCTCACCACAACCACTTGTTCCCTTTTCTGACCAACAGTCATGCTTCTCAAAACAACAGCATGCAACTTTATTCAATGATCTTAAAGACTTACTAATGCCACATGTCAAACATAATATGCTTCAATGGCTTACAAGCTGAACAGATGAAATGAAAACAACCCTGAATTCTCCCATTGTCAAATGACAAAACTGATAATCATAGGACGAAGAGATGAAAAATGAGGCTGCATCTAGGTTCTTTAAAAAAATTTCTTCACAATGGAGCCAATGGATAAACTACCTTGGATGATTTGTGAAGATTACTAAGAACAATATTAAATATGGATGTTTCAAGCACAAAAAATCTGAAATCGTTGTTTATGAACTAGATGCAGATAGTCTAGATCATGTTCCTATAATAAGTCAAGCATCTGCAGATAGCAGTCTTAAAATGTCTCCTAAAGTGTTGGAAATATAAAAGAAAAAGAATACAACATTCACTTTAGAAAATTAACTATATATAATAGTAAAAAAAAACTTCACTTTATCGTCACTTGCATACATATATACTTGATAAACAAATGTATACAACTATTTTATCAACATTATATTGGTTGCTTAATGGAAAATATACAGGACTAAAATTTAAAATTCTTGTGCCAGGAGTAGGAAATTGATAACTGAATATCTTGTTGAAAATGTCTAGCAGTAGAAACCTGCTCTGTCACTGGCTCTTGACTCTAAAGAAGGGTGTGATTATTTTTCTTCTCTTTCTTTTCCATGAATATGGATCCTTAAAGAAAAATATGCATTTAGTAGAGACTACTATTCAATAAAATAAGAACAGTAAAAATTTGAAATTTGAAAGAGCAGTGATCTAGTTAGCTTTGCAGGCCAAGGCCGTATTGTAAAAGCTGCTAACAGAATCTGTACAACCTTTCTAACATTTTAATAGCATTTTTAAAATAGTAACTTAGCATCTGAAAAAAATTTTAAATTTGGTCAACTAAAATGAGCATTTTAAATTTTTTCTCAAGAAAGTTTAAAGTCTTCTCTATTCATGTAAGTTGAACTTTATTTTCATTAATTTGACATATGATTTTGATTTTGAGATGAACTGGACTTATCAAAAAAATTGCTTAGAAATGTAAGTTTGTATTGCCTTTAAATCAGATCTAGTTTGAGTCAGTCACCTACTTCATAAATATTCATTTTATTTGACCCTTCGCTCAAAATTAAATACAGATGGTTGTTTTTCTGTTAAATTATTTCATCTTTATCTAATGAGAATTAGAAAGAAAGAAATTTCAGAAATTTAAATACCTGCCAGTATGTATACATTTCTATAGCTTGGGTTTCTTAATATGGGCAGACAATGTCTTCCCCTAGAGTTTTCTCGTTTTTGTATAGAAAACAAGTGACCATTATTCTTGTGTAGAACACCATTTTCTGTAAAAAAAAAAAAATCAGATTAACATCCTCAAAATGTATAATTCCAGATGTCAAATTATTTTGAAAATTTGGTCTATATTTTAAAAATTATTTTTTGTTATAGCAAAATCTTATTTATTTATGGATAAATTTCTCAGTAGTAACTATCTTCTAGCATTCATAAATTGATCAAATATGCTGAAATTCTGTTAGATTTAGATTGATTTAAAAAAAAAAGCATGATATGTTGGTGTAGAATTGCTTCATGTCTTGTGTGTACAATTTTTTTTCTTTTAATTGATGCAAAACCAAATTCAAAATTTAAAAAGTCAGCTTTATTTTTTTAAAATATTGATCTTGAAGTAAGCCAAGAAAGGTAATTACTTTTACTACCTGTTTTATTATAATAGTAAAAAAAAAAAACAATTTGATATCAAGATTTTTGGCAATATAATTGTTTAAAATAATCACCTAGTCCAATATTACGTACCACATGTTATAGAAGAATAAGTTAGCATTTGTGGTAATGTAGTATGCTTGCTGATTATGGTTGCAACTGCATTTCTTGGTTATAAGTGATATATAGCCATTGGTGAATTTTTCCTTGCTCTCTGCTCCAATTCAATTCTTTTGGGTTTCTTCTGGCTAATGAAAAAAAGCTTAATCTCTTCTGGTTTTAAAGGTTCTTGGTCCAACTGTGAAGCTTCCATTTTTTATGGTACTCAAGGGTTACAACATCACACACACACACACATTCATATACATATATATATATATATAATGTGTGTGTGTGTTTTTTTGTTTTGTTTTTTTTTTTCAGGACTGAATGTCTAAATGGCTACACAGACATACGTTACAGATTTACAGGCTATGAATCCTGCTAGTGTCCAAGTTCAACAGGTAATTTTATTTTGTTAAATAATTTTAATTGTTGTATTGGTTCTAATTGCTGCTCATGTTCTAATAAACACTTATTTCCTTTAGCCTTAAAAATGTATTAAAAATCACTCATTCATCTGCATTCTTAAATATCCCCAATAAACCTACTCTCTCCTTTAGGAATTTTTTAGTGCATAAATATTGTTTGTCAAAATATTTACTGTATTTTTCAGCATATAACTCAATATATTTTTTCCTCCAAATTGACTTATCTATGGATAGAGTCATTAAAATTGAAACATTTAAATAAAGTATTTATTTTCTGAAATAAACTGAAAATTGTTCATTTGAGACAGACTACAGAAATTACTGCTTAGAATGTTTGCTGATTGGGTGAGCAATTCATTAATGTGCTCACCGAAATGTGAAATTATTCAATCAACAACAAGCATGCGTGCACTATTTACATTCTGTCTATCCTTTTCAATCTTAACAAATTCTCTGCTCATCTCAAAATTACTCCCATAAAGTTATGCAAGTTGTATATGGCAGCTTAAGCTGAAAGTTATTAAGTTAACTAATAAAAATGTTGGTAATATGGCCATGCACAGGAAATAGGTGTCAGCAAGAAATGTGTTAGGGACTGGCATAAAATGAAGGATATTGTACAGACTACAAAGAAAAATGCAAATAGTGACTGCAAAGCTAGGTGAACTAACATTGAGGAATATGTGTTAACCCAATGTGCCACGTGTTGTGGACTTTGTACTGTACAGCAGAGACTAAAGGCCAAACAAATCACAACTGATGATTGTTGTCTTTAAATTTCTCCCTATCTTTCTTTCACTAGTGTACAGTATTCAACATGATGGCTTCCTGAAGGTGTGTACTATATTATCCAATCAGAGAACAGTTGAGTATGTTGACCTTTGTAATGGACATGTTATGAAGTCGAAATGTCGACAACTTGCAGCCAAGCTGATTATTGCCTTGTGCTATCAAAAATGAAATTGTTTAATTTCTGAATTTGTGTGCTGTAATATTTCAAAATCAAATAGAAGTGTCAACGATAGATAAAACTGACATGTTTGGCTTTTTAAAGTAGGTGATTCAACACAGTGCAAATGACATGGGGTCAACTGATGATCAATGGAGTCATGCAGTGAATAAAAATGGACACCAGACTCTTGATATCAGAACTAATAATAAAGTTTGCAGTTTGTTTCAAATATTTCTCTATGATTACAAACATTATCTGGAGGATTGTCTTACAAGATAGTTAATGATATGCACAAACAACTCATTAATATTCATGAGTCTGGAAGTATCGTAGACTGATGCAATGCAACAGAGTTATAAAGGATTTGATGTATCATTCTGACTAGTTGAAAGATTGGCTAACTACTCATAGTTGATCTAGTTTTGTCTTATACCCCAAATTGATTATTTGTGAATGAAGGAAAGAAAAATGGGGAAATTAGCCTATTCAACTGATATTCCACATTGACTTATTCTCTGAAAAATATGGTACTTTGTAGACATAATGGCTCTTGATCATTGCATTTACAAAAGCTAAATGAAAATTGGTTGTAGCTTGCTTCTAAAGTCTTTTCACTGTCAAAGTATTTGCACCAGTGATTAACTTTGATTGTTTATTCATGATATTTGTCTTTGTCTGCTGTGATTTTATCATGTAGATACTTTTACTAAAATGCCAATTCTTTCCCATGCACTCACTGATTCACATGAAATTTTCATATCAAGCACATGTATCATGTCTGTTGAAGAGCTAGATGCCACAAACTATGCAAATCTAAAACTGAGGTGGCAAGGAAATTTGATGCAAACAGAAAAAAAAAAAAGAAAGTGGATACAAGTTGACAAGGAAAACTAATTAAAGACCTTCCCAAAATGAGAAAGCAACTATCTGACGGTGATCAAAAGCTACAACTGCCTGTTTTTTTAAATGCTTTGATCATGACATGAGAATCACAGGAAAACAAATGGAATTCAAGGCATGGAAAATTTTTATATTGACCAGCTACAGAGATTTCTGTGTAAGTGCTAGATGGCTTTGCTGTGGAAAAGGTGGAAATATTTCACCAATGATGCAACATTATAATGTGCTGACTTCAAATAATTCATTGCTGATATTGGGAACAGATATGTATCATATCTGTCTATTACAACATGCTGAGTGAGGCATCTCTGCATCACTCAAGGAGAAGACTTAATCAAAACAAACAGGCATGAAAAAGACAGACATTCTTGTTCAAGATGGTGGCTGATATGCGAAAACTATCTCTTGTTTCGAAAATGAATTAACTATCTGCTTTGTTAATCCTATGAGAGTTTTATTCAGAATGAGTCTGAATGATTGGCTGAATAAAGATATCATTCTTAAAATTTTTAATGATTCTGGATGGTTGCTAAGAACAAGCAGCTGATTTATCCTGAAATTGGCCATTAAAGCAAAACATCCAGAGAAATGGAACAACTGGATGTTAAATTGAGATGGGTACATGAAGAAAACCTAAGTTACACCATCACTTTAGTAAGTCGAAGATGTGTAGAATTCATTGTCTCTTGATCTGATCAGGAACATTTTTAGGAGATGGGCATACTGTATATTCTAGACAGCACAAGAGATAACATGTGGAACATGGATTTAAATTTAGACAACAATAAATGCTGTTCTATTCATGTATGTTGAGCTGTACTTGGCTTGTATTATCTTTTGGTAGTTTTCTCATATAGTTTAGTTTCTTCATAAGGATGCACTTGTTGCTGATCATAAGAAGTTTTTTAGTAATTTTTGATTTTTTGCAGACTTTGACTTTTGGTTTCCAATAATCACTCAGACCTCCAAGTTTCAAATTTTGTAAATTCCAATAAATACCAAAGTGGCAATTAGAACTAATGTGATATTTAACAGCATGATTTTTTTAAATTGATTTATATAATTACTGTTAACTACATTTGCTTGCAATTCATTCCATTTATTTACAATTCTGTTACTAAAGATATTTTTTTAATATTGAACTGTGTCCAATTTTATTGAAAACTAGAATAGTTCTAGCTGTAATGTAACTAGATCAGTTCCATACTTGGCTGTCATATCTGTTTATAAGTGAGATTTATCTTGCATCTGTGAAAATAATACAGTGGGTTTTGAGGTAGTCAGTTACCCAGTTACTTTCTGACAGACAGGAAAGGTGTGATTTACCTAGTACTTGCCTCAGATCTATGCATTCCTTATGAGCTGAAAAACAAAATGCTAATGAGTTGACAAAAATAGTTTTTATCCTCCTCTTCTACAAGGTTAGTTAAGATTTAATACAGTTATTTACCTGACTTTGATAGGTTACTTGTTGAGAAGGGTCTCAAATGCTTCAGACATTTGCTAAACAGAAGTTTGTTGTTGGTGCCAAATCTAACATAGGTCAAATAAAGTTGTTGTTGCTCCTTAAATGTGTAAAATTAATGGCTGAGAGCATTTTTGAAAAGTCCCTTCGGTCTTTCTGACTGGAACTATTGATCACATATTGTCGGTGTAAGCTAAACCTTACAAAATTTTGGAAGTTTAATTCAGTTGGAGTTAATTTTTATTGTCATCATCTAAATTCCTGTGGCTACTCCAAGCAATCAGCTGAGCAGTGAAGGTCAGGAAGTTTGATAGGTTTTATTTTTTTCTACTGTAGGGAGAGACTAGGCCTTTCAGTGCTTTTTGCTGCAAACAGTGAAAGACATTGTGGTTAACCATATCATCCTGCCTTTTGAAAAAGAGGCATTTTGGGGAAATCTAACACTTTCCATTTGAACTTGTTTTCCCTTGTAGAGAGTACTTTGTGGACGATTTTCCAATGAATGTTAGAAGAAAAATGCTTTCATTGATAGTTGTACATTTTTCCAGAGGTTAAGCCATCACATTTGAGGTATCTCTGTCAGATCTTGTAACAGGGCCTAAAATCTAAGTCTGTAGCTAAATGAAGGAACAGGTCTTGTGAAATTTCTCTGAGTTTTATATGATTGCTAGATTTAATTGAGTTCTTGTTAAGGTTATTTGGTCTTATTTGATACATTTTATTTACTAAGATTTTAAAAAATATTAGATTTTTGATTGACTGCATAGGGCAGCTATTCCATTATCTGCATTAAATACTTTAGTTATTTGCTGTATTTACCATTTTTTGGTACTGCACAAAGTCCTGTTACCTCTAGTATAGTTTTTATCTTTTGGGCTGCTATTTTGCTCATTATGTTTGCTATGTTTAAACCTCTCATATCTTGGAGAAGTTTTACTGTCTGTTTATTTACCAGATGTTTGCATACTTGCCATAAAAAATCTATTACATCTCTTTCTATGGAAGTACTCACCATTTCTGGCATCCCTGTCACTTTGCTCCTATACCATAACTGAGACATTATGCTACTGATTACTGTTTCCATTCCTACATAACTAAGGTTATGGGCTCACCATTCCTTTAGTTTCTGCTTTATATTGTTAATTGTCCTTATGCCTTGTTTCTATCTAGAGAAAAAACTAAATCTAGAATTTTAATCTTCTTTTTTTTTAATCTTTTTGTGGTGCTTGCGTGAGTAGTGCGTGTGAAAGTTTTGTGTATGCGTGTGTATCTCCGAGGAGAAGGGAGTGGGGTGTGGTGGCCGAAGCTGTGTAGTGGCTGAAACCCTGTGTGGAGCAAGCTCCCATTAAGGCCTAAAAGGTCGGGTTGAGGCGCTGAAGCACCTTGTGTAACTGACCGCCAAGGCGGCCAGGGTTGGGGGCGCAAACGCCCCCAGTTAGAGTGACCATTTCCCCAGCCAAAAACAATCTTGGGAAAAAAGGCCTCAGCACGTCAAGTCCGAAACTGGTCTCGACGCACCTAACCTTCCTAGCCAGATAGGCAGGCCAGAGGCAAAAAGCGCCCCTCACATCCGCTCTTTTCGGGCAGAGGACTTTCCATCTACAAAAGCCACTATGCAGAGTACTTGCCTCCAATCTTGTTCTTAACCATCTAATTTCATGGCTTTCAGTATGTGTTAGCTTTTCTGGAGACCCCAAACATGTTCTTTCTGTCTTGGAGTGATTAATTTGGGCACCAGATGTGTTCTTGTAGACCTTAAGCACAGAAAAACAGTTTCCATTCTTTGCTTGTCTATTAGTACATTTCATCAGCACATTTCATCAGCATACTGTATGATTTTAGTTTCTAATATTGAGTATTAGAATCCCTACAGTTTTTCCATCTGAATCATGCAGAACAGCATTTTTGCTACCAGTACGTAAAGTATGTGCTTAGAGGCAGCCCTGTTGTATTCCTCTTGAGGGTTTATAGTAAGCCAACACAAAGTTAGTTTAATCCATTGGATGAAATCTTCCCCAAAGTTATACTTTTTTAGTGTCCTGAAAAGAAAATTCCATTCTTCTCTAGACTGATTGATGGCTAGCAGAACTGCAATTTTCTGTGTCTACATTAAGCAGTATTTCTCTGATCACTTGGAAGGAGTCTAAGATAGATCAGCCTTGAACTGAGTAAACTTGGTCTACATTTATGATCTTGCTCATGCCTTTAGTTAACCTATTTACTAATGCTTTGGCTATTATTTTATAGTTGTAATTTAGCAGGCTAATAGGTCTCCATTTGTGTAGACTGTCCTGATCAACTTTCTTATGCAGTATGGTGATCATGGCACTGTGAAGTCTAAGTGATTAGCTACCGCTGTCAGATTGATGGGAGGTCAGCATAAGGCCATTGCTCTTTTGGGGGACTTATCATTATTTAATGTCCTTATAATATTAAGCTTTTGTTTGTGTTCTGTTGATATCTTCTGTGTTAGTTATGATGCATCTGTCTTTAGTTTTTAGATTATTCATTAGTTTACCTACCAACCTGGCTTTTTCTAATCCACCAAAGGCCTTACTACATCCTTCCTCTGATAGCCTGTGCCCTGGTCCTAATTCTAGCATCTCCTGCTTTTTCTCTATTTATTTCCATTGTTTTTAATGGCATAAAGCTTATATGAATTAGGGAAGCCTAAAGTTGACTGGTTAAACTCTAATTTAGACTAGATTCCTTAACTTGCTTATATGTGCTTTTGATCTGACAGTATTCTGTGGTGATTTGCTTTAGCTTTTGTTAACCTATGCCCCATCATTCTAGTAAATTGACAAACCTATTTTGTTGCATTTTCCAATTCATTCAGAAGCCTTCAAGATGTGCTATACATCTTCTCACTTTAGAATTGTGTTGTTCAACTTCTAGCTGCCTGGACATTTTGGATTTACTTTACTGTTAAAGCTAACCATACCTCAAAGCAGTCACTTCAGTAGATAGTTTCATGAACTATATCCTGGGGGATAGTACTAGGTTTAGTGGTTATGTTCACTTTTTCTATCCTAGTCACTGCTATATCTATTTTAAGTAGTGCATGTATGATCTATTTTGTGGGAATTTAGTCCTAAAGACATATACAAAACTGATCTGCAAAACAAGATTTACAGCTGCTTTGATTAACTTAAATGCCCCCTATGATTATTGATTGGCCCCTGCCTATCTAGCACATTGTCTGGAATCCAATTAAAATCACCCATCACATAGATATCATATGCAGGGGATGACTCTAGTTCTTCTAAGACTAATTTGAGGTGATTGAACAACTTGATATGTTCCTTTGGAACATGGGAGCACCAATCAAGGCCACCAGTACCTTTGTTTGGTCTGCTAACTTTATACAAACCCAAAAAGACCTCGCAACACACCACCCCACCCCCTCCCAAAAAGATTATTTATCCAGTGTTATCACTGTAAAAGTGGATAAGACTGTGATCTAATTTTGGATGAAAAAATATAGCCACTACTCATTGCCCAATAGTGTTTAGGCTAAAGAACTTCCATTTCTGCTTGGTTAATTTAATGCTTCTGCATAACTTTTGAGATATACTTCCTGCAGGCAGGAGACATCTGTGTTATTTTTAACTAAATCACATAAGAAAGCATCAAAATTCTATTTGTATTTGGTCTAACATTAAGGGAAAGTAAATTTCATAACTTATTCATATCAAAGCCAAAAAATCACTTTTTTGGGATACTTATGTCTATGTCTAAAATACAATGCCAAAAGGGAAATCTTAATCTAAGTACCTACTTCTATACCTTATCTGATTTTTCTCTCACAGTTACTTAATTATTGCTTGGTGACTGGGTTCCTGTGTCTTCTAGGGCAGGTAGCATTTGAGGATCCTCTCCCACCTTCCTAGATGAGGAAAGCTGCTCCTTTGTCAACCTAGTTGTGCTTGTGTGGAATAAAGCATCCATTTGTTTCTTGGTTGCAACTTTGTGTTCCTATACCAAAGAAGCCACCACCACTGCAATCTTCCATCTCTCCTGACTCACTTCGGTCCAGTCAATGCTAGAGAAGATCCCACTGTTTACTTCTCTCAACTCAGCTGGCATTGGTTTTTCATTGGATGGCTTCTTTTGGGAGGAAAGAACCTTAGTCACGTTTCCCTTCTTTCTGAGTGGTACATCAACTGCTAAACAGGATTTTAGGCTGTGATGCTCTCTTTGCTCTGAACAGAAAAGAATTTGACTTGGTTGGTTCTTGTACACAACTGTGCCACAAATCATAGCCAAGTATTTGTAGGTAACCAAAAAAATTTCTGTTGTGCACATCATAAAAAACTCTTAATTATTTTTCAAAACTTTATCAGGTTTCTTCTTAAACTCACACACAAAAAAAAAGTACTGATATTTTGTTGTTCAGCATTGTTGCATGCAAACTTAACTTAACTTAAACTTATTATCAATCAAACAAGACAAACTGATATAGCAAAATAGTTTACAGAAAAAAATCACAATAGTATACTTTATGGCACAAGATCATGATGTCTAGCCAGGTGCCATTGGATGATGCATGCAGATAATGGAGATTCACAGCAAAAGTATATTTTGAGAAAGGTCTGCAACCTAGGGCTAGGTCAGTAAAGGACAAATGGCCAGGAATTTCATGTGGGAATTTAACCTTAACTTTAGTGATCTTAGAACAGTTGAACAACTGAACAGTTCTTGCTTCTCAGCAGTCAAATACTTCCTGGACATGAACTGGTTTTGTGAAGTAGAACACAATTCACCATGTTTTTTATTCCTGTCTTTATGACAAGAATGTCTCAAGCTGGTGTTCTCCAGACCTTTTTGTCTCCACTTGAGGTGGGGTATTATCTGCACACACAGGATTGACTGCTGGCCATCATCAGGGAAATTAAAATTAATCAGTAAATTACCTCCAAGGAGTTTCCAGATACTATCAAAGTGAGCCTGCACCCTGAAACCAAGCTTTTCCATAACAGCATATTCTAAATTTTAAAACATGAAAATTTAAATAAGTTCCCACACTTGCACAGCATATTTGAGATGTCAACAAATTAAGTACTTATGTAATGGAACTAGATTTTCTAGATTTTTACATTTGATATTTCAGTTAATTAGTTCTAACAATCTGATAGGTCTCTTTGCAGCTTGTTCAGGCACTTGTTTATAATAACCACCAATCATTTTTTTTTTTTTTTACTTTTTCCACTTTGGTATCTTCCGTATAATAATGATAATTTTTTTTTCTATTTCTAGGAAAAGTTTACTTCTATGCTACAGCAACAGCTAGGCACTTTTGAAAAATGTAGCAATATTGAACATAGCCATTGTAATTGTGCTTGTAGCTTGTTAGATAAATTGTCTAATAGAATGTAAATAGGCTGCAGATAAATGAAAGTTTGTTTGATTTCAGTATTAATTTTTTTTTTTTGCATCAAAACATTATAATTTCAATCTATTACATATTATTGTTATTAAATAATTTTCTAATTTTTAGCATCTAAAAGATTTATTAGGTTAGTTAGTCATCAGTGATTCCCATTCTTGGATCAAATGCATTTGATGTGAAATAAATAAAACAATAATACCTGTGCAAATTTACAAAACAGAATCAATGTGTGAAATCACTATTCTCATTTCTAGATAACTCATTCAAATGACAGCCTGAATTATTTTTTTTTAAATTGACAATGTTAGATCACAAGGGACAAAATACTGTTTGCTGTCTTTGCTTGGTAGAAATGTTTCATCTTATCATCTTTCTCTATGCGCATATGTACATCACTGAGTTATTCTTTTGGATCTGTTGGCAGAACACATCCAAGCCACAAGCAGTTTCCCAGGCATCTGTCCAGCAACAACAACAACAACAACAACAGACGAAAGTGCAGGGTTCTCAAGCTCTTCAGCCAGCACAGGCTCATTCTGGACAGTCATACATTGTTACTGGTAAGTTTGGGGGGGGCATAATCATAGACCCTTTTTTTTACAAAACAAAGAACACCACTACTGGATCATATGAAATAATGATGGACTGTCTAGACCCACAATAGTTATTAAATACTTGGGAGTAATCATCTTTGTAAGTAAAAATTCATATGAACACTACTGTGTTTATATATGAAAGAATTGGTTGCTAAATACGTGGATGTATCAGCATTACTTTGTATGGATGACAGATGTTTTTATAATATGAAATCTGTTTACATGCCTGTAAAGGGTATATTAGTTAATGTTTTAATTTGTAGCAAGTAGGAAAAATGTGATTATCTCCTCTCTCTGCAAATTTATAACAAATAAATATTCAATTAGATTTTAGGATTTAAATTTGAATACAATTGAAAAGGGATACATACATCATTTGTACTTTGATTAAATGAATGCATCTAAATAATTTCTCTTGTGTAAGAGCTGTTAAAGAGAATATCAGTGTTTTATTTACTCTCTAACAAGAGAACTCTAGGTCAGGGGTTGGCAACCTCTTTGCCTCTGTGGGCCGGATAGCGTATTAATGAGTGGATGGTGGGCCAGATAAATGTCATAAATAAACTTGAAATATGGGAATTATCCATTTAAATACAACTAGTTATATTTTGCATGAAATCAATGAATAACACATGTTAGAAAATCATTTTTGCTTAACCAAGGATGCCAATTAGTAATCAAAGAACTGTTTAGTCGCAATTTATTTCCATCAAGGAATCTTTTGAATCTATTAAAGAGAGACAAAGAATCTTTAAAGCATAAAAAGTATAAACACGATGCAATGAATGGTGATAAATTAAATATAATTAAAAAACTTACCTAATTTTAATGCAAAGAGTCGATGAATCAATGTGGAACTTGATGCTGTTTGTTGCTTGAAAGCTCCTCAATATTGGGTGTCAGACTTGTTGATGCCAATAGCAAGACATTATCCAAAATTGCTCACACAGATAAGTGCTGCCAAACAATGATGTCATCTTTTTTGCATGGATAACTAAGTTAGGATACTTCCTAACTAGGATGAATATATTTTCTATAGAAGTCAAGCACTGACACCTTCAGAATGAAATTTCGAGCTCAATACATCGTCACAATGCATCTCATTCAATTCCATTTGATAAATTTCTGATGCAGTGTCCCACTTCCACATCAAGTAGAGTAGCAAACAGCTTGAACTCATTTGCATGCAAGCGAAAATCAGCAAAACGAGATGAAACTCTTTCCTCAATTCTTCTCCAATTCGACCATATTCACAAAAATACATGGGTCTTGTGCTTTGCTTTTTAGAAAAGTAGGAAAATGTGCACAATTTCCTTTTTGAAGCTGGTATTCCCACAATTGCAGCTTTATTTCAAAGGCCACAATATGACCATGCATCTCGTGTGTCAGCTGATTTTTTCCTTGAAGTTGTAAAGTTAAGTTATTTAAATGAGACAATGTCCACAAGAAATGCCAAGGTTGCAAGCCAGTCAGGATCACGAAAATGTGAAGCATCTTCATTTTTGCTTTCAAGGAATATTTCCACCTCTTCGTGCAATGCAAATACTCTTTCCAGCATTGACCCTCGGCTCAGCCAGCATACATTGCAGGAATAAGCCAAGTCCCCATATTCTGCCTCCGTATCCAACAAAAATTGCTGAAACTGGCGATGATTCAATCCACGAGACAGGTTCAGATTTACTGACTGACTTCACAACAATGGCCATAACATTCTTTAATTTCAAAGACTTGGCACATAATGCCTCTTGATGGATAATGCATTGAATTTTTACCAATTTCTGTGTTATTCCAAGGTTTTCCATTTGTTCTTGCTGCAATGCGATGATGGCTTTTTTCTGTCCCACCATTGCTGGTACCCCATCAGTTGTGATGCCAATTAGCTTCGACACATCAAGTTTCATTTCTGACATCTTCAACAAAGCTTCAAAAATGTCTGCTCCAGTAACTGTCCTTCATAGGAATTAATTGAATAAACTCTTCAAAAATCTGAAAATATAGCATCACTCCTCGCACAAACACTGCAAGTTGAGCATTGTCTCTCAAGTCTGTGCTCAAAAAAATTTGCAATTCGTTGCAAGCATCCCTTAAACAACTTTTAACATCTGCTGACATTTCTTCAACTCGCCTTGTGATCGTTCTTGCAGACAGGCTGATGGATGCAAATAAAGATTTCTTTTCAGGACAAACAATATCCACCACTGCCAGTAAACATTCTTTGACAAACTCTCCATCTGTAAAAGGCTTCATCTTTTCTGCAATATGTTTTGAGACTTCGTATCTGGCACGAATATTTCCTTTATTTTCACTGCTTATCTTGGCAAAAAATGATATTTGTTTTCTGAAACCAGCCTTCATTCGCTCAACTTCATCTTTCCTTGCATGCCCAGTAAACTCGTTAAACTTTCCAGGGTCTCGTAATGTCGTCTGCTCTTTGCCACCTTCTTCACAGCAACATTTTCTAGGCAAATGAGACAAACTGGTTTCCCAGGGTGCTCAATGAGGGAGTAATCTAGTGTCCACGTGTTTTGGAAATTTCAGCACTCAGCATCTACCTTCCTGCGTTTTGCATTCATTGCCATGGGAATTTTTTCTTCGATTTTATTTTGAAACGCAAGTTATTCAACAAGTATCGTAGCACTTGTGAATACCTGGCTCACCTGATATCCTTTTGATGTAAGAAACGTCGAGAAGTCACGTGATATACCTACCTTTGTGCGAACTGTCGCCCTAGCATGCCTTTTAACCACTAAATCTGAGGAAGCATCACTCCGCTGCGGATGTAGAAAAGGGGTAAGTAGTCCGAAATATTCCTTGCAAATCACTTACCTAAACTGTTTCTGTTCACAAATTTGAAGAATTCCACATGAAAATGTGCGCACGTTCGTGGAGAGTATCTAATACATATTAATAAGGTAGTTTGCTTTCCCATCATTCATATATACAGAGGAAGCTGTTTATTATAATCACGGATGATGTTATCATACGGTTATTGTTATCAAAATCAGTCGGGGTCCCAAACACTTTATTTAAAATGAATTAAAAATTAGCTGCTTGCTATAATCAAAGTTCTGAGTATTGTTATCAGAACCTTCAGGTTATAGCCAGCCACCCGCCCACGCAGGCTTGTCCCTCATGGCAGGCACTCCAGGTTGTGTCACAGGCTTCACTTGGATCACAGCTTCCTGTCACTCTGCCACCCTCATAGAAACACGGACAATACATGCTGGTGACGGGGCCGGAACTCGAGCTGTTACCGCAGTAGGACTGTCGCAATCAAGCCGTGCTCCCATTGGCTAATGCCAATGTTTGGGGGCCGGATAAGCATAGTATAACAATATTTTCTCGCAGGCCGGATCTGGCCCATGGGCCATAGGTTGCTGACCCCTGCTCTAGGAGTACAGCACTGATATGAAAGAGTGGCTATTAGATTTGCAGAATAAAGGAGAAAAAACTCTGTGCAGCATTGCACTTGTCACCATTCTACATTGTCATTGTGGAGTTCAAAACTAAAAGTGTGATTAATGAGCCTAGAAAGGATTGTCCAACAGGGATAAATGAGAGAACAGAAAGAAAGCTAAAGAGAATGGTATATAAGAAAAACTTATATACAAATTGCCAAAGGACACCTATCGTGGCATTAGGGCTGAAACCAGATACTTATTTTTTACAAGGCAATGTACTTAATAGTAAGTAATAGACTGCAGGTCAGTGTATTGCATGGAAGAGTAGTTAGAAAGAAACCATTCATCAGTTAGAAAAATAGAGAGCAAAATTACAGAAATAAAAATGCTACCATAAGCAAGGAAACTGTTGGGGCATAATTTTTCAGCAGGAGAAAAAAGTTATTGGAATTGCCTGCATAGTCTAGATCCCAGTGGAATGGCTGTTGGAAGGTATGAAGCAAAGAGTTAAGCAGAGAAAACCAGTGATATTAATCAGTTAAAAAAAGTATCATTGTCAAGATTAGATGTCAGCCTCTACTGAATATTGTAGAAGCTTAGTTTCCTCCATGCCAGAATATTTGGTAGCTTTATTTAGATTAAATGTGGTTATACTAAATGTTAACACTTTGAAAGTGTGATTGTATGACAAATATTTTGCAATTTTCATGCTGCAATAAAAAAAATACATAATTAGCATGTAAAAAAGTCCATAGGCATTCATTCATTCAACATGTTCTCTACACTTGTATGATCTATATGCATATACATATTAGCACAAATTTTTTGTGGGGAAAGTGAAGGGAAACTGCCCCTTTAGACCTACCTCCCCCCATTCCAGGATTAATGTTTGTACACAACTAGGTGAAAGCCAAAACATAAAACGTAATACTGGTCTAAAAAATGGAATTCTATGAGATTTGTTTATCAAAAAAAAATTTTTTAAAAAAGAAATTTCATAGTGGAAATTAAAATGTTCAAAAATTAATATTAACTAACCAATATTGCTATATCCAATTCCCAATAAATGCATAACTAGGTGAATTTAAAAGCCAAAATATTAAAAGCAATAATGATCTACAAACATAGATTCAAAATTCAAAACATGAAACTTCTAAAGACTATAAAAAATATAATGAAAATGTCCTGCTTGAAATCAAAAGCCAAACGATTTCTATGTCAAACTAATCAACTTAACTATTTCCAAATCCGAATTAATACACAACTGTGAAAGCCAAAGTACTGAAAATACTATTACAAATACAGATAAAACAATTATGAAAGTCTGTCAAAAATATACCTTAATGTTTAAAGTTAAAACCTCTTAAATTATAATGCAGAAACATCAACTTTTTACTACTTTCTCGATTGAGGTGGTTTCTTGTTAGCTCAAATATGTCCAACAGTGCTAAAAAGCTGTTCACTGTTTATGATAGATGGAGGTGCACATAAATGTTCCTATACCAGATTTTCCAGTTTCTTGAAGTGGAAAGGATTTCCTTTTTTACCGTAACAAAGGTTCTTCTTACCTGGGTAGTTGGAGCTAATGTTTTTTTCTTTTTTAAGTTCTTGAGGATTTGCAGTTTGCTTTTTTGTAGAACTGGCAGCAGCAGCCTTTTCTTTTCTGTTGATATTTCTTCATAGCAGTTCTGGATCATAAAGACAAATCATAGAATTTGTGATTACATTTCTCCTGGGGCTTTGCCTTTTTTTTTTTTTTTTCATCTATTTTTTTTTTCCAGTTTCTTCTTTTAGCTAATGCTTATTCTAACCATACTTGTCTTTAATTTGGAATTCCAATTTGAGGGCAGATCTAAGCAAGTGGAAATACAGGGTTTCTTATTTGCTAAATACATATGTAAACACCTTTACAGTTGCTTTTAGCTGATCCACAGTTGCCAAGATTCTTTCAAAAGTTGTTTCATTCTTCTGACTAGCAACTTGTCTGATCTATTCAAGGGCTTTAAAAGGCAAACAAGTTTTTCACCTATGTTCTTTTGATACAGAGTTAGATTTTGAATTTGGTCTATTCCATATACAACAATTGGGTGAATTTGTTTAGTATTACCTTCTAACATGTAATGTGAACTTTTCCAATGATGGATACATCCTGTGTAAGCATGTTTTGAGGAGACCTCCAGGAACTAAAGGTTACTTATCTTTTGTGAGACAGCAGGAAAATGGAAGTGGCCAACTATCTCTCAATTAGTATAAACGATATCCTTTACTACTTGTTGACTAAATATGCCATTATTAATACATAGTTGTAGAGTGTGGATAAAAAAGTTATTGATGGTAGTCTGGTTTTGAGAAGTCCAGCATCTGTGTTAACATCATTTTCCTGAGAGAACAAATAGACTTTATCCAGTGGCATTTCATCTTTCTTCAAACCAGCTTAAGTCTGCTCATGTGTGGTCTGCTACGTGATCCTTGAAATGGAACCGCATTCAGGATATGACTTCATGCTTTTCAAAATCAGATGGTAGCCAATGACTGAACATACTATGAAATGATGTTCAGCAGTATTAGCTATCTAAATGTCTGTTGTCAATGCTACACTTGTCACTTCTTTTGTAACATCTTTTAGAATTTTTGGAAAACAACATTGTACATATAATAGTATCACTATTTTACCAAAAAGGTTATGGTGCAGTATATTATAGTTAGTTGAAAGTTAATTATGTAGCTTTCTAAATCCAGTATCTGATATAACAGAGTATTTTTTTTTTAATCACCAGCAATCATTTCTCCTATTCTTTGGTGTATGGTTGTGACTCAAGGATTTTTGATGCTTCACAACTTTTTCATGTCAAAGGATTTCTCACAGTCATCTGTTTTCTACAGCCTGGTCTGGGTTCTTTATTTTTACTTTTTTGCTGAAGTATTTTTGCATTGTATTCAGTGGCATGTTTCACCTTTAAATGGTTTATTATGTTGGTAGTTGTAAATGTCTTTGCAGGTTTCCATTTTGAGAGATTTCTTGATTGCAAAGCTTGCATTTAGCTTTCATGGAATATTTTTGAAGACCTCTCTTTCTCTTTAGAATGTCTATGCTTAGGCAGTTATTTGGAAATGACTGTGTCATTGGTCAGCTTGCTACATCTATAACTCCTAATTCTGCAGCTAAACAACATCTGAAAAAACTGACCAGCCTCAATATTCAATTTTTAAAATAAAAGCCAACCACAATATAAGTTCTGTGACACCATGATTAATTAAGTATTGCAGTGTCACTAACAAAGGCCACTTTGATTATCAACTTTTTAACTACAGTAAAGACAATAATATTTACATTTCTTAGGCACTGCCATGTGACTCTTATCTTAGCACACTTCCAACAATCTTCCCTTATACTGCTGCACATGGTACCTGAGTTAGGCATTGTCCATAAGATAAACAGCATTACAATGGTAGCTTGACCACCTGACTTATTAATATTTTAAAGGACAATTACTCAAATTAGCAATTCCTGATCATTCAATGCAGATAATAATATTAAGAATGAATAATTAGGCAAAAAACTGGAGAAGCTTTCTATATCATGAAAGTCTCACTATATTTTATACCTGTTGCTTACATTGAAATATGCAAAGCAAAGTTCAAATCTATTTTTGTAAAATAAATTGCTGATATGTAAGTAACTTCACATACTGCAAGAACATTTTCTATTAATAATGCAGTGCAATATAGGCATTCCATGCAATAATCATCTCTGATTTCATCCATCTTTTAAATATTTTCCAAAGTCTATTACCTGTATGTATCTTTGTTTGTTATTTTTTCTTCCATCAGAACAGTATATTTGCAATATATCACAGGCTCTCATAGTTTATATGAATTAAGTAATTATTCTGGATGTTTTTACTCTTTAGTTTTTATTAGTAAATACATTTTTATTATTAAGATTTTGGGCAACTGAATAAAATTTGGACAAAGTTTCATGTACACATCTGCTCCAATGAGAAAGAAGGCAAGTCTTTCAGACCTATTTATTTTCCTGCTTGTGATGTTTTTCCATACAGAAATAAATTCTGTTATGAATTATACCAATCAGCCAATTAATTGATCAGGGATTTTGATAATTGGCATATCCCTACTACAGTGTGCCTCAAGAAAGAAGGAAAAGATTTTTTTTTGTTTATTTTTTAATTTATATCTCTTAAGTTTGTTTTAAATCCAATTATTGCATTAGAAATTTAGTCAAGTGGCCTAGAAATATCATGGCTAGGAGAATTGGATTCAAGCCCAAAATATATCTCTTGCTGTGATAAATATTCACACTACAATGTTGCATTTTCTAGTAAGACAACCCCTTACAAATTAGACTGGATTCTGTTAGGTATGATTTTATTTTTCCTACTGTTGAATTCTAGTTTTTACATATATAGTAATCTTTTGGCTATTGCCATGCAACATCAAGAGTTAAAATTAATTTTATGCAATATTATAAATATATGTTGCTGTTTCTCTCTTTCTTTGTGTGATTGAAAATAATTACAGTTTACGTTTTTACAAACTTCAGAGTGAAATGTTTGTAAGTAACTCAATTTTTCATTTAAAAATTACAAGTCATTGCTTTGTATTTTGATACATTTAAATTATAACATATAAGAATAGAAGAAATAAAAACTTTAAAAAAACAAATTGAAGGAAAGCCATTTTTATCTGTAAGCCAAAAAAATTTGTTGCAAATTTGTTTTGTTTTGTTCATAGTTTGTGAAGATTTTTGTTTAAAATGAAAAACAAAAAAGTTGTTTTTGGGAAGCAGTTTATCAATATGAAAAAAAAAGAAATTTTCAAGGATAATATTTGGACATTTTTTCAAAAGAGCTTACAAATTTTAATGTATGTTCTAGGTAGTTATCTGGTAAAAGTCTAATGTTGCAAGGCCTTGTTCTTTCATCACTGTTGAATGCATTATATTTTCTAATGTTTAGTTAATTTTAAGTTGTTTATAAATATATTATCTAAGATAATTATTTCCATGTATCCAGTTATTTATTATTATTTTGTGCTTGGCTATTTCAGCTCCAGTGTCAGATCAGCAATCATCCGAGCAGAACCCAAGTAATAACCAGTCACTTCAGGCATCACAAGGAGGACAAACAGTTTATTCAGCTCATGTCCAGTACGTAGAAGGCAATGATCCAGCTCTCTACACAGCCACAAATGGCCAAATGTACGACTTAACTTGACAAATCTAGATGTGCCTCGTTTATACTTTTGGAGCATGCTTTGTTTTCGCACATCCTTTAGCTTTTGCACATCTAGAATTAATTCACTGGTGACTAGCAAGAATGATTTGCTTTGTTCTTCAGTGTATGTGTGTACTTATTTTGTTTTTCATTTGGAAAGTGCATGTCAAACTGTTTGAGTGTTTGGCTGTTCATATTGGATGCCTAAATGTTACTGAATTCCTCTGTATTTACTAAAAGTTGTTTTGGTAAATGGAATTACTCATGCAACGAGTAATGTGTATGTGTACATATATGCTATAGCATCTTACGTCATGATCACAATAGCTGATTGTGTCATCCATCTTGATAGGTATATATGCTAATTCAAGTGCTTCCCATCACACGTTTCTTAGTGGATCAACATGGTAGAAGCACTGGATCTACTTAAAGGTTATCTAGTGAAGCATTTTATCTTTCAATAATTATTATTATATAAAAGCTTTTCTAATCTTTTAAGACAAAGTTAACACATTGAAGAAACAAAGAGCATTATGATAGTTTTCGTATATTTTCTTATTCTTAGGTTCAAGTAAACATTGTTGATTTGTTACCTTACTTGAACTTGTCATGGTGTTTGACTCACATGGTAGAAAGGAACTGCTAAATTTAGACAACATCCGGACACATTTGAAGATCTACAGAGAACCCGATGAATTTTGAATTTACGGAAACGTGTAAAAGGTAAGAAAAATAATTATATATTATTTTAAATAGGAATGCCTCTATAAATTTAAGAGGAAAGAGATTAATTTCATTTTATCAAAAATGAATTATAATTTGAGAGTATTTAACAAAATGTAAATTTTGTTCTAGGAGTTTATGTTGGGAGAAATGTTTGAACATGACACTGGCTGATGCATGCACTCATGAAACAAAAGTCAGCCTCAAAGTGTAATTTTTTGTGCAGGGAATATTTAAGATTTTCATTTGTGTTTCAGGTAGTCTGAGACCAATACAACAGAAGTTTGCCAAGCTTCTCCAGGATTAACTGGTTAGATCAACTTGACAGGAGAGAAACTGTTCATCATGCTGGAAAATAGTTAAACCTGAAAATAAATACAGAAAAGTTTGAAGATAGTCCAGAACCAGTAGAACTCATTGCATGATGAAAATGTACTACCCAGTGCTGTTAAACAGGAGAAAGAGGCACAAAGTAAAAATTTCATGTGCAAGTGCTTTTCCTGTCAAACTGCATAGACAGAAAGTTGAGGACAGTGAAGCACATTTAACAAAGCTACTGGAAAAATAATTACTTGCTAAAGTTTTAAAGTGCCAAAAAAACAGTTACCAACAGTTAGTGACTTGAGTAAGGGAACAATCAAGCCCTGTAAAAGTTCTGCTGTGTCAAATAAGATAAGTGAAATTTCAACTAGGAGGGAGAAAGTACAACTACTCACTGATGCCTTCAGCTATGAGATAGCAGCTGCAAATCAGGTAGAGAATCTGGAGTAACTATATGTAAGGTGGTAAAAAAAATTTTTCATGGCATTTTATCTCATTTTCCTTAGAAATGGGGAAAATATGCCTTCAGAGACTAAAATAAATTTTTATCAGAATGACATGTTTTCACATAAACTGGTTGACCACATTTGTTAGGACCTATGTAGCCTTTTAGACTTGGGCCTTACTTGAGCTGCAGATGCAAATTGATCTCTAGCATGATATATGGCTTGGACAAGCACATTTGCAGTTATTTTAACAGATATGGGGAAAGGCAAAAACATTAGCCTGGTTCAAGATAACATTTATTAAAGTTTATTAGCAATGGCAAAAGATGAAGAAAAATGTCTGCTGTGGGCAGAAGCAAGGGCAGTCAGACAATATTAAAGTTCAACTGTCATTAAACAATAGACCATTTGAAAGAGACATTCATTGCAGGATAATCCTCTTATTTCTAGCTGTACTTTGCAAAGATCATTGCAATCACTGGACTATGACAGTAGCAGACTTGCATAAATCATTGATCACAGTTACCAACATGAAAAGATACTTCATGATGTAAGGAATGTAGACATTTGATTAAAGACTGGCGAAAAGTAATGTGGTCTGATGAGTCATGCTTCATTTTTTGCACAGATGGGAAAAACACAGATTTGGAAAAAGTCAAACTAATCATGACTCCTTTTGTGCATTTCAAAATGTTAGGCCTCTGGTAGTGGAGTCATGGTTTGGGGCAAGTTTTGTAGGCATACTCTCAGCCCTTTTGTACCTTTAGAAGGCAGAATGAATACAAAAGCTTATCTCGACTTAATTCCTGATCAAGTGCATCTAGAGTTGCTTTGTGTTTATGTGAGATGGCTTCTACCAAGGTGACAGTTCTCCCATCCACTATGTCCACATTGTGCTTCATGATTTGAGAAATATAGAGATTTCAGGTATCTCTCAGCCAGCATAATTCCAGGATCTCAATCTAATTGAGCATCTATGGGATGAACTTAAAAGATACATTGATTATCATAATTCTCTGTTTATCTCACTCCATACATTACGTACACCAATGACTGAATAGTGGAAATATCCCTGATGGCACCTTCCAGCACCTTGTGGATTTTCTGCATTATTATGTATAGTTTCTAATAAAGTGGCCAGTCTTCTTTTTTTTTTTTGTCTGGGAAGAAAAGATTACATAGATGTGCCTCATATAGGTGGATAAAAAGTTCACAGATAGAAAAGGTCACTTATTGTTAATTTGAAAGAGTTGTATTTTGAATTTAAAGAACATGTTAAAGTTTGGGTTTCTCATTTTTGTTTTTCACAGTCAACTGATTCATCTGATATGTGTTCTGGTTATGTTTATGAACACATAAAAGCATTAAATTGCTTGTATCTGTCCTTCCAGATCTCATTAATTAAAAGGATATCTTATCCAACTTAGTTTGTGAACTTTGTGTTGCACTGATCTGGAATATGTCTAGGGTAAGATGGTTTTGCAGAATATTTGGATAGATTGTTTGAAGATGAAGAAATGAACTCCAACAACATTGTGAAATATTAATCAATAATCTCACAGGTCATGCAGAACTACAGGATATTAATGAAACACTTTGTGATATGGCAGATCAAATAACAAAAAATTATTACATTTCTAAAGCATAAGCTCAAAAGATCCAAAGGACAATAGAGGTCAGATCTGTGATAATAGTATTACATTTCACTGCAAATTATTTGTTCATGTATCAAGAGACTATCCACGATTTCATTGGTAGATCACACTAGCAACACTACATTTATTTGCAGCATACTATAAGAGTAAAGCAGGAGAACCATTAACTTGCATTAGTTTGTGTTACCATTTCTGCTATTATGCCCAAGTTTATTTCACTTGATCTGGAATATCTCAAACACGTTTATTACTATTGCAAAAAATTTCCAGTTTTTATGAAATATACTTTACTGTAAAGGATGACTGGAGCTTTTTTCCTACAAGCGATAGGAAAAGTCCATATGACAGAATTGGCAGCATGTGCTAGCCTTCAGACATCTTTTACTGGGCAAATTTTAACACTGTTTCAACTTTTTTCATAAGCAAATATTAAACATATTCATTTTTTCTTCATCTGAGTAGGAAATAAAAGCGCAGAATCTACTGGATGCATGACTGTCTACATCAAGAACTGTTAATGGTTTCAAAAGCCATCAAGTGAGCTGAACACATGCAGACTTTCTGTGATGTACAGTAAAGTTACTATGATGCTGGAAAATGTCCCTTGAATACCAGATCCTGTTTGTTCTAGATTCTTCATGTCATTGCAGTGTAAAACAATGAGTGGTATGTAGGGTGCATACTGGTGTCCACCTGTACATGGTATTGTTTTGTTAACTTCACATTATTCTGAGGGCTCTGTTGATTTTGTTTGGCCAACAAAATGAGATGATTATTAGGCTTTCTTTAATCATATTTTTTGTCATTGTTCACTCCCTACACCCTTGCCACCACTGCTCATGAATATAAACTGAAGGATGAGTTCATTAGGAAAGTGGAAGTAAGCTCTGAATATTTTAAGAAAATTCAGAATTATCTGAGGTAATGAAATAACACTGGTTGTCGTATTAAAATTACTATGGCATTACACACACGCACACATGTATTTTTGTGTTCGATTTAGAGTTGGAAGTGATGAACATGACAGTTTTTGTGGATCAGTTAAGATGGTGTACATTACTGGTTGCATAACTAACTTTCACTTAAAACGTCATTTTTATCTTATTAGGCTGAACACCTTTGTTTTTTGGCCCAGCATTACCTGTGGAATTGCTGAACTTTACCAGAATTTCTGTAGTAATTATGCCAAAGGAATTCCATTGGGTCCAAAGTTTTACCATTTTTTTTTCTTTCTATCTATGGTAACTTGTAAAGTATCATAGATACAGTAGGCCCCTAAACTATTGGGATAAGAGCATTTTTGTATATGGTGTTCAACTGAGGGAAAATTGTGGTAATGAAATGTAAAATACTTTATATCCTCTAATACATATTTTCAAGTGTTTGTACTTCTGTTTGTTACTCTTTCATGGCCAAACCATAGCACCTAGAGGCCCCAAATTTTGGGTGTAGGTACTTCAGAATCTGGGCTACTTACAAATAAAAATTATTTTCAAAAGTGGATGTTGCACATCTTTTCAGGGTCAGTGCCCTTGTACAAAAGGGGTTATATAACTCCCTTATTAATGGAAGTTGATACAAAACATTTTTATGTATTTCATTTGATCCATTACCAATTGTATTTTTAAAAAATGGAGCCAGACATGACTAATAGTAGGGAATTCTTGTGACATTGGTTGAGTTGATGTGGAAGGAGCCTGACTAATGCTTCAAAATTATGGTCCTTTCTCAGCTTCTGATTCAAATATGCTTGCTCTAGAATAGAATTAGCTTAGTATTGTGAGTAGGATTGTCAACATTCTTTACACCCGTGGTTCAAATTCTATGTGACAGCTGAATGCAAATTAATTTTTTTCTAATGTTTTGTATTTTATTTTTCTATTATCAACATATATTTATAAAGAACTTTAAATAAATAAATTCTACTAAAATTTTAGCAGATTAAAGAATACAGACAAGGTTGATGCTGTGAGTTCTTCAGCAATGCCATATGATTGCCTTTTGTTCTGTATATTACAAGTACTGTTATACTTAACAGATAAGAAATGGGTAAAGCTGTTTGGTGTTGTTATAAGCATGAATCCTACAGGTACACCAAAAATGGTTCTTATTAATTCTAATATACATGTGAATAAGATTAATTGTAACAACTCTGTTTTATGTAAATACCATTGACAGCATCACGGGGTTAAAAAGCCAGCAAAATACCAATTACCCATTTTCAAAAATACTTATGGTATCTGGACATTGGCTGATCAGTAGGGAAACTTATTAAATGAGAACAGCATTCAAAATTCTCCTATTTTGATTAAAACTGGGGGGCACGATGGATAGGTGGTATGCTGCTGAGATAACAATTTTTCATACATAATCTGTAGAAGCATAAAGTTGACTGAAGAATCCTTTTAACCGGCACACTTCTCAGGCTCGCTCATTTGTTATTGGAAAGAATTGTTTTGTCAGTCTTTAGGGAAGACTCATGAAGTCTGAAATTAACCCTTTGTACACATCACATTAATAATTCTTTTTTCAAATAGTAACATTAAATTAGCAGTAAAATAATATAGATTTTCTCCCAACAAATCAAATCCTATTTGGATGTTTACTTTTTTTAAAGGGACTGCTAGAATCTGTTAGATTAGGAATAGCAAAGTATGGGATATTTTAAAAATTAAGTTAAATTTAATATTACTAAAATTTCAAGAACATCTACATTTTTGGAGCTATTGGCACAGGCATAGTAAAGTGCTTAACTACTTTGCCTTCAGTTTCCATTCACATCTGATTTCATCTGGGAATCTTGAACAATGGCTTTGTACTCAAAACTAATAAATCGTCACGGCTCTTTAGAAAATTTTTTATCACTAAATAAACACCAGCAGCAGCATTGTTGTCTTTGTTGTTGTTTTTAATGTTAATATAAAGAAAAAGAAAAACAATAGTTCAAACAATGAGAAAAATGTGAAGAACAAAACATGGAATGTCTGTATTCTTTATAATTAGTAATTGCTCATAAATGGTGTGGGAATCAGACTGGGTTTTCTGACCTGATTTGGGGATTTATAAATAAGAAAGATACTTGTCAGAAATTCACAATGGAAAAAAAAAACAGCATCTACAAATGTACAATTTTTTTCAAAATTAAATCTCTTTTCAAGATTTCTGAGTCTTAATAATAATTTTGAATATGTAAAATTTATTTTGATATTTTTAATTTTGTGGCAGAGCCTTTTTTTTAGACTGTCAGTAAATGTAACATTTAGAAGTTTGTACTTTTTTTTAAATATACTAATTAATGTTGTGTTATAAAGGTAAGATTAGTGTAAAGAAAATAAGATATGTTTTTATAAAAAGTTGTAGAGAAATAATTAACTGGTTTTAGATTGATAAATCCAAATGTGGATAAAAATTACTGGTTTGTAGATTTGCTAAAAAAAAAAAAATGTTTCCAAAATGTATTTATTATCATCCAGTAAACTGCATGATTTGGATCTTTATTTAATGATAAATATTCATATTACAATAGACTTAGACCAATAAACTTTCGTTACAAGAGGAACAGCAGCATCAGATTTTTACTATTTTAATGATCATCTTAGTTTATAGAGATTTTTTGTTTGTTTATTTTTTTCACATTAAAACTATATTCTGGATATCTCAGAATTAATTAAATACTTTGAAGCAGCTGTACACACAATCCAAATCTGGTTTTTATCTGCCAATAATTTAGAAAACTTCCATACTGCAGCATTACTAAAACTCACGATTAAGTTTTGCTCTTGTTAACTGCTTCCATATGTTTAGCTATCAAATAAATTTGGCAGATCAAGTAAAATCTTTTTTAAAAAGTATGACAGCCAAAGATTAACCTTTGATTTGCTTTTGAAGATTGGCAGACATTTAACTGACTTGTAGGCAGTTGAGTTTTTTTTTAGTGTTGCATTGTGAATGCTTTCTAAGTTATTGGCAGATAGAAAACAGATTTAGATTGCATCCACTGCTACTGTAATAGAAGTTTTTAAAAATCATCATTGTTGGTTTCGCATATGTAAGAAATTAAAAAAAAAAAGAAATTATGAATCAAAGAGTATCTACTGTTTCAATCTCCTAATATGGTGGTCATATTAATTTTTTAAAAAAAATTGGTATATAATGTCTTACAACAATAATGTAAAGAGTAAATTTTGTGGTTAATGTATCAAAATTCTTATTAGTTATTAAGATGCATAATTAATTACAGATGTTGCTTTTATAGAGTTATGAAACAGAGTTAGTAGCAAGTTTATAATTGCTCAAACTTTGTTCACTTTAATCATTTGTTTACACACTGCTTTGAATATTGAATATTCCCAAATAGTGTTCTGTCATATTTCTGATTTGTTCTGAAATATATAATGTTTTCTTGTAGGCCAGCTTATCAAGATTATGGCTCAAATACAATGTACACCCCTGTATCTGGAACTTATTATCAAACAGCAGGAAATCAGGTATGTTTTGTTATTTTTTAATGAAACATATATATGCAATCTTTATAGCATTTGCTGTGATTTGTCTGTTTTTTGTAAGAAAAATCGATGTGTTCATCAGACTGATTAATCTAAGGAAATTTTCTTTTTTAAAATGATTTTCTATATGAACATATTTTTCAGCTATATTTTTGGTCTAACTTGAAAACAAAAATACTGCTTAAAAAATCTGAGAAATGAGAAGAAAGATGTAATGCAGTCTTTCTTTGATAAGTGCTACAAGATTTCAAAACTATTATATTACTTTTCCTTAAAAATAAAAATAAAAGGTTCTAGAAGTGTTTCAAGGGATTTTTGAAAAGAAAATATTAAACACTGTACAGCAGTAATGATCAACATTTGGGATTTGATAATTTTATGATAGTATTGTTTCCTACTTTTACCAACTCCCCATACAGTGTCAGTTATTTTTGACAGGTTTCTGCAAACATTACCCACTTGCAAAGTATCCAGGGACAGATTATTACCCATCCTGGTGGCACATATGTAATCCACAGTGGTACAATGGATGGTGAAGGAACTCCACTTGGTCATACAACAAGGGCATCTCCAGCTACAGTGAGTCTTCAAATATTTTTTTTTCTTATTTTGGAAGTCCCTCATTTCTCTTAAAACATTTTTATGTATCTAGGACTGGCCAGTGGTGTTTGTAACTCACTCCTATTTGTTACAACTTGTATTGATATTTTTCCAAATCTGGATATTTTCATTAAAATGCTAATAATTAACACCTACTACTAAAATGTCATGAGAAAATCTGGGACCTGGCCATGCATTATAAAGGTTAATAAAATCTCCAAAAGGCTTTCAGTTCAATCTAAAACAATCTCTGAGGAAAAACTTCATGGAAGCATAATTTGTAGCTAGGCATTTCTGAATTCAAAAAATGTATGTATATATTATTTTCCTTAGGTTTATATTCCCATATCAAATGTATCTAATTTCTTGGTTTTTTTTTTTACGTTTTTCTCAAGAATGCTTTTGATTTTAAAGCAAAAAAGCCTTTACAAATTGGCCAAATTCTTGGGAGATTTAACTTCTCTACTATTAACATAAAACTTTATCCATGTGTTCTTGAACTTCTGAAGAACTTTTCAAGTCATATCTGGTTTGTTTCTAAACATGGAGTTTGACATTTATATTTTATAGAACTTTTAGGAATGGGATTTCCAGACAAAGTTGCTTTTTTCCAGTATTTCAGACTTTGAGACAACTTTTCCTCCTTTAAACACTGCTAATGTCATTTGTTTTTACCATATTCATGTTTCTGAGTATTTTGTTGTACGAGGTCTGACCAAAAAGAAACCAAACTTTTTAAAAAACAAATTTATTGCTTTACTTACAATTTAATCAGACTTGTCTCCTTCAAAATAGTTCCCTCCACTGTTGATACACCGCTCCAAATGTTTTTTCTAGTTTTGGAACACATCCTGGAACATATTTTCAGGGATAGTGCATAGTTCTCGTAGCGAATTTTCTTTGATCTCTTCTATTGTCTGAAATCGGTGACCTTTCAGGGTGGATTTCAACTTTGGGAACAAAAAAAAGTCCGCAGGGGCCATATCCGGAGAGTAGGGCGGCTGGGGGGGGGGTGAGAGTCGTCTCGTGCTTTGCCAAAAAGTCACGGATAAGGAGTGACGCGTAAGCAGGTGCGTTGTTGTGGTGCAGCATCCAGATTTTGTTTTTCCATGCCTCAGGACATCCAAGTAAAACTCTTTATTGATCATCTGACCATGTGGAACAAACTCATGATGAACAACGCCCTTCCAATCAAAAAAGACGATCAACATCACCTTCACATTTGAGCAACTCTGACGTGCTTTTTTTGGTCGCGGCAATGATGACCCAACCCACTGCGACAACTGCCTTTTTGTTTTGTCATCGTAGCCATACACCCACGTTTCGTCATCTGTTATGACACTTTTCAGAAAGATTTCATCAGCATTCGAACAATCAAAGAGCTCCTGACGAACTGTACTCGGTTCTCTTTTTGTTCATCTGTCAGCAGACACTGCACAAATTTTGCAGCTACATGATGCATGTTCAATTTTTCTTTTAAAATCATGTGGCACGAACTTTTACAAATTCTTACTTCATAGGAAACTTCACAGACAGTCAGGCGACAGTTTCCATGGATCACAGCACAAACTTTCTCAGTGTGATCGTCGTCTGTTGTCGTGGAAGGTTGTCCAGTCTCATCTTGTGGATTTTGGCCCTTGCAAACTGTACAGCTTTAATTGTTATTAAAAAGCTCTTCTGAAAGCATTTGGTCAGTTCTGCTAATTCATACAAAATATCATTTAATGCAATTATAGTAATATGGTAATCAGTGTTAGAGAGCTTCAAGCAGTACTTCACTATTGGGTCATTAATTTCTTAGATTTCATGTTCAAAGTATCTAAGAAGGGTCTCCTAATTGTGCATCAAAAGGTTTTATAGATAGCCAAGTCATTTTATTTAGAGGTTTGAACAATACAGTCTCAATTCTGTGACATGTGCCATTTCCTCAAGTTGTCCACTTCAGAGTGAGGATCAGCAGAAGACTGTATAAATGATGTTCAAAAGTTTCTGTTTCCTTCTTCGGTATTTTTTCCAGACATAGATTAATCCCAAATCTTCTCACTGGGGCACACATTGTTGTTCTATTAAATGTGGGATACACTGCTTGTGCTGTGTGGCAACACCATTGTTTTTCCCTAGTATGACAGAAGCACCATCTGAAGTGAACATCACCATTTTCATAATGTTCAGCTTATTCAGAGCTTAGAAATCTTTGATAGCAGCTGTAATAGCTTGTTCATTGCAAGCAGATAAGTTAATAATTTCTCCATACACTGTTGCATTGCAGATGCTGCATCTCTGAACTTAAAGTAAATTATAAGCATCTTATTAACAGAAATAACTGCATTCATCAATAATAGTTTATGATGTGAAAACAGGTGAAAACATAGTTTGTGCTATGTCAACTCTCTGGTAAATTCAAATACTTTGCCTTGTGATCATGTATATTTTGCACAACATTCATGGAGCTGTTCATATGTACTGTAGGTAGAAATTGTCTTTGAGAACTTTTACTTCATCTGGTTTTGAATGTTGTATTTCCCTCAGTTTCAGTCTTCTATCTGTTATTAGTGGTTTCTAATAGAATACTTTGCAAGTCAAATTCCAGTTGGTGAGAATTTATTCTTCTAAAAAAATTTACGGCAGATTCATTACCCTTGCTTAATAAATGCCTCTTCATGTAGTCCAACTTCTATCCATCTTCCCATTTCTCTCCAGAGAAGTTGCTGGATGTTCTAGCTTCAGCACAAATTTTGCAGATTAAACCCACATCAGCACTGTACTGGATTATTTCCTTCAGTTGTACACAAATCTTGCATCTTAATTCTTGAGATCATGTTTCCACTCCTTCGAATGTGATGCAGCATTTCTTCTTAGGATTTGCCTCTTTGTTGGTTGATGCTGTTTGCCTTCATTTAATTAAACATGGCTGTTGAAGGGTTACACTTTTGTTGAATAGAATCTCTACAACAAATAATTAAAATCAGTAATAATTGTTTAAATTCTACATTAAACTGACCTTTTACTCAATTACTGTATGCAAGACTTTACCAATACAAATGATATTTAACCATCCTACAGTTTCTTTTTTTTTTTCTATCCAAAAATACCAAATACTGAGTCCCAACTCAACCACTCTATGATCAATGAACTTTAACAGTGTAAACATTACTTGAAAATTGATTTTAAAAATATGATCAAGAGAGTGGACACACAAATGAACACACACACATCCTTTTAATAATGCACTGCTGATATACAATTATACATGACAACATGAAAGAACTTTTCTATTATCTATCTATATATTTTCATTCATTCTATGCATTCAGAATAAAGACCATTTTTGCATGTTGCTATATGTTTGATGTAAAGAAAGCAATTGGAACAGGTTATACCACTACCATGTTGGATAAGGTTGTTATACATATGTACATAATTTCTCCTTATTTCTCAAATTAAATGCAATTTAACTAACTAGTACTATACAACATTCATATAACAACCTTCATAGGCCTACTTAATCCAACAAAATCTCACTTTACCAAGCTGAAACACATTTGAACTTAATTGAATTCAAATCTACTAATTAGTTCATCAGTTGACATTCTGCCCTACTAGATCCACTTTAGCTAATAAATGCTACTCCTGAGTGTCTATCAGTTAAATAAGGTTGTCTAAAGTTGGGTATTCTGTGTAAAATGGCTGTGAAAATGCACAGAGACACTCTGCTGCAAAACTAAAGGAATTAGCATTGCTTCCTGTAACATAGCACATAATGACATAGCCAATTACTTTTACCAGTAAATAACACATCTATTATAAGTGTAAATAATATTAATCATACCGATAACTAGTGTGAAAATCAAGAAAGTAGCAACCACGTTCCACATTGCAATTGCCTCACAACCACGTATCCTTCTCTATCTTAGTTTTCCAGCATGAAGAGCGTTATCAGCACCAGTCCATCAAATATGGAGCAAAATTCAAATTATTATCCCCTGCTACTATCACATTGAAGTCCTACCATTTTGACAAAAGTTTCTTTGATTGAACCTACCAAGATCAAAACAAGTTGTCCTCACTGAGGATGTACACTGCTGGAATAATTAGGTGCAGCACTTTGATGGACTGCCATGTGACTGTGCAGGCACATAACTAAGAGGGAACATTGATCAGAACGACTGTTTGGTGTATACATTGTGTGATTTAAGGTTTCTATTTGTTACAGACATCATTGAGAATCTTTTATAAATGTTTTTAAAAATCTATCTTACCACCATTGTGTATTTCTTTCAATTTTACTTTGCCTTTTCTTAAAGATTTTCTTTGAAGACGAAGTAATCACATCTTTTGGAAACAATTCAGCAACAAAAGCACAGGTGAGGGCTGTTCCTGTTTTACTCCCCCCCCCCCAAACCGGAAGGCAGGCTTTATTTAGCTTAGTATAATAAAAGCAAGGAGTAAGAAAGGCATTATGACTTACACAAGGCCTCCAGGTTTTAGATATTTGAGTTTTAAACTGACACTGTCAGTATTGAAAACTTTGATGTTCAGCCGCAACCTTGTTACTAAAGAAGTATTTTATACTATTGACAGAGCTCTAAGATTTATCAGTTTATAGCATCTACCTTTGTATGTTTTCTTTTGATATGTAATCCCATCTTTACAAATGAATTTTCAAAGCCTCTAACATTTTAAAATGTCTCAATAAAATCCTTTTTCAGATGTTTGTACACACTGCTTAAACACTTAGAATTCTCAGGAAATTTAAACTCAAATGAATTAGATAAAGATGCCATTGATAAAAAAGGTAATAAATTTAATATATGTTTTATAAAATGCTATATGAGACTATTCCAAATTTATCTGTTAAGAGTAGTAGTTCTACTTTATACGTAATTTGATCTATACAGAAAAATCTTTAACAATTATGTAATGCAAATTTGCAGATTTATTGTATGTTGAATTGTTAAGCCATGTATTTGTTTAAGGCATTACATTTACATTCTTCAAAATCTGCATTTTCTGTTTAATATATTGCTTACTATATGTCACAGTGTTATTTTCATTTTAGAGATTTATCATATCACTAATGGTGATAATATAGTAAATTTTGACTTTTACATTTAAATTACATTCAGTTAATTAAAACTTAACAGGAACTGTAGATAGATCTTACAAAATTAAGTTTTACTGAAATCGGTGAAACATTGCTTTAATATGCATTAATTTGTGATGTTATGGTGTGTTTTTTTTTTCTTTTTTTAAGTTAGAAAGCTCGGTCCTGGTTATGCTTCTTGCAGCTTTACTCTAAACTTTTGTTTTTTGTGGAGTTTGAAGACTTTTGAAGTGTCTCAGTTTCTGTGTACACTGAAACTTCTGCTGGCAAAATGCTTCTCTTTTTGGTTGGAAGTATCAACTGTTAGTGAAACACTGGTACTGCATAAGTGGAGTATCTTCTCTCCTCTCTTTTTTGAAAAGAAAAGTAATCAAATAGAACACACTATCTTCCCATGGTTAGAGACCATTTGAAAAAAATGATCTTTTATTTTATGTAGACTGATGTTTATTCTGGAAAGATTATGAAAGCAAATATCTTCACAAATTATTTAAAAATAAATAGATAGAAACTGAAAGGAGAGGAGGAATTTGTGAAACATGAAACTGGTTTTTAATGGAACTCTGTTTTGCTGAGATCTACAGAACCTGTAATCATTATTAATTGTTGTTTTTCTTTTACTGTCAAATTAAATCTAACACTATTTCATTTATTTTGCTTGTGTTGTTTTTCTGTGTTGGGGTTTTTGCTTTATTTTTTAAAACTTATTTTATGTTTCTTCCACTAGTTCATCTGTTTGCCACTATTTAGTCTGGAAACATTCTTTAAAATAATAGGGTTGGTAGACAGGCAATTTTTTAATAAAAAAAATTATTATATTTTACAAAACCCAATATAATAGAAATCAAATTTTCTTGTTAGATTTAAAACAGTTAAGAGTAAAATAGGATTTTGACTATTTAAAAGGCAAAGGATTTTGCTTTGTCCTTTGTAAAAAAAAATTTCTTTTACATGCACTAAAAAGATACATGTACTTGTATAATAATTTGATAGCTCTGTTTAAACTCAGTCAAAATCTTATATTTTTATCGATGAAAAATATCTGTAATTATAGGTATAATTTGTGTGGATGATTTTCAACAACAAAAAAACATTGAATTTGAAAACAACTCTTTTTTTTTTATGTACTTCCTCTCTTAGAAAGTAAAATGGGTTTTTCCGAAAATACAGAATTATTGTTGCTTTGGCCATTTTAAGTGTACACACTGGCTTTTTTCTTGGACATTTTGTATCAGCGTACACTGTTGATAAAGTCTAAAATAATTAGATTTTATCACTGATTTTCTTATGTTATACAACTGTAAGAAAACTGTTGTTGCCATTAGTTTATTCAAAATAATCAACATGGTTGTGAAAAAGCATGATACAGACCTTTTAAATGAATGAAGGTTAATTTTTATTTAATGCAAAATTATTTTATGCAAATAGCTAAATTTTCCAGGTCTTAATGATTGTCTCCTGATTTTAAACACACTTTTTATTTAAAAAAAAAAGGTTCTTTTTTCTCATTTCATATTCATTAAAAATATTAAGTTGGACTGAAAACAACCAAAAAAAAAATGTGTGGAATTATTAACAGATGTATGGGTGATGTAATGGTCTGATGGTTAAACTCCTGGACTGCTGAGGTTGGAGGCCTAAGTATGATTCCCATAAAAAAAAGTGTCACATTTGGCAGTTGTTTCTTTGTGAATTAATTGCATCTTTTCAACTTATACCAGGTTAATGGAAGAAAAAAAATATTTTACATATTTTTGCATTTTGCAGTATATATATATATATATATATATATATATTAGCCTTTTTACCCCAAACAAATATTATGATTACTAACTAATTTATTATCTTTGATAGGTATCTGCCATTTCATCACAAACCCGTTTTGATGACTTCCAGTTGCAGTTTTATTTATATGTGAAATGTTTTCATCTTATCTGCTAACTCCACTTCCTTTCACAAAATGAAGGATGCTAGATAATTTTTTTTCTTTTAATTTGGTGTAGCAAATTAGATTATGGCAGTGACATTATTGCAACCCATACTGGTCATTGGTAGACTATTGAAAAACTGCTATGGTCAAGGAACTGAGGTACCTCCCTGCCACAGTTTTTTTGCTGGTTCTTGCATCTGTTTCCTTCAACATCTAAAAATAAAGGATTCTTTTAGGGACTTTCCTTATGTCATCCAGGGAGGGAGTGGCTGGAGAGGAGGATCTGGGATCCTGTCGCCACCATTGCTCCCCTGGTGTCTTCCAACACTGATACTTTCGTTTTTAAACAAATTATTCAGTTTTCATTGTGTTTGTTAACACGAAAATGTCAATCAGATGTTGTTTTAATATTCGTAGGATATCTGCACTCGATTTTTTGATTAAAAATATTACTTTAACAAAAAAAATACAAATTATAATCAGAAACAAAGCAAATGCTTAAACCTTACTTTGGTCTTGGTATAATTGCACTTAAAATTTTAAAAAATCATTATTTTAAGGGTACAATGGTTTGGACCAGTGCTGTAAATGTGATTCAGGCTTGGATTTAAAAAGTATTAATTTATATGACCTGTAGTTGTTAAGTTGAATTTCTGAAATATTTCTCATCATGCATTTGTTTGATTGATTTAAAAATCACTATAGGATTTTTATTTTGAATTATGCCATAGCACTTTATTTAATTAGATTATGGATTTTTTGTTTGATTGTTTATTTGTTTTACCCATGTGTTGGGTCAGATGGCTATGTGCATAGCATGCCATTTTGTCATGGACCCAGTAAGGTTTGGTGACTTCCTACAGCATGGTTTCTTCTCTGTATCAGTCAACCTATGTTTTCCTTCAGGCATTCCAGTTTCTTCTTACAGTTAAACGGGGGAATTCTAGTAGGAATTTACTGGATACATGTGATGGAGGTCCTATGGGTAACCTTTTGTCTGGATTATACCTCCCCACTCAAGAGCCTGCAACTATACTTAGATAACTTGTTAGCTTGCCAAGGCTGATGCCCCACACTTTACTCTTCTAACTCGCATTGTGAGATATCCTTAAAGTCTGGACAGGGGATTGCAAAGAAAAGAAAAAGACCAAAATGTCGATAGAGGAACAATTTTGAAAAATTGTAGAAAAATAATAATTTTCAGAACTATTCCATTATAAGAAATAAAATAATTTGCAAATTACAGTGACTACACATTTTAATTAATATATAGCAGTAAAGCATAAAGAGAATTCTTCAGTTTAATAAAAAAAAAATAATAAAACTTATGTTTTTGGATGTGCATGGACATTCCAATTAATTTTTAATTTGGTGTAATTCAAAAGGAGGGGGGGGATTCCCAAGCATGTAAATCTAGAGTAAGTATTTGCCTGAGAGAATTCGCTGAAAACCATTATTTAATTTACATGGTAAAACATGCAGGAGTATCTCTGATTAATTATGTAAAAGAATAATTCAAACAGATTTTTAGAGAAGGGAAAATTTAATCTCAGGATTACAAGGAAAAGGATATGTACAAAAGATGACAGGGAATGATATAAATATTCTTTCTGTGGTCAGTTAAAAAAAAAAAAAAAGTTTTTAATTATTTTTTTCAAAATTTCCCAAATCTGACTTTTTTTAAAATCTTTTTCATTTATAGTCAGTGTCTGCTGAATTGGGGTTTTAATATCTTTTACTAGGACGATTCTCATTAATTCCACAGTGACAAAACAAATGTAAACTAAGCTAATAGAAAAAGTGAGAAGTGATCTGCATTAACGTTAGTCTGTTCACTCATCAGAGTTGAAATTCATCCTTGTTTTTCAGGTGGTTGCTACATAATAGGAACCAAGTAAAATGTGTACTAACTGAAAAAGGCGCAATCTATCTATCAGTTTTTCTTTTTGTTTATACCATATCGTATTCATGGATGGCATTTTTGAAGTTGAATATAATGTTTTGCATAACAAATATGTGAAAAGCAAACTTGAGCTTCATCTGGGTGTTTGTTTCAGTCTATATCTTTAAGTGATTTATGCAAACTTACGCAAATTGCCCAAATATTCTTCATTTGTCATTTTTATTTAAATAACTTTGTTATAATTTTTGTTGAAGAACTTTAAAGGGAGGTAATTTTATAAGCATTTTTGATATGAAAATTTTCCAACATTAAAATTAATTTAAAGGAGGAGGTAAAAAAAGACCAGATTTTTTATTTACTGTTTTTCTTCTAAAAATAACTATCAGCAGGTTTTATAGTCCATTTAACTTTATTTTCTTTTAATAGGATAAATAGTAAGTTTAAATGATGGTGGAATTGACAGATAAAAAACATCTTTATAGTGTGTGTGTGTGTGTGTGTGTGTGTGTGTGTGTGTGTGTGCACAGCTGTGATTTACATGAATTTTTTTCACTTGATATAAAACTCCTGAATGAGAATAAAAAGTAAATTAATTAAATTAGATGCATCCGATGAATCTAAAGAGATCAAAAGGGGAAAGTTTATTTTTCAAATTTTTAGAAATTCTCAGAAAACTCTCTAAGTAATGGGAGATGCTTTAAAACTAGACTTTATAACTGTTAAAAAGATTTTTTTTGAAACAGTAACCTGTCCATTTATAAAAATTCAAAATATCTACTGAAAATAAAAGACTACTTAGGGGAAAAATCTATATCTCTTAGTTTTTTAAAGCTGAATATTTATAGTATCTCAGTAAACTGCATCTACATCGAGCACTGGATTACTTGTTTTCTTCATGAAGACTAAGAGTTAGCTTGCATCTTGGGGCATGTCTGCATTTATTAACAGTTAAGGAACATAACCACTGATTTAAAGATTTGATTATTTTTTTTTACTTAAATACTATCAGTGCAAAAAAAATTTAAAAAGAACAACTGTGTTGCTGTTTTCTCTATTTTTAAACCTATTAACCCTAGTCCTGCCAGTACTCTATATTGACCCCCTTCAGCAATTACTTGGCATGCTGGTCGTCCATGAAGTGATTCCCAAACTGGTATTGCACTACAGGCAGGACTATGGTTAAGATTAGCTTTCCTGGTTGGCATCTATGTTTTTAGCTAAGCTGATTAAAACTAACTGCCAGAAATCAGTCTACAATAGGCAGGATTAGGGTTAAATACAGTGTTGTAGAATTTTTCTTGTTTAAAAATGCACAACTCACACAGACAGTTTTGTTTTCTGTGGCTGAATTAATTTGTTTTGTCATGTCAAATGTATTTTCATTATTTTTTAAAATTTTGATACTTATTTTCATTAAAAAATTATACTTATGACAACATTTATGAATTTTAAATGTCAGTTTATTATACATATTTTAAATGATGTAATAGGAAATAATGCCTTTGATGAAACCGTGTCCTTTCAGAACAACTTAGCTTGAAGTACTTAAGTGCTGTAAACAATTGAGCACTACCAGTTAATTATAGCATAACATTACTGTATTTTTATCATTTGTTACTCTCAAAATATAGCAGACAATAGATATGTTTTACTTGTTGTTTTTTTTTTTCTATTAGCATGAAATGATAAGGTGATACTGGAATAATGCACTTAAAAATGAATTTCTAAAAAAATACTTTTTGATTATACTCAGATCTTTTAATTAAAGACCAACATGTAAGTGGAAATTCTGTCTATCATTTGCTATAGAGAATTTTGTTTTTTCTCTCTGCTGGCTATCAGGGTTGATATGGAATTTAGTCCACTATAAACATTTTGAATACTACTGTATGTAGTCTGTTTTGACTGGTTGTTTATTAAAACCCTATATGCTGCTATTAATACTTAAAGAAAGGCATTAATATAGTGAAATATTGTTGCAGATGCAATGCCTAAGTAAAGAGAAAATGAAGTTCGATAAATCATTAAATTTCTTATATAATAATAATAGAAATTTTTGTTTTGTTATTTTTCTGTACAGGCCTGAAGTAATATATATTTAATATAGTTAGTTTACTGGTTTTGCTTAATGCCTTCCGGGTTTGGGGATATTAAAAGTAACAGGAACAGCTCTGTTGTATCTCTCTCTCTCTCTCTCTCTCAATCACACACACACACTTTTAACAACTTAGATTTATTATGTTATTTTATTATCATTCAGTTTTAGTTTTGTTAAGATTTTACATTTCATTATAGATAAATATTCACTTCTGACTATTTTATTATGCTTATCTTAGCAGTGACTAGTCATTTATTATTGCCACTTTCATTTCTTTTTCATTATGTACAACTTAATACAACTTAGTTCTTTTCAAAATTATTTTTAGTTTTAATGTATTATTAGTATTAAGATGTAGCATTAATTAATAAGTATTTTAATCTGGTTAGTCTAGACTGCTGTTGTATTTGTATTATAGTGCATATGGCATTAAAATGTCTTTCTTAGCATACAAGATTGTGACTAGTTAAACATGAAATAAAAGAGTTCCATGGGTCTTTATCTTCTAAACTTTAAAACAGTGAAATGCATGATAAGAGCAGTTTCTAGTGGAGTATTATTTAAAGCAAACACTTACACATATTAGCCTTCTGATTAAACACATTTTATAAGCAGTAATTTAGAGTTTTCTTTGGATTTTCTAATTCTAGTTAACCAATGTTTTTTTTGTGATGCATGAGGGTGGAAAGGTAAAGCACTTTCCTCAACCAAACTATGTTTTCATACATGTCTATTATTGGTTATTTCTTCTGCTTCAGGACATTGTGAGTAGAGAATGTAGTGCAAGTGGCAAAAGAAAGTTTTCTTTGGACACTGATATTGAAATCTGATGAAGAGCAAGCATTACTAGAGCTTTCTTAGATATCCAAAAGTTTTGTTTGTTTATGGCTGTGTTGGTCTGAGCATGCTTTTGATTGTCACAAGCTGTAATATTATTCTAAATATCACATTTATAAATGTCACTTTCAAAATAATGTATAAAGATCCAAGATAGAGACTGATCTAATGCCCTTAATGATTAACATTTAACATTTTGCTTTGGGAATCTTTTTTTTTGTTGTTGTTGTTTAAAGAAGATATTTATGTTACATTAAGATGTTACTGAAACCTGTTGTCTTGGCATTCTAATCTATTTTTGTTACAACAACAATTGGTATATTCCTTCTATTAGGTTCAGTGGCTGCTTGATAACTATGAAACAGCAGAAGGGGTGAGTCTTCCTCGGAGCACTCTTTATAATCACTACCTTCGACATTGTCAAGAGCAGAATTTAGATCCAATGAATCCAGCTTCATTTGGAAAGTTAATTCGTTCAGTATTTTTGGGCCTTCGAACAAGAAGACTTGGAACAAGGTAAGATCCATTCTATTTTAAACTAATACAAGTTTGTGCTAGGATATAGTATATTACATGATAATGTTTTAGGGTGCAGTTAATTTAGACTTGAAGAAAATTTGAACTATGTAGAATATATATGTGAAAGTCACCTATCAGAATTATCAAAATGAAGATTTGTTTATTTTTTATTGAAATTGAGAAAGATTTTTAGTATCTCAAAAAAAACTAATGTTGTTAGCTATTATTTTTTGTAATATTTGTTGTGAAATTGGTTTTTATCTACAGAAATTATCTTTTGAAAAATGAACATACATATTGTGATGAATTGGACAGCATTTTGATACAGTAAATTTAGTTATCTTTTTTAGGCAAAGATATAATCTAGAAATCTTTTCCATGTGTTCAGCTGAATGTTCTAAAGTATGGAAAGGTAAATCTATTGCCTCCTTCTTTACACATGTGTTCCAGATAAATTACAGATTTGTGTAGTAATGGTAAGTATGGCATGATATTGGTGCAATAGTAGCATGGTGTTTCTTATTGTGCCACCAACATATCCTACCATATGGCTTTATGCCACTAAATATTCTAAACCAATGTTTGCCAAACTGGTATATGTGTATTCAGATGGATCAGCTTTGCTGGTCTTTTACACTAGCTCCCTGGATGGCAAGTTTCTTGCTGAACTCTCTACTAAGATATGAAGACTAGTGCATTTAGCAACAAAGTTAGCAAAATATTAGCAGTAATTCCATAAAAGTAAAGATTTTAAATTCCATTGTATGAATCCTTTGTTTCTTCATATCTTCAGGATGCTATACAGGTGTGGTATTCTTACTTGAGAAAGGATGTTGATTTATTACGAAGACTTAAGCATAGACTTGCAGTAATATTCATATGTCTCAAGCATTTGGAATACACTAAATAATTCAAAATACTAGGCCTATGATATCTGAATTTTAAACATTTAAAAAGAGACCAAATAGAATAATAATAATAAATGGATTCTGAACATGTGGATAGGAACAGATTTTTAATGATCTACAATTACTGGTAGTAGGGGACATAATTACAAATTAGTTAGGATTCTAGCATCACTAGATATCTGACTTTTTTTTTAGTAATAAAATTGAATTAACAGCAAAAGTAGTCTTAGATTGGTGGTACAGTCAAACCCATTTAATTACATATTGTTTTATTGCATAATATGGCATTATCCATAAATCTCAAAAACAATTATTTCCTAATTCTAAAATTACTGCTAAATCGCATGGTCCTTTTATTTGCATAAAAATTTTTTTAAGATACTAGCTAGAATATAGGTTCTGTGATTTATTTTTGGGAAGATGTTCATTATTTAAAGGGTTTTTTGTTTGTTAGGTCATTGTGCTTTAAAATTTTCGTTATTGTTTGTACATTGGATACACACTGACCTCAAATATAACAACAATGTAATTTTATTTGTTTTTTAAAAATTCATTTAGTTGTCTTTACTAAGATGGCTGATACTGATAATAAAATAAAAGAATAGATTTTACTATCACAATGCATTACATTTGGAATTTATTACATTTATACTCTGCTATTTAGTCAATGGTATTGTCTTAACTCTACCTTAGCTATCTGTTTAAAATCTTTTCTTTGTTTGGATTTGAAATTTTGGCACTATGAGATATAGCAAATGCAATGATCTATCTCTCACTAAAAGATGAGGTTGTGAAACTTTGACCAAAAACTTTCCCAGAGCAAGATTTCCAAGAGACCAGGATGTTTGCAGTCCCTGATGTCCAGGATATATTCCTAATGTACTGACATTATGATCATGTGGGAGTTCATCTCAACCCCAGATCACAATTGCTGTAGAACCAGAAAGGATATCAGTATGGAGGAGGCTTTGTTAGAGTGATTTAAAGTTGGCTGTTCCTGTAACCTAGTCAGAAGGACAATCACGCTTGAGCTGATGGAATGCAAACCACCATAGTTTACAAGAAAGCCTATGGTGATAAGGACAGAGATATTTAAGCAGCTGACAGATGGACTTAAACTGTGCTACTCTAATTGCCATGCATTTATCAACCTTGGACGTCTACAGCAAGATAGGACTCTACTACAAGGTGGGCCATACCCGATGGGACTTTTGCTCTGAAATCTAACCAATTCACTGGCAGTATGAAGGCAAACAAGAGTGAACTGTTGCATTGGTGTGCACCAACATGTTTGGGACTGACAACTAATACTCATGATAGGCAAGAGTAAAGAACTCAGATATTTCTATAATGCAAAGCTACCTGTGGACTATGATTACAACAAAACTGTGTAGCTGATAGCAGAGATCTTCATTCAGTTGCTAGTTGACAGCTGCACTTTCCAGTTATCTGATGATGACAAGAACCTTAAGAAAGTGAAGCTAAAATTTCTACCAACAGACACATCATAAATTATGCAACCTGGAGATTATCTAGAATTTGAAAGGTTATTACCAATTAGCAGTTGTCCACCAGATCATCAGCATAATTGACCGATAATGGATCCAAGACATGTCCTTCACTTCATCAAAATAGCCAAGAAAATTGCCTTCCTGAAGGTTGTGTACAAGTACAGGTGTATTTAAATAAAATAACAATGGTAATAATAACAATTTTATTTCATAGATAAGCATGTACATAAAATGTTGAATCAGTTAAATTTTAAGTGTGAATTTTGTTGTTTATGTTGTTTAAGAGTTACAGTTGGTCATATGTTTGACCAGCACTTTGTTTACCAATTATGGATCAATATGTAGGAGTTAATGTACTTTTTTATGAATTTTGACTTATTTGCAAACTTTTTAATTGCATAATTTTTTCTCACAAATATGATATGCAAATGAATGGAATTGATTGTTAATCATTTTAAGAATTGGATTGATAACCAATTCTCATCCCTTGGAGCCTTGTATAAGCCATGATGGTTTATATACATGAAAGGTTGATTTAACGTAGCTGAGAAATTTTTTTAGTTATTAGATTTATTTTAAAGTTTTTTACTTTAATTTCAGGGGTAATTCTAAATATCATTACTATGGCATTCGAATCAAAGCTAGTTCACCACTGAATCAGTTTACAGATGATCAAACTATGGCACTTCGACAGCAACCTGTATACCAGGGGAAAAAGTTAGTTATTTTTAATACTTTGAATTTATTAAAGCTAAGTAACCTACAAGGGAAAGAAATCAAGAAAAAAACTTTTCCAGATTTTTCTTTCCCACCTGGAAAATAAGATATTTTTTAGGTTTACATTAAAATTTTCAATAAACTTTTTGTGCATTTTAAGTGACAAATTTTAAAAAACAAAACAAAATAATATTTTTCTAGTTCTTCATCAAAAGTATTGTAGGGTTACTTGATATTAATAAACAATTACTTAAATCTTTATTAAGCTAAATTCTAATTTTAAGCAAATACAGGTGTAAAAAAAATAAGTTGAAACTATATAGCATTCAGACAATAAAGGGAGATAATCGAATAAATATAATTTTTGATTAGAAAATTTGTACTTCTAAGTGCATTGAGGTTCTGTTTTTAAAATACCATATTAGTAAGAAATAACTATAACAATTTTTGTTCAGTTTACATTGTTTTTGTTAGCTTTAACTAAAATTTACTCAAACAAGCCATTTTTCTTTTGATAGAATAAGGTTTTCTAATAGTAAAGTTGATGGTACAGAAGGTGGAGATAGTAATCATAGCAGCCATAATAGTGGACCACAAGATGCTCCTCAGACTCAGCAGCAACATCATCAGCAATTTCTTGGTGATGCCTCAGGAGCTATTCCAAATTTTGCAGCAGTAGATACATCTACACTACCGTTGCCAGATGGTGTGTTGATAGAGCACGTAAAGCTATTTGAAAAATTGTACCGAGAACATGCAGAGGTAAGTAAATTTATGATGAACTGCTTAGAAGAAGAAGATAAAATTAAATTTTGTTTTAGTTTACTCTGTGAACATTTTTTCACTTTATTTTGGTTTAACTGTTGCATGTTGCCAAGTTAGATAAAGGTTTCACCAAGTTTAAAAATGTTTAACATCAATATGTCATTGGAAATGTTTTAGAAAAAGGTTCTAAATAATTATCTGTAACTTTTATTGTACTATTTAGAGAAAGGAAATAGAGCATTTTTCTTTGATAATGTTTATTAGTAGAAAAAGATGTTGAGTTACAATTTTACATACAGTTTATAAACTAGTGTAAAAAAAAACTCTATAGATACTGGCTGGCCAACTCTCCAAAAAAAACAATAAAGAATCAAAGTAAAACAAGGAAATATCCCAATCTACAAACCTAAGTGGTTATCTGATATGTCACATGATCTGCTAGGCTTATCCATAAGCTGTATGTCTCTTTTCAACAACAGTCATGGCAAGAAAACAAATCATTAGTGACTTCACAGGATACATGCTGTAACTTTTTTTTTCTTCAACACAGTAGCTGTAATGATCAATTTGTCCATCAAGATAGTTTTCTGGATGTTTCTGCAGAGGCAACATTTGCAGAAAGCATCTGGAAAGAGCAAGCAGGTTATGACAGATCAAATGAGTAGACATGCAACATATTGTGATAAACCCACTTAAACAATGTATATTATAGGTTCCAATGAAGATCATGTATTCAGACCCTTCAGTGCAGAGAACAAGAAAATCTGCCTGTAGTGGTGCCTGATTGAGACTGGGAAATTAGCTAATGGAAGAAGGTTACATATTCTGACATTATATTTTTCCATATTTGCAACAGATGGAAAAAATACTGGTATGGCATGGCAAAGATCTCATGAAGTGATGAGTCCCACATGTATCATTCCAACAGACCAGAGTGCTGGAAAATAATGCCATAGTTCACAGTACATGAATGACAATTACCCTGACCAGCCCATTTTCCCTAATCTTAATCCCATTGAGCATCTGTGGGATGTTTTGAAAGGATACATAGGAGATATCCATAGCTACTTCCTTTTTTAGACCAACTGTACACACTGCACATGGATGAATTGTTAGAGATAAATAAGATGTTTTGTGGAATCCATGCCACAACTTGTTGAAAATTGTCTTTCAGGCCAAATGTGCTCCTGCCCACTGTTAAAGAAGGCCATTCACTCATTTTTAGACCGACCAGTGTACATGAGTGGTTTTTTAATTAAATTATGCATGCAGGTCGATTTCCAAATTGAAAGCACAATTTGAGATTTTTTTTTCTTTTTTTCCCTCAAATTCATTGGTTTTATGTCAGGTTTTTGTATAAGAGCTCTTTTTTCTTCAGGCAATTGTTGATGCTGTTGTAAATTTACAGTTTTCCTTGATTGAAGCACTTTGGCAAGGATTTTGGCGAAATCAAACACTTGAACAACAACAAACGTAAGGAATTTTATATAATACATATTGAAAATGACAAATTTAGCCTTTGTCAGTTACCTGGTTAGAATGAATTTACTATGACATCACCTGCAGGTATTTCTCACATACAAACACACACATGGTAGGCATAAACTTCCATACACTAATCAATTTATTATTATATTTAGTTGTATGTATATAGGCATATGACTTAGAAAATCCCATACAAATGAATAAATTTTAAAAATGTTCACTTTTGAACTTTTTTCAAACAATACTTTTTTCATTGAAATATCCTTTAAATTTGATGAATTATTTTATTGGTGAGTTCATAATTATAGCTGCCAGTGTACCTAACACAAGCCTGATAATTGATAATTTAAAACCCACCAGTAATTCACAGCCATTTTGTAACCATATGCAATCACACAATGTTAATTTCAAGTGAGAAGATTCAAGAATTGGGCAGGGTGAAAAACTACTGAACGGTCTAAAATCATCTTTTTAAATTTTAAATTTATTTTTTGAATCTACAAGATACTCTAGCATTTTTAAATATTTTTTTGCTTCTTATTTTAATTATGAGATTAAGTAGTTATGCCTGAGTGAAATTTTAAAATTAACATCACAATCTAATCTGAAGGATTCTGGGGTGCACTTGGCAGATGTAGACCATCATTCTGCTGGTCTTGGAGATTGTTTTCAAAACCCACCCAGCCACACACAAGACAGGAGTACAATCAATCAATTTTTCTCTTTCTCACATTATAAAAAAAATAATAATCAAGTTTTACACTGTCAAACTAAAATGTATATTTTAAAATTGTATGTAGGTAAACTGTATTTAAAAATTCATGATTGGTATTTTAAGTAAATAATAGTTTATTGTGACTAATTTTATCTTAAATTTCAGGGACTTCTTTTATCACACTTTGACTGATAAGCAATTATAATCTTTATGCTATTATTTAACATAAAACTTTTCAAGTATTTAAATTATTTTTAACCAGAATAATACCTTCAATAAACAATCAATTTCTAAACACCACCATGAAGCTTGAACTACCTGATGGGCTGTAAAAATCACCAAGTACTGTAGGCTATACAGCAGAACCTTTGAAAGTGCTGATTCTGTAGTATGAGAGTGAATATTTTAATGAAAATTTTTGTCTAACAGACTGAAATTTAGTTTACTTTTTCTGTGTTGTCAAGGCCTAACTACAACTTTATTGCTTTAATTGTTTGCAATGGCTCCACACAAACATTTATGGAAATTGCTAAGATCATACATCTGAATACACTGCATTTTTCATGCTACTGAATATAAAACAAAATGATTTGGGTGTTTTCATTGGTTTTCCCTGGTCACTGTCACTATAGGTAGGCAAATCTTGTATGCTCTGTTACTTATTGTTTTTTATTTTGATCAAGATTCTTTTAGGAAAATACTTCATACATACGTGTTATAGAGATTAACTAGTGATTTGTCTTTCTTTTTGGTAGTACTGATAACCAGTATGAAAAACGGTTACCCAAAGAAAAACTTTATGCTCTATGTAAATACGAACCACTACAAAAGTATGTACGAAGGTCAGACTATGGATTCTACCAAGCTCTGGTTGAAGTCCTCATACCAGATGTACTTAGGCCCATACCTAGTAAGTAATGCTAATAGTGTTTGTTTGTTGTCATTTGTTTTCTTTTTTAATTCTTCAGAATAGATCAAATGCAGAGTTTTAACTAACAAATATGTATCAGTGTTTGTGTCTTTTAATGTCACATGCTATACATCCCCTATCAGAAGCAATTTACATGTGGTAGGGGAGACCACCGAGACTTGTCTTTATAGGGGTGAATTGTCACAACTGCAGTAATTACTAATTAAACAGAGATGAGCTATAATCAGCAAGGTAAAAGCATATGATGTCATGGATTGTCACCTTTACATTTAATTAGGAATTATTGGTGCTGTAACAACTAGTCATGGTCTTCTCTGCTCCATCTTTATTTGATGCATTTCTCACAAAAAAAATTTACTTTAATATTTAAAAGAATTCTAATATTTTATTTATGCTGGTAGTTTGTACATTCTGTTTAAAGGAAAACACATATTGTTCAAGGTAAACATAACTACCTCTTATTTTTTTAATTATTAATTTATTCATACTCATTTTAAATTAAAATTATTTAATTTCAAAAAGTTAAGTCATGCTAATTTTGTAATCTACATAAATGTGGAAAATATTCAGCATTTGTCCTGTCCAGAAATATTTTATAAATAAACGTACATCCCCACTTGTTTCTCCCAAAACAGTATATTAACCTATCTCATCTTTATGAGGATATGTAAATGTAGATCATCAGAATAATTAATATAAAAATTATAAAAGCATTTTTAATATCTGTGTACATACTGTTGAGCCTATGATTGTTAGGGGGAAAATGTGTGTGTGTGTGTGTGTACTTGACAGTAAGTGTTACATTAAGTTTACATAGGGCTTATGATCAAAAGACTTTTTTCATCAAAATATCATCATTATTTTCATTTGTGAATCCAGTCATGACTCAGTATATTTTTTTTATTTTTTTTAATGCATAACCTCTCAAGAGAATGTTTCTTCTTTTATTTTTGCTGTGCTTTTTTATTTAGTATATATTGTTTTATGGTGCTAGCTAGTAACATGAACCTAACTAAATTGTTATTGTTTTCATATTTTAATAATAATAAAAAATTAATGAACTGATAGATTTCACTTGCTTAATGGGTGGCTGGCCAGTGGTTCAGTTGTCTACTACTGAAATGTAGTTGAGGGCTCAAATTCGAATCTCAGTCAGGACTGGCTTGGTTTCTTCATGCATTTCTTTACTAGTTGGCCATAGGATTTCCTTCCACATCTAAAAATGAAGAGTTTTGGTACATGCAGTGGATATTTCAATTGATGACATGCAACTTGACCTCCACTTAAGAGTCCCCAATGGCTAGGTAATTTTTTTGGTCTCCAAGGCTAATAACCAATCCTCCCCTTCTAGCTCAGTGCAGTGAGGTGCCCTTAGACCTCAAAAGTCAGGATAGGGGTCCGCCAAGAAGAACTTCCTTAATCATTTTTCGCCGGTAATGGGATAAAATATATTTTGATGTTTATTATTTATTTTATTTTTGTTTAGGTTCACTAACACAAGCTATCAGGAATTTTGCCAAAAGTTTAGAAAACTGGCTGAAAGGTGCAATGCATGGTGTTCCGGAAGAAATGCTTAAAACAAAGGCATGTGCTTACAGTATTTGATTAAAAAGAATGCATTATTTTAGAATATTTTAATGCAGAATTTTACTCTGTGATAGTGAAATTGTTATAACACAAGTTAGACCATTACTAGGCATTTTTTAAAAAAACTTTTCAATCATAATTTTAAATATAATCAAAGAAAAACAGTCTTCATTTTACAATAAAATTACAAAAATGAAAATGTTTTTATTTGAAAGAAAGTCGTAACCTTTAGGTTATAAAAGCTAATTGCTGAGGATTGCACTAAATTGAAGATTTTACTGTATATTTTGAACTGCAAGTCGTGTTTTCTGATTAGTTTTATATTAATTGCCACTAGTTTAAAAGTTTAAAATCATTTTTCAGAAAAAAGACTAGTTTTCTTTGGCTGAAAATTGAATAAACTTCAATTTCTGTTTTAAGGAGAATTAATACATTGAAAATCACTAAAAACCTGATATGTAAATATACTGTGCAAAAAAAAATAAAATTGTACTGCTGGTGGTGGTGGTGTGGTTTTTCTTAACTGGAGTCTAGCTCTCAATTTTTATTTGTTTAGCACATGCTGCCATTTAGGAGTGATATTTTTCTACTGATTATATTTCTCTGTAAAAACTTTATTTGGTTGAATATACTTAATTTATGGAAGCCATTGTTTTTCATATTTCACAAATTGTATGCTTATTTGCTGATAATATAGAGTAGTTTGTTTGGAACTATTTACGAAAAATCTTTTTAAAAACAACAAAATAATACTTTTTTTTAAAATACTTATTTTTCATGTTTGCTGTTATATAGTTTTTTTTTTACTCTTCATGATTTAAAAAAGTGAGGACTCATCATTAATGATATTCTGTAAATTAGTTTTATACTGCTTTTGCATGTTTGAATTTTGGAGTGCTAAGAAGTTACACTAGTAGTAGCAAAACTGGAAGTGTTCTGGAGAAAGGGGGAACAACTCTTCTTGTTTTTACTTTTTATACCATCATTATTTACAGATGGTATAAAGTAAATTGTTACAGAGTTTTTGTTGCAATCTTAAAATGTCTTTCACTCATAATGTTTAAATCATTCTTATATCCAGTTATTTGTTACTTAAAAGGTGGATGCAGTGGGTGCTTTTGCTCAGACTCTGCGCCGCTATACATCATTGAATCATCTTGCTCAAGCAGCTCGAGCCGTGTTACAAAATACTTCACAGATCAATCAGATGTTAACAGACTTAAATAGGGTAGACTTTGCCAATGTTCAGGTGAGTAAGTGCAACACTGCTATTTTTGATAAACATTTAAGTTGTATTCTAGCATAGCAAATCTATTGTCAGATTATTATTTTTAAAAATAAATCAACAAGCATATAATAAACAATCTCAAATTTTGTGCAATCAACTGAGATATCTTTATGATTTATTTTTGGTTGCATATCAAAAATATTCTATATTTTGTCTATTTAAATATTTATTTGCTCATGTAATTAGTATTTTTATTCAGCAGGAAACTTATTTAAAGCTTAAAGTTAGGATGGTATAAAGACTATCTCCAAAATCTTATTTTTATTTATGCAAAGTTATATGTATATATGTGTGTTTAATGTTAAAATTTTTTCAGGGTTGTCTTTTGGTATTTAGACATTCATCCAGCCATTTCTGAACTTTGGCTTATTGAAACATTTATAAACTTTTCAAAACCTGATTTAAATATAAATTTAGAATTACTGTGAATTAGTAAGCATCTATTACAGAATTATATTCTTTATTTTTCATAACATTATTGCTCTTAAATGTAAGTATAAAAAATGTAATAAAAATAATTTTAATATATTTTATTTATTTAATTTTAAGACTGCATGATACTTTAATCATTTAGATCTGTTTTAAAAAACATTTAATTTCAAACTGATGATACTTGCTTCTTAGGATGGAGAGTCCAAAGTAAAGTCAGCAAAAATTTTCAAAAGGAATATGCACAGTATTACTTTATGACCAGACAGTTATTAAAATAGATTGCTTGCTTTTCCTAGATTTTCCCATGCTAAAAGATTGCTCAAGCAAATAAAACAAAATAAATATCTACTCACCCAAAAATGAGTATAACTCGTCTAGAAAAATGTCTGTAATGTGCTTGTTTTTTTTATTTACATAATTTTGTCGTTGTCCTGATTATTTGTTTGCTGTCTTTTATCTTGCTTTATATAGGAGCAGGCATCCTGGGTTTGTCAGTGTGAAGATAGTGTAGTTCACCAGTTAGAGCAAGATTTTAAAAAGACATTACAGCAACAAAATTCTCTTGAACAGTGGGCTGTGTGGCTTGAAGGAGTTGTAAACCAAATTTTAAAACCTCACGAAGGAAGTTTAAATTTTCCAAAAGCAGCCAGGCAGTTTTTGTTAAAATGGTCATTTTACAGGTAGGTTTTGTTTGTTGATTTTTATTCAAATCGATCATCATAATTGTGGACTTGGTGATCCATATTACATACATAAATCAATTTAATAGTGAATATACTATGTTTATAAGCCTATAACTTATAAAATATTAGGTTGTTACAAATGTTTTGTCAGTTTTTTTATTGCAACAATGAGACTTCATATCATTGCTGAACGTGAAGGTTATTATTCAAAGTAAATTCCATTAGAATCAATTCACTTCTGCCAATGAGTTACAAGCGAATTTATACCATTTTGAAAAAAGTTGGATTTCTGGAGTTGATAAACTGTTGGAAGGAAGTTTCAATTGCTGCTTGGTTGGAGAAGGATTTCATGAGGAGGAAGCTGTTGAGGTGTTTGAAAAGGAGGTAGTCTGCAGGAGAAAGGTCTGGTGAATAGGCTGGGTGAGGGAGAACTTCGTACCCCAATGTGTTCAGTTTCTGAAGAGTCACTATTGCAACATGAGAACTAGCAATGTCGTGGAGCGGGATTGGGCCTCTTAGATTCACCGATGATGGCTGTCATTGGGAGAGTTTCTGATTAACAATGTTTAATTCATGACAGTACCTCTCAGCTGTGATGGTTTCGCCAGGTTGCAAGAAGTTACAGTGGATGACACCAGTTGCAGTCCACCAGATAGTGACCATGACCTTCTTTGGATGGAGGTTGGGTTTTGGAATGTGGTTAAGCACCTTGTCTCTGTTGAGCCACTGTGCTGATCATTTGCAATTGTCATAAGGGATCCAATTTTCATCACACGTAATGATTCTGTCAAGATGGGTTGTTTTTGTTTCTTATGACAAGTGAAGAGCAGATCTTCATTGTTGTTCATTCAACTCGTGAGGCACCCATTGTCAAGCTTTAGCATCTTGCCTATTGTGTCAAGATGACAGAAAATAATTGCAGTGCTCACATCAAGCTCTCTGGCAATTTCTCTCATTTTTTCTTGGATCAGCTTCAACTGAGGCTGTCAGACGGTCGTGATCACAGCTGGAAGGACATTTGCTACGTTCCTTATATTTGAGACTCACATCACCTGATCGAAACTTTTCGAACCATCATTGTACTGTGCGCTCAGTTGCTGTGTTCTCACCCCATGCTTGCTTAATGTTACGAGTTGCCTCACTCACTTTGTGGCATGGTTAGAATTCGTGAAGCAAAATGGCACAAAAAACTTTTCTATCCATGCTTCACTCAAAATCCTGAAACAAATATTCATTTTATGATTTTTAAAAAGGTAAGTTTTGCATAATGTATGCCAAAGCACACGCTACAAAATGATATACAACTTATCTATGTATATCTTCACAAGCGTGCAAGAAATGAACCCCAAATTAACATAATATCAAAATCAACAAAACTTTTGTAATGACATAATACATACATGTAAAAAAAATTATGCACATATAGATACATTTATTCAAACTTTTTGTCATACAAGACCTTTCTCAGTGAAGTATCCTTCATTATGCTTGATGAATTATTTTATTGATGAGTTCACAATTATGCGAGCCAGTATAGCTATTACCAATATTTAAATTTTAAAAAAAAATGAGAGGGAACAAATTTTGGAAAACTACTATATTATAGATGGTGGAAAAGGAATTTAGCATATATATATATATAAAGGTGTAGTCAAAAAGTATCTGACCTTTGGCCAAAAAAACAAGTAATATTAAAAAACTCACCATTTTGATTTAGTCTCCTTCAAAGTATTCACCTTGGGAGTCTACACACTTCTGCCAGCGTTCCTGCCACTGCTGGAAACATTTCTGGAAATCACTTTTTGGGATGCTGTAGAGCTGTGCCATCAAATTTTGCTTAATGTCCTCTGTTGACTCAAATCTCCCTTTGAGTGTTTTTTTGAGCTTTGGGAATAGCCAAAAGTCACACGGAGCCAAGTCTGGGGAGTAGGAAGCCTGACGAACAAGTGGTGCGTTATGCTTGGACGGCGTAGGCAGAATGAGCGGGTGCGTTGTCATGGTGGAGTTGCCAGTTCTTTGCTGCCCACAGGTCAGGTCATTTTCGCCGCACAGCTTCACAAAGGTGACAAAGAACCCGCAGGTAGTATTCTTTGTTAATTGTCTGACCTTGTGGTGCATATTCATGGTGCACAATACCTCTGTAGTAAAAAAAAAAACAGGTCATCATCAGTTTAACATTGCTGCGCACCTGTCTTGCTTTCTTTGGTCTTGGCGAGGATGAATGCTTCCATTGGGATGATTGCAATTTTGTTTCAGGGTCATAGCCGTACACCCATGTCTCATCGCCAGTGATGATAGTGTTCATGAAGTTTTGATCTTGGCTAGCACACTCCAGCATGTCCTGGGAGATTTCCTTTCTGTTTTCTTTCTGCTGGTCAGACAGCAACTTTGGTACGAATTTGGCCGACACCCTCCTCATGCACAAATCTGTTATAATTGACTGAACTGACCCATGACTGATTCCAACTTCGGCAACAATCTCCTCAATAGTCACACGACAGTCTTCATAGACTATTCTTCGAACCTTTGCAATCATTTCGTCATTTCTGCTAGTCGATGGTCTGCCACAACGTGGCTCACTGTCCACTGAGGTGCAGCCATCTTTGAACTGGTTGTACCACTCCTTTATTTGTGTTTACCCATAGCATCATCTCCAAAGGCCTGAATCTTCTCGATAGTCTGGGCTTGCGTATCACCAAGTTTTTGGCAGAATTTGATACAGTATCTTTGCTTAATGCGCTCGGTCATCTTGACTCAAAAAGAAAAATCGCACAGCACACACTTCACGTCTGTACTCAATGCATCACTGTGTGCAACTGGTGCAACCTACAGACACGAAAATTTTTGCGCATGCTCAGGAAGGACGCGGCCACCTAATACCCATGCGGATTTTGCTCATGCATTATTATTTTGTTCAAACAAATTCAAGGTCGGATACTTTTTGACTACACCTCATATATATAGCACTTTTCAAATGCTTAATAGTAGGTTTTTTAAAAAAGTTATTAAGCAATAAAATATAGTACTGAGAAGTTATAAAGAATAGAAATAAATTTGGCTAGCTTTTAATTTGTTCAATAATACACGAATATATTGTCAACATGAATAAAATCGCAAAAAAAAATGTTATTAAAAAATGTAAAAAATCTTTGTTTTTTCCAAATATATTATAAATTGGTATAAAATATTTTGCAAGGTGATAGGCACTTATTATTTTATACTTAGAACTGTTAAAAATTATAAGAATCTAAATTTAGATACTAAGATAAATTTTCATTCTATCATGTAAGCAATTCCGGTGGAAAAGTTAGTTAACCCTGTTCACCCTTTAAGCCTCAGTTGTTTCTCTATGCTGAAGGCCATAAATAAACAAAGTTCCAGTTTTGTTTCATCTTAATGTAAGCAGGAAAGTATCAAGATGGTGATAAGCAATCAATTTTGTAATTAAATTCTGTACTGTTTTAATATATTTTAATTTAACATGAATAGGGTTATCTGATGCAAATTAATTAATAAAATTAGCTAACTCTATGAACAAGATAAATAATTATGGTACTTAGTAAGCACTGACTTGTAATTTGCCTTAAAATTTAGACTTAAACATGTTTTTGTTTTTCATTTACATACAGTATCTGAAATAATTATGGAAACAGGAAAAACTGGGTATAAAATGAAAATAACATGATAGAATAAAATCTCTGACATGTGCTGGTATAGTACACTGTGACTGGTTGACATGCATGTAATCAGAAAAAGTGCCACACCTGCAAAGGAATTATAAAAAAAATATAGAGACAGTGTAGTTTGGTGTGTGGTAAATACTATGGCTCTTTGGAAGGAAATATTACATGACAAACAGCAGTCAAAGTCTTAGTGAAGAATACTACATGCAGCAGCTTACACCCAAACTTCATTTCAGAAGTAGCTGCATGCAAAATTGGTACCAAAATCTCAAACTTTCTAAAAGTGATGTTAAGTACCTCACAGTACATTCTCTACATGAGAGAGAATGAGCCAGTAAAGTTTTGAGAATGACCTAGCTGCAAACACTAGTGTTAACGTTTTTTCGAGAACAGTAAAATGGTATCATTGACAATCCTTTTTGAGGATAGGCAACCAAATGGCAAGGTCCTCAGGAAAACATCTCATTGGGCTGGGGGATTCATCTTCCAATGTAACGTGACCCCAAGCATATAGCCATTATAGTGAAAAATATTTTAGAACATAAAGAGGCTAATTGGAATACTCGGAAGGCTGTCTTGGCTTGCACAAAGTCCTGATATGAACATTGAGATTATATAGGGTTATATGGCTACTGAGTAAGTCAGGCAGCAACCAAACACCTTGGATGAATTGTGGGAAATGCTGCAGGATATTTGGAACATCATTCCATAGTTGTGCATCAATAGACTATAGTGGTGCATGAAAACAAAGTGTCATGCTCTATATAAACCAAAGGGCTCATATACCAAACACTAATGTACAAACAGTACATTTATTTTGTTTTTGTATATTTTCTGTAATAATGCATTGTCACTCAGTTGTAATTACTCATTATTTGTGCAAATTCTGTGTTCTCAAAATTATTTCCAATGCTGTACATGAAGGTAATTTTAAAACATCGTGAATTTTGATAGATGGATTATGTAGGAGTGTAAAGATAAATAAATGTAAACATTTCTATTGATTTTTTAAATGTTGAAGCTCAGAATTGTATTGGTACTTTTGTCATAGTCTTTCCTTCTACTTATTCTGTGAAATTAAAATAATTTAAAAGACAAAAAAAATGTGGCGATAGCAAAATCTATTAAAAAATCAATGAGAAAACCCACAAATACATAATTTTTTGTAAATTAAACATATCATGCCAACTAGTGCACAGATCAGTGATTCCCAACTTTTTTTGCTGCAATTCTAAATTGGCCACCAAAGGACCTCCCAACTCTTTGGCTTTTTATAGAATTTAAATATATATGCAATTATATTTATTTGATTAATATTTTTATTTTTTAATTATTTAAAATTTCTAAAAATCTTATTTAAATTCAGGTTCAAAAAAATTGTCTTGAACCATGCAAGTGCACATTGAACCACTGATGATGCTCATTTAATCACATACAGACAAAAGACATCAGAAATCCAGTAGCTCTGCCTCTTTCATGGACTCAGCATAGCTTGCTATTCCCATGAATGGTGAGCTCAAAAACCATTCCTGTTTGGAATTTCTTAGTAAAAACCAGACTTCATGGAGAAAATGTATCATAATTTAAAATTTTGTTACTCGTATGCTGGGGTAAGGCGAGGAAAAACAAAAAAAAAAACCATTTTGGTCAGTGGGATTGCCTCAACCTTTTGGGCTCTTTTCTCTCATTAAAAAGGCGGCACACAATTTTTTTTGTCTGATAACCTTTCAGGACCCTCATTTGGATAAACCCAAAAGTGGGAAACCATATATATGTTTTATCTGAGGCTTTTGAAAAGTAATTCAGAAAATATAGTTTAAATATTTAATGACTAGGTGTAGCAGATGTAGGGATTACTTTTCATTAAATTACCAGGAAGAGAACAATGATTATTTAAAATGTATTTAAATAGAACCTGGAGAGGGATGGGCTCTGCCAGGTTGTAAAATGCCCTAGACACCTCTCTCAAGGTGCCCCAGAGCTGAAAAGAAGATATTGAATAGTAGATACTAAACGGGTTGCTGAGGTATTCATTATATACTATCCATTTTCCTGTGTCTAATTGTTAGTTTTTTTTTAGAAAACTTTGATTTGATTGTTCTTTTATCATCATCTAGTAGGGTTTTTTGTTTTTTTTTTAACTAATTGAGGAGAACAGAAAAATTACAAGTAGCTGCTATGACACACATTCAAGCCATAAACCTTAAAATTACTCATAATTTGCTTATAGACATCAGTATTTAGAGCAGTAAGAAAGCTGGTTTCTCAGTCTATTTTTTAAAATCTGTCTTGCTATTTTTCTTATATCTGCTTGTATGCATCTTTTGGCAGTATTTGTCTTAGAATGTTAATTTGTAGTAAACAAGTTATTGTGCTTTTTTAATGACTAGTTTATGTTTAACCTATGATCTATAATTTTTTGCCAGTTTGTTTTTCTTTACAAATTCTTTAATCTACTGTAGCATCTTAGCAATGCCCTAATTAGGGTGTTTTAAGGCTTTTTGGACCTTTGTATTAGCTAGGAGAAACTAAGATATTCAAAAAAGGTGTGAATGGCTTCTTTCATTAACCTGCTGTTGCACTTTAATGGAGTACTTAGCTTGGTAATTGGCAAACACTATCAGATACTCTTATGATCTATTCTGGTTTTGAAACCTGGTATATTAACTGAAATGTTACAGCTGACCCAAATGTTGAAGTCTACACATGCAAGCCAGAGATTCTCTCCAAATAAAAAATTTCTTGGTCATTTGTATTTCTTTTGCTTTCTGCAATCTGTTGTCTTTTTATAAAAATGGTAGTGGCTAACCAATTTTTTAAAAAATCAAACTGGATACCAGATGTTTTTCGTCATTGCATTTTTTATTTTGTTCTCAGGAAGTGTACTCAAATATTTCTTTTTTGACTCCTCAGTAGTGAGTAGAATCAGTGTAAATATTGTTGGTGTTCTCTTTTGGTATCCATAAATGATGAGATAAGAATTATTCAGTCCACTACTATTAGTTTTGAAGTTATTAGTAGAGCAGAAGAAAAAAGTAGATGAAAAGATAGTATACAAATTTGTTTAAAAAATTTTTTTTTTCTTTGAGCTTCCATATTTTGTATTCTGATATTTCTTAGCATACCTACATGAGTCTTTGAAATTGAATGCCTTTCCAAGCATGGAAAGCTTTGAATGCATTATATAAGTTTTCTGTTCTAATTCTTTATCAGTGTCATTTTGTCTGTAGACAATGAATTATGTCATACTAAAGGATCTGAAATGCTACTAATTAGGGATAAGGTTTGAGTTTGCATGTGTATTTAACATTTTAGATGATACTATGCTTTTTCTTTTGACATTTGTCTGCCTGCAAAGCAAAGGGCATCCCATTGCAGTGATGGGTTTGTAGAACAGTATTATGCTGTAGCTTGTCTAAAAAAGGCTTACTAGTTGAGATTTGGATGTCCAGTCAAGCACTCAGCCTTAAGAAAGCTTATCAGCATTGTTTTGTTTGTGTGTGTGTGTGTGTGTGTTTTATATATATATAATGAGCATGCCATAGTTCTACTGGATTGTAAGTGAGGTAGGTAAGGTAAGTAAGAAGAAAACTTTGGAACCAGATTCTGGTTCAGTACCATTAGCTGACTGATGACACTGCTATGCTTTTGGACAAAATCTGCAAGCTGTTCATGTTGATGAGAGTAAACCTGGATCCTACTCTCAGCAAATAAACCTAATTGTGACTCATCTTAGAAAATAATGTTAGTGACTATCAGTGAGGCATATTTTTCTGATGCACATGAAGGATTATGGTCTCCTATATCTTATTTTATCTGAGATACATGGAAACCAGAAAAGGGAGGAAGGCTTGTGTTGTGTAAAGCTCTTTCTGCACGACTTCATCAAATCTTGTTGAATTCATATTGAATAGTTTCAGTCAGCAGCAGCAGCATACAAATAATGTTTCTTGGAAAGGGTATTGCCATTTTTTTAAGTGTTTGAGTAATACTAAGATTTCAAAATTAGCTTAGCATGGCTGATGGGCGCAGGTTGTTGTCACCAATCTTGAAGTTGATTTCTTTTTTTTTTTTAACTCCAACTCAAAACTGTTATACAGAATTAGTTTTCTCTTTCAACCTTTACAGTCCAATAAACAGTAAAATGCATCTTACACAAGTAAAAGTTGTTTTTAGAAAAACCTACTGTATGCAAGGATAATATATGAGAACATTTATAATGGGAATGACTTCATATTGTAATGTAAAGCTAAAATATAACATTAAGTCTTTATGCTGGCAATAATTTTCTTTCTGTAGATTTTTATCATTGTTACTGCCATAGAATTTTTCCTAACTTTTTCTTTTGTTGTGGTAAAATAGGTGAATGATGAGTGTTTTATTGTGGGTTAACTCTCCTGCTTCAAAATACTGAAGTTAAGAAAAAGAGTGTACTATATATTAAAATTAAACTCAACTTTTGAAATAAAAATTTTTTTTGTTTGAATTATTTACTTTCAGTTCTATGGTAATTAGGGATTTAACACTGCGAAGTGCTGCTAGCTTTGGGTCTTTCCATTTGATTCGTCTGTTGTATGATGAATACATGTTCTATTTAGTGGAACATAAAGTGGCTGCAGCAACAGATGAAACTCCCATTGCTGTAATGGGGGAGGTTCGGCAGGTAAGCAGTAAATAGTAAATTGCAAATGGACTTATAGTTGATATTTTCAATAAAGAATGGTCTACTAAAAAAAAGAATTCCTGATGAAAATTTATAGATTCTTCTGGGTTTGAACTGTGCAAAATATTTACAGATTAACTAGTATTTAAAAAAAAAAAACTCCCTCTCTCTCTCTCTCTCTCTCTCTCGCACGCATGCACACACAAACAATAGACTAAATGACAGAGAGACACATTGCAGGCAGTCCACAAATTGCCAACTGTACTTTGCAAAGAATATTGTAATGAATGGACCATGGCAGTAGGAGACTATTGCATAACCCACTGATCACAGTTACCCACATGAAAAGATGCTTCATGATGTAAGGAGTGCAAACATTGAACTAAGGACTGGCAAAAAAGTAGCAGTCTGACTGGTCTCAATTCTCTCCCTTTGCACAAATGGGAGCAGAGAGATTTGAAGGCCACAAATCACTCAACTTTTTTGTGCGCTCCAAACTGTCCAGGCCTTTGGTGGTGAAATCATGGTTTGGGGGCATGTTTTACTGTCAAGCCCTCGGCCCCTTTGTACCTTTAGATAGTAGAATGAATGCAAAAGCTTACCTAAGCATCATTTTCAATGAAGTGTGTCTAGTGATACTTTATGTGTACCTTGATGATGGTGGCTATTTACAAGTTGACAATGCTTATCTCCACCATACCTTCATTGTGCAATCATGATTTGAGGAATATGATGGAAATTGCAGGTATCTCCCACAACTAGCAAAATCCCAGGATCGCAATCTAATTGAGCATCTGAAGGTTGAACTTTAAAGATGTATCTTCCATCATGCTCTTCTGCCTGTCTCTCTGCATTGCATGCAACATTAATGATGAATGGAGAAATATCTCTGAGGACACCTTCCAGAACCTGTGTATTATATGCCACATTGCGTTATGGCTCCTGTGGCCAGCTAGTACATTTGTGTATGTGTGTGTGTCGCTATATTTTAAATTTGCGCAGTGAGGTGATAAAATTCAAAAACAACCACATGAAAGATCAAAACAAAACAACAGTAACTGGATTTATAGACTTTGGCACGGGTACCAGTGTTTTCAGTATGTAGTCAGACTTTGTTCATTTAAGGAGTGTATTATAATATTCTTTATTTCCAAGTCATTGCCTGATCTTTGCTTCTTTTTTTTTTTTAAATAAAGATGAACTCTGCTAGTAGGTTGAGGAAATCTCTTTTGCAATGAGTCTGCCAGAAGAGAAAATATTAAACATTTTTAAAAGCCACACTTCAGATTCTATTTTTAATTCTTTTTCTTTTCTCCAATTTTCTTTCTTTCTGTTTTCAAGTTTAGTGACTTGGGAAGTGTTATGGCCTTAAGTTCATTAGAAACTGAGAGATCATCATCGGCCAATCTAAAACCAACCCTTCTTCCTCATTCTGTGATCAACACTCCAGGAAACAGCCAGATGGTGGAGCCAACCTCAGTAAGCAACACAACAACGGTGATGGTTCTCGCTCCCGTTAGTAGTTCTACTATATCTCACACAGGATCAGTCGTGACACCTACACCAGCAACATCCATCCCGAACGCTCATCCAGTCACACTCAGAACACCATCAGCTGGAGTACCAGCTGCTGGACCAAAAACAATAGTGGTGATGCCAGTGTCTTCAGCTGCGGGTGGCGAGCACCCGTCTGTGAAAAGAATGAAGATTGAGTGATTTTCATGTGTTTATAATTGATACATCATCAGCCCCCTTAAAGGTTTACTTAATTAAGGATGAATGACCTTCAGAATGATCTAAATACAAGAAAATTCCATTGTTGTTATTTGTTTATACAACTTTTATATGAAAGGAAGAAATTGTAACAGATTACTTTATATATTTATATATCAATGAACACTAGGGACATTTAAATGAAGTGTCCAGTATATTGTAAGAGAAGTTTAAACAAAACAAAAAAAAATGGTGATTTGAAACAGAATTACTGTTAGAAGTGAACTTTACTAAGTATGTTCTACCTGGAATTATAGGTTAGTCTTTTGGAAACTGGGAGTGTGCTTCCACATTAATGTGAGGTGCACTTGTCATCTTATCAAACTTAAAATAATAGGATTTAAATATAGGAACTGTTTTTCTTAAGTAAAAGATTTCAATCTCAATAAGAATGATCCTTCCCTAAATGACGAATGATAATTTTTTTAAAAATACTGAACCATCTTGTCATTCTCTATATGGTTATGTCAGCAGAAGATTTTCAGACAGCTGTCTAGAAATGTGTTCCTGCCAAAAATAATGTTTTAAATGCAAGGCATAATTCTGAAAGTTGATTTTTGAGAACTTTATTTAATGTAAAAATAAAAAGAAGCTAAATAACACACACACACAGTAATACAAAGTCAGTGTATTTACACAGAGAGAAAAAACATATATGCAATAACTAAACATTGAATAGATTAATCTCATCTGGTGTTTGTGGTATATTTGGTTAGATAGATGCCCAGTACACTAATAGGAAGATAAACAATGCAATTTGGATCTAACTTTAAATTTGAAAATAGTAAGTAACTCTATTTTTTCTATTATTTATTACAAGTTTTCCAGTTTATTTTGGGAGGAAGGTTTCTCTGAGTGTTTCAAACAGTTAAATTATTGGGTAAGCTATTCTGGACAGGTTTATTTTACTCAGTTTGAAAAGCAGCTTTTCTTTAAGTTGCAAATGATGATACAGTTCACACAAATGAATTCAACTTTTTGAGAATTTTAGATACCTGGCTTTGTAATAAAATTTAGATTTCAGCAATTCATGATTAAATCATGGGTATTTTTACATTTAAAGTCACTTATTTTTTAGAGACACAAAACCAAGGTATTTCAAGAAATTGAAAATAGCCAAATAACTTCTAACCAACAATATCAATTGAGAAATGAAAATACATAGTATCTTTGCACTAACTGCAAGGCAGGAAGTTGGTATGCATTTTGTTTGGTGAGAATAAAATTCAAAGTGAAATGTGGAGCTTTGAATTCAAAAACTTTAAAATAAAGAGTAATTAAAAATTTCAAGTTTGTGAAATAGGAGTTATGCTATGATAAACTAATTTGTTTCAAATGTCACCAAATTTTTATTTTATTGTAATGTATAATGCTAATATGAAATAATTTGCTACAATTGTATTCCCTTAAATTGATTAACAGAAAAGAAAAAATATTCTGTGAGGTCCTTTATCTTTTAACCATACTATTATGAAATTGGTATGAATTATAGGGTGGTCAGTTGCTAATGTGATATTTTGAAACTAGAATGAATTTATTATTATTATTATTATTACAATGATTATTATTATGCCCCATACTAAATGTTAAAAATTCAGGTTCACTGTTCTCCTTTCAGTGAGTGTTTTTTGCTGCCAGCACATAAGAGGAATTTATTGGAATAAATTTACTGAGAAGTAGTAAAAGAAATACCACATTTTCTAAATGTATAATAATATATTAACTTTCATTTAGGGCTGAAAAATGTAATAGGAAACTTCTGTTTGTAGCATTTATGTGTATAAAGTAGTTATTTATCTTTGTATGTATGTATATGTAAATAGGATCTGTTTATAAGAGAATTGAGAGAATGGTGAATATTATTTGTACAAGATTTATTTTTTAAGATTCTTATTTAAAATAATTCACTGTCCTCATCTATTAAAAAATTTAAAGGTCACACAAACAGAAGGCAGAGTTCTAACTTTTTATAGGTAGTAAATATGCATGCATGTTTAGTGTTTCTTAAACTACTATATTAATCTCTATTGGCAACCTCATCAAAGACTCCTTGCATATGAGATTTAAAATTTATTATTGACTAGTTGAACTTTTTAGTCAATTACATGAAACTTGACAATTTTAATTTAAAAAATTTTCTAGCATTTGACATTTCACTAGTGGGCATGGTTATTTTCTACACTACCATTTTTATTCAACTTGTACAGTTTGTTTTTTTTTTTTTAAATCAATTAAGATTGTGACCTATCGGAAGTTTTAAATCACTTGTTTGTCTTGTTTTCAATTCTATGGATACTAAATGCAATACCATCAGTACACAAATATTTGTATTTTACTACGAACTGTAGAATGTATTATGGGTGGGTGGGTGGGAATCATACATTTTTACAAATAGTGTACTTGGGATAGTTTTTACTGAAGCTCCTAAGAACATTAGCAGCTGGATCTTCATTCTACAGTTAAGCAGCACATTTAGGTACAATCAGAAAACTTCATGTAGAACTGTTCATTTGCTAGTCTTCAGCCACTTAAGAAAAAAAAAACACCTAGTTTCTAATAATTTATAATAAAGCTGAGAAAATGTTGCTATTATCTTTAGAAAAGTTTGGTTTGATTTGCTTTGTTTTGTTTACTTTTATTGGGAGAGGATATTTTTTTTTCCTGTGATCAATACAGAAATCCTGACCTATTCTTTCCATGATTGATGACAACTCTACTAACTGCTTTAAAAAATGTTTTTTCAAACAATTCAGTTGCCTGCATTGCCATGCCACAAAAGTAAATATCAAAATAAACTTCAACTTTTTACCACCTGTTGATGTGTTTTGATGACTCGTATGTGCGTGTCTAATGCACACATTTTGATTTGATTACCACTTGTAATTTGACGCTTTTCCATATGTGGTGAAAGTAAAAGTATAGTAAATTTATTTGAAAAGGAAAGGACAAGACATGCTCATTTGCCATTTTTTGTTGGAGATTATACAAATGGTGAGTTTCTGTTTTCCATACTAGTCAGTACTCATCATGTGGTTAAGAATTAAACTCGTCATTTAATAACTGAAAACAGTGAAACTAAAGTATTTAATTAGGATCATCATTGTTTCAGCAAATGTGCACAAAGAGTTAGAAAAAAATGTTTAATGCTGATGGTAACATGCTTTTTTTAATATAGATTTGTGCCTTATCATTGCAGAGATGCCAAATGTTACCATTCTGGCATATTTCATATTGTAGAAACTGATCATTTAACTTAAGATATATTTGTATTAATTTAAGAAATGTAAAAAATTTCTAATTTTGCTTTTAACATTAGGGAAAAAAAAATATTTTGTTGTCCTGCAGGTTTGTTTTCAGAATGAGCACTACATAGATGTATCAAGATCAGGGAAGCTTTGGAAATGTTGACATCTCTGAGGATCTACAATTTTTCTTAACTGTTTTTCAAAATGACTTAAAAATTACACTTTATCAGGGATAAAAATCAATTTGTGTGTTTTTTTTTTTTTTTTAGTGGTTATTTTAAAGAAAACAAGGTTGGGACAGGGATGCTATGTTGTAAATCTTGCAAAGACTGTCTGAATTTTTATGAACTTTAAAACAGAGGTTGATCTAACTCCATACAGTTTTCTGGGAAAGCTACTATTTTATGATTGTGAAGTTTTAAATAATTTTGGGAGTGTTCCACAGAATGCTTCTACATCTCTGTCTTTCACACAGTAACATTTAGCTAATTGTATTGTATGACAATCACCACTTTTCATATAAATATGTCTGAGTAAAAGAGGTAAGAAATATTTTAAAACAAGATAGTATAGTTGGCATGAGGATCACAATTTTAAAATGTATATTTTGATTTTTTTTTTTTTTTAAGTGGACATTTCTGAATGGGAAAAAAAACACCAGCAATATAAAATATTGTTCTTTTCTCATTATTATTATTATTATATTATTATTATTATTATTATTATTATTATTATTACTAAAAATGCTTTATATTATATTTTATAACAAGGGCTTTTGGTACATAGTATCATTTTTTTTATTTACAACTGCAGTCATAATAACAAAATAGGCAGCATATTTTAATTAACAAAATAGGTATTTTAAATTATTTTAAGTTTCATTTTAGGTTTCTTTTTCTTTTTCGGTTAAATATTAAAGGTGTATGAATACAAAAGTTTTTCCTTTTCTTTTTTGAAATGATTTTGCTGATATTAATTCTCCTTAAGAGTCATATTTTGATTGTCATGTTATTTTTCATTTATATAAATCATCAGATCAAGGATCTTTCTACTCATATTTGCAGGGTCCCCTTTTAAAAAAATAATATTAGAATGAAATATTTTAGTAGGGCACATCTTTCTGGCATTTTTATTTGTGCATTAATAGGAGAATGATTATCTGTTTAGTTAAAAACTTTATTTCTTAAATGCCTAAACTGATTTTTTTTACTTTATATTAATTAACTGACTTATAAACTATAAACTGTGAACCCTTAGTTATGGGTTTAATGATGGCAATAATACATGCTTGCAGAATGTTTTACAGTGAGACATACCAGCCTTTCTGATTAGGAATCAGGACTATGGATGCATCTTAGTTGCATACATGATCAGTATATAGAATTGTATCTTTAATTTTTTAGATAAACTTTGAAAGCATCGGTAATAAAAATGCTTATTTACTGAGTGTTGCAATCAGTTCACATTTACATACTTGTTTTTTAAATTGTTTCTTATATGAAGCTCCAGATGTTCTTGAAGTCTCTGTATGTAGTAATCATATTTTCTGTAGCTTAAGGAATGTAGAGGTTAAATGTGCAACATAAGTTTGTTGGTAAATCATTTCAATTGATCATTGCATTGTAAACCTCTCAGGGGCAATGAGATAGTGCACTGCACTGGTTATCCATAAGCTTAGAGCTGATTTCTAGCAAGTGATATGATTTCTTAAGCTTTTTCTTATTCATTCTGCAAGGAGAGCTTCTGGGTCCTCCAGTTTCTAATGGAAATGAGCTCTCTTTCCTGTTTGTCATTGATTCTTGGCCTGCTTTTTCACAAGCAGGGGATGATTATCTTTGGTAAAACAAGAATTTATTGTTGTGCTCAGGATTCATAATACTTAAGTAGATAAGGCAAATATCTTTAAAAAAGAAAAGAAAAACTGCATCCTTCACTCTAACCAACCTGATAAGAGAAGTTTTATATTTCAAAACAAACAGTATATTCAGAACTTTTTTTTAAAAAATAGCTACTTTTCTCAAAGAAGAATTCTATATTTTGAAGTTCATTTTCAGTTAATTGCATAATTAAAATTTGAACTTTTTTTTCACCTCTGTTTACATACCAATGATAATGCAAACTTATTCTTTTTTGGGGGTCTTATTTATTTTTTTGCAAAGCATCTTGTCCGCTTTACTGTGCAATTTATTTTTGTTAAATATAAACAAGATAATATGTTTGATTTCTGTTCAGCAACACATTTCTACCATGAAGTATTAGTATGATTGGTAGTGCATTTCTCAGTTATTGCAGGAGTGAAAGGCAATTGAAATGTGCATTTTGCGTGCAAATTAATATCTGAAGACTTGTAATGGTATTTCTGCAACAATGTTTGCAGAATTAAACTTTTAAGTTCCATATTTTTATCAGCATCAATAATCTGGATCAAAATTATAGAAACTGGCAGCTTTAGCATCTGTTGACCGCTTTTTTCATCAAAACATTTTTAAAAAATTGTAGTTAGTTTTTGCATATGAAAACAACATTTGTTTGCATTACCAGAAAATATTTTGATGGTGCAATATATCCTTAAATAGAATTGATGTAGAGTTTTATTTTTAAACAAAAATAGTTTTGTTAAGAATTAAAACGAATAACCAGCCATTTACAATAGGAACATTGTATTGTGTTAGTTAAAATCATTATACACATGGTCCAAATGCAGATTTCATTTTTATTCCTCATAGACAAGAAACTAGTAAAAAAAAAAATGATAGTTTTCTTTAGGAATTCCCATAAAAGTTATAAATGCTACAGAGGTGTTAAAATATTTTGAAAAAAAAACTTTTTTTTAGCTATTTTTTGGTATTTACAGAAATTTTGAATTAACTGATTACTTACTAAGCAGAGTCAGTAGGATATGAAAGAATTACAGAATTTTAAAGAAGAAACTGATACTCATTTTGTGACCCTGACCTTTGGCATAATCTCTTCAATGCTGATTGATCACTTCAGATATGCCATTTTAGTTTCATTTAATGAATACTTTCATTGTCATGCCTTTGGTTTTTTGCTATCTTTACAACTGTTCATTATTGAATAGTTATGTGATGTGTGATTTATGCTTATTGATGAGCTAAAGGTATCAATAAAACTATATAAACATGATTTATACTGCTAAGGTAAATGTAGGATTTAAATGGGTACAAGCAACCAGGCATAAATTCTTGAAAACTACTACACATTTTATTAAGCAGTCTGATTGATTGTAGTAACTCTGCCTAACTGATCATGACTCCTGCAAGGTATGAAATTACTTGCATTATTTTTAGACATCTTATACTTTTACTTTTTTTGAGTATAAATACTTGTGTCTTGTGAAATCTATAATTGTAATTTATTTACATTTTAAGATATTTGGGAAATAATTACTAATTTCTCATAAATTGCACAATTAGCCCTTATAATTGCTTATGATCTCAATAATTTGTTCTTGATTACTTGGTAATCAGTAAGAGATAAATATTGTAGTAATTATTATTCTTGAAATCTCTGGTGTATGGTAAGACTTTTTTTGTAGCATTTTAAACTAACTTGATTTTCAGTTTTTAGAATTGACTAAATGAAATTTATAAATACTTAAATTATTATTATTTGAATTCAGTTTAACTTTCAAGTGCCATTTGCCTTATTATTTTTATACACAATTCCCTAGTCAATTTATATATATATATAAAAGACATGAAAATTCAACATTCCCAATTAATTTTTTTTCATAGTTGTTAACAATGAACCATAAAATGGCATTCCATGATTTTTTGTTTGACTTTTTAAAAATGAATGTGTACTGAATTTATTCTCAATGCCATCATTGTTACAGACATTTCATTCACCATAATCTAAACATTCAATAATAATAATAATAATAATAATGTGTGATTCAAATAGCGTCCACAGTTTCGATTAATCCATGACAGTAAGTGGGGGTGGTTTAATTTTTGGTTGGTTGTTTGTTTTTTTTAAAGTATTTTTCCAACATTGCTGTTGTAAATGCTATGTATCATTGTTAAGAGTTATTTATTTACCTGAAGTGTACAGAGTAATTTATCTCTAGTTGCCCATGCCTTGCTTTCAAGAGGCTCAACCGGTACTGTTGTGCTGTAGGTTTCCAGGTGTCCAACTGCTGTTTTTAAACATACATATATATTGATGGTATTTAAAAGGCAAAGAGAAGTGATTTTATTTTTGTGATTTCTACCCAATCAGAACCTTGTATATCTAAATGTCCTGAATAAATGGCAATGAAAAAAGAAAAAAAACAAACAAACCAAAACGTGTTTTATTCTGTTAACATGTCCACAGGGTTCAATTCTGGGTGCACTATTGTTGTTTTTATTACTTGAGCGATCAGGATAATGTAGTATCATTAGGTTGGTTGGTTAGGTAGGAAATGGAGTTGAATGCTAACAATAAAGTTATCCAAACAGGCAATAGAGATAACTGTAATGGGTGACACTAAACTGGAAAGGACCTGGTGTTAATTGTTAACCAAAGTCAAATACAAAGAGCAGTGTGTTTCATTTCTAAGAGGAAACTAGAATATTAGAAGTAATTAACTTGGCTATCAAACAAAAGTAATGAAGTTTTATTCTTTTGTACAGGATGTTCCAGATGAAATGCAATGATTTTACACTATTATTGATGACAAACAGAACTGTTACAATACAGGAAAATCTCATTGTCCATTTGTCATCCAAAAGTGGTGCCTTTAGATGGAAAACTTTGCTGATTATTGAGCAGTTAATTAAGAAAGTTGTGACAGTACAAAAGGAGGTCAGGAAAGAGTTTATTACCAATGGGGCCCCCAAACTAAGTCTGTTCACTGGCTTTTTAGCAACTCTAGAATATAAGCAATGTGTATAGACTAACCAAGCATTATTATTAGCTGACTGTATGGTGAATCCCCAAAACAAACCTTTGCATCATCCATCAATGGGGATATGTGTCAAAAACAGCAACCTAGAGAATTCTTTGGAAGGACTTAAACATGTTTCTATACAAAATTCATGTTTTGCAGGTGCTAGCAGTTGTGAATAAAGAAAAATGTAACCTTTGGTGAGAAATTTTTTGGAGTTGATGAAGACAGATTCTTTATGTGTGTTGGTGATATGACAAAGTGTACTTCTATTTGATTTTGATGTCAACAGATTCTTCAAAACCACATCAGACCTATGAAATGTCACTTCATCCACAGGTGTTTGTCTAGTATGTCTTCTCTAAATGGGAAATGTACCCTTCTATTTTATGGTTACATCAATGGGAATGGCTACAGACATTTTTTTTTTGTGGAATTGTATCATCATTCTTCCAATGAGATGCCAACAAGATGGGAGTGTTTCCACACTACATGATGATGACCTGGATTATCTCCTTTTCTAGATCATTGGCAGATTTATCTCAAACTATATCCATACATGTTTTGATGACCCCCCCCCTTGCCACCAATACATCTGGACCTTAATCTGTGTGGCTTACCCAGAGCAAGTCTACAATATGACACCAGGACCGTGAATGACCTGAAAACAGCAATTTGTGTTACACATACCATTTTAGAGGAGATGCTGGAAAAAAATTATGGACAACATGTCCATTCAGATATTTGCTATGCTTAATGAAAATGGTGATCATTTTGAAACTGGACTTTCCCCTGTATAGTGATACCAGTTTTGTATCATTAATAGTTTGTTGGTAATAAATGCTTAAAATCATGGCATTTTATCTCAACCATCCTGTGTAAATCCTTGGTTTATCCATATCTTGAATATGCTGTACAGGTGGAGTTCTTTTTTTGAGAAAAGATTTTGATTTATTGGAGAATTTGCAGGGATTTACTAGAATGTTTCTAGGTTTTCAGCATTATGAATAATGCTGAACAGTTTAAAAATATTAGATCTACCAACTTTGAATTAGACAAGACTAGTACTTTTCAATTTAATAATTCTATTGAGGGCCATTTGTCTTCTGAGGTCTTACATAAGTTATGATAGTCTCCCACATCTTTGTAACTAATAAACCAAAATAATCCTTATTTACTTTTCAAAATTTAAACCAAAAAAGAAAGTTACATATACACTTAAAAATAAGTAACAAACATTTTCAAAACTGCAGTGCTTGTACTTTGTTTTAACATACGTTCTAGTTGAAGAGGACCTGCATATAGAATAAGGAAACCTAAACATGATATAACACACTAGTCATTCTTGGAACTGAGCAACCTTGGAAACACTTGCAAATTATCTCCACTTCTTTACACATGACCTATTACCATTTTCTCTGAACTGGTCATGCATGTAAGTTGATTTGGGAATTCCTAGGCATTTAACACCAAATGAGGTGGTTCAGGCCATTGTAAAGGTCCAAGAAGGGATGAGATGGATTGTCCATGCTTCTATACAATATTTATTGCAGTGTGATTTCCATGGTGCTAACAGGTGATGTCAGACCAGCCAGTTCATAGAAAGATCTTGTTTAGGTTACCCTTGCCAGAGGAAACCATTTTTAAGCAGCATGATCTTTCCAAAGCATTCAACCATGGGATTTTGACAATTTGCAGCAGGTTTCACATTAGTGATAGGCAGTCATAAAACTACTGCTGCATATCCCTCTAACACAGCACTATTGATAGCTATACATGCATTGGGGGATAACATCACAACTGAACCATTGGCACATTCCTTTCACTAACAACTCTGATGTCAATGATGGGTAGGTTAGTCTGCTGATAAGCTGGGAAATGATTTGTTAACTGCCCCTACCCAACATGATCAATTTGGTTGGAGCAGCTTTCATGGTATAGAGTGCCATTCAAGCTGGCCAATGGACATTTGTCATTAGAAGGGGTGCTATAACTGATATCAAATAAAAGATCATTATGCATGTAATTGTGCTTTTGATAACATCTATCTGTACCATGCATGTTAATGCTGCATTTCAGGTCCACAACACACATGGTGTGCTTGGCAGATTCAAGAGAGAGATTTGTGGTTGCCAAGTTCGCCCAGTCTCTTGATTAGCTGGAAGTGCTCTTGTCAAAGAGTGGTACAACAGCTGGATCATCTGATTAGGTCAATATCAGATACACAAGATTACATTATGGGTCAGTCTGGTTATACACAATTTTAAAACCTTTTCTGCCAATGTAAATTTGTCTGTGATCATTTTCAGGGTGTTGCCATTTTCTATGCTTATTCAAATAACCAACCATTTTGTTTTAACTTAGCTTCTACTGACATTATTTTTTTTTTGTTTTTTTGTTGAGTTTGGATTAATATGGAGGTTTCCATCAACCAGAATATGATATAAGCCCTGCAGGCTTGGAAACACTTGTTGCTTAATTTTTGTGAATAGGATATGTTATAAAAGCCTTGGGGGATATGTTTGAAAATTCAAGAACTCATGCATACACAATTGGCTGATGTTTATGGTAATGTCGAAAAGTTTGTTGCAAATATCTTTCAGTGTATATGAAGGCAGAAGAAAAATATCATGCACATACAAAAATTGCAGTTAGTTTATAGATTTAGCTCTAAATTGCTGTTTCAATTTCTATTACAGTAGTAACTGACACTATACAATCCATTATTCATTAGTATGATATTTAGTTGAAAATCTGACTCAATTTTTTAAAAAAAACAATACTTGAGTACCCTAAAGTGTGTATGCTTTATAGAGAATAGCCAATCTGAAAATTGTAATCTATGGTTTATTTATTGAAGATGTGCCATAGAAACAAAATTGAAGGTACCCACATGGAAAAGGTTTTGAAAATTGCCACATATACAAGGAGTAAAAGCCACCAGAATAATTACAACATAGAGTATAGTTTTGTCAACTGATACTTTATCTGGTTTACAAAGTTTGCTGAATAACATTTTCATAATAGGATTCATAATCCATAAGCAAAAAAGTGTGAAAAGAAAGGGAAAAAAAGAGTAATCAGTGGCCAAGATTAACTGTTTGTAATAAGTATAGCCATAGTAACATAGAAAATGTTGCCATAAATCTGAGAAGAAAAGAAAGCTTAGACATTAGTAACATGACGTGCTTGCTTCATTTGAATAGCAAAAAGTGCACAGTTTTGGAGTCGTGTAAGATTTAAAATCCAGTCTAGATCATTTTTGATTTTCATCTAAGCTTTCTATCCCATTTAGGTGTGCATTCCCTTCATTTAAAAAAAAAGAAAGAATGAAGTAAAGAAATAAACTATCAGTGTATGGATAGAATGTCTGTTCTGTTTCCCACAAGTTTTATGTCCTAGAGAAACTGTAGATGACCTACACCTTTGAATCTGGGGCTTTCTTGGAATTTTTTTCATCATGCGAGTTAATAGATATGTTAAATATTAAATATGGTTTAAGTAAATATCTAGCCAAGCTGGACCAGGAATATTATTTATTGATCATCAATGAAACCAGTAAATGACAAATGTGTATGCTTAGATTTGAATCAAGATTTAGGGGGGAAAATGCATCTACTGTTCTTGTTAACAGAAAAAGAAATTGGCCAACAAGAAATAAAATACTGTAGTTTATACTATCTGATACCTGTATCGGGTTGTGCAATGATTACGAAAGATGCTACGTATCTATCCAATCTTCGATTTAAATAGAAACAACACCCATCACGTTAGGTTTAAATGCCAAATGTAAGTACATTTTTTTTTTTAAAAAAAAAAACAAACCAGCTTTGATAATATTAATACTAGTAATAATCGACCTGCTCTTGTTTATTGGAACTTTATAATTCTCGAGTTTATTTTTTTTTTAATGATGTGGCAAAAATTTTAAAAGAGAAGACGACGACGACACGGTGTAGCTCAATTTAAAGAGACTCACGTGACAAGAGTTGTTCAAAGTATTCACCTTTTTCTTCTTTTTTTTAATGTCACTCATCATTAGCATCTTCACGAAATACTTGAATTTTTGTGCTTCGAGACCGCGGTCTTATTTTATACGTTTATTAACTATAAACTAATTTTAATTCTATTTAGTACGGGGCTATAATAAACCCGATCGAAGTAAGGGGGAGGCAACTCTCTTCGGCTTAAAAAAAAAAAAAAGTACACACACACACACACAGCTCGTTCCAAAGTCACGTGACTTTAAAAACATGGCGTTGCTTCCAATAAACAATTGCAACATGAAGTGACGCGTTTCAGGAGTACAGCTCGGATTGTTTATTTTTTGTTGCTTTCGCTTAGCAGAACAGAAGTAAGGTGGGTAGTTTTTGTTGAATATTTAAAGAGAGAAGAAAGGCCGTGTCGGTCCGACGACACTCCCCGTACCTTAGCCGCCGGGTGGCTTGCTTTCTTTTATTCTCTAGAGGGATTGGGCGAGGGGTTAGGGGTGAGTACTCTAGGGTTGATAATAGGCTTGGATGGATTTTGAAACGAAATAAGCGGTTGCAGTCCGTGTTTGTAAAGCTAGTTGGGTTGGGGGGGGACCCCTACCCCTACCCCTGCCCGACTGGAAGAAAAGGTGGGTCAGGCTGTTTTGGTGACGGAATGGTGGACGATAAACCCTCCCTCTCCCCTCCCCCCAATAAGGTGGCTCGACTTTCAATTCGCGCCAGTTTAATCCAAGTTGCACCTTTCCGTATTCCACGATAAGAAAATAGAACGAAAGAGAAAGTACACCCGTGCCAACGTTGTTCCATTCTTGCTCGTTGTCACGCTAAGATTTCAGAACGGTATAAAATGGAATGGGAACTTAAAGACGGGATGCCATTCATTTTCCTTTTTTTGTCTAAATTGAGCTTCGCACTCTTTATAGTGTCTTTCTGCTGAAATTATTTTCCTAGCATTGGTAATTGCAGTCATCAAGAAAGAAAGAAAAAAAAAAAAAAATATATATATATATACATATGTATACTGCAAATGGGCAAATTGGTGGTCGTTCCAACCTGAATTTGAATCCAGGCTTGGACTGGCTCAGTCTGACGTACCTTCCTAGCATGGTGTTATTTTTAATCGCTTTTCACCAGTTGACTGTCTCCCACATCTTAAAAAAACACGAAGATTTCTAGTAGGGATTTTCCGGGCACACACAATGGAGAATTCGGGGGTAACTCTTGACTGGCTTGCACCATCAAGGGCCCCCAACTGTACCCAGGTAACCTGCTTGGTCATCATCTGTAAGATGCTTCCTTACTGGAAGTCAGGACAGGGTTCTGCAAAAGCATAGTTATATATATGTGAATTATATGGACAGTAGTCAAATTAATGTGCATTCTAGTATACAGAGGTTGACCAGAATTTCTCTCAGTAATATTTAGGGTGATGAGCTAAGAGATGGAGTTTGTTAAATGTAATTTCAAAACATTGATGTTTTCTTTTGGTTTTTAGATAAATGATAATAGGTGTAAAACAGTGGTTACTTCTATGATCTGACACATTTAGAAAATACATTATTCAGACACAACTCTTCATTGTTGTGGTTGATATGTCAAAAAAAACAAACAAAAAAAAGTGGTTCTACCATGATGCACCAATTTTGAAAGAGAATTAGATATTTCTTATAGTGGTCACTGGTACAATAGGATGATGATAAATATCTATATGCAGCTATGTCCAAGTTAATAATGTACTACAGGACTTTATCATTACTGTATAGTGGGAAAATTCTGATTGTAGCAAAGTTGAGATTTTTGTATTTGTTGAACAGAATAATTATATTAAAGTGACTTACAAACAACAAAAAAGTGCCTTGACCTGACCTGATGTAAACTTTTATATAATGCTATTAAACTTCAAATGAAGAGCAAGATAACTATTCATAAGTTGCTGCAGGGTATTAACTACCCAACAAAATAATGAGTATTTAAAACTATCTAGAAATAAATAAATTTTCAAAATTAATGTCTACCTTAATGAGCTCTGTGTAATTCTATTCAGAATTTATTGTGCAGAACTTGGTTTCTGGAACATTGGTGAAATGTCATTAGACTTAGAGCATTCTGGTAGGCAGGTCATCTGGTAGAATTAATATTGTGATCTCTTGTATGTTTTTGATCATGAAGTCCATCTACTTTTTGAAGAACTTCTGGCAATGTATAAACAAGCCTTGATAACTTCTATTTTTTTTTTTTTTTTTCAGTGTGCTGATGGATTAATGGCCTAATTTCTTTTTTAAAAAAATATATTTTTTTAGTAATGGCCTTGACAAAGTTTATTTTGTTTCCGGTATGCACAGCTTCATACTAGTGCAAAAGAGAAGATTATAGACACAAAGTGCAAGAGAAGAAAATCTTGGCAGAGTTTCAGCTGGATGTTAGGACAACTTAGAATACTAGTCATGCCTCATATGGTAAGCACTTTAGAAAGTTTGCATAAACTATTGCATATAAATTTATCATGGTATTTTCATTATTATAACATTTATATACATATATTTGACTTTATTTTTATAACAGTCTTAACTTAGGTTATACATTTATTTACTAAAAGGGACATTACATTTTTGTTTTTCCCTAAAATTAGATTTAATGTTTATAGAACTTTTATTTATACTAAAACATTTTAGCATATTATGGTGAATGTGCATCTTATATTTAATCTTTATTTATTCCCAGTCACCTTCAGTTGTTTTAAACAAAGTCTTGAACTATTGAAATTACTGTCATTCTTATTGTTATTTTGTAAAGAGATATCTGCTCTTCTGTCATCCATTTTTTTTTTTCCTGTTCAGAACTCAGTATTATTTAAATTGCATTTAGGAAGTAACAATCGTTAATGATGGGATGGCTGGTGGTTTAGCAGTTAGACTTCTGGACTAAAAACCAAGGTTTGATTCCCTCTTGAGGCGACCTTGGTATGGTTTTTTGACACACTCTTTCACTAGATAGTCAGGCACTCTGTTTTTCTCCCACATCTAAATATGTTTAGCTCTAGCATCAATTTCTGCGTGCATGTTTGTTCCATACTAATGGGTTTTGCTTGTCTGTTGTCAGGATACCAGCCTCTATGGAGGCATCATCCAAGGAACTTGCATGAGATGCACTGCATTATGCTTAAATAGCAGGAAACCAGTTAGCATTTTTTTTATTTTTTTTTTTTTGTTAAATTTGTATCTTATGAATTTGGTGTCAGCTCAGTTTGAGAACTCTACAGTTAACAGGCATAGTGCAGATATGAAAAAAAATTACCTTCACAGACAATTTCTTTCTCTTTTTTTGTTGTTTGAAACCTTAATTGTTAAGGCCTGTGTTTTATTGATTTAATTTTATTCACAATTTCATAGAATTAGATAAACACTTGGCTTTGCAATCAAATTAGTACCTGGAGGGCCTTTGATAAGTTCAAAATAAGATTTCAAACTTTGGAGAAAAGTAAACAATAATGTTTACTTGTACATGTCAATCACTTGAATGTGGAGTAGCATTGCATTATTTTGGTAGTGTATACATTTGTTGTTTTCAGTTGCAATGAAAATGGCTTCATTGCATTTTCATGAATTGTTCTCCATTATTTTTGGGATGTACTAGTATGAATTTCCAGTGTTTTAAGAAATAAAATAATCTGCACAGTTTATGGATTTTTGATTATTTATAGGATTACCATCACCAGATATGATAACAAAAGGAATTATCTGCCTGATAAGCATAGGATATAACAGGAACTGATTTTATTTATATATAAAATTATCAGTTTATGCTTTTGAGTAGCTACTATAGTTGTCAATAACCATACAGTCATTTGATGGGTAAAATTGCAAATTAACACGCTTTCACTCCCAGTGAGTGTGGGCAACAACTCCAGAAAGGCTAAGTGTATCCTTAAAGCCAGCACTTTATATCTGAGTTGGACAATTTGCTGAGGGTTTTTTTTTTTTTTTTTTTTTTTTTTGAGATCATCTGTTTCCTAGTACAATATTGACTTTCTGCTTAGAGTTCAACTGAAGTCTTTGTCATTGGTATTGTCAAGGTACAAATCAATGTAATCTCCTGCAGTACTACTTACTGCTGAAAGACTTTCTAGAAAGTTGGATGCTAATGTAATCTCCACTATTGCTAGCATTTTATGCATGGTTTCACAGTTGTATGTTATTCACACCATTTTTTTCAGTATTTGCTAATATATGTAGTAGATTTGAATTACTTTTAACATGTTGATTATGAATTGTGTTCATTTATAAATGAAAGAAAGTGAAAGCATTCACCTATCTCATCAGTTTACTAGTAAGCATTTCATGTTCTGTTTCTGAATAGTGACTTTCTACATTTTACTGAATGACACTCTTTGGGTCAAAACAGCAGGTAAACCTTTAAGACTAGTATTGACAATAATAATTTATGTAATAATTTTGTTAAAAAATCACAATGTGCTGTAACTTTTGCTTTCATGATGGATCTTTCACATTAATATTGTTTAATTAACTGTTTTTATTCTGATACAATCCTTACATGTTAGCAGAATATGATGCCATAATAGTAGCTTCTTTTAAAACCAATATTTATAGTTTATTTAATTGAAATCTTTATTTTTTGTGCTAATTAAACAATTAAATATGATAACCAATATAGTTATGCATGTCTGCTGCTGTTATTATTTTTAATGATTCACATTTATCCACACACTGATTCAAGTATTAGCAGGAAATTTTATCTTATTTTTTTTTACCCCACTAGCTTTCATGTTTACCTATTTCTAAAGCTTTACAACCATTAGGTAAATGGCTCAACGTTAGACTTTGATCTGATGTCTTAACATTAAATGTTAAATGACCAAGCCACTTCACTTTTCTTCATCTTAGGCCAGCAGTGTCTACATCTTTGTGACTATTTAGGGGTCTTCTGGAGAATACTCAAATCTGGCATTTTAAACCAACTTAAAAGAAAAGTTAAATGATATATACTTGATATTTAACCTAAATGGATTTACAACTTTTTAAACTATGGTTATCATGGTAACCTTGCAAGCTCATTGAATATTTAAAAACACGAGTTTTCTTACTCAATTCTGGTGTAAGCAATTAAGATGTATGTATATATATATATTTTTTTTTCAAATTTAATGATAACATTTGTTTTTTAAATGCAGTGCTATGGTATTTTTTTTTTTTCCTTTTTCACCTTTCATTTTTTAGGCTTTTGCTTAATTTTTTAAATTGTGTGAATCACAAAATTAAAGACATTTAAAAAATAAAGTTAATTTCAGAAATGATGAATACCTTAAAATGCCATATTGAGGATATATGCCAAAGTGTACTAGAAAATCTAGATGGTATTATTGAATCTATAGTACTACTTACATTTATTGTCTCTATTTTACTGTATCAACTGGATATCCACTTATGAATCATCTAAATCTAAATGTCACCTATAAATATCTTTTTAAAAACAACGTAAGATTCCTTAAATTATGAGTACATAATGCAATTAAAATAAATGAAAAATATTGCTAACATGTATCAAAATGTCTTCTTTTTCATTTTTTATATAAATGTAATTACTTAAAAAAATTTTTTTTTCATGTCTTGCATGTTTCTTTAAAATTTAAAATAAATTTTTTCATATACTTTTCAGTTTTTGTTTTTATTTTTACTATTCCACAAGGCTTTGCTGTATACCCATGACAGGCACTAGAATAGAAAAATTCTATTTGTATACCTTTTTTAATTATTTTTATGCAAAATTTGATGGTGACTTTTTTAAAACTGACATTTCCTAAAATATTTAATTTGTTCTAGAATTTACCATGGCTAAATTTGTTAAAAAGTGTCCCTGCCTGCGGCCACCAACTGAAGAAGTTCGTATCCTCGACTATCGACACAGCAGTCTAGTTGATGTACCAGGGGAAGTTTTTAATTTTGAACGGACTTTGGAGGAACTTAATATTGACTCAAATCAAATTCGGGATTTGCCAAGAGTAAGTAGAGCATTTATTTAATAAACAAAAATATTTTTTTTTAATATGTATGTAAAATAAATGGTGTCTTATTATTTTGTGTGTATACAAAAATTTGAAGGAAGTTTTTATACAAAAAATTAACCTCTGTCAAAATCTTTGGAACATACTCAACTAGTGTTGGCCAAATGCCTTCAGCATTAATCATATGCCGAGTAATAAGAGTAGCTTTTCACAGTTTGCAGGCCAGAACAGCCATTCATGATTTCAGCATCAGTTATACTGTAAAAATGAATGATAAAACAGGTGAATATATAAAATGTGTTCTGCATACAATTTCAAAAATACTAATTTATTAATTTATATTCAGTTTGATAAAGGAATGCTCTAGGATTCTTCATTCTTGGACATGCCCTTAAAATATGAATTCTTTTTTCTCTTTCATTTAATCTATATATGACAATTTTGAAAAAAAAATGGAATAATGAGACTAAACAGCAATATTTCTTGTAATAGTCTAAAGACAATTTTAAGAATCGACTTAACAGCATGTCTCACTGATCCCATGAAATAAATGTTGTTATGCACTTGTTAAATTTGTTCCAATTTGGGTTAACTAAGGCAGCCATGCCTTCTGTCAGTAGAATGACATTTCATTTCTGAAATTTGTTGAATTATTGTCATGCAGCTTATTTTCTGTTGATTTTAATATGTAGTTAAAAGTATGTGTAGTATGTAAGAGAATGTTTGTGGAGGTTAGCATCATGTTAGCTGGCTTGTGTTTGGAAACAGCTTGAAAATAAGTTCTGTGGCATGGATGCCAGTGGGGAGTTTGGTTTAATTAAGTGCACATGTCATCCTGCACAGTAAAGTTTATTATTTCTATTACAGGAGTTGTTTTACTGCCATGGCTTACGTAAGCTCAGCATCAGTGACAATGAGATTATCAGCATCCCAGCAGCCATATCGAGCCTTGTCTCTCTAGAAGAACTTGATCTGAGCAAAAATGGTAAATTATTAATAATAAACTAATGGGTGCAAAAATAATGACAGGTTTTTTTTTGTTGTTTGTAAAAAAGATGTTTCATGAAATACTTAATTCATGATGATATTTGTTTTTTAAAACTTTTATTGTACTTTTCTTAACAACTGTCATCTACAGAAATCCTGTAAAAAAAAAGAGACAATGGGTGGGTAGGATATTTGAGTAGTCACTCTTCTGCTAGTGGGCAGAGAACTGGAAATGTTTACTTTTAGTGCTGCTGACTTGGTGTTATTCAATTTTAGCTGAAGCAGAAAAGAATTATTTCTGCCCAAAATTCTGTATCATGGACTTAAGAAGGCAATCTAAAATCTTTGTTTGTTTTTTGTTAATGAAATCTTAGAAGTGTAGAGAAAAAAAAGCATTTATAAAAACAAGATTGTTAATAAACGATTTTGTTCAATATAGACAGTTATGTTGAAATACTTAGGGTGTAGGTTATTCTAATTCAGAGCTTGGAACCTACTGCCTTGAAATAACTTTTGTAGTAAAGAAAAGAAAAAAGAGAGTGAGAAATGAGATAAATCTATTTTCCTAAGTTTTGTGATGTTTGCTGCATTTTTTGTCGATGCAATGCTTTGTTTTTATGTTGTTAGTGTTTCAATTAGATGATTGCTGTAAATTACAGATTTAAATAAAATGTGAAGAAGTGTGTTTTGTTTATTTTGTTCATAAATTACTGCAAATGTAAGCACCTGAAATCACTTAATACAGGGAAGGATATACATACTTTATGGTCTGCAAATGCTTATATTATTTCAGGATTTAATTTGTTCTTGTTTTAAAATTAGCAGCTAGTTAAAACTCTTTTTAATTCAAAAAGGAGACAAAGCCTCAATATATTTATTTTTTAGCTTTTTTGCCTAAGATGAAAACACTGGGGAAAAGTACAGAAAAGAAATCTAATGCTGCTGATATTATCCATTGATAGAAATAAATTATGATACATAGACATTGCTGATAGATTATTCAAATTTTTAGTGATTAAAGGGAGTAACTGTGTTTAATGGAATGGTGAATCTATTTTCAGGTATTATTGACATTCCTGAGAGCATCAAAGCATGTAAATACCTGAAGGTTGTTGATGCTAGTGTTAATCCACTTGGAAAGTAAGCAACTTTTTTTTCTTTTCTCCTCAAAAATTAACTACATCTTTTGCAAACAAATTCTTTGGAGTTTTTTTTTTTTTTCAAGATCATCATGAAAAGATTAAATTACATTTTATCATTAGTGCATTGTTTGCATAATGGGACTTCATAATTTGGAAATGTGGTTGACATGTCAGTTAAGAATGTCTATATATGTATAGCTGTATTTGACAAATAGTCAAACAAACTTAAATTTGATTTTGTGAAAAACTTTTCTTTTTAGACCTGGATCTGATCACCAGGATCATCTGACTTGGTATTTTGACTTCTCTCTTTGATCAAGATTCTAAAAAGAGGCACTTTTTTAACAATTAGTGTTGTGTATATGTATTATTTAATTGGCTGCTGTGTGCATGTCTGCTGAATTGGTCTTGAACTCACTACTATGGTTGCTCAGTTCTGCTCCCCATGGGTTCAAGATTAACTTAGCCATTTGTTTAATTAAAAAATAAAAAGAAAGGAAGGAAAAAAACACCTGCAAAAGATTACAAATTTACATCATTCCAGCTGTTTTCAGGTTTAAATCCTGAAGATTGTGGCAGGGAAAGATTGCAAGAACATGCAGTAGTATTGTTAGTTAGTTCAGTCACTACTAATAAGGTGATGAGAAATTCCCAAGTGAACTTATACTGTTTGATAGATTTCTTTCAAAACTTTGGGCCAGGCTTTAGAAGTATGGATTTCCCGATAAATACAGGGTGTTTCAAAAAAAATTTGATATCATTTGAGATGTAAATATCTGAGTAACTACATAGTCTAGGCAAATGAAACTAAACAGGCTTAATGTTGAGCAAAATAAGATTTATTCATCAAAATTTGAATGAGAAATTCAAAGGTATGTGGATTTCATGAACGATTTCACAAGTTTTCAATATGTGCACCCCCTCTGACATGGCACATGTCAAGTTGGTAGTCCAGCTCCTGCCAAACATGCTGCAGCATGTCTTGGGTAACAGTCTCCAGTGCGGCAGTGATTCTCTGCTTGAGTTCCTCTAGGCTTGTAGGAAGAGGGGGGGACATAGCCCAGTCCCTTCGCATAGCCCCAGAGAAAAAAATCGCAAGGTGTCAGGTCAGGTGAACATGGTGGCCATTTCAACAGCACATTGTCTTCATCACCAGCATGCCCGATCCATCTCCCTGGCAGATTCTCATTGAGATAAGCCCGAACAGTGAGCTTCCAGTGAGGTGGAGCCCCGTCCTGTTGAAAAATGAAGTGTTCATGTTCATTTGCAATGAGCTTATCAATTAGCCAGTTCTGAAGCATTTGCAGATAAACATCGCCGGTCACATTTCCCTCAAAGAAAAATGGGCCATGAAGATGATTCTTGGAGATGGCGCAGAACACATTCACTTTTGGTGAGTCCCTCATGTGCTCAATTGTGGCATGGTGATTTTCTTCGCCCCAAATGCGAACATTATGCTTGTTGACTTTGCCATTCGTATGAAATGTGGCCTCATCACCGAAAACAAGACGTTCTTAAAAATTGTCATCTTCAAGTTTCTCTTGCATATCGACACAGAATTGCTTGCGCTTTTGCTTGTCATCTGTCTTTAAGGCCTGAACGAGCTGCAGCTTGTAGGCTGTCATTCGCAAGTGTTTGCTTGCAACATGCCAAACTGTCATTGGAGGAATCTGGGTTTCCAGACTTGTCCTCCTTATGGACTTCCTGGGGGTTCGCCAAAATGTTTCGCGAACCCACTCGACCATCTCTTCTGATACTGGTGGTCGTCCAGATCCTTTTTCCCTGCACAGACAGCCTTCCTCTTTGAACTTTTTTGTGCCATGTCCAAATCTGCATTGCAGTTGGTGCATTTTTAGCGAATTCTCTCACAAACGCATGCTGCAGAGTCTTGTTCGACTGTGTTCGAGCATACTCTAACACACAAAACGCCTTTTCTTTTCCAGTGAATGGCATTTCTATACCTGAAAAGAAAAAAACATAAAACATTAAACATAGAATTTTTAGTTGTTTCTACACATGCTGTTAAAATTTGAGATCATTTGAACGAGAATTGGTCAAGTTATTAGATTACGAAATGATATCAATTTTTCTGAAACACCCTGTACATTCTGAGTGTCCTTATCCTTCTCACTGTGATTGTCTTTCTATACTGCATTTCTAACTACAATGATATGCCACATTAATTTGATAGCCTGCTTAAATCAATGTCTGACTGAAATGTACATATTGTAGGTGTGATTATATAATCTGGATGTCTAGGTAGGCAGATAACCAGTGTGCTCTATCACCATACTGAAAACAAAAGGATCTCTTGATATTTCTTCTTTATTTACAAGAGGTTGTATTATATGGGCTGTTCTGAGTTAGTGGCAGATTACCAAATATCTTGATATGGATCTGTGCCCCTATCATAAAATTCATTGAAGCAAATGTTATTGCTTTAATAAAGAGACATAGAAAGCCTTCAAAAGTGACAGTACAAAAGGAATATGTCATTACTTACCACATCCATTTTCTTCAGGAGGATGGTGCTACATGCCAAACCTCTCTTGTGAGTACAGTTGGGTAGAAGAATCTAGGTATTTACTTTCTTTCTTGGTTACCCAAACCTTTGATATAAATATGATCAAACACTTGTGGAAATGTCTGGAACATCAGCTAAGAAAAACCAATCTACACCTAACCAGTATGATGAAATTAAAGGAAGCTTTGTCACTTATATAGGAGCCTGGCCATAATACAAAATCTTGATGATTCAATGTTAAACAGGTTAGAGATTCTTTGTGCTGCAAAGGGTGACTTGACTAAGTATTAATATAAAAAATTTCACTTACCTTTATTTTTTATTTTCCTCAAAAAAAAGTAACGTTTTAATAACTGGTTTTCAAATTATTATGATAGGTTAATTTATTAAAATGTTATTTAACAGATATCTATTAAATAAATTCAGACTTTATTGTTATCATCATGTCTTCAAGGGAGATCAGATTTAGTTGGTACGGAAAGATTTGCTAATATACAAGTTTATAAGCTGTTTCTCACTTTCATTTACTCATTTTTATAAGTTTGTTCTTTCTGAATCAGTTGGTTTCTCAACAAAAACAACAATAAAAGTTGTTTGATTAATCACCGTCAACTAATTAATGATTGTTTGTTTTAAAATGTTCATGTATATATTGGCATTCAAAATTATCAGCTACCATATGAAAATACTGTTACCTGCTTTCTTGATGCTATTGCTAATGAAAATGCATTCTGAGCAAAAAATAATAAAAACGAAATTTTAGATGAACCATGTAGTAGAACATAAACCCTTTTTTGTGACCTTGGTTTTCATTTTCATTTGATTTTTGCATAATTATGGACCCTGTAAATTATTTTTATGAATGTTAAATTTAGCTCTCATTAAAATGATGATGAACTTTTTTTTGATATCAGGGTTTGACCCCCGGAATCTTCAGATCTGAACTCTCTTGTGTGGAAGAACTAGATTGAAGAGGAAGTACAGAGATAACCCTAATTCCAATTAGCTGTGGAACTACTTGCTAGGGGTTGGTTGAAGACTGTGTTTTGAAAAGTGAACAAGTAGAATGTCCAAAATATATGCAGCTAGTGATGGTAATGTTAGAATTTACAGTTTAGATGTTGTGATACATGGTTTATCTGGTTTTAAATGTTTTTTTTTTTTTGCTGGAAAAATGTACTTTCATAAAGAATAAAGTATTGAAAGGGCAGATAATAGTTTTTGTGCTGGGCTTGTGTGTGTGGATTGTGGTAACTATATATCTCAGGATAGAGAATTATTGACCAATTAGAAGGAAACCATAGATGGATAGGTATTTTTTAACAAGATTGTCACTTACAAAAAAATGTTTATTTTGATTTGTATATATCACATTGCACATGCATTTCTAAGTATTTTCTAGACCAGTGGTTCCCCCCCCCAACCTTTTTGGACTCGTGGACCTTTCCCTAATACTCAAAAGACCTGCGACCCCTCCCCCCTGCTACACTTCCATAACTGAAAAAAAATCAAAGAATAAATTTAGCAAAAACTCACATATATAAGAGTTTTATTTGAATATATTGACAGTTTTGAGAGAAATTCACCAGGAAAAACACATTTTACACTCATCCTTCAACACATCTTTCTTTCTCAAAATTTAGTGACCTAATGTGATGCTTGCTGTCGTGTCTGGGCAGCCAGCTTGGAAATTCAAGGCTGTGTATTTGCCAAAGCCGACCTCATGTCATCCTCAACATTCAGCCTGTTCCTTGCCTTTGTTTTGATGTGAATAAGAGTCAAAAATCCAGTCTTGCAGAGATAGGTGGAGGCAAATGGAAGCAGTGTCTGGCTGAAGTCACAGTCTAGTCCTTGTAGTGTGCTCTGCCCCAGGCATCGTGGTCCGAGTCCTTTAGCTGCAGTCTGGGCCTGTGACGCAACTGGGAGTGCCTGCCATGGGTGACAAGCCTTACTTACACCTTCGGCGCTCGGCCTCCCATCGTGATACTGGCTTGTTGGACGCTGGGTAATTTTTGTACACTTTTTCTGGAAAAAATTTGTCTTATAAGCCAGCAGATACAGTATATATAAACAAAACAAATACATAACCGTGAACAGTTTCTTGACTGTCATACGACAAAAATGGAAACTTCCAGGGTTCCACTGGTTTGGAACCACTGTTTGCTTGGAATAGCATCTATTAATTTTTGTGTTTTGTAGATTACCAGATGGTATCAGCCAATTGTTGAATCTACAAGAGCTCTATTTAAATGACACATTTCTAGACTATCTACCAGGAAATTTTGGCAGGTGAGTTAATGAGTGGATTAGTTAGACTGAAGAAAAAAATTTTTTTTCAACTGCAAATGTTAATGGTCAAAAGATCGTTAAATAATGGAGTCAGCCAAACTAGATTGTAAAAAAAAAAATAGCTGGAAGTGTTTTTCAAGCACTTGAAAAACCAAAAATATTAATTAACTTTATTGATAGATAGAATTTTTATTAATTATAAATATTATTTATTTGGAATAAAAGACTAGGTTGTGGGAAAACTGAACTTTCACTAACTTTGTATTCAGTTTTTTCAAACCATTAAGGAAAAAGCAGAACAAGAAAGAAAAAACTATTTTGGAAAAAAATAGGATATTTCCATTTAAAGATTATACTAGTATCATGCAGTATTTAGAAAGTTTATAGAACTTACTATGCCACTGAAACAAAAATTGGTTGAAGTTAATCAAGAAGCTACAGAAGCAAGTTAGCTAACTTTATATAATGCTGATGTTACAAAAATTAAAACTTTTCTCTCTGAAAATATTGTAATTTTTAGATTATTTTAAAATTACACCAGACCATAATGTCTTAACAGTATATCTCATTAAAGTTAATGCTATTTTAGCTACAATTTAAAAGAAAAGCTACATCTACTAGATGGTATTAGATTTTTATTTTTATTTTTTTTGTGAAACAAGTGAAATAATAAAAATTTTGAAAATAAAATACTGGATTCATCTACTAACTTTCTTATGGCAGAGATTTTCTTGTAGAATTTAAAGCAAGACATTTTAATCTTTTTGTTCCTTTTAAACAATTGGCAAGAAATTAAAAAAAAATATACTTCCTGGGTGTTGGGAAGCAGAAATCATCAGGCTGTAAAAATATGCATTTTTCAAAAAAATTGTAATTAAACTGGTCTCTGAAATCACTAGATATGCAACTATTCACAATACCCTAATTTCTCCTTATTTTTATTGTGAATTTCAGGCTGTCAAAATTGCGTATCTTGGAGATTCGTGAAAATCACCTGAAGACTTTGCCAAAATCTTTTTCTCGTCTTACAGAATTAGAGCGTCTTGATGTGGGGAACAATGAGTTCACAGAACTGGTTCGTATTTTTCCTCTTTCTGGTTTTTGTTTTCTTTTTACTATCAGAACAAATTTAAAGACTCTTGATATCTGCTGTCAAAAGTAAACAAAATTAAATTTCTGTCTGTACTCTAATTTAACAAAAACTAATTGTTTTTTTTTAAATATTTTTCAGAAAAAATGTTTCTATGTAATTTTTTGTCAAAGCTATTTTAAAGAAAAATCCTCTCTGTATTTCAGTCTGATGTGATTGGAAGTTTGGTCGGTCTCTTGGAACTCTGGTGTGACAGCAACCAACTCAGGAAGATCACTCCAGTGCGTTTTTGTACACTGAATTATCCAAACTAACATTAAGATAGAAGAATTTTGACTAGTTCTTGATTATAGTTTGTAAATGTTACTCTATTTACAATATGGCAGAAAAATGAAGCAGTATAGTAGGTAATAAATTTTATCCACTGGGTTAGTCAGTCATTTTCTACTGGTTATAGGAGTCCAAAACATCGGTGTTTTAATTTCTGTAAAATGTCTGTCCTTTTATTCTAACACTTCTTTCCAGCTGTTGTTCAGTATTTTATATTTTTTCTCTCTACTTTTTGTCTTCTATGAAAATATTTACAGTAACAATATTTGTGTTGATTCATGTGTCAGTAAGGTGGTTACTGAAGATTTTCTAGTGGAGTCAACACAACCAGAAATGTTAGCAAATGAAAGTACAACTAGTTACAAAGGAGCAAATTTAAAACAAATACTTTTAAATTTGTCTTGTTATGTCCCCCACTTCAGATAAACTGAGTAATTTTAATTTCCTAGCTCAGGGGTCATATGCTCTAATTTTAGATGCTTTCTGATTACAAAATAAAAATAATTTATAATTTTCATTAGTCACTGACGTTTTACATTGATCTTTAGTCTATTGCACCTTGTTTAATGGTTTCAATTTGATTATTTTTGTAGACAATTGGAAATTTGAAGCAACTTATGTTTTTGGATGCCAGCAAGAATAAGTTGCAGTCAATTCCTGCAGAAATTGATGGCTGTTTGTCCCTGGCTGACTTACACTTGACGTCCAATCAGCTGCAAGCTTTGCCAGAGACATTGGGTGCGTTTGGCTGAGTTCTGCAGAAATCTTTGAAAGTACTTCATTGATCTATGCTTTGTAAACATCTGTCTTGCATCTAATTAAGTAATGAGGATTACTTGGTTGTTACATAGTCCTTTAAACTAGTTGCTACTGGATAGATAAATCTTGTCCAAACGGAAGGCCTTTTGACGTTTGTTAAATGTTGGTTTTAGCTAAAATTAAAGCAATGGTCATCAATTACTTATGTTCTTATGACTTGCTTCACAGGTAAATTGGCGGATCTTACCACACTGAAGGTTGATGACAACCAGCTAGTGTCACTACCATCTTCTGTTGGAGGGTAAGTGGCACCTAATTAGTTTGATGAGTGGAAAAGCTGCACCTGTTTCAATATTGCTATACGAGTGAAATGCCTAACTAGTCGAAACAGTTCAATGGTTTATGTTAAACTTGCACTGAGATGTTTTTTTTAAATCTGTTCAATTTTTGGTAAATTTTTTGATTTTTGTTTTGCCACTGCTTTCATATGTTCTACCTCAAATGTCAGTGCACATTTATTAATACTGGATGGTTGCAAAAATAATATGGTAAATGTATAGTGATTGATATGATCAAGGAAAAATCTAAACTAAAGGTGGGAACGGAGCATTGTGAGCAGTATATTATAGGAAAATAGATGAAAGTGCCATTTTAGAAATTTTATTAATTGTTTATATTTATCTGATAAAAATGTTATCTTGCTTGTAATGCAAAATAATTTAGCAAATTAAAGAAACTATACAGAATATATTTTTCTCAGAAATGTTGTTTTGATGTTGGATATGATCTTAAACTAAAAACTTCATTTACTTTCAGTTGATGTTATATGGTTCATTTACAAGTAGTTTAATTGTACTTTTAACTTTGTAGTTTGACTGCTCTGTCTGAGCTGAATGTAAGCACTAACAACCTGGAAGACATTCCACCCACCATAGGGCTGCTGAGGTATCTAAGAACATTTTATGTCGATGAGAATTACCTAGAATACATCCCTGCTGAGGTATGGCAAATTTTTTCTGTTTTTCTCATAGGACCTTTTTATTTTAATTATATGGGAAGTAACTGAAGGACAGAGGTGAATTTCTGTCCAGGTAGTTTGTTTTTTTTGTGCTTAAAAGCTAAAATTCAGTGATTTTTTTTTCTATCCACTTTATCCATATATATATTTATTGCTGCCATAAATAACCCAAGCACATGACTAGATTATTGCAGGCAGCATGTTTGTACATTCATTGTTTGTTGTAGTAGTTTTGTTTAAAAATTACAATACAGTATTCCCTTGCTTTACACACCTTTAATATACACAAATTTGAAGTTACACTATTATCTTTTTTATACCAAAAATTTCTTATGCACAGTATGGTTTGAAGATGCATGACTTCCTCCTCCTGTCAGCTAAGTTCATTGATGACTGATGAGAGTGGACACCACCCATTTTTCTCTGCAAATGTTTTGTACAGCATCATAAAAAGAATCTTTGTATTGTATGATGAATATCTCTAATCTTTTTGCATAATTAATATTTATCAAAAATATTTAATATGTAAGAGACAAAGATATGACCAAAATTATTTGCATTTTTATATTGACCAATACCTATAAACAGGTTGGTCATATGCTCAACTATGTGAGTGTTTACAGATAAGAGCAAGTCTGTTACTGTGTAAGGAACATGTATGAATATGTGTAATTTATACTGAGTGATATGAGAATAAATAAGTCTACATAAACGTGTTCAGACAGCTGAACTTATATTTAGCATTGAAATGAGAAACAAGAGAATGAGTCATAGGAAGTGGGAGACTCTCACAACAGTCCATCACGTGACTGTTGGTCACCACAATGACATGAAGCTGATCACATGACTATTGGTCACTGGGTCACTCGCTTTTTATACACTCACTCACTTGGCTGTTGTGGCGTGTGTGCACACATGCTCCACTTTCTTTTGTAGGTGTGAACCAACATTTGGCATTGCAAAAGTGTTGTTTAAATTTATCAGACGAGGCTACCCCCATGAAGAAACAGAAAAAAAGTTTAACACTGGAAACTAAACTGGAGATACTACAATTGCTTGAGAGTGGTATGCTCAACTTAGTTGGTGGTTCATACAATGAAGAGGAATGCTACAAAGATAAAGGATTTTGTTTCCCAATCAGCTTAATCAGCAAAAATAATATCAAAGGTGAGGAATCCATTATTCATGGAGAAAATGTTGGCTATATGGATAGAGGAATAAAACCAGAAAAAGATAGGCTTATGTTCTATAATGGTTTGTGCAAAGGCCCTCAAACTCTACAACATACTACAAGGAGGAAGAGAAACATCAACTGAGTCTTTCTTGGCAAGCAATGGTTGGTTCAGTGATTTCTGAAAATGGCAAAACCTGCAGAACATAAAATTTACTGATGAATCTGCCAATTGCAGACCATACAGCTGCTGAGAGATTTTCTGATGAATTAAAATCTATTGTGGAGCCAGGGAGCTACTTCCCACAGCAAGTGATTAACGATGATGAAACAGGTTTATTTTGGGAAAAGATGCCAAACAGGACCTACATATCAAAAGAAAGAAAAACAGTCCCTGGTTTTAAAGCCTCTAAAGATAGACTAACAATCTTACTGTGTGGTAATGTTGAAGGGGATTTTAAATGTAAGCCCCTGGCAGTGTACCATTCCTAGAACCTTGAGCCTTGAAAGGCAAGAAGACCCTACCATATCAATGGTAGGCGAATAGAAAGGCATGTATAACTAGCTGTATACAGAGGATTGGTTTCTGTGTTGAGATTAAGTGACACTGTCAAGAGAAAAACATAGTACTTAAAGCACTGCTCATCCTCAACAATGTGCTGGACACCCCTGTGCAATTCTACACCCTAATGTAATCTAAAAGTGATTTTTCTGCCACAACATCACATCTCTAATCCAGCCCATGGATCAAAGAGTATAACCAGTTTCAAGATGTATTTTGTGAAGAGGACAATATCACAACTTCTAGATGCTACTGACAGACCTGAAAAGCCATTAGTTTGTGATTTCTGACAATAATACAATATCCTCTATGCAATAACTAACATCAAGAGTGCATGGAATGAAATCAAGAACAACCATGAATAGTGTATGGAAATGCTTATGGAAGGAATGTGTACACAATTTTAGGGGTTTTGAAAGTCTTTTTTCAATTGTTGTGGATGTTGTTTGACTTGGAAAATGTGTTGGCTTTGAAGACTTGAGCAACGATGACGTGATATATCTGATTGATTCCTATCGAGAGGAACTTTCAGTCGAGGACTTGCTGGATGTGACAAAACAAGAAAATGAAGCAGAAGAGGTAGGAGTAGCTGCGGAACAACTTTGTCACTTGTGCACTTAGAGACTGAAAACTTTTTAAAGCTTGCTAACCAGCTGGCCCAGGAAGCAGTAGACATGAACCTAGACACTATGTGAAGTTTCCAGTTTTGGAGGAATTTAACAGGTAACTTGCCACCCAACAAGGGTTTGTACAATCTACTTTAACACAATTTTTCAAGACCCCTCCAACAGAGAGTCTCCACCACCTCCACTAGCTCTATGGACCTTACTGCTGACCCTAACGGCACTCCACCTTTACCTCAGAATTGATCATTGTGTTATTTTAGTTAAAGTATTGTTCTCTTATGTTCATTCTTTTATTAATCTGTTTATTAATTTTTTTTTTTTGTTTTCGCTAAATGATTGTGCTTTAGCTTTCTTTTACTAAATAAACAATGGATAAATGTTATCTTTGTTACTGGATTGACGTTTTCGTTAAGACCATTATCCACAAGTTAACATTATGTGCAAATTTGTTTATTTTAAACTTTTCTTAATAAACAAAGAATACAAATAATTAAACGTTTAGCTGCCAGCCTTTATTATTGGTGTAGTTTTTAGTTATCTAGTTATTGTACAGGATTAGAATATGAGAAAAAAAAACTAAGTTTTTTATTGTATGGTGTTGAGGTTGGGATGATGTCTTGAGTGTGATTGACCACCACAGTCATGGGGTAGCAGGATCATGTTTTTCTTCCAGTGAGAACTCAAAAATTATCTAACAGTACAGAACATAACCCCTTGTTTACTATGTAATAATAGGTTTAAAATACACAAATTTGATTTGCACGCCATTTTCTAGGAATGCGTCCCGTGTGTGAATCAAGGGAGTACTGTATTGTTAAAAAGTAAAATGTAGATGGTCTGGATAAGGGGAAAAGATAATTATGGAGAAAAGAAATTAATGCTGGATGGAAGGAAAGTAATGAATCTGGGCATATCTGCTTGCCTATGAAAGTTAATGCATGAGTCTCCTGCATTCTGTCTGTTTTCTAGATATTCTTTCAAACAATATTTTTGAATGAACCTTAATTCATAAAATATTTCTGGCTTCAGAAGCAGAAAGATGGTTTGTGGAGAGAGATTTTGTATCCTGAGAATCAGTTTTGTTAACATCCTTGTAATTAAGACCTTTTATTATGGGATTTCTGGATTCTTAAATACTGTCTATCAAAACTTGAAATTTTATGGTTTTTTTTTTGTTTGTTTTTTTCTCCATAGAATCACCATTGCAGAAAAGGTAGAAATTTTCAGTTTGTTGGATTGCTTTCAGAAGTTTATCAGTAGTCGTTGTATTATTATTATTTTAAGGTCTTTGAGTTGCTTGCTTTATTTACAGATTGGAAGCTGCAGTGGAATTACAGTTCTGTCATTGAGAAGTAACTGTTTATCATACATTCCTGATGAAATTGGCCGAATACCTCATCTGCGTGTCCTCAATCTCAGCAACAATCAACTCAAACACCTGCCTTTCAGCATTGTTAAATTAAAAGAGCTACAAGCTCTGTGGCTTGCAGAAAACCAGGTGAGTTAGTTATAAACCATCAAATGTGTACAGCAGAGTAGGGAGGTTTTTTTTGTTTAGTTTCCTTTTGAGGCTCCATTTGAATGTTAAGCCAATTTCTTATTAGATTTATAGGTTATAAGGAAGCGATCGTAACTCTTTTTTAAGACCCTGTTTATACCAATAAGACTACTGCTCATGTATCTTTATCTTATCCTGATGTAATGTTTTTAAGTATAATTTGTTAACTCAGGATAATGTGTGCTTTAACTAACTTATTGTTTACTGCCAGGAACTGAAAAAAAAACAATTAAATAAGTAATAAATGCAACTTCAATAATAATAAAGAATGCATCATTTATTTATTTTAAGGCTTCAGTAATAAAATAGCTTTTAAAATTTAAATGCAAATGATTGAAATTAAATAAGTAAAAAATTATGCTTGATATTTTTTGAAGAAAGTGTAACATTTTTTTTTACTTACTGTTTATTTTATTTTGCTGCTTTAAGTACTTAAACGGTCCACATTTTTGTTGTTGCATTTTTTACGAATATTCAAATAGATTTTCTATCATGTGAATGTTGGAACTGTCTGTCTGTCTGTGTGTATACATTTCAAAACAACATATCTGCTATCAACAGGAATTTAAATTACAATATCAATTACTACTGTTTATCATTTGTTGGTTTTTTAGCTGTTAAAAAAACAAAAAAAGAAGTGCAGGCACAAGCCATATAGCTTATTAAGGACTTTTTTGAATAGACAAGGGGTGGTTTATAAAGTCAGTAGCAGGTAGTTGTTGGATGTACTTGTAGTTTTCCTAAATCATCATTGGATAAGAACCGCCTCAGCATTTCATGGTAGAGACATTGTTTGACCTTGTACCATTGGTAAAGTTGGTGGATTGCTAGAGATAGAAAAGGAACACTGTTAGTGCAGGGGCTGACATGCATTTTCCAGCTGCTAGGGAAAGTTAAACTAGTAATGTTTTGGAAAGAAGAGCACAAGAGATATTGTCTTCAGAAATTCCAGTTCTCAATTTCTTTCTATCACATGCATGGTTAATACGATATTCCTGTCTGGGTGTGGTGACTCTAGGCTGACAGTCTATTTTGCTGCTGCTCTTTTATTATAAACTTTCTGACAACCTCAGTATGTTCCTGTGGTGACAGTTCAACTGCTAGGAATTTAGTTCTAAATTTATTCTTTATTAAATTTTTGTTAATGCAGATAATGTATTAAACAGACAACCTCCCTGCATTAAAATAAGAGTGGTGAAGAAATAATGAAAACATCTTTGAGAGCCAACAATTATGAAAAGGATTGGTTTGTTGTTTTTTTTTTAATATTTAAAAAATGTACAATATTAAAAACAAACTTTAGACTGATTGTGAAGTTTTGAATTATATTTATTTTTCACTATAATTGTGACTGAGCAGCTTAAATATTTTATCAGAAGCTAATTTTGGGCAAGTTAGCTGATTTATTATTCCTAGCTTGTACTTTTCTGTTTTTCTTTAAGACTCGCCCACTTATTCCACTACAATCTGATGTGGATCCTGACACTGGTTGCAGGATCTTGACTTGTTATTTGTTCCCACAGTCTCCTCATGAAAGTTCAGGTAAGTCCATATCTAGCATATTTTTCCTGTTATTAACACTACTTTGCCCAGCAAACACTGTTTGTCTCCGATGTTCATAATCATGAGTGATACATAAAGTTCTTGTCAAATGCATTTTCGATAATTTGTATCGAAATGAATCACAATGTTTCAACTTTGATAAAAAAAACAGCAGATTTATAAATCATTTTGATTAAAATGCAACAAATTTTATGCCTCCACTCACAACTGCAGTTATATTTTGTACTTTTTTTAGAATTATCATCTTTGCTTATGATTTTTTTTTTTTTGTTTCAAATTTAAAATCTGTTCTCAGGGTTAATCCTGACAAAGTAACAATGTTGTCTGAGCTGTTTAATCTCTAGTAGATGTGAAAACACTGACTGTGTTTGTGGTGGGTTACTTACAGGAGAAACACCTGATGATGTGGCCAGCTTTCATGCTTCTCTGTGGGAGGAAGAGCGAGCTCGACGGCAGCAGATTCATTTTGAATTTGGGGAGGAGGATCATTCCAGTGTAATTATCAACTACTCCTGTTTACTAGGACATTGAAGAAAAAATATAAATGTTTATCAACAAGAAACTTCACAGCCGCCTCAGGAAAAAGGTTGCATAACTGATTTAAAGGAGACAGTTAGCATAATCATATTTAATGCAGTTTAATCTAGATGTTTTTAAATCTAAACAAAAAGTTCTCATTTCAAAAATAGAAATAAATTAGTTTCTAGTTCAGTGGTTATGGGAAAGGAGGAAGCCATTGTTAATTATGCAAGGGGCCCCCCATATGATAAAAATGAGCACCACTATCACTATTGACTACAAATGGTGGTAATTTATTCATTGACATTACTATTACTAAAAAACATTTTTTTAGATATATTTTACTGCTGGAATCTTAGCCCCTGGTATTAGTAACTGTAGATAGCTGAAAAAAATTGTCCCTGTCTAAACAGAATAGTTAAACCAGTTGAAAATTTAAAGTGAATCCTGGAAAGTTGTGATGCAAAGAAACACAATTTAGGGTTATTATAAGTGCAAAGAGCAGTGTATTTCAGGTACTAATAAAACTAAACAAATCTAACAATTATAAAAGGGCGAACTTGGTGCCCTTATACTTTAGTTTGATGTATCTTGGATATGCTAAAAAGAGTATAGTAGGTAATATCTATAGTTTTCTCAGAGTTTGAACATATAGAACAACTTTAGGTCTACATATTTGAGAAAAGACAGTTCTTAGAAATATACAGGGTTTTGAATGGCAAGACACTGATCAGTTTTTCTTTTATCAGCAAACGAAAATATTAGAATGCTTAATTATAATGTAGTTAAACTACTTGCATGTCCATGTCAGAAAATAATTTTTTGGTAACTGAATTGAGTAGTTAATTACCAGCAATGTAAGTCAGTTTCCTGCTGTTCTTTATTAACTAACCCTATAAGTACCAAGGAAGAGTAACTGTTCAAAAAAATTGCAACAGTTCTGTTGAAAAAAGACTACAAAAAAAAAAAAAAAAGAAAGACAACACTACTGAAATGCTGCTCAGTGGCATGACACTGGATATCATTGTACACCAATAACAATGAATATTCCATATACAGTACTGAACTCTAATCTTCTCCAATTAAAACAACTGAAGCACAAAGCATCAAATACAACCAAACAACAACAAAGTAAGATTTTTGGTGCAGTTTATATAATATCTGGGCTTATATAAAGAACGTCCGATGTTTCACATGCACTGTCTTTGAAGGTTATGTATGAAAAATGTGCTGAATTGGAATGCTTGCGTTACCAAAACTTTCTGCATGTCTGTCTGTCTGATATATCACCTCAATTGATTGTCAGTTTAAACACAGAAAAACACACAGGTCAAACCAAGAAGCTGCTTGAAATACTATATTAATTTGATAATTCACTGTAATGTGGGAACACTTATTTCAATGGATAGTGCTTTTTGATATTAATTATTATTACATTTGTGTTGAAATGAGACAAATCTGAATAATTAGGGAGATTATTTTTATATACAATTATTTTATTGTTCCTACAGAATGTGATGAATGTACTCTTTTCTTTCCTCTTCCTTTGTTAGGGTAAGCTTATCAGAATTCCTACTCCATATCCCAAAGAGATGAAGGATAAAATTCGACATGTGAAAAACTTAGCTACTCGTCAGATTTTATCAGCGAATGGAGATCCAACCCGGAATCATGGGCATGAAAACAAAGCTTTTGAAACAGAGGTATAAATGTCTTTGATTTCTAATAAAGTTTGCTTACAAAGTCAGATTATATATGTTTGTGTCATCTCAAATTGGCTTCTGGTATTATGCTGGGGAAAAGTGCACTATTTTCACATTTCTGAATGTACATATTTCCTAGTGTCTTCTCTGGTTTTGGACTTAACCAGTTTATAATTAGTGATAGGTTATATTGGCAAAGTGGAAATGAATTCACACTGTTCAGCTTGGAATGTTATATTACTTTTAGTTGCACTAATGCAATATCATTTCTTGATTAGACAGTGATCAGATCTGTTATAGAATACTGGATATTTTCAAAGTTACTCCTCTTGGTTGTGTGTTATAGATCTGTCAGTTAGTACTGTGGAAAGGCTTCAATGTGCTTTAAATTAAATTTTTCTCAGTTGACATGTATTAGAGATTGCTGAAGATGTGTTGTTTTTTGTTTTGTTTAAAAACAACAGTATTCTAATCAGTGATGTCTGGTGTCAATTGCTCGTAAATCAAACCTAAGTGTAGGTTAAAATAGAATCAACTTTGGTTTTCTTCAAGAGGTCAATGATGATTTTTGATTACCTTTTTTTTCTTTCAGTAATGTTAAATATATTGTTTAACTGAAAACATTGTGACAATGAAATTGAATTACAGCACTTTGAGGAATTGCAAAACATGATATAAAGTAATTATTAAATGTTGCTTTACTCTTGAAAAACTGAAGGTTCACATGATGTACAGGAAGCATAAGCAGACTTGTGTACAAGCTGAACACTGAGGTGATCTATACATTTAATGAGAAAAGCTATAAAAATTAACAAAACGAACACAAAAAGAATGATGATTTAGTAGGAACACTATTGTATCTGCTAGACAAGTTGATGTTGCTTAAATCATTCTGCTGTTAAGCATAGATCATGACTTAGATGTGGCAATTTTGTTGGCTGTATATGAATTTAGGATGATTATATTTTCATGTGATCTCAGCAAATGTGCAATTGAGTTTTGAAATTTATAATGAATATATTCTATCTGCATCTTTGTTTGCAGTCATCTCAGTCTTTAATATCACTTCGTATGAATAAAACTAAAATTAACATTGAAATAAAGACTTTAGTCATTATTGTAATGTGTGTTCCATTCATTTTTGGGATTTTGGTGTTTAGAATATTAAAAACAATACTTGCTATTTGCACATTTAATGGCAAAGAAGCATAATTAAATAAATCATTTGTAGTCACATGAAAAAATAAAAAGGAATTGGTAAATTACTGGAAATTCAGAAATCCTACCATTTAAAGTTATATTGCTGAAAAGATTTTGGAAAGAAAGCAGTTAGCAGTGAAGTTGGATGTGAGCAGCCTTATTTCCTTTTCAAGATGCACATTTGATTTAAAATTTTTTTGTGTTTACACCCAGAAAGTTGACTAAAACACAATTCATAAAAACAGTGGTAAATATGAGAGGATGGTTATGCTGCTTTTTCTATCCATCAACACATGCCTTTTTTTTTCTAGCAGAATATCAACATTGTTTACTAGCTTTAAAAAGTGACAATCTTATAATTATCAAGATTGCATGGAACATATACATGGGGAGCTGCAATCTGGACTCATTGAAAATTAAAAAGAGAATTTTGATGAAAAATCTCTCCTGTGATTAAAGTTTCAGTATAAACTTATTGTGATAGTTTTGTCATGAATTAGTTTTCTACCAGTCATGCTAATATATATGACTAATAAATTGATTATTTTATATTTGGGAAATTTCATTGGAGGAAATTATGGCTGCTGGTGTATTCTATGGTTGAAAAATCTTGGCTACTTTAGAAGGGGCATGCAGTATAATCTTTCATATCTAAAATATAGGATTACTTTCGGAAGATAAAGGCAGAAGAAAAAATCTGAGTATTATATCATATCACAAAAAAATGCATTTAATTCCATGAGCCAAATTGTTGGCTATATGTAAGAGAGGTAATAGGCAAGACTGATTTTTATGTGAGATTGAAAAGTTTAGTATAGAGGTGTCCAACTGCAAATTTTGGAAAGATATGTCATTAGAAATTTATCTTACTATTAATCAAAATGAAAAAAATGTGCATTTTAATGAACAAGCTTTATATGAGAAGTCTGATGTATTAGCTTACTTTCTCATCACTTTTTTGAACACTGATTTAGTGAGATATCTGGCATTGCTTTTGCTTACATGAGTAGTTAGTGCCTTCCCACACTTGATATAGTGATGTGGAGGATGCTGGATAGATATCCATCTGTCAATCAGGAGTGATTTTGATTTGATTTTGATGATTTTCATTCTAGAAAAAAAAACTGTTCACAGTAATATGTGCTGTCAAACAGTGCAATGAACCAAGGACATGGTTTGATAGATTTGGATTTGACTGAGGGAACACATTGACTGTATAATGTCAGAAGATCATGCTCTGAAAGCTTTCTTCATGTCAGTCATTTTGGATTTAAATTCCAGTTGGAACATGTCATGATCTTCAGTGGCATCATATCCAAGATCAAATGGATTTGCAAACAGCTTCAGTTCATTACAGTATTCTCTTAAATTAATAAATCTTTGGTTGAATTCATCTATCAGGCTGCTGACCAGTGCAGAATGCTTTTCATGGTTCACCATCCCAACATGCCTTGTTGGTAGAGTGGTTAAATGGACAACTTCATAATCAACTTTTCTGAATCAATTTTAACTTTTGAATAAATGCTCTGACATGCTCATACAGTTTGACAAATTGATCTTATCCTTGTAGCTTCACATTAAAATCTGCAAGATACTTGATGTCAACTAGGAATTAGGAATGCCAAGTCATTCAACCACTCATCATCTATGAAGCTTTCATCCTTCCTTTTGTTTGTCATGAAGGTTATTTATTCAAGCAGTGACCAGAATCTGGCCAGTGAACATTGTTGAAGTAAATGACATCATCATGGTCTGATCCTACCTCTGTAATAAAGTCTTCTAACTGTCTGTGATTGAGCTCCTTGGGCCTTATGAAATTGACTGTAGAAACAATTTTTCCCATCACGTTTCATATCCAGCTGTAAAATGCATTGATGTAAGATGATTTCATGAGGCACTGATTTGTGCATTAGACTAGCAAATCCAATGTGCTTGCCTGTCATCATAGGGGCTCCATCAGTTGCTAAACCACAAAGTTTGCCTTCTAGAAGATTGAATTTCATCAAGACATGTTTTACTTCATGGAAAATGTCATGTTGTTGTGTTTTTCATTGGACTTAATTTTTGAAGTTGTTGAAGAATGTTTGACTTTTGTTGACGCCTTGTACAAAGATTTTCAATTGAGCTGTATCACTCACATCTGTACTTTCATCAAGCCCTGAACTGTAAAACTGACAGGTATTGAGTCTTTTGATCAGTGAATTTTTAATGTTGGATGCTAGGTCATCTACTCTTCTAGTGACATTCTGATGTGAAAGGCTGGTTTTCTCTACCATTGATTTCAGTCAGGACATACTACAGATGTAAATATGCGCAAGCAATCTTTCACAAATTCCCCATCACACAGTGTTGAACCTCTCTTAGCTATCAAAAAACTGATCTTGGTTGCTGCCTCAGAACTTTTGTTTGCAGCTTTGAAGAAAGTTTGTTGCCTGATCATATTTTTTTTAGTAAGTTTACTCAATCAATTCTTGACTGACCGGTGAGGCTATCCAATTTGCTAGCATATGCTGTAGAATAATGTCACTTGATATTGTATTCCTTGAAAAGCCATCTTCTCTTGACATATCAGACACAATATGCTCCTTTTGTGCTTGATAACAAAAAAATCATTGGTCCAAGATCCTTTGAAGGCTTGACATTTAATATCAATTTTCCTTTTCTCGCTTGTGATCATTGGAGCTGCCATCTTTTGGCATCTAGTAAAACCTGGTAAAACTTGGGGAAAAAATTTACGCCCTTGGAAGAATATTTTTATCATACCAGGGTATAGTATTGGTCTATGTATTTAGTACCTTGCCCAGCAAAGTTTTTTTTTTGGTGTGTTTTCAGTTACATTTCAATGACTGGCTAAGTAGCCATTGACCCTTGAAATTTCTCTTCCCAGCCATCAGCCATTTGGTGGGATCAGGCATTATAATTTTTTCATGATTTTAAATATTGCTTTAATGCTTGTAATTTAATTTCAAGTTTTTCCAGCTTTTACTAGATGCCTCATCTTTGTTTTGATTAGTGTTATGGGTGGGCGCTGTTCAAGATAGATATTTGGTACATGTGGATGCTTAAAATTAAGAACTTTTAAGTTGATAAATGAAAAACTAAGCAGTTGGGTTCAAAGAAGAAGAAAATTCTGTAACTCACATGGCCTGTGTATTTTTACTATGAGTTGGCACAAGTTATGAAAGATTGGCAGGCTGGATAAAAACCGTTGGTTGGGCAGACTGCCTTGTGGGTCATATGTTGGACAACCCTAGTTCAGTATAAAAATAAGCACTGTTATCACATTGGAATGAAAATAAGTAGTAACATTTCTCATTCTAGAAGATCTTAAAGCAGCCTTTTATATTTGAAGACATCTTTCTAAACATTTTAATTAGCTTTTTGGGATTTATTCAAAGTAAGAGTGGCTGGTTGTGGAGACATTTTTTAGGTTGTAGAGAGAGTGTGTGTACATATATATCTTTTTGTTTGTTCTTATTCAGCATGGGCAACCAGGGAGACAGTGTGTGGCTATGTCATCAAAGGGCAGTTCAGGTGATGTAAGAGTACGAGAAGCAAGGATATCAAAATCCAGTTCTCCATCTTTACAGGACTCTCACAAACTGTTTAGATATGACAAGGTGACTACTGTTGCAATTATTTAAGCAGTCTTAGAAATAATACTGAATTTTTTTTTTTTTAAGTCTGTATTTTTAAATAATATTCTGAATTCTTTTAGTTGGAGGGAAAAGAAATTATTTACTTCTCCATAGTCAATTACAGTAATTTCATTGTGATTTGGTGTAGTATACTGGACTTAGAATTTATTCTTGTTGTGTGTATTTGTGTGCTTTTAATTTTGTATATTTTAAATATGAAAGTTAAAAGAATTTTAAGAGTTTTGGATATGTAAGTTTGTTATGGAGCAATGACAAATGCTTAGATCTGTTTACTTGAGGTTTACCTTTTTGTGAACACTTGACTTCTCTGCTCAAATCTTTAACTATGAGAATTGATCTAGAAGAAAGTGCATGCTAGTTTTTGTCCTTCTATGGCTGCTGTTGGTGCTGAGAGAAAAGCTAAATCATAACAAAAGTTTTTTATGGTCAAGGAGATTACTTTCTTCTCTTACAGGAAATAACTGCCAGGGACAAAGCTCGGATGCAGCAAAGACATTCTGGAGAAATCTACAAAGGGGCTTCTAGTCCCACTAAGAAGTCTGCAAAGGGATATGATGAAAGACCTGATAGAACCAATTGCCAGACACCAGGTAATCTGTGGCAAAGCAACCTGTGTGTGCTTTTTTCCTTTAGTATATAAAGTCTTGCCCAAACACAATGCATTAAGTATGTAGGAAATTGTGAAACAAAATGGCATTCATTGAGTTTTGTGTGTGCTGGTAATTAAGGTAAAGTCTCTCAATGCAATACTATGAAAGCTGAGAAACTACTTGGCTAATAAAATGGCAAAAAGTTGTCTGCCAAAAGGTATGCTGAGGTTCATGATTCAGTTCCTGGACACTGAAACCTTGCCATTTATAATTTAAAAAACAGAAAGAAAATATTGTCTGAGTTTGGTATGGAGGTCAGCTTTTAAAGTAGTGTTTTGGAAATTTTTTCTTAGTTATTGGCAAACAAAAAACAATTTTCAGATTCCATTCACAACATTTATTTTAAGTAGAATACTGTTTGTTTAGGACATCTCTACAAATATAATGACAGTAATTTTACAGTGAGAGAGAGAGAGAAAGAAATTGAATAATGTAGTGAGTGAAACAGCAACAGCTATATTGGAGCTACTAAAGGAAGCTAACGTTTTTGAGAGAATAGTCTTATAATAATGTTATCTAAATTGTATAATCTTTTTTTTAAGTAATTTTAGCTTGCAATTTATCTATTTCAGATAAGTACAATGACCAGAAATCAAGAGACAACTCCCTGGGGGTTCAGACTGGACAAAGTTGCTCCCACATTCCTCAATCTCTGTCAGATTTTCAGATTTATAGAGGAAATAAAGGAGTAGAAAATGATTCTAATGCACACTATAAAATGGGGCATGATGGGATGTCATCTTTTCAGGATAAAATTCTAGCCATAGGGACAAAGCAAAGAAATCCACCTAATTACCATCATTTAATTTATCGGCATTCTCATGAGAAGCATTCTCAGCAGCGATATCGTGACTATGATTCTGACACAGGATACAGAAGTGACCAAGATGGTGTGTGGCATCAGAGATACAGAGACCTAGCTATGAGGGGAAGTAACTTTAGTATACCAATGTCTCACAGAACCAGGCACAGTGGCAGGAAAGATGGTTATTTGAGTGATCTTGAGGGCTATGTGAGACATGAGGCTCAAGAAATCTCATTTAGGCCCATTCAGCAGCAACACAGGGTGAAAAGTCTTCCATACAATCTTCACTCCCAAAAGCCACCTGGGCCTAGTCCGTCCAAAGTCCTAAGTAATGACCAACTTTACGACAAGAGTAAATCTAATTTGAGGACTAAAAAAAACATTCCAGAGAATATTCACATTCCATCATCAACTGCCAACTTCCAGGATCAAATTCTTGATCAAAGTACTCCAAGGAGCACAGACCCACCCCAGAATTTCTCTCTCTCTCATAAGGAGGGAGAAACAGCATACTGTCAGAAACCCTCATACCAAATACATGACAGTTTGTACACTGTTCTAGAGGATAGTGTTCTGTCTGCAGTAAGTTTCTTTTAAGAGAACATGCTGGTTGGAAAATGTTCTGCTTGGTATCTCAGGTGTTTTGGTTGATAGCCAGTGTAAAGTGTGCTGCTGGAAATTCTGTTTTGATAAAAAAAAAAAATTAAAATTTGAAGAGATGCTGATTTATCTGCATCACAAAAGCACACTTTGGATATAAGGACAAAAAAAAATTGTTTGGCTACCCAGACATTAAGAGTGCAAAAAGACAATTTAACTTTATTTTGTTTGTATAATTTTGTCTTAAATTATTTCCAAATAATTTCTCTCACATTTAGATCATTCTGTGGCTGGTGTTTTTGTTTGTTTGTTTGCTTTTATTGCACTGATTGATTTTTAACTTTTGGCCTAGTTATCACTTGAATGTGCTGATTTTTATTGAAATATTAAGAGGTGACATTTTTTCCATCCAGCATCCTCAACTTTTTTCTGGTTTACTGGACTTCTTACAAGACATCAAACTCTCTTGAGGTTCACCCTTATAATAGTCATATTGGGAGATTATTTTAGAAATTCTATATCTATTTTATTAGCAAACAAAGATAATATTGCATAAAATTTCTACTAACTAAACAAATGATTAATGACATTAAAAGTAGGATAATTCGTTAAAGTTGCCATTGTTGTAAAGCTGAATAACTGGCCCCTCCACTTATTCAACATATTACTTTTGGAGTCTTTATATAGGAAACAGAATGCAAGTACATAATTTGCTTCTTTTGCTAGTCAGCAGACAGAGTAAATGAACAAAAGTTTTAATAATCTAAAAGTGAATTTTAATGAAGATTAAGTTTAGTCACAACACAATGATGACCTGATAGATATTTTACAAATCAGCAAATATAAAGATGATAAATTCTGCCAGAATCTTCTGCAACATAAAACTAAATAAAAGTTGTTTTTTAACTTGCATTTTATTTTATACCTATATATTTCTAGTAGTAGATTCATGTTACTATGATTATGTCTGAGGACCTGCATCTCTCCCTTTCATTTTACAACAACCAAGTGATGAAGGATATCTGTAGTGCTGGATCTTTTGTCAGTTTTCTCCATGCTTCTAAAATTATTTGTATGAATAGTGAATTCACGTGTAATTATAATTCTCCTTTCAAATGTCCCCTAATGCCTTTTAGACTTTTCTTATAATAAACTCTATTCACTAGTAATATGAAGTAAATCGATTTAATCAAATTAAGAATCTGAAAGAAACTCCAGATTACTACATTCACTAAGTAGATTTTGGAAAATTATGATCATTGCTAGTAATTTGAGATAAAGATTAGAGTTAACCTTAATTATAAAGGTTACAAAAGTGATTATGTCTTCAATCTCATTGCTTTAGGCAATTTTTTAAAATACACAATTGAGAAATGTAGAATTTCTTTTTTCTACTTCCAGAAGGTATTTAAAATTTGGTACTCATATAAGAAGAAAATGCATTTTTGTGATAGTATGGAACAAGAATTTTTTATTTTGCATTATGTATTGAACTAGAAGGTTAATGAGTTTCTTAATAGTGTTGATAATGCTAATGATAAACATATTTCTTTATTTTCTTCTCTGCTTGTGTTTGATTCATTGGCTTCAAACTTTAGTTTATTGTTGCTTTTCTCTTTTAATAAGTAGCATGTGGTTGATTTATGGAAGGTTAAAAAAAAACAAAAGTACTTTGTTACCATTTATGCACTTTTCATTATTGAGGGAATTTAAAAAATTTATTCTATTTGAAGAGAACTTTAAAAAAAAATTGCAGGTTGGAGCAGTTCACTATTAATCGGTTCTCTAAAGGGAAATTGTCATTGTCTTATCAGCCAACTCCCACAATGGTTAATTGCCACAACAGTCTGTGTTGAGAGTTATTTTAAAGTTAAACAAGTGAAAGTTTGCTGAACTTTTTACAACAAATTTACAGAGCTGCCACACGGATTTTACTTCTAAGGGGAAGATCTACATTTTATGGGTATAGTTTGGAGTGAGATAGTTTTTTTTAGGGGGAACCATCCAACAACAGAACCATAAAAAATAAATCCAAATTTTTACAAAGTATTTTTTGAGCATATTCTTGGTTGGTTTTCAAACAGACAGTTAATTATAACTACACAAATGGAAAAGGTTAATAAATTTTTAAAATATTGGAAATGGGTGACTGGTGGGAGATTTTACCTTTTTCGGTAGATTGGGTGTATTTTCCAAATAGGTGCAAAATTTGGAGCTCTACCACCCAGGTGGGAGTTATAGTGCCTGTACATGTAATACAGGTGTTTGTTTTCTCTTGTGAACCAGGTTAGATTTTAAATTTAATAATTTCTTACCTTATTTCTCTTCAACTGATGCAGTAACTAAATGTCAGAAAATCTTTGTAAGTCTTCAGGTATATTGATTTGAAATGTTTATTTTATAATTTTAAAAGATAGCTAAAATATTTCATTTGAATGTGGCATTTATTTATTCACTATTTCCAAAGTAGCACTCACTCTTAGTTAAGCATTTATAAGATGGTTTTGGGTGTTTGCATCAAAGTGAAACATCTTGTAATTTCTTGGTGAAATTATTACAGCTCATTAACAAAAAAGCAACTTACTGAAAAGGGAGTAGCAGTAGGAACTAGTTAATTTATTAAAACAAAAAAAAAGAAATATCCTTGTTATCTTTGATTAGTCCAAGACTTTCATAAAACTTGATTTATATTCACAGAAAAACATCTCCATTTATTGTGGAATAACAATCATGACAGATGTGTTTAGAGAAATAGAAACTGAAATTTTGGAAGGACACTGGACCTTAAGCCACAACAAATGCCTTTTTCGGTGCATGCCAGCCTAAAAAAATTTAATGATTATTTAAACTCAGTTAAATTTTTGAAAATGTATAAAAGACATTTAAATGAACCAAGCTAAAAAGAAAGAATCTACATAATTGTGTTCAGCTTGGTTTCATTTGAATGCTCTTAGAATATATGAGAGACAAATTAAAATGCATCCATCAAGTGTAAACAGATTTACTTTGTTATGTTCTCATTAAAACAACTAAGCTTAAAAGCTGAAATTTTGAGCATAGGGAAACTTTAGCAGTACTTCTGTATAGTGTTTCACTGCTCTCTGTCATGTACAGTTTTGGATATGCACACTTCCTACATTTCTGTGTACATGTATTGATGCTGTAAGTGTTAAATATTGCCCTGGGATCCCAGGCATGTTTGAATCCTTTGGTGTCCGTCCTTTAATTTATGGTGGGAGGATTGATAAGTAAAATGTACACAACTCATCTAAAAATATATAACAAGTTCTCAGTTGCTTTTGTTTCATATACTTTCTGCATTGTGCTACCCAATAAATAGCAGCATTAATGTTTTTGTCACTCTTCCTGACCAATTGCAATTTGATTATAGGCCTATGGTAAAACATCATTGTTTCTTCTCTCTTTTGTAGAATGCAAGTGGTGTAATCAAAGGTAACCAGTCTGACAGCAGCCGACCATGCATTCCACCTCCATACCAACCTACTCCTCCATATCGTCCTACATCAGCTCGGCAACGACAAGAACTCCCTTACCAGTATTCATCAACAGATCAGTTCAGAGACTTTTCAAAAAACCAGCCAACTTCTTACCATGTGGGAAATACATCATCTAAAGACACTTTCAAGCAGCAACCTGATGTGCCCCTATATGATTACAGACTCACTGGCTGTGCCAATAAAAGCCAAATGAATAGCAATCTGGAGAATGCGCACATTCAGGACTCTAATAGGGGAGACAACTCAGATTCTTGCCATTCTGGATTTGAATCTCCTCAAGATTCACTGTTGTCAAGAAGCGAAGTTGGTGGGTTGAGAAGAAACCCCAGAGACTCAATGAACTATTCTGGGGTGAACAAAATCAGAGGCCACTTACAGTATGATGATGTTGCAATATTCAAAAGCATGGAGCCACCTTCGCAAGTGTCCAGTTCTACAGATAGTGGATATGGTCAACATGTTTATGAAAGAGCTGAATTTTCAAACCAGCACAGAGGTAAGCATTGTTTAAACCATGATTTCAGGCATAACACCATCATAAACTGGTTTTGACACTGTGGAACTCCTGATCATTATAGTGTTATCAGAACTAAACTGAAATATTACATTTTTATTAGTTAGTCTCTGGGCTTGAAGGAGCAGAGATTTAACTTGTTTAAAACAGAATACCTCTTCAGTTTGTTGTTGTTAAAAAGTTAGTTGATAGTTAGTTTTTCTGGTAATTTATATTTAGCCATGCAGATTTCTCATTGTTTGTTATGTAGAATGAAAATCTTATTTTGCATAAGTTTATTCTAAACCAACAACTAAAGACCATTTCACAGCCATTAACTGAATCCAGCCAGGTGTTGCTCCATCTTTTTTTTTTATTTTTTTTTTGTGCGGTGTTTCGGGGTGTTACTAGTGCCGTTGCATATGTATGTGGGTGTAGCTGGATCGGTTCCACACGCCGGCCGTCACAGAGTTTACAAGTGAGGTCTTTTTCGGCCTATTTTTTGTTTGGATGTACCTCAGCCTAGCGAGAGCAGCGGCTAGCTAAAACTCCTTCGTATTGCACGCAGGAGGGGTTAGGTTTATCCTGAACTCTCTAAAACAGAGTTTTCTCTCTGTATGTCCTTGTTCTGTTGAGGGAAGTGGGCCAACAACAACAAACAATAGTCAACATCTGTTGATGCTTGTGCCTTCTTATCAAATCAATCAATTGCTTAATCTACTTTAATGTTTTGATAATTTGACATTATTCCATAATTTTAAAGTTTTACATCAGTTGTTGACTAACTAATGCATCAGGTTGAAGAATCAATTTATAAACAACATTTTTGAATGCATTTTTGATGTGCATGTACTATATCTAAATCTCTTGATATTTTGGAAACAGTATGAGGACTAATCTAGTTTAGCATAGTGTTTGGGCCAATAAGCATGTTCAATGATGCAGATACTGTGTATTTTGTTTTGTATTGTTATTTTACAAGTTTCTAATAAAGTGTTTCAAATATTTTAATGTTTATATTTTGTATACTTAATTAATTGTTAAAGATAAAAGACAGAATGATGAGAAAGAGTGTTTGTAAAAGAGGCATCATGTTAAATAAATATACATACACAATGTATATTACCCTATGACTGTTAGGAAGTAAATAAAACACAAAAGATGAGTAAGAAATACATGTACATTAGTTCCCAAAAATTAAACAAAAAAGAAAACAAATATTTTCAAAATGGTTAAAAGTTTTATTCACCAAGTGTATAAGAAGTTTTTTTCTTGTAACACAACAGTTGTCAAAGAAATATTTGGTATAATGACATTAAAAAAACTGATGTGTTTATATCAGTTTTTGCTGTTAGGATATTTTCTTTAATGGTTATTGTTACAAAATTTGTAGCCATACTAATTTGGAAGATTCTCCAATGTGAAGCGATATTGGCAGGATAGAGACTGCATAGCTTTGAACTCAGGTGGCAGAACAGAAATGTGTTTCTTGGCTATGGAGATCACTTAGAGGTTGACTGAAGCAGAAGTTCAACACTTACCCAACTTTCTTTTGATGTTTCTGCAGCCATAGGGAGGTTGGTATCAGCCTCTAACACACACATGAGGTTGCAAGAAAGAGGGCTTCAAGCAAGACAACTTGTGGTTTGTATTCTCTTGATTTGCCACTGTAAACAGGAGAAATTGCACTGCTGCTGTGATCATGTTGCTTGGACACATGACTGGAGCCATACTCTCTTTACTACTGTCAAGATTTAACTTACAATGTGAGATACAACAGTGCTTGGTTATCTGGATGGAATGTGGAAGCTGCAACCAGCTTACAAACATTATGGAAAGGAACCACTACAGTGGTGATGGTATGATGTCTGGGCAGGAATTTAATTGGGTGGGTGTACAACTCTGCATGTTTCAAAGTGGAGGGTACCCTCTCTGTAATGGGGTAGGTATAGAATGAGATTCGGGATTTCTATGTCAGATTATGTGCAGGTGCAATTGGAGATAACTTAAATTTAATGGACAATAATGCTTGTCTGCATAAGGTACCACTTGTAATCTACCAATTTCTTCAAGACCAAACAATTACACATGGAATGAAATAGCCAGCATATTGAGCTAAATATTATTGAGAATGTTTAGGATGCTCTTAGAAGACGTTGTCTCTCTCCTAACTTTCTCCAAGATCATTCCAAGAACTGTAAACTTCTCTAATGAGACAATGGACTTTATTGCCCATGACTCTCATTCAAACAGTTATAATGAGCATGCAAAGTCACATTGTGCCATGTATTGCCATCAGAGGAGGCCACATCTATTATCTACTACTAATTTATATTTGTTCTTTATGTTAGAATTTCTTGTTTCCCTTTACCCTCCTAAAAATTTATTTGTAATTTACATATTTCTTGATAAAAGCTGTTACATGAAGAGGAATTTGTGTTGATCTTTTGGTGAATAAAACAAACAAACAAACTTGGAATTGTTTTTGTTTTGTTGTTGCTTAACTTTTGGAAGTCAGTGTAGCTGAGTGGTAGCTTTCCCATGCTTTATATGATTCTGATGTTTACTGTGGCAAAAAAGAACAGAAACATTGCATTAAAACTTTGTCATTTCTAACCAGAAATTTGTTTACAGCTGAGTCAACTGGACCCAAACTTTTAGCTATGGATCAAACTCCTCTTCTGCTTTGTGTGATGAGTTTTCTTTAGAGCACAAAGAAGGTGATTGGTTGAGTGATTGGCAGTGATATTTGGTTTTAATATTGAACACATTAAGTACTTATTAATAAAAACATTTATAATGGTGACAGAATGATTTGTAAAATTAAAATTGTAATTTCTTTTAACCGGATTTTTCAGTTTTTTGGTACAATAACATAAAGGTGAATTTTAAGAAAATAATTTTGATACTATGAAATGTGGTTCTTTAATAGTTGCTTTCATTGTTCTTCACACTACTGGCAGGCAAGTGTCCTAATACTTTTTACAGTTTTAATAATAAAAGGCAACTTAATGTTGTTATTTTTTCTTAACCTCACAATTGTTTGCAGGCATTTTATCATCGTAATGATTAGAAAGAAAAAAAAAATGACTGTTAGACCCACCTTCAGAAACGTGCCAGGTGCACTCCTTTGTGAGAGCTCCCCCCAACAGACAGACAGACTGGTGCAGAAGAGCAAGAAGAAACCATGGCTGGCACAGGATATATGCCAAAACCAAGTTACAGGTCCCATCAGGGATTGAACTTTGGCCATTAGCTGTGATACCACACTAAGCTATCTGCCACCCAGAATGGCTGTTGAATGTTTATATTATATTTAAAGGTAAAATCACAGGGAGTTGGAGTACTCTGTGTCTTATTACATTACTTATGACAAGTAAGTGCTCCCCCCCCCCTGCCCCTGACAAATAGCTAAGTGTGACTTTTACTGACCAAAGATATAAGTTGCAAAAAAAGTTTTGGTGGAAGCTTAAGTTTTGAACAATTTACTTTGAAAAATCCTCTTCTTAGCAGAGCTAAATGAGACTCCTGGTGGTAAAATGCTTCAGTCATCACCCAGATCTTATCAGGGAACAACTGCCAGTGACTTTTCCAGTCTTCCATCAAGAGAGGTAACTCCAAGTAAAGCTGTTGAAGTTTGTCAGCTCAATGAATGGCAGCCTCGTAAAGATGTGCCCAACTTGAGGAAGTCAAATCTTGTGAGTACTAAACTTTGTCTTAAAACACAACCAAATCTGTAACAGATTATCTCCCTTGTAGATGTCTGTTTATTTTTTTAAATTTCTTAGCTTATAGTTCAGCACAATAAGTTTGTTTTCTTAGACATGAACCAGATTATATGAAAGTTTATACAAAATTGAACTAACTTATAGAAATGTCATTTGTAGGAAAATTTTAATTTAATTACTCCTAAATATATATCTTAAATTTGCCAACATGTTTTCCTTGACAACCTCCCTTGGTTTGAAATGTCCTTTTTCTAAGAGTGTTTTGTAGAGATAAAGTGAATAAATCTTAATTTCTAGCAAACTTTAAAAACTTTATGCTGTTGTTCTAAAGACACTATCACAATACAAGTCTTCTCATATACTTATGTTCTAACAAACTTGGATTTTATGTGAAAGATTAAACAAAGCTACTTTTGAAAAAGAAAAATTTGTTAAAAGATCTTTGGCTTCCTTGTTTTTTTTGTTAACTCTGGCAAACAATAAATTTTGAATATATCTAAAAATTTTGCATTCACTAGAGTTTGAACATAAGCCCTGAGTTCTTATGTTCAGATAGTTGGTACCTGTTGCCCATCCTGAAAACATCAATATTTTTGGAGTCTGTAATGTTCGCACATGTTTATCTGATTTCAAGCTTTGATAGATCATGTGACATGGGCAATTGCTTTGGATCATCATCTTTACAGTATGTACTCCCTTGACAGATGAAAAATAAGCCTGCTGAGAAGAAAATTACAAGAAGGCAACTTACAAAGTTGAAACAGTTTCCAAAGGCTGTCCCTACTCGCATACACTTTAGCAGTTGCTGTCTTATCAGAGAATAGGGTGTTCAGTTTCAATTGTAGCTCAATTGGTAAGAGCTTTAGCTGTAGGATTTTATAAAATAACAGTTACTAAATTAACTTTAGAAGCATCTATTATTAAAATGATGGGCTTATTGGGGTTAGTATAAGTTCCTTGGTCTAGGAAGTTTTCATTTTTTTCATTTGCTGTAGAATGATGCAGTTTCTTGATGTGATTCACTTTTTTGTTGTTTTCTTATACTTAGAGAGTAAATGCATCAGATCTTTGTTTAATCAGTTAAGTTAACCAGCAGCTAAACTTTGTCTCAGAAAGTCAGCTGAGGGAAGAATGCTTGACAAAGACTACCGGTAACATTGCTGCTACACCAATAATCATGCACTAAAATCAGTATTATACATATCATTTGTAAATTAAAGTTGTATCTACTATTCATTATTTGCATAATAATAGTTTTACCTGCTGCATTTGTTGTAATCCTTGATGTGTTCCTTCAATGACCTGTTGCAGTATCACAAGCGGTTATGAGTTGCAAAGGAATATAGTAGTGGAAGAGAGAGAGAGAGAGAGAAGATTTATTAAAACCTCTGCATAAATATTTTAATTATCATTTGAAGATGATCAATGAAACATTTTTTATTTGACATTTTTTCAAATGGTAGCAAATTCCAAACACTTTTTGCAGAAGGAAATGGAAAAAAAAATGATGAATTAAATTTTTTTATTTTGCAATATTGACCATATATTTTGTAGCAATAATCAACAGTAAAGCTCTTATAATTAAAATTAGAGTTTGTACATAAATAGATGTCCTCTGCATATATTCTATGGTATGGACTATTTGGAAATATCATTGATATTAATGTTGTCAAGAACATCTCGGGGAGAATGATAACCTGCAATGGGTGGTTGTACTTCAAAGTCAATTCTTTAACTTTCTGAGTTTACTGAATAATCAGAAACGGCTATCATTGTGTGGCCTACAGTTTCCACTTGACTGATGAGCACTCATGCTGCACTAGGTGAGGTTTTTAATGCTTTCTGTACATTGCTAAGATATTAGAATGGGTGTAATTTATCATGAAAATGTCTCTCCTCTTTGATAGATTAACCTATCCTCATTGAGTTCGGGGTATGATCTGATGATTTCTGGCACATCTCTATTTAGGAATCTAGTTAGCAAAGTATTAATATTCCATAATGCTTTAACTCAATGCTATTATACCTTCTTTCCATTTCTTGGTTTGATATGTCCACAGCAGCAAAGAACTGTGCAGGATCTGACTCATTTGATAATTTCTTTGACAGGCATTTCATTCTGGGGAGACTGGTTCTAAGTCATACTTCTCAGCCAGGTTTTCTGCATCTATATAAAGATGAAGGAACTCTTCATCAATCTACTGGCTCTTTAGTTGCTTGCATTATGTATCTATAATCAGAAACATGTCTTTGTTAAATAATTATCAGGAGAAAGAAATTGGTTTCCTCTCTCTCTCTCTGCTAACACCTGAAAATAACTCTAAAAAATTAGTAAAATATGGCATTGAAAAGTAGAAGAAGAACATAACATAACACCCCCCCCCCCCCCACACAACACACACACACACACACACACACACAAAAGAGTGTAGGATATTTCCCTCCCTGTCTCCTCTGAAGTTAGTTGTGATTACTTTGAAGCTTTCATTATTTATTTTTTTTTGGCTGAATTTAGTTTTTGATACATTTGCCAGTAAAGACCACATCATCAGTTTAAACCTCTCCACACTCTGATCTGCTGGGGGTTTTTTTTGTTGTTTTTTTTTTTGTTGAAACCCAATCTCATAAATCATCAGTGTAATTACTGGCCTCTTTTTAAGCCCCCAGAATCTTGTGATACAGCATGATGAATAGTTTCAGGGGCAGAAGTCTGTTGAGTCATTTGTGCAGGAACCATTATGTGTTGTATACATTGAGTGCATTTTGCTAAAATCTCTGAGCAGCAGTACATTGAGATTTGGTTGATATTTAAATGTGTATGTGTCAACAACAAAGTGTTCTCAACAAATTGTATTATCATGGAATCTAGAGATGGCTTTTAGTTTTCAACAATAACTATACTAATTTGCTATGTGGCTCATGCTTTTCAGCTATGCCTATCTTGATCATTTTGTTTAGCTCTTAGCTGATCATCTGACCATGATGCTAATGTCATTTTTTTTTTTAGTTGGATCAATTACTGATGATCTACATGTATCTAATGTAACATGAGGTGTATAATCTGTTGAGCAACCTATAACCACTGAATATTCAGCAGTAACTAAATTCTTTGATTTTACTGACTTGGAAATTAAATCATAGTACAATTATAGTACAAGCATCCAAGAAAAGTGCAGTAAATCTACAACACAAAGTCTAATAGATTTATGAATTAATTTATTATACTTCTTATAGAAACTTTAGTATTTTTTTAAAATTATTTATTATGAATTTAAACATACCACATGGACTGACTTTTAAATATACATACAACTATTTGCCTATACTATGCTTACATTTTTCTGGCCTAATATAAACTTTAACCATAACTCTCTGTGTAGTTACAATATTCAGAATTGTATAATGCTCCAAGAACAAATTTTGCATTTTTTTGTACACCAATGTCATTCGCTAGGAAGCTCTGCCAATCCTGCTCCATGAGGGGCTTTATTTTGCTTGGGAAAGCCTTTACTAGAACTCTTCATTTTTAGATGTGGGAGGAAACTAGAGATAGCCCACATGACTGGCTGCTGATAAAGAGTGAGAAGCAACCATGTCACAGAAGTATGCCAAACCAAGCTAATCATGATTCTGTAGTGGCATCCTGGAACATGAACCTTGGTGCTAGTTGCTGAAGAGGCAAGACTGCTAGTTTCACAATCTCTGATAAGTTAGGCAACCTTGAACAGTAACCAGGAGGCTTCTGCCAGTTTCTGGTCTCTTCCCACACTATTACATTTGTTGCCACCATAAGTATCTTGCAGCATAACACACTTCTTTATGACACCATACATGTAACCTTCCATTAGAGAAATCAAAATTGAATTGACTTTCATGAGAAAACCACTTGCTGCCACTGGACTTGTCCAATGATTTGAATTTTCCTCAAGCTTATTGATTGCTGGAATGGGATTCCAACACCTGGACATATGACACACATTAATACATGGCAAAGAGAATTTCTACTGGTGTGTCTAGATATTGTCTGACTGCCAGCAAGTGCTGTTAGATCTGAGTAATTATGACTACCCTTCAGGGTTATTTCTCTGATCATTTGTTCATCAGCAGCATCCATACAATGAGGATTGTCTGCAGAGCGTATTGTTGATATCACCATTCTGGAATTAGCATGTATTCAATCAGCTTATGACATGACTTTTTAAACCTGTATATGAGCATGCTTTTTTACACACCGTGTGATTTTTTTTTAGACTGATGGGTTGTGTGCTGTTAGTGCATATTTTTCATGTATTTCTATATATGATTTTAGTTACTGGAAATAATTTTTGGTAAAAATGTATCCTAAATTCTAACATCCCTAGATTCTTGTGTCCAGTATATAACCCTTCTCAGTACAATCAATATCAGGATTTTATGAGAAAAATATCTGGTAGGTGTTACTAAAGAGAGATAATAGTGAAAGTTTTCTATTTTCCCTTTAAATTCTATGTGTATTTTTGCTTCAGCTATTTTTCTTGGTGGCCAGTAATCAAATCTAGCATTTGTAATTAAATGATTGTTTTATTTTACTTATCAAAAATACATGTATTTAAACTATTCTATTCATTGATGCCTGCCACGAAAAGCAAGTTCACTGGCTTTTTTTAAAATGAATAATTCTCTCATTTTTAATTGAGTTGAATTGGCCCATAAATTTATACTCCAGTGGATGTTGTAATTTGTTTTCATTCCATCTAGAATAATGAAAAAGTAAAATTTTTGTATTGTAAATAAATGATTTCTCCAAAATAATAAATAAATTAATGAATACTCTTTCTAAACTAAATAATGTTCCACATGTAGTCTAACTAAATTTTATGTGAATATACCAAAGTTTTTCTTTTGATCTTTTATTACAGATCTCTATTACAATCTCAAAAAATCCTGGTTTGGGATTTAGCATTGCAGGAGGAATTGGGTCCTGTGGTAATCCATATGATCCAGATGACTTAGTGAGTATGTTTGGTAATGGTGAATGACTGTTAACTAATTTTACTGGAGAAACTATCAAAATAATTTGGTTAAAGCTGTTTTCATTGAAATGAAAACTCCGAAACAGTTCAGTTTGAATAATTTGATTTACTGAATAACTATTTCTAGAGCCAATAAATTTAGTATGAGGGGATATCAGTTTTAGTAGAAGATTAGATCTGGGTATTTTCTTCAGTTGATGCATGCAGCAGGCTGTCTACCTTAATTAGTTTAATGATTTTGAAAGTTGCTAACACTAGAAGTATGCTTTCTCAATATTTAGGTCTTGTGAATCACATGACATATTACATACATGCATCTATCAGCATATTGAGAAACTGACAGCTGCAAAAAATTGTCCATTACCTAACAGCTCATATATATACAAACTCAGCTTGCTGTGTACTCTAAATGAGCTGATCCCTGTGATACTGTTTTACTTTTTGACTGGAAGAGGGTGCAAGTAATGTCAGGAAGCCACAGCTAGTGTTGTTGACCTTTGGTTTTATATAATTGTAGATACTAACATAAATGCTTTTATTGTTCACAGAATTTATTTTATGGAAATTTTTTTAAAATAATATATCGAATAATCAGATTTTATGTTATAACTTATAAATATTAAGCACTTTTTTGTAGTTTTAAAATAAGATGTTTTTTGTTTTTTTTGACAAATGAAAATGTGAGAAAAATTACTATTATCATTATTTTTTAAAATTTATTTTGGTTTATTGTTGAGGTTGTCCATGCATGAAACCTGTTTTATTTTCTTAAAAGTGTCAACATTAAATCTGTATTTTTTTTTTTAGTTATTTTGATTCTATAAACAATCATTGCTTATACATATAAATATTTAATTAATAAAATGAGACTGTTTTAATGATGCTGATGAACTTTTTAAGGGAAAACCATTACTGGAAATCCTAATTTCTCCATATTTTAAGATGCTTGCATCTAACTTTTTGTGCACCTTGGCATCCAACAAATCAAGAGCACAAGATTTTTTGCCACCTGGACCAAACTATTGCCACGGTAACAGTGGCCATCTTGGATTCCAGGGCAAATATGTGTTATAGCTCCTGGAGTTAAATGAGGACATGTACAGCAAAAATTAATGCATGTAATTTTAATAATTCTACAAGGTTTCAACTTATTCGTCTCAAAAGTTCAACAAAGAACATTGAATAGTTTTAGAAATACAGCCTTTCAAAGTTTGTTGAAATACTGATCGTCCTTATTGAGAAAACAGCCTCCAAAGATATACATACACACATTGAGTCATTTTCCAACTAGAAAACTTTTTAAAGCTTTAGGCTGATACAACCTGTCTTCAGGGCTTTCTGGTTTTTCAGTCTCAGCTGGATGAGCCAGGGTGGTGCTTTGATCTTTCTTGACCCGGTAGTCATCAGCTTTAGATCGAGCTCACCTAAGTCATTTAGTGTCTACTGCATATGCTTGTCTGGATTGATTGCTAATGTCTCTGCAAGCCACTTTAGTCCTCTGTTGAACTGGGATGCAAACATGCCAAGCCCCAGTAGCCATACTACCACAGAATTACATTTTCTCATCAGTCAAATTGTATTATTGTTGTTTGAGTTTCCTGTCATCATATAGCTGGTGCTTCACAGTTTCTAGTAGTATGTGGCACGTGCAGATTTTTTTACAATAATTGGTTGAAATTTGAAAACCAGAAGTTTTTATTGCATGGATGGGTAAATTATTGTGGAAAGGTTACTTGGGAATTTTTTTCTCAGCTTGACTGTGCCAAAATCAGAATTAGTCCCCCTCCAAATAAATTGTTTCCACTGTTTTATGCCATTGTTGAGTGCTGGACTCCTTTCAAAGTACTATCAACATCATTTTAAAGTTCATGTTCAGTAACAGTATCAGCAAGGATGAAACCTGGGAGCAACATTCCATGATATAACTGGCTGAAAATAAACTGAATAAACTACATAAATAAAAAAAAAGATGAAACCCCTTAAATCTAGAGGAAAAGTTCATGACTGTTTAGGAAAAGTAATTATAAGGTGTGAGTTTGGAAAGTTAAACTGATTTAGCCAGATAAGTCATTGTATTCGTAGCTAGGATAGACTTCAGGGTCAGCCACCTGAAGATGAGAGAGACAATAACATGCATTCTAGGGCTATTGTTATTGCCACAGTTCTTGGAAATTATTAAATAAATAGCATCATCTTGATTGCAACATTTTTTTAAAAATTAATTGTTTTACTTTTAAAAATATTTTTGGAAGGTGGACATTCTTAAAAGTTATCAAGGGCTTTAATTAGTGCTAATTGAGTGGTCTCTGGACTGGATTGTATGGTTACCTAGAAAGGAAACTAGTGTCTGTCCCTCTTCTGACATACCTGGTTTGGAGAGCTCTACAATTTACTACTTTCTCTTTAATTAGGTTTGTTGTTAAGTTTGGCTTCTTACTAAAACGGAAGAAGAGCAAAACGTTATCAAGCAGGATACTACTGATGTTGTTTCCATGGCAGCAGAGATGCTGCAATACATCTAATAGTTGGGTTAGCCATTTGTGTAGCATGGTTTAATTGCATTATTGAGTACTGCGTTGTATTTCAGAACAGACAGATGTTGGTTAGATTGTTTGTGAATACAAAGAAAGGAAGGAAAACCAAAAAAAAAATCTCTGCTTGTGGCTTCAGAAATATTGATTATTTTGTAGCATAAAGCCAATTTTAAAAAACATTTAACTTAGTTAATTGCTCTTTTCTAGAAGCTTCTTAAAGCAGTAGAGCTGAGTAAATTCTGAGTCATTTGAGAGATGGCATAGATGGTAGTCTGTGCAGTTTGTTGGGCAAGCTGCTTATCTAACAGCTGTACCGAAAACCAGTTTGATTAGACACAAAGAAGGAATCTTTAAACACTTGTTTTACAGTAAAATAATACGATATAATAAATTTGGTGAAATTTCAAAATTAAATTAATTTGAAATGAAGTTAAAACCCTCCTTATAGTTTGCTGAGTGTTTTTTGCGCCTCTTTGTTGCATAGGCAAAAGGGACAGTAACTGAATACAAAGTAGGTGAAAGCTCATTTATTTCCATAAATTAGTGTTTTAATTCTGTTTAAAGATTATACAGTAAAAGTCCATTTATTCAAATACCAAACATTCAGAAAACTCAATTATCCAAATCTGCTCATGTACTTCCAATTGGTTCTAAACCAAAATTCTTTTTATCCACACTTTGAATGTTTATATTTCCTGCCATGGAAATTTTTTTCGGATCATCACATCAATTGCTTACAGCTGCCACCTTGTGGCGTCCTTGGTGCTGTATTCACTTCCCACATTGTTTCTAGCTAGAATGTGCAGATGCAAAGCTGTAGCTGCTCTTAAGTTTTGCATTTACTCTAATTTAAGTATAGCAAATTTTGCTATTGTGGCTTCTACAAACTCTATAGCTAAGTACAATTGCACATAATATACAACAAAGGGCAGATGTTATTCATGAGTGGAGCGTGGTGAGTCTCACAAATTTATCATGAATGAATTAAATGTTGGCGCATCTACTGTGCATGATATTTTGGCACATAAAGATAAACTGTTCAAGTTTTATGCTGATACTCAAATGAATAAAGGAGTAATAGAGAGAAAGATACTATCCATGGCAAAAAACTGAAGAAATAAGCTTATGTTTATGTCCAGACATCTGAATTTTTTAGTTATCTCAGGTTGATTAGATCCCAAGCAATTTGGATAAATGGACTTTTACTGTACTACCATTTAGTATAATTATGAAAGCTTGTTTTTATAATATTCTATGCAAACTAAAGAAAGACCAGTATGGCTCATATTGGAAAAGCATGTAATACACTTTTAATACTAAACTATTTGTGTGTTCGGTTCCAGTATAAAAAATTTTTAATGATGGTGCAGAATTGCATAGTTATGCTTTACTTTCCTGTGAGTAAAATAGTTCTCTGCCCAGACAGTAGAATCAAAAGTCTTGATGAAACTGTTATTTAATGAGCAGTAGATTCTATTTTATCCTCCTTTATCATCTACATGGTATACAGTTGGCTGACTTCTCTGTGAGGGATATGTATTTATGAGTGGTTTTTTTTTTTTTTTAATAGGGAATTTTTATTACCAAAGTTCAACAAGAAGGTCCAGCAATGGAATACCTGAGACCAGGGGACAAAATAATAAAGGTAAACTGATTCTTATTAGCATTTTTCATAATTCATTTCTTCTCAGCTATATTAGAATATGGCTAAAATGTATAACAAGGTACTGATAGATTTTAAACTTTAATTATGTGACCCCTGCTGCCTGAAAAAAAGAGTCTACAGCAGTGATACAGGTTGACTAAATATTGTATTTTTTTTTTTTTTTAAAGAAAATGTTTGGACTTTTGTTGTTTTTCCAGGTTAATGGTATTGATTTCACACACATTCAACACGATAAAGCAGTGGCTGTGATGAAGAATAACAACCCCGTCTGTCTCCTTGTTCACCGCAAGTAATTACTAATGGATTTTTAAAAAATTGCTGCTGATTGAGAAACTGCTGCCCTGTCCATTTAAATGCAGTTTCTTCCTTTCGTTAAAAATGGATTGGTTGGATCCAAACTGAGATGTTTTTGAAGAACACAAACAATATATGAACATGAACAAAAAAAAAAGTATTTGTTACAAGATAAATGATAACCAGAAGTTCAGCTAAATGTTTAAGAAATCTTTTTATTGTTGTGTTTTTTTCTGTTTCATTTGAGAAATCCATTTGTGTGCCATCTGTGTATATAATCTGTCTCTATTCCCAAATTTGATAAATTGTTTGTCTAGAAAAAAAAAAGTATATCTTTTTTTCTCATGACATTCAGTACAAAATTTACAATACAGTAAACAAATGGAAAAGTAGGAGAACAATGATTTGAATGAAGTTAAGACTAGTAAAGATTAAAAATTAAATAATGATTCCCCCCCAAAAAAAGTTGTATCCTTGCTTTGTTCTACACCTGGAAGCCATAATTGTGAACTTACTAGTGAAATAATGTCCCACAGTTGATACATCAATCAGTTTATTAACACTTATTTATATGAACAGTGTATGGCTTCAGAAAATTCAAGCATGGTGAAGGAAAACAAAATTTGTTGTTTTTTTTTGTTTTTTTTGCCTTTTGTTTTTCTATCTTGTCACACAAGAGATTTCTTTCATTGACTATGATAACTGATGTAGGTAATGCGAAACTTGATGCAAACAGTATACTTATGTATCTTTTTTTTTTTGGTAACTAAAACAAGACTTAGTTTTAAGAAAGTTCTTTATGGAAAGAGATTAAATAAATGTCTGTTAATTTTTCCTGAGGTAAATAATTCATTATATCATAAAAATGTGTTAAATCGATATACGCATTTTAGAAATAGAATTTATTCTGATTTTGAAAGTATGATATGAAATGCTAGTGGAGGAATATAATATACAATGCTAGGAGATTGTTTAATCTTGATATTAGGCAGAACTACTGTACTATTACTAACTTCACTGATTTATTCACTCTACAAGCATTAATTCTTATGAAAATAGTATGATTCCTGGATTAATAATAAATATTTTGTTATTAAATTACATTAATTTTTTTGTTTTTTATTATATAAATATTGAAATTATCTGCCTATGAACATTTTTATTTAACAAGACTCCAGATCAGTTCAGAATAGGATGTGTGCTCTTATTTATTGTAAAATAAAACTAATCTTACAGAAAAATATACTTTATTAACTGTTTCACTGCTGCAAACCCAGCATTGTGGCCTTCAAAACTTGTTGTAAAACACCCACTTTGATTCATTAGTAGCAATTTTTTATTACATAACTTGGCTATTATATGCTCTACAGTGAGAAAACTTAAGCAAGATAGTTAAGAAGAGAGAGGGGTAGACATGCTCATAAACAATAATATAATTAAAACAAGATTTATTCTTTAACTACATACATTTTACTAAAAATTATTGTAGTTTTCTTGTTATCTAAAACAAAGCACCTGCCATTGTAATACATTAAATAAACGAAAAAGAAAGTTTGCACTCAGATTTTCGGATTTTTAAAAATTTGTTTTTCTTTCTTTTTAAGAAAATACATTATCTGTATGCCTTGTTAATTGTAAACTTGGGGGAGGAGGGGTGGAGTACAAATGTTTGAGCAGTTGAACAGTATAAAACCAGTAGAGACTAGGTTTGTTTTTGTTTTTTTATAAAATGTTAATTTTAGATTTGACTATTTACAAGCAAATCCATTTAGTATCAGACAGCATCCATTTTTTTTTTGTTGTTGTTGTTTTCTGTTTTTCATACCTTTGTAACCGTCATTTTGTACAATTTGTATTTCAAGGAAACATCAGAAATTAAAGAAAAAAACCCAATTATGAATTTTTCTAATGACGAAACAGTCCTGAGTAATATTTGGTATACTCAATGGTATGTTACCTACCAAATGTGTGATTGGTGCATATTGTATCAAAACTTCTGCTGTGTCTTAGGATTGAAAAGTTTATGGTGCTATATGCAGGACAAAATAAGAATTATTTTTGGATTTATTTCATATTCTCCATGTGTCTAAAAGTAAAAATAATCCAACCCCAATAATGTACATATTTGGTGTGTAATTTTTTTTTCTTTTTTATATTGTTGTTTATTGTTAACACAAATGTCTCAGAACTGTCATGATGATCCAGTGGAATAATGTTGAGACAGCTTTGAAAAAGCCAGTCATTGATAAAGTTTGCTTTTCACATTATTTATTCACAAAGGAAAGTATGCACATCTGTTTTTACAATAGAATTGTATATATGAACTGATTAATATTATTTTACTCAAAATCCAAAATATATGTGAATATAGTGCACTAAATTACTGTACAGTATTTAAAATTACTAATAGCAGTTATTTTTATTTTTTTTTTTTTTTTTTGTTTAGAATTGATTGATTTGGTACTTCTAAGTAAATTTCACTTTTTAATTTGTTGTGTAAAACTGATTTTTAGGTCCAAAGTACTTACTATGATTAATGATAGCATTTTATCTCAGGTGAGTTGGCAGCAAAGAGAGTGAGACTACTTTCAGATTGAATTTTGATAAGTTTTTATACTTTCAGAAAGCTGCAGGTAGTCTTAGCAAATACAGCTTTTAAAAAAAAATCTAAATAATAGTAATAAATTTTTTTTGTTACTTGTTTCATATTTCATAATTCTAAAAAGAAGCTTTGACTAAAAATAATTGAACATTTTAATGCATTCTGTTCACATGATGTTCATTTATGTTAAATCTGACCCGACTGACTAACCTCTTAACTCATAGCTATGATGCTATCATTATATTGTAGCCCTGCTGAATCCTGTAGTCAGTGACTTATGTTGTTTTCTTATGCTTAGTTCTTAAAAAGGTATTTTGGTTTGCATGATGCTTTGTTTTGCCTCTCTTTTACAAGATTACATTTGGAATCAACCTCATGTGTTATCCTTATTGTACCTGGTCTGACAGCTCTCATGACTTGACTTTCTCAAACATGTCTTCCTCATAGAGAGGTTTTACATTGGATTTAGTGGTGAGTGTTGATCTCCTTCCAGTAAGTGATCTGTTGCTTGCCTGACTCCTTGCTAACAGGCCTCTCCTTCAGGCTTTTTACTTACCAACTTCTTATGCCTGTGCTGTCTTTGTCCATTTCGCTCCTAGATAGTCTAAATCAGTGGTGGCTAAACTTTTATTTTAAGGTGCCTCTTTGAAAGGTGAAGAAGTAAGTGGTTTGCCATATGAGTATAATCATTAATTTAGTGACCCAGGAGTCCTGATATATAGTTCCATACCTTAGGTCAACAACAAAGAGAATATTCAAACTGAAATATATTTGTATGAATTATAAAACTAACTGCAAAATACAACTACCCAGTGAAAATAAAAAATTACTCCGATTTATGTTTAAAAACAGGAGTTTATTTTTTAGTTATGCACGTGCATCCCACTAAGTAGTTTATTTATACATGGTTGCAAACATGTAGTTTCCAGTTGTAGAAGGTTACCAAGATGTTCATCAATAAGTTGTGTACACTGTTATTCTTTATCAAGTTCATGGTAAGTTCTCACAAAACAACAGATGTGAGATTCTACAAATTTTAAAATTTGAATACTGAGTGTCAGATAGATGGGCCCAAAAATGAACCACATTTTCACAACTTTCCAAAGCTCTAGTGCAAGTCTGTACATATTTATCTTTGAGATGTGAGTTGGATTTAAGTTCTTTGACCTCCATTTGTAGGTCAGGGACAGTACAATACAGTTCGTCCTCTGAAAAGTTAACTGGGCTTGAAAAGAGATTAATGTTGTGTTTTGTCACTGATGAATTCTTCAGTATTTATCATATTTATTTTTAAGCAAAAGTATTTTTCCTTTGTAATGTTGAAAATTGATTTCTATCATCATCATTTTCATTTCATCATATTCTCATAATCATTCTCTTCAGATCATACTTTATTTCTTTTCTTTAGTTTGCTTTCTTTGTTTTTCTTGAATCCAATTTACCACCAAATTGTTTTGCAGTATCAATTTAATTTTGAATGCACCAATTGTATTTACCAAAGTTGAAAGCAGAATTTCTCTGCCTTGAATTTGTGTATTCAAGTTATTTAGGTTATGATATTTGCCATAAATTCCAAATCGTTTAGCCATTTGCCATCATTCAGACAAATGCAGTCATCAGGAAGCCCACTATTCTCACAAAGAAATTCTGCCACTTGACCTAAGTTTAGAAAGTCTCTGCACAACATTTTTCTTTGATAGCCACTTTACATCAGAATAAAGTAGCATCTTTAGCTCTTCCACAAATTTACAAAACCGATGGTTATTTATTAGTGCCCTAGCCCAGATTGTATTAATACATTGTATAATAACACTTAATACATTTTAAAAACTCAAATCTTTGCAACACAAATGCCACTGTGTGTATTCTGCAGTGGTACTTAAATATATCACCTTTTAAGAAATTTCTCCACTAGTGATACACAGCCAGAATGCTTGCCAACTATTGCTGGTGCTTCATTTGAGCACACTTTCCAGTTTATTCCATTCCAAAATCACATGAACCACTGAAACTTTAACTCTCAAACAAATCCATCTCCTTTTTTGTTGTGGAGTGCAGCAACTTCAGGCTAAGAAGTTTCTCAGTTACTTTAAAGATTTTGTTGATGTTGCAAATAATAAAAGAACCGAGCCAAGATCTGTCGGTTTTATTAGTACTAAAGAAAAATAATGTGCACTTCCCTGCATGATGCTTTAGCTGTTCATTCACATCAGTCATTTTATCTATTCTTCTCATCACTATTTCACAAAAGAGAGATTTGAACACATCTATATTGTACTTTAAAATCACTGAAATTCAGGGCTGCTATCATTAAATTTTCTTTAATAATGCCCTCCCTTCTGGATATGGCTGCTTTTTCTGCACAACCAAGTGATAGTTCATGCAATGTAACTACCTTATATGCCAACTCTTCAGACAATTTAAAAAGAATGTCTGCTGAGACTGAAGTGATAATTTTTTTCTTACTTACAAAATCATTCTGTATTTTTGATTGTTTGAAATGCATTTTAAAGATAAACTTTTTTAGTTCTGCTACTGTAATATACACAAAATACACACAGGTTTTTGTGTTTCACCCTTTTCTTGTATGACACCCCCCTGCTTTTTCCAATTAATGTTAAATATATGGCATTATGTCCTTTTATTTACATTTTGATGGCCTCAGTTTACTTAAATTCATAATTCAACAAATACAAGAGAAATGGCTCCACTGAAAATTGAAAGTAACTTACTAATAGAATGTAGTGGCTCTTTTGTCACCAGCTAACTGGTTTACCTAGGAAATGCCAACATGCTGTATTTTAAACCAATTGCTTAGTAAGACCATGCAATACTGGTCATGGCGTCACCTTGTACTTCAAGAAGCGGAATGCTAAGTTGAAGAGCAGTTTTGAATACACAAGGTTTTGAAAAGCTAGCTACAGCTGAAAGGAGGGGCAAAAATATAATGTAGTTGGGGGAGGGGAGAGTTTCAGTATTCTGTAACTTAACAAAGGCTTAAATATTGATGCAATTGCAGTAAACATTTGCCAGAACTTGTCTTTTTTAAGGAGCTACTTTGTATTGTATTTTTGAATTTTCATTCCTCTTTCCATTTGTACCATTATAGTTTTGCTCAATGCAATATGCATTCTCCTTACCACTTTGAAATACTTTTGCTACTTGGTATTTTGGTCTACACAATTTATTTGGCTCTTAATAATCTCTGATGTGAAATTAAATATTTATCATATACTTGCTTCCATCTAGCTTTTGTTGCCTTAAAACATGCTCACTATCATCAAATCCAACTCCTGGTCTTCATTTTGTCATCAGTTGTCCAAGGCTCATTGCAAATTTATCATAAAATCAGTGACATTGTCTCTCATTTTGCCATGAATTATCTGTGGCTCAAAGCAAATCCACACACAAAACCTATCTCAACTTGGTTTTGGGATGATTAAGTTACAAAATAGAAATTGCATTCTTTAGAAAATTCTCAAAATTGAATAAAATTATTGCTCATTTTATTTAGATCTCATTTATGTATGGTCACAGAATTTCAAAAAAAATAACAAAACCCTTTCCAATATTTGTTGGTGTGTAACTTAATTTTTCATTAAGACTTTCATAAACCACTGTTTTGGTAATGTTCATACAGAACCACCAGAGTGTGAAGTGAACTACCTACTTTAGATTTTTTATTAAAATTATTTTGTTGCGTAAAGGCATAAATGTATGTTAACTGAATTTTTTTATATCTTCATCTTTGTAGATTGCACAAACTGACATAATGGTGACGCTTGTTAAGTGACCTAGAAGTGAACAAAAAAAAAAGTTAATTGGGATGTCCTGATGTTAAAATTTTGGATTGCTTTTTTTAATTATTATTTTGCTTATTAATAATTTTTAAAATGTTGGGACTATTATTGATCCAAGAAGAATTTGTGACTTGTTTTTGTGTCAGGGACAGCAAGTACATTGGATATAAAAGTGTACCAGTGAACAGTTTGATTGTGTGAAGATGTACAAGATAGCTTTGGTGCCCTCTCATCATCATCAAATAATGACTTTCATGTAATTATCAGGAATATTTAAGCTTGTCTTTCTTTCCAAACATTGAGTATCGGGTTAATTGTTGATACTGTAGTCATACACACACAAATCATGCTTACATTGAATGAGGTCTGTATGTAGAATACCAAATCTATTAGACAGTACTCACACCATGGAATCAAAGTCTGCACTACATCTAGTATACAGTGATCTGAGTTTGGTTTGTACTGTATCTGTTTAGATTGTGAAACTATTTGTTTGAAAATGACTTTATGCTTTACATAACTGGTATGTACGCCAGGTACATCGTAATTTTGGCAAGTGTTTTTACAGAAATATCTGCATTTATATGTACAGTGTGTATTGACAGAAATACAAACCCTTGTTTTTGTACATTTTTATCAGCTTCATTTATAATCTATGTAAATATTCATTTTCTATGATCCCTGTATTCATTTCAAAACTGGTATTTGTTGAATTTTATTGTAGTGCATAAGTGAATGAGCTTAGTTAATTGTCTTTTATTTAAATGTTGTTGTTTTACATTTTTATAGCAAATTCTACATATTGTATGAAAATTTGTAAAATGAGGGCTGATGCTAGAAGTAAACACATTGTTAAAGACTTGCTTCCATAAAATACTCTCAGTTCTATATAATGGTTGCTGTACTGTTTTAGCTAATTACAGACGGCTGGAATTCTGTTGAAGTATGCAACAAAAAGTCGTAGTTCTTAGAGAATAAGTTGAATTTCTTATTTCACTTTCTAGAAGACGTTTGGCAGAAAGGAGCATTATTTTGGTTGTGAATTCTGCTGTAAATATGGCAAACCACTATGAATGAAAAACGTTACAATGATGCCAAGGATGGCTTGGTGGCGGTAATGAGGTTGTGAATCAGTATTACCAATGATTTTTGTGTTAGCAATTTCATCCAAATCTAAAGTAAACCGGATTGTTTACCACTAGATCTTAAATAAAAGAAAGTTTGGTACCTCTTTATAAAACCTTGGTCCAGTCATGCCTCAAATATACTGTGCAGGTTTCAAATCCTTATTTTGTTTTAAAAAAAGAAGGAAAAGATTTTTTAAGATGTTGGAAAATATCTTAGATTCTGATGCTAATTTTTTTTCTTTAAGATTACGGATACTCAGAAAATTTTTAAAAAAACCAAAGACAGCTTCACATTTGAGAGATGTGAAAGAAATATGTAGAATTGAGAGTTTTTTGATTGTTGATGTAAGGCACTTTTCAGTTGTTGAAAATTAGCAGTACTATGGTGATATAATTATGTGTAAGTTAGCTAAATAGTCTGCAAAGCTTCAGGTAGCAAATATTAACTTGATAATAGAATTGTGGGTGAGTGGAGTTAGTTAGCAGTAGTGATAAACACTGACATTAATTACCAGGCAGTTAAAAAGAATGCATTGCTAGACACGTTATTCTTTCACCACTGTGGAGGCCTTGTGTAAGCCATGGTGGCTTCCTGTTTCTCTCTATTAAATAAATCTGTTCAGGACCATTGTTGCAACCTCGGCTTTTTATGTATAAAATATTTAACATGTCTACCTAGGTTAAGACTTTTGAAGAACAGATATTGTAATGGTGTTTTGTTATAGAACTTACTGCGATATCTGTAACAGAGTTAGCACTTTTTGTCTCACGAGTAGAATGGTGTGTTGTATATTTTTTCAGTATCTCAGGATACTGTAGACAACTAATGCTGATGCTACCGGAGATTCCTGGTTCAAACACCAGCATTAGCTGTCTACAGTATCTTAACATATATACAACAGACATTGTAATGTTTTGGGAAAGTTCTGTAGCACATCAGTTTAGTTTGAGACCTGGCTGGATGGAGTTTGGTTTAAATTGATAAGTATTTAGAGAAAAATATTATGAAAATACTGTCTGTCACTTTTTCAGGAAAACTGCAGTTCAGACTTAATATTGTTGTTTCTATCCAGGTGACTATGCACTATTTTTTGAAACTTATAATACAATATTTTTGTGGAGATGGTTGCTATCACTAATACCGTCATCTTTACTAATCAGTGAGTTTTCTGTAGTATTTATAAGAATAAGAAACAACAACAAAAGCAGCCATTAACAAAGGCGTATTTGAAAAAAATCAGAAGTTCATTGTCAGCCAAAGAACAAATGATCATGATATATATCACCACCATGTGCCATTCTTGATCATGTTCTTCGTACAAGATTAGGGAGAAAGGGTACATGCATGGTAGACTTCCATCGTTTTTTCACACTACCCCAGGCTTAAACCTAGCAAAAATCCCTATTAGAACAGTTTTTTTTTTTTTTAGATCTTGGAGGAAACCAGATATTTTATAGTGAGTTTAAATTTTGAGGAAAGTGTTTACTTGGATGTTTTATTTCTGCTAGCAAAAAAAAAAAAAAAATTAAACATAGAGTTGTAAAATGATTTTGTTCATCTGATGAAGAGGATTTTTAAGATTTCATAACCCTTATTTCTAAATCAGCATAGAACCTGGCCAGAATCCTTGTATCTTCCAAATAAAACTTGTGACAAGTGATATTCTTAAGCAAGGCCAAATATCCACACCCCAAAATATGTTTGCAAATTGCTAAATACATTGGACTATTTTATTGTATACAGAATTACAGTTTCAACATTTAATTTTAGATACATTTGATTTGTCAGAAATGTTAATTTGGGTCTTTAAATAGAAAATAGTTTCCAATTCTGAAATTTGTATGGAAACCAAATTTCAAAGAGATTTTGGGAAAATTTAGCTTTGAGTTAATTCTAATCAGATGACGATTTCCAATTTTAAACTGGCTACCAAAGTATGGAATAATCAGCAGTTATCAGTAAATGAAAAGGGAAATCCACTCAACATTAAAATATTTTTAACAGCTTTGCATTCATAATCAACTATAATGCAGGAGGAGCAAATTTTAAATGCTCTGAAAATCAAGATTTTTTTAAATAGAAGGGGGGACCATTTCAATAATAGACTAGTAAAAGTAGGTTTTTTAATATAAATTGATATTTACAATGCCTGTTTCATCTTTGTGCATTAGGTATGTAGAAATTGAAGTTTGCCATCAGTTTGTCTCCAAAATAGAACTTAGGTTAGTATGCTGTTTATTTAACCAACTCTCAAACATTGCAGCTTCATTGTCTGATGAAAAGACGACAAATCTATTGTTGACATAACAGGAGTGCAAATCTGCTAAGTTGTGCTTTAGACACTAGGAAGATGCTGGCCTGAAAGGTGCTAGGGGAGATACCGTTTAACTATGTATACAGTTGACTTTGGTTTTTGAAGACTTGTGCCAAGAAATCAAGATGGTAGTCTGTTTTTCCTAGTAGATCCCAAAGGACTACAGGGAAGATTGATGGGGAAAAACATTGAGAACCAGTGGTTTCTCATCTAGACAGTGCAAAGCAGCATCGGAATGCTTGAGGAAAAATGGATGAATGGGCATTAAGGAGGTTAAGGCTTAGAAATTTGTACATGGTGTGTGGGGTGCCTAGCTAAGCTGATGGACAGTGGAGGACTGATCACAGCTGAGGAGTAGAGTCAATCAGAAACACCTTGAGTGTATTTGAAAGTCAAATCAATTCAAGAATTATACTGATATCTATTTCTCTTCCCTGGGAAACTTATATAAGTCATAATGGCTTCCTACCTGTAACTAAACTAAACTAAACTATTTGGGAATTGATAGAATCTCATTTTATAATTTTTCCATAGAGGAGCTACAAAGGGCACATGTCTATCAAAAGTTTGTAATTCTAGTTGTATTTTTTGTAACTTGTTGGTAATAATAGCCATTGTATTAAAATGGGTTGGTAAATAATTTCTTTTTTTCTTTTTAAAATGTTGGGATTTTTTAAAGCGAAAATGAAACCCCTGAAAAAATCATGAGGCAAAGATAACCATTTTAATCTACACTTAGAGGGAAACAGATAAATCTGAGGGCAACCTGATAGACATTTTTGCCACATCAATCACAACTTCTGGCAACTTGTTTCACGTGCCCTCTATTCCGTTAATTAAAGGTCAGTTTCAGCTATTGAGCTTTACTAATTCATAAGTTTATTTACGTAAACAGGTTAACCTATAATTATTCTGTGTTTTAAAGACTGAGATCTTGATTTAGTTTACTGGGTTAATTATTTTCTTTCTGGTAGAGAAAAACCTAAACAGAATCAGACATGATGATAGCAATGCTAAACTAATTTATATGGTAGTGTCTATAGGAAGTAATGGCAATGCTGTCAAGCAGCTTGGTTCTAAACTGACACACATCAATCATAGTCACTCCTCTCTCTGTTGTAAGCACTACTGGTGTAGACTGGTTCAGTGTTCATCATCCAAAATAATCTACAAGTCCACTTACATTTCTGGAAGCGGAGTAGTTTGGTTTAAGATTATGGTATTTAATTTTTTTTTTACTACTCATCCCTGTATATGAAGAAATATGAATTTGTTTATTTGTTTCCTTAATCATCAAACATCCATCAAGATAACAGAATGCTTTGCTTAAATTTATAGTGGTTATACTTTTGTTATGCACATCTCCAGTATTTTCTCCAAAAGGTATTTACTGGTGTGACACATTGATTGTCTGGTACATTTTATATTTCATCCTCTGTTTGATGGTTCATTATCATTTCTTTTAAATTCTTTGGATTTTTCCTTTTATTATAAATTCACCTACTGCAATCACAGCTGCCAGCTTACCCAACTTGATTTAAGTTTCTCATTCACCCTCCCTTATTCCCTTTCCCAAAAGGTTGTGGACTAAAACCACAGTACCTGTCTCAAGTTCAGTCTCATTTTGTCTGTGTTTTGGTGACTCTAATCTGCCTTCTGCTCTTAACTGTTTGTGGGAGAACAAACTTTAGCTTTCCTAGTTTTTAATTCAGTGGGGCTGTAGTCCATGTGTGCATTAAAATGCGTATTTAACTCTGTCTCATTTTTTAAAAAAAAAAAAAATTATTATTATTTTATTATAGGTGAACTACTAGGATAGTTTACTCACATGTTTGCCCAAATGTCACCCCCCCTCCTCCAGTGCCTGGTTCAGTGAACTCTCCGCATACCTACCTTCAAGGAAGGCATCTACCACCTATCACTAAAGAAGTGATCAGTATTATCTCGAGTCCACACTATGCCGTTTTCTCTCTCTTATCTGAAGTTTGGGTACTGAAATGGTTGTTACCGATGTCCAATCACAGATAGTTAAGCCGGACAGAAAAACTAAACAAGGAACACTGAAAACATTTTGGTCAAAAGTTGTATGGATTTGTAAAATTATAAAAGCTAAGAAAATAACCAATAGGAAGTTTGTTCCCCTTGTGATTATCAATAATGATCAATAGTTTACAACTCCATAAATATTGAATTTTGTTTTGATTTTTGTACTGTTCATGCTCCTGATTTTAATTAATGTGTTAAATCATCAAATGCTGGGCATGGATTTGTTTATAGGACTTAAAAGGGTGGCTGCACACGAGTTGGTTGTGAATTTTACATTGTTTACTGTGGTATCAAGTTTTGTGCTACAGTGTGGACTATATGCATATCATATCTGTAGTCAATGTCTCTCTCTCCTTTTTTTGAACTTGCAGACATGTAAATATTCTTGATCATACCTGCCCATTTCCAGATGAGGTTTGAGGCAGCTTACTTGCTAATCTCCAGCACAAAACCGGTTCTGGAATAAATTTTTATTTGCAGGCATATCACTTCCTCTGTTATTTTGAGGCATGTTAATTTTTTATATATTGTATCTATAAACTTTATAACGTGAGAATGGAATTTTACAATTTGCACACTCTTCAACATTTTTTTTTTTAAAGAACTCCTTGATTCGTCACAGACACCTGTCCTTGCACAACATGTCCAGCCAGTGCCTGGTCTGCCACTGTAGCTGTGATGTGTGCAGAGTTTACCTTTTTATTCATTTTAAAACCCTATATTTTTATTTCATTAGTACAGCTTATTTATTACTTTTTATATTTTTTACCTGAAGGACAAGTTTTGTTGGGTTTTTTTTTAATGCAGTGTATAAGAGAGAAGTTGGACTTCACTCATTTCTTGAATAAATTTCTTTCTACGAAATCTGTGCAATGTTTTTCATTTTTATTGCAGTTGGCCATTCTGTTCAACCAGGGCAATGCAGAAGACCCGTGTTTCTTTACAGTTAGTTCTGGATTGCTAGAAATCAAATTGTGCATTGTAGAAAAGTCTTTGCTTTTAATAATTGTTTTTCTAGGTGCTGTATAGAGCTATGGATAGTTTCGAGACCTTTTCTTTAAACCGAGTTTCTGGTTCTCAAAGACCTTCCCGTGATTGGAATTCTAAAGACTGGTGGTGAGTTAACCTTTCAGTGTATCTGCACTGTACTAAGATTCATCTACAGCCATGTCATTTAACCATAACGGGTTGCCAACCTCCCTTTTAAATAATGGAAAATATTTCCTAATGCAGTATGTGAATAGAGGTTTGTTCTAAAATGTTTCCTGTTAACCCATTTCCGTGCTGGATTTTTATACCAAATGTTTTCCTGTACCTAAAGTCTGCAAGATCTCTCTCTCTCTGATTGCATGACATAATGTTAAGTATCTGGTTAGGATTAATATTAATGATCATAATTTGTTTCTGAACAATTAAAAGCACATGCATAAAGAAAGTTGAGTTGGTCTTATTATTACATATGCAATGTTGATGCCTGCGCTATCTGCTATGCTACATTGTATACTGTAAAAAGCGCTGACATCTAAAAATTATCAATTTTTCTTTATTTTAATTCATCTAATGTGGAAAAAGTCAGCTAAAAAAGAGTTAAAATTTAAAACTATTATCTGGACTATTTAAAATAACATTTTCAATTTAAAACTTTAAGATTTCTTAATGACTTTGTTTTGAGAAACATTTGTTAGCTCTTTATGAATGTACTTTGAAACATTCTTCATTTACAGCTTGAAATGACTTTTGGTTTTAAATGTTGTGCTGCCAAAATGGATTGGACTGTGCGTGTGTGTTTTATTAATGTCGGGCTGACACATCCAGTGTGGTGATGAGATAATGGCATCTCACCTGTCTGGCTTTTAGTCATCAGTTAAAAGCTCATTTCTGTAATATGCCAAGATGTACAAACACATTTTGTGTGGATAATATTGGACATTCTGATGGATCTTGTTCCAAATGAAGCAAAACTGTTCACACTACATCGTTTCGTTTCTTAAAAAAAAAAACAAAAAAACCCAGTGTGTCCTCTCAACAATTTTTCCTGGCTACTTTGTTCCTGTATTGTTGTTCAGTTAAGAGTGGACACCATTGTTCTTTTTCTTTTGTCTGTTAAAATCTTATGAATTAGTTAATTGTTTTGTTTACTTTACAGGTATTTTGAATAGATATCCGTGGGATGCTAACACGCTGTGAGGAGTGATTTCCAAGCAAGCTCAGTGCTGCAGGGTTAGGCTAATCTGCTGGTGGTGGAACCATGCACGTCCTTGACAGTGATGTAACTCCAAATAACTCAAGTTATTTATTTCTATTTACTAAAGTGTAATCATGTACTGACCAATGAAACGTTTGAGCAGTTGTTTCTGATCCATCATTTATGTATGAATGATGATTTTTAGTCAGAGCAATGTTACAAAGTGGGCACTATTGGAATTTACTACTATAGTTGGATCACCTCAATAAGTTACTACATCAAAGGAAATGTTTAGAACCTGTGAGCATTAGAACTTTGGACTTGCGGTAATGGACTGTCGTTATTTATTTATTCTTTTAAAGGTAATGCATTAATTTTGACCGCCACTGTAAGTTTAGTTTGGTAATGGTAGTAAAAGTTAAACCTGTTGTGTTTTTAGATATATGGTTAAAGTTTAAAAAAAGTCTTTAGGATATCATTTTAAACATTATACTGTTCCACTAACTAAGCATTTAACTTGTTAATGTATATTTTTTAAACTCAGAGTTAACTCCACAACCAGGTAGCAGAATATTTTGTTTGGTATTTGCACATTCCTTTTAACTTTACAAAGAAAAATGGTTAAACAAATTTGTGATGGCCTTCATACTGTATGGTGGGGGTTACCCTATGTTTTTGTTTTGTTTGAGTATTATTAGACTAAGACTTTTGGATTACTGTCCTGATCACTGGTCAGTAAGACATTAGTTTAAATCTGGAGTTATTGTCAAATTAAGGAGTTGAAAGCACTAGAGAACTACAGTTTCTGAGTTGGTAAGTCTCCAGTTGGTGATTGCAGATGTTTTGAGTCCACTTTGGGCTTCGTTCTTTTGATTTGAAGCATCAGTCACGGTATTTGATGGATCTGGAGATGATATTAGAGCTGTCTGTGATTTGTCTAGTGGACTGTTGGGTTTTCCTTAGTCACCAATTTACTTCTGGTCCTGCCTAAAGTTTGGCTTCTCTACCACCAGTGATAAATGAAATTTTAAAATCCTCTGCTGTTTAAGCAGCCTATAAATGGACACTTGCAGTAGCATCTAGATGAGAACACTTTTACCTACCTGGTGTCTCACTTAAATGAGACACCAGGTGATATGAAGGTAAAGTCTAGCTTTGATCCTTTAGCCCTGGAAGCACATGAAGAGCAGGGGTCTAAGCTGCCCTTGTCTGCAGTGGTCAGTTGTTGGGCTGGTGATGTGCCTAGATGATATGTTCAGACATTAACTGATATGCAGAATTGTTAGCATAACATTTGATGCTTTAGCACCTGGTGTTGGACAGCTGGCATAGCATGACCTGTGAGGCGGTAATCCTGGAGGTGCATTCTATTCAGTCTCATCAAATCTTCCAGATGCTACCTCCTTCACTCGCTATTTCTGTGAGCCACTTCTGTTTAGTTGAGAGGTGAGTCAACCTCGTCACTTGACGTTAACTGCACTCTCCCTGACTGCTGCTGATACATCATATTACCCCACATGCAGATTTATTGTGTGACCAGCACTGGCTGTTCTGAATTCTCTACCACTTGGCCAATTACCCTCCAGGTCCTTATTTTAATGCAGGGGTGGAGGGCTCTAGTGATTCACCCCACTCTTAAACCCTGGTTTTTGGAAGAAAATGAAGACTTTCAAAGCTTAGTTTTAAATCCAGGTTTAAGAAAATATGTGAAAAAATAAATACAGTAATAATAATTTGAATTTTTTTGAACTGCAATTATGTTGGAAAGTGATGATGAATAGGAAAGGTGTTTTGTTTGATGCTGCATAACTTGTAGATTCACAAGGTTTACCTAAATATTGTGCATTACAGTGATGATGTAACAGGTTATTGACTGCTGACTTTAGCCTTGTAAGAATCAAAAAAGAAACATTAGTTTTTTTCTTTTATGTTTTGCAGAGTAGAAAGAATTACATCAGATTTTATTTTTACAAATAAAATCAGTGCAAAACAAGTTTTAAAGTTGTCTCCTCTTAGACTAGGAATATAAATGTAAAAATCAATTACTTTCTAAGATCCCTGCAGTATATCTTTGGATGCCAATGCATTTAATTTTTTTCAATCCTGATTCTGAGGTAATGTCTGTGGTTACAGTACAAAGTGTGCATTGGTAGGTTTCTGGGCTGTGATTGATTGATATGTCCATTTAAAAATGATGACTCACCTATGCAGAAGATGACTCATCTGCTATTTTCTGGAAAAGGGAGGGAATAAGTACCTATTGTAGATAATGGTTAGAGCAGAACATGGCATGATCTGATTTACAGGAGAGGAACTGAAAGCATGGAATTATTATATCGTGTAAATTACCCATGGTGTAACTGATTTGGTGAAACCCAGTTACAACATGTGTCAGTCAACTCAAGCACCAGGGCCAGGTCTTTTCCATCATGATATAAATGCGGACATAGTGATCTATTTCCGATAAAAGATTTGGAAAATAAACAACAAAGAAAATATAGTAGAGTTTTCAAAGTTTCTGTTCATCATCAGTTTTAAAGGGGATTATCATTGAACTTAATGTATCTAAATATTATCATCGATGTTAGTTAGCAGAGCTTTTTTCAGCAGCAAATGTTGTGAAAGTCAGTTTTGTTAATCACTTTAGATCATCATCTCACCAATTAATGCAAACTCCTTCCTGTGGAGATGATGCAATTATTTTTATCTGAGACTAGTTTTCCATTGTACTATCAAGTAATGATTGCATATGGATATCAAAATCGAGACATTTTAAAAATTATTTAACAAATTAAATCATTTAAAAACAACCAAAGTTCAAATTAACATTTTCCTCTGTCGAGATGATGGATACATATTCATGAAGCAGGTGACAGGTTTGGTTGCTTGTTGACTCAGCCATAAATGAATACCTGAAGCTAAAACTACTATTCATTTCCATATGAATTAGGTGAATGGATATATCCAAAGATGTTTTCAATACAGATGTTACAAATTATTATTAATCACCATAGATTGTCTGCAGAATATACATATATATGTATATGCATGCACGCGCTCACAGAACTGTAGGAGTGACACCATGGCAGTCAGTACTCATTAATCATCTTATAATCAGTTAAAGTTGCTCATTCCTTTTGCTTAAAATTGGCTAATATCTTAATTTTTATGGGATTTTCATTAATAATTTAAGAATCTGTTCATGAAATGTATGCATGGAGTTTAAGAACATTCAAGAACTTCTGGATGATATAGTATTCATCAATGGCAAGGAAGAAGACAACGAAAGGAAACACTCATACCCACTTTATTCTGTTCTACTTTTATTTATTTTTTTCACATTCTGTGGAAAATGATTTTGTTTACAGAGATGAGGATGAAGAACATTAAAGAAATAGAGGTAATTCTTCCTTCAGGGTGCTGCCAAAAGGCGAGCATGTGACCTCCGAGAAATACTGACCGATACAAAAGGAATAAAACTGATCTTAAAATGACATTCACATCAATGACAGTTAAGAATACCGCACAGTAGTTACAAATCTCAGAGACTGTACGTTGTAAACATGCGCTGACTCTCTGTGTGTGGATAGCTTTTGTACATGTTATTCTTTTTTTACAAAAGACTGGTGCTCTTTCATCTGCATCCATAAAAATGCTTGATAAACAGCTTTGTGATCACAGCAAACATGAAGGAATTCTATGTACAGGTGTGGTGGGTCCACCAAGGGAGCAGGACTAACTCCCAGATGTGTATAATAACCAATAACAGAAACAGTTCTGGGTGAGCTTAGAGTGTGTGTACAATCGTTGTCTACAGCTTTTCTTTATTGGAGCTGCTTATAATAAAAAAAAAACTACTAATAGATTGGAGTAACACCAGAATGTCTCTTTGGATTTGAAATTCTTATTCATTTCAGTTTAAACACCAGAATTTAAGTAAATTAATTCATTTCAGGGACAGTCTGAAAAGACTTCGTTGGCAAACAGAGAGGAAGGAGCTTGCTTCAGACTCTGGCTGTTTTAGCAGACAAGTTGCTTTCAAAAGATGTGTCAAGTAAAATACCAAAACAGAGAGCTAAGTATTCACAACTAGAATTAACCCTAACCATTCCATTCTGGTCACTAATCCCTGAAACCTGTCATCTGCTTTTATTGTGCAATTTCAGGCCCTTGTAATACAGCACCAAGATCATTTGGTAAGAGAAACATTCATTTGGATCCCATATAGAATTAAACAGTAAATTTGTGTCTGTTCAACCAGTCTTCCCAGTCAGTGAGTTCTTTAGCTTTTGTTTAGATCAAACTTAACTAATTTGCTTAGAAATTTTAGGTTACTCTTTAGTTTTATTCACATAATCACCTTTTATAGTATTATAGAATAAAAAAGACAGACAGACAAATGATAACCCTGCTAGCTGCTGCGAAATTCTTCCAACATCCTGAAACTGCATTGGTTGTTGTTTTTCAGATTTTATATAGCAATTCCATTGTTTTATCTATTTATTTTTTGGATTATGAAACATTCTTGCTGGCAGAAAACTAGTTATATCTACCCTTTCAAAATCTTTGATAATTCTGAATGCCTGCATTCAGTTCCTCTTTTGGGAAATATTCACATATCCTCAAGGTGGCAGACAGCCAACAACCTGTCGTGACTGCCCCTCCTCCAAAGTTCAGTCCTCATTGGAACTACCATGACTTGTTTTGATGATTTCTTCTCACATCTATTAGCACCCGCCAACCACGGAGACATGATCATCAACTTTATCAGAATAGATTAGATCTCTAGACGGTATGTAATTATTCTTAGTTTTATTAGATAGTGCCTTCCAGTTATGACAAATCGATGCTTCCCCATGATTTAATAACATTAAAAACAGATGCCAAATAAACAATTACCATATGAAAACATTTGATAACCAAAATTAAAATAATTTTTGATTCTCTCCCTAACTCTGCTTTTACTATGAATACAAAAATGACTGATTTATAATATGATACTGTAAGCTGTTCTGTGCAATTCTACCTGGACATAGCTTATTCATATTGATTCAGACCAACTGATATCAGGATGTTTGGACTTCAGCCTCTTTCTTAACTGGTTGGATTTTTTCATTTTCTTTTTTCTAAAACTCTGCTTTCTGCTTCCCTTTTCGACATGCAATAAACTTGAGTAGGACTCTGTTACTTAACAGTTCTGTAATTTGTTTCGCCCATGAGAATGTTGTTTTTTTTTTTTTTCAGAGAGAAATAATTGGTAATTTCTGGTGACTAGTGAAGCTTAACATGGTTATTTTTTAAACCAGAAACAATGAAAGGCAGGATTTCCAAACATTATTGAATTTGCATATGAGATGAATACTTTCATTGTTTTCAGAATGGCCTTTAAATAAGTTTGGGAGAAATAATTAAGCAGTTTGTGTAAGAGAATAATGCCAGCTGCTTGTATTATCAGCTCTTTAATTGTCCTTTTTTTTTATCTCAAGGATGCCTCCATGCTACCTTAGTGCAGAAATCATCCACAGGTAAGTGCCTAAACATTTTCAGCTTTACTAGGATATTATTAAATGTGAATGCATGGGCTTCAAACAACAATATAGTATATGAATCATCAACTGAGGATGGATGGGTAGCAGGAAAGTCACCGACCATAAACAAGAGCTTTGAAATTGCACATTAATAACATCAAGAAAAAGAATGGAAAACATGGAACAGCAGGAAGTTTCTAAGTCAGTTTATCCTTTTGATTTATTTCAAACTAGATAAATATAATAAACTCTCCCTAATTGCTTTAGTTAAGACTTAATTCAGAAAAAAATCACAGGCACTAGGTCTTAGTACCTATGTATTCAACAACAAGCAAACAAAAACAAAGATGTTCTGTGTAGTTTATAAAATGTAACAAGGAAGAGATGTTTCATATAAAGTACAGGCTTGAGTCGACTTGGTTGTAAACAACTACCTTATATAACAGAGGCTAGGGCAAGCTCAAAAAGCTTGTTTTCTATCTGTACATTCATTCCCTCTGTGGGACTGATGCCTCACTAAATAACTAATGATACTGTTTCTTCACAGACAGAGTTGCTTAATCAATTGACATCATCATTAGTTCAGTGTCCACAGGGGTTTTTATGTGTGTTTATCCACGACACCACCACTATATTTGTTGAACAGAAAGATGAAAACCTTAATCCATGAAACCAAATGGTGGGGAAATAAATACTGTAACTGCTGAATAGTTACAAGGAAATACAACCTCTATAGTTGTACAGGGAGGGGGGGACAAAGGTGGGTTTCAGGAATCTAATGAAAATAATTAATATTTAACTTTATCCATATACAACTAATAAAAAAATAGAAGTTAGTTTTCAGTTTTGGCTTTAAATAGAATGGATCAACATTTGTTATTTTGGTTTTAAAAAAGATGCAAATTTTCTCTAAGTAGTCTATATATAAACCAAAACATTTCCCTGTCTCCTCATTTGTAGTATCTTTAAATAATAAACTTGACACACTTTATTTTGCTAAAGTAGATGTCCACTTAAAATCTCAAATGTTGTCTAACCTTTTTATACAGTTAAAACTTCCTTCCAACAAGCCTGACACTTTTAACTCAAAGCCCACAGTTAGTAGCAAGCATCTTCTCGTAAACAATTAGAGAAAACAACAATATCACAAAGAGAACCTGTCAACTAGATCGACACGATTTCTCTGTACATCACAACCGTATCTCTGCCCTATTGTCTAGACATGTGCAGCAGCTCTCCATCTGCTGGGATCGTTCTTTGAACATTTGTGTCTGCTGCAAACGGGTTATGTAATGTATTCAATAACGCTCATCAAACCCTGAGTTACAAAGCATAATACCACAGATGAATATTAGCTTCTCCTTCCCCCCTTTTTTAAAATTTTTTTTTTTTTTTTTTTTTTTTTTAAAATATTGTTTGACACATTTTTTTGTTTTTTTTATTATTATGTTAAACCGTTTTACCATTCAACCCTTATTAACTTTTGTTTTCTGTTCAATAAACATCCCTTGCTTTTTTAATTTTTCATTTTTTTTTTTTTTTTTTTTAACTTTTTTCGGAAATCCCTTGTAATTCAAGCTTGAGTATGAGCAATCAGTGATTGAAAAAGCAAGCTGCTAGTTACTTCTTTACAAAAATTCCAAATACTAGGTACTTGCTGATACCCTTTTTTGAACATTTTTCAAAAACTTTTTTTTGTGTGCACTTGTTTTATACCACCTTTTTGCTTTTATTGCTACATTTTTAAGTTAATGGCATTTTTTTTGGTTTCTTTCCTTCCCCTCTGAGTTCTTTATTGTATTTTTTTTTTTTTTTTTTTTATTTTCTCTTTGGGTTGGGTTACAGAAAATTTATGTAGCTTTTTTTTTTTTTTTTTCTTTATTTTCCCTTGGGGCATCTTTTTATAGTAAATTCACCTCTATTTTCTTTTCCTTTTTTTCCTTCTTTTTTCTTTTCTGCTTTTTTTTTTTTTTTTTTTTTCTTTTTTTTTTTTTTTTTTTTTTTTTTAAAAACTTTTTTTTGATCTTTTTTTTTTCCTTTCTTTCCTTTTTTTTTTTCTTTTTCCTTTTCTTCTTTTTTTTTTTTTTTTTCCTTTTTTTTTTTTTTTTTTTTTTTTTTTTTTTTTTTTCTTTTTTTTTTTTTTTTTTTTCTTTTTTTTCTTTCTTTTTTTTTTTTTTTTTTTTTTACTTTATTTCTTTTTTTTTCAATTTTCTTTTTTTTTTTTTTTTTTTTTTTTTTTCTTTTCTTTTTTTTTTTTTTTTTTTCTTTTTTCTTTTTTTTTTTTTTTTTGTCTTTGGTTTTTTTCTTTTTTTTTGAACTTTTTTTTTTTTTTTTTTTTTTTTTTTTTTTTTTTTTTTTTTTTTTTTTTTTTTTTTTTTTACTTTTTTTTTTTTTTTTTTTTCTTTTTTAAAAAAAAACCTTTACTTTTTTTTAAAGCCAATTTCTTTAGTTACAAAACGTTCTTTTTTTTTTTTTTTTTTTTTTTTTTTTTTTTTTTTTTAAAACTTGTACTCTCAAAATTTCTTGAGATGCCTTTTTTATTAGCTTTCTCCTTCCCAACCCTTTAGTGCAAAAATAATTTCCAGGCTTTTTTTTTTTACATAGAACTGGAAAACAAATTTCTTGCACAGACTTATGGTATACAAAAAGAATTCTACCATTCAACCCGTTATTAACTGTTTTGCCGTGTCAAATAAACAGTCCACATGCTAAAATTGTATACAATATTTTTCATAGATGAATTAAGTTTTTTTTCCTAACTTTTCTGGAAATCCCTGGTAATCAAGCTTGAGTATGATGCATCAGTGATGAGAAAGAGCAGCTGCTAGTTACAAAAATTCCAAATGGTACGAAATACATATATCCGAAGCCTAGTACAATTAGAAACTGGCAGACTTTCAAAAACAAATACAGTGGTGCACTTGTATTATACCACCAAAGAAAGACTGTGCAACATTGCTGTATAACTGACTATACATGCATAAGTTAAGTTGCAGCATCTTTCTTGGATGGATTAGCCCTCTGAGTACTTTATCTGACCTATTCCAAAAAATTGATATTTAAAATTCCAGTGTTGTAGGCAACTGAAATCACAGAACTAATATGTAGCAGGTTACTGAATAATTTTCTGGTATTTTCCCAATGGTGCATCATTTACAGTAACTCAATAACCTCTATAATATAGAAAATTCCTTCCAAAATTATTTGGCATACAAACAATCATTTAATCTTCTATTGGCAAGTTTAAAAAGCTACAGTGAGGGATTTCTATCTTTTTTTTGTACATACAAATGAATGTAAACAGTATTAACATTTATTGATGGAGTTTTGTTAGCTGACACTGAGCCTTATTCTGATAATTTTTGGCTAAAAATTTATTCAGCATCGATAGCATTTGGATATTTAGCAGTTTTTCCATGGGGGCACGCTTCCTCTTATTCGGGAAGTGTTGCTATTGGTTTTTTAAAACAATTACAGTAATTTGTTTGACAGCAAGCTAGTCTACAACCCACGTACAGGAGCTAAGTCAGTCTTAACAATCACACATGGGAGCATAACACAAGTGCCTGTAAGTTTTCTCCACCTACTTGATGCCCCGTCTCTGGTAAACAACATCCACAGGTTCTGAAGAACTATTATGCAGTAATGCCATCTACTGTCGTCATTGTTCTATACTGCATTCCATGTGAGATACTTTACTATTTTTATAACAAAAATAAAAAAAAAAAAAATAACCTGCATATTTAAAAGCCAATTCACACTATTAGTATATAAAATGGATGTTCAATCCTTGAAAACAGTTATACCAAAAGCAAGACAAAATCAGATTTGTCCGAGGCAGAACAAATCCTGATTTTCCAATTTCAAAATACAGTAAATATCAAGAAAAATGCATCTACACAATAAAAGGGAGAATTTAGAGTGATACTCTCTAATTTTTTTTTTTTAAATACCCATAATGCAATAAAACCATGCAAACACTTGATCATAATACATGGCACCAACTGCTACTGACAGAATTTTGAGTCTTTTTTTTTTTTTTTTTTTTTATAATTTTGTAATGAAATAAACAAGTTTGAGCTTTTATTCCTAGAATTCTGCCAAAGGTCTATGCGCTTCCCATGCTTATTGTCCACAAAAATCAACAAAAATCAAAAAATGCATATATAATCTGTAAGTAAAACAACAAAACAAATACCGAAAAATGTACAATAAAACAAAGTATAAAATCACAAGATCATATGAAAAGTATAAACGGTTACAGAGAGATATGGAGAAAGGTGACTTGTAAAAGTCGGCACGGACATACGAGGAAACACCGCCGAAATCACAGCACATCTATACAGCTGTACAGTCCACTTCAACAAATATAGAAATTTTAGTTCTATCTATTTTTTTTTTTTTTAAATACACTGTATGTGCATTCTTCTTCAATTAAAACAAAACGAAACAAATTTTTAAAATTTTGGTCTTTGTTGCTTTTTTAATATCATTTATACAAAGGAATTTTGTTTAGTAGTTAGAAAAATAAACTATATGAAATGGCGGCGTTAATTGGCATTTCACAACCATGGGAGGGGAGACAACCATGGGAGTGTTGACTGAAATCTCCCAATGGTGGTAAAATAAGCCCCGATGATGTAATTAATCAGCTGATTACTAGAATGACAATATTGCACAATGACTGGCTCCAAATAGTAGACTAGCATGCTGATCCTTCATCAGCATCTGTCTTCTCTAACACCTCGTCGTCTTGCTCGCATGATGCTTTCAGAGAGGTTCTCGACTCTGAGGATGATGGAGTCTTTTCACCTGGAGATAAGATGTAACCTACAAAATAAACAAGGGAATCAAAATTCTCAGAGCTAAATGCTTTGTTTCTAAGATCAAAAGCACCTGAGAAAGTTGAGATGGTGGCCATGGTAAGTAATTTTAAGTTATGTAAAAGAAAGTTGAAACTATCATTTATGGATTATAAAGAAAAAAATATGCATTTTAAACTTCATTTCAAAAAACAGTTTGCCCATGATCCTAAAAATTAAAGTGAAAAGGACAAGTTAAGTTACATTCTGGATAACAGCAAGTTACTACTTTTGATAGAACAAAGTTTCCAGATATATATATATATATCTCACATGGAAGCCCTGAAAGTTTCAGTTGTTAATGTTAGCATACAGATGTATTTAAAAATTAAAAAAACATTCTTTGTTGCAATGCTAAAGATCTCACTACACTGCTGTTTATTGACAAATCTTGCATGTTGTCTTAGTTTAAAATATCCCTAAAATCAGTTGATAAAAAAACTTAATCTATTTCTCAACTAAAAAGAAGAGAAAAGAAAAGTTGTAAATTTAAACTTTTGATGCCTTACAAATGTGTAGGAAATGCTTTAATTCCCTTGTAAAGAAGACCACAAACAAAATGTCTGGTGTACAGTTATGTGATCGCTTGTGCAAGATTTTAGAATGGTCTAGATCTCCTGTTGTTTTTGTTTTTAAACAGATTTTTTTAAAAAAATTTTTCATTGTAAATTTGAGAAAATTTTAGGGATCAAGGATAAGTTTGTCTTAACGACAATCACTGTTTTTATTTTGAAAAGTCATCAGTGCCTGAAAGAAGATAGGGTATTTTCTGTGTTATGGGGCAAATGGCTGATTCCTCTACTGATATGGGTAAGTAAATCTTAAGAAAAATAGCTGCTTCACATATGGAAAACCAGTTCCACATCAGTATATTAGCCCTCCATAAACCAAGCCATTTCCCACTGGTCAGAAGTCATGTGGTTTGGCATTCATAGTATGTTTACTCTCATTCCAAAATTGGCTCCTAATTTTTGGGGTATTTAGCCAATGAGAGGTATGGTTTTATGTTTTTTAGTTTTGTTCTTTGCAGTCTAATTTACTATTCAATTACCTTATTGCCAGGCAATGTGGCTCAGTGGTAAGTGTGTTGGTCCTGGGTTCAATTCCTACTGCTGGCACATTGTTGCAACCCTTGAGTAAGGTACTTTACTGGCATTGCTCCAGTTGCTGCTGGGGAGTGGCCTGTGTTGGCACTCAGACAGAGGAACCAGGGGGGTGGGGTGCTCTATAGCTATGACAGCGGCAAGTCTCCTATGACAAGGAAAAGTCAAAAGAATAAACCACCACTGAAGACAGATGCAATGGGCCAAAGTGTGCATAATGACGGTGCAATGCATCCCACTCTTATGAAATGAGTGATCAAAGAAGAATTACCTTATGCAGATAGCCCTAACTAAAACTATCACAAACTTAACATGGTACTACTGTACACCAAAACAAGGATTAATAGGTCCCTTGTCTGTATGCCATGAAACTCTGATACCCACCTGTTGTATCCACTACATTATGAAAACGGGAGTTTATAAATGTTTATCTATTTATACTTACTTCCAACCTTCATTCCTATACTGATAAATGAGAAGACGTAATGAGCATTTTCAGCTAATGGTTACAGTGGGCTGTTAAAGTGGACATTTGAACTCTGTACAACAAACAGAATGAACGCTGATTAAAGGAAGTACGATTTTGCTTTAATAAATGTATGGCATCAGAAGGCAGAAACTTAATTTTGGCTGGCTAGCTTAGTCATTTCATTCAACCGTTTCCCATGTTCATTTCCACATGCATCAGATACAGTGAGATAAATCTGTTTTCTCATGTATCCTAATAACAAACACATTAGAACAGAGCCTACTATAAAAAATTACCTTTAAACAGCTGAAAGTTTAGAATAATACCAATGCCATACAAAGTTTAAAGCATTTTTACTAAATTAACAACAACAGAAATATTGCAATCCATGTTGTAGCTCATTTTGTTTGTTTCATACATAAGACTTAATGTGATAAACAGCAACATCTCAGTAAGTACAACATCCTATGTTCTTTAGCTGAATAACACAGGCTTTCAAATCCTGCCATTTCCTCTATCCGCCCAACCCTCTGGATCCTGGCCTTCAACTCTCTGACAGACATCCACATTGATGGATGAATGCCAAACTTCTACAAAATTGGTTGTCTTCTGGTGAAAACCTTGAATATTGCGAAGGCAAAAAGTAAAGAGTGAATTCTTATTGTAATTTGATTATATCTCACATATATATTTATTGTTGGGGACGGTTCACTGAATGATCAAATGGTGGGTTTTATTTAATAGTATATTTTGGATTATATATATAAGTTAAAAAAAAATAAATAATAATAATGCAATGTCAATACGTTTGAATGCTATAAAACCATTAGGAAAACAACTCAAAACAATTATCTTGTTACATTAACATCTCCAAATGTTTTAATTCATGGACTCTTCTTAAAAGAAAGAATTTACATTTTTATGCTATTCTTTAAACTTGATTCATCTGTCTTTTGCAGCGCAGGTTAGTTGAGAAAGGTTTTCTTCATTTCAGTAGCCTGGTTAGTTTATAGGAGACACCGGAACTTACCTTCTTTGTGGTTGGCTGCACGTCTATCTGCACTACAACCAAAGGCATTCTACAACACAGGCGGTGAGACTTGAGAATGGTGCTGATCGATGTGATTGTTTTCATGCAGTTGATGAACACTTGGAAATCAGCAACAGTTCTTCTGTTTGTTGACAGCAAAATATGAAATTCTGGCTCACCAGTGCCAGAGGCAAGGATTCAATTGCAAAAATCTTTTCTGATGTATTTCTGCAACCCTCTTTCATTGATAATCAATGGCTAACCCCATTCATTGGATTCTTTGCCACAGACTCTGACAGGAATGAGGATCACCACCATGAAGAGTGATCACAGATCTGTTTGGACTTTTGCCATCATCCTCTGTCTCAAAGTCAGCCATAATTATTTTTTGCAGTCTCTAGTGATATCCTGCGATGTCAAACATTTTTTTTTTTTTTTTTTTTTTTACAAACTGAAGAGGCTGTTTGTTATGTCCAACATTAATCAGGCATGCTGCTGCTATTTTGTTTGTGAACCCCTGCCCTGAGGTGTGGAGATTCTTGATCTTTACTGTATGTGCCCAGAAAACCTCTACTGGAACTCCTCTGTTTAGCTGTGGTAGGAGGAAACTCTCATAGACAGACCAGTGCAGGAGGTTGTTATGCTGTCTACAGCAGAGGAAGAATGCTTTTTCTGTAATCACATGAGTAGTAAAAAATTGTAAGGTACTGGACATAGTTTAAATATTTTATCAATGTATATGTCCAGGCATCTTTGTAACTATCTGTAATTTATAGAAGTAGCAAAAATAGCCATTCTCCAGTCATTGTCTAGATGATTGAAAAATTGCTCTCCGTCCCATGATCACTATCACTTGAGAAATTGTGGGAATCAGCCTGTCTCTTGTTTCTCATCCTCAACTGTGCTATAGAGACACATATGATGCATTCAGAATCCACATTTTCCAACTGTCAAAGTCATTTTACTGGTCAAAAAAAAGGTAATTTTTTTCATTAACTCATCCAACTTCTCTCATCTGTGTCAGCACTATGGCCATATTAAAAGCAGTCTTCCACCTGTTTTCTAAAATTAGACATGGCTGTCTAACCATAAGAAACTGAACTTCAGGTTTCCTTTATTTGAAATTTAAGATGTGATCTAATGAATGTAGTCTTTTTTTCCTATTTATAAAGACTGTTTACAGTTGTATCATTTTCTGAACTTCATTGACAAGTGAGGTGAAGAAAAAATTCACATAAGTTTTGATTCATGACTGAGGCAACTCTTATGTTGGCTAAATGAAAAAAATACTACAAACAAAGAGACATACAGCGACTGCACACCCATTGTACAAAATATGGTGAACAAAACAATGGCCAAATCCTCAATGTGGTACAGCCAGTGAAATGTGATAAAACAACAATTTGATGATGCATGTCATGAACCTACTTCAAAGTTTGTTTATAATTATACATATTCTGAACCATAAATCCAGTGTTCTTAATAAACAACAATGTTCATTCCTACCAAACAGGCCATTAATGTATTTTACTATATAACTATGGACTTAGCATTACTTACAATACCTGCTACTATCCTTAAGGCTTCCCTTTAAAATATTTCTAGTTAAAGAAATATATAAAGAGTCTAAAACAATTTTGCAAATATTTGTGAGAAATATAGTTAGGAAACATTCATTTAAATCCACAAGAAGAGAAAAAGGTTTGATTTAGAACTGGTATTAGAATTCTACTTTATTTCCAAGACAGAATTGTTTTGATTCAGTTGTTTTAATAAGAAGGGATAGTCTCAGCATGTTGTGATACAAGTCTAGATATAGTAGATATTCCAATGGGAGTTCTTCAAAAGTCACAAGCATGCAATTGCATTGGTCCAAACATGCTGCTGAAGAAAAAAGTCTGGAGACTGCAGTATATTTAACAAACCAATCTGGACAGCTGTTTTCTTCACAATTACAAACCCAAGCAATTTAAAGAAAAAGTGTTCACCAATCACTAAGTAATACGTAAACAATTTCATGGGGTAGGTTGTCTAGTTTTTCATATTAGGAAGGAAGTTGTCATGGCTTTAAGTAATGTCAGTTTGGTTTTTCAGTAAGTAGGTGTAAGAAAACTGATGTCCTATGAACTAAAAAGACATTGCCTGGACTTTAGTAAAAGTGGTGGTCTATTATATTCTAGTCTGAGCAGCTGATAGCCTAGCAGCACAAGACTAAGTTTCAAGGTCAGGGTTGACTCGGTTTGGCATAAAAGCATGGTTTCCTTCACCAGTTGGTCGTATGGGTTTCCTCCTACATCTAAAAATGAAGTTCCTGTAAGGATTTCCACATGACAGGCCCTTGTAGCACAGAATAATGCTCTCTAGCAGAGTGTCCTAATGATGGAGCCAGTTCAATAGCTCTTCAGTTTCAGGGTTACTTATAAAAAGTGCATTTAACCATATAGCATAGTTTAAGTGAAGAATTAGATATAAATTAGATTTTTGTGATCCTGAGAGTTCAATTAAAATCTAATTTTTTTTTATTTCCCTAGACAGAATTAATTAGATACTTATAATGAACAAGGAAAGATTTAAATTTATCCTTGTCCAATGGTCTGTACTGACCTATGAAATCCAAACCAAGTGACTTGAGCACAAACTTTAGACAAAGCGTTTGCTTGCTGAACAGTTCTTCAGATAGCAAGAGCTGGAGAAATCTGTGGAAACTTGGATGCAAATCAAAAAGAACAAAAGTATTTCTGACTTCAGTTATAGAGTCAGAGTTAAGATACAGCCATTTTGTTTGGATGTTCAAGTAAAATTTAATTAGAATTTCCATGACTAGAACCTGACAGAAAGCTTCACTTCAGAAGAAAATGGTTAAAGAAGTTTTTTTCTAATCCCAATAAACCCCTCATAAAATGTCAGTTTTCTCAAAACAAAAAATTAATAAAACGAAGAATGGGATTTCATCCATCTTAAAACAGAATTAGAACCGTCAGTGGTGTTTTTATCAACAAGTGGCGGAGCCCATTAACATTCATGAAGCTGTTTTGACTGATATTAATCAAAGAAAGGACAGCTTGAGTCATCAACTGGAAGAGACTCTGGTAAACCTTTATTTTGTATGAAAGACATTTGGAAATTTAATGAAGGAAATCTGCTGCAGTAGCATGTATAGAGGAGAGCATTTGTGATAAAGTAAACGATCAGTAATGCATCTGGTCATTAAACTTGGCCTGCTGCTGTGGAATAACAGCTCTATTACATATAAATTACTTCCTAAATATGGTGATAAAAGAGAAATCAAAGTATTCACTTTTAAAGTAGGCAGGACGTTTTTTGATAAATATTGCTAAAGAAAATTTCCTGGGATCCATTAGCAGCAGTAGAGGCCTTTTGCGCTTTGTCAACCAAGAAGAAAAAGATGGAATTTTAAATGTGATTAGTGCATCAAGCAGAGATAATAGGCATCTCATACACATGTGCAGACACCAAATCAGATTAGGATTAAAGGGCTGGTTTTCAGCTGTTAAGTAGCTTTAGGGACCTGGTTTGTTTGTTTTGTTTTTTTTTTCTTTAGCCAGCCAAAAGAATAAAAAGGTGGCTAACAAATTTCTTGCCTGTTTGATTGTGTAATGGCAAAGCTGGTGAACAGGTGACTTCACCCCTACATTAATGGTAATCCTTGAAGAGATTGAAAAATAAAACAGTCGAAGAAAAGGGGCCCAGCTTTGTATACTGAAGAGCTTAAACACTGATTAATTTTATTCAGTACACTGGATACAAAAGATAGAGAACAGTTTTTTTTAAACTGTGCTAGTTTATATGATGGACATGAAAATAAAATGCAGGGGAAGGAGGGCAAATACCATTACAATAGTGCTACTTCAGTCAGGCTTCATTTGAACCCCTCCAACCTTCAATGACATCTTTCTAACAAATTTTGAAATATTTCAAACTGCTAAACCTTTTGCCACATCGGTCTGATTGATATAATTTACTTATATTAAATTCAGTGAGATGCATAATAAAGACTGGATGTTGTAAGTATAACTTGCTGAGTTGGTGTAAAGCCGAATATAGCACAGTGTTTGCGAGAGACGTCTAACAATTTGACATTCCTTTTAAATGTTTGATACAAAATAAAGTTCACAATATAATGAAGAATCTTTATGGTTCAATGAAGATTTTCGCTGCAAACAATAAAAAATGTGTCATGGTACAGTTTTGTTTTGATGGGATGTACCTTCATCTGATACAATTTTTGAATTCACCATCAATAGCCATTTAAATGTAAAGAACAAATCTGAATCTCATATTCTAAGGTTTGGGTCTTGAAACGGCCTAGACAGAGTACAGAGGTGAAATGATAAATGGTAGGGGTAAATACGCTCATGAAGAATGCTTTCATGTCATTACTATACCTAATTTGGTGTATTGTCAACTTTGGAAATGCATGATAGTAGTTTTAAAAATATCATCAGTGAAAGAACAGTGAACATCAACAAGGTTTTCACTTTATTCTACATCTGCGAAATCTTTACAAAACACCAGTTGACTAAATCATACCTGCTAAACCTTGGAGTTAGGAATTATGGGTGTTGACTAACCCTGGTCTCTTCTATTCATGACTTATCCGGTAAGCTACTGTGAAAGTATCATAGTGATGATAGCTAATGCTAAAGTATTGTAAATATTTCTTTTAAAAAATCTTTAAATGATCATACATCATCAAAGATCTATGGCATTTATCATCTAATTAGTGTCCTTACGGTAGATCCCTTGACATGCCATGAGCTTGCTAAACAGACAAAAAGAGGGAGCTTTGTCCTCTGGTAAATTTTTCTTAAGATGATTTCCAACAATGGCAATGAGAATGGTCCATTGCTTTCATGCAGTTGCGAAGAATAAACAATCTAATCTCATCTTAGCAAAATAGATGAATGTTATCAAGAAACGAACAGAAGATAAATGTTCAAATCTTGTAGGTAGCAAAGGTCTGGTGAATAAACTCCATCGCGAGTAGTTTACTCTTTCCTTTGCTTGTTTATTCTTAAATTATATATTTTTTTTAATATGAACAATCGTATTTGACATACATGCAACAAATTCCGCATTAAACATAAGACTTGGCAGCTGTGCTAAAATTCAGAAGTTTCTTTAGCGTGATTTAGGTTCATGAAATATTTCTGTTAAACCTGAGAGTTAAAACCATCAACAAAAAAAAACAAAGCTGTTTCCTCCTCCAGCTCACTGATCGGCTGGTTTTATTTCTTGCTCGCTGTTTGAGTAAATTGTGGGTAGCCATTGGCCAGAACAAAAGCAGGCCGACTGCTGATTGTGTTCCAAGTGTGTAGTGACTTTTGATTCAATCATTTAATAAAATCTCCTCCTCTGGGAGAATGGGTTTTTTAATTACATGTTTTAAGAGTTCTTTCATCAGAAATAAACCTTTGGGATGTTTTCAGTGGACTGATTCTCAAGCTGCTTGAATGTCTGTTTTTGCAGAACTTTGGCCAGATTACCAGAAGAAAAGATTAAACCAAACTAGTCAGTCATCAAGGAATGCCACTAAAAGCTTTGATTCCTAACGAACTGACAGTTGAGGTGGTCTCCAGTTTGATTTGGCACCTGTGGATCTCTAGTGAGGATTACAGGTTTTCAAGGTTATGGGTCTCCTGTCTGACTATGTTCAGAGCAGCTGGAGGACCCCTACCAACGGAGCTTATTAAGTATAGCATTAGCACTAATGACTGGCCTGATTCTCTTGTACAGCCCCAGTGGTCTACAGCATCCATGCTGAAACTCCTATGTAATCAATCTTGTATAAACCTTTATATAATGAATGAATGGCACTGTACTACAGCTGATTTAAGATTGGGAAAAATCTAAGTGCTCACATTCATTTTGGAGGAGAAAAGAATCAAATCCCAAATGGCCTTAAATTCATGCTAAAGTATCAGCATGAATTCAATATCTTAAAGCTTTGCTTTATATAGTATGAAAGTACCTGTCTGTGTGGTTTGTGAGAGCTACTGTCCAAGATATTGGAAGACTCAGCACAAATTACTACTCAGTAATAAAACAGATAGTCACATCACTATGACAGCAATACATTTTCAAACTATCTTTCAGAAAGCAATCAAGACTGTGTCACTCCATTGTTTTCAAAAGTATCTTCTCTGCTATAAGTGATATCCTGAACATAGTGAAAAAAAACTCTTGTCTGCATTTGGGCTGAAGCTGCTAAGTGTGAACGTATGATGGTTCAGTGGTAGGAAAAACAGTGGGGAAGCTTTCTGAGAAAAAACTGCTCTAGAACGATTCAAAGTTAATAAAAATTATCCAGGCAGTTTAAAATTTACGTTCATTTTAGAAATTTGAGAGCCACGTATCAATTCAAACTTTTTTGAAAACATATTTTTGTTTAATGGTACTGTATCAAATAATTTCTTGACAGAATATATAATGTGAACAAGCATCCTTATACTAGAAGATACCCAAATTTTCTGTCTTCTCTTGCTGTACTTTTTCAAACCACTGTGAAACACTGGCACCTTGCTAGCTACAAATCTGCTGGCCATCTGTCTCTACTAGTACTATCCACTGTGATAGGTTCTATATATAAATGGAATGGCCCAAATTGCCTGTGCCAAATGCAAAATTGATCTTACCATGTCTTTTGCTGATATACTCCCTAGCCTGTGATGATCAGCATATCATTGGCATATGTAAATCCTGTTTTTCAGAATAATATCTTAAATGTTTGATATAAGCCTTATTGGTATGGTAACAGTCAGATCAATAATGAATTACAGATATAGATATAGCAACAATTTTATAGCAGAAACTTTCCTTTTGTGACCATGATACATACAGTAGTGATACCAGCCTTGAACAATTGAACATGAAATTTTGTTAATACAACTTTGATAGTCAACCAGGCTGTGTTCATCAGGCTTTATTCAATAACACTATGTGACATCTTGGCCTCTAATTATATTCTTTGACAGCGCAGATCTTATTCCATTAGACAGATATTAAGATGACTGGTAAAAGAAGGGTGTGCATCTGTTGTGTGTTAAAGGTGCACAATGGTGGAAGTACATTATTCTGACTTGTATCTTATCACCTGCATAATTTGGTTATCTTCCAGAATGATTATACCCAAAATTCAGGTTAATCCAAAGCTTGTCAGACAGCGATATCTTCAGATTGCTACCCAGACAAGCATCAGTAGCGTGGTAATCTAAGAGGAGTAAAAGAAGTTTTACAAGCAGGTAGCCTTGCTCAAGTATGTGTTGTTTCTGCTGTGCTTCCTCACCTATTCAAATGGTTGCAATTTGTGTAGATTATGAAAACAGATGAATTTCAAAATATCTCGTCATAGACAGCATTATTAACAAGACCCACTATATGGCATATATGCCATTGGACATATGGTGATTCCCAGCTAGGAAACAAAGATACAGTATGTTTGTATCATTCAGGTTATTAAAATGTGATTTTAAAGCATCATCTTCTCAACCTCTGAATCACATCCTGTTAAAAGATTCTGAGACAGCAGCAGTTGTTTTTGGAGGGAGGGTTACATAAATTGTGCATATGCTAATGTTGTGCATGAAACTTTTAAACCATGCGTTTTTTTTTTTTGTCTTGGCAGAAGACCACAAACATTGTACCTGTGCACCATTCTCTCTAGTACTACACAAAGAAACAAGCTAAACAGATTTTTAAAAAATAAAAAGCAATCCCTCACCTTCAGGTGTTCAAACTATTCTGTCAGGATTCAGCACTTGCACCTGTGAATGCGTATACAATGTTAAGTGAGCCAGGAGTTTTACTTTCTGTTGCTACACCAAAAGTGCTTGACGACGACAACTACAGAAAGTGCTTCACTGGATGATAAGCATACACCATTAAAATATTTTCCGCTTTACTGTTTTTGCTTTGCCTTTTAACCCTAAAAAAGCTGATAAAAATCAGGGAACGTGCAACATCACCATACCGTTTTTGGGCTAATAGTTAAGTGCGGAATAGCAGACTATCTGCAATCAAAACTTTGAGGTGTTCTAATTTTGGTTGTCTTGAGATGAATCTCTCCATCTTTTCCCAATCACTGTTCAAAACCTGTCATCTCAGACTAGGCATGGGAGGGAAGTTTTATAAAAGACTGGAAATAACATACAATCAGAGCAAATCTCGGTTAAGATGACAAAAAGATTGAAAAAAATATAATGTAAAAAAAGATTCTTTCAAGACACTAGTCTGGAATTATAAAAGCAGATAATAATTATTCTGGTCACAAATATTGTTTAAAATTTGGAGTTCATTATTAATTAGCAATCTTTATTTATTGAAAAAATTCAATAATAAGCATGCACCCTTATTATTTCCTTGTAGCATATAAATCTGTGTGTGTATATATTTTATTATTGGCAAACTAAATTTTGTAAGTCATTGAATACCTTATTTTTTGGCATATAAGTCAATAGTTCCTTCTGCAGAAGTTTAGGCTTCCACTTATGCTCCACATCGACTTATTTTCCGAAAAATATGGTACTTTCAAGTTTTAGCCAAATCTGCAAAGAGGAAATTACTCACTAAAATCGTCGGGCCATATTTCGAGAAGATACTTGAGGACTTCAATGTGTTTCCTGAAGTCCAGATCGGCTGACGTGGTTGGTGACGGACAGAGCAGCACTGGACCAAAACAGATCGAGATGTTCTCCACTGTCATCTTATTTATTTCACACTTGGAGGTGACTTTCTTCAAATGATTTAGCACCATCGTCATGGTATCCTGTGGATAGAAATAAAGCATTCCCAAAAAACCTGGCAGAGTGCCTTCAATACAGCTTTGTAAAAAAAAACTCAGGTAACTATATCATAGCAGCATCAGAAACACTGGTAAAGTTGTCCTCTGTGTGTATAGCAAATCATAAGTCAGTGGATTATCAGCCACTTAATCATGATGAGCAAAACTTGAGTGAAAGAAAAAAAAAAGTCACTAGATATATTAGTATTTGTTTATTTAAATTATTTACAGATAATTATATACACTGAACAAAACAATATATAGATATCTTGTATGAGGACTTTCGTATAATGATTTTATAGCCAGCTTTGACAGTGTAAAAGTTTCCATATGGTTCTTCAACTGTTAGCCCAAGGCTCGAGTCATGTGACAATTCTATTGCTTCAATTACTGCATATGGATTTCTGTTTTTGGATGTGTGTACCGAACAAGTCACACCACTGTCAGGTGAAACCATACTTGCATAACACTGCTGACCTTCAAGATCAGCAAGTTATCTTTCTATGATATCCTGGCATAGTTTTTTAAAAGTACCATCTGTTCGTACTGTACCTAATATTTCATCATCTATACTAGAGTTACCATTCCCCCCAATAACAATTATTATCAATCCAAGCTTTATGCCTGAGAATCATCAGTAAAGTGCTTCACAACCTTTTACCTCCATAAATTCCTTATTTTTAAAAAGAAAGATATTTTAAATTATTTATATTTTTCACATTTTCCAAATTGTAGCCTTTTGCTTTTTAAATCTGATGACATATTAGAGAACTGCTCTCATTTTGTTGCTGCAACTGATGTTGGTAATCTGTACTTTATTATACATTTTCTCCAACTGAAAACTGTCACAATCTGCAACTTCAAAAGGTTCTGCAAGCTCCCTTTAAAGATGCTGCTAATTTCTTAGATTCAAGATGCATATTCACTTTACCTTGACCATCAGAAAATTTCCCCAAGCTGAGCTCATTAACAAAATACCCAGAGGTACTTCAACCTAAAGATCTGAAGGAAAAAAACATTTCCTACTTCCAGCCCTGTATTTTAAAGGCATCTTGAGCACAAACTAACTAGCAGTTTATTCAAGCATTTTAAATCAATCAAAAGGACCTGTCTTTTGTATAGAGGAATCTTCTTTAAATTTTCCTTTTTGAAGCTGATGACATTTAATTTTCATAAGTAGTGCCTTATACATAATGTTACTGCTGCTGTCACTGTTAATTCTAATTTCCATAAAAAACTTCACTGCTACCATTTTTCTTTCTTCTCTACTGGAATGGTTTTTCTAATCATCCTAATTGCTCACTTCAACAGTGATTCATCTCCCCCACTAATATTTTTGGTCTTTTCTTTATCGATAATCATTGTAGCTCTCTTGCTTTCCTCACTGATTAACAGTAGAATACTCGTACAGAAGCTACCCTGTTGCCTAATTCTCATCTTCACCTCATTACAAGCAAATTTTATCAGGCAGTATTTCCTATGTATCATACATGAAACATAACAAACTAAAGACAATAAATTACCATATAGAAATCCATGAGAGTTATCCTGGTCCTACTAGGGTTGTTCAAGTGAAACCCTGGCTGAATACAATTACGGCAATTCTATTTTCACTTTGGCTTCAATTGAAAAGCCTAATACTATAGCAGCTAAGGCTGTCTCAACAGTATAGGATAATCCAGGAGTGTATAGAATAGAATGTAGGCTAAAGTGTTGATGACTACATCTGCAATCATCTGATCAGTCTTAATAAAATGTGTAACGTGACACTAGTTTTTGTTGAAATTTGTTGTTATATTAGATTATAGATTTCCAAGCCTCTTTTGATATCAGTTTAATGAGAAAATATAGAGATTGCTACATTGTGCCACACACACAAACACACAATAAAGATAGGGGAGATGCAGAAAATCTGAAACAAGTTCTCTGTTTATCCACTCTAAACCAAACTTCCATCCCTCTGTTTCTTTAACTTGTAATAACATTACAGCTTTAAAATGTGGTGATGTTGTGTGTTGTACTCCTGTTTTTCAGATATCAGCTTCTGAACTGAGGCTAACAGATACTAGAATAGAAATATTTCAATGAAAATAGAACCACTTTTAAGATATCTTTAATGCCTTGTGTTAGGAAATAAATCATATTCTGCTACGTATTGGCTACAAAGACAAAAGCTTCTTTCAGAAGTCTTGAAGTGTTCTGATAAAGCTTAAAGTCCAAGAAAAGTAGCAAGAAATATAAGGCCATTCATTAATTATATTAATTGGATTTGTAAGCACCTACTTTATTTACATCTAATTATTAGTCCCATGTGCACCACAAGAAACATCTGGCTGCCGTTTCTCAACAATGGCAGTTCTCAATGAAACTGTCTATTTTGAAATTTCCATGGAAGAAGAATTTATTCCCAAGTGCATCTCAAAAAATTAAAATATCATGGAAGAGTTCATTTTTTCCGTAATTTAATTCAAACAGTGAAACTTTCATGTATTCTAGATTCATTACACATAAATGAAATATTTCGAGCCTTTTTTGTTTTAATTTTGATGATTAGGGCTTACAGGTCATGAAAACCAAAAATCCACTATCTCAGAATATTAGAATTTTCATAAGATCAATATATAAAAAAAGGATTTATAATATATAAATGTCAAACTTCTGAAAAGTATGTTCATTTATGCACTCAATACCTGGTCTGGGCTCCTTTTGCACGAATCACTGCATCAATGCGGCGTGGCATGGAGGCGATCCGCCTGTGGCACTGCTGAGGTGTTATGGAAGCCCATGTTGCTTTGATAGCGGCCTTCAGTTCGTCTGTATTGTTGGGTCTGGTGCCTCTCTTCCTCTTGACAATACCCCATAGATTCAGGTCAGGCGAGTTGGCTGGCCAATCAAGCACAGTAATACCATGATCAGAAAACCAGTTACTAGTAATTTTGGCACTGTGGGCAGGTGCCAAGTCCTGCTGGAAAAGGAAATCAGCCTCTCCATAAAGCTTGTCAGCAGACGGAAGCATGAAGTGCTCTAAAATCTCCTGATAGATGGCTGCGTTGACTTTGAACTTGATAAAACACAGTGGACCAACATAGCAGGTGACATGGCACCCCAAAATCATCACTGACTGTGGAAACTTCACACTGGACTTCAAGCAACTTGGATTCTGTGCCTCTCCACTCTTCCTCCAGACTGTGGGACCTTGATTTCCAAATGAAATGCAAAATTTACTTTCATCTGAAAAGAGGACTGGACCACTGAGCAACGGTCCAGTTCTTTTCCTCCTTAGCCCAGGTAAAACACTTCTGATGTTGTCTCTGGTTCAGGGGTGGCTTGACATTAGGAATGCGACACTTGTAGCCCATTTCTTGGACACGTCTGTACGTGGTGGCTCTTGATGCACTGACTCCAGCCTCAGTCCACTCCTTGTGAAGCTCCCCCAAGTTCTTAAATTGGCTTTGCTTGACAATCATCTCAAGGCTGTGGTCATCCCTCTTGCTTGTGCACCTTTTCCTACCACACTTTTCCCTCCTGTCAACTTTCCATGAATATGCTTTGATACAGCTCTCTGCGAAGAGCCAGCCCTTTCAGCAATGACCTTCTGTGGCTTACTCTCCATGTGGAGGGTGTCAATGAGTGTCTTCTGGACAACTGTCAAGTCAGCAGTCTTCCCCATGATTGTGGTTGTGTGTACTGAACCAAACCGAGAGATTCGTGGTATTTATACTGCATAAATGGTGATTTATTCAAACTCGAAATGGAATATTCTAATATTTTGAGATACGTTTTTTTCTGTTTTTTGAGCTGTAGGCTGTAATTATCAAAATTAAAATTAAAAAATGCTTGAAACATTTTAATTTACGTGTAATGAGTCTAGAAATATATACAATTTTCACTTTCTGAAATAAATGACGAAAAATATTGAACTCTTCCACGATATTCTAATTTTTTGAGATGCACCTGTATATGAAATACAAACTGTGTAATCTTCCACATACTTAATTTTTGTAGAATATTCAACAAAATGTCTCTCAAACTATTGAACTCTAAGGTTTTTTGTCGTTTTATTGGTGAATGCATGCATCCTCTTGAATTTCCTTTTGCATGAGATATATAAACTGAAAAAAGATCGCAATGAAGAGATCTGAAATGATTAAATTATATCGACTTGGTCTAGTTCAGGTCAGATTATTTGTCTCCCCACCTTCGAAGCTTTAGCCTTTATCCTGTAAATATTCTAAATCCAAGTCTTGCCCAGTCTTTTCACCAAACGTTTTGCCAAATAAAAGGCTTTGACATGCAACTACTTCACAAGAAAACATTTTTTTCAAATATTCTTCATCAGTTTAGAGGCTTCATCAAATTAACATACATCGCTGCTGCTCAACTGCCCTGGGGGGGGGCTGAAGCCAAGATTTTGCATTCAGGACAAGCTGGGTTCTTCTTTGACTCCCAGATTAATGGCATTTTTCTTTTTCAAGCCAGCCATCCCACCTCAAAATTTCCTGAAACCTGAACTTGAGAAATCTATCATCAGAAAGTAACCGAAACAAATTTTAAAGTGTACTTTCTCAACAAAACCAATAAAAGCACTTATTTGAATTGATTTTAACACAAGAAATTGTGCTAATTGAATCATGGCTCCATTCTGTGCACAGGGTTATTTCCGGCCAAAATGTTAGTCTGTGAAGTGGTTCACTCAGCTAACGGTGAACTGGAGGACTTATAGTCACGCTGTATGCAGAAACAACCAATAATTGTTTGCTATAGAAAGTTAATAAAGTGATTACAAAAAATAAATTTATTAACTTTTATTTTTCTACGAATAAGTGAAGTATAATAGAGAAATATGATTAAGGGAAACTGGACTTCAGTTAGCACATACAAATTTAAAAACAAAAAAGTAAAACAGTACGTATTTATTTTCTTCTGGTCTTTCTGTTTTCAGAGTATAATGATGGGTCTATGAAGTAAAATTGAAAGAAAAAATAGTATAAATTTAGTTTTATAAGCTTAGTCACAAAAGCACAAGTAGATCAAGAAACTGATAAGCTAATGAGCTTGAAATTGACTAGCCAAAACCAATAAACTAGTTTTATTTGGAGCAGTACCAGTATTACTATGGGGAGCAGTCAAGACTTGTTGGGCAAGGCAGAGTAAATTGAAGTTAACCATACTTTGTCCAAAAGACAAAGGTAAATTTGTATGATTTGTAAAGTCAGAGGGTCATGTCAACTCTACTTACATGACATTGGGTATAAAAATTAAAACTTTTTTATAACAATACATAAAACTTCTCCGCCATCAATGAGCAGAATTTCAGTAGACAAAAAAATAGTGACAGGTATAACCATATATAAAGAATTTTTAGCATGATACACAGAGGACATTGCTTATATACTTCAAACAGTATTAGTTTTAACACAATAGTAGTGTTTGATGGTTTGCATATTTCAAGAATATGAACACAAACAAAAGAATACCTATTTCCAACCTGAGAAATTGTCACAGTACCAACAGTGAAGAATTGGCTTTCCTTTTGCTGTCATTCCTTTTTCTACAGTCGAGACCACAAGACCTACAAAAGGTGTCCAAGTAATTTAAAAAAGAACTGATTTGAAAACCACGTGGGAACAGGTACCATGATACCACATGCCACTGAAGTGCTGGCTGGAGATATTGTATGTAGCAGTCAAGCTCATCTCCCAAAGTTGCTTGACTGGGTTCAGGTGTGGGAATAAGATGGCCAAGTAGCATGCTAATGCTGATGGTGTAAGGAAAAGAGAATTTAGCAGTAAAAAAACAACATCCCATTCTTCTAAGACCAAATTCTCTATGGTGATGATAGGGTGGAAAGAACTGGGCTAGCAACTGTCAAAACTTTGCAGTGCATAGATCAAACATCCACAATTGGATGGCAGTGGAAAAATTATTCTACATCTGCCAGAGTGGGCATATGACATCAAGCTGTCAATCTGATCTTGGTCTCTGTCTTTCTGATACTTCCAGTTTATTATGGCTAATTTCAGACGCTCAAGAGAGCAGAAACTTCAGAACATTAGGCTTTATTCAAGATCAAAGTGCTGTGATGTGAGACAAGCCACTGTCTTCTTTAACACACCCATGACCTCACCCCAGATCAAAAAGTTCAATGATTATATAGAGTCACTAGCAGAGTTAAAAAAAAAAAAAAAAAGAGACTTGAAGGTGAGATCAAAGCAAAGCTGAAATGGACTGTATAAAATAAAAAACCACTAATATTAACAAAGAGCACAGAGAGAAAGTCATTTAATAAGCCCTACACAGAGTAAATTTGTACATTATTACTCTCTCATTCACTCACACACATCATTAACCTTATTTATGGAGAAAAACGTGAGACTGCTAAAATGTGTGTTTTGTTTTTTCCTGAAATCTGGAGCTCTGTTTGCTCAGATGCTCCACCCCATTTTTAAAATTCTATTTGTTTTGCTTATTTACAGCCAAGTTCTAACCATTGGTCATGTATCAGACTGGCATGAGGTAGCTGTGTGATGAGATGAAAGTAGTATGTGGAAAGTTCGCAAAGCAGAAGCCAGGAAAAGGCAAGTAAATGTGTGTAAATGGGAAATTGAATGAGTTGTGTGGTGAGAGGAAAGATGGCCTGTTAACATGTTTGGAAACTGGGTAGAGCGAGGAACAGTTAGAAAGATGATAACTAGCAGACAATTTAGAGCTTACTTAAATTATTTGAGAGAGAGAGAGAGAATCTTATGGTAGGCACTTTAACTGTGAGATGATGAAAGGAAATAATAAGTAAACAATGCAAAAATGCCAGTGGATCTGAACAAACTAACAAAGCAGACATAATGTTACATAGGCAAGCAGATGATACTGCATCTAAAGTGTTAAAACAACTACCCAGAAGTAATGTTTGATAATTATAACTAGATTCAACTGCTGAAGGATGCTCAATGCTATATCACATTATGCTTTCTGAACTGGACAAACCTACCTGAACCACTGATAACTTTTTTTTCTAATAATGATCAGGTTTTGGCTTTAATGCCAGCAGCAGTAGCACATCTGTATGATGGAAAGGGGGAGCTATCTGGCAGGAAAGAATTATAATTAACAAGGAAGGATATAAAAGAATAAAAATTCTAGTTTAGTGAAATTTTTATCTTGTGAGTGATGAGGCAAGAAGAATGTTTTAAATATGGCAGAAATTATTAGAAAAATTTTTATTTTAGAATTATTATCAGAAATGTTTCTCGTGGATATCTGCATTGTCTTTCATCCATTCAGACATAAGTTAACAAAACTGAGTATTTAAGTGTTGCTTGCTGCTGACAAAACAAACAACTCAATTTACAGTGTCTGATAAAGAAATAAGTATTGATAACAACCATTTATTTCATAAAGATTCAAATCGCGTCTCTGGCGATAGATAATATGGCTATTTCAGATGCTGCATGCCTTCTTTGTTACACCATTGAATTAATATGATGAAAGCGAATTGCTATCTAGAAGACAAGTAGTAAAATTAATTTCTTATGGGAATCATACATATTATCTTTGATGGAAGTAAACTGAAGCAGTTTTTTTTTTTTTTAGCATGTGCCAAAACAATAAATACATTGAGAGAATGTGGCAGAGTTCCTTAATGGTGACTGAAAATATTCAAGCAGAAGCAATAATTCTAACTGTAAACAATGTCATGGGTAACAAATCTAGATTAATGAATCAATTGTTAAATAGACATTGTACCACATCAGTGGGAAAAAGCATTACTCAGATATTTAAGATAAGAACTAGTTAGGAATGAATGAGCAAAAATTCTGAAACTAGGAAATTGTATGCTATCTATTTTAATTTTAATGATAATGTAATGTTTCCATGTCTGGTGGATAATTGTAAAAGAGCAGGTATAACTGGTAATGTAGGTACAATAACTTAAGATTATAACAAGATGATTATGGTTGCAAAAGAAATTTCATCAAAAAGAAAACATAACATTACTGGTAGGTTTTACTTATCTCTAATTTTCTGGGTACAAGCACAATGATACTTTAAGATTTGCTGATCACAATAAACATAATGAAGATATTGTATTGATGATATAAAGTCTAAAGCTGATCGATATCATCTGAATAATTGGTCATAAAAAGGCAAGGAAATCTAATGTCTGGATTGTATTAACCTTCATTACACGAGCAAAAAGCAAAAAGTAAGCAAAAGATATTTTTAGGAAATTCTATCCAGTCCATAAGGAAACAAAATATTTTTCTCTAGTTTAAAAATACATTAAAAAAAAAAAAGAAGTTAATCTAAAATTAAAGTAAACTATATACAGAACATATACATAGACCTGGCTGCCATACTGGTGTATTTATTTGCAACAGGTCTAAATGTTAGAGTTGTATTAGACAGATAATGGCAAATGGTATGCCAAGGCAGTCAATGTGTTCAGTGGAATTATGGGATTGAGGATATTAATTTCTTTAGAAGATTTACCTGTCAGGAGAGCAATATGATCGTTTCCTCTGATGAGTGGAAATTGGTCAATAATTGCCAAAGTTACAACCAAAATGTGCACCAAACAGAGTGGAATCAATTAAATTAAATTGACATGCAAATTACTGACAAAATTTTCCAAAATCAGTTCATTTTCCTTGTAGTATTATTTCAAATATTACCAGGTTTACTTAGTGGATGTACAGCATTTATATCTGGTAATAAATACAAAAAACCCCACCAGTTTAATGTAGCATGTCATGTGCCCATTCAACTCTACAACAGTATAGTATACAGTTCAGTGACCAAGATCATCATGCAGTGTCCCACGGGTACGGAACAAGCTGGAAATTGGAGATGCTATTCATTCACTGTAAATGATTTGTATACATCAAAATATATTCAATCAAATCTTTTTTTTTTTTAAAAAAAAATTCTTTTGTCATATCCTTACCCATGCAGCTGCAGGCCATGAAACAGTCAAAGTGAGGAGGATAAAGAGTTGACATGGACAGATATCAAAATAAAAAAAATGAATTCCTCTTTATACTGTTGTAAAAAATAGATGAGAATGCTCGCCTTTCTTGAAGTTTTCTCACTCTAACGTGACAACATGAAATTCCAAATGGAATTATGACTGGTGTAAGGTGAAAAAAATTAGTATAATGTGGAAAAACGAGTGAGAGATAGAAAAACCTATATAATAGAGAGCAGTTGGCAGCTACAGCATTTAGTCAAAAAAAAAAAGGTATTTGAACTTTAATAATTAAATGTTCTGTGATAAGATGTTTTAAAAAAAAAACAACAGGAAAAGCAGACAGGATGTGCACATAAAAGCAACTCTCCATCTTAATTGATTCTGATTGAACATATATTCATTGTGGAGAACAACTTTTAGCATCATGAGTAATGGAAAATGATGCTAATATTAAAATAGATTGTGCAATGTGTAACAGAAAGACTGAATAAATTTTCAATAGAATTTCTTTTGACACATTCATTTGGTTTCTAATGCAGCCATATTTGAAGTGCATGTGCAGCAAAGTCTATGATAGACAAAACTTAATAATAATAAAAAAAGACAACAAGGACACAAAAATTGATGTTTCATTGAAATGAGAATCAGCTTCCAATGAAGGATTTTTATAACTATTTTTTCTCGCTAGAATGATGATTCAAAAGCTATTGAAAAAAAAAACAAACAGACAAGCAAAACAACTTGGGAGTAAGTCACCCTAATAAATCTGAAAAAATAATACAATTATAAATTCAATACTGAAATTTTGTAAAACCATAAACCAAACTTCAAACAGTACAGAATACAAGTTAGAATCCCTTTTTATTACTACTATAAGGACTGTTTCCAGCAAAAAATAAACCATTTGTGGATCTTTTACTTTTACAGAAGTGAAGAATCATAGTCTAACAATCTGCTATCTTTCATTCCTGTAATTAGTCTGATTTAATTACAAATTGAAGTAAAGGCAAATTGTAATATTTCTTTTTCTCTCAAAATGAAAATTAAATTAAATTTAACTTTATAATTTTTTTTTAAAAAATGCATAGTTTAGTTTTTTTTTCAGTTTTAAAGTTTACTTAAATTATCAAAATATAGTTTTGGTTTACGAGCTACTGAACATATAGTAAATTCATCAGAGGCTGCCATGTTAGATTCTGCTCACAGGCAGAGTAAGTAATCAACTCTAGGAGAGGACACTATATAATTATTAAGATTAACTATGTTATTGCTGAATCTAAAGTTAGTATAACACTTTTAGCCAAACAATGCCAGCAACTGTCTAGTATTGAATTGTCTAAAAGTGATGATAATCACATATTCTGTTATGTTATGATGATAAACACTCCAACCCCAGAAATGTAAATAATTCAGGGGATACTGATTAATAATTGTAATGTTTTTTTTTCCTATAGATTGAATAGTATTTATTTAATACTTATTACAATTAGATACACACATCTACAGGTCAATAAATTATAGAATTTTTCAAATAAAGAATTATAAAAACATAACAAGGTCTGACGCAAAAAGTTCCAGGACTAATTTTATGGTAGGAAAATTAGCTATACTATAGGAATATTAAACAACTGACAATGCTGGCAACATTTACTGACACTATACTTCTGGCAGGAAGCTACCATCTTGTCTATTGTGCGAAAAACTCAGTAAGATAGCCACGTAAACCTATGAAATGTTAACAACCATGTTTGGGGATGAAGCTTTCAGCCGTTCAAAAACATTTGAGCGGTTTGCTCATTTTAGAAGTGGTCAAACTTCTGTCGTTGATGGTCCATGCTCCGGCCATCCATCAACCTCACATAGTAAGGAGTCAGTCACTAGTGTTCATACATAATCCATGGTAACAGACAAATGGCAATTCACGAATTGGCCAAAGAAGTAGGCACCTCCTATAGCACATGCCAAACAATTCTGACTAAAGATTTTGGAATGTTCTCACTCCAGAACAAGAGGAACATTGTCTCAGTTTCTCAGGAACTCATTGATGAAGCAGCAAATGATGAAAACTTCCTGCCCAGCATCATGACAGGTGATCAGACTTGGATTTATGGCTATGACTCCAATACTATGCGTCAGTCATCTCAGTGGAAGACTGCATCATCACCTAGGCCAAAGAAAGCAAGACAAGTGTGCTCAAATATGAAGATGATGATGATGATTGTTTTTTGACAATAAAGATGCAGTGCAGCATCAGTTTGTTCTACAAGGTCAGATGATGGTTTTATTTAGTTGTTCTGAAATGTTTAAAAGATGCAGTTTGATGAAAGCAGCCTGAAAAGTTGGAGTCAGGTTTATGGATTTTGAATCATAACAATGCACTGTCACATTCAGCTTTCTCCACACAAGAATTTTTGGCCAAGCAGAACATTCCACTGCTTCCTCACCCACCGTATACCATATTCAACAGATTTGGCACCAAATGACTTTTTCCTGCTCCCCAGACTGAAACACGCCCTAAAAGGATTTCAGGATATGCCAACAACTATCATCCAAAATGCAACCTGAAAGCCATCCCAAAAGAAGAAGAACCAGTGATGCTTCAAAATATGGCAGGACTGCTGGAATCACAGTGTTCGATCAGAAAGATAATACTTTGAAGGGGATAAATTTGATTAACTGTGCTGTCCTTTAGTTTTGTAAGAATAAACTTAGTTCTGGAACTTTTTTATCAGAACGTGTAGTACCCTGTCTCTCTGTCTGTCTGTGTGTGGTGTGTGTGTGCGGTGTGTGTGTGTGCAGTGTGTGTGTGTGTGTGTGGTTTTATTGAAATGATATGAGAGGAGAAATCTAGTACAGCTCCATAACAAGAATATATCTTGATTTTAGAGTTTTCATATTCTTTTAATTATAAGTAGATATGCACAGAATGTGTTATGCTCGATCATAAGGGTGGTGGTAATAAGCTGGTCTGATATAACTAATTATTTATATAGCACATATGACTCTCTTATAACTTTTAAACCAATTAAATGACTAATTTAAAGTTATAATATGTTACATAAAACGTCTATGATCACTGGCACTGACATTGAATAACTGTATGATGTGATACACAGCAAGAATAAGTTGATATGCCATGTAGAAAAATTACAAGAATGATTGAAAATTGAGCTGTTTTGTCCATTTTCCTTCACCCATCCAAAGCCAAACTGAAAGACTGTTGGTCGGGGCTATTTAACCCTGACTATGTTGCACCATGCTGGTTCAGCATGAATGTCAAGCAGAACAGTCTATGAGAATGGTGGTGTTAAACAGCTTACTTACAAGAACCCTATGAGTGTTTCTTAACTGGCAAGCAACAGATAAACAGATTACAGATAATCGCTGTAACCAATGTACTTACAGATGTCAAGTGTAATTCAAATTAAGAGGAGAAATTGTGGCTGTTCTGCAAGTTGCTGGATGGAAGGATAGCTGACAGTGAAATCATTATTACCTTAGGGAGGTTTCAACTCCAAGAAAATTACCAGTATCCTACTTTCTGAAGTGCTATGGTTTTAATTCAATTGTCATAGGCCCTTTAAAAAACATACTACTAATCACAATAAAAAAACTGACTGCTGTTTTTGTCCTGGATTAATTCTTCAGAGTTCTCTAGCCTGTCAGGTATCTGTTAACAGCAATAAAATACATCCACAAGGTGAGGTTGGCAGTTACATCTGATTGCAAAATTTACTGAGAAAATTTAACATATGATTTGCTTTCCTCTTCCTATGCACAACTTCATTTAAGCAGCGCCACTATCATCCTCAACTGCTGGCCCCTGTGAACAATCTATCATCATTTTAGTTTCTGTACCACTTCAATCTTATTTGCTACTAGCAGGAAAGAATTAAATGAAGACTAAAACAATTATTTTATTGTGTCTACTCTTTAACTGCAAAACCACTCACCTGATTTGCCTTTGGCAGGCATTCGAGGATACTAAGCATTAATTTGGCACTGCCATCTGGGTCTCCAGGTAGCCGAACTGTTAGTGCATCTAGAAGCATCTGAAACAGCACATTGGTAAACAGCGGTTCAGGTAGCTCCCTTAAATAGTCTTTTAAAACACCTGCAAAACAAAGAACACCCTGCATTTCAACAGTACACTATTTCAATACATGCCACAAAGTCTTCTGAAACTTGAAAAGGCTAAACCTGAAGCATTTAAACTGGTGCAGCTCAGTAGCAAATTAAAGATAATAAAACTGCTTTCCATCAGCTATTGATGGAATTCTCTTTCCTGTAATTGCTGTCATGAACCACTCTTTTAATGTTTGGCACCGCCACAGCAGAGCAAACAGTTAAAGCGGTCCTTAAAAAAAAAAACACATTTTTCGAGTTAACTAGAAATAAACAGGGTGAATTGATAAATGATATAATTTTACATTTGTTTGTGACTAAAGAATGCATCATGGAATTAATAAATCTCACTGCTGAAGCATCTGTGGGAGGGGAGGGAGGGATGGTGTGAAAAGATAACTTGCATACCATAGTTTGTTACAGGCTCCTGTAATACCAGTGTTTATAGTGTGAGTGAGTGAGGACTATCTATCATAAGCAGTGCCTAAGTGAAGGAGAACAAAGCTTAGTCTTCCTGGAAATTACATTCCTTTTTGTATTGGTGTCGTTGTACACAAGTAATAAGTTTCAACTAAGGAAGTAGGCTGCATCCAATGTACAAAAGAAAAAAGAATTCCTGGAGAATTTGGAAGTTGTTGTTTTGTTTGAGAAACTCAGTCTTTGGCAACTGGAAAGTAAAAGAAAAGCTTGCTTAAAATCCATGAAATTGTAAACTATACCTGTTCATTGGGAAGTCAACAAAAAGGCCTAAATAACCATTTTCCATCTATGACTTTGTTAACCAAATGAACAGGTAGAGAGAGATAGATAAGTAAGATACTGCTCTTCAGAGAAAACACCTTTTTGCATACGACCTAGGCAGGCAAATTAATATGGCTGTGAAACTTTTTTCCTAACAAACCACTTCTATGCTACAGCCATTAGACCATTATCTGAGAGTGTAAAACTCACTATAGAAAGCATCTACTGACTGCAATATTTGCTATACAATTCATCGGATATATGCAACACAAAGACAAACGAAGGATACATTCATATAAAAACGATATGCTATGTGGGCTTCCCAGCAGAAAGTGTGGATGTCAACAATGAAGAATGCATTCAAGATGGCCTCTCTAAGTTAGCATCACTTGAAGGTAAAAGTTTCTTTGGATAGTTTTGTTGCTTACAATAACAACACATGGAGGATGATCAAGATTCTTAAAACAATTTACTGATACATATAAAAGAGAAAAGTCAGTCAAACAAAGAATACTTCAAAAGCAAAGCTCAGCAATCACAAAAGTTATGTATAACCACCTGTTTTAAACAAGCTGAAAATTAATGGTTTTACTTCAGAAAAAGACGGTTTGCTGGATCACTGTCAATGTAAAGATTGTGGAAGTTGTGTGCCAAGGCCAGGAGATGCAAGAACCAGGAATCACTCAATTATTTAAAAACAGTGTCAATTCAGATTTGTGGAGATGATGTGTTCCATAAGAGTACATTCCATATTGTTTTTTGATTGAGGATTTTTGTTTTGGAGGTAAAGTAGCAAAGTCAATGTGATTTTTTTTTTAACAAATGGGAAAATGCCAGACAAAATTATTTTACAAAAGAATCGAGGAAAAATCCACCTACCCTTTCCCTGTGGCAAGAATAATGAAAGAAAATTAAACCCTAATTTGCATTATTGAAATTAAAGAATGAAATAAAACCTTAGTTTACCACTGGAATTATGATAGCAATTTTTTTATGAGTAAAAGTAATCTATTTGGAGTTCCAAGACAGGTGTCATGTGGCCAAAAAACATCGCTGTAGGAGAGTAGCAAAGCAGTGCCAGATAACTCAGTGTGGCTGTGAAGTTTGGTTATCATTAGCAGATTGATACATGTTATGTACAGTCCTGGCAGAGTTTGCCTTCGTTGCAATGATGTTCAGAGCTGTGATCTTGTAAAACAGAGTAACAGCCACTCTCTAGATCCAGCAGCAGTGGTAGGCACTCTGGTATCAGGTTCCACCATCCAAAATCAAGATCTTCAGCAAGATGCCAATTTATTAAACTCTAACTGACAGACTGCCATCACCCAACTCCCCTTGGGTTGGCAAGCAAGAGTAGACCATTGCTGGACAATCACTCAAATAGCCACTCTCTCTCCATGGCATCATGGTGTAAGTTTGGGGAAGTCAGCAAAAAGGGTAAACACAACCATTATGGTATGGAAAGGAATCCTATCAGCCAGAAAAATTCCACTGGCAATTTCTTTAATGCTCTAATTCTGTCAGAAGAGTAAAGCAAACAAAATAAGTTTATTTCTTTACATATAAGTAGCTTATTACAGCTAAGCAAGTTTTCTCTGGGCTGAACAAAACAAGCAATTTACAACAAAGCTCGTTATTTTTAGGAAAGCACTGACCACCACCTTGGTCAGACAACAGCTCGTCAACGCTCTTTCCTTTGTACCGATCACTGCTTAACCAAAGTTCCATGAACTGAGAGAATAGCAGTGTTTCCTCATCTTCATTTATTAGCCTCAATTTCACCAATGTTTCCCAGCATGGATAGTTTTAAATATGTGTCATACAATTATTTTATCAGGTTATTCTATATCATCTTTGGTTTTTTTTGTTAAGAGAAATTTATTCTAATAGTTTGAGCGTATCTGAACAAGCATCTACATGGGATCTGGGCATAGATACCCATTGGAACTTTACGGCTGCTTCCAAACATAAGTTTTACTACTAGAGAGGTATCATAATTTTTCAGATTCCTGACCATGCATGGCTACTTGTGCCGCTCTTGTGAATCAACTACCTTGGTGAATTTAATGAAGTCAAAGCATCTGCTGGGAACTTATGATGAAAAAGCCCAAAAGATGTTTGACAGTGATATTGCGAAAAGTTTCGTCCAATAGAAGAAAGAAATTACTTAAGATAAATATGAGAAATTCTCAGCTGTGGCTCAATTCACAAATAACCTTTAGTGTTTTATCACACACACACGCGCAGAGAGAGAGAGAGACAGACAGACAGAGCTGATGTCTTTCAACTTTAACCAAAATGTTGTCATTATTTTCTAAGTTATTTTAGGTATTAAGGAAATAAAACTATTTTACAGAGAAAATTACAATATACATAGCTTTTAAAATAATTAATTGAGCCATTCAATTTTTTTCCTCTATAAATAAAATTAAATTATTATTTTAAAATTATTAAGTGTAAGCACACAAAATGGTGGCCGATCTGGTTGTCAAGCTTCACAGACATTGGATGTCATTCCAGGTCTGTTCAAATTTAACATATCAGTAGAAGCTTTGTGCCTGATGGCCCAACACAACTTATTTGCATCCATTTTGAATAATGTTTTTCCAAAAGAGCTTTGTAAAAAAAAAAAAATCATCTTATATATACAGTAGACTCTCTATAACTCGATTAATAATTTGAATATCTGTTTAATCAAAGTGGCACGCAGGTTCCAGCAAAATGCCTATCTCTACCATTATAAAAACTATGAATGATTCAAATTTGCTCTAAGTCTAAAAGTTGGAGAGGTTGAGACATTTTTTAGTCCCTTGAAGAGCAATTATGCCTTAATTTCTCTTTATAGCCCAAAGTTTGTCAGTCGACATTGGATGATTGATTTTGATTCCCATTTTCTGTGTGCTTGTTAAGAAATCATCAATTTCTTTTCATAAGTCACCAATCATCAATGTTGCTAATTATTACTTTACTAATTTATTGTGACATTTTGAGAGTTGTGGACGTCTGATATACGATTTAAAAGAAATAAGAAATCACAGTTTATTAACCTATCTATAAAAAGATACACAACTCCATCCTTGTATCATTTCCGTCATTTGACCTACTATTGCAGCAACCACTGTCAGTTACAACTCGCATATTAATATGGCATAAAAAAAAGGGGGGGCAAAATACAGACTCACAACACTGAGACAACATATCATCAGGTGATTCTGGAAGTTTAAAAAGGACTAGAAAGTAAAACAAAGATACCAGGCAGTTTGGCATTCTCTTAAATGCTTTTCCCACACAGCCTAAAAAATGGCAGTAAGGCCAAAGACGCCAACCCAAACAACAAAAATGCAAGGAATAGAAACCGCTAATGCAGATTGTTTTAAAGGTAAACTTCTGAAAACTTTGGATAACTTTAAGTATTCTGTGGGGGTCCCTGCAACTTCCTAAAAATCTGATTTGCTGCAGTAGAAACCTCTCATTTCCAATATGTTATTTAATACGTGCTAATAACTATCCAAAGCGTAAACTTTAAACCTAAAAATACTGACTTTGAGCTCTGTAATTATACTTTTAGATGCCGTGTTACACTTATTTTTTGTTTTTCTTATATTAAACCTAACATTTTTTATACCAAATCATTCGGTCATTAAAAATCTCAGGCATCTTTAACTGATAGCTATAATGATAAGAAAGCTTCCACTGCATTAACTAAAGTTTAGCAACCTAATCTAAGTTAGATTATTTCCTGGTTGTAACATCACCAAACTGTTATGCAGTAGAAATGGAAATCTGTTTTAAAAATCAATATGCTTTTCAAAAAAATTATATAATTTTTCCCCTCGATTTGACCAAAACCCCTGTGCCTATCATAACTCACTCAAGTTTCTATAAAATTATTGATCAAAGAAGTGATAAATGTTCACTTAGATACTACAAAATAGCAAAAGGTGCAAGCTAGCTGAATGGGTCTGTCATAATAGGACTCCGGTAGTACATTAGGCTTTCCTAAGGGGTACTGCCACAGAAAAATAATGGTAGTGGGTCCTATGTGCATTGTACAAGATTAATGAAGGAAGGATGAAGGTGAGAGACCATGAGATTGATGCAAAAAGCCTGCAACAAGTCAGAAGTGTCAACCAGTCAGATTGTTAGCACACTATTTGCCTATCCATATGGATGACACATTTATTCACACTATATTTCCAATGTGCAACTCAAATGTGATTGAATGCTGTCCATCTCTATAACAACAAAAAAAAATTGCATTCTTGAAGCCAAAGATATATGTAAAAGATAGTTTTGCCTTCATAGAAGGATATAATCCCAATCAAGCCTAAGAGAGTCAGTTTTATTTTCTATCCATTGGATCTACATGCTGAAAAATGCATGAACTTTTTTTTTTTGCTGGAAAATCCAATCTTCCCCTGCAAGCAATCCATATATCTAATTCTCCTTTATCTTCTACCCTCCATCTTTATCACCCAAGATGGAGACAAATTGGCATTCACACATTTACCATGATGCATAACCAGTATAAAGATTTGCTTATAACTTAAATAATGCAATAAAGCCGAAATAAAGGAATCATTACTTGACTATTTCAGTGGTAGATTATGACTCCCACAAATACCAGTAATATACTGTAAATTATAATCTTATTAGATAAATTGCCTGCTTCAACTTATAATCAATTCTGATTCAACTTATAATCACTGCTACCATTGCAGAGACTTTATTTAGTGCACATATGAATTCGTTTTACAAAAAATTTTGGAAATGTCTCAAGAAGTGGCAGAAGTTTTTAACAATGTAACTAATAGAATATGGAGGGATTACTAATGTGAATATGTAGTTACTCCAACATAGTGGGCTATCAGCTGTACCACACCATGTAACAGATGCTAATGGTTTACTTACACTGTGCTGAGAGATCCGAACAGCAAGTGCAAGTTCTGTTCACACAGAGCTGGTGAGCATATCTGAGAATTTTTCATATTGATTTCATTGCAAACAGTTATATATTGTGATTATATAAAAATGAAAGTAATAAAGAAAAATTTTTAATGCTTTCTCTCTCTCTCCCCCTATAATGTATACACGTATATTTTGGTTTCAAGTGGACTGATGTTTAAAATTACTGCTAGTTTCTTTATGACATTCGATCAATATTCTTTTTTTTTGTTTTCACATATTATTCTTGAAATTTTTTTCTCTCTTCTTGACAAAAAGAGCCTTATAAAAATCTAGTGTAGCTTCGTTTTAGTTTTTATTTTCAAATGCAGACCTCAAGCTACTGAAGTAACCTAGTCTAACAGTCTGTGTAAGTGCATTTTAAATGTGTCATGTTAAACAAAACAGAATAATATTTGCAGGAGCAGGAATATTTTTAAAACCTGAAAATCATTTTTTTTTTTACCCGATTTATTTTGGTAAGGCAATCCTAGCATTTACTCCAAGATTGTCAAAAGAAAATTAGCTAATACCTAATGCACTGCGAGGTTTGCAGAAATTAAAATGGTTAGTTCACCATCACCAATTTTACTTACTGCATTTGTTTATTCATTGTGTGTGGTTGACTATGTCATTTGAAAAAATGTTAATGCTACAATCAAATGAGTCCAGAAAAGACAAATCTAAACAAAATCTAATTTGGGTAGTTATAATTACTCATATTCCTAATTATTCTAGTAAATCACATTTGAAAATCTTCCCCAGGCAAGAAATATTCATTCCTCTGATAAAGCAAGCAGAGAACTGCATCAGGATGGATCAAGCTGATGTTTTGTATAACAGTACTAGCTTTAGTCGTTTTTCTAAACTGATATATGCAGCTTTAACTGTTCTTAAGTACTAACTGGTCATTTTAAAGGAGTATATTTTGTTGTTAGAATGTTCCACTTTTGTTACAATGCTGTGAAAACATACCTGCTGATGAGCCTTGCAGTTCGTTATGTAGATGCACTAGCTTCTCCTAAATATGCTATTTGCCATTTGTGTCATTTTGATGCTTTCTGATAGAGCTTAGAAAGAATATTAATTTTATAGGCAAGCATTCTCACTTTCTGCATAAAAATAAGTCTCTTGGCTGTTCTTTTTTTTTCTTTTCTCTTTGTGTGGTGCATGCATGTGGGTGCAGGTGTAAAGTTTGTGTATGTGTGTTTATCTCCGAGGAGAAGGGAGTGGAGTAGGCCAAAGGTGTTATACAAAACAAAAAATGAACAAACAAAGAAATTTTTGCATGTGGCAATCTGGGTACATCTGATGATATCATCAACTCTTGTTGAAATCTAATAAAATTCTATTATAAATATGTTATATGTAATATTATGGGTCAGCTGTTGTCCTCGAACTTTACTGACATCACAAGCCATCAGCTAATCATTGCTAAGTGGGTGTGTGGCCACTTAATAAAAACAGCATAGCCTTCTAGATGTGTGCACATTGAGACATCATGTTTTGTGTGTTTAAATCAAATGAAGCCAAACTGTACAGTCTCATTACATTCTCCAGATGAAAATAATCCAAAGTAAATATTGAAAAATAAATCTAAGCTAATGTATTCATTTCTGAAAAAATAAGAGAAACAAAAACTTCAATCATATCACCTTGAAAATGTCCAAAAGGTCAAACTAGGTAACCAAAGCTTCCTTAATCTCCTTATAACTAAACTATGCATATCAAATTGATTCTAATAAATCACTTAAACTTTTCCCAGTCTCTTCATATCCTTATAGAATATGGTCTCCATAAATGAACTGCATATTTCAGAAGGGTTATAGGAAGTAAAACCACCCTGATTTTACAATGTGTAGTATTACTTAGCATATCTAAGGTCCTTTTGGCTTTGAGACATACTCTTACACACTACCACATCGGTTCTAATTACCACACAATAAATGCCAATCTCTAACTTAAAAAAAAAAACATTTTAAAAATGTCCATGTGTCTGAATCATAAATATCCCTAATAAATGACTACTTCCTTCATTGAGAATATTCCAGCACATGAATATCGTCTCTCAAAGAATTTACTTGGTAGAAATGATCACTGTTGATCATTGCTTTTAAAAGCACTAAAAGAAAATAATCCATCTCAGTTCCACGCCAGCAATAAGTATTAATGATATTTGTTTACTGTTTGTTGATCCTATGTATTTACATTGTGTATCCATTGCATTCATGGGATATCATTTTGTTTTGTAATACTATGGAGAACTCTTGTTTGGACATGTGATTGTCACAACACTGATCATCTGATGTTCTCTATATAAGTGATACATGCATGATGATCGTGTCAGATCATTGTTTTCTGATCTTTTACCATATTCAGTTTTTCTACTACATCATCTGTTCCTTCCCATTCATCATTCATTTGAAATTCTTGTAGCAAGCACTGTCTGCAGAAGAGTTTAAATGTTTAAATGCCAAAAACAGACAGGCCAAATGATCAGGTTTAAGCTAGACACTGCAAACCACACAATACCTACATCAATCTGCAAGGTGGCACAGAAATTGTGTGGAGACAAAAAGAATCCAAGAGTGGATACAACAAACTGATGCTAGAAAACTAATTATGGAGTTGCCCAAGATGAGAAAGCAATTACTGGGGGTGGTAAAAAAACTGAGCTGCTGAAAGAAATCGATAACATTATGACAGGTTTTCCAAACATTGTGGTCATGGTGTACAAATTTGAGGCAGAACGAATTTTTATCCCTGCTGGCCACAAAGTTCTGTGCAAGTGATGAATGGCTTCACATATGAATGAGATTCCCTCCACTGTCTCTATGCAACAAAAGACAACTGCTGCGCAGAACTGCCTCAACAACAGCAGAAAAAGATGAGAACATTCCACTGTTATCTGATCTGCCAGATAGTAATTCTGTACTGGTCTGAGGAGAAAACAATCTTGTAATCAAACAAACAATAGGGAATGAAAAAGACACAAAACATGTGTCATCAATTCCTGAAAAGGTTTTAGACAAAGGAGCCAAATGCTTGACTAAAACAAAAAAAACATTCTCCTACAGGCTGAAAAAAGTGTGGGGTTACCACACCAACAAAAAATTCCTGTTTGGGACTTGTCCTGAGGTAGGTATAAAGTATAATGCAGGGTGGCAGCAACTTATAAATTCTGTTTTATAGGTTAGTGAAACTGCAGATATATCCTGGAATTGGTTATTCAAGCATAACGTCCAAGAGAAATGGGACCAATGGATGGTAAATGGAGAGGACACTACACAGAGAGAGGATAAGGAAGCCAAAGTCCTGCCACCACCTCCTCATCCAGTGGGTCTGATGTGATCAGAAAAGTTTCAAGTAATAAGCATGCTCAATGCTTGAGGTGGCATAGAAGATAGCTTGTTCTAGAACGTGAATTCCAAGTCAAATGTTAATGGATCAAATTTTCCAGGATTCACATCACAGGATTGTGTAGTGTCAGGCACAGTATAAGAGACTACACATGAAACTGAGGATGAAAAGTTAAAGCAACAGTGCTACAATGGAAGTAATGACAAAAAAGTAACTCAGTGAAGGTAGATCTAGTGATAAAAATGATTAAAAAACCAAATGCAGTTAATTTGTGGCTATACACATTTCATTTTCATTTTATTTCTTCTTCACACACCGCACTCTTCCCAGAGAGAAAGAACTTTGTATGCTTTTTCTTTCTTTCTGTGTGTTGCCAGCAAAGCAAATGAGAATAAAATTAGTTCAATAATGTTTTAATGTTTTCATTCTTTCATTGCACATACATCTGTGCCGTCTGTCTACCTGTCATGTACACTGTGTTACCTGGCTTATATTGGCATCTGAAGATATTCTCATGTGCACTGGTTTCCAGTAGTCAAGCAGCAAACAACAATATTTCTAAAACTGGTTGTTTTATTCACAAATTTTTAACACATGCTCGTGTTTGTGCAATACAACTTTTATCAAAGAAATATGTACATGACTTCCAGTAGAAATATGAAAATATTTTGCCTGTGTTCATATCAATTCAGGCTTTGTTGAGTCATCTTCTCAGCCTTTTGGCAAACATTAAAGTGAGTTTCCATCTGAGAATTTTGGATACCAAGACAAATAGCGGAGTAAACCAAACCGTTTTTTTTTCTTTCTCGTTTTTCCCTTCAACATGACACTCATTTGAGTGACCTATCTACAAAAGTCTTCTGACCATAAGAGCCAGTGAACACTGATTGAGTTTAGAAACTCACTTTCACTGTCTGGGTATGTGAAGAAGTTAGCCAGACTGGTAGCATTTGAAGGATGTCGATAAATACAACATCAATCTTGGCACTTTAAGGAAGTGGAATGGCCATGTTTGCTCACTTGTCAGGAGATTCTAGACTTTGCCTGGTTCAGGTTGGGAATCCTTCTAGAAGATCTGCTGCCAGGGAAGATAGGGCATCCATGTGAAGTTGTGATAAAGACATGGTAAAACTTAGGAGAGCTGCATCCACAAGGACCTACAAGAGCTCTCTATGAAGTGCAGTAGTAAAGAAGCCAAGTGTTTTGGTGTTCAAATTTGTTATGGGACAAGCATGTTGAGTTGGAAGCAAAACCATCCTTATCAAAGCCCAAAAATGATGGTAGAGGATGCTGGTTCACATCTTAGCACAAAACAATGCCAGAAAATCAGCAAGACCCCCCCCCCAATATGGTGGTGGGATCGACAGTACTGGGAGTCCAAGCAGTTAGACCAGACAGGAGGAGGTCACTCTTTCTGAACTACAGCCAGGCAAGGGGAGTTTCTTCCATCAGTATTAAGATGCAGGTGGGACAAACCTAGCAGACACAGCTTTAGCCAAGCCAGGCAGGTCCTCAGAGTTTGTTATAAAAAGAAAAACTCTACTGCCAAAATGCTCTTAAGGACTCCACTCAGATCTTTGTGACTCAAACCATTTGCTGGATAACGTTGTACCCAACAAAGTGCCAGTGATACTCCTGAGAAAATTATAGAGAAGATTACCTGTCAAAGTTGGAAAAGACATGAGCAGTGAGAACTCCACCAGCAGAAAAAATTAGACTAAAGCGGGTCAGGAGAGGTGGAAGGGAAAGGCACAATAAATGAGAATGGTAATGGCAGGAGCAGCTTCTTCCAAGTTATTCATGGTGAAGAACCAAGAAAAGACAGAAAGAGAAAAGAAGGGAGAACAGGTCGACTTCCCAAATGCTTCCCTCCACAAGCACAACCAGGTTGACGAAGAAACAGCCTTCTCCAGAAACCTCAGATAAAGTGAGAAAAGGCACTCAAACACCACTTGCCCTGCAAGTTACAGAAAACCAAGTCACTGGCTGATAATGAAGCAACTTCAGGTGAGACATCCAATAAGGCTATGGAATTAGGTACCTAAATTAAGGTTTTCCTTCATGGCGTTTTTTTTGGTTTAAAACTTTACATAACCATCCCAAGACAAGCAATTTTTCCACTTCGAAATCGATAAGCTACCAGACATGCTCAGGTCAAAGCTGACTTATTTTACCAGAGAAATTCTGCTTAAAGTAGACTCAAAAGCTATGCTAGCCATCAAGCTTTTAATAGAGTAGAGTTCTCTGTTTAAGACACTAAAAAGTTAAAACTTAGTTTAATTCATTGAATAAAAGCTTCTATGTAACACAGATATCCAAACAAAAAATAGTCAAGACAACTTTGTGTCAGCCTACAATAAACTCTCCAAAGAAATATGACAGGACTGACCTCTAAGTCCATACATTACATAATGATAGTAAAGATGCTGTCCTGCATGATATGGAAGGAGAAAATTAGAAACTAAAAATCACACAGTTTGTTGAGGACAGAACACGGAGACCTTTACTTCTGTGCTCAAGGTATACAAGAACACATCTGGTGCCCAAATTAATCACTCCAAGATGGAAGGTGCATGCTCAAGATCTCTCCAGAGAAGTTTACAGCTTCCCAATAGTCATGGAATTAGAAGGGTTTAGAACAGAATAAAAATTCTAGCTGATTTTTCTCCCTGGATAGAAACATAAACATAGATATAAACTAAAGAAATGGCAGAAACAATGGTGACAAAAAGCAGAAATAAATAACAATCTTAGTAAATATCACAAGGACAGTTTAACGGCATGGAATAAGAGCAAAATAAAACCAATCAAAAAAGTTTCACAACGTGACCTTACCTCCACTTAGCTACAGACTTAGATACTAGGTCCTGTTACAAGGTTTGGCAGGAATACCTCAATTGGAGCCCACCTCCATGGCAAAATCTCTGGAAAAATGTAAAAAACTGTCATTCAGACAATTTTTCTGCTGACATTCACTGGAAAATTATCCACCAAATATTCCCTCTGAAGGAAAATAAGTTCTAATAGAAATTAATAGATTCTCTGATATGTCTGTTTTGTATAAGGCTGGATGACAAGGTAAACCATGGTGTTTTTCACTACATGCAGTAGAAAGCACTGTAAGATCTGGTCCAAGTTTTGGTTCAGGGAATAAAAAGTTTCCAGCAAAGACAATTTGTACCATTACCTTTTGAATTAACTCCTTACAGTAAAAATGACCACCTGTCAAACTTCCTGGCCTTCACCGCTTAGCAGGTTGCTTGGAATTGTCGTAATGCTTTAGAGGATGACAGTGACAAATGCACTCCAACCAAATTATACTCCCAAAATTATTCAAGGTTTAGCTTATGCAAACAATGTGCAATTATTATGATGTTAGAGAACATACCCTGAAGTTCTTATGTGATAGACAATGAACCAGTAAAAATCTTGTGAATCACCTAACTGTAAGTATTGGTGTTAACTAGCGTTTCTTCAAAAACAGTAAGATACACAATGTGTAGCTGCCCAAAAACTTTTGTTGAGAGGCAATCAAACACCAGGGCTAAAATAGGCAGCAGAAAGAAAACAGTGGTTAACCAAATGTGGAAGAAAATGTTCGTTACAGATGAACCCAAGTTTGAACTATTAGGCAATAACCAATGGCAGTTTGTTCAAAGGCAGATTAAAGTGATATAATAGTCAGTGTACAGCAGCTACAGTCAGGAATGAAGGTAGATCAATACAAGTGGGGGGCTGCATATCAGCCAAGGGTGTTGGATACTTGCATAAAACTGTAGGTATTCTGACTGCTGACAGGTACAGCAGGTTTTCATCCATCGTGCCCCCTCAGGAAGGCATCTGATTGAGCAGGATTCATCTTCCTACATGACAGTGACCTTAAGCATACAGCCAATGTGATGGAAAACTATCGGGAACATAAAGAGGCTAATAGAACACTTGCAAAAATGCCTTGGCTTGCACAAAGTCTCGATATTAAAGTCACTGAGGATACATGAGGTTATATGGCTACTGAGAAAGTCAGATGTAAATCAGACACCTTAGGTAAATTGTGGAAAGTGTTACAAGATATTTGGAACAACAGTCCATAATCATACATTGATAACCTCTAACAGAACATGAAAACAAGGTGTCATACTCTATATAAAGCAAAATGTTCCCATACCAAGTACTAATGTCCTGAACAATGTATTCATTTTGTTTTTGTAATAATGCATTGTGTAGGTATTATATACATTTTTAAGTTGCAAATGTTCATTATTTCTGCATATCCTGTGTTTTTTTTCATAATTATTTTAAATACTGTACATTAAAAATTTTATATTAACCCTAGACACACTCTAGCTTTTTAATAAAGTCAGGAAAAAATTTTGTTTTAAAGGGTAACATTAAAAATGGGTATCTGTACGCTCTAAGGTGGAGGAATACAATAAACAGAAGTACGGTTTCTTGGCTATGGTGACAATTTAAAGTACATGGTAATATTGTCCAAAGACCACAAAGGTAACCACGAGTCACAACCCCAGCAAGTGATCACTAAGAATCACTTTTGGCATGGCAAAGCAAATCTTCAACACTGACCCAACTTGCTTCTGATCTCTCTGTGGCCACTGGAGACTGCATGAAAGAGGGCTTCATGTGAGATGACCCATGGTGTGCATCTTGAACCTTTGCCATAAAACAAGATCAGCTAAACTGGTTCTGTGAACATATCAGCTGAACACCACATGACTAGAGCCATGTTCTCTTTACTGACAGGTAAAAAATAATGTTTTTAAAAATGGTCTGGTATCCCTTTATGCAAATCTGGTAATCAACATAAGATGTTTCTTCAAGGGGTTTTTACCATTTTCAACTACGTAATTATAAGATGCAGATTCTCCTAAAAATGGCACTTCATTTTTCTGTAACAATAGTGTTGTATGGCACAAAATAATAAATATTAATTTTCCCTAGCAACAATTTTCATGGGAATTATCTAAAGGTAATTGATAAACAATATATATATATATATATTTCACTTTGAAGCAACTCTAAATTACTTAGAAACTCTTTGTTCATAAAATTGAGAGACATTTTCTTTACACCATTCAGGCATTATCTGAGCTATAAAATGAATGACACTATATTTCAAATCATTCATGACTAGATGTCTTTGTTATCTTTTGAAACAGAAATGAAAAAATAAAAACAAAACAGAACATGGAAATAAGCTGGAATTGTAAGTACTGCATCCATTTACTTCAGAAGCAGGTGTGATGATGAAAACATCCTAGAAGTGATAAACTGTCTGAGTGAATTTGCGTTATAGATGAAATGGGTGCTGACCACCTTTTTAAAAGATGGCTTCTAAGTACCTTATCTTATGAACCATTTGCCTGCATTTAAACTGAAGCTTAAAAAAAAAAAACAAGCAAATAATAAAACAAACAAAAAAAAATACAGGCATCCAGAGCCTATAATCACCAAGAAAATGGACTATAACCAGTTTTGTGAGAGGCTAGTTCACTGTAATATGACTAACCAATGGTGGGAAAGAGAAAAGCTGATATTAATCAAAACCACCTCCCTTGATCAATATTGAAGAAATTTATGATTTCTTCAAACAGCCAGCCAAATGCTCTTGGATACTTTCCGCACCAACCAACTTGGTACAATAGTAAAGGAAATGTAATAAAATGAAAATGAATTTGTTTTTTTTCCCTTTGGAAATTTTCCCTTTTGAACTGAAATAAAATATTTCCTAGGAACTACAATGGCAAACCATGCTAACTATATAGATCAATTACACTTTCAACAATAAATCAGTAAAAAATACTGAAAAAAGAATTTTTTTAAAGAATATTCAATACACACATTTAGCATGTGACTTATGTACATAACCCAAAGAATGGAAATACATCAAAAAGTTATTATTAATTTTCTCGAGTACACCGTGTACTCAAATGATTATGATCTAATATGGTCAATCTCCAGCACAATTCCAGCATTTTTGCTAAATCAGGCTACAATTTCCCAAGAGATAGTGAACACCGATTTAAAAAACTATTATTTTTTTCTTTAAATTAGACAAGTAAGTTAAAGAATTTATATGGGTTGAAAGGATGGAGAGAAATAAGGACCATATTATTAAATCATGCTATTGTTACCTTTTTCTGTTTGTAATTCAAAAGACAACATTTACTGAAAGGGAGTAAAATACCCAATGAGAGGATACAACTTCCCTGGACAGGTATAATTTGAAAGCTTTTCATTTAAGGAACTATCAGGTCTGGCTATAGCCTTTATAGATGTTACTTTTATTTTCACATCTGATTCATCTACTCTTATCTGCCAGGTAATCCACTTGAACAGCTAAGAGGATAAAAAATAAACTAAAAGAGGCGGGAGTAAAAGGCGGATGCGTAAATTTAAAAAAAAATATTTGATATTAAACAACTTTCATTTTGCTGTATTCTACTATTATACTAAAATTCATGCTGGCTTTGCATTGACTGATAACTCTTATCTGACTAAATGTGACATCAGTTTTGTAACATCTGTTGGTAATCAACAGTTCCAAGGTCAAAGCATCTGGTTTAAGAAAGTAAGCAGGGAATCAGTTTCTTTGAATGAAGATTCTTTGAAATATTCGCAAGGCTTAATGCATAATCATAAATATTTCAAAATTTTTAGTTCTTAAATTCTTAAATCAACATTCAAAAAATTTTTTTGCTATTTTAAATTACATATCTAATATAATTAGATGAAAATAGTATTTTTACTTTGATAAAAAAAGTTTAAAACAAAAGCAAGGCTAGGTAGAGAACATTTTAAAAATCGTAAATGCTGCATAGTCCTCAGTATTTTTCTTTAATTTATAAACAAAAAAAAAAAAAGATTTAAATTTAAATTTTACTGTTAAATATTCACTTGTATCTATGTTACAGCAATGTTATAAGGCAGTGTGATAGTTCAGTACATTTTCTGCAGCACAAACTCAGCTTGGAAAAACCTTTTTTAGCATGGTTTCTTCTCACTCTTCATCCCAACCAGGTGCACAGGTTTCCTCTTAAAGGTGGAGTGGTCTAGTGGGAAGCTCAGTAGCACTGTTATATGCTTCAGCCTATGATCATTTTGGTAGGAATTAAAGCTATCTGATTTCAGGATCCAATGGTAGACATACTCCTGGCTGTAGATTTCCCACAGATGCTACTTCAAGATGCTGCAGCACATACAAAGAGAGGAAAGAACTGAACACACATGGGAGTGTCTCACAACAAGGAAACAATGGAAACAAAATATCTATAGTCATTTTTACCATTAAAATATGATTTAGGCTCCACCAAAAAAAAAAAAAAATTAACAAAAAATATTAATAATTGATTTAAAATAAATATCTAATCTTAATAACTTAAAAACATCCTATTATGGAAAATTATTTCAAAAAATAGATATCTCACAGATCGATACATTATTTTGCTCATTCACCAGTCTCTCCAAGAAAGGCTACCCTAACAAGGTAATGTGGTTATCTGCTAGGGGGTGTTATCTTCCATCACAAGGGCCCATCACTGCCAACTTTGGCAGAGAAATCAATACAAGTACTGTGTTTTTAGATGTGGGAGGAACAGAGTGTCTCAAATTATTATTATTATTATTATTATTATATTATTATTAATGATATGATAATGTTAATGCAAATTTAATAAAGTTTAAAGACTAAAGATAAAATGGAAACCTTTCCTTCATGATAGAATGTCTTGAAATTTCAGTTAGTCCATTGAATATTGCAGCTTCTATACAAAATTGACTGTGAAATGAATTTCTATCATTAATTCTACTTTAAATGTTCAGTACAATGAGAACTAACACAGGGCTTCAAAAATCAAAACAGGCTTCTTTTCTGCCCAACACTTAAAGGGAAGATGCAAAGTTCTCAAAAATTCCTCTGTTGGAAATATCGGTATTCAATTACCTGAATCCCTTTTGATGACTTTATTTTGACGATGCATGTGTATATGAGGGTTCTATGCACAAATTTGATAAAATAAATAATAATAAGCATCAATTTGGTTTACCTACCCTGTACCATGACCTATAGTGTGTGCATGTATCATTGCCAACACTCACAACATTAATAACGGGCATAAGAGAAGAAAGTCCCAATTGTCATTACTGTACTCAATTATTCATAGAACAGAAAGATCTCTGTTGGGGGGGGTGGGTGTCCCCTATTTATAGAGAAAATCTTGAAAATAAATATATTCAACGCCATCACTGAATGGTATCTTTTGTTTTTGTTTTCTTTAGTCCCCCTCCTTGTATATTATAATATATACAGGTTGTAGATTTTGTCACAAAATCAGTTCATGCTCAGACAACAAAAACTACAGGTATGCATAAAACTGGCAGTACTAAAAAAAAAAATAATAAATAGATAGATAAATAATGCGAAAGTAATATTAATTTTAGTTTACTAGTTCTTCATCCGCTGGTCTCGATTTTAGTGTTTTCTTTCGATAAGACCATGCACAGCTTTTCATGTCTCATTTATCCCAGTGGTCTGTGGATTAATTTCAACTGTATAAATCATAACAGGCATTGTCTTTGAAAACATCATCATTAATTCTACTAGCTGGCCACCAGCTGATATATTGTTCTAGCTTAGAAAAGTTCCCAATAACTGCATGTGACATAAGGAGATTTTTAATTGCACACTTTAGCTTGCTTCAACTTTTAAATTTGATTTTAAGCCAATACCAGCAAATCACGTTTCTGCAGTGAGACACATGGAAAACTGCACATTAATTGAATAAATAAATCAAATTAACAAATTATAATCTGGTAAAAATAAAATTGCAAACAGTATGAGATACTGCTGATGTGCCACTATCAATGGAGTACAGTGAAAATCTAACTCAGTCATATTCCAAGAAAAAGAACAAATTAATTCACTTTGCAAAGTTGGGTACACCTAATTGCAAAGTCTGTTTATCTTGAAAGTTTCAGCAGAAACACGACTGCGATTAAAACACACGAGACAACCGTCCCAGCTGTTGAGGGCGAAGGACATCTCGCAGCAGTGAGTTAGAAGGGGTGGGGATGTGGAGTGTCAGCTTTGGTGATGAAACCAGTTAGCTGGGTATGATCGAGGAGCAACTCTTGAGCAGTGACCAGGGTGCAAGCCAGTCAAGAGTTGTTGCCCACAGGGCCTCCACCACAAATACCACCCCCCCAAAAAATCCTCTACTAGAACTCTTCCATTTTCTAGATGTGGGAATGAGGAAACCCAAGCAGCCAGCAGGTGAAGAAGAATGAGAAGCAGCCACACCAAACCCGACCTGACCAAGAACAAACCGAAAAACTATACAATTTTTCTTCTTATTTACTTTACTCTTCTTTTTGTGTTTGTGTGTATTTTTTTTTTTATTTTTACAACTCTCTTCTCTATTCTCTATGTGGAACCCAAAGTGAGTCATACAACACTGTAGCATTTCTTTCTCACAACAATCTTGCTAAAATGCTTGAATCTAAAAGCCACTGGATTTCCTCTAAAACATTTCTAAATCAATATTCCCACCGTTTTACCACAAACTAATGAGCATTGAGAGATCAATTTCCTATTCATCTATCATGAACATTTCAAGTCTCATATGCAGCCCCATCAGTTAAAAAAATTTTAAAATATTATCTGATATTTCTTTTGTTTCTATCATTCTTACATTAGTGACTTAGTCATTATCTACCCTACGTTCTGAAACACACTGTGTGAGAACTTGTGGTACCTATACAAAACACAAACTGTTTGATATCAGAAAAAAGATTCACGTATTGACAACTGCTTGACTGCTGCCCAAATGCAGTTAAAATGAGACCACCCCATGCCAGGTAATATCTTAAAGTCAATAGAACTTACCTGTAATGGTGTGAATATCTGTAACAAACTCCACTGATAAGTTAACATCCTGAGCATTCTTTTCAAAAAGTTCTCGAAGTTGTGCTTTCCGTCTGGCTGATCCACACAGTCTATAAATACCTACTACTTCTATACCACGATTTTCTATTTCTTCAATACATTTTTTCACAATTAAAGGTACAGCAAAGCCGGCATTTTCATACTTTATGACCACCTCCAGATCTGTTCCAAATAAGGCATTCTTTTTCACAGATGGCAGCCGTTGAAGTGATATTGCTGGTTTCTTATAGTGCAGTTCTATGTAGAGAACGCCTTTAGGTTCTATTTTCACGGCCAAATGTTTGATATCTCCACTGGCAATAACTAATGGTAAAAATACTGATCCATGAAAACATAGTCGATGTTTGAAATTAGGATCCCAGTTATAAATTAAGAAAGACACTTCTTTTGCATCTTCCAGCTCAACATCAAAAGCTTCATCCCAGTCAAAATTGACAGCACCAGTTCGAATCATAGTCCGTGCCTTGTTTAAAGAGTCAACAGCTACAACACAATATAAATCACGAAGAGTAGTTCGTGAGGATTTCAGACCTTGCCCTGAAAGTACATGGATTCCCAGTATGCCATCATATCCGGGACAGTTCTGCAGATCCTTTTTTTTGGGATCAACTTTGTAAGGTTCATAGTCCCCATAATGAATCTGTAATGGTTTTTTGTACAATTGTAAATCCCTGAATCTTGATGCTGGTCGGGTGACACCCCTGCCATTCGTGTCAAAACGTTTGTTTCTATCTACAGGGCTGCTGACTGAAGTAGCCCCTGTGCCTGTTTTTGTGCCTTTAGACATAGGTGGTAATGCTGTCCCAGATTTTTGACCCTGAGCTAAGGAAAGAGAATCTTCCATTTGATATGTCCGATAGGCTAACAAGGAATCTGTGCTGTGTTTCCGAACCATGTGTGGTCTTGGGGGTGTTTGTGTTGCAGCTGCCTTACGAGTGGGGCCCGGAGAACCTTTAACTGAAGCCCAGGTCCAGTCGTAATCATCCGATGGACATGATTCAGGTGTGGTAACTGTTGACCGACTTCCAGACACCTGAGGATGGCCTTTAAATGAAAAAAAAAAAAAGTAAGCATTAATAGCAACAACAAAAATACAAACTGCATTACCAGTTGAGAAAGTCTAAGATCAAACTTTATGTGGTAAATTAACAAGTAAAATCCAAAACTTAGAAATTTTTTTGTTTTATTTTTGTACCTGTATTTTCAAGTCCTCTCCATTTAAATCTTATTGCAATTGTACAAGACAACATACATCCTATTACTATAAGTCACTTCTTCTGAAACGCTTCACAAACGAAGCAGTCTCTTTTTATCAGCTATTTCATCAAAGAGGAGGAGATATCTGTATTTGTGTTTCTCAAGAAGGGTACCGTTTATACACAAAGGTACCTTGCTTAGCAGTCTGATGCCAAACCCTGTAATGGAGCATAAACTATCTATGAATTCTAAATGACTATCTAGTTTTCTCTAAGTAAAAACATACAAACAAAATGGTTGATGAGAGAACAATTCGATGGCAGGTAAAACATTTAGCTTACATACCAAGTAGTATCCTTTTGGTGAAATATTTTTTTTTAAAAAAAGAATGTGTTTTTCTCAGGGTAATAATTTACCAAATAGGAAACAGACTTAACTGAGAACCATTATTTTTGCAACTCCCCCCCCTTATTACTATCTTCAAACTACATTGATTTAACAGACTTTATATTATTAGACCTGTCAAATATAAAAAGAAGAGTCAGACACGCACAGACGTCATTGCACTGATCAGGAATTGGTTCCTTATTCCTTGGCAAGTAAATAATTAATGGCAGGAAAATAAAAAAAAATATCTAATTACTGAAGGAAATGGGATTTTTCAGGTTTCCTGATTATGCTCTATGACACGGAATAATCCTCATAAGAAAATGATCAACATGAAACTAAAAATCAAACGAATTTAATCAATTCAGTTCTCATTACGATCAAAGACATTGTTGATTACATCACTTAATTTGCTACAAAACTGCCCACTCAACAAGGATGATTTTCTGGCATGATTCTCTCACACACAAATTTTTGTTACTGTGCATATATATATATTTTTTAAATTCCTGATCATCCATACTGCAGTAATACTACATTATATATTAAATTAGTATCTTCTAACTCAGCGCTTCTCTCAACCTTTTTCCATTCCATGGCATACTTTTGAGCTTGGTCGATCGTAGCACATCGAGCCAAAAAAAAAAAAAAATCAATGTGGGCCCCAGCAAGTGGGTGAAAATCATTGTAGGTGAGAAAGAATTCACAAACCCTTGCTAATTATACTTATCTCATCAAGAACAACGAATCAAGCAACACAAAAATCTGTGATGAGAATTTTTATTTTTCAACCCGTGGAGATGATGTCACAGAGATAGTTAAATTCCTTGTAAAGTGATAATAAAGCAGAAATAAAATAGCAAAACTTTTCTGGAGCTGTTAAAGAATGAAAATTCTAGAGAAACAAAATAAGCAAACAAATACAGAAGCTTATTTGACATTGTAAACTTTATAACATCTTAATCTGATCATACAAGACATCAGGAATTTCCTTCAGGCTAAACAAGTAGGAGAAAAGGTTAATTATAGTAAGAACTGAATTCCATAGGATTCATTTCTTAACCGATATTAATGAGTCAGTCCAAACCAGAATTTGAACTTGGGCCCTCAACCTCAGCAGTCAAACAGTCTTCCACAGCACCGAGACGTGTACACACAGGTTTGTAGTTGGATAATGGTGTCAGAAATTGACGCAGTCTTCTAGCATTTTCAGCTGCGCTGATGTCCGGCATAACATTATTTACCACCTGGACAGACATTTACAAAAACAAAGTTAGAGTTTAGAGGCTAAACAACTAGCATCAATGTTAGAAGTATCCAGGATAGTGTAACACGCATAACAAACTAAATTTAATTTTACATAAAGCATGACAAATTTTATATTATGGATTTGCTCAATCTAACTATTTTATATACAGTTAGGCAGACAAAGTCACTATAGGTCTGATAGCATATGGAAATAGAGAAATTGCTTCTTTCTTTTTGCAGTAGAGTCATATGGTTTCAATATTAAATGCAGGAAAATGACAAAACAAATTGATATAATATCAAAATATAATCAAAATACTTAACTTTAAATTGAATCTCCATAACAAGCATTAAACATACTTAATAAAAGATAATGATATTAATAATAATCTTTGAATAGCCCTGTATATAATCTGAGTTAGCAGTTAATCATTAATGTTCAAAAATGGCAACACTCATCATGTGCTGGTGTTTTTAATGAGTTGCTGAGTTCATTTGACTGAGCAAACAGTAGTACAATGCACCTTTGCAATCCCCTGTCAACCTAGCAACATGCACCATGGCAGATGTTTTTGGTCCCAGGGTTACTGACCAGAAATGATGGTAGTTCAAGCCTTTAGAATAATAGCATCTCTCCCACTGTCCCCAAGAAAGTGAATCAGTTGATGATACAAAGATAAAATAACAAACTGACATAAAACAGCAGACAATAAAGCCAATTAGTGAGAAAATACATTAAATCTAAAAAAATTTCCTAAATCTGACATACTAATGCAACATTATTGTTCAAAAATAAAAATAATTGTATCTTCTACTGCAAATATTGATCAAGATCAAGTCTTCAAAAGAAAATTGTTGATAAATTTCCTTACCAACCTGCACATGACATAGTATAAAGCCTACTCCTATAGAGTTTATGATCTGTTTTTGTCTTCATTTTGTAATTTATATCAGTTTTATTCATTTCAATTTCTCGTCATGCATCTGGCTATACAAAGTCCACTAATGTTCTATTGATGTATATGGGTAAGTCTTTAGTCTACTACAACCATGGCAGCCAAAAGTTTCACATCAACCTATAGAATTTTCTAATTTTGCTTGATTAAGTCTGGCAAAAAATGCAACATTTCAAAATGTGGAAATTTGAAGCCTAACGCGCGAATACATTATTTCCGATAAAACCTTACGGATCATGATGAAAGTGCAATATCATTCTGTACTCTCTTTGATTAAATGATGTTAAATAAAAGATCTAAATTTTGTTCATGTAATTTTGGCTTAAAATCTATTCCTCAACCCTAAATTTCCAAGGTGATGCAAAATGCTTGGCCATGGTTGTAGAAGTGTTCATTAAACATCCGTGCTGCAAATTGTTTTATACCTATGGCAGACTTGAAATAGTTTCAACTGGAAAATATGCAAATCTGGCATTGCAAAACCTACTAAGAAAAAAAAAGTTGTGCGATTTACTTGATAATCAACACAAGATGTGCGTGTCCACAACCCTTTATTTGTATGGTTGCTATGGTAACCTTAAAAGCTTGTTGAATATGCAAAAACTTTCTGGCACAGTTTTCTCCTTAACTATTCATCAGATTAATTGTTGTTCTTTTTTTCCAATTTGAAAATGACGCTTGTTTTAATCGAATGTCATGGGGATTTTACTGTTTTTTTTTAAGACAGTTTCTTAATTTTTTTATATTTTGCAAATCGCAAACTTTGATATATTTATCTAGAACTTTAAAAACTAATACAAATAAAAATGTTCATATAATACCGCTTCTGATATACTAGGGTCAAACTGCATTCCAAATTTGAAGGCATCTGGTTAAAATCAGAAAAGTTATTGGTTCCATAAAATGATAAATACGTTAAAATCCATATTTTTCATTGATTTTTCCAGTGTATGGAGAGACATGGCACCACTATACTTCCTCCACTTATGTTTTACTCTCTCCCTATTACACTATGTCAACAGAATGCCCACATGAATTAGGTATAAATCTAAAAGCTAAAAAAATATCACTTATTTTACAACTCCAAAGGGACCCTTAGATTAAAATGACAATAAAGTTTTAATTTCTTAGGCAATATAATTACTAAAGGAAAAATGAGAAATAATTAAATAGAATGTATCAGATCTAATATAAAATGCTTTTAGATGAGCTCTCTTTATCTGATATTTCTCTCTGCAACAAAATCTACTATGATATAATACCAGGTGAGAGAGAGAGAGAGACAATATAACATGCTGCATGATTAAGAATAATTCTGAACTTTAGACATGTAAAAGACCTAATAAAAATTTTCAAGATAATTAAAAATTTTGATAAAGTGAACAAAAATGAATTTTTCTGGCTATCTACTATAGTTACAAAAACTGTGGATATCAATTAAAAGTTAGCTAAGACTAGTAATAGACTTGACTTGCAAATAGACCGAATAAAGTAATAGCAAGTGTAGTTACCAATGTTAGTATTATTTGATTTAAGAATCAAATTGATGGCCATTTTTCCTCCCTGGATCCTCTTGCATAAGTGATGACATTAAATATTTACGTATCTTACACATAAAACCTAAAATGGCTTGTATGTAATTCCAACAGTAATCCAAAAAAAAAAAAAAGACAAAATTGCTTCAGAAAACTATTGGAGGCTAGTTGTTACAGCACCAGTAGAAAGTCAAAGTATATGATGTCAATTCCAGCCTCATCCATACCTTAATTAGGAACTACTGGTGCTGTAACAACTAGCCCCAGTAGACTCCCAGTGCAACCAGCTGTGGAAACTGACAGGCTATTCAGCACTAAAACTAGATACCCTACACATACTCGAGACTACACCCACAAAATGACTTTTTACTTTCAATTTTAAATGCAGATTTTGGTTTTTCCATAAGCTCCTGTTTTAATAACAGTAATGTTTCTGGTTTTGTCATCTTATTTTATTTCAAAGTTATGCTCAAAATCATCAAAAAAAAAAACAAACAAACAATTTGGTTACTGAATCATTTTAGACATTCAAGTATTTGGATAATAGTAATTACAAAACAGTCAGTTTTTAATGCATATTCCCATTGGATGTAAGTCAGTTGAAAAATGGTTTTGAATAGGGCTGTCATTATAGATTATGAATGATATGCTATGCTACAGTGTGCAGCTGAATGCAGTTCAGGGTGATATCTGAGCTATTGCCAGCTATCTCTCATCTGGATATGCTAGTAGTTACTTTAATGCAGTTCTCCTCTGTCTGTCTATCTGTGTGTGTGTGTGTGTGTGTGTTGTGTGTGTGTGTGTGTGTGTGTGTGGTGTGTTGTGAGAGAGAGAGAGAGAGAGAGAGAGAGAGAGAGAGAGAGCGCGAGCGAGCCTGGTGGCACTTGTACCAAACTACCCAATGCTACACCTCAGAATCCATCTGATGAAATATCTAGTACTGAACTACTGAGAAAGAAAAGTGAGAGAGCACACTAGGAGTTTAACTGAAAGGATGAAAGATGACTCACCATTCCCTGTCAGTCTAGTCACAATCAATATGATGCTTGGCAATCACAATTAGGATGAAGCTAAATCACTAACACAATCCAATAAAAATGTGATAGAATAAAAAATAAAAAAATTAGTAAACAAGTTTTCTGGTTTGTCATTTATGAGCAGAAGTTATGGTGATTGTTGATTAAAATTACATATATATTTTTTAAAGAAAATTTGTTGGTGCAAACAGGAGAATTCAAATTATACTGCACTATCTTACTGCCAGATGATTTTCAGCATAAATTCTGTATGGTAAGAAAGGTTCACCGATCTAAGATAAGCTTAGCCAAAGGATACATTATTTTTACAGCATATAATAAAAAAAATATTTGAACTAATAGTAATAAGAACCTCTCAGGTAACTCAATTGGATATATATATATATATATTACATGGAAAAAATAATGCAACAGATTATAAACTACCATATTAAAAAAAAGTGTTTGGAACATCACACACAATTATATCATCTGTGCATTTCTTGCTTTAGAGTAGGCACAAAAGGGCAAGGTGTCACGTGTTCTCATCTGGGCTTCGGCAAAATTATTTCGTCAATGATTTGGGTAGCATATCTCATCTCTAGCGAAGTTCTTATGGGCAAGAAGAGAAAGCCATTGCTCAGAGAAAATCCTTTAATGACTTTTAGAGTTAAATAAATTAAGTGGTGGCTTTAAATGCATTTCTATACAACTGATCAGCTGTCGCCAATTCATTTCAAAAGGTAAGGAATACCAAGCCAGCATCATCTCCGCCTGGTGTACACTGCTTTTGTTAGATTGCTACACCTCATATTTGCAAATTGATTTTTATAAAATAAATGGAAGTTTCAGCTAACTCTCTAACTGTAAAGTGTAAGGTTTCATAATTTCTTAGATATAAACAAAATATGGCTTTTAGGCATAAGAACTTATTATACTTTGCAGACAGATAACAGCATTCCCATCGTCATCAACATTTCCATTTTACTAGTTGCATTACAATATCTATTTTGGTACACACACTACTATTACCAATCCTTTAACTTTCCAGCTGGAGATCTGTCAAATAAGAGAGTCATGATCTCTTATAATAAAGCATGGAACAATCTCAGCATACAAGGTCTGTCAAAAAAGTATCCGACCTTAGGCTGGGAAAAAAAATTATGTACTTGGTGGGCTTCAATTGCTAATCCCCTTCGAAGTAGGCCCCTTGTGCCTCCACACACTTAGCCCAGCGATCCTTCCACTGTTCAAAGCACGTCTGGAATGCTTCTTCCGGAATGGCTCTCAGCTCCACCATCGCATTCCGCACGATGTTCTCTTGGCTCTCAAAGTGGGAGCCTTTCAATGGCATCTTCATTTTTTGGAACAACCAGAATTCAGAGTGGGAGCCATGTGTGGAGAGTAGGGAGCCTGGTGAATGAGCGAAATGCTTTTCTTTGCTGAGAAACCTGGGATCAGCTGTGCTGAATGAGCCAGGGTGTTGTCATGATGCAGCCGCCAGTTTTTGCGAGACCCACAGATCCGGTCTCTTGCGCCGAACTGCATCACGAAGATGTTGGAGGACTTCCTGATAGTACTCCTTTGTAACTCTTTGTCCTTCTGGTGCATATTCGTGATGCACAACGCCTCGGTAGTCAAAGAAAACAGCATCACCTTGATTTTTCTCTGGACCTGACATTCCTTTTTGGGCCTTGGCGACGTTGGGTGCTTCCTCTGTGATGACTGAGTTTTGGTTTCCAGGTCATACCCATACACCCATGTCTCATCTCCAGTCATCACGGTATTCTGGAACTCAGGATCCCTGTTGGCAGTATCCAGCAGGTCCTGCACAACCTCAAGACGAAGTTGTTGTTGTTCCTGAGAAAGCAGCTTGGGCACAAATTTCGCTGCCACTCTGCGCAAGCCCAAATCCTCCTTTAAAATTGCATGTGCAGAATCTTTATTGATCCCAACCTCGTCACCAATTTCCCACACCATCAAACAACGATCCTCCATTATCAAGGTCCACACTTTCTCGATAACAATTGCAGTGCGGCTTGTTGACAGCCTTCTGGAATGTGTTTTGTCATCAGTTATAATTGTCTATGGGGTAAGAAAAAAAAGGATAGAAACACTGCAGAGTCAAAGCAGTGGCTGAACAAATAAGCCACCCTTATCTGTGACAATTTAATTTCTAGCTTAGTATTTAAGCTATCTCACTGCAGTCTGCATTTAAAACAAAAAACTAAATCTGATAACAGTCTAGCAACAATACATATTAGCCTTTTCAGTCTACAGAAGTTTGTTCTTTAATCTACTAATTTTAGTTTCGCTGTTTCAGCATCACAATGGTTACAGAGCATATGAGGATATATATATATATATAGCCAAGCAAGACACAAATATTTCATTAGGATACAGACTAAAACAGAGTAAGCAAAATTATACAATGTAAGTATATATGAATGAAACTAGTTGTTACAGAGATAAGTGTTAATTCCTAATTAAACATATAGATGAGCTATAATTAATGTCACATACTTCGATTAGTATATATCATAGCACCAGTAATTCCTAATTAAATATTTATGTCAGCTATAATCAACATCATGTGCTTTGACCCTATTATTGGTGCTGAACTTATCTCTGTAACAACTAACCTGTCTCACCTACAAATTTTTCTATATTCTCTAAACAGATAGCTGCATATAAATTTCTTTAGAAAACAACAGACAGTAAATGAATTATGTTTCTTTCATTTCACTTATTTGTTCTGCATCTTTAACCGTTGAATACTTGTCATAAAAAAGAGTATGTTTTGTTTATATACAGTAAAATCTGTTTAAGTCAAAACCTGTTGGAAGATAACAAAAATAGTTGACTCATCGGGGTGCCCATGTTCATGACAGCATTGACTTTCTCTCATTTACGTTAATGTTAGGTTCAAAATACATGCAAAGAAAGGAAGAAAAAAAAATTGTTCATTGTACCAATTGAATTGGGCAAAAACAGGGCAATTAAAAGAAATCATCACTTATTGCCTTATAGACCACAAATACTAAAATTAAGATACAAACAGTATATAAAGATATGAAAATTTACTAATAAATTTACATGTATTTAGTAGACAAAAAAGGGTGCTTTTAGTAACTACATTATATAGTTGTACAAGTTAGAAGAAAAAGAGAGTAGCAATCCATGTATGATCTACTGAAGGAATTAAATTTTGTATTATCCAGTGGCTTGCAAAAATCTAAAAACTTGTCTGTTTACATCATTTACTACTTTGTTGATCAATTAGGTTTTCTAAATGGCTATCAATGCCATACATAAACCCAGCATTGGGAACTGCTGAACATATACAAATTAGTTACACATCTCAGCCATTTCAGATAAAGATGAGATAGCAGTATTTGGGCAAGTGGGTTCCTCCTCCTCCTCCTCATTGATCGCTTGGGTGTCACCATCTTTTAACTCCGCAACAATATCATCTTCGACAGCTCTCCATAGACTGCCACATCCTTGTCAACATTGACATATTCATGAAATTTGATTTGGTCCATAGTGTGATCATGCAATGGAACTGACAGTTTTTGATGTTTTCTGTTGAAACCTGCTGCTATGCTGATCTCAGATTTATTACTGCATTGAGAATGGTAGGCTTGAAAACCTTCTTGTTATCAATGCCCTTAGTTGTTGCTTAACAAGGGCTTTTCTGTAATATACTTTCAGAGCCTGAATTATGCCCTGATCCATAGGATAAGTCTTGCTCATAGTGTTAGGTGGCAGGTAAAAGACCATCACAGATTAACCCTTAATTGAAAGATGGACTCAGCAGTTGCCACAACTAGTGTATGCAATGGCTTTTTTTTTTTTTTTTTGGTTATAGACAAACAGTCGAGTTTCTGCACTAGCTTGTTTATAACTCTCCCATGATCCAGCTGTTAGAATGAGCACCCTAGTCGCAGAGGAAGGACTGAATTCCTTTAAAGCATCTTTGTTTGTAGTCTCTCCAATTATGTACATTAGAAGTTTGAGAGACCCGTCCATGTTATACGCCACCATCATAGTTACAAACTTTTTAGATTTCTTCCCACTGTGACACCTCTGACCTACAAAATCCATGTTTTTTTTTTCTGGCAGGCATTTCCAAAACAGACCAATCTTGTCCATGTTATACATTTTTTGCAGCTGTATAACTTTAACATCAACGAAAGTTGTTCTAAGTGCCATTTACAAAGGCTGGCATCTGTTACACTGGCACCTTCCCCACCTATTGCTTTTATAATATTATGACATCCTTTGAAGTATTCCAACCAGCCATTAGTGGGCTTCCAACTGAGGCAATCTAGCTTCTTTGCAAATTCTTCAAACTTCATCAACAATAGTGGATCATTAATACGGACGGATACTGTTCATACAGACATTGCAAAATTATTTAAGTGAGATAGCTTGAAGGTCCTTGAATTTAACAAGGCACATTTTCTTCCTCTTGGGTCCAAATTCTGCATTATCATATTTTTCTTTTATAGCAGCGGCATTATTTTTTTCCAATCCAAAATAGTGTTTGGAGGCATGTAATAATTACACTCAAACAATAGGCAGCAAACATCTGCATAAGAAAATGCTCCCTTTGTTCCCTTTGGAAAAGGTATCTTGACTAAAGTTTAAAATCTTTGGAATACTTGGACATTGAGTAATCCAGGCAATGAAACCATCGCAGAACTAGTAGACTTTCATAATAATGTGGTTTTCAACAATAGAGTTCGATTTAAAGGAATATTAAATGGTATCCATGGGAATTAAAAATGCCTGACATAACACAGTTGTTGACTAAAATAAGGTCAACTCAAGTGGGTTCAAATGTATTTAATTAAGAAAAAATTTTAACTTTAGTTCACTGGTTAAAAAAGAAAACAATAGATATTTAGTCAGACCTAGCCATAAAGCAAAAAAAAAATAAATAAATAAATGAATTTATTAAAAAAATAAACTACTGTAAATATCCCAATTTAAATTGGCTAAGTCATAGCAATTTTTATTCTAATTGGTCACAAAATACAAAATTATAGTTTGCAAGTTGAGAAAATTTCCTACTGCTATGTATCTAAGTTAAAGTGAGTATATGGCATGCCAAAAGAACTGCAATTAATACCTAAGCTATTTCAGCTACAATCATAAGGAGGAAAAAACTTATTAAGAAGTGCAATAATAGAATATAGATACTGCATTGACCATCTTAGTTAATTAAGGCAAGCTTCCCTGATTGTTTCTAAAGAATTTCTAAAGAAAAGCACCACAGACAGGTAAACTCAAACATCAATCAGGTCTTTACAGATCCAGGCTTGAAGCATGTCTGCAAAAGACATGCTACTCCTTCAACACTGAACACCACCTAGCGGTTGCCATTAGGGATTAACTCACAGCTAAGTATTAAAGACTTTAGTCAACTGTACCTTAACTTCTCATCTTTAAGCATGTGGCTAATCAAGAGGTGATATTTACATAAATTCACCTTTCTCCTTAGTGGCTGCAGGTATCATTACCAGATAATCATTCCACCCACTGAAGGTTAATCAACTAGAATACTAAGAAGCAAAAGAAGATTATGGGACTGTGATATGAAGTGATCAACAATAAAAAGCTATTATTTCCTTTTATTACTCGCTGGATGTGTGTGTTCATTCATTATAAATAAGAACATTCTTATATCATGTTGGTCACATGTGTAGTTTCTAATCGTTTACATTAAATTCTGCATTGCCACCCACTACTCATTACAGTACATATGAAGAACTTCAGATGAGGAGCCAGCTGGGTTCTCAAACTTCTAATCTCTGCAAGCAAAGAAAGTTGAGCTGATCCTATAACTGATTATTGATTTAATAACAGCAGACTTGAAAGACATAGTGGTCTGGTTCCTGAGGATTAGATTAACTCCACCTCACCAGAAAATCTACTTTACCAATTCTGCCTCAACTGCCACACTAGTGGCATCCATCCAGCCTTTCAGATTTTTGCATATTATAGCAGTAATCAATTGTTTCACAAGCCTTGAACTGGTTGCCATGTTTAAAATAACTGGAGTTATGGGGCAAGCTCATTTTGAAGTGATTAGGTAGAACTAATAACAGAGAAACCAAAAACTAATCACTTGCTCTGGTATTCTGAACATATTTCAAATAGACTTCTTCAGAAGTCTTGTTGTTTTCTTTACTTCCTTTTCTTTCAATTAAACTTGGCAATCTTTATCGTAAAAACTTACGAAAACACCTGACCATAAAAAAAATTTATTATTTTTGAATTACTTCTCAAATTTATATATTAATGCATTTGAATTTGTAAATCAAACTTTCCTTAAGCAAGTAGATCCATAAAAATTCATGTAGAGTATTACTATACAGTAATATGGTAAGGATGAGACTATATTATTGCACATAATAGGGAACAAGTGATTCATTGCACAATAATAAATAGGGGTGATAGTATTTATGAGATAATAAACACAGCAAAGACATTGAAAAGGATGGTGGATGTATGATATGATTTTAAAATTGTTTCTAATCAACATTTTTAAGTCGTTATAAAGCATCAAGCCCAGATCACAACATCAATAAATACAAATGCCTGTATGTATGTTAAACAATATTATGAAAGCAAATCATTTCTACAGTCTTAAACTAATAAAGAGGCAAAATCAATAAATTATGCAAGTTAGCCATTACCATGTTACTAAAGAAAGCAATGGGGCCAATTTGAAATTTAAACAGAGGCTCTAAAGTTAATTGTTGTTTACAGTGATATAGTCTTTTCTTTTTTTTCAATAAACTGACAGCTAATATAAATTAAAATAAATCTTTCCAACTATTTATTTATATATTAATTGGCCAAAGATCACAGGAATTATATATTTTTTAAAGTACACAGGGCTATAAACCCGATATTACTCCTTGAGGAGAATTAAAATAAAGCTATCAGAGGTATCAAACAAAATTGTCTGTCATGAAAAGTTTCCCCGTTTATTTGAAATATGTCAGTTCAGCTTGAAATCAGCGCACTGGTTCTTCAAGAAGCCAACTCAACTCTGAATATTTCAATATATATGCTCCTTACACCTGCCAGTTTCAGATCTGTCAAGTTTCCTGAAATATGTATAATGCATCTGATTTTTAAATGCATTTTACTTTGATCCATTAAAAATAAAAATAAAAAACTAGTCAGATCAATCTTTTTTTTAATGTTTCATGTAGATTCCCTATAGCTACCATGTTGGTTTTTTTCTCTTGCTCTTCTGAACAACTCTATTCTGTAGGGTTTCTTCCCTAGTTGATGGTATTGTAGCACAACCAGTTCAGGTCAGACATCAGGTGTAGAGATTAATCCAGTGTCAGAAGGGCTAACATCCGACATCTTCCCCTCTCATGAACTCTGAATGGCTGAAAACAGCATTGCACATAAAGGACTCCACATCATACAAAGAACGATGACAATTTTGGAAAAGGTTTTTGTTGATAATGATTAGTAAATACAAAAAAAAAATTACAATAAGCAACTAAAAATGTTTTGGTTACCAACAATAAGACAAATATGATATGGTGACAGCATTAAGCACTTTCTGGTAGTTCGTAATATTTCACATAAAATAACCATATGCAAATTAAAACTCACCTAAAAACCAACAAACTTTTCTTTCGTAATCTTTTTTGTATCAACTTGAAATACTGCCAAATTAGAGAATTGTCATTTTTTTAAGAGTATATTTATTTAAAAGATGGACTACTGGTAAACTTTGAACATTTACTTTCCCTATAAATTTGTGGATGTATACATGTGATCTAAAGTTGCTGTCTTTGCTAAAATGTTTTGTTTTACCCTTTATCTATATATAAAAAAGATTAACTAAAAAAACAAACATTTATTTAAATAATACTATACAGACTTGACGTAAGTAAATGTACAAACCGCAAGAATTGAATAGGTCATTCTAGTCACATGATAAGCACATGACTGCAAGCTATAAGAATAGGTGCAGACCAGAGAGTCTTCAGACAGCTATGCCACAGACAGAATGCACAGGAATGTTAGAAGCCAGAGGGAAATCTCCCAGATGTTAGATATTCAATCACCACCGATTATCAGTGCCAATGTCCAGTTCAAGAAAACTCATAAAGCCAACCAATCATGTGTATCCTGAATACCAAAAGCCAAAAGAATGAATACTTTATGCTATAAAGAGCAGCATGGAAATCAAATCTGCAGAACATGTCTGTGAGAATCATCAGATGTTAGCTTCACACATGGGACACAATGGAGAGGGAAAGAGACAAAATGATATTCACAGACTGCAATGAGCAATGCAATTGCTACTACACCCTTTTGGTTTTAGAACAATGCTATCTATTTCTTAGTTGAGTCCAGATTTTCAATTCTCAGACAATGATCAACACTCTGTTAGGGCTTTCAGATACTCCACTTTGTGATTACAGATGATCATCTGCAAAGAAACTATGATATCTGCACAATACATAAATAATTTCTGAGAGGGACTTCTGCCTGCCTATGCCAATGATCATCAGTTCAAACAGGGCAGTACTCTTAGTGAAGACAGTTACTCACTTTACACTGCCTGTGCAATGCAAAGATGAAACAAATCAGAGCATCAAACTCTGCCATGGCTTGATCAGTCATTGGACATGAAGCCCGCCAGTCCTTGAAAAAGTGTCTCTGTAAACCCATTTTCTGGGATTTCATAATAAAGATTCTGTACCAGAAATGTGCTGCAATCCTGCAAACCAAGATTTAAACCACAAAGTATTAATCCCACTTATGTTTTTCCAGTTTATATTTAGTTTCATATTAAACAAATATCCTTTCAAATGTAGATGTCCATTTATTTCCCTCACTCCATATATGAGGTCTGTTGAAAAAGTATCCGACTTTATTTTTTACTGTGGGAAGTAATGACGTTAGGGAGGCAAAAGTGTGCATAGTGGAGCCGCATGCCTTCATGCACATGCATGGTTTTTGGCAGGCTTGCTGGATGCGTCAGTCGCTGTCAGGCAGCCAGCGTGTGAGGTGCTGTACTACTTACTCGTCACATTTTAATTTCATCCGTGATGACGGAACATGTGGAGCAACGATCTTGCATCAAGTTTTGCCAAAAGCTTGGAGATACCCAAGCGGAAACAATTTGCAAAATTCAGCAGGCTTTTGGTGACAATACCATGGGTGTTACCCAAATTAAAGAATGGTACAACAGGTTCAAAGATGGTCGCACATTGGTGGAGAGTGACCAGCATCCCAGGAGGCCATCAACAAACTGCAATGCAGTTGTTATCAAGAAAGTGCGGACCTTGATAATGGAGGATCAACGTTTGACAGTGTGGGAAATTGGTGATGAGGTTGGGATCAGTAAAGATTCTGCACATGCAATTTTAAAGGAGGATTTGGGCTTGTGCAGAGTGGCAGCAAAATTTGTGCCCAACCTGCTTTCTCAGGAACAACAACTTCGTCTTGAGGTTGTGCAGGACCTGCTGGATACTGCCAACAGGGATCCTGAGTTCCAGAATACCGTGATGACTGGAGATGAGACATAGGTGTATGGGTATGACCTGGAAACCAAAGCTCAGTCATCACAGAGGAAGCACCCAACGTTGCCAAAGCCCAAAAAGGCACATTAGGTCTGGATAAAATCAAGGTGATGCTGACTGTTTTCTTCAACTACCGAGGCGTTGTGCGTCACGAATATGCACCAGAAGGACAAAGAGTTACAAAGGAGTACTATCAGGAAATCCTCCAACATCTTCATGATGCAGTTCAGCACAAGAGACCGGATCTGTGGGCCTTGCAAATCTGGCGGCTACATCATGACAACACCCTGGCTCATTCATCGCATCCAAGGTTTCTTAGCAAAGAAAGGCATTTCGCTCATTCGCCAGGTTCACTACTCTCCACACATGGCTCCTTCTGACTTCTGGTTGTTCCAAAAAATGAAGATGCCACTGAAAGGCTCCCGCTTTGAGAGCCAAGAGGATATCATGCGGAATGCGACGGCTGAGCTGAGAGCCATTCTGGAAGAAGCATTCTAGACGTGCTTCGAACAGTGGAAGGATTGCTGGGCTAAGTGTGTGGAGGCACAAGGGGCCTACTTCAAAGGGGATTAGCAACTGAACCCAAAAAAGTGCGTAATTTTTTTTTCCCAGCCTAAGGTCGGATACTTTTTTAACAGACCTCGTATTTGTATATTGTGTTCCACTGTAAATGTTTTGATAAAGCTTTGAACATGTATGCATTCTGTAAAAGACAGGATATATACAGAAAAGCATTAACTTCATAAATCTGTACTTAAAAGGTGTACAAATTCAGCAACTGCATCATCTGTTTGTAACTAATCAGGCCAAAACTTACATGGTTTCTACAGCAATAGCTGTGTTCACTGCTGTCCTCTGGCTGTGAGAATATCTGAATTTGCTGGCTAAACGTCATGACTTATCTTGGAGGCCACAAAATAAATTGAAAAATGAGTTAAGAATTCAGCACACACAAAAAAGAAACCTTTCATTTAAATTTTTGTATGGTTAGCAGTTTTGAGATTTTTAAAATCTACTTATCTCCGATCAAGAAGAGTCACTGTTCCTCAATTCTGTCTATAATATGAACAATTGATATTGATATAAAAACAATGAGTTAGTTAAAGTTTTCATCTAAAAGATACATAACACTGATCAAACTCCACCCATGAGAAAGTGATATCATGTGGTAAATTTAAAGATAGCATTCATTATATTGACACAAATTCTCTAAGGTGGCAATTATTGTAATAATGCTTTGCATTATTTATAAGTCTCTCTATTTTATTTTTTTCAAACAAATTAATGCAAAGGAACATCACAAACATGTCCATTTTGAAAATTAACTAAGTACACGATATAAAAAAATTACTTGTGTATAAGAATACCTGTGTGTGCAACAAATTTTGCAAGTGAATGAATGTTCAGGCATTTTATAAAAAAAAAAATACTGAAATATTTAGAAATAGTTTTTTTTTTAAAAAAGAAAGATTAATTTTAGTGCCCTGTACTGCTTCTTCAGATGAAAACTGTAGCACCTATGTCAAATGGCTACTGATTTAGTAAACAACATTTTAGATTAATTGAAGATGGTTTATGTAACAATTTCCTGTCGGAGCTATTTAAGGGGGGGTTAAGTGAAAGTAGTAATATCTGTCAATATTTCAGGCGCATGGAAGTTATTCCTCCATTACCAGTAAAAAAAAAAACCCTCTCAGACGGCTGTACATCATGGAGTTTTGGTATTACGACTCTTTTCTGTCGGACTAGAAGCTACACGCTTGCTTGATCAAACCAAATACAGGTTTCTTCTCTTTTTTTTAACGTTCTACACAGTAAATTCAGCCAATGTTTCCAACCAGATAACCATGTTAGGCAGAACTACAAAATTAGCTTTACTGTTACACAAATGTCAGCTAATTAAATTAATTAAATCGCCTAATTTGTTGGCTTCCATGATTTTTTGAAAACTATTAATAACTCTCGAGGTTCTAGACTGTCAAAGTAAAACTGAAAGCTCAACATCAAATAAATACACTGTGTGTAATAACGTTCTTTACTTTAACCCTTTCGTTTTGGTGGGAAGGGGGGTGGTTGCATAAATTGAAACATTTGTCCAATTTTATCTATGTTTGTCTCCCAGTATAATACTCATCAGTTTTCAGATCAGGTAATCCCTTTAAAATGTTCTCGCTTGTCACTAGGACTGGTTATAATCATCGGTAACATAATTCCTAATGAAAGTTACGTACATAATAATCTCACCAATTCTTGGTAGTTCAGAATCTACACTGCCCACCATCAGCAAATCTGTCATCATAATAATAATAAATACACTTATTTACTTGTGAATATAAAATTAATCCTAAAATCCCCCGGTTTTTTTTTTTTTTTGTTTTTGGATCATCTTCCCTGACACTTGGTCCATTAAAAAAACTGGTTTCTCTCTCCTCTCTCCTCTAACACCGCATCTTTTCACAAAAATTTCGAGCAAATCTCATATCTGAGTTTGTTTGTTCTGCCGTCTTTTTCATGTGATTTCAATGTGCTCAATTCTCTCCAAATTTTAGGCTTCATCTTGAATAACACAAGGGCACCTCAGAAGATGCAGGAAGTACAGCAGGCAAACAGTGGTAAAGAACTCTTAAATTTATAGTGTCAACCAAAGTGATTTATTGTACAAACTTTTTTTTTAAATATAAAGGTGTTGGATTTTTGGGGGATTTTCTTGTTTTTCAGAGAAGGAATCTTACTTATACAAATATATTTTCTCATTTCAAAATGCCAAACGTGTAGAACTTGTGCTATCACCTTTGAGCATGGGTGCCCGCAGGAGTGGGAGAGTACATAGGAAGCAAGAGATAGCAACTCTCCTCCCGTCCCTGAAAGTTGCTGGTGAGAGTGTAATGATGGAATTATGTTTCTGCCCAATTCACCGGGCTTACTGGTGCCTGTCAATTTGCCAGCCCCCCCTAGAAAAAATCCTGTGGATGTCCATGCGCTTGAGTATATAACATTCACAACATTCGACTGTTTAACTACCCGCTTAAAAAATCTAGGAAAATGGATGCTTATATTTTGTGTTATCTAAAACTGAACAACGTGTTTCACTGTAACTTCTAGAAATTAGTCTGCACATAGATTTACTTCATCCCAAGAACAGAACAAAAAAAACTGATCTTTCCCAGTATCACTAACTGATGCCTTTATGGTGAAAATACTCATTTAGGAAATTAAGCATTCCAGCTGAATTGAAATACTAACGAACCAGTTTACAAGCACTTGTATGGAAATTCTAGTGATACAGATATGGCACAAACATCAGCTGGTGTATATGTAAGGAGAAAACAAAACCAGTTTGACTATTACTGAAGTTTACATCAGTACATCCTTGGAGATGAGATCATACGTAAACTATAAACAAATGGCAAGTCGTCAAAAATTTATAGAGTACAGTGCTCATGTATTTTTTGTGAACAAAAATGTAAGGCAGGCTAAAGAATACTGGAATACTCTTCCCTCTTGCCCTTTAATCCACTGCTTAAGTAATGTGATAATTGAAATGCATTATACACTGGAGGACAGTATAATGCCTGTCATCAATTCTGGCTAGTGTCCAAATATTGTTGTTAATCAAGCACATTTCTAGTGGTCTTCATGCTGTTGTGTACACTCAGTTAAACCTGTTTTGTAGCTTTCAGTATAGCTGCTAGTCTCAGAGACCAAACAGAAAAGGATCCATTGCTGAGCGTATCTCTCCAGGCCAAAACTATGAACACTGAAGTCAGAATTTAAATGAAAAAAAAAACAAACAAAAAACACTGGTATGGTATTGTTACAGTCATTTCTAGTTAACAAAAAAAAAAAGGGAAGTAAATTCTAGCCAAGAACTCTCAATTTATGGTAGAGTGTTATAAATCATGTTCTAATTCACTACCCAGAAGTTTGACAAAAGGTGCACAACTAAAAGTGCTAGCATGTGTTGTTTTTAAGGGCATTCTACCGACCCCCCCAAAAACAAAATCTACCTGTGACATAGTTTGTCTTACTGACTGTTTACATGACCAAGCACAACAACTTGTTGCAGAGATGCACATTCAAAAGCATTCAAGACGTGCTAATGAATATGTCTTGCAAATATGCAGCCAAAAGAGTGAATCATAAGAGCTCAAAGCAAAGACATAACACAGCACAATCCGCCACTCTGTTTCTGGGTGTCACTGCTACAGTTAAGGGCCAGGATATGGCACATCTCCCTACCATGGTTTCTTCCCACATCTAAAAATGAAGAGCTGAAGTAGGGATTTTCGGTAGGTTACTGCATCATAACCCCTGCTGGTGATCATCACTATAAACAAGTTCTGCTGTCAGGAAAACACCATTAGCTGTGAGCCATCTTCGGTTACTGAGTATTCTAGAAACATTTGCGATCTGGCTGAGTTCAAGACAGCAGCACTCAAGTAAAAGTTTGAAGATACTGATACACAGATATTATAAATATTAATACTTCATTAAAAACTAAAACTGGTTTATGAATTTTGAAATAAGCAGCTTGAAACATGTTAGGCAAAGAGTTAAAATTATAACAAAAAAAAAAGTGCTGAAATTGGATTGCCATAAATTTACTAGGAGAGATTGATAAGTAAATTAGTCAGTGCCATTTTACCATATATACCTATATAATTATTGATCATTTATATATGGGAAGCTGTGTTGGCAGTTGACCTCAATAAAACAAAAACAAACAGTTGCTTGTAATTAAATTGCTTAAGATTAGCGCAGTATCAATAGCACAGAGCCTTTGGCAGCTAAACAAAGCAATGATATTATTTGTAAATGGGTAGGTTCTTATATAGGCATGCGAAAAAAAAACTTCCATCACCACTTAAGAGGATTTGTGGTAATCCTTCAGATTAAAAAAGAAATAAAATCTAAAAAATGAAAAATGCAGGCATTTATTTATAAATCTCAAAGAAAGAGAGCTTCTTAGAGTCTTCTGTGCCGGTAAACAAACAAACAAACAAAAAAAAGCCACAAAAATTAATTTTAATTTGGATTCAGCCAAAATTAACAGTATAGAATCTTCAGGTAATTCTGACTTGGCCTAAATTTTCCAGGTAGCCGACTTTCACTGCAGACAATGAAAATGGGAAAGTAGCTGCAGGTTAGTTCAATTTTATGCAAAACCTTGACTTTCATAACTTGACTTCCCCAGAAAATGCTTGATTTTTTTAATGAACGTTAAAACAAAAGAAGTCTTTAGATGACAAGATTTCACAAATTCAAAATATAAGGATAAAAATTACTCTGAAGGAAGACCAGAAGTTGGATTAACTCCATTTGAATCAGTTAGTCAGGTTAGTAAGACTGAATTAGTAAACTAGAATGAAATATTTATGAAGCGCTCAATGGGTATTAAATAGTCGTGTGTATGGCAGCATGCTGGCAGGTGTGGTGACTAATGCAGACTGACAAATGACTGAGATATGACTACTCTTGAGAACTAAAAACTAAAAAGCCTGGATGCTACACATGTGATGACTGGAAGCCAAATGGCTTATCCACACATGATCCTCCTTCAGCAATAAATCATGATACCAGAGATTCAATACAATTGGTCAATGCAGCACCAAAAGTCTGCAGGATATATGAAGGCCAGACAAGTGGTTGACAGTGTCTGCTCAACGCTATCCTTTTTAAGTTCTTTTTGTCTTCCTTGTTAGAGTTCTTTGTTCCATCATGGTGATTTGTATTCCTAAACTTTTGTCTAAGATGAGTGTCCCCACAAAAAGGAGGAGAAAAATGGACATGAATGCAGAATGTTCAGTAAGGGCTGGATAACAAAGTATTTCTTCACAAAAGTAGGTACAGAATCTATATGCTTCATTAGCCATGAAATTGTGGCATTTTTCAAAAAGTAAAATGAGTCACCACTATAATTCTAAGTCTTCAGGTTTTCTTTGTTGTGTGCTGTCATCTAATGAAACAAAATGAGAAAGCTCCAGAACAAAATGGAACTGACAGACAGTGCGATTCACCTCTCAAAGATAAAAAAAAATAGACTGTCAGAGCCTAAATAAGTTTGACTCATCAGTGAATGGAACAAAATTCTCTAACCTGCAAGACTTTGCCAAGAAAATGCTGGTGTTGTTCGGTTCCACCTATTTGTGTGTGCAAATGTTTTCATGATAAACAGCAACAAGTTTAAAGTCAGGGTCACAAATGACAGCAGTGCTGGGTATCTTTACATCAGAAATGGCGTCTGATGGAAAACTCATATAACACTACAGGCAGCTGCACATGTCCTACTGAGACATTTGTACAGTAAGTCTTTTACAGTCTAACCTTGAGAATTTGGCATGCCTTTGCCAGATTACTGATTTTGCCAAATGACTGAGTAACACTGTGTGTGTGTGTGTAAGTACAGTACGAAATAAATATATAAAATATACAAAGGTATATAAAAGAATAAAAAACAACAAAGCAATATTAATATAGTATGGTAGATTCACTTACCAAATAATCTTGACTGTCTCCTCTTCTGAAGTACAAAATTGTAAGATAGACTAATGATGATTCAGTTGCTTGTATTGGTGCCAGGAGTAACATTTCAGGCCATAGAAGTGGCACTTTTTGATGTCATAGGTATTAAGAACCAATGCCCATAAACTGTACAAAGACTTTTTTTTTTAAGGTTGCCCTCCATAAATTTTCTTTAATATTTCCATCTTTTCCACCATTGTAAGAATCACATGCTAATGTTTCGATGCACTTTCTTACCTTAGTGAATCACTAGCAAAAGATTTCCTCTCAGAAACCATCATGAGAGTTAAATAAATGAAAAATGGCAACAATTATCTTACAAGTGATGTACCACTGCTGAATGTTCAGGGCAGTCCGTAAACTGTACCAACCTCACATTTTCTCTCACTCCAATTCCAAACTTCTGGTTATACTAGGATTGGCATACATTTTCCAAACAACTGATTGCCAGATTCTCAATTCTCAAAGAGGAGAGAGAGGAGAGAGAGCGAGAGGAGCGGAGAGAGTGGAGAGATGAGGCGAGAGAGAGAGAGAGAGAGAGAAGAGGAGAGAGAGGATGAGAGAGAGAGAGAGAGAGAAATATACCTTCTGTTTTGCTTTTTATCCAGATTGCACCAATAATTGTATTTTACTACTGTTTTAGTTAATTGCTGAAATTATACAATTCATCCTTTTATATTAAATATGGTTCTCTCAGACCCCCTACCAGGAGGACAACAACTGTACACTCATTATAATAGGCTTTTCAGTCCCCATGTAGCCGGCCACAGGACAAAACATTTCCCCACCCCTGCCTTAAGATCTTCTGATACTGCATTGCTGTAGTCTTTTTTCTTTTCTTTTAAAGTAAAACATTTTTCATAAACTCTATCAGCATTCTGGTAATCTCCCCAAAAGGTCCTTTTCTCAGCACCTCAATACCTGTTTTAAATTATCTTTTGTAAAGTCATTAACTGTTTTTGGTTGAATCTTTTCGTACTAATACCCATTCAAAAAGACAATGGTGTGCTGGTATCAGATTAATATAATATATGTACAATTAAAATAAATATAAATGAAAAATGCATGACTCTAGTGGTTAATAGTTACATTTTGTGGTAGCTCAACATTTATTTATTTTACTATCGAGATCATGGATCATAGCTGACAACTGGACCTTGACAATGGAGAAAGACTTTACATTATTGCTAAAAATGAGAACTTTACATTTCTTTTCAAGCTCAGTTCCCAGCAACTCAGCAACCTTATTTCTACAGCCTGTAGGAAATCTCACTTTAATACAGTGATACTAACTTTCACCAGGTGATAATATTGCAGAAACTTCTTTTTTCTAATAACTCAAATGTATCACATGCCTTGTTCTATTTTAAATCACCATAATCACAGAAAGGTTTTTTTTAAAATAAGAAACCCCTAGAATTAGTTTGAATAGATCCACTGTAATGATGATTATTGAAAGATTAACTATTTAACAAGTCTATAACCTTCTTGCTCACCAAACTCCTGGTTGCTGTTGGACTGACCTAAAACATTTGCTCAAGTGACAAGAACAGAGAGTCAGAACAGTTATTGCATCTCAAGAACTTAATACACCTCTGAAGATTTTCTACATATATGGAATGGTATTTGCAGGCCACCATCTGATATATTGTTGTCTGTTTTATAATACATGGTTACTGACTGGTTGTGTGAGGGAGGGAGGGGAGAAATGTTTCCAGTTAAGCTACAGGATTCAAGTTAAGAAGTTCTAAAACTGGTTGAAGCCAATTTTCTTCTCCTTGTGTTAAACCAAACAGTTTTTAATTGAACAGAGATGCGCATGAATTATATACAACAAAATTATTTCTTTGTTGTTGCACACAGCATAAGAAACATTCCTTAGAGTGCACATGCACTTGTAGCACCACCCCTTTGCACTATTTAGCAACTTTCCCTTTATCCCCCCCCCCCCCAAGCAGGGGCACTGTCATAACAACCACTGCTTTTTTTAACTTGTTCGACCTCAATCCCCACATGAATCCATGATATCTTTAGCCTTATCGGTATAACTGAGGATAAATCAAAGAATGTTCGTGTGAATCTAAATTAGTTGACAATTTATTATCGTGTCTATCATTTTTTTATTGGTTTAGTTTCTGTTTTCACAAGCAGGTATCTACTGTACAAGATCGCCCCCCCCCCCTCTCACCAGAAATACAAATATCTATCATTAATGCAATTTTTAAATTGATTTATGCTATCACTATCAGCAACCATCAACGACAGCAATTTATTTCATTCATGGAGAATTCTAGAACTAAAAAAAAAATATTATTCCATGATCTGGCTGCAATGATTTTTTTAAAAATCATTTTATAATTTGCAAACCCTGGAATCACTAACTGTAGAAAACCTAAGCATTTTGCAGGTGTACTACATATGCCCAGGCCCTTAATTACTGTTATCGAGTCTCTGATAAAACATCTGACTCCCTAAATACCTAAATCCAATCTTTCTTCATGTCCTGCACAAACTGGGGAGATTCAAGCAAATTTATGCTGACCGCTTTTTGATGATTCCGTATCTTCTCCTAAATAAGGCCTCTATGCTAACTAACATGAGTCATTTAAAATGTGGATAAACTTCTTGTTGGTTTTCTTTTTTTACTAAACCAGACAAACCACACGATGCAGTCGGATACACGAAGTCTTGAATTATTTAAAGAAACACGGAGTTATTTTGCAACAGGCTTCAACAACTGCTCTCAAAATCTGTTTCCTAAACCTCTCCAAGAATGACCCTGCTAACGGAGGCAGAAAATACACCAAAAAAATGAGCCTTCTTTGACATACAAGGGTCTCTTTAGATTAGGCATAGTGATAAATTGGCATTAACATCATGTCTGGAAACAGATACTATCTAATACTGAGCCTTTTAAGACTACTAAGTCTCGCTAATTTTTCATCGTATTACATTTCCTGTATTTACTGATGGTCTAAAGATAAAGTTGATTTATTACGCTCAAATTCCCTTGATACCAGTAGCTAACTAAGACCATCTCTCCAACCCGCTCAATTTGACACACACACCACATATATATATATATATATATATATACATCAAATTAAGTAATATTCTGGATACTAATTTAAATATCTAATCCCTTGACATATTCCTGAATCCACCACTAGCTCTACTTGCTCTTTTGCTATAATGCCTAACTATCCTTTGCCATATAAGAACCCATACGTGTAACCTAACTTCACCTTTATTAATGTTTTTTACAGGATACTCTTATATTTTTCCCACAGGTTACAACTCATCAGTTTCTTTTGACTGCTAGGATGCCTGCGGATAACATCCACTGATATTTTCTAAACCCCCCATCTCCTGAACAACACGCTCTTATTCAGCATCTGATACTCTACTGTTAAATTAGCTTCACAGATATTCTTCTTGTTAAAGTTTACTTTCTATTTGACAGTCTACTGCAATAATTTGTTTAGTTTCATCTAAAAGCTGTTTAAACCCTGTTTTCCCTATTTCTAAGGGTCATAAGTATAAAATAAACTCAAAAAAAGTATTCAAAGCTAACAGAAAGTTGTCTTTTGTGGGTTTTTTCCCTTGCTAGTAGCTGTGTTATATCCATGCACTTTGGCTTCCTCCCACTGATAGACAGGATTTCTAGTAGAGACTTTCTGTTTAGCCTCCTGCTGCACTCGGTGTAGCTGGTCCCTGACCCAGTCTGCGATGGTAGGTTTCTGTCTGTCAGACTAGCCATCTGGCCTTACACAAAATGGCAACTAGTCAATAAAACGGAACTGGGCTGGTTTTTCCACCCCTGTGCGCAGAGAGGCAATTTAAAATTCCGAGGAACCTGCATTCATACACACAAAACTTTGGCAGAGCAGAAACAACAACAGAAGGATCATTAGAATAAATGAGCTTATTTTAATGAATTTTTTTAAAATTAAACTACAAACTTTTCACTGATCAACTTTTGGTCTACTAAAGATGAACATTAATACCAGCTTCTGTGGCAATGCATTGTGGGAATGTTTTCTTAATTACCAAATGGTAACATTCTTCAGATTTCAGATTCCAAATGGCTCCACAATTAACCAGGCAAATATCTGAAATGACCACCACAAAACAAGGCTGCAAACAATTTGGGTATCTTCACCTAGCTGAAGAAATTCATTTTAAACAAAGTGCATGTCAAATTAGCTTAGATGCTGCCTGAAAAAATTAAGTGATTGCACTAGCTCATGGCCCTTTATTTAGCTTTTATTTAATTATCTGCATAAAGAAAGATGAAAAAAGAGAATAAAACCAAAGTGTCATATAATTTAAATTTGTAGGTTTTTCTAATAGATTAATTATAAAATTTTGGCTACCCAGTTACTTAAGGCTAAAAATTAATATCTTTTTTTCATCTGCATATAAGGATGAAGAAAAACTTGTAAGTTCTCAATAATTTAAGTAAACCAAAACATTATTTTGTTCAAAAGCACGAACCGCACACTTGAGATATATGAGGGAGTTATTGAAGTTTGAAGGCTTTTGAAGTTGGTGCATTAATTACCCACCCACAAAAGATAGCAAAACTGCAGCCTACTTCACTAAGATTATATGGTGCATCCAGAATTAAAGTGGAAGCACTGAGGAAGGATCCACAGAGGGTGTTCTTTTGTGGCCTGGAAAACAATTTACCAGTGCCATTATGAGGTCCACAACCCATCTTTTATTCACCAGATCTAGCAACGTCTGAAGTCTAGTTGTTTCCTGCTCTAAAACATCCTTGATGATTCCAAACAAATGATGAGGCAAAGGCAGATGGTCACATATTTTCTTCAGAAGATTTATGCAATGGGTTTACTGTTGGAAGTAAGACTTTAACACTTAAGGGAGACTGCAGAGAATGCACAGGTCTCAGGAATGTAATAGCATCCCTCGTAGTGTGCTTCCTTTTCCTAAAACACCAGACTACAACAACCATGAGATCATTTCTCGCTGATAAATACTATAAGAGATGCTATTAAAAATGTACATTGTTTTTCATAAAATTATCAAATCTAACTTGACAATTGTTTGCATTTTCATCAGAAATCAGTGTACTGCCGCTGCAACGATTAACTAATGGCCCTGAGCTGTTCAAATTAAATGTCTGTCGTGTAAAATGGACTGAATTTTCCTGAAACTGCCCTTGATTACATTTCCTAGCCAAAACAACGGTAACTCAAAACATTTCTTAAAACACCAAGGATGCTTCTGCGGTATTAGTATTTCCCCAGCAGCCACACAGTGCTATCAAACTGCCTGAGGGGAGTAGGATTAAGGGGAAGCTGAAACCCAAGCCTTTTCTTGGGCAAAGTCACCAAACAACCGAGAAGCAAGCACATCTATTGGCTTCAGTGCATGTGTTTTCTGTTTCCCCCTCCCCCCCTTTTTTTTTAAAAAAGGGTGGATAAATTTTTATTATTATTCACAAGGGCAAAAAAAAAGAAGAAAAAGGTGGGGGATAATAAAATGTGAAAGACACCTGGAGAAGCATTAACTGGTGATGACAACAAAAACACGTGGTACTGGTTCTGTGAACTCGCAGGGTTATGGCATTTAAAACAATTTCACTGATAACAGCCCTCCCCCCCCCCGGTTTACACATCGGGGGGGTCCTTGTTTTTATTAAATCGTATTCGTTTTTTTTTTTTTTTCATTTATTTCGATGTATGGCTTATTTACACCTGTGTTTGCGCGGGATCGCTGGCCCTGGCTGGCTCTTTCCTCCGTCTACTGAGAGAAAGTACAAGTGGGTAAAACAAAATAAATATAAAAACACCAGCGAAGAAGGATGAGGATTGGAAAGGGTTAACTGTATCGTTATACACATTTACCGATTCATCTCCCCCCTCCTTTGTTATTAGCACCGTCCCCCCCCCGAATTAGCGACACACAACAGGTGAGCATACCAATCAAGGGGCACTTGTTATTAGCACCGCCCCCCCCCGAATTAGCGACACACAACAGGTGGGCATACCAATCAAGGGGCACGCGAACGGACAAATACACGGCACTTACCTGCTCTACTGCGGGCGAAGATCTGCTTCTGGAGCCTATTCTGCTCCTGCTGGAGTTCGTGAGAGAGGGTGTTGAACTTCTTCAGCAACTGCTGCAGCTCCGAGCTGCTACTAGTACTTATGTGGGGAACCGAGTATATCTCGTCGTCGCTTGCTACGCCGGCATACGTCTCGTAGTCGGACGCGAACCCCCTGGGGTCGACTCTCTGCGGGTGGGCGTACAGAACCTCCGAGTCGGAATTGTAACACTCCGGCGATCGGCTTCGGGGTATGCGGCCGTACTTGGCTTTAGTGTGCAGCATGTCGCGCAGCCTTTCCTGGGACCACCTGTCCTCGTGGAGCCCCCTGTGCGCGACGGCGTCCCTGCCGGAGATGTTGGCGTAGGGTGCCTCCATGTGAGCGTGCGGAGCCTTTCCGTCGCCGTCGGGGTACCTCTGCGGCGGGTGGCGGTAGGGAACGCTTTTCGAGGGCGACCAGGCCGCTCCCTGGGGATACTTCCGCGTGGCGCCGATCCCCCCACCACCCCCTTCGTCGCTGGACTGCCTGTCGGACTCGGTCTGGGCGGTTGCTATAGACGGCAACGAGGGGCTCAGAAACGTCGACGGGCTCTCGTACATCCCCTCGGCCCCGTGCATCCCGTAGTGACCGGAATACGGCAGCTCCTTTCCCGAGTCGGAGCTCCTGGGCAGGGAGTTGTCGCTGGAGTTTCCGCTGTCGTTGAGATCGTCCAGCAGCAGCTTGGCTTCGGCCTTGTGAGGAGAGATGAAGATGCTGGCGTAACGCGAGGTTGAGGTAGACGGTTTCTCCTGCTGCAGCTCCCTCTTCTGTATGCTGTCCGTCGTCTGGCTGAGGTACTGCTGGTCCATATGCTCGAAGGCGTCCGCGCATTTCTCGGTCATCTCCAGAGCCGTAGCAGACGACGAGCGGCCCTTCTTCAGCACAACCACAGGTGGCTCATCCCGCTCCGCCATGGCCAGGGACGGGCAGGAGGCGTTCTTGTTGCAGTTCTTGCGGGTCCTGATCGTCAGGACCAGCTTTTTGGGGATCGACATCAGGATCACCACGTCGTCCAGCGACATGTTCATCACCTTCACGTTGTTCACCGTGAGGATTTCATCGCCAACGTGCAGAAGCCCGTTGCTTTCAGCCACGGTCCCCATCTGAATCCGCGATATGAACACGCCATCTTGCCGATCCATCCCGTTCCCCTCGCGAATATAAAACCCCAGCGTCTGCCCCGGCCGCTTGATTATTTCTACAGTCTGTATAACCCAGTCATCCACGACCTCCATGTTCTTTATTCCCATTTCAAGGGCTCCATTCGCGCCGCCCGATTTCGCCCCGCTTGTTGCTCTCTCTCGCTTGACGGGATCCGGTTCTTTCTCCCTGGCAGCAGCAGCAGCAGCGGCAGCGGCAGCAGCGGCTGCGGCGGCGGCGCTCGGCAGGCGATGATGATGATGATGATGATGATGATGTGTTGTTGTTTGTCTGCTGTTTCTCCTCCCCGCCAGTCCTGGCCACCGCATCCGTCGGAGGGGCCGCCGTCGTCGTCGTCGACCGTTCGTCCTGAATCTTTTCCTCGGCGAGCTTCTTCTCTCGGGAGACTTTCAGCTTGCCTGTGCCCTGTGCCATCTGTTCCTCGTCCTCCTGGAGAAATGAGAAACGTATCGATAGTACCTTTAACGGTGCGATTTTAATTTATGGCGCGGTTTCGATCAATACCACCACCACCTTTCGCTGCGTGTCAGAGGTGATCCCCGCACACGGCTACTTTCCCGGTTTGTCGGACGGAGAGCTCTCCTCCACCTGACCGGTCCGGTCCGCCCGGAAAACCACCTCCTGGGCGGCGGGGGGGGGGGTGTTTTAAATTAGTATTACCGCCACTACTGTTATTATTAGTATTATTTAAACAGCTAAAACAACACGAGCCCCGTTGGGTTACACGACGACGGCGGCAGCGCGTGGCTTGGCGATTTAAATGCCTCCCGCCGTCATCACAGGTTTCGCTCGTGGGAGGAATCGTTCAGTTCATCTTCAATTAAAAGATCCTCATCGGCTCCCCGCTTATTAAATCAATGGGCCGCGGCCCGGAGAGCTGCCGTAACTCTCTGCGCACGGGGCCGCTGAGGAATCGCGAGACAAACCGAAGAAACTGACGCAAGGTGCGTTGTTGTGTGGGCGGGGGAATTCGATAAATGGATTAATTACCGCACACCTTGCACCGGTACGTACTTATTATATATAGGTCACAGGTGGGTGGCTGTCTTCACGACGTTCACCCGAAAAAAGAGGTTAACCCTAGCCCCACCCGCACTGATGGCGAATAAACAAGCAAACAGGGTTTTCGTCTAACCCCCACCCTGGCGCCGGACCCACGCACGCGACTGTTCGAGGACGCTTCCCGTCTGACCACATCCCCCCCCCCCCCAAACACCTCTCTACCTCATCGGCGCTCGAGCTTCCTTACAGCCACATCCCGGCCAGGTGCGCGGGGGGGGGGGGGGCGATGGCAGCTGACGGAAGGAAAGGGTGGTGGCCCGACAGTACCCACCGTCACACGCACGAAAGGGACCCTTCCTCTGGCTCGTGCGTAATTACGCGATCAAAATGGATTTTAAAAAAAGAAAAAAAGAAACTCAGGTGGAATAAACGTCTACCCAGTCGATAACAACAATAAGAAACCAGTGGTAAATAATTTCCTGGCTCTGCTATGACATCATCCGAAGCGCTAAACGGTTGCTTTTTAATAAAGTTTTTTTTTTTTTTTTTTTTCAAAATCAAAACCATTTTTAGGAGGAACTCCCTCAACAATCGGTATTTTGTTTGTTGTTGTTGTTGTTTTTTTTTAGTCCTAGAAATATTCTGCAGACTTCGCCATTGTTCGCGCTCAGAATGCACCTGACGAGATAAGGAAGCTCAGGTAAAGAAGAGATGTTAAGGGGTAGTAGTAGAAAGAACCCAAAGGGGGGAGGGCCTCACTATAATGGTCCCCTTCCTGAGAGGGGGGGGGCAGCTATTAAAACTAGGAGCTACGCTTCACGCAGCACCTAAGAAAATATGCTTTGTATATTGTAGGGGTCGGTCCCTTCGTGACTGACTTGACAAAAGACCCGTTTATAGTGATGGAGAAGTTAAACAACTCGCATCTCTCTCTCTCATTATACATTAATTTCATCTGTGACAGATATAAGGTAACTATTTCTGCAGAATAATTTGGTTAGGGTTTATCTTTTTTGCAAATAAGATTCTACCAAAATATAGCAACGGCACAGTATACAAAAAGCTAATTGAAAGCATATTTTATTTCTTTTTTGTAATAAAACTTTTATTTAAAGGGAAAAGAGGGGGGGCAAAACTTATGGGAAGAATAGTAACCAGCAGCAAGAGATAAGGGACCAGTAAAACAAGTTAACAATAAAACGTTTTTTTTTTTTTTCAATTACAAAAATTCCTATTATCTTTAAAATAATATAATTCATTCAGCAATACTAAATGGAGATTGGTTTCAACTTGCCCATCCTTTCTCATTCTACCAAGTGAAATAATGATGTTGTATAGAGATTTTTTGTTTTGGGAAAAATAATCTGCAACTTTATTGTTATATTAAGCAGTGGTGTGTGTGTGTGTATATGGTGTGTATGTGCGTGGTGTGTTTGTATGCATGTGTGTATATGGTGTGTATGTGTGTTTGTATGCTGTGTGTGTTTGTATGCATGTGTGTATATGGTGTGTATGTGCATGGTGTTGTATGCATGTGTGTATATGGTGTGTATGTGTGGTGTGGTGTTGTATGCATGTGTGTATATGGTGTGTATGTGCATGGTGTGTTTGTATGCATGTGTGTATATGGTGTGTATGTGCGTGGTGTGTTTGTATGCATGTGTGTATATGGTGTGTATGTGCGTGGTGTGTTTGTATGCATGTGTGTATATGGTGTGTATGTGCGTGGTGTGTTTGTATGCATGTGTGTATATGGTGTGTATGTGTGTGGTATGTTTGTATGTATGTGTGTATATGGCGTGTATGTGTGTGTATTTGTGTGCGTGCACACCATCATTGCAGGAATTAATTCTTTCCGTATATTTAAAAGAAAATGATTAGATATATATAATGTAAATCTAATTTACAGAACTAGAGAACAAAAGCGCAAATGTACATCCTATGATAGAGATTTGTTATCAGTAATTGGTAATTTTTTTTTCATATATAATAGTAGTTTGCCTGGCTTGTAACAAACAAAAAAAAAAATGAGATCTGCATTGATTACAAAGGATGTCAGAACAGAACACTGGAATTCTAAACATGCTAAATCGTACAATCATCTAAACTGGTTGTTTTTTTTTTAAAAGAGTCTTCTGTGAGACAGTGTGCAGCAAATAAATTCTGTTCCTGGGGAAACAGCCAGACTTGATTTTCAGTAAGGAAAAAATTTCATAATTCTCTATGTATATGTGGAAACAAAGACCTTTGCTAGGATCTGCTAAACAATTTACATCTAATATATAAATTAAAATATCAGGGGCACTGTGTGTGTGTGTGTGTGTGTGTGTGTGTGTGTGTGTGTGTGTGTGTGTGTATACTGTGTGCTTCTGTTGTTTTAATTTAGAAAAAATTTCATGTCAGCAAAATCTTTCCCATAGTTTTAGACTACACTTAAAATTAAACAAAAGAAAATGACACTGGGACTTCAAGAACAAATTACCTTAATTTTTAAAGAACATTTCCATGAGCAACCTTTTTTTAAAAAAGCCTAGTGTTTATAGTTGGGGTGTTGTCCAGATGAAAAGGCTCCAACTGGCCAGAGAGTTTTGACTGCAGACCACCCATTGTCTTATAACTGAAGCTCTCTAACTTAGCAGTTTTATCGGCAGTTAGAGGCTTGCTAGGCCAACAAAGAATGTACTCTAAAGTGTCACATTTTGGCTTCATCATCATTAGCACAATGGAAAACTTTTCCTTAAACTATTAAAGGGGCTTTTTGAATAAGTGAATTTAAAATCAAATTATCTTGATGCAACAAAAAGAGATGATCTAATTTCTAACAAACCAACACACAAAGTAAACTGCATCCAGTTGATATATATATATATGTGTTTTGTTGTATTTTTAGTTCTTTGAAATTAACTTAACAATCTTTTAACTAACTTCTCTGTATTCTTCAGGGGAACTAACCGTTATAAAAAGTATGTGAAGCTTTGTTACATCTCTCTAGATCTTGTGAAGAATGCTCAAGTGCAATGAGCCCCCCCCCCACACATGTGACTTCATCATAAAGATGGCTGCTTGTGACCTGCACAATCGATATTGTCTAATTCATTTAGCTACACAAAGATTGATTAGAATATCCAGAATAAGCTTTGATTTATTGAGATAAACAAGTGTAGATGACAGAAAGATCAACAGACAGATCAATCAGCTTGCAAACCAGGTTATCTGCTCATCTGACTGACTAATGCAATTTAATGCGGGGTCTCTAGTCAGGCGGGCGGTACATGTGTGGAATAATCATTGTTTTTTTTAGTGTTAGCTGTTCTATAAATGGAAAGCTTAGAAACCCAATGTAAAATGAAGTTCCCTTATTTAATAAGCCATGAGTGAAGTTGAAATTACTGCCATAAATAAGTAAAAATACATAAGAAATAAATTTTTAAGTCATCATGCCAAAAATTGGTTTCTACTTTCACCTTGTAAGTGAACTTTGGGGGTGTCTCCATTGCTGTGCATTTGAAACAAAGTTGTAAGAAAAACAGAAAAAGAAACTACACTGACAGGCCACAAAATTGAAGAAAGACCTCTTTGATCAGAACTCGTAATGTTCAGCTAATTATGGATTCCTTTTTAGTGCACACAGGACTGTGTTGCCCAGTGCATTATGTTGTGCATGTTTGTGCTTGATTCTGAATTTTAGGAGTATTAGGAAACTTTGAAAGATCCACTGATCAACCAAAACCGTAGGTGAATGATCTGGTTACATGGACAGTCAACATCAAGCCAAGGTGACACTTCAGAAAATTACTTCCTCTCCATCCTGATTGTTGCTGAATAGCCGAACACAATTCCCAGTTTTATATAGGTTTCAAAGAACACGTGATGGTAACTAAGTAAATTTAGATGCAGATGGAATTTATGCACACAAGCAGAGAGTCAACCTACATTATGATATCTGCTGCTGCAGGGCCAGTTCTGGTTTTGGGGGGGGAAAAAATCAACCACTTTGAACCAGTTTGCATACACAATCTACTGTGACCTTGACAAATTTGCCAGTGTTAAGCAGTGAGTCACCAAACAAAATAATCCATTTGACATTGCACCAAACAATGCAAATTTTTGTTCTAGCTTTTTACAAAACAATAAACATAACCAAATGAGGAAACAAAATATAAATGTCCTCCAGGATCTTGCCACATTTGTTTTTTATGGCAATAACACGTGCTTAAGATCAAAGAAGTTCGTTCAACTGTAACTTATACTGAAAGAGAAGCCAGTACAACTTTAACCATTTTGTACAGTTCAGGTTGAGTGTTACTTTGCAGATGCCAGTATTTCAAATCATTTTAATTTTCTTGCTGCTACTATCCCAGCAAATATCATCTCAATGCAGGTACATAGCTTGGTACCTTGAATCAAGAAAGACTACAGTAAGAAGTGTTGTTTTTAAGCAGAAACTGTTCCATTTTGATTGGCCCAGCAAGTTCTCTGTGACACTTTTGAGGTTTCAAGTTGACATTTCAGCCATATGCCATAACAGTAACCCATAGTTACCTGTTCTGACTAGAGCTGTTTTGTTGCTGTTTGAAGGAAGTGGCCATTTGTTTAATAGTGCTTCACTCGGCATCTTTGATGATAAAGCTGAAAATGTGATGCTGCCATCTCCTGGCAAAATATTTTAACTTAAAAGCTGAGTGCCATCTCATGGGACAGTCCAAGATAGGTCTCTCAAGTTTCAATTTCTTATCAATAACCTTGCATGTCTGAGTTTTAGTCTTTCACAGACAGAATGAGTTTTAGCATTGATACAAACACTACTTTGATCTTTAAGTGAATCATCAACTGCCAGCTGAAGATTGTGGGCTAAATAGCAGATACCTGTTATCTCACCTGAATCTGTTTCTTTGTTACCAACCTCCTCTTCTGCATCAACATCAAGTCCAGTATCCAAGTTTTCCTCATTTTCCAGTTCAACAACATCATCCATATATTGGGCACACCACTTTATCATATTTGCATCATCATCATCATCTGTTGTTATGTTTTATATTTGCTACACACCAATACCATGGTGTAAATACTTCAAAAAAGTGTATTCTCGACATGCTTGGATGTATGTATTTTTTTCAAATTCTTTCATAACTATGGTAAACTGTATCCTAATACTATCAGCATTAATACAAACATTACAACCTTCAAGAACTGGATCAATTATGTTTCTAAACTCAGTCTTCCATTAAGCTAGATCTTCCAAACCATGAGCCAGCCATGTTTTTGATTGATTCAGTTTGGCTCTGCATAGGTTATTTTTTTTCTTTCTCTCTCTCTTCCTGGTTCAGTTACAGTTTAAAGAAGAAAAAAAGTTGTTTAAACTGGTCCACATTGGTTCAAATCACTGAACAGGTGGTGATCTTGCAGAAATCCAATATGAGGCTATTCATTTCTCAATAGGAATCGTTTTTACCCTGGGCAGTGGGCATGCTTGCTGATAGATTGGCACAGATGTCTCATTTTAGCTGCAGGGATGACTTAATTGCTGCTGCAACATCTGTGTCAATTCGGTAACATTTGAATACACTTGTACTATCAGTTCTAGTTCTCCATGGAATAGTTGCAATGAGGTTATGCAGCATTTTTCCAAACCTAGGAACTGCTTTTATGTGCAGGTATTGGTTAAGACGTTAATTAATAAAAGAGCTGTCGTGGACTTGCGTGCAAAAACCACCGTCTCCTCATACCTTAACTGTCTGACAAAGGATGTAAACACCCATGAAACTTTAAAAATTAAACTTTTTATTTTAATCAACTTCTCAATTTAAATAACTAGATAGGTTCTTGGATATTGTTTTTTTACCTTATAATAACAAAATTAAAAATATTTAATTATATGCTATGCATCCTTAAGATCAACATCTAAGTGAAAAGAAAAGGAAATATTGTTTCTCTTTTATTGTTTGAGTAGTATAAAGCAATATTTTGTCATTTTAAATGCTTTTCTCTCTCTCTCTTAGTTTTGCAAAGTTCAGAGATTGTTGTATTCAAAAACAAATTTTTGGTGACTGTTGGGATTTTAAAAATAATTAATGATATGGTAATAGTTTGTCATAGTGGGAACTAATTTAGGTTAGGAAATATTTCTTTACTAAAAATAAAGCTTACTTCCAAGTGGTTCTATTAACTCGTTACTTTGTGTACATTTTAAAGTATGCTTATGTAGTTAATTCTGAAATCTTAAGACTAATGACTTCTTTTCTTTGATGTTCTGTCCATTGTAAAAAGGCACAAAGTCTGCATTTGACATGATGGTGATTTTAAACCAAACAAAACATTAAACAAATTATCAGGAAGTTCAGAATTTTGTTTTAATACAAAACAATGAGACCAAGTAATTATCACCTTAGTTTCTGGTTAATTTCATATTCCAGGCATTACTCAAATTTTCTAAATTTTTATACAGCTTTTCTCATTTTTTATATAACAACTCCAAAGAAAGATCTGAATTTCAAATAATGTGTGAATCAAGATAAGAATGGAAAGCTATTGTTGATTCGTTAAAGTAGAAAGTAGAGGGTTAATTTGGGTATTTCTCACCACTAATTAGTTAGTAACATATGAATCAAGTTCAAGAAAAGGATGATAGCATCAAATCCTGTTTGATACTAGGTTTAATGCAGTAATTTGACCAGAAACCCATACAAGTTTGCTTTTCATTAAGCTCTAGGTAGATTTGTATACATTGAAATAGACTTAAAATTCAATTTAATCATGATTTTCTTTGCAGGCTTGACACCAATTTCATAGAACTTATTTTTGTAAAAGATTGGAAATTGCTCCGAAAGTTCTGATTTGATCCAGCCAAGAGTACTACATTAGGATCTATTCAACAAACCAATATGCAAGAGCTTAATGATGCAGCCATATGACAGCAGACAAATGTATGTTTTTTTTTCCCTTGGTCCACAAAAACTATAAGGACCAGACTGGAGAATTGTTGTGCTAGGATAAGGGTCAGTCTGTATGGGGAACTGAGTAATTGAAGTCAGTCTAATCAGCTACCCTGTGCTGCTTAAAGTAAGATTGTTATGTTTGATGAGTTCTGACCAAACAGATTTTCTTATGACACGACAAACAGAAAATTAACGCTCATGTGGCTGTCACCAGTTATTTTATTCTGTTTTTATTATATTTGCCTGGCTGATTTTAAATCAGTGTTATTAAATGACCCATAGGGAAGATGGTGCTATTTCAGACCCATGACAATTATTCCAAACTACACACAGCTGGTAAACTAGAGGGCGCCAAACTCCTGCAAAGAAATATTTTTTGATAATTCAATCTTAAATGAAGTTGCCAAAGGAATTCATCATAAAGAGGAGAGGTATAAATCACATGCAACTTTTTGGAAGACTTGAAACTTAATTGAATACTAATATGAAATATATCAACGTATAATATTCCCTTATCATTGCTGCATTTAAATTAAACAATTTTTATAAATATTTTTTTTTAAAATTATTTTAATTAAGTTGCATTATATTTATGATAACTTACAATCTACATATACAGTCAACCCCTGCGTAATCGCGGCCCCGGTTATTTGCGGAATTTTCCTTAGAACCTAACTAATAATTGTTCGTGGAAACCTCCGCATATTCGCGGAATCGCAAATACCTTCCACGATTTTTTATGGCTTTTTTCATGGCAATATATATTTTTCACGCTTTTTAACGCTAAATTATTAATAACAATATAATTTACTAATTTTGTAATATAAATACTAACATAAATTCAGCAAAATATCAGTATAAAATAAACGCTATTGGCTGGAGGTTTGAAAGTAGCCAATCCGAGAGCGTTATTCATTTCTCCTTGCTGCTGATTGGCTGCTTCCCAAGAGGAGCTGTCTCATCATCATCTTCAATCAATATCATTCATTATTGGTGAATACCCGAACATTTTACTGTATTTTTTATTAAATTATTATTATATATTTACTTATATATTTTTTTATTATATGTTAGTTATATTTTGACGTTTATAGGCATTTTTATGGATCACGTCCAATATTCACGGTTTTTCACTCTTTGCGGGTGCTCTAGGAACATAACCCCGGTGAATACCGGGGGACAACTGTAATGATAATAAAAATATTTTATAAAAATTCTGGAACCCTGATATTCCAAACACTCTTCAAAATATTTAATTTTATATTTTAAATGGATTACATAATATACATGTTACTGTGAAATTCAACAGTAAATGTCACTTTTAATAAGACTGCTATGTAACACGTATATTCAATACTGACATATCTTATTTCGTACTTTTGAAGCTTGGAAGTTTTAAGTCCTGCGACTGCAGAAATCATAATTCAGCAACTACAAAAAAAAAGTATTTTCCTCCTTCCATTTAAAATAAATTCTCTCATCTCTACATGCTGCTTTGTCCAGGGAGCACTCATTGATGATTAATTCACTCATTACACCTCTTTCTATCTTGATACAGACAAAGGTTTTTCTTGTCCATGGTCACTGATAACTAAGGGCCTCTTTTGACCAGGTGTACTTCCTGTTGGGTGGCTTTGTCCAACAGGGTCTCTTTAAAGACCATGATTTTAACTACCTGTGTCATCCTCTCTCCCCCACCTGCCAGGAGTGGTTACTAATTGACAAATGAAATAATCAACCTTTTAAAAATACGAAAATGCAAAAAAAAAAAAAAAAAAAAAAAAAAACCTTGGCATTTTTATCCAACAGATTACATCTTTCTGTTTCATATGCCTCAGACAAAGTAACTGACTAGCTGGTTAGCCATTACGAAATAGAAACTGTAAACCAATATGTATTTTGTTCTCCAAACAATCCAGTGTCTCTCTTCCTTCCTGTGGAAGTCCATATCTGCACCTGCTCGTGGAATCAGTCCAGGCACACACACACTGGTTTAGGTATGAAACAGATTTCTTTTTAGGGAAACCCCCCCCCCCCCACAGAATAAACCGACCCAAACTAAAACAGAAAAGCAAAATTCAAAAAAAAAAAAAAAAAAATGGGGGGGGGGCTGATGTTACTTCAGCTCCCTGTTCTCACTTAGTTTGCTGGTCATCGCCCACCTACACCAATATCACATCTAACATAGATTAATCAGAGCGCTGCTAAGTTTCATTATAGAGATTTCTCGTGTATTTTCACGATAAATGTTGTGATTTTTAAAAATTTTTGGGTTGTTTAACAAAAAAAAGGAGCAGCAAAAAAAACCTCAAATGGCTAAAATGAATTGCAAAGTTACCTTGGTTAGTTAATGGGTGTAATTGGAAGCTATTCAGGAATTAAGGGAAGTTTCATGCACAAACAGTACATACTCATCTGCTAAATTCCATCGGCATTTCAGGTTTGCATACTTATTTAATTTTGTTGGAAAGGCTTATCTGTGATACTACATTTGTTATGGTGAATATTATTTTAATTATATCCCAATCCTGCATTAAAAAAGTATATATATATATATTTTTTTTTAATATGCTGAGGGATGTTGGAAGATCAGTTCCCTTGGTCCTTTTGGTTTCTTAACAGTGGGGACAGTGCAGGCTTCAGAACACTGCTGACAGAACCCTGAGCATTCATCCTGCCATTTTTGCTAATATTGTTAGTTCAGTGGTCTACATCACTGAATGCTGCACAATATTTACTTTGTAGAAAAGCATTATCTGTTATAGTGCTATACATGAATTTTTTGGAAATTATTTTAACAGAAGAATAAGCAATATGATAGAGGTGACATCTTTGAAACATAATTACTTAAGGGCAATGAATATTAACAAAGGTAATTTACACCAAAGATGATATTAACTTGGTTTGCCCAGCCATTATAGTTTAAAAGCAGCCAATATTCTTAAAGTATTATATAATTACTTCATAAAATGAGCAATAGCAGATATGAATATTAGTTATTAAGTAACATGTTTTCTAGGCATTCTGCCTTGTGCTTCCATTATTCAGTTACTTGTGATAATCAACAACTTAAATTGATTGAATTTGTTGTTTTTTTACATAGCTTTTATTGCAGGAAATCAAATATGGAATGGTCCCTAGGGCACAGCAGAACCTAACCAACAAGCCAATCGTAATTACATCAACGAGCTTAAACACAGCTAACAGTAAAACAAATAACTAGTAATACATTGTTGGCCAGAGATGTTTGAGTGTTTTCAAGTTGCAGTCTTAGGATAATAGTTAACAATAATTTTTTTTGTTGTTGTTGTTGAAAACTTGAAACTTTTACCTTATAAATTTTATCCGTAATCTTGAGACTTGCTCAATTTAAAATTCCCTTATCTCCCTTTTCAGTTGGCATTGAAAGCTAGTATGTAGTCACTGTAATGTAGCTTGCATAAATATCTAACTTGGCAACTTACTGTAGTAAAATTTCCTGTCCAAGTATTTGTGTTTGCTGCAAACTGGATTTTGTAAATTCAATACTTATCTATTTTTGTACAGTCAGTGCTTTTGTATGCAGACATCAAAATTCTGATATTATTATCCATGCAGATGAACTTAGGAGAAAAGGTTTTGGTCAGCCATGTGAATGAAATGAAATTAAAATCGTTAAAATTATTTTGTTGAATATGGAAAAAATACCTTAATTTTGGATATCAGTAAGCTTTGGTTTATTTTACCAGCACTCTGTTTACATAATCAGTCAGTTTGCAAGCCATACACTTCTTATATTAAAATACGATGTAATGCATTTCCTTTAGGAATAACTAGAGAAAGCCATTAGCTTTATTCTTTAAGTTTCTATAATAATTTAGTACCCTTCAAAAGTTTACAGAATGAACTGATTATTGGCGTGTTTGCTATAAATGAAAAATAAATAGAACTAAGGGTTGGTTTGTTTTGACTTCTAGACAAAAAAAAAAAGAAAGGAAAGAGTACATAGAACATAGTCAGAGAGTAGGCTGCACTCATTTTTCATTCAGCAGTGGTTTTCTGCTCAGTTAGCTATCCTCTCTAATTGACATTCTGTGTTCTTGTAGATATTACTCAGCATTTCATTATCAACAAACTGGATGCAGAGGTTGGAAAACAGGGGTGGGTAGGAAATGAAGGCAGTATATTAAAGTCGACTTAAACTCTTTTTCTACATATAGCTGTATAATTACCAGGAAGACTTGCCATTGGGTGAAGTGAAAAACAGTTTATCTTGAAGATTAAATTCTTTTTTTTTTTTTTCCTTTTCACAATTATACTAATTAATTTATAAGTGTGTAATTTGTGTATTCATGCATGATGTTCCCTCTGATTTGAACTCGTGACTTTGGGGACTGGTCGAAAAGAGGTTATAGGTGCTGCTTCATCAGTTACTAGGTTGCAGGTGCTGTAGTCATGAGTTCAAACCACAATGAATCTATGATTATACAAAATCCCCAGTATAGAAATTTATTTCCATAATTTATCACTTTTTTTCGAAGGCTATTTAAATCAAAGTGAATTAGCGTCCTCTGAAATACCAGAAACAGGATAGACTGTTTTATAGATTGGTACTGTTCGCATGGACCAGTAATTAGGAAAATATTTTACCCACACATGTGGCTAATAAGAATGTGCAGGAAGTACTTTGTTACAAATGACTGAATTTACTGCGTCAGAACTACTGCAGATGTTCAAATGAAACCTGGCTGGACATCATTAGGGTGATGCTGTCTCAGCTAGGTTTCACTTGAATGTCCCTAGTATATATTTGTAACTGTTCCTTATTTATAATATCAGTCGTTTTAAGTTAATAATAAAAACAATGTCTTTCAGCAAGAGGATTAGGCTTGAATCTGGCAATCTTGAGTTTTCATTTGAGTTTCACTGTGGGAATCTATTTCTAAATTACCAGCAGATAGAAACCAGATTCAGATTGCATCCACAGCCATTCTAAAGTCATTTTCAGCTGTCATTAATTTTGGTTAAGTTTATCTGTTTAGGGACCAGGTTCTCTCATAAAAAGATTACTTGTTAATTTTGCACAACATTGGTCAAATAAGAACACCTGCGCAGGCAAAGCTAAATGATGCAACCACAAGAGGTTTGGATCACGGCTATCTGGGAGAAAGAGTTTGCATCTATTAAATCATATTGCTTTAAATTATAATCAAATTTGTTTTGGATGGTATCACATTCTTGTTTATATTTCAAACCACAAATTCAAGAATCTTTACTTATTAAATGTCTTAAAAGCCCTTTTGACAGTAAATAGAATTTTTTCACTTCTGCTCCTCTTTATCTAGGTTTGCACACACATTTTCTATTTTTTTCACAAATTCCTATTTAAACAATATGATGTTTCCATTGTTGCAATGTTTTATTTTTTTGATTTCAGTTGGATTTTCTGGTCGAGAATGAGCTAAGTCAAAATTTGGACTATCCTCCTTTTTTTTTTGTATTATATTTGACAGTATTCATCGCCATTGTTTTCTTTTCATATTTTTCTAGTTTTTCTGACAAACTATTTCACGTAAACAAGTGATCCTTTTCATAGACAAGCAGCTTTTCAATGGTTATGATTTTAATCTATTTCTAAAACACAGAGGTAAAAACAGTTGAAGCCCAACCTTGTCAGCTTTGCAAAGCCACAGTGTCCAGTCTTACATATGCACCATTATTTTGTTATTGGTTTTTGCAGACTAGAGATAGCCAGCCTTTAATATTAAACCTGCTTTGCTGTTGTCCATCTTTTGCAGCAGCTCTGGTTTTCTTGATCACTGACTAATCCTACCTTCATTAAACTATCATCTGTTAGCAGAAGACTTTTAAATGTCTTGCTGATGTAGGGCGTGCACACTGTTTAACATGTTTTGAATTTGGACATGTTTGCCTTCTGGATGAGAATATTATTCATATTTATAAACCAATGATTTAAAAAAATAAATTTTCAGTACAAATAAAATGAGGCAACCTCACAGAATTAGATTGTAGTCTCATTTAATTTTTATTTATTTATTTTTCAAATTTAACATATGGCTAGGAATTTCATCTCTTAATGTCAGCAATTTATGCTACTGATTTTTCCAGAGCTACTGAGGTAGTGACTAGCTTCATCTCTATTTGTCTGACTGTGTTAAAATACATTTGTGCTTATTAGAAAAACATGGAAGAAAACAGATGATCTTTTAACCCATGAGGATGGGAAGATAGCTGCCACATCTCTGGGGGGATTTCTTGATGGGAGGGAGGCAGCAAGATATTGTCTTTCTGTAATAGTCCAGGACAGACAGACAGACAGAGAGAGAGAGAGAGAAAGACCCACCGATGGGATGGATCGATAGATGGTAATCATTGAGTCTAGTTTAATCTGTAGGATTATGGACTTGCTACATGAATAAGAGTCAAACGTCTGCTGTAAATCACATTGATTTTAGCTTGTGAAATTACAGAATACATTGAGAACATTTTGAATTACTCTGCTATGTAAGTGAAAGACCGAGAAGTCTTGACCATGATTAGAGAATTTTTAATGCAATTATGGACAGCATCACACAATACTTTACTGTTCAGTAAGAAAACAAAACTAACAACTAGCAATCATACAGTAAGAATGAATCTCTAGGAGGCACAACTGTCCTGCAGTTTTGGTACGACTCATAATTAGTGGCTAAAAAGGTTTTTACTGCATATTCTGATGTATAATTCATGATAACACAGTAAGTGCATAGAAGCTTGCATGGGACTGCATTAGGTTAAGTAGAGTCCAAAAGTAAATTTTAAATAGATTACTACTGCTAAAATTTAAACCTCGGTCTGCTGGAGGGCTTATTTCCTATGTTTATGGCCATTGTTTCTGTCGTGGAATAATTCCAAGTATGATGCATAGTTTTAATATAGAAAAATCTTTTCCATAATTAAATTGGCTGTGCATGCAGTCTGAATCTAGTTTTTTAATCAGCTGGTGTTAAGATGTCTTTCCAATGCAATGTTACGAAAACTCGGGACCAAGTTTGGGGCCATTGCTGATTGCTTCTAAACATTTAGCAAAATGCTCAGAGAAAAAGAAATACAAAAAGTTTATCAGAAATAAATCCCTCTAAAAAAAAAAAAAGAGATTTAACTAAAAATGTACAATGACAATCTCTGATCTGCTTTTGAGAATTGGCAAACATTTCACTAATTTATACTTAAAAGGCAGTTGTCAGTTTTTCTATTGCTGCATTGATGGGAAAGTTTCAGAAATTATTAGCAAACAGAAATCAGATTCAAATATAATACAAAGCCATCTTAATTCAAGACTTAAATAATTTTGATTTAGATAATTCTCTAAAATTATTAAACAATTAATAAGTGTGCATAAATTATTCTTGACCTGTTGATGATGGCTTTTCTTGAATGCTAAATTTTGATTTTTTTTTTTTAATGCTACAGTTCATGACAGTTCATTAAATAATAAATTGTTTTACTTGTATCTTTAATTATTAAAAAACTTTATATCTAAATTCTCAAAAAACTTTAATGTCTTGATGAGATATCTCTAAGGTTATGAACTACAATAGAAAACTACATAACTTTAAATGTCCAGAATGCTTATTGTACACCTCAGCTACTTTAACATAATACTGTAGTTTGGCAGGGACTAAAAATATAAGTATTCTTTGTTTGTCTGTCTATGTATGATCTTCAAGACCGAAACAAAGATTTCTTTGCATCTTGACAATGCTTTATTTCATTTATTTTTTCCAAAGTTAAATCAATACTGCATAATAATATAGTTGTGCTAAAATGAAAATCCTGTATTTACGGCCATTCAAATATTTGCCATCCATTCTACAAAAGTCTAGACTTGCATCACTGATGAAAAACTATAGACAGAATCTAGAAAGTGCTGCACTGGCACAGGTCTGTGTGTAACAGATGAGTGCCCAATTTCCATGAAACTGTAATGTCAGCCGTTTGCAGTGTAAACCAAATAAGTAATTGTAGTCTCTCAAAACTGTTCATTCCGCCTGTCATATCATTTGCAGAAGGGGGCACTGCCAGCAGGGCAGAGCTGTGGTTCAATACTATCTTGTAGCTAGGCACTTGAGATTCTTGGCACTGTATCCAAGCATCCTGTATTGAAACACTCCAGATAATTTGGTGAGGTGAACTTATTAATTGTGGGATGTGGGGGGTGCAGGTATCAGTTTCTTTTTTATTCCCAATGGTGGCCATCGTGAAACTAAAATACTAAAAGAATACAGCCCCTTTACTAAGGAGTGTATTGGTTGGAAGTATTTATCTACATGCTTTTTTGGGGGGATGGCTTTTAGCATTTTAATGTATGTTGAATACAATATTTCTTCACAACCCTGAACATTGGTGTTGCTGGTGTAACTCTTGTGCTTTCACTCATTCCATTCTCAAGTCAGGTCACAAGGTTATCTGTCAGATGTACAAACATGTGCTTGCAACTGTATCATCTGACTTTAGCTCACATATCAGTCCTTTGCTATCTCACATTATAATCCTAATCAAGAATGGCAAAACATCTTTAAAAGTGTCTAGGTTTTTCACCTGAAAACTGTCAGGTTTGTTTTTCCTCCTTTTCCTTCGCTCCTGTGTTTGATGCCGCTTTTCATACACTTCAATTTCTGCTCACCTGAATTGTTAAAACTTATTCTATTCAGGTTCCTGTGAATTTGGTATAGTTCCTATATTCTAAGTAAGACTTCTAAACCCTACAAAGTAGTAAGATTAAGATAAAATTACAATAACAAACTGCCTGACCTGCTCATTTAGTTACAAACCTCAAGTGCAATTTTAACCACCTAAGACAAAGACAACAACAAAAAAAAAAAAAAGAGATAGATATGATTGAAAAACATTGCAAGTATCAAGGCAGGAGGATACTGGGGCCTTTGATTCTGGAAGCTGACTGATTGACAGAAATAAATTGAGACCAATAACGTGGTTTAAAATTTGACTTTCCAACTTTTGGGGGTGAATCATTTTATAAAAACAAAGAAAAACAAACATAAGTTTGGCTGATCCTCCTACCTGTTCCTGTGGATATAAGGATGGCTGTTGAACAGTTCTCACTAAAACTACTTTTCACCTACCTAGCAGAAATCAGAAAGAAGATCTTGTGGACACAATTTTTAGAAAATGTAACCATCAGAGTTTCTCTCTCCAGATATGTTAAATGCCAAAGGACAATAATTTTAAGATGGCTAAAAATTAGTTGGAGTATTTGAAGTAATACTTTTATAATTTGAAGTTAATACATGGAAAAGGTCACCAGAAAACCTTGTTACCAGTAATATAGCAAATTGGTTTGAAAAGAATGCAATAAACATCACAACTGAAGACTTTCGATTAGCAATAACGATGTACAGCAATAGTTAACCATTTATGTCCCCTTTCCTATAATTTCTTGTAGAAATGTTTTGACTTTAAAAACTCTCTTGTAGTCAGATCTCTGGACTTATTTAGTAAAATTACTTCAGTAAAACTGTGGATACTGACATTTTTAATTTGATTGATGTTTTGCTTGTCTGTTTGGATCACTTTGTACTCAGAGTGAAGTGATCAAATTAAGTTGCAGGCACAGAGACATTAAATAACCAAATTATTTGTTCGTGCAACTGCATAAAACATCAAAACATATTAGGAGATTGCTTTATTTAAAAGCATCCTCATTGTTTTTGCTTGCTTTCCAGCTGAATGCAAGAGTTAAGCAAAATGTTTAGATCTTGGAAAGCCAGAGTACTGAAGGTTTTAAAATCAGTTTTATATCTACCAGTTTAAGTTATTCATTGCTTTTTTTAAAATTTAAAGCTGCTTTGTATGTAAATGAAAAATCTGAAAATCAAAACAAGCATTTCCACAATGCAATAGAAACAAGTCTTTAGTTGTATGTAGTAAAATTGGTTTTGAGTCCAATGTTTTTGCTCTCTCTCTCTCTATATATATATAATATATATTTTTAATAGTAAAAAGGCTTATACTCTTTAGGTAAATTTGTATAATCCACTAGTTTGGTTAGATGTGGAAAACAGAATTTAATGCTAACAAAATTATCATTATTATATGGGTGACACTAAACTGAAAAATGTAGCTTCAAAAAAGGATCTAGGACTAATAACCAAACTCCTAGATGTAAAAAGCAGTGTATTTCAGTTGTTTACAAAAAAAATTAGAATATTTGGAGAAATTAAATGGAGCATCAAATATAAAAGTAAAGAATTTTCAATATAAGAAAGGGCATTGGTTAATCAGAGAGTTCAGCAGATATTTTACTGGAATGTTTCTGGGCATTAAGCATTTGGAATATTTTTGAATGATTAGAAGATCAACATTTGAATTTTAGATGTTTAAGAAGAGTTAAAATAGGGTTTTTCAAAATAATTATGGAGCTTTGAGTGTGTGGATTGGGTTGCAACTTTTTTTCATCTGTCTATAGTTACTAGGTGGTCATAATTACTAATCAGCTAAGATTCTAGCATGATTTATAGAGAAAAAAATCTATATATTTAGTGATAGAATTTTTAATGAGTAGAATAAATAACCAGCAAGCATGGTTAATAGTGGTAGTATTGATTGATTAAAGAATTATGCTAAATGCCATTTCTCCTTCCTGGTGCCCTTTGTATAAGTGATGATGGCTTCCTGCCCTTTTGTAGCTACCAAAAGAATCCAAACTTTTCTACAATTGTAAATAATTCATATTAGCGATTATATTCTTTTCTCAGGCATCATTTGTATACCTGGATGTTTTTGTTGTTTTACCACTGATCTTTGTACTACTTACTGCACACAATATTTACTGAGTAGATGTGGCATGCATTTCTTCATTGCATTTTATGTAGGTAGTGGTTTCAAGAATCCAGAAACATCAAAATAAAATTTAAAGTAGTAAAATATATTGTAAGAAACAGCAAATACCTTTAATTTAGTTGTATGTGCAAATGTGATGACAATAACAGAGCTTATCTGGGCCACTAGGAGTAATTTTGAAAGTGAGAGTTGGGGATCTAACCTGTACTCCCATCTCCAAAATGACTACATGTGCTGCCCCCTGTTGAGTAAATATTGTTCAAGTAAAAAAAACTGCATAATAGAATCAAGTGTTCTCAATAGAGCTCAGTAGTAAACACCATATGAAATAGTAAAGCAAACACCCAAAATTACAATTTAAAAAACTGCCCAACAAACAGCTTATTTACTTATTTACAATCCTTGAATGAAATTTGAAATCCTTGGATGGAGAAAACAACCAGAAATACAGGTAATTCGCAGTCACTTCACTGAAAAACACTGCAGGTATCAGCCCAGGAGTCCAGGTTCTTTGATTCTGTGCGCTGATTGATTGCCAGTGATAAACCGAGACTGGTAAAGTCGTTTCAAATTTTTATTTTCAACTGGATGGGGAAGAGGGTGGCATTTATTACAAAAGAAGAATGGGGGTGAAAGTGGATGGATGGAATCCCTCCCAATCTGATTCTATGCACAGGTTGTTTTCTTTTTTTGAAATAATTAAATTATGTTGAGATTTTCCTGAAAATTTTGGTTTTAAAAGAGCAACTTGTTAAAAGAGGGGGGGAAAATTTCTGGCAGCTGAACGGAACAACCAAACATATTGCTAAATGACCAGTGGAGAGGATTAGGGTTAGATTCTTAACAAACACTCCTCGGAGACGGAATTCTTCTTTATGATGGGATAACAATAAGCGATCATTTGAGAAAAAGCAAAAAAAAAAGGGAGCAGAACTTTGAAAAAACTGTACTGACAGTTTATTTTGCTTGTTTTTTTTTTTCAATTGGTTAGTCTATCATACACATAAATATTGGACTTGACAAGTTTCCTATTTTTATTGTGTGGGCCCATCTTTCGTCGTGTTTTTTTTAATAACATTCATTAATAACATGAAGCACTCTCCTCTTCAATATATTCAAACGTTTGAAGAAAAAAATCACAAAATATGTGTGGTTAAAAGCTGAGCATCTAATTCAGCAAAGGTGGAACAGGCATTTGCTCCAACGGCAGTTAACCCAGTACATGCTGAAAGTTTAACTTTATGCTGCGTCAGTTTATTACATCCATTATCAGAATGTGTTCCAAATACTAAAAGTTGGATATCATTTCAGAAATCTTTTAAAGTTTTTTTTAAACTTTGCTATTGACTGACCATAATGCCCACTCCACTTAACCCTACCTCCTTAGTTTGCCATATGTTTTAGGGTTCTGAAGTTGATGTGTGCTACCACCAAAAATTGGATTTTATGAGAATTAGAATCCATTAAGCAGTGATGATTACCAGCTGTGCATGCTTTCTTCCAAATCAGTGAATTTCAAATAAAGAACTGCTCTGGCCTGGCAAAGGGTTGGATTGTTTTCATGTGTAGCAGGGTAAATGGTTGCTGCCAGAGAGCATGCATATCCTTCCTAGTTGGCTGCTAGACTTGATAATTAAAGGTGATGAGGTTACGATAATGTAAATCCTAACTTTGAGACCACTGCTGTTCACAATAGACTGGATCTGTATTTCATTACAGCCAAAGTTAATAATTTTTAAAAAATTATTCAACAAAGATTAATTTTCTAATTATCTGCAGCAAAATAACTTATAGATGTTTCCTTTCTGGGTAGTTTGCTCATCAGAAATACTAACTATATACTGGTAGGCAAGACAGATGTATTGTGGAATCTTCATGAAATCCTAGAAGAGGATACTGTATAAAGGTGGGGGGAGGGTTCATTGAACAAACTGGGTACTATTTATTGTTGCAGTTGTTAACAAAGGAATAACCAAATTATCTACATAAACTCCTGGTGCCAGATTAGGCAATGTGGGAACAAAATGAAACTGTTCACTTTCACTAAACCCTTTGGATATACATTTTAATTTACCAAGCACCAAATCTTGCATTTCTTAAAGACTTCAATTAATTAAAGCATTGATTTCTCAACAAGCTAAAATAGGCAATTGTACAATTTTTGTTGTAAGTGTTGACTCTCTTTTCGAGGTCAATGCAAGAGTCATGAATTCAGTCTTTAAAAAAAAGTCTTACAAAGACTTGATGCTTCTACCAAAAAGAATTTTTTTTTAATGGTGGGTGTGTTTTTTCGTTCCTAAAGGAATTTTCATCTACTTCATAGTTTTGTATTAGTTCAAATGGTTTGAAAAAGTCTTGACAATGATCTGTGAAGCTCATTCAACTGAATAGACTTTATTGTTTGTATTATATTTGAATTGCAAGCTCAGCATTTTGAGTAGCTTTAAGTCTACGGTACCATATTCCACTCATTATTCCAGGAATGTACCCTGGCCACTCATAATAATTTTGCATTTTCTAATTTCATTCAAAAGGTATTTTTTCATATGAATCAAGGTCCAGCCATTAGTGTAACAGATAATTTACCTGATAAAGGTGTGCAGATAATTTTTTATGATGACATTGCATTAAAACAGTTTTTTTTTATCTTTTAAAATGATGTGCATAAAAACAACATTGTCATTGACTTCTGGTTCTTCAGGTATGCTGGAATCAGAGATAATGGCAGTGTGATATTCATTACTTGTTTTAATAATTACAATGGAAATAAAGTGGATTCATATACAGCCTATAGACAGGTCTATTTAGAAAACTTTCACAAAAGGAAAATGGATTCCTCAATAGTAGCAAATGAAACGATAGGAAAATGTATTCATCGATAACATATTTCTGACAGGAAAACCATTGCTCGATCCTGCTTTTGTCACCAGAATTGTCCAGGAAATAATATATAGTGATGACAATCTGGCTCAAAAGAGCTGTAATGATGTAAAAAAATGATTGTTTGGAAGTACTTTATCTGGCTTTATATCATCTTAAAAAATCAGTATAAATGCATATTTATTCCTCATAAGAATAAGTTAGTGGTTGGGTATAAGTAAAATTTAAAAAAAAAAAAATACTACCTTGACATGAGGACAGAAAGTTGTTCTTTCAAGAAAAGGAAAATTGGTGTTGCAACAGCCATCCATCTACACTCAAGATGGTTATTTTAGTTTTTCCATATTTCCTTATGATTAGTAAAAAATATTAGCTAATAAATCTGAGTTTTGCTGATCTTTCCCTGTTGCTATTAGCAGGTTAGTCCTGAAAATGACTAATCTGAATTGTGCAAATGCTAGTGCATATCTTATTTGCAGCAGATTGGGTTGATTAGTAATATCAATTTTTTTTTTAATTAGTTCTAATACACCAGTGAAAGTTAGACTGAAACCCATGACCTGTTAGTGGCTGAGTTGTCTCATCGATTTCTGACAAACTATTAACCTGCTTCTAATAAAATTAATCCATCCTTTTAGATGCTGTTTTAAACACATTATTTTTTTATAACTTTTAATAATTTCTGCTTTATGGTGGTGGCAATTCTGTACTTGATCGTGTAGGCAAAGTGGAAAATGCAGTAAACATTTGGCTAGAAAGAGCATACATCTGTACTTTAACTTTTAATATTCTATATTTTTATCTGTTACTTTATGCAAAAATCTTTTATTTTCATATATAATGCAGCAGTTTTTTCCACTAAGACACAGTGATAGTCAGTCGGTCTGTCATGTACCACACAGGTTCAATTTCTCAACACAATTTTTGGATGGTTTTAAAGTTAGAAAAAAATTAACTGTAATTATAGCACTTCAGGGCAGCCAGCCAAAGCTGAAGACAACACCACCACAAATATGCATACACAATGCCTGGCAGAATCAGCCACACAAAATATAGACACACATTTCCTTTTTAATCTATACTTCTATGCCATATATCTAAGGCCTTTACTCTTATGGTCTGGAGAAAAATGTCAGTTCATTGATCTACCACTGAAATAAAAAAATCTTTCAATCTATTTCTTTAACACTTCTCCTTGAGAGTGCCTTCATGTCACATCATTAAAGTCAAGAACAAGTTTGCCAGGAGTCCAGCTGAACTGGAGAAAATGATACTTTTCCACTTCCTTTTCACTTGCATCTGAATAAACTGGTTATGGTCTCCTTTGTTAACAAGTTGAACATAGTTTATGGAAATTGTAAACACTTACTAAAGGAAAATTTTGAATATTTTCTGAAAACTAATTAAAGATGTAATGAGGGCTGACAGGTGAACAGATCTTTAAAGAGACTGCGCATGCAACCTGAATCTAACAATTTAGAAAACCTTTCCACAGTGCAGTGCTACAAAAACTCATGATTAGGTTTGGATCATCGTGGGCTGCTTCTGAATGTTTAGATATCAAATCAGCATGACAGATGAAGAAAAACATACAATTAAATTGTGCACAAGCAAACCACAAGAGCAAAAGAATTAGCCTTGCATCTGTATTCGAAGATTGGCAGACATTTTAGTGACACAAGGTCAGTTGCAAGTTTTCCTAATGTTCTATAGTGGGAATGTTTTCCAAATTTTTTGTGGATAGAAACCAGATTCACATTGCATACACATCTACAAAGTAGCTATTAAAAAACTGAACTGATTAAAGTTAATGTTTAATTAAATCGCTGTACATAACAAAAATCCTGCAGATTGTTATAATTTCTCTAAAGTATCTTTTGTTTAAATCCGTTTTATGGATACAAATCAGGTGTGGATCTGTCCATTGGTTATCAAAGCAATGCAGATCAAATGTGAATGTGAAAATTCCTCAAATTTCTCCACACTGAGATATATATACTGATATACGATTGATTTATTTTATATGAGGTTGGTAAATTATGACACAATACTCCCAGTTTATCATGACACTTCTCAATCAGTTGACACATTTCTCTCAGGGGTTTTTTCACTGGGTAATCTGTAAACCATCAAGTCTTTCACCAGTAATAGTAATTGATTATTGTGCAATATCAATAGCATGATGGATAACTTTAGCAGTTTCATACATTTTCCATAATATAATATATTTTGAGCACCCATTGTCTAAACAGATTTCTGGAGTTCATTGTTGTAGGTCAATAGTCCTGTCAGTGAAACGTCCAGGTGCCAAAGTATAGAAAAAGAAATTGCAAACGTTTTATTTACAAAACTATATTTCATGTTGATGTACTTAGAAAGAAAGAATTTGTCATGTGTTCAGCTTTTGCATGAGGTGGTGAATATAAAGCATATGACTGACTGATTAGGGTGGTGGCTGGTGGTCTAGCAGTTAGACTGATTGCTGAGCTGAAGAGCCATAATTAAATTTCCTATTTGGGAGGTGGAGGACCTTGATTTGGTTACCTCTTCTGGGATTGCTCTTTGGCACTCTTCTTCACTAACTAGTCATGTTCCAGCCACTCCAGTTTCCTCTAACATCTAAAAACGAAGAGTTCTAATAGGGATTTCTGAGTACATGTTCTGCACTCATTACAAGTTTGCTGGTCTGTCACTGAGATACCATCCCTTTATAAAGCCACCGTGCTTGGGTCTCATGTCCTATGCATAGTATTACAGAACAACAATATGACTGATGTTGCCAAGAAGACACCGGTACTCAACCTCTATGGCTTATGTGACTAAGAAACTTGTTGAAACATCTTAGTTATTTATCACGTTGCTTTCTCTTTTTTTCACTTCATTTCCTTTTATAAATTGTTTCATTTGTTCCATCTTGACTTTTAAAAAAATTACAGATTGAGTAATTTTAATCCTGGTTTTATTGCCAGTTATTACTCAGTTGTTGAACTATATTACAGTACTGTAATTTAGTTGAACTAGTTGATTTTGCTTTTGTAACTATTTCATCTATCATCCTGATATTTGTAGTATTTGACCTCAAGCTAGATATTGTAATAGAAGTGCGATATACATGCACAATATTTAGCTACATAAGCCAACACCTAATGCAAATACATATCCTTTAAAGATATAATTAAAATGTTTGGTGGTGGTCTATAAATGTGCCACAGGTTGAAAAAGCATCATTGTAAATTGCATGGTGGTAGGTACGTAATTAACTGATATTTTTTATTGTAAAACAATTTGGATAAGTTTGATCTTAATGCTTTAATCCATTGGGTTCAAATCAGGGCTCATAGCAGACCAATCCATGGAGGTTCATTCAATTACATTGTGCTGGAGATGCTGGAGTCTACAGTTGCAATCCATGAGCACGTTGGCGAATGACAGGCTCCCTGCCAGCATTTAGTTTTCCAGGGACAATAATAAAAAATCAACCACAGTCATAATAAGACATCCCCAGACCATGTTGGATCCACTACCACAAACAACATATCTGCAACATTTCCTTGATTGTAAGCTTGTTTACTAAACTTTCATCGAGCAAAGATAAAACAATGACTGCCTCAATTGTCAATTTTGGATGTCACATGTGGTGACTGGACACCAGGTCAGTGGCAGTGGTAAAGGAATTATGGTGCATTTAATAATTAACTACCCTGTGTTCTCTAGGAATCATTTTATGTAAACAAAAATCAACTTCATGCTCTGCGGAACAGTGTTTAAATGCATCCCAAGCTGGTTCCGTAATCTCTGTAGGAAATTCAAGCATTTCTCATCCTAAGTATCTGCCATCCATGGGCTTCTGCATAGCATCATGTTATTGTTGTGCACAGTAGCAGTTGTAGACATGCAGCATCCAAAATATGTATACTGCTCAGTGCATGGACAGATCATGATTGCATACTTTCTTTGTGTGCATGTGTGATCAGAATATCCCAGGCATATGAGGCCCATGTGAGAGTACAAGCATCACAATCAAAGCTTAGACGGCATTTTACTTATGGCTAGTGTTTTACTTTTTGATTAATATGAAGGAAGAATCTGGTAGTGCTTAACAAACTTATGCTGAAGTATATATGATGATCAGATTCCTAATGAACTACAAAGGATAGTACAGGTTTGATTTAGCATGAAGTCGTGGCAAGTTTGCATTGTTTTGAAGTAGACCTCACAAGTCATTTTCGGGTAAGCAGTATGCATTGTCAAAGAAACAGTTGATCATTTCTCACAAATCACATGGGAATACACCCAAAAAATTTGTGTTTCCTAAGTATTTACATAATTTATTAACAAACAATAAAAAAAAAATTATTAATCTATCAAAAGTATCAGTGACTATGATTTGAAAAAAAAAAAAATAAATTCTAATTAGTGACATTAATATGCTTTTTCGTGCATAAATATTTATGATGATGCTTCAGTTACTCTTGATTATGTGACTTGAAATAGGTAAATATGACCAGCAAATTAGCCTACTCAAAACCAATGAAGTTTTAATTAATAAAAAGTTATAAAGATTTTGCATCATAGAAAGGCCAGAAGTTTTCATCAGAGGCTTTCTTTACACAACAAAGGATAGTAAAATTTAATGAATGAAGTAAACTTTATTACTTTTTCATGCATATTTATACAACTAATCTTAAGATATATTCTTTAATTTTGTATAGTCTCTTTCACACACACACACACACATACAGAGAAAGAAATTGATAGGTACCAATTTCAGGATGCTTAAAAATTTTTTTAGTATTTTTAGAATATATATATATTAAAAAAATAGAATAGAAACATTAACTATTAAAATTTTCTTTTGATAAGCACTTATGGAGCATTTTAATGTTCATTTAAGATCTTACAGTTTTATTTACTTACCTGTGTATTTGAAATTAAGCTTTTGTCACCACCTGCTATAAATTTATTATGTTTCGGAAAAATATTTGCTGTTGTTGGCCTCAGGTCAATTGGATTAGGGGTGTTAGGTAGGTTATGAGAGAATAACTCTTAAAGTAAACTCCACAGACAGTAATGGTTTTAACATTAAATTTTGGAGAATCCTCAGTTTTGGTACAAGATTGATTTGAACTCATAACCTACTGGTCGCCAATCAAATATTATATTGACTGGACAGCCAATTCCCTCCCCCCCATATATATCTGAAGCCAAATCTTTTGCTATTTAAATGGTTTGCTTATTCCTTCATTAGAAATTCAAATCATACAGATTAAAGATTGAGTCTGGTTTATACAGGTATGTGATGCAGATTTTGTAAGTACCCCTCATGGATACTTTCATCTTCCAGCCACACTGGAATTTATAACAAATTTATCTTGATAAAATAGTTCGGTATCAGAAGGATGTCATTTTGAAAATGATCAGAGGCGATTTTTGCTTGTTGTCTCTATCTATAAGTGAATAAGCAAGTAAATAAGCTCTGTCTTGGTTTGATAATTAATTATAATATTTTCTTATGGAACAACAATTTCTATATTCAGCTGATGGCACCTTATATTTTAAACAGAAACATTAACTTCATTGAATGTATCCTAATTTATGTCAATTTTTTTGCAGCATTAGGAAGTAACTAAAAGCTTTCAAGGTGATTGCTGCTTTAAGAAGAGATTCTGTCTTATAGGAAAACCCAACTTTATTTTGTTTCATTTGGTTCTTCTGTTGTTTGCATCTCTGCTGTTCTAGAAAATCTTAACAGAGAGCATGGTTTTAGTTTTTACAGTGCGTTGTAAATAGAGCCTGACAAACAACTGAAATGACCAGCGACCTCCAGGGAGGGCACAGCCTGACCAGCTAAGCAGGTCTGTGAATAGACAGCAGTGGGCAGATGCTGTGATATTCTTCTTTGAGGGAGTTGAAAACTAACCAAAAACAAACTAGCTATATTGGCTAAGACTCCTCCAAATTTCTGGGTGAGAAAACACCTTTCTACTGGTCAGAGCATTGGGAAAATCCTACCTCCAGAGAGAGAGAGAGAGAGAGTAGGGTTGGGTAGCCGGCTCGCAGTCTCAATGTAAACTAATTTTGGCTAAAATTCTTTAAGACCATAAGTTTTCATTTAAAAAAAATTATCAATTTTTGTTACTAATTGAAATTTATATAAAATTTCTTTGAACCTAAAAAAAAAGATGGCATTCCGATATGTGCCAGATATGATCATGGACGATGCATCAACCACTAGATATAAATAATGGAATTCAGAAGGTAATGATACTGGATAATAAAGATAAGTAAAACTAAAGTTTGAGACGATGACTCTTTTTTTTTTCGCAAAATCAATCCACACCCCCCCTTTTTTAAAGCCACGTCCTTTAATAATTAAATACTTTGCTGGAAATAGAAATAAAACCACCTGACTTTGAATAAAATTTCTTATGGTAAAATCAACAAGTCACTTGTCATAATTCGTTTATAATAATATAAATAATAATAATAATAATAATAATAATAATAATAATAATAATAACTTGTTAATATATAACATGGCAAAAAATAAACTTTTTTTTTTTCAATTGTGGCTTTAAAGCAGCATCTGATCAAATTATTGAAAAGGGAATTCTCAATGGATGCTTGAAGAAGTTGTGTTTTTACCAATCAGTTCCAGCCTTCCTATCTGAGAAAACTTTTGTTCATTGTTTTATCTCCGCCTATGATTAAATGTTCAGCTAAATCCTGCCACGGGTAGAAACCAGGTTCGGGAGGTTAGGCCAAACCCAACCAGTGTTTGAGCTTTAGTCTTTGATTTATTTATCGCAGCTACTGTTTCTGTTTTGTTGCTGCAGGATTGGCTGGATATGTGTTAGTTAATTAATCAGAGTCAAACTTAATACTGCTGCTTTAGAACTGGACATTTTGAATAGCGTTCTGCTAAAACTCTGGAAGAGAATACTCATTTTAAAGTCAGACTTCCTAAAGTGTAATGTAGTTGTATGGTTGCTAATACTTGTCTTGGCAAGTGGAAAGGAAAAAAAAAAAAGATTATTTTCATTTTATTTATTTTTATTTTTTTTAAAAATCCACATCTTTAAGAAAAAAATTGATGTGAAAAACTTTTAGTATTTTATGGTATAGTGATTGCGGGGAGTTAGGAAGCTGCTCCAGTGAATACAAGTCCTCAGGTTTGAGATGTCTATCCATTTAATTCTTCAGTAACGATACTTTACTAGAAATGTATTTTACTGCTGGACTGTTCACAAGTTAACTCCTTGACGAAAGAACTTTCTAACATGGATTCTTGGTGTGGGTTTCCTTTGTTTGTTTCCTAAATAAAAAAAAAAAAAAAAAAAAAAAAAAAACAGTTGCTAAGGGAACCTTTAATGATTTTAAGTGTCTCAAAATGGTTACCATTCTAATATCTAATGATTGAGAACATATAAATGGGATCTTGCTCATCTAAAAATCTTTTTTTTATATAGAAAGAGAGACTAGTCCTGCTGCATGGGATAAAGCAATTTACTGGGCCAAAATTCTTTCCTAGCTCATTTTGTAAATGAATTGCACTGATCATCAACATTTTACCTTTTTTTTACACCCCTTTCTTAAATCTATAGATATCCAACATTTTCTATAGATGAAATGATTATCAACAAACCATGTATATTACATCTAATGCCACTGCAGTTTACTTTTAGTCCCTAATTCTCTGTTTGGGACCTTCACTCGTAGTGTGACTAAATTTCCTTCAGTGCATCAATATTTGAGATGCAAGCCATCACCAAATTGGTCATTTTGAAATGCTAACTGATGCAGAATGGTACAACAGTAATAAAGACGACACTTGACAGCCGCAGAACTTTCCAGAGGGATTGGTATGCTGGTTACTGGAACAACTCCACATTGTGTGGCAGATGAGCTTAGCATACAAGTGTCATTTCTAGGGCCTGAACTTTGCATTAGACTTTTGGTACTACTGCTAGACAGTGTGGGAGAAAACCGTGTCTGTGTCTCTGTATCAGAACCAGGTTATAAGACAGATAAGATGGACTATAAGAGACTATACATTTCGCAGACAATTCCCGATCTTTCTTAATTAATTTTTCGATGTATTTTCTTTAGCTGCTTTAAAACTCAAAACCCTAAACATGTCACACTGGTACTGTGAAATGTAAGTTTAATGACATAGGTAAGCACAGGAGGTAGATTTCATGGAGATTACTTAGCAAATTCTACAATCTTTTATCTTTTTTTTTTGATCTTTTTCAATATCTTACTGTGACAGTTTATATTGTCTTGCCTATAAATGGGCTTAACCATAAAAAAGACTTTTTCATGCATGTTTATACATTCTCCTAAAACACATGAGTAAAGAAAAGAATAAATCTTGCTGAAATGATATATAGTCATACACTGTCAGGAAAAAAAGAAATGTTTGCCCCATTATATCAACAACAAAATTTAAAACGACTAATACTAACGAAAAATCACTATAAAAGATGATGTATGCGTTTGCAAACTGATAGTAGGAAGAAGTCATGTTTTATGGTAAAAAGTGTATTCACAAAAGAATCTCCTCCAGAACGCAGGAAATGAGGCTTATATTTGAGAAATATTTGTGCAAATATATAAAAAAATGTACATGGAGATTGACAAAGCAATTCCAGCTAAACTATAGATAGATTGCATGTTTCTAAAAGTGCTATGCACTGCCTAGACAAGATTTTATCCCTTAATCATGTCTGCTAAAGAATTTGGAAATGTTGAACATTTAGTCATATTAAGTGATAATCAACTTTATTTTTAAGAACAGAAGAATAGTTTACCCAAAAAATGATTTACGAGATCTGTCGAAAAAGTATCCGACCTTAGGCTGGGAAAAAAAAATTACACACTTGGTGGGGTTCAATTGCTAATCCCCTTCGAAGTAGGCCCCTTGTGCTTCCACACACTTAGCCCAGCGATCTTTCCACTGTTCAAAGCATGTCTGGAATGCTTCTTCCAGAATAGCTCTTAGCTCAGCCGTCGCATTCCGCATGATATCCTCTCGGCTCTCAAAGAGGGAGCCTTTCAGTGGCATTTTCATTTTTGGGAACAAGGGAGTCTGGCGAATGAGCGAAATGCCTTTCTATGCCAAAAAAACTGTGGATCAGCTGTGACGAATGAGCCGGGGCTTTGTCATGATGCAGCTGCCAGTTTTTGCAAGGCCCACAGATTCGGTCTCTTGCATCGAACTGCATCACAAAGACATCGGAGGACTTCCTGATAGTACTCCTTTGTAACTCTTTGTCCTTCTGGTGCATATTTGAGATGCACAACAACTCTGTAGTTGAAGAAAACAGTCAGCATCACCTTGACTTTGCTCCAGACCTGATGTGCCTTTTTGGGCCTTGGCGACATTGGGTGCTTCCTCTGTGATGACTGAGCTTTGGTTTCCAGGTTGTACCCATACACCCACATCTCATCTCCAGTTATCATGGTATTCTGGAACTCAGGATCCCTGTTGGTAGTATCCAGCAGGTCCTGCACAACCTCAAGACAAAGTTGTTGTTGTTCCTGAGAAAGCAGCCTGGGAACAAATTTCACTGCCATTCTGCACAAGCCCAAATCCTCCTTTAAAATTGCATGTGCAGAATCTTTACTGATCCCAGCCTCATCACTGATTTTCCGCACCGTCAAAAGACGATCTTCCATTATCAAGGTCTGCACTTTCTTGATAACAACTGCATTGCGGCTTGTTGACAGCCTCCCAGAACGCTGGTCACTCTCCACCAATGTGCGACCATCTTTGAACCTGTTGTATCATTCTTTTATTTGGGCAACATCCATGGCATTGTCACCAAAAGCCTGTTGAATTTTGCGAATTGTTTCCACTTGGGTATCTCCAAGCTTTTGACAAATCTTGAATCAAGATCATTTCTCCACACGTTCCGTCATTACAGACGAAACGAAAATGCAACGAGTAAGTAGTACAGCACCTCACACTCTGGCTGCCTGACAGCGACTGATGCATCCAGCAAGCCTGCAAAAACCACGCATGTGCATGAAGGCATGTGGCTCCACTGTGCACACTTTTGTCTTCCTAATGTCATTACTTCCCACGGGAAAAAATAAAGTCAGATACTTTTTTGACAGACCTCATAAGTCTATTTATTGATGCAGTTTTTACCCATATTAAATTCTAGCCTTTTCTTCCAGAGTCAATACTGCTATTGAATGAAGCTCCCTTGACTTTATGTAAATGATTTGAATATTTTTCATTTGCTAGGCTATTGAAAATTTGTGTATCACTTTTAAGGGCAAGGACATTGTGGGCAAACGAAATGATAGCCAGAGATCATCTTGATGTGAGAAGAGTAATAAAGTGCTAGTTTTAATAAATATTTAAATATTGAACATCTCCAGCAGCTCCAGTGTTTAATTCTATTCAAGATGAAGTAAAAAAAAAAACCCAAAACTGCAAACAGAGCTGAATTTAATTACAATTTCTAATGTTTATTTAAAAACCATCTGGCTCTCATTCAGGGCCTCTAGCCCCGGAAGAGCAATCACAACACATGGACACACTATCCATTCACTATTTTGTTCTTTACTGCATATTTACTGATGTTATTTGTAGAAAAGGACAAAAGAAATGAATTAAAAACTTTCAGGTTGTGACCTGGTTTGTTGTACTGGAGACATACCACTGAAACCCAGCTGGATGCAATAATGTTGATTTTACTTTCAGCCGGCTTTCCCTTGAATGACTCCTAGTGTAAGGAAATTTCACATAATCCATTTAAGGAACAGGTAGTTAGAAGCAAGGTAAATAAACGATGTGAGTAGGATGCCAGTTTGGTGTTAAATTTGCTTAGATGTTTGAGGAGGTGGCTGACCAGAACTTTTGCTCTTTAGATTTAGTCTTCACCATGGATATGTTCTGTCGTATCTGTGCAGCTCGGATTTGGTAGTTGTGTCTAAATGTTTCTGTGAAAACTTAATTACTAACACCAGAATAAATGAATGTATTAAATTTACAACAACGATTTTAGTCAGAAAACCTGCTTGGTTTTTGCCTTTTCTGGAGCAGCAAAGAGAGAATTTAAAGGGCTGTCAGTAATTGTCAGGGTGATCTACAGTGATCATATGAGATAAAGAACAGACTATACGGGAATTTTTTATTTTCTTTAAAAAAAGGGGGGGATTAAGAATTATTTATGAAGTTTATTCCAATCCACTTCATGGACCAGAACTAATGCTCCTATGATGTTCAATATACCATGGCTAACTACAATTGAACTATATCAGTAGCCCAAGCAGCAACAACAGCCCCACGCGAGAGCGACCTCCCAGGGCCCTTGGGGCCCCCGGTGTCAGGTGGACCGGGCCGCTTGTCGGCTCGAGGAACATCTCTCAATCATGAGGACTCGACAGAGAACAGGCCACTTGTCTTTACAGGATGCGATGCCATTGCAAGAACCTCGTTCGGAAGTCCAACTTGCTCAACAACAACAACAACAACAACAGCAGCACTGACTGTTTTCAGAAATTTCCACTATTCCCATTCCTACATGAATATAGCTGCTCCATGAAATAGCTCATTGAGTGAGAAAGATTTAGGAATCAAAAGAGACACACTGGACATTTACTGGAAACGATGAAATTCTGTGATGGTGACAAAATCAAAGTCTTACACAAAAGCTATGGGACAAGCTTGAATGGTATGAAGAAATCAGTTGGCTGTTGTGATGTGAATCAGTCTTTCAGATAGGTTGTTTTGTAATTGATAAAGTAGGCATATTAATTATGTGATGCTAATTTGAAAAATTATAGCATTAATAAAAACTTTTGGATTGCAGTGCTAATGTGAAAGAGAAATATCTTACAGTGTCAGCCAAAATTATTGTAACACCTGATGTAATTGTTTCATTTTTTTTTTTAAAGTGTGCATTACTAAATATCAAAACCTTTATTTTGCTTTGATTGATTGATTGATTGAATTTTGTTGAATCAATATTTTTTAGTAACAGTATTGCAAAGTCAGCATTCTCCACTGGAAATTATTACATTGAGTTTTTTTTTAAAAGTCAGAGACCCTGTGAATACCAAAACAAGGATTGATTGTCTTTATTATGATAAGACGTCATTTTACATGGACCACATACACATAATGAACTCTCGGTATGTGGGTTATTTAAAAAACGGGTGCTGCAGTAAGTTTGGCCACCAATGTATATACTGCACCGCAAAAATTCAGAAGAAAAATGGGCCCGACTAATTGTTAATCATCAAGGACCTACCTATGAATTAGTCTCAGAGCAGAACGATTGATTTATCTTTCCTTTTTTTCCCTCAAATTAACTGGAAAGAGATGCAACATGAGACTTGCATTAATACCACCGAGCAATTCTAGATTTAAATAGACATCTTCTAATAGATATATATATATTTTTTAATGCAGACGGCCATTTATCAAACTGTTGCAGACTGCAAGTAGTTTAGAGTTGGCTTTTTAGTTCATCGGTGTTAATCTTGGTGATAATCTGTTTACCGTAGCTACTTTAATCACTAAATTAATATTAAAGAAACCAAAAATGATGGAAATAACCAACAACAATGCAAACTGCCTGAACATTTAAACTATACACAGTTAAGTATTGAACATTTGTAAGAATACAATCCATAACTAAACATGTTATACAAAGCCATTGTTAATTCAGTGTGTGTGTGTGTGTGTGTGTGTCTGTGTGTGTGTCTGTGTGTGTGTCTGTGTGTTGCATATGTCTTTGAAATTAAACACTCAGTGAATCAGACTGTGCTACAGCAACAATGCTGGTTTATGGGTCATAAGTGAAAAGCAATATCACAGTATGGTTTTATGCCAAATTACATAATAATTTCCTTGTAAAACAGGGTTTACTGGAAGCTCAGTTATGATGAAAGACCAAACAGGTTTCAATTGCCTGGTTGGCCTATCATGGGGATGTAACTACAGTCTTTAAAATTCTGGAGAATTCTTCTTTTTTTTCTTCTTTCTAACGACTGCTTAACATCTTCTGCCTGGGATGTTTTGCCAAATGAGCTAATGGAAGCAGAAAGTGGAAACATACATTAAAAGGGGGGGGGGAATCAACCTCGGTTTTTTTTTTCCATCCATTTAGCCACAGAGGAGGGGGGGTGGTGGTGGTTTGCTCACCTGAAGCCTGGCTATCACAAGGTGCGCACCAACTGGGTAACTCTGCTTTTTATTTTTACCTACACAGTACCATGAACAGTCCTCCAATGGCCACTCCCGTCTCCCCTCTAATTTTCCATTTCTTTAATGTTTGCAAATAGTGAGAGAGAGCAGGAAGAGAGGAGTTTTTACTGGTAGCCGACCATGGAGATTCCTTGTCTGTTGCGAGTCCTGCCATTTTGATCGCTGTGCTTTGACTGAGAACATTATCTGAAACGTTCTGTGTCCTCTTAGCTGATCTCATTGAAGCGCCACACGGCTGAAGACCCACAGCGCGTTAAGCGACTGAGTAGCAAAAAAAAATAATAAATAAATAGTCAGAAGATTAAAAAGCATAGTTTTGATCATGCGAGAATAGTTTTTCTTCTGAGTCCATTTTGGATTGGCCAACTTTTCCAGCGCGCGTGTAGTTTATCAGTTAGCATCAAGAACATCCCAGATACTTGGGGGAAGGGAATCAGGACAAAATTATAGCGCACTACAACATCAGCTCTACTCTCTCTCTGTCTGATTTTAATGTTTTCATAAGAAGAAAGAGTTTCTAGTGGTCTCCATAATTACTGGGATAACCAAGTTCTCTAATGTTATTGCAGTTAATTCCAAAACATTCTTTGCTCATGGTATTTAAATAAGTAAAAAGTTAGTTTTTTTTTTTTTTTTTTTAAAAAATTAAGGTCTGTTCCTAAATGTTTATTTTGTAACTTTGTAACTTATCTATATTATCTTCACCACAACTTTCAAGTTTTCTTGAACCATTTATCCCAAGTCTCCATACTTCTCTCTTCTTTTTTTATATATATCTAATGTAAAAGTGCAGAATTTAGTTTGGGCATTGCTTCTGGATCATCGGCACTAGATATCTGAACTTTCTCGTATGTCTCGGCTATCCTGTAATAAAGTCATAAATCCTTGATGTTGGCTCTCTGGGGAAAACACCATGGGAGACTTAGCTTTTGATATACTTGCCAAGTCTGCTTCCTTCCGGATTGTGTAGCAGGTATCTGAACTACAAGAGAAGTTCACATCACGATGCACTGATATGATGCTGCTATAGTTGAACAAACTATTGGAATATGACATCTTTAAAGTTTTACCTACATATTTGAGTCTTTCAAATGAAAGATTTTCAGATGCAATTTTTATATTTGTGCATTTATTTTAATTGTTGCAAGATTCTAACCTGTTTTTTTTTTTAAATTATTTTGTTGGAATGATACTTTAAAAAGTGAATTTTGGGTGTTTTCCTCTTCTTTTTTTTGATATTAAAGGTTGTATTACATAGTTTTCTTTATTCTGATCTCTTTTTATACTTTTGTTTTGATAGCCAACTTTTAAACAAGTTTTATGAAAATTTATCAGGGATATCGCAAAACACTGGTATAATGTTATAGTTGTATTTCATGTATTGCACAGATACACCACAATCCAATATACCAGTAATATTGCATGCTCCAAGATTAACTGATTGTGTAGCTAATAAAAAATACTTTTTTTTCTCAAGAATGAAGTTGTTTTCCTTTATAGATAAAAAACAAAAAAAAAAAACCAAAACAAACTATTTCTAAATATTCTACATCTGACAAGATATTCTGTGCTCTTCCTGATGGCAGGCTATTTTCAGCATGGCCTGATGGTACGTAGGCTGTTTAAAATCAGATTTTACTCTCATCCTCCACAATGCAGACAAATGGCTCCTTGAAGAGACGGCCGATGTGTGTGTCGATAAATATCTGTCAGTGGATAGACTGCAGCACTGCTCTGGTCAAAGGTTTAGCTGCAGATCGATTATTGGATGTTCATAAATGAGATATCAATGCAAATTGTGTTTGCTAATTTCATCATGCCAGAACAAGAATTAGGAGGAATGTCATTTGTGGATTGCTGTCTGCCTGCCTATTAACTACCTACACTTTTTTATAAGAAAAAAAAAATTTTTTTTTATCCTTTAAGAAGTTAATTTCATTAAACTTTAAACGTGCAATTAAACAGTGGATATTTAGTTACTAATTTTTTTAACTTAAACTATTCTAACCTGAAAATCAAATTTTCCTCGCTCCCCCCCCACAAGTCAGAATATACAGAGAAGGAAAAAAAACACAAAAAAATACAAGAGGGATCTGTTTTAGTAGAATCCTGTGATGTTTCCCTGGTGATCCAAGCAAACAGAGGACTATAGTAATTATAGCAGTAAAAAAAAAAAAAAAAGAAAATCCAATAATAGTTAGCATATTTATGTTAAAGTAACTGCATAAATCACTTATAGGGATTCTAAACAGAAAAGGAATCAGTAACTAGTTAGAAATTCAGGATCCCTACTTGTGAAACATTTCCTATAAATAAAACATCTGTACATTCGTTGTGTTCACGAAACTTCAGCAGCAGGAAGCTGAGTGGTGGTCAGGACTGGCATGGATGGTTGTCACTTTCAACCAGTCAGCAGCCGTTTGTGTTTTTCTCCCATGTCTAAAGAAAAAAGGACTATTTTCAGCAAAGATTTCCTGGGGAAGATGCCCTCACCAGGTTTGTCTCCCTAGTAGGTGTTGGTCCATGACAATTGTTCCTTTAGTGCTTACCAGAAGAAAGCCAATGATGTATTAAGACAAAAGTATATCTTAAAACTAATTTCCAAAAACTATTTGTTAAGACTCTTAGATTATTGCAAATTATTTGCCTACATAAGTATTTAATTATTTTTATGCTTTCTCAAGAAATGTCCTACATTAACATTTTTTTAATAAGAGCAAAACCACAAGTTTATGCCACTGATGAAGGTCATATTTGATTTCTCCACACTAACAAAAACGAAATGGAGACTGAAAAGCTAGGCAAGTGTTACTCATCAATGAATTCTGGAAAAAGATGAAAAATAAAATGTATATTTTTATTAAATGTATCAGGTTGTTACAAAAGTTTTGTCAGTTTTTATATTATGTTAATTCACGGTTCATTTTTTTTTTTCACACTTATGAAGGTGTACGTAGATAAGTTATACAGTCAACCCCCGCGTAATCGCGGCCCCGGTTATTCGCGGAATTTTCCTTAGAACCTAACTAATAATTGTTCATGGAAACCCCTGCATATTCGCGGAATCGCAAATATCTTCCACGATTTTTTATGTCCTTTTTCGTGACAATATATATTTTTTCACGCTTTTTAATGCTAAATTATTAATAACAATATAATTTACTAATTTTGTAATATAAATACTAACGTAAATTCAGCAAAATATCGATATAAAATAAACGCTATTGGCTGGAGGTTTGAAAGTAGCCAATCCGAGAGCATTATTCATTTCTCCTTGCTGATGATTGGCTGCTGTCCACGAGGCGCTGTCTCAGGCAGATGTAGCCCAGCATCATCCAAGTTTACCGTGTGTAGCTATCTCGAGTGTTTCACTGAGTGTTGTATTTTTTATTAAATTATTATTATATATTTACTCATATTTTTTATTATATGTTATGTTATATTTTGATGTTTATAGGCATTTTTATGGACCACGTCCAATATTCGCGGTTTTTCACTCTTCGCGGGTGCTCTAGGAACGTATGTAACCCCCACGAATACTGGGGGACAACTGTATATCATTTTGTAACGTGTGCTTTGGAATACATTACACAAAACCTACCTTTCTAAAAATCATTAAATGGATATTTGTTACAGGGTTCTGAGTGAAGCTTGGATAGAAAAGTTTTTTTATGCCATTTTGCTTCACGAGTTCAAACCAGGCCACAAAGCGAGCGAGGCAACTTGTAACATTAAGCAAGCATGGGGCGAGGACACAATAAATGAGTGCACAGTACAACGATGATTTGAAAAGTTTCAATCAGGAGATATGAGCCTTGAAGATAACGAACAAAGTGGACGTCCTTCCAGCTGTGATGCCTACCATCTAAAAGCCTCATTTGAAGCCGATTCGCAAGAAATTGCTGGAGAGTTTGATGTAAGCATTGCAACTGTTTCCCGGCATCTTGATACAATCGGCCAGGTGAAAAAGCTTGAAAAGTGGGTGCTCGTGAGTTGAATGAACAATAATGGAGATCTGCTCTTCACTTGTCATAAGAAACAAAAACAGCCCATCTTGACAGAATTATTACATGTGATGAAAATTAGATCCTTTATGACAATTGCAAAAAGATCAGCACAGTGGCTCAACAGAGACAAGGTGCCTAACCACATTCCAAAATCCAACCTCCATCCAAAGAAGGTCAGGGTCACCGTATGGTGAACTGCAACTGGTGTCATCCACTATAACTTCTTGCAACCTGGCGAAACCATCACAGCTGAAAGGTACTGTCATGAATTAAACGTTGTTCATCAGAAACTCTCCAAATGACAGCAGTCATTGGTGAATTTAAGAGGCCAAATCCCACTCCATGACGATGCTCGTCCTCATGTTGCAAAAGTGACTCTTCAGAAACTGAACACGTTGGGGTACAAAGTTCTCCTTCACCCAGCCTATTCACCAGACCTTTCTCTAACAGACTACCACCTTTTCAAACACGTCGACAGCTTCCTCTTTATGAAATTCTTCTCCAACCAAGCAGCAATTGAAACTTCCTTCCAACAGTTTATCAATTCCAGAAATCCAGATTTTTTTAAAAATAAAATAAATGCACTTGTAACTCATTGACAGAAGTGTATGATTGTAATGGAACTTACTCTGATTAATAAACTTCACATTCAACGACGACATGAAGCCTCATTGTTGCATTAAAAAACCAACAAAACTTTTGTAGCAACCTAATATTAATGTTATTTTGCTAGTATTACAGCATGGAATCCACATTAGGCGAAGGAAAATTTCAGAGCTTACTTAAGTGTTTAGTAATATTTAATTCTGGTTATGAAGTAAGAGGAGAGAGGCTCCAGTTACCTTATTTAATGCATAGACTTTCATTTCATGGCAACATAATCAGAAGTTTTAAGCCCTTTTTTCTGGAAAGGAACATGTATAGATTAAGATAAATCTTTCAATACCCATGGCATGCACTACATTACTATGGGATATAAATGAGGACTGCATAGGACTAGAATTAAGTGTTTGTTTACTAATCATGTAGTGTCTGCCTGAAATACTTTGCTAGATTGGACATTGGAAGCAGCGTTTGTAAACTTTTTTTTTTCACAAAAGGGGTTTTCCCTGCTCTTGAAAACTTTTACATATCTAAAAATAGTTCTGATTAAAACGGAAAATGCTAAAACACAAGGTTTGTAATTTGCTCTAATGCAAACGTGTGTTGTTGGGTATCTTATAAATGGACAATCCTGGATTTCATGTAACAATTTTTTTTTTTTAAAGTAAACAATATATCCAATATAAACTAAAGTGGGATAAGCAGCATGGTGTCAAACAGAATTAATAAATTGGATGTATTTGTTTGGTTGATGATTAAGCCTCGTTTAGACTACATTTTCTAGGTCTGGTGTTCTCATCTTGTTGATGGACTGTACAAGAGTGCAAAGCTGTTTTCACAAGAAGCACATTAGTTATTCTGATTAATTATCAAAAATTAAACTTCCTAATCTTGCATACTGATTATTGCATGGGACTTAATTGAGACATTTAAACATTTTTAAAAGATAAAGGTCAAGTAAACAAGGTATTTTGGTTTTTTAGGCTCTCGGGTGCTATGTCAATGTCATAGTGGACTTTAAGTGACAAATGATGGAGCAGTCTGCCTAATGCAGTTCAGTATAACATGCACGATATGTTGAGCTGATCGTTTTGAAAAGGATGTGCACTTTATATGAATTTAATTACTTTCCATCCATTTGTAAATAAATCACTGTTAACCATCAGGTAAGTGCAAATAGAATTAATGTTCCTGTTTAATGGGCAGTTGTGCACACAGTATCTATTGTGAAGAGTATCGTAACTTGCTGTTGCCATTTAGATTTAACAGGAAAGAACACACACTCTACAACTGGTCTGTTACAGATGCTATAAGTAGAAAATTCACAGGTATTTAAAGGATACAATTTGACTGAAATGGAGATTGTCTTCAGAAACTAAACATTGGTTACAATTTGCAAATCACCAATCGACACACACATGCACGCACATGCACGCACACATACACTGCTTTATAAACTTTCCAATCTTGAAAGATAAAAATAACATTGGCCAACGTTCAGAGAGATTTATCAGGGAAGTTCTAATCATGAATCCAGACACAACATTCATTTCAGATTTAGCCAGCTTCACATAGTTCATGATCGTATCTACTATTCCAGTTTTTATCCACACTGTGATCCATCAACTTGGCATTCATATCATAGTCTTCTAGCCCATCTCGAGACCTCTCTAACAAATTGTAAGTGATGACCTGTCTTTAATAAATCAAAGAAAATTCTTTCCAATGAAAACTCTATTCATTTTATCCTTCCCCCTCCATTTTGGTTCTGTAATCAAAAGAATCTTTTCACAACATTGTTTAAGAGATTGGTAAACGTATTTTGCAGTACATTTAATAGAAAAACATTAAAATGTTTTGAAATACTGTCAATAGTTTTTTATACTTGATGCCACTGCACTTTAAATTTAATCAGATGAGATCTGAAAATTTGATTTTAATTGTGAATATTTAAATATCTAAAACTTTAGAAAGAATTTTCCTTCTACCATCTCAAAAAAAAATTGATTAATTAATTTGTTTGGATGTAATAAAAAAAAAAAACAATAGTAAAACATAACCAAAAATGAGTCATCAAGATCACCTATTTATTATTATAGATTTTAGACATTTTTTGCATAACAAAAATTAGAAATAAACTTCTTTCTTTTTTACATGTATGGGTTTCATCTTATAATAGTCATTTGCTTATATACTGTAAATAAATGCATTATGGGATTGTTTATTGTTTAGTCCATATTTATGCCTAGTGCAAATTTGATCTAACTGTTGTTATTTATTTAGTCACAAGCATCTTAAATAAAACTGTGGTTAAATGTTCATCCTCCGTATTCAGTTTCTCAGAAGTTTGGTTGACTTGACTTTCAAAAAAATAAAAAGGAGGGGGCTGAAACATCTGATTAGCAGAGTAGCTAAACCAACAATGACAACAAAAATTGGTTTGAAAATCTACCTCAAAAACACATTTAAATTTTCTCCATTACAAAGTTTGTGGGGTGGGTGGGTTCTTGTTCATATACACTAGATGGTGATGCAATTAGCAGCAGTTATCAGCAAAAAGGATTTAGAGGTGATAGATAATGCATTAGTGTGAGAAAATGTATTTTAAAGCTAAGCAGGTGTTGTATGACAAATTGTCCCTATACAGTAGAAGCCCAGCAATCCTGGTTTTGCTGTATAAATTATTAGTGAGATTCCTTTTGGAGTTTGCAGTGCAGACATGGAGCCGCATTATGTAAAAGATATCGAAAAGGTTCAAAGGCAAATTACCAGCATAATTAGCATCATATGTAACGCGAGTCATGAAGACGGACTAAAGAAGCTTTCTGTTGCCTAGTTTAGCCTGCAGACATTTTCTGGGTAACATAATCACAGTTTTCAAATTTTTTTCTTACAAATAATGCATTCAGTTAGAAGATTTTTTTTAAATACTAAGGGCACATTGTACAAAAAAGCATAAATTTAAAATTGAAAAAAATCATTCTAGATTAGATATCAGCAAATGGTATTTTAGTAATTGTATTATCTCATCTTGGAATGCTTCACCAAATCAGATACTAGAAGCACCCAGCATCAATGCTTCTAAGAATAGAATGGGTTTCACTTTTTATTTTTCCTGCATAAGGGGCTTTATACAGTTCTAAAACCTTCTTCCCCTCTGCCTTTCTGTTTCCATATCCATTTATCTATAATTACAAATTGCCAAAAAAAAAAAAGATTTTGGCATAATATAAGAAAATATTATTTTAACAATGGAATTGTTAATGTGTGGAATAAAGTACTGGCAAATGTAGTTAATATTGATAGTATTAATGAATTTAGAGGTATATATATTGATTTTGATTTTCTTTTAAGCCATAATGGCTTCCTTCCTGCCTTGTAAATACTAAAGAAAACTAAAACAGAAATAGTTAAATAATTTTAGATCTATACCTAGTCTTGTATGTGCCTGTTTTTAATAATATTAAAAGTGAACTTGAGATCACTTTCATTAGCAATGAAAACTGTGTCAGCAGTTTTTAAATATATAATATGGTTTATTTTTATTTAGCCTGGCATATGCTATGATTCAGATGTCACCATGTTGTATTATTCAATAGCAGAACTGATACCCCAAGAAAAAGGATTTTGGTTACTTATAATCAAGTAATTATTATGTCAGGTTAATATTTTTTTATCCTAAATTTATTTCAATGACCAGTCTCTTCTTTCAGTTATATTAGTTAATACATTTTATGGAAATCAAAGGTAGGAGAAAGCTTAATGAAAACAGACAGAAAACAATGGTAGATGTATTAGACAAGAAAAAAACATAAAAGAACCTAGAATATTTTACTTTGCCAAGTGAATGAACACCAAGGCCTCCAGAACAAAACATAGTGCAATAACAAATGACCAGTGTTCAGTATACTTTGGTTTGTATTTCTAGAGATTTTCTTTAAGTAGCTTAAGAACAAAATGAATTATAAACATAAGCACTTCATGTGCAATAATAATCTCCAGAAGCAGTTTAAACAATACAATTTAATAACATGAAAGTAGCTAAAGCTCAAATAGCATAAGTGTAAACACATGTGTATATGTTCTGAAAGAAGAGCTTAGCAAATGGTGCCTACAGGTAAAAGCAAAAATGAAGCAGGCTCGCAATTGCATCTATCAGCATTTCGATGGAATGTGTGTATATAATTGTGATAAAGCAGCATAATGAAAATAAACAACTATATAAATATATTGAAGATTTCTGGAAGACATAATACCTTGTTGTTGACTCCAGGTTTGTACAATATTAACAGCATACTATAGTTGGGGAGAATCAGAACCGTGAACTGTAACTGCACATGGCACTGTATCAGTGTACTAATCAGATAAGACAAAGCAAAATGCTAAAATAAAAAAAAACTAGTGGTACTTTCTGCATCTCTAGATTTTTACAATTTCTGGTTAACATAATTTGTCTTTTCAATTACCCTGAACTTTTTCAGTACCATCTGTAACAAGCGAGAGCTGGAGTACCTTATGCTCTACTTTAGATATATCTTAAAGCGGCTTTGTTTGTGATCTAAATCTGGTTTATATCTGCTGGTAATTTAGAAAAGCTTAGCACAATGCAACAGTATGAAAATTCATAATTGGCAGATATTACTCATAGGCAATGTTGAAAAGCAGATGCCATTTTTTTTTTTTTTGTTTTAATCTTTCACTTCATCTGCCACATGTCCAGAAGCAATCAGCAATGATCAGAACCTAATCAAGAGTTTTTCCAGAATTGCAGTGTGAGAAAATTTTCTAAATTATCAACAGATAAAAAAGAATCTGATTGCACACAGCCACTTTAATGGCCATGTAGTTGCAAGCTTACGAGTTTACCACTGTTATCTTAATGATGGTTTTGAAATTTCTTTGAATAATCAACATCCAATATTATTGCTTGCAAGACTAAAGAATGAATTTTTTTTTAATTTAAATATACACAGGATGAATAAACATTGGCACTTAGTTCAAACTGGCATGCTCCATATAAAATATTACTAATAATTATACTTTTAGATAACAAAGTGAAAAATAGAAAAAGATAACTATTGTTCCTTTGTTGTTGTATGCTAGCCTCTACAAGGGAGACAACCCTGGTGAGGAAGCATAGTGCTGCACTTATTTACTAGAGAGCATTGTGCCACGAGAGGCTTGCATTTCTGATTTTACCAGGGAAATGCTTATTAGAACTCTTCACTTTTAGATGTGAGAGGAGACCCATGTGGCTGGATGGTGAAGAAGCGCAAGGAGAAACCATGCCTGGTTGGTAGGTATGCCAAACCAAGTTGGTCCTGGGAACATCAGCCACTCTAAAAAAATAACTGGTAATACATTGACTCTAATTCCTGATTTTTCAATGAAATACATGATGTTTATGAAGTATACATTTACAAAATTGCTCAACTATTTCCTCTTAGACCAGTCATGAGTAGCAATTAGGTCTATGAATCTATTGTCATCATTTATTTAGTGTGTGTGTACTGTTACACACTGTTTTCAATGCATTTCTTGGGAGGATACCTCAAGATGGCTTACTTCTAGGTTCAGGTCTCTAGGAAAAGGAAGAGATGTAATGAGAAAGAATAAGAACCATCCATGCTTGTATTGCATAAGAAACTGCAAAATGGATGACAGGAATCAATATTTCAATTACACCTGAGGCAATTAATATTGTCCTATGGGGAACAATTATTTTCTGATGTAGACTGAGATGCCAATGAGAACAGGAATTTTAACCACAGTATACAGAAGCAATCTAGAACAACAGCATACATCTATATTTCCTTTTTCTTTTTTATAGCTGATTACCAGAGAAATCTTTGATAATGTAAAGCAGTTTGATTCCGATATATAAGGAAGGGGTTTATCACACCATGTTATGCAATTAGGCAGTATATTATCATTTGTAACAGTCATTGGCTAATGTACATGTAAGAGTTTGCTCTAATAAATTGATTTGTGTGAAATGTGACATATCCCAATGCTGAGTCCACATTTATGGCTACCAGTTTATAGTTAAAAGCAACTTTTACCAGGTTTTTGTGGAATATTTTTAATAGAGATATAAGGAAATGATTAAGGGATATCTCTAATACAAACAGTTCATCCCTGTATTGTGAAAATGTTGCGAGATATCGTCATTATAAGAGTTATTTCGAGACAGGGCCTATTAAATAAAAAGAAATTTAGAACTTTTTGTCAATGAAGGAAATAAATTACCAGCAAGGGAGTTAATGGTAATAGCGTTTATTTATTTTAGAATCACACAGATAGCCATTTATCTTCCCTAGGGTGGGGGCAGCTTTGCATAAGCCATGGTGGCTCTCTGGCTCTTTGTAGTGGACTAAACTGTTTCAATGGTTCACACAATATTTGATTTATAGTGGTGTAAATTTTACCAAGTTTTGACATACCTGAATACCACTTTTATCTTTCCTAATATTTCCCTCAGATGCTCCCTTCTCAATCCATTAATTTGTTAAAGTTTTCTGTGGCTGGATCTTTGGCCAACAGTCTTCACACCGACAAACTGTTTGCCAACAGAACTATTGTCCGAAAACGATGAACTATTATTAGAATATATTAAGTTGATTTTTTTTTTTCATTTATAATAATATCATGTATTCTTTAACAAAAATTTTGAAATAGTCTATTTTTAAAATAACATTTTTACAAGTTCAGTGGCAGCCAGATAGTGCACAATGTTCTTTAAATTCTTCTAATCTCGCCACAATCACTTTTAATCTCAGATAGGTAGTTTTATAAATTTTCTTCACTGTACCAATGAGAAGACCAGCAGAAAGTTGTTCTAACAGAAGTTCGCCAGCAGCTGGTTCCTTTCGAAGTGTTATCTCAAGCCTGCGAAGGGTAGGATCTGTGATTATCAAAATTGAGAAACAGGACAAAGCCTATGATGCTGTCATTACTCATGATAGCAAACGTTTTTTTTTATTCAATTAATAATAAATGAATTGCTCTAAAGTATCTTTTGTTTAAAACAGTTTTACAGATACAGATCAGGTGTGGTTTTGTTTATTGCTTATCAAAGCAATGTGGATCAAATGTGAATGTGAAAATTCCTCAAATTTCTCCACACTGAGATATATATATATACTGATATACGATTGATTTATTTTATATGAGGTTGGTAAATTATGACACAATACTCCCAGTTTATCATGACACTTCTCGATCAGTTGACACGTTTCTCTCAGGGGGGGTGGGTTTCACTGGGTAATCTGTAAACCATCAAGTCTTTCACCAGTAATAGTAAATAATTATTGTGCAATGTCAATAATATGTTTTGCATACCCATTGTCTAAAAAGATTTCTGGAATTCATTGTTATAAGTCAGGTCCTGTCGGAATAAAATCCAGGCACCAGTTTTCTGCAGCCTACTTTGCTTTTCCATGTCCACGTTATGAAGAACCCATTGACCAGTACATAACCATCAGACTGTTTACAGTGAATTCAGATGTGAGGAGTCCGACTATAATTGGAAGGACACCTTTCCATGTCTTCCGTCACTGGGTGAATGCTCAAATTTACTGTCTTGTTATTTGGAAATGATATTGCATCTTTACGTTGACCGAACCTCTTTTAGTAAACATTGAAGTAATGTAACATTTATTCTAGTTTTGTCAGCTAAATACAAAAAAAAAAAAATAACAACAAACCATTTAATAGCAATAAATGCCCAAAAATCTGGTGTGGTCAACTATGCAGGATATGATATATAATTCTAATGAATAAAACAACAAATTTCTTGACGATTCATTGGAATGTATGAGTTTTATTCAAAACCAAGTGGTGTTAGTAGAACTATTCTAAGTCCACTGTAAACATACTATTTATTTAGACGCAGTAGTTCCTATAAAATGAAATAAACCCTATGCTTATGGGTTTCAGTACCTTATAAATAATAATATAAAATTATTTTTTTTCTGTTTTTGCTTATTTAGTTTCCTGTGCGTTCTTTATGAAGATGTGATTGTGCCAGCACATTCTGTAATTGTGAAAAGTCAGCTACAGAACATACAATTTATGCATTAGTCACTAGATTCCTGATTGGGTTTTGTAAATCATGGTAAAAATGAAAGAGGAGGGGGGATTTGTTAAGATCAATAGCAGTGACAGACTCGCAGACCGCAAAATAAGGAAACTGGGTCATTATTTAGAAAATTTTACAAGGCTTTGTTTGTATTTGGTGTGGTGTTACATAACAAGAAGGAAATGTTCGCATTAAAGTTTGAATTACCATGGCAAAACCCGGCCCTGTTAACGTTTGGGCAGCAGATGTTTTGGTGTTAGTGGCTTGAATTGTCGGGATGTAGAAAAGACAGAGAGGTTTTAACACAGAACATCAGCACAGTGCGCAAGACATCTTTGGCAAGTATTTGAATTACACTGCAGTTAATAATATTAATTTAAAAAAAAAATGTTTTTAACAGTTGAAATTTGATAGGATATTATAGAACATGCTTTAAAAAATAAAAAAAATAAAAAAACCTGCCTGGTGTAAGACCAATTGTCTTTTTACTGATCAGTGTGATTTGTAATTGCTTTTGTCATTGAATATTCTGTTTTATAAAATTCTGATTTTGTTTTAAAAGGAAAATTAATGATACATTTTTTATAAGTAATCAATATAAATTCTTGTTATACCCTCCAGTAATAAGTAAAATATTGGGTTACAGCAAACATCTGAGATAATAAAATATGATATATACATGTAAGGTAGCATAAAACGTTTAACACTGATAAAATGTAGATTGTTTTTTTTTTGTGATTTAAAATAATGACGACGACCACAAGTACAGGCTTGTATAGGAAAGTTATGATTTACGACCTGACTTATAAAAGATAATCGTGATTAAAATATACCTGTACAACAGCAAGTTTTACTAAAAGTTAAAAAAAGAATTTATTTTTTCCAGCAGGAGTTTCCTCTCTTTTCAAAAGAGTTGGCTAGAGATAGCAATTCACATTGCACAATTTAGATTAAGCCTTTATTTAATGGTAGAAACCAACCAAGCTGGTTAATTTTCATGTTTTGTTTTTTTTGTAAAAAAATTCCTTCAATAGTTTTTTCAATTAAAAATCCCCCAACACCTCCCTGAGTTTATCAAAGAATGATTTTGTACTCTGTGATTTAGAAAGAGGATCTGTTAAAACCAAATGATAGGACAAGATATTATTTACGTGGATAGTCATACCATTAGAAGTTATATGGAGATGCATTTCTGGGGCCTAATGTGTTTAAATGTAGATAAGCACCATAAAGAGTTGTGCTGTATTATGTCCTCGATTGTAACAGCCAAAGAGTTGCCCAGAATTGAGTGTCTACTATTTTCCAGCCTATCCAGTTTAACAGAAAATGTGGCTTGACAGAATGATCACTCATGTTGTACAATTTACCAGTGCAAATCCCCTTCTGTTCAGTTTGCGGTTACATGAAACATACATAGTAATTGAGGATTAATTTAGGCTAATACCCTGTTGTTACTGTCACTGTTGTTGTTCAACAGATGCCTAATTTAAAAAACATTTTATCATTAAACTATTTGGAAATGTAGACTGATGTCTTGACTATTAGTACCATAAGGCTGTGTTCTGTAATTACAGTGTAGATTATAGCTTGGGTTTTCATCATAAATTGGATCATTTGGTCAACAGAAAAATTATATACCACAATGAGATTATATATATATATATATATATAATTTGTAGATATTGGGCCATACACAAATTGTCAATATATTTTCTCTCATTTATATATACACACATGAATAAGGTTTTCTCTTAAAGTTTGTAATTAAATATCCAGTGAATGGGAGGTATCTATATCTGGACTATAAGTATATATTTTTAATAGAAGCCTGCATAGTTCCTTTGATGCTACACTTTTTTCTAACATAGTGAATGGTTCCTTCATCACTTTACAAATTAATTTTCTGTTTCTACAAAGTTCAACATAAAAATGGTTCTTGCTAATCTCTTGCTGGAATCCAGAAAAGCAAAATCTCATGACCTCTGACATCACATTATTCAAATGACTTCTAATGTAACACAATTTACATAAGACTAAACTGATTCTTCCTGAGTGGATCCCTCTTGTTCATACATTCCAGAGTTGTTACCCTGTTATCCTGATTTTCCAACATGAATTCTTGATGACCCATATCTCTTCATTAATACAAACTTTCAGTCCACCAGCTAGTTTGATTAAAACACCTATCAAAGAAGGTGCAGTGTATGCTTGATATCTTATTGACTTAACTTTGCCATTACAAGAACATATAGGAGAACAACAGACAATTTGGTTAATCTGATGGATCATGGATGTACTGCCTTAAGTCCTTTGTTTTCGTTTTCTTATTTGGATTTATTTAACCTGTTGGAAATACTATAGATAGGTGAGTTTTCCACAATGTCATTATCTTTAACCCATTTTGGCTTGGTTGATTTTTTTCAGCGGACAAAGTTTCTATTGGAATAGATACTAAATAACTTCCAATGTCCCCGACATGTGGTCATGAGTCAGGCAGATTATTGTCACATCGAGAAAGTTGTCCAGAATCTCTCTCTCCCTCTTTTTTTTTAATGGCCTCCAAAAAAGAAAACTGTCAGTTTACTCCAATTTTCCAGACTGAGGGGAAAACAATCACCTGTACATAGTAGACAAAAACCAGATGGTAGAGTTATGGTTCTGGCTACCATATTTATGGCCAATCTTAAATTAGAAGCGTTTTACGATATAAATGACATTAACATACTATTGCTGTTTGGAGGGGGTGAAGGGGAGGAGGTTATGTGCGCACAACTTCTATCACCCTCTCACAGATCCTTTGACTTCTTTCTAGCAGAACACCAGTCAAGAAGTCCACTGATCTTGTAATGAGATGATATCATAATCTGGATTTTTATTATGAACACATAAAGAACCATATAGTTTGAACAAATTAACAAATCATGTTTTTTTATCTGGAAATTTCTTAAAAGCTTAATCAACTTTTCGCAACCAAAAAGATGTAGGTTATTTAGTGTTTATGCACATTTTTTGCACAATAACTTGTTCCTAAGAAAATTATACTGAGATACAGTTTGCAGCTGTGAGCTGTCCACACAGCAGTAAAGTCCACTCCTTTTTCATAGTGGTTGTTTTTCCTTTTTAAAAAAATTTCTACTAACTCCACCAACCTTTCTACTTGCAACAGTGAGCAACTTTGAAAATTACGGTAAGTTTTTATATTTAAATATCAAGAGTGTGAAAGCTCTTAAAAATTAAGTAAATATCTAAACGACATTTTGTTGTTCTGATCACGTCAAAAGAAAAACTGTCATTATTATTTTGATGTCAGCAGAGCTGATACAAATAAAGTCGTAGTAATTATACTAAATGTTTAGCTGTAGAACCAACAGGAAATTAGTGCAGTATATATAATTTATATATATATATATATTTATCATTGCTTTCATTTATGGGTGGGTTAGTGTATCATCAGCAAAAATGTGATAGGTAATGGTAGTAGTATAAACCTGCTTCCCATTTTTACCCATGAGCTGAGTTTGGTATCTGGACTGATTAACTAATTAACTATCAAGATGATATTCTGCTATTGTTCTGTTTTCATACCTTTCGCTTCATTTGAATTTTTCCCAAAATCTAATCTCGAAACAGAAGCATTTTAAAATTGTGTTTTAAAAACAAAGGTAAAGGAGATAAATTTTGTGATCACATAAGAAGCACTTTCTGACCTGATATCATTAGAAATCTGGTATTTCTAATAAAACCCTCATGCATGTAAAGCATCACATCCCACTCAAGGAAGACATTTCTATGACCGTGTAAGATTTTCTTTCAAAATGAAGCTGAGGTGGTTAGTAACGCAATTATTATTTTTTTATATATCATTGAGACAAGCTTTACTGTAAAGAAAAACAAAGGGTAAGCAATGGCTTGACTTCTGGTGAAGCATGCTACGCTGGTGTTTTGTGTGTACAATATATTACTTTCTGATTTTACAACAAGCCAATAAAGTCATAATAAAAACAAAGCCATAAAAAGAGAGGAAACAAGATATGAAATTAACTGTAGAATTAGCATGCCCCACTGGTTACAAGAGAAGAATGGAAGCATGATCAGATCTCATGGGTTGCATTAGAAAATAATTCAAAATTGATCGTAATATTTAATATCCAGAGGAGGAAGACTAGACTAAATAGAGACAGGGATAATGAATTTTTTTTCTGTGTTATCAATCGCCTGAGTTCTTTAATTCTCCCTATCTTTATAGGAGTTAGGGTTTGTCAGTTCAATCTCTAATTAGCAGTGGCAAATACCAAACTCATCATCTACTCCCTTGTAATATTTGTAGGAGAGTGTAACTGGTTATAATCATTGTCACTTGATCAGAAAATAGAGCTACAGATTTTCCCCCGATTATTAACATAAAAAAACCAGGAACAGTTAAAGCAGGTCTTTCAGGTGTTTGGAACTTTAATATCTTTGTGTAAAACACTAAAAACTGCATGGTTTGGAAATGTTTGTTTTAAAAAAAAATAATAAAAGGGCAAAAAGAACATTCCCCCTAAAAGAATTCTGTGGACCCCGTTAATGTTTATGACATGGCTGCGTTTTTGGTTTTTTTATTAATTACCTCTGTACTCCCACCCACAACTTACTGAGCACCGACATTAATCAAAACCGAAGCTTCCACATTTATCTCAGTTTCTCAGAATTGTTTTTTTTTTTTGTCTCAACCATAAATCACGAAGTTTTTATGACGCATAACTGCTTTCGATCTTTAAAAATTAAATTCTTCTTTAAATAGTCGGATTTGACTACTACAAACGTTTTTCATTATTTAATTAGCTAAGAAAAATAAAGGATCAGAGTTTTTTTTTTTTTTTTTTTTTTTTTTTATTTTTCCTAAAATAAAATTTGGATGGTATTTTGCTACGGACATTCAAATGAATAGAATAGTCATAATTATAGTGGAATGTTGTAAAAACTGATGGAATATCTAGCTTCCATGGCTCTTGTGTGTATTGTTGTATCCCTATCGATGGTCTTGGAAAGTCGTCCTAAATCAGATGAGGAGGGGGGTGTGTGTGTGTGTGTGTGTGTGGTGTGTGTGAACTGCCATCGCTGGTGCTGGAGAATGTTGAGAGCTCTGGAAGTTTTAAAAAAATGTTAAATGTTGGTTACTCTGACCAAAATTGTTGTTTTACATTGGGTCTGCCGTAAAAAAAAATGTCTCTCATAACATCTGTGGTGATGCTACAGGATAATCGGTTAGACATACATCACATACACCAATAATTAAGAAATTGCCATAATGAAAAGAGCAAGTGATAGTATTGGAGTGATATTTGGCCATAACCACAAAACTGCTAGTTTTTAGTATAATTGTACAGTGTAGCCAACAAGTCTCTATAGTCCATGTTGTGGTGTGGGCTATAATGAACACAGTCAACATTATTTGAGCACAGTTCTTTGTAATGTTCCTGTCAATCAGGGAACATATTCTAACATGGCCTTCTGCGCACACCATATCTAACCACCTGCAGAAACAACACAGTAAAACGATACAGATGAACTATTGGGGCGCCCTGTATGATGACAAAGAATAAGAGAACAGTAATTAAAAAAAACTTGAAAAAGGGTTGGCGACAGGTAAAAATAAAAAAGTTTTTTTTTTCTTGTTTTTTTAAACCACATTTTGGAATCTGCATTATGTTGTGTTATGGCGGCCAGCCAGTTTATCGAGGACTGCTTAAAACAAACGTTTAACCAATTTTCTTTGAGTGTGTAGCTATATGCGGAGTCAATTTTATCCTTATCAGGATGGATCATATTCACAAAAGAATAATACAATTTTTGTTTTAGCACACTGGCAAAGTAATGCATGAGACATTAGCTTTATTTTTTATTATTTTTGATGTACTGAATAATGTAGGTAAACCAAAAGTAATTACTTCATGAATCTATAGATCAACAGATAATGAACATCTTCGTCCTTTCTGGCCTTAGACTTATATCTTTTAATATTTGGTCATAATCTTCAAATTATTTTAATACATTTTACTTTCTTGGCAATCAAAATTGATGATGACAATTTATCTGACGTGCGCATGTATATGATGTGTATATATTTGAAAAAAATTAGCATATTCAAAGATTATTTTCATAAAACTGCAACAGAATTTGTTATAATGGTGCTTACCTAAAATGGAAACAGATCTTGCTACACATTAAGAAATGGTGGTAGTGGAATTTGTTTAGGGCAAAAGCCTGGACGGTCCAGCGGTAGGGCATTTATATTGGTGACTGGTAATTTATGGATATGAATCCAGCTTGCTCCAATCAAGAAAATAAAAACAGATTTGAGGTTAACAGGGGTTAGCCTGCATTACCCAGGAGTCTTTATCAGGACTACTACCCCTGAAGATGGCATTTGGAAAATTTGGTTGAAATGTTGAAGATAATTTTATAAAAACAGAGTAAAAACTTTAAAAAGTATAGCATGTCATAGAATTAATGATATTAACATCTTCAACATATTATAGATATAACAGAGTTCTTTTTTGGAAAGATGGCATCTATATTTAGACTGCTGTGAATCAGATTTTACTGAAACTCTGGCCCTGGCTTTCATGATATTTTTGCTGTATGGCCATGGTTACAGCCTGTTTCTTTATACAGATTATGGCTATCATTGCAGATTGATGCTAAGCAACTGACTTAATTGGTACTAAATTTTATTAGCAGCTAATTAAAATTTGGTGTAATATAAGATACCTTAGTGGTATCAAAATTTAAAGGGGGGAAATACCAATTAGAATTTTATATGGTACTTATCAAGAAGAAAGAAAACAGTTAGTCATTCTAGATTACCCACATAGCTTGAGATCTTGTCAAGGTGGATAATGGAACAGCTAAAAGAAAACAGGGTGTCTGTATCTACAATGGGTTGTTTTTCGAGTTGAGTAAATTACAATCGATTTCTTTAGTCACTGTAATCACCTGATGGGGTCTGTGGCATCACCTGGTTTTGCAAGACATGGTGTACAATATGTACCGTGGAGATCAATATTTAGCTAACACACTGTGATTATAAACATTTCTCAACTATGAAACAGTTGCCTTTGTCAAGAATATAATATCCTGAAGAAAAAAAAATTAAGTTCAATGTAAAATTCACTAAGTTCTACTTCAATTTAACCCTTTCGGTGCTTAATTAAATTTTGGGCTGGAAAGTTTCAATTATCCACCAAAAAATCAAATTATGAATTTGATCAAAGAAGTTGCAGGGCTTTCAAAGACATGAGCATATTCCTGCTTATAACAATAGAGAGAAAAGGTTTTTTGAAGCCATTTGGGTAAATCTGCTTCCAGCATCAAATGGCTATAACTGTCAAAGCAGCCATATATGCTTCCAGCTTTGTTAGGGTTAAGAAATATTTCTCTCATTCTAGGCAGAGCCTTTAGAAATATTTTCTTTTACATTTTTTTCTTTCTTTATTTCAAAATAAAAATGCTAAAAAGAAAAATTTTGGAACTTATAAGCAAGAATTACTTTATGAATATTGGAAATGAATCAGAATAATAAAATGGGATTACCTGTCCCAGCTGTCAGCTAATTGAAGTTAACCATAGAAATATTAAATAATGGAAAAATTAAATTAAAATTTGCATTTTTACCCACTGAGAAACAGACCATTTGATAACAATTCAAATTTTCCACAATTTCTCCAAACTGGGCCAAAATAAACAACACTGAAAACATATTTTAGTGATTCTTACAGTTTCTGTATTAATATGTTGTCTGTTTTCTGGTTAGTTTGGAGGGATCTAGCATTGAAAATGACAAGCCACGCATATATGTTGAGTGGAATTTCTAAATCATGCCTACACAATTTAATTATAGTCCAATTATGTAATAAAGAGAACAATTATAACATAAAGGAAGCTTTACAAGATCTAGAATTTACAGTTGCATCAACTTACTGACCAACGGAAATCTTTATTAGCACTGACACACGCTGGCAGGGATAAGTCATTTACATTTACCGGGAGAAAATGAATCTCTGTTTATAAAAAAATATGTGCAACCAAAATGAAGACATGGGTAGATATACAAAAAAGTAAAACAGGGACAGCAACAGGACCATGATAAATATGTTCTACAATATAATTAAATAAGATTAAATACATATAAGTTATTTTAAAATAAGTGTTCAGAACAGTTCATATGTACTGTCTGGTTTCTGTCTCTTTTACCCGTCCTTGCCAATTATGACTTTCTAATAATGTCCCTACATTTATGAAACCAGGGAAAGGTTCAAGTACACTTGATTTCATGCACCAAATGTTTTTGCATATTATTCTTGTTGACAAAGATCATAGTGCAATTATGTTACAATTTGTGAAATTACAATGCATTTATTACAGAACTGCGCTTAGCACATAGAGTCTATCTTATCAGAATGTACCCATCAGGCGGATCCTTAGTCAAGGGACACACTCTCGTTCTGCTTGTTTCCTGTCTATTTAAGAGGACAGTCTAACAGGGACTTTAACTATTATTAGAAGAATTACATTACCGACAGTGAGACTCAACAGGAACCTCTTCTCCTTACTTTTGGAATGAAAGGATAGATCAACGACTAAATTTTTAGCTGTCTTTACAGAAACCAGCCTACCAGAAGATATCTCTCTATAGATGACATGGAGATGAGACGAGATTCTCTCTCTCTCTGTGTGTCAATTTTTGTTTTACCCGATTTAGTAAGCTTCAAAGAGACAAAAGGGTACACACCTGTGGAAATCCAGAAGGTACTAGAGATATTCAGATCAAATCTGGCTAGAAATAGCATTGCCATAATTTTATTTGGCTGGGTTTCACTTGAACATCTATCCCTAGTAGAAAGCAAACCAGAATTTGTGAATGTACTGTATAACTGGTGATAACAAAGAGTAAGCTAGAGAAGAATTACTTCTTAATAATTGCCAGTTACTATAGAAATACTTGAAAATGTCATTTTCTCCCCCCATCCATCTTTATTAACAACTATACAGAAGACAGAACAAGAAAATTTAAAAGTTCACATTTGAGATTCCTTGACTTTTAGGGAATCTTTTAAGTTTACAGAGAAATTCCATTTACTTGTGAGAAGAATTTTTTTTTTTTAAGAACTTGGATTATTCACTCTCAGCTAGCATTTGTACATCAGGGTCGGGCACTCAGTCACCAGTTTCCATCATGCTTTTAGTAAGTGTATGGTGTCTGAAAAAAAAAGTCTTAGAACATGCATGCCCTCGTCCACGTCCACACACAATCTCATCTCAACTCTCGTCTTTTCTTTCCAGATTCTGGATCCACCTCCAAACATTGAAACACTTGAAAGAGTGAAATAGTAATGGTGCTTTTTTTTTCGTCTTGTCTTTGTGGAATTTAGGTTTTAAGAATGGTGGTCATATTTGGAAGGACCTGCCTGAAAGAACTTCTTTCATATTCGGTCCCATAATCTTTAAATGGCCATTCTGATAATTTTATAGGTTTGTTGCTCTCTTTTTTTTTCACCTTAGGAATCTTATATTTTAATTTTTTTATTTATTTTTTTTTTTAAAGCTAGATTACATTTGTGATTTAGTGTTTAGCAACATACAAGACCGGTGTTTCTTATAGGGTTAAGGATTTTAAATCAGTCGCTAAACTAGATGTGCTTCTACAGCTTCATCAGCTTTCACAATGTTCCAAGTACGCCAATCATAGCTTCTAAAAATGTTCATAATAATATTAATATTAAAACAAGGTTTTAAGCCAGAAGCTTGTATTAGCAAAAATTTAAAGATACCATCTATTTTCTTATATTTCTTGTGGTTCCAAATTGTAAAGGATAGTCATACTGAGTATTGGAGCTTCTGTTTGTCATTTGCATCCCTAATAGCTGAACTGAAAGACCTATTGAAAATATATGAGCAAAATGTAACTGTCAGCCATGCACTGTATATAGATGATATCAGGTTATATTGGGAGAATGGCAAACAACTAGAAAAGGAGCTGACAGTAACGGCAATCTTTGGTGATGGCATAAAGAGCGAATTTGACTTCAAGGTTACATTCATTGCTGGCAAACTAATGAACTGAGAACATCAAATTAGACAATGATATTAAGGAAATCAAAGAACTTGAATGGGAAGGTGTGTAGAAATACTTAAATGTTGTTGAGGACGATAGGGTTGATCACAAAGACATGACTACCAATATCGCAGAGAGGTATGTAAGAACGGTCAGACTTGTCTTCAAGACTAAACTGAGTGGTAGAAACAAAATCACTGCAATAAATTCCATTGCATTACCAGTCAGCTCGGGTATTATCCAGTGAACCATGAATAATCTCAAAGAGCTAGATTGAAACATAAGAAAACTTCTCACAGTGCACAGCATGCAAGATCTGAATAACTATATTCAATGCATGTATTTATCATGTAAAAATGGTGGTAGATGATTGATTCACCTTCCATATGATCATACAAGTCATCAGTAGCAGACTTGGCTAATTGTCAGATCACACTCAATGAGAACAGTAAAAACTTGTTTATCCAGCATTTTATTAATGGGAAAGCTTTATTAATTGGCATTTAAAAAATATCACAATACAGATCACTATTTTGATAACCATTATCCAGATCAATGCTATCTGGCACAGGCCAAAAGCTCCATGGATGGAATGTTTACCAAGCATAATTGGTGATGCTGCCAGTGGTCGTCAGAAGTGGTGCTACTGGTTGTCCTCCTCTGTAATCACCATTGTCTCTATATATAGTAAAAGCTGTTCAGTATTTATCGTGGATTATCAGTGCACCCATTCAGCATGACATCAAGTAAACAATCAACAAGTAAAGGTGAAAAGAGGAAGAGAGTGATTCTAACAAATCAGAAGATAGACATACGCAAGAGACTTGCAAAAGGTGAAAATAGGAGTGATTTAATGAGAGAATTCAGCATTTGGCTCCTCTACTGTCTACGATATTAAGAAGAAAAAAAGATAAGTTAATGGAGTTTTATGCAAGTTTGGAAACTGAGAAATTTGTGGAACTGTGCTGTACTCTTAGTAAACCTAAGCTTGAACAGCTTGATATTGTTTTGTACAAATGGTTTGCACTGAAATGCTCTGAGGGTGCCCCCAATCTCCAGGCAAGGACTTTTACAAGCAAATGAAACTCACTGAACTATGCACCTTTTCTGACAGGTGGCTCTCCTGTTTTAAGCTGTCATGGAAAAAGATGCCTTGATGTATCAGGTGAGCAGAAGTCTGCTGATCATGAAGCTACCAAAAAGTATTGTAAGTTATTCTCCAAGTTAGTTGTAGATCATGATGTGTTGCCAGATCAAATATACAATAATGATGAAACTTTCCAACTCTGGTGCTGTTTATCAACTTCAACCTTATGGGTACTGGTAAGCAAGTGCTTCCAGATTTAAGTAAAATAAAGATCGATTGACTGGGTAAGTACAACTCTTGTTTAACCAGCACCTCTCAGATCCTATGGATCTGGATAACAAACCTTTTACAACATATCCAACTGTTTGAAGATAGTATACAAACACACTCAACCACCAGAGAAGCAATGACATATAGCCAAGATGATAATGCCCATGATTGAGAATATGATGCTAATGAACCAACTTAAAGAACTGAAGAAATGAACAAGAAACCTAACTTAAGAAGAACTAAGGAATGGGAATCAAAGAGCAGGCACATCCAGTTCCCAAAGGCTATGAAGAGAAATGACATAGTTTCAGAACATGATTATAGTGGGATAGTAAGCAGAAATCTAAAAGACAAAACAAAATCATCATCATCACTTGCTGCTCAACACCAAGCAGCCTATCCCTAATTGCAGAATGCACTTGCAATAAGTTTTCTTGTTTATGGAGCTTTGTAGTATCCACTTGCAGCATGTTGGCTTCTACAAACTAACTAGAGAGAGGACAACAACACCACCACTACCACCAAGTATGTTCATCATACTGATGTGTCCAGTAACTGGTATAAACATTAGTCACCCGAAACTCAATCGGAAACAAAAAGAAAAAATTATGAATTTAGTTGGCACATACACAGAAAGAACATAGCCACTAACAGACCTAATGTCATCGTCAAAATCATAGAAAGGAATATATATATATCTGCTCCTGGAGACTATGTGAGGATGAATGAGGGGAAATGGATTGAAAAAAAAAAAAACAGTATCACAGAACATCCAAAAAAAACCCTGACATTTTCAACACTGCACAAATCTGTAGAAAAGTAGCATCATCATTTGCAACATTACCAGTATGGCTTCTCAGTCAGTGCTAATGTAGCACCACCATTAAAAGACTGATAAAACGGCAAAGGATTTAAGCAAAGCAGTAATGATGCCATCTATTTTCCTTAAGTTTTTTGTGTTAAAAATTGTTAAGAATATTGCAGTAATGGATTTAAGAAATTTGTGACCTCTAAGCTGTGAATAAAAATAGTATATGGTGATGTCATTTGAGGGTAACATTATCGTTCTTTCCTTTACTATCAAGGTGAAATAGTGAAGCAGCTTTTGATAAGTTCTGCTCAGGAATGTATCAGTGTTAAGTGATTTTTTTTTTCCCTCTTGGTTTGAAAAAAAAAAATTGAAAAGGATAGGGATCATAAATAAGTCAATAATGCGTAACACTTGATAAAAAGCTCAGAGGTGCATAATTAAGTTGTATGTTTAAGTGATGTCATTAGTGAATTAACGCTGGGCTTTAAATTATGCTTGTAAGCAGCTTTCACAATGGCTATGGTTTGTTAGTTCTCTAACTACCATCTCCTTATAAATATCGCAACAGGAATTCGCGGCTGGGTAAAAACCACAGGATTTTTAACAGAATGTGGTAAACCAAAAATAATCAAACTCCTTTGAGCTGGAAAGGCTGAAGTTTATGCTTGTTATTAGGATTGGAGAGAACCAGTGGCAGCATCACATCCTCAACCCTTCACGTACTGCATCAATTTTTACCAGGCTTAGGGGGAAACCTAGGAGCATTAGTTAGCATCTGTGTTGAGCTGGTGATGTTTGGTCAACATTCTCGTAAGGCAAAGAGTGTCGGGTGAGAGCAATATAGATTTGCCGTTAGAAAGGGTTAAATTAATGAGGGAGGTAATACTGTGCATCACAGCCCTTATGACTCGACCTGTGCTGAGTAAATACAGATTTGTGGAGTGGTGTTGTGCATTTGCACCTCAGGTGTTATACAGCGGGTTAAATATCACCAAGTACATCGTTTACAATAGTGATGTAGTGTGAAGCTGAACAGTCACAGGTTTTTGAAATGTATCTGGTGACATGAGAAATACAAGTCAGCTTTCACTTTGGTTTGAGAATATGTTTTACAGAAGTCGGTGATGCTCAGCTTTATAAAATTTGACACTAAAAAATACAAGAAACTGAGAAGTATGGTTAGGATAATTGATTGGATTGTTTGCTAAGTATCTTTAACAAGAAATCCTAATTGAGTTCTGAAAATTAGACTGATATGAAACTTTATCAAGTGAGGATATTTAAGAAATTTATGCAAAATGTTTTTGCTGTGAAATTTAACTTTCAAACAAAGTGGAAAATATAATATTCTGAGAAATTTTTCATTTGATCAGATTTTCAGTTTTGGGAAAGTCTGTCTTCATGTATGCATTCCTTATATTCTTTTGGACAAACTTTTGCGGCATTATGGTTCTGTTTTTTTTTTTTTTTTGTTATTAACATTTACCTCAGTTGTTTAATTAATATTTTGTAGTGAAGCATACAGACTGACTTAATGCAACTAATTCTACTAGAAAGTCAGTGTGAATGGCACCAGATGCAATAAATCCAACTATAACTAGTTATCATTGTTTTTGTTGTGTTGTACACCAGTCTCTACAATAAAGATAGTCCCTTGGGGGTCTGGTAATTCCAACTTTGGCAAGGAAATTCCCACCAGAATTCTTGCCAGAAATGTATGCCAAATTGAGCCAACCCCAACTGGGATTCAAACTCAGGCTCTTAGCCTTGGCAATCCAGTAGGCTAACCACTGGGCCAGTGCATCCAAGCTATAAATAGTGAAAATTTAATTACTTTTTTACCATATATGCAAATTGTTAATAAACCACATGACATAGAGCCCTCAACATTTTGTTAAGAACACACAGTACCAACAAGAACTATGGAAACAAAATTAGAAGGCTGTTTGCACAACTAGAGAAAATAAAGTGTGAATGCTAAATACAAACACAAAGAATATGATCCATTAAATGCCAAAACATTAACTTTGAAAGAATTAACAAACAAAAAACTAATATTTTGGATGTAATCCATTTTGATACACAGTTTCTCCACTCAGTATGGCACATGAATTGTGGAAACAAGGGTGATGGTATTTAACCCTATCTATAAGTGATTTTGTTTCTTAATTTATTTTTTCAAGCACTAAAACACGATAATCACGATGATAACCACCTGATTCAACAACAGCCAGTAGAATTGTATTATTTTAGTAGACCAATGCTGAGTATTAAATGTGATTACTATTCTTTAACCCACTTCAAGCTCTCTACTGTTCAGACAGAGAATTAACCAGTGATGAAAGAGTCCCGTGACTATGCTGCAAAGAAAAGCTAAAATGTCTAAACTGGGGAAGGAGTGCAGTTATCAGGGAAAAAGATAAAGCAGTGGAAGTAAGAGCAGAGGTGGGAAGTTGCATCTAATGTTAGTGGGTCTGGAGACAGGAGCAACTGCAAGCTTGCAAATTAACTGTATAAGAGCAAGAGTGACAGAGTCAGGACTTCACTACAAGATCAGGTGCTGGAGGAGCTTGATCTTAACATGAGCATAACAGTGAAGAATAGGAACATACTGAAGACTGGGGGGTATGAATTTGAATTGTTTGGGGTGTAACAAAAGATAGCTTGTTTAAAGATGAATTGATGAAAGGTTTTAATTCCAATATGGGGGGATGTATGTGAAGTTGGTAAATTGGCTAAAACTAATGGAAGAATGGATACTAAGAAGTACAAGGAATGGATATAATCTAATTGGCCAAGGTTCCATATTCCATCAAGATGACAACCCCAACTATACAAACAAACGTTTCAAAATATTACAATTTATCTGTGAATATCACATGTCCACAATGCAAGGTAAAGTTTATTCACTGGACAATATTTTTTTCTTTGGCAAATTTAGTCGTTATTTCTTAACTGCTGATGTACTCAGGGGTGTTATGAAGATACCCCAGTACCATGGTGCACCAAAGGTATAAAATTACTTATTAGAGCAGTTTTTTTTTAGAGCTGACAGACATTGCTGCTTTCCGACCTGTTTTATTTTCCTGTGGTGTTCTTTGTGAACATCACTGGAAAAAGAACTTTCCAATATTAAGCTTTGCTGAAAGTTTTCTTGACTTTTAGTCTTGACATTCCCCCTGATAGTTTTACTTAAAGGGAAGTCTCCTTGTACTGGTAAACTGCATCAACATAGACCCAGTTCTGAAAGCATCGTGCAAATATGTACTCTCAAAATAAATCTACCACCAACCCTGACTTGTGTTACATTACTATTTTCTTTTTTAAATTCTCTTCATTTGAAAAGCTGCATGGAAACAAGGGAAGCAGTTGAAGCTATATCAACACAAACTTTTACGAGAGAGAGAGAGAGAGACGGAGAAGCAGAATAAGAGATGAATACAGGGCAACTCTAAAGATATAAAAATGCATTAAGACAGCCAAACAAAAACTGAGCTTGAACACAATCAATCTTTGTGCAAAGAGCAGAAGGGTGGCGAACAGCTGACCAGTTCAGAGTGAAGCAGTTGTATACAATGACTTTGAATGAGACACTGACTAAGGAGGAGATAACCTTGGAGCACCACCAAAGCTGCAGAGATCAACTTGGGCTATTATGCTTTAGAGCCAAGTAACATTGAAGCAGTCAGGCTTTATTTTCATTTATTTATTCCATTGAAGTAAAATTTAACATGCTAATATTTGAAACTTGGCCATGAACATCTGTGTTAACATTTTGGCAGGGTGATAAACATGGAACTTCTTATCTTAATGAAGAGATTAAAAGTTGGTGTTTTTATTCATAGCTCATTGACTATAGAATCAGGCCAGCTATGCACTTAATAGGATTCTGAGAATTTTTTTAAAAAAAATTATTTTACTATACTGAAATAAGAACTTTTAAGTTGACATGTAAGTTAAAGAAAGGCTTGCAAATAGTGCTATTAAATATTTACAGGATAACAACACAAGCAATCTTGTATAAATGGTAGGGGGAGACCACCAGGAAGGCTACTTGTTACAGCAACACTCATTCCTAATTAAACAAATAGACAAGCTATGATTGTTCATATGCTCTGACCTTGAAGGATATGATGTTGATTATAGCTCATCAATGTTTAATTAAGAATTACTGTTGATATCATAACTAGTCCAAGCCTTCCATTTATGTTACTTATTCTTTAAGATTCAGGAGATTATTTTTAACATTAAGTGAAATACAAATTACTAATTAGTTTATATATATGTCCCCAAAACACACATTGTCCATCTTTCCATCTCTCATTGATTGACATATATCTATCAAAGTATTGCTGTATATCTATAAGCCTGGACCGTTAGAAAATATGCATATGAAAAAAAAAAAAAGGGTTTTGTCATACAAGACATTTTCATCGAAGTGTGCTTCATGGTTGATGAAATTTTTCACTGATGAGTCCACAATTACAGCTGCTTGTGTGTGCATTATGGCTATACAATTTTTCCTATTTTTATCATTTCTTTTTGAAATGCAGTTATACTAGTCAGTGCCCATTGTGTAGCTCTCAGTATTTGCTTGTGGTCATTAACAAATGAGTTGAATGAGCCAGAAACAAGATAACAACAGACCATTTTATGTCAAAGATTGTTCAAGCTACAGAATAAACAGTTACATTAAAGTTGTGTTAGCCGAGCAACTGATAAAAAATAGAAAACATGATACACATGTTCACAAATAATGCTGGAACTACAGAAGCTTATGCAACATCACCCTTAAGCATGAGGTTTCAACCTTGCACTGTATAAAATGCTGGACAAGAATAAAGGCCAGTATCAAATACACCGCATGTCTATATTTGTCGAAAGTGGCTTTTTATGTGGCAGACCAATACAAATATTCTCCAGCTCCATTTCATGTTAAAATATAAGATTTACACTGCTGTCAATAAAAAGAACAAAAAACAAGTGGATTGTGTTTGTAGGTTTGGGAGAAATTAAATTAAAGTTAAACTAGCAAACTCAGAGAGGGCGATTTACTACATGTCCAGCACATGGGTTCTTCGTTGGGGCGACTACCCCCAACCCAGCATGTCCCCAGATGGCAGATTGGGGAACGGCCTCCAGATATGGAGGTTAGCTGCAAAATAAGCTGTTCCCAGTCGAATAAGCAGTCATGGACCAAACTGGCGTTGGTTCTATCAGGACAGGGTGGGGTAGCTTGTGGCAAAGCTACTCCTAAAATGCCTATGTGTCTCATGACAGAGCCAGCAGGCGGGCATGGGCCACCTTAAAAGCCCTGCCCCGGGGTGGGATCCTCGGAGAAACAATCTCCCCCCCCCCTGTGCTCTCAGGGTAGGACGTATGAGCCAGGAGCTAAGGGCAGGGTAACCCCTACAGAAAACCTAGAGAGCTGCAGTCAGAGGTACTGGGCCAGTGCATGCTCTCTTAACAAACCACAGTACCATGCACCTTACAACAATGGTTACACTGTCATCCACAATAATCAAGAATGGTGCTAGCTGCAAAATAAAACTACAAAGATGTCCCAGTCAGCAGCAACCTTTTATAGTCATGCACTCGAATGCAGAAAGTGTCCTGAACAAGAAGAAAGAACTGGAGCATATCCTGCATTAGAGAAATATCAATGTCTGCTGTATCCAAGAAACACATATGCAGAGCAACAAGTCCTTCAAGGTGAGAGGTTACCAGTGCTTCAGGTCTGATAGAGCAGACACAAGCAAAGGAGGTATTCTGACCCTTGACAGGAATAACATAAATGCCTGCCTGATTATCAAGTCATTCATATTCAGACAAAGACAGAAGACTTCCATCTAGTTAACTTCTACTGTCCTAATGACAGATCCTTGTCCCTTGATACCATCAAGATACAGGCCTCCAATTTTTTGATAGTAGGTGACTTCAACAGTCAATCACAGAGTTGGGGGTATGACCACATGGATTGGCGAGGTGAAGTAGTGAAGAATTGGCAGGATGACAATAGGCCCATCCTTTTGAACAGTCCCAATGACTGCCCCACATTCTATTCCAGGCACTGGCACAGAACTTCCACTCCAGACCTTGCCTTTTGCACTGAAGACATGCATAAGATTGCCAACAGAGAGGTGGGGGAACAATTGGGTGAAGTGATCATCAGCCAGTCCTCCTGACCTTGGACTTGGAGCTATGCACTGAGGCTACCTTCCCAAGGTGGAACTATAAGGAGGCCAATTGTTTCCTCTTTTGACACCGTACCAGTGAACTCAAAGACATAGTATTCCAAGGTCGTGACATCAACTTGGTAGCAATGGACCTCAACGACAGCATCCTCAGAGTGGCCCATGAATCCATCCCCAGGGGATCCCGGAGGGAGTACAAACCTTACTGGAGTAACAAACTGCAGGAACTTGAGAATGCCCTCTCAGAAGCTAGGAAAGAAGTAGAAGTCAACCCATCTGAAGAAAACAACATCAGGCTCCAGCAAGCAAAGGACAAATTTTTTAAGAGGAAGATTCAAGCAAGACGTAGGAGCTGGAGAGATAAAACAGCCTCCCTAAACTCCAAGAGAGATGGCAGAAAGTTGTGGAAACTCACAAGGCAGCTGAATGATGAAAACAACAGTAAAGCCAAAGTCACATTGGAAGAAGATGGCAAGGTGTTGACAGGGAAGAAAGCTGCAGATTGCTTCGCAGCTAGCTATGCCAAGGAGAGTGACATCCCTGTCAGTGCTGGAAAACAGCAAGAAGCCAGAAGAGAACAGCAAGAAAGACCTACTAATAGAGATACCGTGGAACCTACGAAACTCCCGCTCACACTGCATGAGATGAATATCGCATTGAAAAAGTTGAAGGCAAGGAAATCACCAGGTCCAGATGGCATCAGCAATGAGATGCTTACCCATCTTCGCAGTGCAGCCATGTGCAAGCTCCTTGAGGTATTTAACAACAGCTGGGAAAAATGGGCACTGCCACAGATCTGGAGAGATGCGGTTATGATACCTATTCTCAAGTCAGGAAAAGATCCAAGGCAACCAGCTATCGTCCCCTTAGCTTGACAAGCTGCAGGTGAAGACCATGGAAAGAATCGTGAACGAGCACCTTCGATGATACCTTGAGACCAGGAATCTTCTTGCCCCTGAACAAGCTGGATTTAGGCAGTTTTTCAGCACAGAGGATCAGGCCACATGCCTATCACAGGAAATAGAAGATGCGTTTCAGGAGTGGAAGCTAGTTTTTGTTACCTGGATTGATCTTCAGAAAGCTTTTGATAAAGTCTGGACCAATGGACTTCTTGTGAAGCTGCTGAGAACAGGCATCTCCAGCAATATGTACAACTGGATCAAGGCTTACCTTTTTAACCATAGAGTGAGAGTCCATGTTGACCAGATCTATAGCAAGAAATTCCCGCTTTGACATGGTGGGGTCCTCTCCCCCATACTCTTCCTTCTAGTCATCAATGATTTTGTGTCTGAGCTGCCAAAGGGTATCAAAGTGGCCCTTTATGCAGATGATCTGGTGATCTGGTGTAAGGAGGAACATGCTACAATTGTCACCTACAGAATGCAGCGAGCAGCAGATAGGTTGAATGTTTGGGCAGAGGATTGGTGCATATCAGTCAACAAAAATAACTCCTTCACAACCCTCTTCATTTTGTTGACCAAGCAGAAACCTGGTACCATCAAGCTTGGAGGAACACCTCTGAGAGTGGATGATGAAGCAACCTACCTTGGTGTCACCTTTGACAAAAAACAAACCTGGGAAGCCACACATTGCGTGAGCAGAAACAAAGGCCAGATGCAAGCTTGCAATCCTCAGGAAGTTAGAAGGCACTTCCTGGGGAGCGAATGAGAGGATACTGAAGACAGTATACCAGGGAACAGTAAGGCCCCACCTTGAATATGGTTCCACTGAATGGTCAACCACTGCCAGAACCAATCTGCAGGTCCTCGATAGAGTGCAGAATCAGGCTTTACAGGCGCTTTGAGGTCAACATTTATCAGGGAGATGGAGCAGCTTACTACAATCCATTCTCTTAATAAAAGAAGGAAAGAAAAGATCTTGATACTGGCTGAGAAGTACAAATGTCTGCCAGACCATCCCATGAAGCAGAAATTGAACAGTCTTACAAAGAACCAGCTGAAGAGTAGCAGCTTTGTCCATGGGAGCAAAAGACTGTTCCGATAAAATCAGGAAGACCTGCCAAAGGAGACAGCACCACTGATTCCTTTCCAACAGCCAGAACTGTGGGTCTCAGACCATTCAGACATCAAAGTCCACACTTCAATCCCCACTGTCATACCAGGGGAAGGACAGGATGACACTGTGCGAAGAGCTCTCACCTTGGCCATGATTGAAGAGAAATACCTGTCAGAAGCATGGATTCATGTATATACAGATGGGTCAGCAAACAATGCTGTGGCCAGTGGGGGTGCTGGGATCCTGATTAAGTATCCTGGAGTTCAGACAACGACTGAAAGTGTAGCCACCAGCAGATACTGCACAAACTTTCATGCAGAGACTGAAGCCCTCGTGCAGGCCACATCCATGATACAGGCATCAGCGGATCGATGTCACCAATGGTCTTCCTCACAGATGCTCTTCCGTTCTTAACGTCCTGGAGAATGATAAGCTTCCCCATCTGGCCAATGCTCTACAGTTAGTTGTAAGAACCAGAAGAGCGGCCCTCCAGTGGATCCCAGCCAACGAGAAAGCAGTTGAGCTAGCAAAAGCTGGTGCACAGGAAGACCAACCAGACAACAGCGTTAGCTTTCGGAAGAAGATAATCATCATCAGAGCATTATTTGGCCACAGACAGAAAGGGACGAATACCACCTACTGTCCGGAGACCAACAAGTGACTCTGGTGAGACTCTGAACTGGACACAATCGGCTCAATGCTCACATGAGCTGAAAGTTTAAGCTGGTACCTTCACCAACCTGCTCCTGTGGTTAAGAGGATCAGACAGCTGAACACATTCTACAGAGATGTTCACTTCTGGAGGGAGACAGAAAATGTGGCCAACAGCTACTCCCCTCAGAACAAACTCTATGGCAGCTGGCAGGATCTGGAGAAGACGATTAGATTCATCACTAGTTGTAGGATGACAGTTTAGCGGCAAATGCTAAGAAGAAGAAACTAGCAAAACCAGCTAACCCCTTCTTCACCTATTAAGTTTAATATACAAATTTGATTATTGGGGCCAAAAAAAGTAAAAATCTACTGAAAACCGCACAAACCTTCCCTTGAATAACAACAATCAAACTAACCTACACTGTTTGTTGGTTAACTTTGGAAACCAAACAACAAACAAAAAATGTTTTAAAAATGTTAAAAGTTTTATTCACTGAATGTTCAACACAAATTCTTCTAGGTGTAATGCAGGATATCTATTTTTAATGGAAACATTACAAAAGGGCAGCCATATTTTTGGAAGATTCTTTAAGGTGGAGCCATACATTCTGCATATAAGAGGGCTTTATATGACAATGCATGGTAAGAATTCCCTTGATTAACTGTCATAAGCAAGAGCAGTTGAACTGGTTCTATGAAAATGTTGCTTGGATACAACATGACTGAAGCCATGTTCTCTTTACTGATTAATCAAGATTTTGCTTTCTCCTGATGTGTATTTATCTAGAGGGAATGTGGAACACAACCAGCCCAAAAACATCATGTAAAGGGATCATTACAATGGAGGAGATGTGATGGTCTACAGAGGAATTTCATTTGGTTGACATACCTTGTATGTGCTTCAGAGAGGTACCTTGATTACAATGAGCTATAGGGATGGGATTCTGCATCCCTATGTCAAACCATACACATGTGTAATTCAAATAACTTCACTTTAATAGACAATAATGCTTATCCACATAGGGCATGTGTAATCAATATCTTCAAGACCAAACTTTTACCCATATATGGCCAATACATTCTCCATAGCTAAGTCCTATTGAGAGAATGTTTGGAATGCTGTAGGAAGATGTGTTTCCTCCCCCTTCCAACATCACTCCAAGAACTGAAGACAAACGTTAGTGCTTGCTGCTCTTGTCAAGAAGGTTATAAGCAGCATATAAAGGTGCTAAGAGTCATGTATTGCCATCAGGAAGACAACCACCCTACCTCTAATTAATTTTTGCTTACATTCCTTTGTTACAATTTCTGCTTGTTTCTGTTTACATTTTAAAAATTATTTGTACTTCATATATTTCTTTGATAAAAGTTGTGTTACACGAAGAGGATCTTGTGCTGGTCATTTGTTAAATGAAACTTTTACCATTTTGGAAGTATTTTGTTTGTTGCTTAACCTTCAGCAGCCAGCATATTTGAGAATATTTCCAGAAGATGGAGCAGCCAGGCAACAATGAACATGCAACAAACAGCACAGATCTACTTGTAATGATATAAAAGCATTAAATACATCATTGAAGCAATTTTACTCCCAGTTGCTCTGTCAGCAACATATTGGAAGACAAAAAAAAAAAAAAATCACATGATGCAACAAGCGAACTCTCCTGGAATGTTTTGGAATGAGGAAAAAAATAATAAAGAAGAAAATGAGAAATGAAATGTGAATAGATACAAATCAGTGACACTTTATTTTTTACAGTTTTATTACTGGATCTAACTTCACTGTGTCACCTTTTACATCCTGTAAACATTATGAGATTAACTCTTCATTCTCAATGCAATGTCTAGTCACTGACATTTCAAAACCCCCGCAACACAAACTATAGAAACTCTATCATCATTTGAATCAAAATCCATGTTCCACATCATCACCTTTTCTGTACTTCCAAATCTAGAGCATGGAACATGCCTTTTGTCTTCAAAAGTTTCCTGAACACCCCAGGAGTTAAAAAATTCAATGCATCCTTGACATACTGAAGGAGGCATGACTCTTTTTCTCTTGCAGTTGCCCTTCATGTAAATATTCTCTCCATTTACCATTCAGTCATCTCATTTCTTTTGAATACCTGATTTCAGGATGCATCAGCCAGTTATATTAACCTAGTGCAACAAAATGAATCATTGCAATGTCTGTTTTACTGCCTCAATGTTATGTGCCTGAAACATGTACCATGAAAGAAGTTTTTGTTGAACATGCCCATGTTTTGCACCCAATAAAAAACAATGTCTTCCTTTGGTCAATGATTTAGGCTTATTCTGACCCTGCAGCAAATGATGAAACAAAAGGTTCTCATTGCCTTTTTAAAACAACATGGGGAAGGAGGTAGTTTTAGCCCATTAGCCACTGCACCAAGCTTAATAGTCACTTTGTCTTTTTCTTGTCTGCTTTCTATTAAGACAGTTTTATCCCCAGAGTGGTGCAGGGGTCGTGTTGCCTGGCATGTTTAAATAAATGGCTGCTACATCCAAATCTCCAGTATCAGCATTGAACATTTCCACCTTTTCATCAGGGTGCTGAGGCATTTTTTTACAACAGTTTTCTGTCTCATAGAGATGGCAGTGTTTTGTCCATCATTTTTGTGGAAATCTATGTAGCCAGCAGATATAAAATCTTGTTGTACCTTGAATTTCATTTTTTTTCTTGTGAATTTGAGCACTAGGGTCATGACATTTGGAAAAATAGTCAGAAATTGTTTTTCCTGTCCGCTTCCTTGCTGCCTCGCAAATTCTTGTATATTTTGCATAGTTCATTTTCTATTTTGGCCATGATCATGTAGCTTGCCATCTTTGGCATCTTAATGCTTGGTTCTGATTCTTCTACAAATATGATAAATGATGCTTGCTACAAGAATTTCAAATAAACGAGTGAATATGTGGGGGAATTAGTGTTGTAGTAGAAAGATCTAACATACTAAAAGTACAGCAATCAATGATCTATCACAATCAATGCACATTCACTTAAACACAGGACATCATTTGACCAGCAGCGAAACAATCACATGCCCAAACAAGAAGTGCTTTCCAAAGCATTACCAAACAAGGTGACATCCAATGAATGCTACAAGTACACTAAGTAGACAGGTAGAAAGGTGTGTCAACAAACAAGCAAATGCAATGGATGTCTATCATAAGTGCAAGTACTTCAATGGGTATTACGAACCATCTCCTGCTACTTTTAGTATATTTTAACTTGATAACATAAAAAGATTCTTAACCACAAGAGCAGCAATGGGAAAAAAAAAAGATTATTATATTGGTTACATAGTTATTTTCATACTGAAAGACAACTGCTGATCAAGCCCTCACCCCTATTTTGCTCTGGTGGGAGTCAGTATTTCAATGTCTATACCAATTTGTTATTACTCAGAAAATTTCTGTCAGGTTTTTTTTTTTTTTTTGCAAATGAACATTTCCACATCTATTTCCAACTGTCAACGAAATTACCTTCCATTGATAAACAGTATTCGGTTTTTTTAAAGATCCAATAAACCTTCCATCGGTTTTGGTGCACTGGAACGTTTCTTCGTTCTAAAAGTCAGAGGGATCTCCTTAACAATTGTTGGCTGCAACCTTAGGTACTTCATGCATGCATAACTCCTGCAGTGGGTGGAAAATGGCCCAGAACAGCTAGCTGCTGGCATTACTGGTATTTTACTTTATCTAATGCTTTGTTTGTTTTCAAAGTGAAAGTAATCAGCGACTTTTATAAATGACTACACATACAAAAAAAAAACAAACAAAAAAAACCTCAAATGTAGGGCCAGTATTCTTTTTTTTTAGTGAACAATGCATTGAAAACTTATTCAAATAATTTATCTAAATTCCATAATAACAATTGGACTTCCGAGACCCAGGTGTCCCCCTCTCCCAAGTTTGGTTCCTGTGAAGACTGGTGGAACTCAGCAACTCAAATAATCTGCACGAGTTGATGCTTGTAGAGAGGGTACAAGCAGCCACCAGCTCCACTGCTCTCCCGAATCTTTCAGAGTAAATGATGTTTGTAGCCAATGATTCACTATCTGCTCTTTCTATTGTATTCATTATCTTTTCCCCAAACTTTAAAAAGATATTATTTTTTTTTTCTCTTTGCATAAACAAAGTAGTTGTAAGATGTCCAGAAATATTACTGAAGGAAAATTTGGCAGTTCTTAATTCTTCATTATCCAAAAGCTCTCAAAAGAAGGCAGTATACACAAAAAGAGAGGGAAAGGAACAACCACTAGTTCTTACAATGCTTATTGTTGTGGTTAACCTTCTCATTTCAGATTATTTTCCACTAGTTGACATTTCCATAGCTGTTACCTGCATTCCTTTAGTGATTTACATGATACTTCTGGTTACAATGGTTTGTTTAATGAAGGTGACTATATGGTGAAGTACATACTAAGGCTGTGTGCATAGTGTACCTGCCAGCAGTTTGCTGGAGCTGAGGACCTGAGTTTGATCCCTGATGGAAACAGACTGGATTTGGTGAATCTTTCATAACATTGTATACAGCCCATCAGTATGCATCTCTTCAAGGTATTCAGTCACCATGGTCAGTGGTGGATCTACTATGAAACTAATGAAGCTTAAGCTTCAGGGTCCCTGAAGCAAAATTTTTTTTAATGAGTGAATTTTTCAACAAAATTTATGGACGCTCTGATACCTATTTCATATGGTCTCAAAATGTCCCTGTAATCGGTCAAATTTCAAAATTTTCTTGTGGGCTTGCAGTGCCCGAACCCCCAGCTGTATGGGCTCGCTGAGCTCACCAAAATCTATTCATAGCCTATATTTTGACAGCTGGATCCTCGAATCCTTCGTTGGTGCACAACTTAGTAGTTCTATAGCTCAGCCCTTGGGCTAGAGTCAATCAGAACCATAAAAAGGCATCTGAATTCTCAATTCAGGCTGCACTCATCTCACTTGTGCATTTTAACACCAAATATCAGATTTTCACCTCTTTATCTTAACGAGCCCCCCTCTGATGACCTTCTAACTCTCTATTAGAGAATGAACCAATACTTTTTTCCGCGCATTGATGTTGGGTGGTATGATTTTCGTTCCTCCAAATTTTCTTTTTCTTCATTTTTGGTAAGCTTTCAATTATATCTTTGCTAGTGTTTAGTGTTAAAGATGTATAGGTCAAGGTGTTCTTATAAGCTTGGTCCATAGTTAGGGTGGATGATATTTTTGTGTGTATATTTCTGCTGGTTTCATTAGCCAGAAACTGGTGCTTCAGTTCCCATACTTTACTGAGATATTTCTGTTTTCTAGCGTAAAATTTTTTATTTTGCTTATTCAGTTGAGTTTTTTGGAAGTGGCAGACCTGGCTTATTTCTCATTTACTGTATTTCTAGTGGTAGAATTCTTTGTAGACAGTTCAACATAAGTATTCACGTGGGTCATGTCGAGGGTAATGCCTTTACAATGGTTTAGCCGAGTCATTCTTTCTCATGGTATCTTTGGTCCTCCCCAGCGCCATCTATTGAGTTTTTATATAACTATTGTTTTGCTTCTACATTTTCTCCATTCAATATTTATTTTGCAGAATCTGATTGGTTTTTGAAATTTTTTGGGACAGTACTGTTTGAATAATATATACATTAGATAAGGAATAAAGTAAAATGAACTAATAACAACTTTATGGCTGTAATTATATTCTTTTTTATGTATTAGTCAATGCTTTGGCCTTTGGGTATATTTTATATTTCATTGATCAATCATTACAATATTACTCTATATCTACAGTATGTGTATGTTTGTATGTATGTATATTATTACCATATTATTTTTACTGTAGGTACAGTATGTTATTGTTTACTGCAATAGTAATTTTGGTAATGTCGTAGTTTACGTTCGTAAAATCAAATGTGAGTTGATGCCGATATTGTATATTTTACTTTTGAAGGGAATACTTTGTCCACATTCTGTAATAACTCTAGCCACCTAATCTAACCTAACCTAACCTAACTTTTGCAGAATGTAGACAAAGTTTTCCCTTCACAAATAAAATATACAATAAAAAATTAGGCTATGTTAGGTTAGGTTAAGTTAGATTAGATTAGGTGGTTAGAGTTATTACAGAATGTGGACAAAGTTTTCCCTTCAAAAGTAAAATATACAATATCGGCATCAACTCACATTTGATTTTACGAACGTAAACTACGACATAATGAAGCTCTGTCCTGCTGTGGCTAATGAAAATTTTTTCTCCTTTTTTTTTAACAGAGGTCAAGACCCCAGGAGGAATAGCAATGAGTTCACAAAAGTACTTAGGTGGATACCAAAAGTGCCAATTCAAGGAAAAGCGATCTGACAAAATTTCTAAATGTCAAAAAACTATAAAACTATTTTACAATGTCAAGTAAAAGTTTGTCAACACCTACAGCTGCACCAGTGAAGCCAGAGATAGTGCACAAACTGTGGGAGCTCTTTCTAGCAATACTCAACCCACTGTTGACACTTTCGATACAGATGACGATCACAGTGGTCAACATTAAAGTACCGAGGAAGAGACAGAGCAGAAACAGGAAACAGGAAGCAAATTCAGTGATTTCAAAGAATACAGTGACATCACAAACTGGCCCATAACAGTTGATAATGATTTCATACATAATTGTTTAGTGCAAGACATCGGTGTTTTTTCAAAATAAAAAACCAGATGATTTGTATACCGAATCCAGCAGGGTTTACAAGGAGCAAAACAGAAGTTTCTTAACAAATACTTTGAAAAAAGATTGAAAATGGTCAAACTGTGATGAAATCCTGGTTAGTTTACTCAAAAAGCAAAGGCTGTATATACTGTTTTGTTTGCAAACTCTTTTATCGAGAAATGTAAAAATGAAAAGGTACGAGGTGTAGTCAAAAAGTATCCAACGTTGAATTTGTTTGAACAAAATAATAATGTGTGAGCAAAATCCGCATGGGTATTAGCTGGCCGCATCCTTCCTGAGCATGTGCAAAAATTTTCGTGTCTGTAGGTTGTGCCAGTCGCCCGCAGTGACGCGTTAAGTACAGACATGAAGAGTGTGCTGTGCGATTTTTCTTTTTGAGTAAGGAAATCTCACTGGACATTTTGGAGTGTGCTAGCCAAGATCAAAACTTCATTCATGAACGCTATCATCACTGGTGATGAGACTTGGGTGTACAGCTATGACCCTGAAACAAAATTGCAATCATCCCAATGGAAGCATTCATCTTTGCCAAGACCAAAGAAAGCAAGACAGGTGCACAGCAATGTTAAACTGATGATGACCTGTTTTTTTTACTACAGAGGTATTGTGCACCATGAATATGCACCACAAGGTCAGACAATTAACAAAGAATACTATCTGCGGGTTCTTCGTCGTCTTCGTGAAGCTGTGCAGCGAAAACGACCTGACCTGTGGGCAGCAAAGAACTGGCAACTCCACCATGACAACGCATCCACTCATTCCACCCACGTCATCCAAGCATTCCTCGCCAAGCATAACACACCACTTGTTCATCAGGCTTCCTATTCCCCAGACTTGGCTCCGTGTGACTTTTGGCTATTCCCAAAGCTCAAAAAAAAAACACTCAAAGGGAGATTTGAGTCAACAGACGACATTAAGCAAAATTCGACGGCACAGCTCTACAGCATCCCAAAAAGTGATTTCCAGAAATGTTTCCAGCAGTGGCAGGAATGCTGGCATAAGTGTGTAGACTCCAAGGCGAATACTTTGAGGGAGACTAAATCAAAATGGTGAGTTTTTTAATATTACTTGTTTTTTTGACCAAAGATCGGATACTTTTTGACTACACCTCGTAAATGTTACTTACCTATCCAAAACCATGTATGAAGAATTGATAGAAATCATGGGAAAACATGTACAAGATGAAATTGTGAATCAAATCAACAACCTAGACAACAAATACTATGTTGACTCTACGCCTGATCTGACACATGTTGACCAGCTGGTAATTGTGGTTCAATACTGTTATAATGGAAAACCCTGTGAGAGATTTTTAACATTTTTACCAATAGAAAACCATTTATCCATGACCTTGTTCAACAAAATACAACAGGTCCTTGGGGAACATAAGCTTTCACTTGAAAATATCCATGGTCAGTCTTACGATAATGCATCTAACATGAAGGGCTCTGAGAGATAGGGCTGCAAGCACTCTTTAAAAACATTAACAGGTATGCAGACTGTGTATCATGTGCAGCCCATTCACTCAACCTTGTTGGAGAAAAGGCAGTGTCTACTGTGCCTGAAGTTGTTGACTATTTTGGCATTTTGCAGGAGCTCTATGTTTTCTTTTCTGGATCTCCATGAAGATGGGGGAATTTCAAATACACAGGGCAATCTAGATATTTCTCTAAAGAGCTTAAGTGTAACTAGATGGTCTGCACACTATGAAGCAGTCCAGGCAATTAAAAATGGATATACAGGTATTTTATAAACTCTCAAACATATTTTTGAAGACCCAGAAGTGAAGCCTGAATGTAAATGAGATGCAAAGAATTTATATCACAAGTTGGTAAAGTTTGAATATGCTATTTTAACAGTCATTTGGAAAGAAGTGCTGGAACATTTCAACAAAACAAGAAACTCCAAATCCCTGGTTCTGATGTATTTGAAGGTTATCTTTTGCTATCATCTTTACTTTCGTTTGTTAAAGAACTCCGAGAAAATTCAGCCAACAGGATTGCACTCTATGAATCAGAAGCAAAAGGTTTGTATGAAGATATCACTTCAAGTTATTCTGATGCTTCCAAATGCATTGTTACAAAGAAATTTTCAGATGGAACAAGTGGTAGGGCTTCTTTGAAAGGAGCTGATAAATTTAGGATAGAAGTTCTTAATCAACTCTATGACTGCTTAATAATCCAGTTACGTGAGACAATTGACCCATATGAGCAGATTGCGAAAAGGTTCAAGTTCCTCTCAGAATTGGTGAACAATTCTGAAATTGATGAGGACAGTATTAAACTTATAATATCGCATTACAAAGATGACATTGACCACAAATTAGCAAACGAGTGTTATCAGTTCAAAGAATGTGTATACCTTAGGAAATCCCAGAACACAGAAGAAAACATGCCATCTAAAATGCAACGCACAGAAGTTCTTCAGCTTATTTGTGAGCAACACCTAATTGAAGTGTTCCCTAATATTACTACTGCACTTAAGCTGTACTTGACAATGCCTATCATGGGCTGTGAAGCAGAAAGGAATTTCTCAAAACTATCCTTTATAAAGAACAAATTTTGGTCTACCATTACTGAAGAGCGCTAATTCTTTATGTATAGCGTCTCTAGAAAATGACATTGCAAGGAAGCTCTCATATGACAAAACTGTATGTGAACATGTTGCTAGAAAAAACAGAAAAAAAGAGCATTTTGTAAAATGTGCTTCATGTAGTATGTATTCTCATAGGTGTCTAAAATAAAAGATTATATTAACTGTGGTCTTTGATATGTTTTATTTCATCATTCTATGATGCATCATGCATGTATATAACGCTTCCCCAATTTTCATCCCCCCCCCCATAACTTGAATACTATAAGGCATAGCCTAGGAAATTTTTATTCACACCAGAGACTTTAATCTGAGATGTAGTGGTAAAATTTTTAAAAATATTTGTGGGGATCAGCCATAGAACAACCCCAATGAAGATGATAAACAGCAGTTACCCAAACCTCATTGTTGGTGGGAAGGAGCTCACTGTATGACCCATTTTCAAGGACTCCACCCAACCTGCCATTTGGGCCTCCAGGTCCTTGCTAGGGCAGCAAGGCCCTTTGGACCTTGTTGGATGTTGCCCTATTGTTGCTGGTTGTTTCTATTTTAGGTAAATAATTTTTTTTAAAAAATAACCAGATGAATGATTTTGAGATGCAGTTCTGTATTATTCTTGCACAATGGTCAGACTACCGGACTGCCAAGCTCGAGAGCCAGCCTATCATGTTGGGGTTTCTTCCACATCTGAAACTGAAGAGTTCTAGTTTGGGTTTTCCCTGAACTGCAGGGCCCCTTGTGGTGCAAGACACACTCTCTAGCGAATAACTTTGGCACTACACTTCCCTAACCAAGGTTGTCTCCTTTGTAGGTATTGCTGTAAAAAGACAAAAATACTTGCATATTTTTCCCTCTTTTGTCTAATATATTTTCTTGGTTAAAAAGCTTCACCTGCCCAGTATATAACCTTTCTGACACTTGGTCATCTACTCTAGGATCTTATGAAGATACTGTCAGACATTTTTGTTAAAAAAAAAAAAAATATTAATTTTACAATTTTTTGTCTTAAAATTGCCATATCTAGCAGTGCAACAAAGGGTGGTATTTGCTTGTCTTTATTTCAAAACTCATGGCAAGCTGATGTATGCAAAATGTTGATCAAGTTAGCAAGTCTACCTGAGCATTTTTATGAGAGAGAAACATGAGAAATTATCAGATAAACCATTTATTTAACTCATCTAGTTCAACATCATGAAACTGAAATCATAATTTTACTGATACCGGGGATGGACGAAAAGTGAAAGTAGATCTTTCCACAACAGATTACATTTTTCCATCTGTCAGGCATAAGCTAACAGCGGCCTGTGGGTTCAGTGGTAAATCTGACAGCTGATGTACAACTGCTGAGTTCCAATACAGGCAGGGGGGACCAGCTTACAAGACAAGAGTAATAGGCACACACATTCTGGTCAATATATTGACAAGCCAGAAGGAAGATGTGCTGTGTACAGTCATCTCTCATTAGTACGAACGCTGGTACTATGAGGTTCTATTTAAAATGCTATTTCCCCACAGTCTCACTCAACCCAAAATGTTTCAGCATTTCTAAATCAGGTGGGACACAGATAAATTAACATAACATGCTGCCATCAAAACACTTATTTTACTGTTGTGCTTGGTTTTCAGTTTACTCGGCTTTCTGTTCTGTTTGTAGAATGCCATTTATAAACATATTTTCATTATGAATTCACAATCTTGGTGAGAACTATTTGTCAAGATTCTGTGCGATGTCAAAATAAAGGTATTCAGGGTGACTGTCAACACCAGAGTGGAAAGTTATCAATAAACTGTTATTTGCTAATGGGTTAGTTTGGGAAGCTGGTTAGGGGGGGCCCAAGTTTAAATCCTAGTTGCAGCTGGCTTAGTTTAGCATACGTATCCCTCCCCCCTTATCATGACGTAGTTTTACCTCAGCCTTCTATTCCTCACCAGCTGGCCCCTGCATGGGTTTCCTCCCACATCTAATAATTAAGACTTCTAGTAGGGCCAAGTGATGAAGGTTCTGCAGGTAACTGTCAACTGGCTTGCACCTTCATCACTGCTCAAGAGTCCCAAATGTACCCAGGTAACTGCTTGGTCACCAACACTGATGCCACACACCTTACCCACTTCTAGCTCACTGCTGTGAGATGTCCTTAGACCTTGAAAGTCGAGGCAAGGGTTTGCCAGAAAAGGATGCTACATGAATTTTTCTTCATCTTAGTAGTAGTAACTGAATTAAGCAATGGAGTTGATTTTCACTGGAGCCCACAACCCGCAGGGACAGAGAAGTGAAGTTCATTAGTTACTTCAGTTGCTACCATTAATAAGGTGATGGGAGATGCTAAACTGTCAACTGTTAGGTATTTGTGATTACATTTCCTTCTCTAATGAGCTAAGTAAATAAGCGCAACTTTTAATAAATAAAATTATTATTACAACTATTAAAATTATCGTCATTGCATGTATGTTAGCATTGCCAGAATAAGCTTGTAGAGAAAAATTTAAACTAAATGGTTAAGCTGGATTTTGTTTTGCCCAGGATAAAACGTGCAACACCTTGGTTACTGTCTAAGACATGCATTTGACTAGAAAGCAAACTAGTGAGAGATTAGTGGGCACAGGATGTGTGCTATAACACAGTAGTGCTATTGTCTCTTAGTGCAGGCTACATATTTTATAAGCTTACTGTGGCCAGCAGCCAGGCTGGCTCATCCACTTTGATGGTAAACATCATACTATCCAAACAAAGTTCTGGACCAAAGCCTTACCCCTCAAGGTTATAAAATGGCTCTGTTGGCCAACAAGCTCAGTTACATAGCATTTAACAAGTGTTCAAATAAATTACACTATACTGTTTGCTCTTGGAAATATTAATAATGTTAAACTGAGATACTGGAGCTTTTGCCTGGTGGTGCCAAAAAAGTGTAAGAATGTATGCTGTGGCTGTCAGTAATTAAAAGAAAACAAGATGATAAATGAACTATGGCAGACTAAGAATAAAAAGAAGAATGAACTAATGTAGAACTTTGTAAATATGCTTGCATAATGTAATAGTTTAGATTCTCCATTGGTGACAGTTAGACTCAAGATCAGTAGATATAAACTTTCACATAATTGCATCAAATGTTAAAAAAAAGAAAAAAACCTGTATGGATGTACGGGGTACATTCTGTTTTGTATTGTGCCTATTATGTAGTGTATATATGAGGTGTAGTCAAAAAGTATCCAACGTTGAATTTGTTTGAACAAAATAATAATGTGAGCAAAATCCGCATGGGTATTAGGTGGCCGCGTCCTTCCTGAGCATGTGCAAAAATTTTCGTGTCTGTAGGTTTTGCCAGTCGCCCGCAGTGATGCGTTAAGTACAGACGTGAAGAGTGTGCTGTGCGATTTTTCTTTTTGAGTAAGGAAATCTCACTGGACATGCTGGAGTGTGCTAGCCAAGATCAAAACTTCATGAACACTATCATCACTGGCGATGAGACATGGGTGTACAGCTATGACCCTGAAACAAAATTGCAATCATCCCAATGGAAGCATTCATCCTTGCCAAGACCAAAGAAAGCAAGACAGGTGCGCAGCAATGCTAAACTGATGATGACCTGTTTTTTTGACTACAGAGGTATTGTGCACCATGAATATGCACCACAAGGTCAGACAATTAACAAAGAATACTATCTGCGGGTTCTTCGTCGTCTTCGTGAAGCTGTGCAGCGAAAACGACCCGACCTGTGGGCAGCAAAGAACTGGCAACTCCACCATGACAACGCACCTGCTCATTCTGCCCACGCTGTCCAAGCATTCCTCGCCAAGCATAACGCACCACTTGTTCGTCAGGCTTCCTACTCCCCAGACTTGGCTCCGTGTGACTTTTGGCTATTCCCAAAGCTCAAAAAAACACTCAAAGGGAGAAGATTTGAGTCAACAGAGGACATTAAGCAAAATTCGACGGCACAGCTCTACAGCATCCCAAAAAGTGATTTCCAGAAATGTTTCCAGCAGTGGCAGGAATGCTGGCATAAGTGTGTAGACTCCAAGGTGAATACTTTGAGGGAGACTAAATCAAAATGGTGAGTTTTTTAATATTACTTGTTTTTTTGACCAAAGGTCGGATACTTTTTGACTACACCTCGTATACATATAGTATGTATTTTGATGGTGTTCAGCAGATATTATTTTAGTAGTTGGTATATGTTTAACTAGAGAATAGAGACAGAAGTTAAACAGCATAAATTTCATTCATTTAAATATTTTTACTGTTGAAGTATTATACACTAATGTTTACAGGGGCAACAATCCTGATGAAAGAACAAAGTGCCACAGTTGTCCACTAGGAAGTATTGCCAAGTCTTTGCCACAAGGGGACTGGAATTTCCAACTTTGACAGAAAAAGCCATACTAGAACTCATATTTTTTTAGCAAGAGGAAACCCAAGTGGCCAGCAGATCCAGAATAATGAGAAGAAACAGAATCAGAGGGGTCATTGAATCAAGATAATCCTGACTGGGATTCAAACTCAGGCCCTTAGCCTTAACAAATCCAGCAGGCTAACTACCAGACCACTGTGCATCCCTTGTTATTTTTATTTCTTTAATTGAGCAAACAGATCCCTACTTATTATTATTTTCTTTTATATTGCAATATTATTGGTAGAACATATAATCTGAACATCCTGAGTAAATAAAAACTAATAATCTATTAATATTATTATTATCTTTACCAAATCCATACACCTAATTAAACATTTTCACATACTCAGTAATGGGATGTCCTAATAAACGGGAATTTAACAAAACAACATTGTCAGAATGTTGTCTGCTGTAATGAGCAGACTGTCTGTCACCACACCTGGTTCTTATTAAATTTATCATGAAGTTCTGTATCAGAGCTGACATTACCTGCCCCAGAGTATTATCTGGTTTTGGAGCTTTCTTTTATTACTGGTTGGACTAGCAAAAATTCCTCTCAGATTTTAGTTCTGTGTGACTGGAGATCACTGAAAATAACTGTGACTCACTGATGATAAGATGCCATTAGTACTTTGGAAAATAGATTGCCAACATTATATTATTGTCATTTAACATTATCATTTCCATAATTGTAACTCCATCTAATGAATAACGGCAAATAACTTCTTAAAAAAAATTTTCTACGTTTTATTTTAGTTGTTGGCCAACAGCATAGAAGTGTTTATTTAATATTCCGCATGATGTCGCTTTTTTCTTGATATCACACACACACATGCACGCTCTCTCACTGCACTGAGACAGCTCTTGTGCATTCAGTCTTTGCATTTACAAGAAATCTTGTCTCATTATTTAGAAAGGTTTGAATTTCATCGAAATTCCTAAATTTTTCTTGAAGTCAAGGTTCAGGAGTGGTGGCTACACTATTCACTTTAGGATGCCAAAGTTTCTTCTCTTGGCCAGAGTTGTGTTAAGGATCATTTTTCTTCCTGAAACCAGAATACTTTTCTTCTTTTTTTTTTTAAAAACTAATTTCATATCAGAAGGGATTCTTTCCTCTCCACATTGGCAGACTACACCCCACTGGTTTGTCCATTACTCAGCCTACCTTTGAAATCACCAACTTTCATCACATTACCAGACTTTCCTCATCCTCTTTCGGTATCACACAAGCTCTTACTTTGAAAGCCTCTCCTAACTATTCTTTTTACACAGATACACCATCAAGCAACTTAACTCTCCTCTGATGGTCCGCAACACTTTGCTCCAGTCCTTTGTTCAGCTTCTCCGCCAAACCCGTCTCTTATTTTTATTGCCAGCATGCAGAAGTAGTTTCCTTTCAGCAGCTTTTCTGTTCAGACAATGTCTTTTCAAACATCCTGATACAGTGGATCCCAAGACAAATGCACCACTACACTCGTGTGCCAATTCTCTGATTGTAATGACAGCTATTTTGGTTCTCCTTTACATGCTGCCTCTCTAAAGGTCTTACTCGCTGCATCTACAAGACTTTACACCAAATAAAGCCACTACTTCTCTGTACTCTCAACAAACTTGGTGATATTTCATTCAATTTCTTCGGCAACCATCTTGTGAACTGCACTCCACATCTGTTAGCTAAATATCCTGGGTTTCTCTGCTGTTGATCTGAGCTCTTAGGAATTTGGTAATAATTTTATAGCAAAGTAGAAGTTCAGAATACTTTTATATGCTATTCCAGTTATCAGCAATATTATCAATGATAAAAATCCTGAAAAAAAACGCAACATTCACAGACCATGATAAGCACTTAAATCAACATAAAAGATGGCAAATCATTCTGGATTTAATTTTTTCACATCAAAAGCCAACATGCACAGCTTTTCATTATTACATGGATGTACACACATGACACAATGAAGGGAGGTAAACAGACACCTGTATGCTGATTGTCTAACATTTCCTTGCTAAAGTATTAGTAATTTATAAAGTTAGTATTCAAATGATATGTAAACTTTGAATTTTATCCCCATGGAATGAAAAAAATTCTGAGAAATACAATATTAGAAAACAAAATCTTTATAGAACTTATTCCAAGAAATAAAACTAGTTTCAGCTTCTACAACTGACTTGAAAAGTTGGATATAACTTTTTGTCTTGCCACTTGTTGCTCTCCAGCACAACAGCAGATTTTCTGGTAACAGTCCTACAAGCAAAGTTTCCAAGTAGACCATCTTACACTTAATGCTGAAGTGACTGTAAATGTGAGGACTTCTCTGGTTTTCATCAGTTCATCAAACAGAGGTTAAGCTAGATGGAGCAGGAAGTTAGCAACTTCTGTTGTGTTAGGGGCCTTGACTTCTGACCTACTATTACCAGTCTCCTTATCCAAAATGGGCACAAATCATGCTTTAAACTACTTACTGAGGTTCCAGCTTCAGCAAGCTTACCATCCAAATCTTTCCATGAATTTAAAACACACTGGCCAAAGAAACCATCCCTGTGTTTCCAAAGTTTTAACTAGTGAACCAACCAACTAACCCATAGCATAAGTTCTACTGTCAACCAGAGTAAAACTCTGAGCAAGTTGTCTCTGTCTTTTCCCTTTGTAAATTCCTATCAAATCACCTAAAAAAGAGAAAAACTGCAAGACAGCAAGCTAGGTTACTTTTATTGTTTAGAGTGTCCATCACAACCTGCACCGTTAATGTCTTTTCATCAGCCAAGTAAAAAGCTGTTGTACTTTTCGCAAGTCCAGTTCATATTAAAATAGGGATCTGACACTACACAGACTCCAGAATCAGTTGGTAGTACCAACAGAATGCAGCACCCTAACTAGACGGTCACTATGTTACAGACTGATAAATACCCATGGCAAATATTTCACATGAAAATATCTCTAGAAACACAATGATGTTACTATCATTGTGCCTGATTGCAGATCTGATATGAATGAATGTAAACCACGACAAATATATATTAAAAATTTTTTTTTTAAAAAGCTAAATGAAATGTTTACAGCTTCAAACTATCCTCCCATTTATATTTGTTTGCAGTTAAAAATATTTCTTTAAATTATTATTCTTTGCAAATTTAGGCTTAGGAGATAAAGACAATTTGTAACAAGTGAGGATCAGTTGTAAAACCAGATGTTTCTCTCTCAAATGATTTTCTATCTGTTGTAATTTAAACTAAAAGTAGACTGACTGTATTCTATATTGTTCTGCCATAGATGAGGGGCAGATGCCCCTTGTATTAAGCCCCTCATGATCTGTTACAGGGATCACTGTATACCTGTTAGTATGTTTCATCTTATCCCCCCTGTCGAGTTTAAATGTAATTAGGAGATAGATATTTTTTACCCCTTAAATTTAGCTATTAGATTTTTCTCAATTAACTGTTCTATTCTTATTGAACAATTTAAAATAAACATCAGCCCCTATTGTAGCAAACCAATATATTCTTATTTTGTTTTTTTGTTGTTGTTGTTGTTAATTATCTTTACAAGGTAAATTCATTTTAAAAATTTACAGAGTCTGGTAACAAAATATGTTCTAAATTTTAATCTGTGGTAACATTCTCTGGTTTGCTATATTGCAAACTATATATATTCTGCGATTACAGAAAAACACATTTGGATGCAAGAATTAGGAAGGAAGTACAATTTCAACTACTACTCTAGAGCTACAATAGGGAGCATCCAACCGACCGACCGACTCAGCTGCCAATGCTGCTGTGGCTATGTTTGGAAAAAAATTTCCACTACTTTCCTTCGAAACTTTCTTCTCAAAGTTACTGTGATGGTCATATTTTTAGAAAAACAAGTAAAAGACAGTCTCGGGTTGCCAGCTGATTTTAAAGGGGTTGAGCACACGGTTCTGATCAGCAAAATTTCTGCTATAACTATGCAATATATTAAAAATCCAGCCAGTAAATTATTAAGCCACACTCTTGTTGTTTTACTACTTTCTTGCAGACCTTGCACATATTCAAATTCATCAGAATGTTTAAATATCAATTAAATCATCTTTAATTAGAGGCCGATATTCAGAGGAATGCCTGGTTTTATAAATGTATATATATAATTAATCTCTTTCCTTCCTTTCCTGTCCACCTGGCTTTTTCAATTGTGTAAACTGGACTCTCCTCTCAGCGAATGTGGCAGCAGCACTGCTTCAGTTTAATGAGCTATGATGGATGTTAGCGTTTGATGCTGAAAATGGGAGTGTTGTTAGGCAACCACTAGATTCTCTGCCACCATCCTCAAGTTTATTTAAGAACAGAAAAGGATACTCTATCCTCTGCGTGAAAAACTGAAAGGAATTTGGTTAAATTATTATAGATATTGTTAAATGCTGACTGAAAAATTATGTTAATCTAATCTAAATTTATTAATAATCATCTTGTTCTGTGTGGTATGAATAAATCAGAGTACAGCTAAATAGAACATCCCAATGTGCTGAGTTAGATATCTTGTCGCACTTCATAAACCATGTGCAACAACACTGGCCAGAGAGAAGCATGGAATTTCGTCAACATCTTTACACTCTGAGACCATCACTCATTCCTGTCCTCCTCTGGATTTTCAGTAAGTATTTTAAAAATGTATCTTTATATATATATTTTTTGTACTTATTTTTCAGAAAAGAAAACATTAAACATTAGCAAAGAATTTCCAGGTGCTTGCCTATTAATCTAAGGGAGATAACATTAGAGAACTGTGTGGCAGGGTTAGCTCAGAAGATCATTATGCATAATGTAAGCTCATGCAATTAACTTAATAGTGTAATATCTTTGCCAGCTTAGTTGATTTAGATCCATATTTGTATTAATAACTTTAACCATTAGTTTAAAAATAAATTATTGTATTAATTTTTTTGTGTTTCATGTAATTTCTGACAGGTTTAAACATTTATGAGCATTAGAAATTAATGCGGAACCAATTATATCGTTATTATTTTGGAACACTACTTATGGAGAGATTTAAGAACATCTTTTTAATTAACACAGGTATTTAGTTTAATATTAATCCTTTAAATATTTTAGAAATTTTCAGTGCAAATGAAAACAAGATTTAGAAGGGGTTTCCCCCCACCCCCCACACCTCTTTTTCTTGTGGTCTGACCAAAATATTAAACTAGACGTCCGTCCCATGCTTCAAGTCAGCGGCACATAACAGCGATGGAAATTTGCACTGTAGATTTACTGCAGGAAGAGCCCCGGCACCGAGAAAATCCCTAATCCAGCCTTCTTCACTCAACTGAGCAAAAGTCATTTATTTCCCACCAATGATTTCAATATCCAGATGCATTTTTGGATCAATGCTGCTGTTGTAGTATTTTACACTAGTCCTTAGAGGACCTCCCACTCCGTGATTAGGGCTAGAGGAGAGAGCGCTGTGCATGTCCTGGGGCCATGAGGAGCCAGCATTTTCCAACTTTGGCGGGGAGAGGCTCACTAGGTCTCTTCCTTTTTAGATATGCAAAGAAACTGGAGATGACCGGCTGGCAAAGCAGAGACCAGACGAGGAAGGCACAACAAACAGAGTCTACTCCAAACCACCGGGGATCAGACCCAAGTCTTCAGCTATCACAATCCAACCCCCACCCCTATTTTGGATCTATAACAGATTTTATTTCAAGTCTTCAGAAATAGAAAATAGAGTTTTAAGATGAATGGTATGGGAATAATGAGCAGAGTTTTCTAAACAGTCATGGAGAACACTTTATGGAATACTAGAAGATCTGCAGGCCAAACGAAGCCTTTGAATTTCAGTGCTGGGTGCATTTTTTTTTTCTCTGAATGTCAAACTAAATTGTTGATTTTTAAAAAGGAAAGTCAGCCTTTAATAATAGAATGTTTGTTCTCTGAAATGGCTATTGTTTAGAATTAAAGTTCATCAACATCTGTATACTTTAAGGATAAACATTTATCTCCGTATCACTTTCTTTTTTCCTGCCACTTATTTTTTTTTTAAAAAAATTAAATCCATAAAGGAATAATTTTTAACTGATTAGTTTATAATTTGTATATCAAGAAGGTGATGGCTGTAGCTTAATCATTCACACAATGAACATCCCTGCATTTATAGAAATGCTAAGGTGGACATTACTAATTAAACCTGCAGTACGATTTTCAGATTAATGAGCCAGTCAGTCCCCTTACAGGGTACAGTGGGTAGATGCCAAGCTCTACATATTTCTAGTATTGTATTGTATTACTACCCATTCATTTGTGAACTGCAAACTATTGTAAGTAAGCCTGACTTTTTGATTAGAATACTGATCAATATATCAACAAAATTCATGTTTAAAATTTACTATTATACCGTCTACTTATAACAACTTAGTTAAACACCTTTCATTCATATTCATAAAAGCCAAAGAAAAAAGGTGAATTATTTCCCCTAGTCAGTAATTTTAAGTGCATACGATGTAAGGGAGATAAATATTGTAGATTTTTTCTTTTTTTAAATTGTTTTATAAATTTGATTTTTAAACCAACCATTTAACAGGTTCTAAATCTAAGAATAACATTTATTTATTTATTGTGTATCAGGGAACTTTTTCCTATTTGTTAGATGGTGATAAAATATGGAAAGAAGCTCCACTGACAACTACCACCACACTGGTTAATTCATATTACTACAATGGAATATAATCCCTTTAATCTGGCAGGTACTGAGCCACACAGGAGCCAGATTATAACCACATAATCAAATAATAAGCATAGTTTACCTAAAAACAGGAAATCACTATAACAATAATTCGTGTGTAATAAATCATAATAAAAAATACTGTAATAAAAAAATCACCTGAATTAAGTGAAATACTGTAGGGCTGGTGTTAACAAAACTTTTTAATTCCACGGCTAGTTGGAGGGCTAATCTTTGACATTCTAAAATAATTCAAAGAAATTACTGTTTATTGGAGAAATAAGTTATATAAAATGTTTTCATGAAGTAATAAACAAACACACACACACACCAGCAGGTGACTGGTCCACAGCACCGCATAGCGGTGATAAGTTACATTGGTTCGGCCTGGTGCCAGATCAAATGACTTTTACTGTAATTATTGAAATCATCTAGAGAAAATAACTTCTAGGGAATACATCAGGAGAAGAAAAAACCCTGATTATTAACTTAATGTGACTTAAGATTTATTTTAAGTTTCTTGACTTTCTAAGAAATTACATCGTTATCACTTAACATATCTAAATCTTGATTCATCTAAACCACTCGTTTTGAGGGAATTTTTGCAAATTTAAACTTTCATTGCTTTTTCAAACTTGCATGGACAATGTCCTCCACTGGAGCTGTCTTTGTGCTCTTTAGCATTGATCAATGACTGGTTTTGACATTCTACCTGCCCATCTGTTGCTGCCCATAACAACATAATTTGTTGGCAAACAATGCCGTTTTCCATCATGTACTCTGGTTATCCTAATCAAAAAATGAACTGCAGCCTGTTGTCACTAGTTACTGTCATAGGCAGGCTTTGATTCATAAACTCTTTATCTAACATGGTGGTGATGTACAATGTCTTTGTTGATACTTAATCACCACTTCATGATGGTGTATAATAATATACCACAGCAAAGAGAAATTCTCCTGTTTGCATTGATTCAGGGTGGTCAATCACTAAATCTGCCACTTGCCCTGGGACAATTCCATTGGTATTTCAGGCTCTGGCACGATGCGTTTTCCAACCACCTGGCACTCATGGCATTTTCAAGTATACTTTTCTGCATCTTGATTGATCTGGTCATCACACTTTTGTCCCAAGGCCCACATGACCTTCATGAGTGATGGCTAACACCTGCTGCCTCAATACTTTTGGAATGATGATCGTATCTAAGCAAAATTAACTTTCCTAGAGTATATGGTTCATCTTGCACAGGGTATCACTCTAGTCACTCTATAGTATGCATTTTTGAATATTTGACTGTTTAGGATCTTGATGGGAATTTTTTCTCACCTCATAGCTTTGGGCGAGGATTTCTGTGCTACAAATGTCACACATTCTTCTGCTGTGTTTGTTGCTCTTGTTAGTGCAATACTGGTCACCCAGCCTTGATAATGCATCAGTGATGCTATCCTTGCTCAGCTTATATTTTCCAAAGTAATTATATGCTTATAACTGCAATACACACCACTTGATTCTGGCTGGTAGCCTTGATTTCACAGAGTACATGCCACAGCCATACTATACTGAGGGCCATCTTTTCTGTCTGACCAAACCTCCTTTTGATTTTGTTCAGATCTTGTGCAACTCAAAGCTTGGTCTGATAGTATCCCCATTTCAAAGCTAATTTAATGAATGATTTGTTCCCATTAAAGTCCTGCAATAGTTCCTCCATAATGGGGATTTACGTGTCACACATCAACACACAGTTTCACCTTTTAACACCAGGACTAATGAGGATATCCACATAGATGATTTACTGACTGTGATAATGGCTATGCTCTCCAATTTATCAAGTTTCTTCTTTATTCTGACTCTCCTACTAAACAGTGATCTCTGCAATGTTTGTATCACTGGTTCAATGTCTTTATTTATATGTAACTTTAACTAAGTCTTTTTGCTTACTGACACCAGTGATGCACTCTTTGAATTTTTGTGCAATGTCTGAACCTCGAACTCATTTGCTGTGACATCCCCTAGTAAAACCCTCTGATGACAATAAACTCAGCCATTGAAATATTTTATCTGAGAAGCTGCCACTGACGCCAAGGTGCTTGCTACTAAACAATTTTTTATAGCTTGGACCACAGGTCTGTCTACCATGTTTCTGCTTGCACCCAAATCAGTTAGCAAATTTAGTGTTACTCTACCTACAATCAGACTAACATACTTTGCAGGCTCATCATTATTCACTGCAAAGGCGTACTCATTTTCAATACCATTTGATTCATCATACAGCATTTACTTGACCCCTTTTGCTCACTTTCTGTACTGGCTTTGTTGTGCTATCATTGGTATTTCTGGATTTTGTGTGCTTCACCAGAATGACTGGGCTTGTGACAAATGTTGCACTACACTATTTTTACAGAGCAACATTTATCTCTGTTATAATGTCCTCCTTGTCTGAACCTGTAGCAACACCCCTTCTTTAGTTTATTTGATGCAGCTTAGTTTGTCTGCATTCTGATCAGTTCCACTGCTGCTCATTTGTTCACCAGAACTTCAATGGCCTTCAATACCCATGTGATTTCTTTACTTTCTGCAAAGCCAGGTCTTGCTTTTCAAGGAACTTGCATCTTAGGGCCAATAATTGACATTCATTATTTACCTGATCATAAATGTCTTCTGTTTCCTACCCCAAATCATTCTGTGACATATCTGAATATATGTCTTTTGTATGAAACGTTTGTTCACCTAGGTCACTTAATGCAAAATACATAGGGTTTCACATACTCCATGGTTTTCAGCCTCTCTCTTTCCTGCCTTTCAGGTGGTCTGGGATCTACTAAAATGTCAAACAGCTGTTGGACATCCATATCTTCACTATGTAGTAGTAACACTTTTTTCTCCATTGTCTCTTACACGTTTTTTGCTGTGATGAAGTAATCATATGCTTTGTGCCATTTCTTCCATCCCACCACTAACATGGTAGAGTCCTCCTTTTGGTTGAATGGTACCATTCCTCCAACCTTGTTATTTATCACTTCCATTTTGATTGCATACTGTCTGCTTCACCCCTTTTCCAATGTAAGATTCCTGGTTTTACACGATGACTTTAAACAGATTTAACTTAAGAGTTAATCACACCAATTCACTGCCTGCATTCATTGCTTTTTTTTCACCCTAAAATATCCACCTGTACTTTATGGTTCCAGTTTACATGTTTATGTTCCAGTGGACTAAAATATTTCTTCAAAACAGTATTTTTGACGTGCAGCAATACCTTGATATGTGAATATTCGATATACAAATTTTGGTTTAACAAATTTTTTTATGTTTTTTACCGTTATTTTACACAGAAAGCTAAAAACAAAGCAAAACAATAAACTAATACACTGAAGTTGTACCCCATAAAAATAAAGTTGCTGTCACTGAGCATCAAAGTTTCAAATTAAGACACAGATGAGCCATACAACCTGCTGTCCACTTCTAAGAAAAGTCCAGATACTTGGTCCCATGCTCCCTGCATTACGTAAGCTGCTGTTAGTTTCCCACTGCATGCAGTAACCCCCCCTCTTCATACTTCTGTAAGTGCTCTCTCTCCACATTATCGTCCGACTTTCCATAATTCCCTGCCTCACAGAAAAAAATGCTCGACATGACAGAATTTTCTGGTTTTCCAATAGATCATTCTGTTAAATGGACTGTCTCTTGTTCTATGGTAAGAAACCAAGTTATCACATGACCCCCTTCTGCCACGTTCTTACTAACCCTGCTCACTACAGCTTGCTCCGGTCTCAGTTGTCTTCCTACCGCTGTTCCTGTTAGTGAGAGTTGTGGCACTGTCATACAAAGGATACTGAATTTCACAGTCTGAGTGTAAAACACCTTGAGGAGCTGAACAAACATCAAGTTGCAGAAGCCAACAATGGCAGTGTTTAGGACACTGTCCCTGAGAGAAACCTCACAACCAAAGTTCTTTCTGAGGTTTTAAATAACATTTCTAGTACATTGGAAACACTTTCAGAACTTGATCCAAATTTGGAGCAAACCAGTGCTGTCAAGAGGGCTGTTATGAATGACATCAAATGCTACAATGTCATTCTCAGTGAGAAGCAAGGGAAGACAAAACAGTCCACACTCCATGACTTCTCTACAAATTGACAGCCTTTATCAATGAAGGAAAGCTGCAACCTGCACATTTACAGAGCTAAGGTGCTTGTTAGACAATGAAACTTGATGGCTGCACCTAAAACTACCACCAAAAGGTGTAAATATATTATACAGTGCATTATTTTTTTTTTTTTTTACTTACGCCCATTTTAATTTAAATTTTGCACAGAAAAAAATAAAATATTTATTTCAATATAAATTGTCTTTGTTTACAATATTAATGGATAAGTTATAAAATGTTGATAATATGAAATGAGTGAGTTATGGGGGCTAGGAACGCATCCTCATAGTACAAATGTTATAAGCTATTCAGTACACAAAAGAAGCTCCAGGAATTCATCTACTTTGCATGTTAAGGTATTGCTGCATTCACATCATGGATATCACAGTCTTAAAGTACAGTAGAGGAGACTCTTTTTGCTCCACTGCAAATAGGCTGTGTGTGTGTGTACTCACATGCATGCTCAATATACTAACTACTTCAAAACTAATATACGTGGATAAATTTTAAGATTGGTGAGGATGTTTGAACATGGTAAAAAGTTTACACGATAAGTTTGATGTAGTTGTAAATTAATCCACTTGTAAATTTTTAGGACTACAGAAGTATATATACTTGTGTATACAAAGAGTTGGCATAAGTAAATAAACACCCAAGTTCGGAAGAATGCTTATTCTGGATTGGATTAATACTTTGTAGTAGTCCTTTACCTTATGCAAAGCATAGGCAAGATCACAAATCCTGATCTTTATGATTGCATTCCATTTCTGGTTCAAAATCTGTTAGGGAGTCCACAAAGTGGCCTTCACAGAAATAGGTTGAGGATTGGCCAGGCCATGGCTGAGTTTTGTTACTCTGGCTCTCTTTCCAGAGAATATTGATGTACAGGGCAGTTTACTTCTATCAGAGGCCACCAACTGTGATCACCCAGTGGTTCAAATCATACCCTATACCATAACAATGGCTTTTATATGGTTCGATGAAAATTTCTATCGTGGATGGCACCATACATGACTGTCTAAAAACTGTGAAAACCGAAACACTCTGAAAAATGACTATTCTAACTATTCTAAAGGAAGAAGGATGTGATAGCATCTGCAATGCTCATTACAGTAAATGACTGACATTGCGTAAGGTGGGTAATACTTTATGTCTTGCCATTTCTCTGTTGTACCCATGCTGTGAAGATAATGTCTGATGGTTCATATGGGCACCCACATGTGTTCTGCCACTCTTGTAGCCATCTGTCAGGGTTTGGTTTCCATGCTTCCCTTCCCTTCACAGCAAGAAATTTTCATTGTTAGATTTGAGCATCCTGGATACGCATGAATGATTTATGGTATCACTTGAACCAGTCAGTCAATTTGTTAACAGTCAACAGTGGAATATCTGAGATTCCCCACTTCCCAAGGCTTATTCCATCATCCCATTATCCAGTTACGCACCACCTGATTTATACTTGACCTTTATAGCTTGCAATCATGTGCAGTTGTAGCCTACTTCAAAATCATCCTTCCCTGAAGTATCTGTGCCAGCAGTAAGCACAAATTATTTGTTTATTGATGTACCTTACTACCTGTGTACTTACGCTATGTCCAAGTAGTATTCATTGGATATCAGCTTGTTTGGTAATACTTTAGAAAGACTCCTTGTTTTGAATGCGATTGTTGCATCACTGATCTCATGATACGCTGTAATTAAGTGATACATATGTGATGATTCTGTCAGATCACCACATTCTATTATAAGTCCAGCTCTTTCGCGCATGTTCACTCAATTGTGTGAAATTCCTATAGCAAGCATCACATATTGTATCTGTAGAAGAGTTAGAATGCCAAAGACAATAAGCCACATGATCACCTTGAACCTAGATGCTACAAACTATGCAAGATCTACAACAATTAATGGAGTTGGCAAAGAAATTTGGGGTGGACAGAAAAATGAATTTGAGAGTGGAAATAACAAGCTGACAAGGAAAAAGCTAATTATGAACCTGTCTAAGATGAGAAAGCTGCTATCTGATGGGGGTGGGTGGATGAAAACTACAAGATGTCAAAATAGATCAATAACTTTATGACTGGTTTTCTGAACATCATGTTTGTGGCATACGAAAAACAGGAAAACATACAAAACTCCAGGCACATTGGAATTTTATCTCCGTTAGCTACAGATATTTCTGTGTACTGGATGGCTTCACAAATTCCAGCTTAGTACAACCAGCTGATGCATCATAGAACTGGCTATTTATGCAAAATATCTGGTAGGAATGGAATGATCAGATGGTAAATAAAAATCACACTTACAGAAGTTTAGGCAGATAAGAAAACCAGAGATGGCTTCCAAGTGGTTCAAGGCAGCATGAAATTCCTTATTTCCTGATATGATCAAGAAAAGTTTCATGAAGACAGGCATATTCAGTGTTTTAGATTAGAAAGTACAGAAGGTGACATGTTGTGGAACATTGATTTTGATTCAGATGATAATAATTTGGAGTTTCCAGAATTCATTTTGCAGAATGGAAAAATATCAGGCAAAGTGTGCACTAACTAACTACACCTGACATTGAAGATGATGATTAATGCCATGATACAGCAAGTATGAGAAGTGATACAGGGAAGTTAGATCAAGTGATAAAAGTGTAAAACCAAGAGCAGTTGATTTGCAACTATTCACATTTAATCTCCATTTCATTTTTTCCCCTCTTTTCAGAGAGAAAAAAAAGGCATTTCCAGGATAATTCACTTGTTGCATCATGTCTTCCTGTGTTGCCAACAGAGAAACTGGGAGTAATGTTGCTTCAGTAAGGTTTTAATGTTTTCCCTTTTTCATTCTTTCATTACAGAGAGATCCTTGTTGTCTGTCACATATGTTCAGTGATACCTGGCTTGCTTCATCATTTGGAGATATTCTCACATAGTTCCTACATAGCAATGTATTCATCAACTGTTGCCAATCATAGAAATGTTTGGGCTTCAAATTTAAGCAGATTTAGATTTTTTGGCCCTGATAAGCACCTGTCCAAACCCACCCAACTTTCAAATTTTGATGGGTTCCAATAAATGCCTGAGCAGCAAGTTCAACCCTTTCCAACCATTCATCCCTATCACTTTTTCACAACAGAAAGCCATTGTCAAGAAATCCTGCCAGGATTCAAGGATTCGCATTTGTAGTCATGGTCACAGTTTGTACAGTAGAACAGAAAGCAGTTAATACAAGTGTTTATTTCAGTGAGAGCTGATGATTGAATGATCATGAATAGGCTACATGTGCAATATCAATGACTGTCACAATAAGCTAACCCAACAATGAATTTCAATCATCATTTTCTTATTAATATGCAACAGCCACCAAATATGAAAAATATTTTTAGCATGACAATAATTTATGTTGATGCAATTGCAACAAAATTACTTAATATAAGTAAATCTGTTCTTGCATTACTTCAAAAATTGGCCATCTGATTGAAAGAGCGATCTGCATATATGTTCTCGGCAATTGACCTCAAATTGTTTATGAGTGTTGAAGTCTCCTTTATTGAGCTGGCAGACTGTTTCATAAATTTTTAATAGGAAAATTTCATAGTTTCTTGACTTTCAAAAGTGCCATTTTGGTGACTGGTTTCACATTTTAGGAAAACAATGGCTGTTGGTGCACATTTGTAATGGTGGCTGCTGGGACAGGTTTGACTGCCCTACTTTTTCTTTAGTAAAAGTCTCTTCTTTTTAAACAAAGTGTTTCAATTATTTCATATATGTGGATGGAACTCAAAGACGTGTTCATCAATTACTTTTCAAAGATTTGTGGTTATAACTTTGGAATACACAGCTACACAAGTCATTTGTCTTTTGTTTTACACATTTGTCAATAGAAAAAGTCCAATCTTGATTATTTTTAGTTGACTTTGGTTTTATATACAACTTTCATTATTTTAAAGTTAAACTCAGAATATTGCAGCATGACATAAGAGCAAGTAGTTTATAACTGACATACCTAACATTGTTCTGAAATATGGAGCAGTAACAGTCATCTGCAGAATGTATGGAAGTTATCTAACTTATATTATGTATCCCCCCTTATTTTTTATGGTCTTTCAAATCATTTATCCAAAATTTTTTTTTAAATTAACTAATGGCGGTAAGTTTAACATTAGTGCAAAGTAAACCATTTCATACATTATTTTAATAGTAAAAAAAAACATTTTCAGATATCCAACCTTCTATGACATTTATAAAAAACCCAGTCCGTCCCTTTGTCTGGGAGTCCAAGATGACAAAAAAAAAACACAGATCTATCTATATGTTCGTTAGCTTTAAAATTTTGAATATCTTAATTAAATCCCATCGAAATCTAAGATATGTCAGACTAGGAAGTCTAATTTAATGTAATCAAGCATTATAACTGTGATCCTTCATAGCCCCCCTAAGCATTTCTCGAACCTGGCAACAAGCAACCCTACCAAGATAAGGACATTGGCCTGGTGTTCTAAGTGAGGAAGTCTGATGAGAAAGAGGAACAAGGACGCCTGGTGTCTTTATTCAAGCAGTTCTATCGAACAAACCAAATCGCTGTTCTGTTTGTCCTGCCTCCTCCCATTTAATTAGAATTCAAACATCTCTAAAGTTAGACTTTCAACACTTCTCTTGGATGTATAAGATATTTGATAAGTCCACAAGCTTTACTGACCAATGATAACTTTATATTGTTCTCAAGATGCTGTCTGTGGATGTCACGAGACATGAAGAGAGCTGAAAAGCTAATTAAACTTTTTTTTCTAAATCTGAATTTTTTAATGAAACTGATTGTTGAGCTAATTTAATTTAGAAAATATAGAGAGCAATTTAGATATAATTTGGGGACATTTTTAATGACCGTTCACTTATGTAATATCATGTAGACCATGATACCTATATAAGGAGATTGTTAGATAAACTTGTATCTTTTTTTATGCTAATCATTAATCCTCAGCAGTTTGAAGTTTGATCAAGGTACTTGTGATGAAAGCTAATGACACCTTAAAAAAAAATTGGAAAAACCAGTTTTAACCATTGATCTGATTGATTAATTCACACATACAGTGTAGATATAAATGCCATGAGGGTATTCCAGTCTTATTATAGTTGCCTTTGTGAGAGAACTTGTGAGATGATGAGTTAAGCATAAGAAGTATGGGAGTGTAATGGACCTGACCATTAATATTCATTTACTGATGAGATAATGCAGATAACAGTTTTCAGTGGATCTGTCAAACATTTGACAGTTTTCTATGAATAAATTTATCTGTTGTTTGCTTTCAACATTCAAAATTTACTAAAGTGAAAACTTGCTCATGCATTTAATTGAGCAAAGAAAAGTAAAAGTAGAATATGAGCTTGCATCTTTAGTTTAAAATGAAACTAGCTACAATTTTTGTTTTTTTTTTTCTTTTTATGGAAGACTGAACATTGTTACCCACTCATTTTTTTTAGGAATTACTTCAGAAACAATTTCTTTGTTTTATTGCACTCTAAGTATCTCTAAAGTCATAATAGTTAAATTCAAGAAAACAAAAGGTATCAAAAAGAATACGTACACTGGGGCCATAATTTTGAGCTCTCACACACAAAATACTTTGTCAAGTATAAAGGGTAATATCTTGATAAAGTCTTTTGAGACAAAAGTTTGAATTTTTTCAATTTATATGTATGGATTGTGTAACAGTCAGACATGTATCTAATACATATTTGAGTGTTTGTACATTTGTTTGTTACTTTTTTACATCCAAACTGTAGCCCCTAGAGGCCCCAGAATTTGGGTGTAGGTACTTCAGAACCTGGGCACGGTTTTAAGCTAGTTCACATTGGCCTTGAAGGCCATTTTGAGGCCACCAAAGGCTGCTCTTCAAAAGTCCTATCGATTACACTTCAAACTAGGTGACCTAGCAGCCTCAAATTATAATGAAGGTACCTCAGGATCAAAGGCAGGATCCCAAGGTACCAGACTCAAAGGCCAATGAAGGCCACCTTTCAAGGTTCAGAGTTACTACTACAGCTTCACGGTACTCATTCAACTCATATAAGTTATCACATATTTCAATTTTTCAAAAATCAGCCTTGAAGGCCGTCAATGGCAGATTTTTATATAATACACGGTGTATCTCTGAAAACTAAGAATGAAAATTCATTTAGTAGTTTGCTACAGGTTTGTCATTATCTTATAAGCTGGCCACGTATTGGTCAGGTACTTTTTCAGATTTCTAGACAAGTAAGCTAAAACAACCATTAAGCAATTTTAAAAAGCCCCTTCAAATTCAAGAGAATCCAGTTCCCTACAAAACTCAGCTTTGCAGTGACCATCAGTAAAACACAGAATCAATCAGTGAAAGTTGTCAGCCTCAGTTTGGAGAGTCCCTGCTTTTCCCATAGACAGCTGCACGTTGGATGCTCAAAGAGTCAACCTAAACAAAAATCTGTTTTGCTTTTCACCCCGAGAAAAAACTAAAACGTGAAAGAAGTTTCTATGGAACAAAGTTAAATTTAAGTGCACAGCTTATAGGATGTTAAGAAATGTAACATTATCATCAATTCAATGTTCATTCAATGATTGTGTGTTTAAATAAACAAAATTTCTAATTTTAAAACTGATATAAAATCTTTTACCATCCTCCCCCCACAGTGCCGGGTAGCCCGGCTAGTAGACTAATAAAGTGATTATGGCAGTGTAGTTTTTGTATGATGTAGATAAATTCTGCAGCCATCAACTCGTGGTCGTGTAGGAACAGGAAGTTTCAGATTGCACTTGTATGTATAGCAATTGGACTAAAGCAAGCAATGCTTCGTAATTCCAGAGATTGTTTTCAAATAGAAAAGAAAGTAAAAGTCTTGAGAAAATTGGTAAACAGTTAATTGCTCAACTTTCTCAAGTCAAATAAATGAATGCCATTAGAAACAAATCTGGGAGTCAATTAATGGTTTTAAAAAATCTGATTTCCCATAAGACAAATGACTTTTAAAATACCTGTAATGGATGCAGTGTTAAGTTAGTTTTGATATAAGCTGTCAGGTGTAACAAACTAATGACAATATCAAAAAAAAAAAAAAAGCTGTATTGATTGCCATTTTTCTTCTCTAGGGGATTCTTACTTAAGCTATGATGGCTTCCAGCCTTCTAGTAGTCACTTGACTACAGATAATACCAATGTTTTTTTTTTTTTTGTATTATGTTACCATCAAACATTGTGTGTAATAAGTAGTAAGAATATCAGATTTAAAATAATATTTATTATCAGTATATTCAGAAAAGATAAGAACATGTTTTTTTAAAGCAATGTAACTGATACAATAATGCATTATAAAAATAAAACAACCTTTAATTAATTTAGTTTTAATGTTGCAGGCAAAAAAAAAAAAATTGTTCAGAATGACTGTTAATCTTGTATGACTGATTATCTGAATCCATTTAAAGCTTGTCTAGAGTAAATCAGGTAAGTAAAAAAAAATGGCATACAGGTACTAAATTCATCCTAGCCCATGAACTAAAGTGAAAGCTTTTTATATTGTAGGTTTTATTAATGCATACTCTTACCTTATGTTATCCACACCGGATACAGGAGAATAGTGCCAAATATTGAAATATTATTTATGCTAGACTGTAAAAATGACATAAGAAAAAAAACAGAAACTGCTAATATTAGGAAGTGGATGGAAAACCAGATCAATAAACAAGTCAATGTGGACATGAGTGCTTTATCAGCCTTAGTGACAATAGGGGAGATTTAGCTGATTCTAAAACGGGATGGATTAATGAATATATTGTAGATTTTCATTTCTTACTGTCATTTACAAGTTTTCCTACTCACATTGTGGCTGATTTCTTCACAAAGACATTTCTCATCTTTGAGCATCCATGAGTCAGTGACTCAATCAGCTTCCAGATGTTCAACTACATATAAAATTCTGATTGATTTTGATTTCTTTCTAAATCTTTATGCCATATTACATAAAAACAACAAAACACTGAAAAAAAAATTGCATTACAATGATTTATACTTAAGATAAAGGAGTAAAATATGTATGTCATAAAGAATTCTGACATATCATACGAAAATTGTTTAGCCAACACTTTGATTGTCTTATATTTCTTTTTTACACGAGATATATTAAAGAATTAATTTAGCTAGATGAATAAAAAGATGAAACTAATTCCTTGATCACACTGTTTTGAAATTCTGAGTATGGCGACATAACCTCTCAACTAAAGCCTAAAACAGTTTAAGGCAAGAATTATTATTATTATTATCATCATTATCGTTATGACAGGTGTGTGTATCACCGGGTCCAAACTATATACTATCTTAGGGGTTGGTTTGTCTCTATAGGATGTAGAAAACTATTCCCATGATGTGAGCTATTCCCAGCAGTGCACTTATTTTGTTTTTGCTCTGTTGATATTTCTTATGGATCAGCGATTTTTATCAGACCCATTTTTCACAAATACTAATCCACCAATTAGTTGGACTGCTGATAGTCATTATTTCCCATAAATAAAAAAATTATACATGCTAGGTGCAGGTGCGTGTGGGTATGTGTGTATGTGTCATGGGTAAGTGCTGAATAACACAATCTCTTAATCAGAAGTTTATCAAAGAGATCTAAGAACTCTTGAAATTCAGAAAAAGAAAAAAAAAAACCAGAAGAAATGTAGACATTATCTGTATTTTTTTAAAAAATCCTTTATTGCTGGTTTTTATGGAAAATGTTTTTAACTCTGAAGTGAGATAAAGATGTTGAGAAAATGCCAAAATTTAGCTGGCATAAACACTAAGAGTTAAACTGTTTATTTATTCATTTTGTTGGAACCTACCCTTGTAATTACCTAATTTAACTCAGTCAAGAGAATAGGCTAAGAAAACAGGAATTGTGGCAATAGGTTATTGCATCATAAATTGTCAACACCGAGGAGAGGATGGAGATGAACATTACATAGGTAATAGCTATAGCGTATAGTACGTCTGTCTGCTTTCTGTTTCCCCAAGCTGATATGATATCACAGCAGTCCCTACACAGGAAAATGGCATTAGTTAATTTGGAACTGATGGCTGTTGCAAACAGTTCCAGTCCCTTGACTCTAATGACCAGATAAACAAATAGTAGTATGAAAATGCTAAAAGAATTTAATCTTTGTGAGACATAATAGTAGTTTCCATGCTCAACAATAGCCTCTGATGGAAATGTCTGAGCCAGGGAATAAGATGACAGCTAGTTAAACATGGGTTTGACAATGGGCAAGGGTGCAATTGATTTCTTTACCGTTATTGTTCTGTATGTATGGGCATCACTATGGGTCCTTTTGACTGAAAGCTAGATTTGTTTGGAGGACTATGCTACTGAGGAATAATTACCAGCTTAACTACCATCTGAATAGGAACTTCAGCTAGACAAATAGCAAGAGAAAAGATGCATGACAAAGCATACAGTGTTCTCAAACATGCATCACAAAATCAGGGACAACAGCATGAGTGATGTAGAAGCTGATGGTATGTTTAAACTTCTCCTTTCCAGTAAGTAAATGATGGGGAGTGAACAGGTTTATTTAAAATAGAGCTATAGTTTTGACAGTTACTCACTTTTGTTTTTTTAAATCCATTTTTCAATAAATAGTATTTAAAAATCATAAATAAGCAGCAGATAGAACTTAAAGGTAATGCCAAGTGGTGTTTGCATTTCAAAACATCCAGTAAGAAATAATGTTATTGGTATACTTATATTTAAAAAGAAAACAAACAAGCAGAGCTCTTGCTTTTGCATGCCAATTTTACTTACTTGAGAATCAGTAAATTGTAACAACAGGAATGACTTTAATGTTTTGTATTTTATACTTAACTATGGATTCATGTATTAAAATATATTTTAATTGTGGGCAATGACAGAAGTGAAATCCTGCTGCAGAACGTTTAGTAAGGCAGGGGGAGAGACTGAAAGTGACTGACTGACTGACCTGAAGGTTTGATTTCATTTCTATTTACGAAATATAAAAAAAAAAAAAAATACTCTAATATCTATATAAACATATATGCTAAAATATCTTAAAGGAATGTGTTAACACTGTTCTAACATTTGTCACTATTATACATCTTGAAAAAAAAATAAAAATGGAGTTCTAGTAGGGATTTTCTGTGGTGAGTGTGTGGCTGACCTTTACTTGATTTAGGAAACTGACACCAGGAGGATTCCTCTCCTGAATGCCTTGTGTGCTGATGTTGGTACACAAGTTTAAAGAAAGAGAGCGATAATCATAGAAGTTAATCTATCCTCTATTTATGTTGTTTCTTTCACATTGCACTTCAATTCAGAATTAACCAACCTCCAATGTTCCCTTACATTATAACAGATGTTCAAAGGAAAACTCTAAAAGTAGTCAACTATGTATTTTATAAGAAAAAGTTAAATGTAAAATGCATAAATGATATATAGATAAGATGATTTATTATTCTTAAGTATTCTAGCATAAATAGTGTGCACATTTTTAAAATGCATGATATTTAAATCAATTATTAGTAAAGTCAACAAAAATTATGAAACAAGGTTCTAGCATAAATAGTGTGCACATTTTTTAAAATGCATGATATTTAAACCAATTATTAGTAAAGTCAACAAAAATTATGAAACAAGATAGTTAATGAAAACTTACATTATTTTAAAGTTGTTTTATTGCTCTTATTATCATTACTTATGTATGAAGGATTTTCAAATAAAACCTGGCTAAACAGCATCATTGTTGGTATTCAGCTGGATTTCATTTGAATGTAATTTTTGTTGGTAATAAGTAAACAATGATAACTTTCCAAACACAGTATTGTTTATCATCCATCGCCTGTTTTGTGGGAGAGATGTTGCTTGCTATGACAGGTACTCCGAAAATGAAGTTTTCCTGTTCTGGTAAAATAATCATTTGTTCTGTCCATCCATTGTTGGCTTGGAAATCTTAGCTCAAAAAAAAAAAAAAAAAATTCACGGTAGCCTATTTTGGATTGTCAGGAAACACAGTAAGAGAACAACCCAATGATTTTGTTCAGTGGATTCTTTCTTTACCATTTGAGAACAACAAACAGGAAGAAAGCTGATTTATTACTTCAGCCACAACTCAGCAGTGGCTCATGCTTCTGATTTGTATCTGGAGGTAGTTTATACCTTTTAGTTAGATGATTTTTCTGCAGATAAAACAGTAAATGGTGTTAAAAGCCATTTCAAACTGGCTGGGAATTCAGCCATGGGCATTTGCGCATACATTCTTGGCTATGGTCTTAAAGTTCGTTGGCTGAAAGTGTAGTCAAATCCGATCTAAGGAGATTTAAAGCTAAAACTTACAAATCACCATCTTCTACAGTCAGTGTATTGGAGACATTCTCTTTAATTGGAGCTTTTATTTACATATGGAAGAATCTTTATTACCCGCCTCACTTTCCCTATTGCTTTCTTTGTTCGGGTGAAATACGAGGCTATTGCAATGTTTATGCTAAGGAATGACTGGAAATGGTTTCTGCTGGTTACTGTGGTGATGTTTTTTTTGGTAACATGTACAGTGTAATTCTGTTAATCCAGCAGGCGCTGGACTACGTGGATGCTGGATTAAGCAGTGTGCCGATTTATTATAGCCACATAGTTAAATAACAGGCTTGGTTTACGTGCAATAAAGGGAATGACAGTAACAATAACTCGTGAATATTAAAACATAATAAACAATACTATAGTAAGAGCTCACCTAAGTAAAGTGATGGATGGACGGACGGTACTGTGTGTAGCAGACGGTGGCTTCCTCGTGTACAGTTCCGGTAGGACTCGGCCCAGTACAGCTGTACCATGATGCTAACAAAACTCCCTTCCTTCTCATTCCACGGCTGGCTGAAGAGCTGTTCCTTCACAAAATTATCAATGTTTATTGGAGAAATAAGTAATAAAAATGTTTTCACAGAGCGCTAAACATACAAACACGCACGGGCAGCAGGCGCAGAGGAGGGGTGACTGAGTGGTCCACAGCGCCGCATAGCGGTGATAGATCACACTAGTTCGGCCCGGTGCCAGAATAAATGAATTTTACAGCTGCAACATGGGAATTATTTCCTAAAGTTAAACATTTGTTTTACCTTTTTTTTTGAGCAATGACGACGGTTTTGGGGGGGGAGAAGGAAACATTTTCGAAAAACTCATCCACTAAAACAGCGGGTGAATGTTAAAGATGGATGGAACGCACAAAATGTCATGTTACATTTCATTGGTTAAAATATTAACCTCCCCCCCCCACCTCAGGATCAAAACTAACTAACTTCTTTTAATTTTAAAGTTTTCTTTGCCTCAAGTGTGTGGGGGGAGTGCCCGAGTGGATAACAAAAAAAAAAACAAAAACAAAAAAACAAACAACAAAAAAAACCAGCACTCTATTGTCTACACAAAGTTCTGCCAGCGAGTTCACAATAGAACTGCACACAACGCGCCAATCTGAAGCATCAACTGATTTGTTTTTCTTTTTGTTTCAGTTTTCCCACTTTTATTTTTGCGTTACCGAGTAGAGAGAGAGAGAGAGACAAAGTTTGTCGGCCTGTGAATAATGATGATTAAATTGTCTTTTAAAAAAAAAAAGAAAAAAAGATTAACTTTTATATTTAAAAACTTTTTTTTTTTAGGAACATATCAAAAAAAAGAGAGAGAAGTGAATTTCTAATTTATTTGCTCCATGGACACTCACTCCTATCTGAGTAGCACCAGACCAGAGCATCTTAGAACAAAACTAAACAAGATAGTGTAAACAATTTTTTTTTTTTTTTAACAGTAGGGGTGTCAAAAGTATAGAACTGTCTTCAACTTTTTCAGGGAGACAAAGTGGGGGGGTCAGAATGGAACTTAGAACAGAACCCAACATACCAACAGAAATAGAGTTAATGTCTCTTGATTCCTCCCCACTTTTTTTCTTCTATTTGTGTGGTAAGTTTTGTTTTGAGAGGTTGTATTAGGTTGATACAAATGTTTTGTCGGTTTTTATGTTATGTCAATTTGGGGTTCATCTTTCGCACACTTGTGAAGGTCTACATAGATAAGTTATATATACAGGGTGCCCCACAAAAAACCAGGAAATTTGGTACAGTTTATTTAATTGTTGGAAATTTTGGTAGTTATTTAAAACAAAAGCAAAGGATAGAAATTTGGTAGCTTAAAACAGAACAAAGACACAAATGTTAGATGTGGTGTTCAAAATGCTTTCCGTGGGCAGCTGCACAACGATGTAGACGTTCTAGCCAACTTCCAGTCACCCTTTGGATAACTTCAAGTGGAATATTGTTCCAAGCTTCCATCAACACAGGTTTTAAGGATTGTATGTCTGTGACCTCTCTCCTCTGTAATTGAAGTTGATGTAACAGTAAACCCCACATGGTAAAATCCATTACATTGAGATCTGGACTTTTAAAATTTCCTGGTTTTTTTGTGGGGCACCCTGTAGTTTGTAGCATGTGTTTTGGATACATTATGCAAAACCTACCTTTCTAAAAATCATAAAATGGACATTTGTTTCAGGGTTCTGAGTGAAGCATGGATAGAAAAGTTCTTCGTACCATTTTGCTTTACGAGTTCAAACTGGGCCACAAGGCTGAGCGAGGCAACTCGTAACATTAAGCAAGAATGGAGTGAGGACACAGCAAATGGGTGCACAGTACAACGATGGTTTGGAAAGTTTTGATCAGGTGATGTGAGCCTCAAAGATAAGGAAGATAGCGACGTCCTTCCAGCTGTGGTGGCGACCATCTTAAAGCCTCAGTTGAAGCTGATCCAAGAAAAACAGTGCAAAAATTGCTGGAGAGCTCGACATGAGCACTGCAACTGTTTCCCAGCATCATGATGCAATCAGCCAGGTGAAAATTCTTGACAAGTGGGTGCTCACAAGTTGAATGAACAACAACAAAATCATCTGGTGGACTGCAACTGGTGTCATCCACTATAACTTCTTGCAACCTGGCGAAACCATCACAGCTGAAAGGTACTGTCATGAATTAAACGTTGTTCATCAGAAACTCTCCAAACGACAGCCGGCATTGGTGAATCGAAGAGGCCCAATCCCGCTCCACGACGATGCTCGTCCTCTGTTGCAAAAGTGACTCTTCAGAAACTGAACACGTTGGGGTACGAAGTTCTCCCTCACCCAGCCTATTCAACAGACCTTTCTCCCACAGTATACCATCTTTTCAAACACCTCAACAGCTTCCTCCGTATGAAATCCTTCTCCAGCCAAGCAGCAATTGAAACTGCCTTCCAACAATTTATCGACTCCAGAAATCCATTTTTTTCAAAATGGTATAAATGCGCTTGTAACTCATTGGCAGAAGTGAACTGACTGTAATGGAACTTACTCTGATTAATAAACTTCACATTCAGCAACGATATGAAGTCTCATTGTTGCGGTAAAAAACCAACAAAACCTTTGTAACAACCTGTAGTTGAATCTAATCCATTTGTTTAAGTTTTAGGAACCAGAAAACTGGGTTCCTTTTTATAGTACAAAGTAACCAGAAACAGTTTTGTGCTTTTTCTTGACCATTCTTTCTATTGACTTGTTTGGTTTTATTCTAAGATTTTCTAGTAAGACTCCCTTCAGTATCTAGTTTGACTGTTATATCTGTGAATACTCCATTTTGCTTTTTTTTTACATTTTGTATTATTATCATTATTATTATTATTATTATAAATGTTACTTATTTTTTTATACAAGTGATGCTATGGAAAGTTCTTGTTATATTTTTTATATGATCTGTTATTTTCAGCAGTGGCACACTCATGTAGTTGATCCAATATCATAGTGATAAGACTACATTTTATACAGACATTGGTCTGATGGTAGGCCATAGTTCAGATCTTGGTAAAAACTGACAAAAATTTGGCATATCTCTATAAAATGGTTTCTTCTCAATTCTCTTTACCAGCTGGTCAGATGCATTCCCTCTGGGCTCTAGTAGGGATTTTCTGTAGCAAGCATGCTACTAATCTCTGAATCTTGTTCCCTCCCACCCCACCCAGTTTAGGAAGCAGAATCCTGGGGGTTTCCTCTGATAGATGTCTTATGTGCCAACAATGGTGGATGCAGGTTTGAATATGTGTGTGTGTGTGTGTGTACTAATATAAATTCTACTTGTAGTGCAATAATTACTGTCTTGCTGAAAGTACTTCCTAATATAAACTATAGCAGAGTAGTTAAAAAATTTCAATTTCTTTTAATGAACCCTTAATTGCTGATTTTAATTTCTTTTAATAATTGCAAATGCTTGAATAAATCTCTCTGTCTGTCTGTCAAGCTAACTTTGCTAAACAAAATTTTTAAAAAATCAATAGCACCTACTATGAATTCACTTGATTCATTGATTAAATATTGAAATTGGACATATGTACAGAAAAAGTATGCAGTATCCATACTAACATCATTCCATAAGTAAATATTACCAAAAGTACAAAAAGCCAGCTCCATCCTTTAAAGTATTTGTTTACTGGCTAAATATAAGCTGATCTTGTGTGTAAAGAAGCCATGATGCCTACTACAGGACACCCAAATCAAAGATCAACATCAAGAGGAACCTGGCTATTGTCATGTCAGATGCACAAGTTATTTCTTGATGTGACAATAAGTGGGTTTCCTTTGTAATTGGCCACCAGAGACATGATGAAAGACAGGTTCATGGTATTAAGTGAGATTCCTGTACATACATAGTGAGTGGAAAATGTTTTCTGAAAAATCATGACATAAACCATGAGGATAACATGCTGTGATCCAACCAGTTGAAATATTATTTCAGTAGCTATTCATCACAGTAGCTCAGTATTAATTTCTGCTTTAAGTTAGCAAAAGCAATGAATGTTTGAAAACTCCAGAGAAATTTTAATTAAATAATATTAATGGCAAAACCAAAATGTAAAGCTCTGTCAAGTGCTTTGGAATTATATAAATAACTTAGCATTACAAAAGCAATGTTGAACACCTGGAAAAATCAATGATATGAGATTAACTTTAAAAAAAACTAGAGATTGCTAATAATTCTTATACAGAAGTTATTTAGGCATTTCCTACCACCTTGAGATTAATTCTACGATCTACATTTTGATAACCTCTTCCTGTTAGCATCATCCAGATCAGGACTGGCTGCACAAATGCTGATGCTATTATTTTCAAGATTAATCTGCAATAGATCTTAATTTTGTCAATGATGGCTTGAGCTGAACCGCAGCATATGATGTAAAGTGTAGGCTCTGTTTATTCATCTGATTTTCCCTAATTGAAAGAATGCATTCTGTTGTGTTAAAATGATAAATATGGACTAAGAATGTATTGGTAAGGAAAGGTATTTATTTACAAACTACATTAAATCTAGAATATGTCTTTAAAGCTTTACATGGTTGTTGTAAACTTCTGAATCTTGGCTAATCTAGCAACCAACTTGTAAACAACAGCTTTAATAGTTAACATCTAATTGTAAACACAACTATTTATCATCTGAATTTCAGCTACAACTTTCAGAAGTACTACAGATATTTTTTTTTATCATATACAGAATATATGTTATATTAAATAGAGTTTTTACCTTTAAAAAATATAAATATTTCGTAAATACAAGGTTTACATGTTCTTAAACCCTTTCACAGATATATCATTCCTTTCACCAAAGCATCCCCCTTTGTTTGACTAATTATTTTTTTGGTGAGTCAACAACTATGGCTGCTAGTGTTTATAACCTACAATAAATTTTATACTATAATAGAGTAATTGCATATAACTTAAGGACAATAATAAATATTGGCATTTTAGTTGGCAGCATGCATGATTTGTCAAAATAAATAGTGACTTTTTTCTTATCAGATGATCAATTAGATCATGGAAGCTGCCTTTCCTCAGACCAAATGAATCAGCATACATGTTGTTTCTCTTGAAATACACTCTGTGTACCATAATTTTTCTGTTATTATGTTTCCCTGCAGCAGTACGTTATTTACCTCAAGACTCAGAAAGAATATCTTTACAGAAAATAAGTATGGTATGCTAATGCTTTTGGAATTATCATCATCTATTCAGCAGTGAGCTATGCACCATTTCAGAATGAAAACATCCACATATTAGAGATCTCCAACAGTGAGTGGCTACATTGCAACCAATAGTGCTCAGATAATCTAGTATCTCTGCCTGGCTGGGAGGAGGAAGGGGGAGCATGTGGAATGGAAAGAGATATATGGCAAGGGATCGATGCTAGCTTCTGGTCATGTGACCTCATGAAGGATCCAAGAGATTTCGGACTATCACTCTGTTTAACAGGAAATCAATTATCTTTTTAAGATTTGGAATGCACAGACATGTGCCTGTGTCTCCAGTGATTTGCAAAGGAATAATGGTGGACTTTGCCTTCTGGGTGATGTGACGAAGTGCCTTTGTAGAATCAATCATAGCGCTGCTCTGGAAGTCTCCAGGCTGAGTGCATAGTAATAAAACCGCCAGCAATGTCAGGCGCCACGCCCCCGTTTTCATATTTTAAACACTTTAGCGTTATTTTTATTTGTCTATAGAACCTTCTTGCCTTTTAACTCCAAAACAGTTAATTTTAAAAGTAAATGTCTGGCTTTGATACAACATATCAAAGTTTTGACAACTTTGTCAGTCTGAAAAGAAATATATATATATATATAGTAGTGCATGCCCCTCGACAGTAAACAATGCAATAGAATTGCCTTGCTTTATTCTCTAAAATTCCATTGAAAAGACAAAAAAACTGTTTAAAAGTACTTTTTTTTTTATCAATAGTGTTACTATTAGATAAAAGGAAGGTTTAATTAGTTACTAGGAAACATTTTAGGTGTGATTAATAGAAAATTAGTTTTATATATCCTCTTGAACGTAATGAGCAGAGCATGCTAGGCACAATTCTTCTTCACTACAAGGTTATAAGTCAGAGGTATAGGAAGGAAGCTTACAACTTATACATGCCCCCCCCCTGTAGATAAAAACAACAACAACAAATATCCAGCAGATAGCTTTTAGCATCAACAATTTCATTATAGAAAAATGCAGCCAGTGTTTTGTAAAACTATAACTGGTGACCCCCCCCCCGACCATTTACCTTAAACTTTCTATTTTCTTTTGATCTAAAATTAAAAAGCAAAAAAAAAAAAACTCTCTTATATTGGACCTGTTCCTTCTCTGATGAGGTTTTCAAATTTTTACCATGCCACCTCAGAATGACAATACCCCACCAGACAGTAATTCATCATAACTACATTTACTCTACCATTCATTAGTTGAGTGAAACTAATCTCTGTGTTCACATGTCATCTGAACCATATCATACCATATAGCGAAACACAGTACTTGTCAACATTACTAGATCAATGTATCAGTGTCAACTTTAATGGAAGTGCACCACAGCTACCCTTCTGAGCTGGTCAACATTTTATTTTTAAAAATTAAAACAGACAGTGAGAATGCCTGTGCAAGCCTACCATGTGGAAACATTGCATTCTTTTTCAGTGGTCTCTCATTAAAGGAAAATGAGTTATTCCAGAAAAAAAAATAAATCAGATGAACCAGGTATCAGAACATGAACCATTAATTGTGATGGCATCACTTCAAACTTTTCTTCATCAAAATAGCCACCTTTCATGTGAATAACTGCCAATCCTATTGCAAGCAGTTCCCACAGCTAACTAACATTGCTTGGATCTTTTTACCTTGCATTCTTCAATCTAATTACTGTATTTTTCAGTGTATACTTTTTTCTGTAAGGGCCTAACCATCGACCTATACTCCACTCCGACTTAATTATGGATGAAATCGTGATACCAGGAACACAGGACCCTTAAGTACCATGGGAAGATTTATGATTGTACGTGTGTCTGGGTGCAAGCTGACTCAGATCCATTTACCTCCCTTTTAATCAGTGCTTAGGGGCACAGATATCATTGTGTTAGGGGAGCTGCATTGCCAAAGTTGAAAAAAATATATCAACCCTTACTTGAAAATGCCTGCTATAAAGAAAAGGAAAGCGGATACTGCAGCTTTTAAACTGGAAGTGGTTCATTTTGCTGAAAATAATGGTGGAAATATGACAGAGGTACAGCAGTATGGTGTTAGTGAGAAGTGTATTCGCGATTGACGAAAAACGAAGGATTCATTATGACTGACTGAAAAAGCAAAAAAGCAAACTGTGGTTGCAAAGCAAGATGGATCAACTTTTTATTTGAAGGGCAAAAGTCATATCAAATTGTGTTCCATATGGATTGAAGCTTCTTTATTTCATCTTCATTCTCTTTCCTTCCCCAAATCTCTCACTTTGATGTTATTCACTCACTGCTGTTTTATAACCCTGCCAGAAATTTTGTACTGTTATTACTGTACAAAAGTACGATCGTACTATCAACTTATATGTGAATCAAGACTTGGAAAACGGGAAATTTGACCCATTCAACTTATACTCCACACTGACTTATAACCCAAAAAATACGGTGATCCCACACAAGTATAATGGGATTCAGACCTGGAGACTGAGGGGCCAAAACCATGGCTTTAAGATGTCCTTGTTCTTTTCTAGCAAGTTACTGCCTATTATGCTTGCAATAAGGTCATTGCAATCATAACATGTTAGTGCTGCAGATAGTAATGAAGGAACACTCATCAACTAGAAATTTGTTGGTGACATCCCAATTTAATTGTAATTCCTTAGTCATTTTGCAATAATTTTGATAGTGACCTCAAAACACTCAGCAACAATGCTCCCTCATTTAATCCACCAAATGAACCATCCAATGTTTTTACTTTTGACGCCATGGTTCAAAACTTTGTTCTGAAATCTACAGTATTCAAATGAATGTTTTCAAATTCAAACTAAAAACTAATTTCAAAACAAACTCTGAACTGATTGGCAGAAAGCATGTGGCGTTGTTTCATGGGTTCACCAAGCATCAAGTGTGGCTTGATGGTAAGCAACTGAAAACAATTATCTGTTGCAGTAAAGGTTGAGATTGGTAAAGATTATTGTAAATGAGTGAGACAGTCAGTTCTTTTTTTAAAAATGTAAAAACTGATGACTTAGCTAAGTCAACAATTGCCACTGTAATCTAAAAGTGGTAGAATCACAGACAGATGGACAAAAAAAAAGAGAGAGAGAGAGATGACAGGTGACCTGTTATGGAACAAAGCAGAGCAAGGGAAAGATAACAAGAAAGGATAGAGAAAGCAGAAGCAGATTGTCATTGGAAAGTTCAGAAACCCAGCATTTTAAGGGTGTGTTCTGTTTTGGTTATGTACCATGCTTAACCAAAGACTTAGCCTTTCAAACTAAGAGAACAAGGTAAGCACTTGATTGCTGATACTGATGCAGAGAAAACTAAAATAACTCTGAAAAGATGCATCAGATATGCTCCATTGTACATACTGTGATTTGAGGGAGATATTGCCAACTGCTTTAAATAAACAAAAAACAGTTGGCAAGGACATTACTGATGCTAATGAGAGTGCTGATGCAAATGAAGTTGTATCTTCTGACAAGGCTGCTAGTGAGGAGGCACATAGGATTTGGGGCTTTCTAGCAGAAAAGTTTAAAGTCAAAGATATATCCTTCGTGGACTATGTCACTGCTGAGGAGGAATTGCCTACAAGTGTAGAAATGACTAAGACAGAGATCGCAGCTAAAATATAAGGTTTAATTCTTTGCTGACAAAAGATACTGAGGGTGAAGAAACTGATGACAATAAGGCACCTGTTTAATACTGACTGCCGCTGAGGGTTTGGAGAAATTCAGGGACATTTTACCCTTTTACAAAGCTTTGAAAATGTTTAAGAATGTACTCTGAATGTTCTAGAGAGTGGAGAAAACAATTGTTGGCAAAGCAACCAGGTGTGTAACCTCATATCAGTCAAAGATCTCCAGTTTCATCCATCTACAGAAGCATGTCTCAAATGTCAAGCTGGGAAAGTAATGAAATCAATGATTCTTCATTTAAAATGCTAGTATTTAAATGTTAATGGTGTTTGTTAATAAAGGTCATTTTCAGACTTTGCAATTGGTGAAACTGTATCCCAATGATGATCGTAGTACCGTTTGTACAGGGGTGTGTGTGTTATAGTATGTCTTAGCCCAATAAATTACAACTTGCATACACAGTATCTCTGGAAAAAGATGATGACTCTTAAGCTATGCTATTAACTACTCTCTTCCTTGGCCCTTCAAATTCAATAGTAAGGCAGGTGACTTTGTTCTATGGTTGTTCACACACAAACCTGTGTAACCAACTTCCTCCAAGATTTTTCATTGGAAATAATCATCTTTACGAAGGACAATAATGGATGGCCTTGTTTCACAGGGAATTTCTTTTCTAGGTGCCATTCCCATCTGCCAAACAAAGCAATAGCAGACATTAGTAATGAGGTCCATTAGATTTACACAAGAGCATAGTATAAGCTAGGATTTACTCATATTAGTAGAACACGTTAACATCATGCTTTTGGTATGAAACTAAATTTAACACATATAAAAATAACTAGCTATATCCATAATTATGCAAAAAGCTTGAAGTGATACCAATATCATAATTAATAGTTTACATATTCTGATACACAGTTCTTCTAATTTGTGATATTATTTTTTTCTGGGATAATACATTTTCATTAGCAATAAAATGTTGAAAAAGCAGATAAAGCTTTTGTATGGTTTGCTTACAATTTTTAATACCAGTGTATGTACCAGAGGCATTCAAATAAAACCCAACAAAATATCATAGCTTTAATGTTATCTTTGTGTGTGTGTGTGTTAAAATTTTCATAGATCTTTTAAATTAAAAACTAATGAATGATTTATTTATTGAAAATGTTCAGGGGGGAGCAACACAAATAAAAGAATAAGAAAATCACTAAAAAAAGATCATACTGCACAAAATCTTAACCAGTGTTATTATACACATTCTTCTGAATCTAAGTAACTTGAATATTAAAGCTTTAAATTATTGTGTTACCTTTCCTTGGGTGGGGTTAATCATTTAAAGCAAACCCACCCCCAATAAATAAATATAAATAATTTAGAATGAATACCTTGCACTTTAATTTTTAATGTTGGTCTGATATACTTTATCTTGAACTACAAATCTGCTATACCTGCATGCATCTCCACCACAATGTATAAGGCTGTTTATAAAGTCTTTTGAGCGGGTTTAGTGTTTAATATCTGTTTAACAGCCCAGGAAGAACAAACACCTAAACTGTATTACAAAGCCTCACGCTTTGCAATTTAAATATTTTTATGAAATAACATTCCATTCTTATGAGGCACATCAAAGTGATTTCCACAGGGCTCTTTAAAAATGCTTCTTCTACAATTGCAATGGACATTTAAACACATACTAAAAAACTGAAATTCCTCAAAGACTTTATAAAACACCGTTTAAGTATGGTTTTATTTAAATTCTCCCTCTCACACACACAATTAATTTGAGATATAACAAGAGGCTTTCTTTTTTATTCACAGGTGAGGCTGAAATATCGAAATCTGTGAAAGGAAAATATATTTGTTTTTTTTCTCAATGTCTCACCTGTGAAAGTGATGCTACTCTTTCCCTGTTTTTTTAAAATCCGGTTCTATTTTCATTAGTTACCCAGCCTCAGATTTCCCTGAGATGCTATGGAATAAAAGTTCTACAGACTTAAAACATGCACCACTATAATAATCACATCCTTTCAGATAAAGGAAAGAATGCGCTGAATAAAATGCAGATTTTTGTTGGGTTTTCTTTTGTCTCTTTTGGTTTTTCAAGCATTTACCCTGACTGTTCTGTTTTTGTATGAGATTAGCTGTACTGATTGATCTCTTCACTAAGCTGCTTAATATCTTGCTCGATGATTAAACATTTGGATTTCTGTATAAACAGTAACAACATAGTAAGTTCCTGCATCTCTTCACCAACTGCACACCAACAGGCTGAGCAGTTCCAACTCTGGTGGAGGGGTGAGGATCAACATTCATAACTCTATCCAAGAAACACTGATTAACAGTGGGAGAAGGCAAGAGACACTAAGAAACTGAAGTGGCCGGCCATAGTAGTAGCTGGCCATTAATCCCACTGACAACAGGTCGTGCCATTAGTTTTGGCTTTAAATGATGTAATGAATGCTAGCCTTTTGCCTGCCTATTACGCACTCCAGCTACCAGTAGCTGCACCTGTCTTTTTTAATATTCTTCATCTGCTGCTTTCTTTTTAAAAAAAAATCTTTTTTTTTTATATGTTCATAAATTAAAATATATTCAACAATACAATAGAAACTAAAAGGATTTCATTATATCATATTGATTTCTCAGCTATTCAGTGTGTATATTGATTTAGGATGAGCCTTAGGCTGAAATCATTCTCATTTCTTATGGCAGAAGAAATGTAGCTTCTATAAATGGTGCATATCTTCAGTAATGAGATTAAATAAATTATATATATAATAACTTCTGGTATCTTGGGATCGTTAATTGAAGTTTTTTTTCTTTATATTATAGATCTAGTATTATTTATTTAAAATAAAACATGTTTTAATACCTTTCATTTGAACTTTTCTTTACCCTAAACATCTAAGATGAGATACTAATGACAAAAAAAACTTAGTGTAACTGGCATTTGTATTAAAAAATCTTTACCTTACTCTTGGCAGATACTTGTAAAAGCTTCCATCCATACTCTGTATGCACCTGTTTGCCACAAAATCCATAATCCAACTAAGTTTAGCACCTTAATTAAATAAAGATTAATTTTCTTGCTTTGACCACAGCCCCTGGCTTTGCCTGTCATTGTTCTTTAAAGAATACTTAATTTATAGCAATTATTTGCAAGCTGTATGACAATGTCATGTACCAACTCTCTTTTTTCCTTATCAGCCACTAATCTTACTTTAAGAACCTGTGTTTAATTGAGACAGAAGTGCTGTGCATCAATCTTTATAACAATGGTGAGGGAGCATAGAACTATGGCTATCCACTAGAGGGCACTGTTAGGCCAATCACTTCTGACTTCAGAGGGGGACTAGAACTTTTCATTTTTAGATGTGAGAGAGACAACTGGAGAGAACCCCTGTGGTTGGCTGGTAATGAAGAGTGAGAAGAAACCAAGCCAGTCCCAACTGGGATTCAAACTTGGGCCCTCAGAGCCTTGGCAATCCAATAGTCTACCACTGGACCATCTGCTGCCCTACAACACTGCTTAAAGTAAATCGTGTCAAAATTATTCCTCTTAACTGTGGTGAACTCCTATGAGGGAAAACAATTCTCTCAGTGAATATGCATTTAGAGAAGACTGGAAGTGCTGCTGATTTTTCTCATTCAGTGGGAGAATGATCTGTACCAAGAAAAATGTTAACTGCTTTTGCATATAGCCCAAGCAAATCAATTAGATGTGAATCAGCAGAATTTGCATTGACTACACCATCTGTCTTCTTCATTTTGGATGACCTGAACTTAAATTTTTTTCCATTCAGCACTGTTAAACACACTTGGAGCTGATTATGATTGGTAAGACGAATTCTGAGAATTCTGACTTGTTAATATTGCCGATGATCCTCTGCATTGAAGGACAACATTTTGTGGACTGATAAAGCTTTATTCAAGCTAAATGGACATACCTACAGACATAATTGCATCAGGAGACATTAAGGGGCTGCTTTGTACAAGGTATGGGTGAGAAGCTGGAGTGGTGGCACTAATGGCCCCATTTTCCTTGGGAACAAAGTCACAGGTTGAGTGGTTGCTATAGATATTACAGGACTGTGCACCCTGAACTTCAGCACATGGAAAATTTATGATTCATGTAGAATGGGGAATTTTCCCATGGTCTGCAATGGCTGGATGAGAAGATTCCTGATCAATGGTTGGGCAAATATAGTTCTATTGAATATCCTCCAAGATCTTATGATTTAGCATATCCAGACTTTTTTTCTTGTGGAATATCATGAAGGAAAGGATGTTTGCTGAGTAACCTCACACCATGGCTAAACTCAAAGAAAATAATACTGGATTTTACACATGGACAGTAAAGAGAGGTGTAATTTTGTAAGCAGTCACCTGCAGAAGTGCTTGCATTGGGAGACTCTTAGTGTGAAACTATAAACCCTTAGCCATCTAAGTGAAAGGGTTAATTAATTGTATAAATTAGTGGAATACCAAGTCATCAATGTATGCAGACCATTAAGTCATTACCAGAGAGTTTGTGCATCAAACAGGTTAAAGTTTATTTTGTGTGTGTCATTTTTTTTAGAAATTCTATTAGATTATACTACCACATTAATTGCAAATAAAACTAGCAAAGTCTAACAAAGTAATTAGCATGGTTTCCACCTCATAGACAGCCATGAAAAAATCATGTCTTCTTTGCATCAATTATTGTAGAGAAAATGAACCAGGAGAAATGGCTCTATTACTCACTAGTTGTTGTTTGCTCATTCTTTTGCCTCCCAGGCTAAATAGTGGAGATGGATTCCTTTTTTCTTCTTCTTCTTTTTTTTTTTTACATGCATATATTGCTTGCATCATGCAGAGAAAATTAAAAATGTATTTGCTGGAACTTTTTTTTTTAAATCTTGACAGCAAAACAAATGTATAACAACAGGATTTTCCACTTTAGTACTAGCACGATGCTGAGCAATTGATGGAAGAACCGTGGCATTAGACAGACTGGTTGATAAGATGTGTTTATACTTCCAAAATAAAACTCTTGTGGGGTGTTTGATATTTCTAAAATATACCCCAATAAGTTTAAAAGGTAGCTAATAAAAATGTTTTTTTTTTGTTTGTTTCTCTGACCTACTGCAAAATTTATGTAAAGCCCCTCCGCAACTTCACTAAAAATCTTTCTAGCTGGCTCGCTGCTTTGAATCAGCCTTTTTCCAATTTTAAAGTATTTGGCATCATTTTGCTGGTAAATTACTTTTTTTCATTTATCAGAGACAATTCCTGACATGTTTTTGACAGTGATATGACACTCTCTTCTCTCCTGACACTGAAGATTTACATGTATCCTTCCTCCTCCTCCTCTCTCTCTATCTCACAGACAATCATGCTCACCCTCTCACACACACATACACATTTACACACAATAAACAGCTATCTGGCATGAATTATGGTATGCAGTGTACAGCACAGATGTTTATGAAATTAATCAGCCAAATTGCTGCTTTAAATGGGACAAAGTAGCCATTAGCCAGTAACAATAAACATATGAATTTGAAAAACAGTTTAGTAGGAATATCATAAACCAGTTTATTTGGAAAATCCACTGGAAAGGCATTAACAACAGGAAAACAGAAATAAAATAAGTGTCTACCTCAAAACTGTTTGCAGCCAGGTGTTAGCAAGGATCTGTAGTGGTAGACAAAACAACAATTTTCCAGCATCTGAATTCATTGATAAAACTTGTACACTTACTGTCCACAGTTGGCTTGATGTCCAGTTTACTTTTAAGTAACTTTAGAAAAGTTGTAATTCCACAATGAAAATGTACAAGATTGACAGCTCAGGTTGATGTTGAATAAGTGCAATCAATAATCTACACGTAATTCATTATTTGCCTGCTCAATATTCTAACTTTATTGTCTGGTATTTCTGATGTATATAAATGGACCTCTGTGCCATCTTTAAATCACACTGAGATTACCAAGGCTAGCATTTCAATAAAGCGATAAATACAAGCCTCATGTCAGCTTCTGGCTGCTAACATGATCACACCAAGAATGCAGTTCTGCCTTTCACATTCGCACCAGCATTACTCAAAGCTTGCTGACAAGAGATTTATTGCTGCATTCATACTTTGTGTGTAGTTTACATAGTAACGGGCAGCATATCTGTTGTTTCTGTCAGTAATAATATATTTTCAAACATCACTAACAATAAAAAACTGTGAGACGTGTCAATGAGAAACGTAGAGACATTTGAAAGTCCGCTTGGGAAGATGGCGTTATTATTTGATCTAGAGGCAAAGTGAATGTTCTCAAAAAATGTAGTGGTCACTACAGCCCTCAATCTGTTTTTTTTTTTTTTTTTTTTAAAGAAACAATGCATGAAAGTTCATTTAAGAGTAACAAATTATACTTTTTTAATTTTTATTTTTTTCATAAATTCAAAGTGGCATTATGCAATCTGAATCAGGTTTCCATCTAATGATAATTTTTTTTTAAAAAAAAAAACCTTCCCACAATGCAGCGCTATGAAAACCCATAATTGCCAAAGAGTTAGAAGTCGATAAAATCTCTGCCAACCTTCAAGAGCAGATCTGAGGCTAATTCCTTTGCTGACATACTTTCCTTAGCTGAGTCTTTTAGCACAACTTCTTTCCAGTGAAAGTTTTTGTATTTTGTTTTACTTAATCTGCAGCACTGATTTGATAGCTAAATGTTCAGAACCTAATCATGAGTTGACTTAGCATTGTGCTATTGGAAGGTTTTCTAGGTTTGGTTTGCAGCAGATGGAAAACAGATTTAGACTGCATACAACCAATTTAAATGTTAATTGGGTACATAAATAGTTGTTAGCATCTCCAAAATTTCTAACTGGATGTAATATCATCAACATGTATATTTGGCTTATTTCAATCAAATGATTTTCCAAAAATGAAAAAGAAAAAGAAAGAGTAATACTACATTTTAGTAGACTGAAAACATAAGCAGCTGTTTAAAAAATGCATAGCTTTCTTTTGGCCAGCTCTTCTTTTATAAAAAAAAAAGGTGGGGGTTTCATCTACTATCTGAAATAACTCTGGGTAGCTGGTGGCCCAGCAGCTATACTAGATTTCCAAGGCTGAGGGCCCTGAGTTCAGTTCCCACTCTCAGGACCAGCTCATTTCTGGTTTATTTCCTCTCTCTCCTCTCTCTCTCTCTCTCTCCTTCATCAGCCAATCTTGTGGGTTTCCTGTGGGCACTCTAGTTTCCTCCTACATCTAAAAATGAGGAACTCTAGTAGGGATTATTTTCCTGTTGAAGTTGGCATTGCCTGGCTCTTGTGGCATAGGACAACACACACTAACGAATAATTGTGGTACTCTGCTCCCTTGCCAGGTAATCTCCCTTGTAGAGACTGGTGAACAAAAGAAATGAATCCATTTTACTGTGTGTTTTGTGATCCTTACAACAAAAGTCTACAGACTACAATAGGCCACAATCTCAATTACTAAATGAAAATGTAGTAATGTTAGGAATGCTGGTATTTGTGACAGAAATATATACATTTTTTTTTTTTATGTAACTTGTTTGGATAACCATCATCATAGCTAGAAAATGAAAAATTTAATGTGATTTTGGATTGTGTAATACAATACTTGGCCAAAAGTCAAGTGTGCATGCATTTATAGAGACTATGGAAAGAGAATTTCTTAGCTGATGAGAAGACTCGGCAAGATACTAAGAAAGCATTGGTGCAGAATGTAGAAGTAGAAATAGCCAGAGTATAAATTCTCACTTGAGTGCATCCATGACCTAGTAGAATAATCAGATTGTAAAATCTCATAAGCTTTTGCTTGCACTATATTGTGCGAAGTGTCAGCAGAGCAACCTAGCAAGCCCTATTGTTATACATTTGTGTTTTACTTAGCACCTATCATTTTCGGAAGGATTATACACCTCAAAGAAATGGAATTACCTAGATTGAAGAGTTGGTTGCAGCTTCACTAACTCAAGACCCTGGCTACCTGGTGACTTCCGGAGTTTGGGTCTAGAAAACCCCACAACAAAATTCTGTTACACTTGTTTCCACTTGAATAGTGTGTGTTATCCATTTTTGAAGGTTTCTCCTGTAAATTGGACCACTATAGCATGTCTGCTACTATTGTCTGCACAGTTAGTCTGTCTTTTCTTGACTTATGACTGATACTGTGCTTTCTGGAGATGGTTTTCTGCAAAATACTGGCATTGTACAAATACACAAGAAACTGTCTTGATGAACTTTGGACAGTGAGGCCCTTGTGTTGGAAGAAGCCTTGGCCCTAGTGATAACAATGACATTATTCTGCTTTCCCCAATAATTGTTGAACAATAGCATACAACTCTCATACAGCTTACATAGATCTAACAGATCACAGAACATGTCTGTCATATGACCACAAATTTGCATAAATTGTAGACAAGGGAATTTTCTTTTTTGATTGCCCAGCAGGATAGATTAGTTTTCCTTTAAGGAGAGATGAAGAATATATTTATAAGAATTAAGCACTGGAATTTTATTTTTAGAATTTTATATAAATTTTAATTAATTTGAAATTACATGCCAGTATATTCTCAGGATAGCTAACCATTTCTAATAAATATGATAAAATTTTTTAATATAGACATTAGTGGTAAAATTTCAAAGATTAAGCAGTTTTCTGCATGAAAATGTAAAAATATTTTATTTGATTGATGAGTTATTCCTGCTGTTAAATAAATTTACCTAATCTCTTCAGGGCAGTGGCAAATATACTGTAATTTCAAATTTTATTTAAACCCTTACAAAGTTCAAGTTTAAAATACCTTATTCACTGTGTTAGGAGCTGGCTGGATTATCCTTTAATATTAAACTTTGGGAGTTCTTCACCTAGTTTCAGGTGTTTTCTGTATCCGTTTTCTGATTTTAGATTTCTTTCTAAAGGATTCCTATTATTTTTGGTAGTTTAATTCTGTGCACCCTTTCTATGGACTCTGAATTATAACAGTAACTATAGAAACTTCAGGACGCATTATTAACCATCAAATTTTTTTGTTGAATGTCAAGAATTTTGCCTCTAGTAGAAGATACTAAAAGGCAGCCATAATATACTTGCCAATATATTTTAGCAATACAGTTACTGTAAGCCATAAATTCCACTTGCTGCCAGATTAGGCAATAGATGTTTGATTTTATGCCTGATTCAGTCAGTTGGGTAGCTTGGGAAACTCTTTTTTTTTTCCAGACAATTAATTTTTTCATTTGCCACATGTGAATTATTTCTCTTTTCATAGAGTAGGAAGCAATGAAAGCAATTTCCTCACTGAGACATGCAGTATATAAATGAGTTAAGATACAAGTAAGTTGTATGTAATAAATCTAAGTACAGATGCCAATAGTCTGATATATACCTAAAAGAACATTGGTATGGGATATATTGTTTGTTATATTATGTTTAGCAATGGAATGAATCTTGATTTTATAATCAAGTACCTACTAAGGATGTTCAAATGAAACCTGGCTGAAATAGCATCGCTGTAATGGCATCTGCCCAGGTTTCCTTTGTATGTTCCTAGTATTTTCACAAATCTACATTATTTAAAAAACTAAACATTGATCTCACATACACAGATGCACTATTTACCCTTTTTACTGTTTTAATCATTTATTTTTTGTTAATATTTACTAGACATTGGATTTTTAGTTTGATCTGAATGCAGGGGTATAAGGGACTTCTCTCTGCCAATAATGAAAGAAATGTTCCCACAATACAATGCTACAAGCCTGAATTTTCTCACTAATAATGAATAAAGGCATTCCCACAATGCCTTGCTCCAAATCCCAATTTTTTCTGCCAATAATGAAGGAAATTTTTTCACAATGCAATACTACAAAATCATCTTTTTTTTTCTGAAAGTCAGGTTGTTCACACAATGCTGTGCTACAAAACCCGAATCTTTCCACCAATAATCATGGCGCTTCCACAATGCTGTGCTACAAAACCCGAATCTTTCCACCAATAATCAGGATGTTCCCACAGTGCTGTGGAGGGGAGAAAATTTGGTAACTTTAAGGGTTTTCTGAGGGATTTTTAAAGCAAAATGAAATCTTGAGGTTGTGATATTATGAATAAACACATCAAGGTTAATTAAAAAAGAAAATTTTAAGTAAAACATGGAAATTATGTCTGTAACATTTTTTTTTTTTAGTGTGGTTTAATTGAGAAGATTGACTGCTCATTGGTAAGCATAATCACTATTTACATCTGCAGTGATCATCAATAAATAGTATAGAAATACTGTTAAAGTGTATCTGGCTAGAAAAAATAAATGCACAATATGTCAGATATGTTTTAAATGTTAGCACTATAACTTGGATAAATCTGAAGATAATATAAAACTGAAAACAAGCATGTTTGAGATGAAGCAGGAAGTCATAAAAATCCCTTGGACTATCAGATAGCTACAAGTTAAAAGTCACCTTGGAACCAGCAAATGGAAGTTACAAAATGTTTAAACCCAACAGTTTATTATATGCATGGTTGATGTTCTCTGAACTATTTAGTGAAATGTTCAGGATAGAAAGTCTCAACATGGTATACTAAGGCTCTCCTCTAAACATGTGTTGCTGAAGGTTTTTTCTATTATCATGTTGATTACTTTATAACTGCATATCTTTGTTTATTGGCACGAAGAAACTGCTATTGTTTATATCTCTAAACCTGTTAATAATAAGCTGAAGCTACTGGAAACTCCTACTTTTTAAATATTGTCATGGAAAACTTACCCATATTCTTTAGTTTCTTAGTCACTGAAATCTTTTAAAGGAATAAAAATATGATTTCATTTTTTTTAATAACCAAAGTTAAGTTTCCCTATTATACACACAATTATAGGGATGTTTTAGGGTACATTTTATAAAAATTATTACGGGTGACCAAAATGTGAGCTACATTCTGTGGTGGTATTGACTTACAGGCTTAAAATCAAACATAGGAAATGTGTGAAAATATAAATGAGATTATATAATTGTGAATGGCATCACATCATTCACTTGATCCTTTTCCATTTAAGGTCTTGTTTACTTTTTAAATAGATATAAAGATCTTATCAATCAATCATCCACCTAATCTAACGTAGTAACATCATTTTGGAAATGCATACTTGCTTATGGATATAAAGTTGGACACAACAAAGTCAGTGTCACTTAAACAGTAAAAAAATCCACAAAGGTGGTCTTCCCATCACATCGTGTGACTAGGCTCTTTGCAGTAGACCAGTTACAAAGTGGCGCCAAAAAGGTTAAGGTTGCTGCAGATTTTAATATCTCACAGTCACAAGCCGACTGGCATGCAATCTCCAGATAAGCACTTGCTGATGGTGATTGGCTCTATGGAACAGGGTTATTATTCACTGTTCTCCAGATCATTTAGCTAGACCATAAGAAATCATACTTAGTCATGCAGGATTATGCATCAGACAAGCATTTGATGCTTTCCCCTTTTGAGGTACAATTAAGGTGACAGCAGGTGATACGTTCTGAAAGAAAATTGATTTAACTTAGACGTCATTAGCAGTGGGGTCACAGGTATGTCATTGTCAGGAAAACCTCTGTGCTGCTGTCAGTGTTCTTCAGCATGGTGATTGTTATGGTGTGAAGAAGGATCTTGGCTGATAGGTCTCCTCTGATCATTTCTTAGAGTCACCTGACTAGTTAGAAGCATCCAATAAAGAAATTAAGCTTATATGGTTTTTCTATTGGGTTATTTTTTTTTTTAAACAACTAAAAAAACGAATACCAAATAAATAGTCTTTGTAATGTTGAATTCTTTGTAAATACTTTGATTAGAGTTCACTTTCCGCTCTGAAGACTTCCAGTGACTAAACTGCAGCCAACGATATCATCCATATTGTACTGGACAGCCTTGTTCCCAGATCTTTCAATACATTGAGCATCTCTGGAGTGGCATAGTCAATAGTCATGTAAATTCCAGAAACTCTCTTTACAGTAACCTTGATCCAGGAGTGGTAATCACTACCAAGTTTCTGTGATCAGACATGGCACATATGGTCCCTGAGGTGTCCCCATCCAGTACTGACTGTGCCAGTCATGGTTTGTTTTTTACTCCAAAGGGTGTGCAAATCATCATGTCTTTTCTCCGTTAAAATGTTACAATTAACTCCATGAAGTATTCAAGAAATAAATACTCCATAAATTTTTTATCACTTTCTTTGCTGCTTTATAGAGCAGAACCAAATATATGATATCAAATTCTAATATCCTTTTAAACATTTACTTAAACATTGCTAGGTAACTGAACTACAAATAATGAAGATGGCTAATAACATGGTATACTGATCATTCAGCACTTACTACATAACGAATGTTCAAGAACCTGTCAATCTGGATTGATCCAAGCAACACATAGAGATAATGACGGAACATAGAAACCTTTAACATCGCTGAGCAAAGTTTCATTGTCATTAATTATAAAACAAGCTAAAAAAAGAAGAGGAAACAGTTTTCTTCACCTGTAATTTGCAAATTCCACTATCAATATAAAAGATATATTCATAATTTTCATTATACATAGAAAAATTATATAAATAAATTAAATGGTAATTCATACATAAATGTTTCTTATTTTAAAAGCTGTAAATAAAAATTAAACTAGTTTTTCATAATCATTCATCTGAAGAAAAACTAACAAAAATTTTTCTTTTTTGCTCATAATTTATTTAACCCTTTACATGTCATTTTTTTTTTTTTTATGTTGCTTATACTGGAGCATTTACACCCCCAACCCAGCAGCAGTAGTTGGTATCATGTTGTCCTGGTTGCATACTTAGTCAACATCCTCATAATGCAGAACACTGAGAGGTTGGAGTGATATACAGACTTGTGGTTACAAAGGGTTATATTAACAAGGAAAGGTACTGTATGTGTTACAGCCCCCTGTGGCTGAGTAATACAGATTTGAAGGGTAGTGGGTGGTGCAAAAGAGGTCCAAAATACTAAAGAAAAGGAAACTGGATTGTAGAAATCCATATTGTCTAACAGATAGTTAATATTGAAGCTGCCATATTTTGATTTCATCACCAGGCCATGGTTAAGTAATCAATTGTGAGGCTGGCTACTAGTGTATGAAAACACTGCACTTTTATGAAATTAAGATTGAGTGACTATGCAAATAAGTGAGTTTTAATATAATTATTTTCTGCTATTCTTCCTAGATTATCAGATAAGTGTTTTAGCAAAGTCACATTTTTTCCAGGCTAAAATGAAGTGATATATATATATATATATATATATCTGTGAGAGAGAGAGAGAGAGAGAGAGAGAGAGAGAGAGAGAGAGATGGAGAGAGAGAGATGAGAGAGAGAGGAGAGAGAGAGAGAGAGGAGAGAGAGAGAGAGAGGAGCGAGAGAGAGAGAGAGAGAGAGAGAGAGAGAGAGAGAGAGGAGAGAGATAGAGAGGAGAGAGAGAGAGAGAGCGGAGAGAGAGAGATGATGAGAGAGAAGAGGAGAGAGAGAGATGGAGAGACGAGAGAGACAGAGAGAGAGAGAGAGAGAAAGAGAGAGAGAGAGAGAGAGAGAGAGATGGATGAGAAGAGAGAGAGAGAACTTGATGACTAATGCAGTTTATAAAAATTTTGTTAAAAAAGAAATTAAAAAAAAACTTTATTCAGGATTTACAAATATAAAGAAAAATAATTGAGTTTAAGCTGATCTGTTTATCCTTTCAAATACATTAATATTTAAAAAAATAATACATTATTCATTTTTTAAATAATGAATTTCCTGCATGACAGCATTGATTATTTATGGCTGCTTTACAATTTTTTTTTCAAAATCGCATGGTTGCTGACTGGTGAGTGAGGAAAAAACTGGTGGAACTACTGAATCAAGAGCATTAAAATGATGAAATAAACAAAATTGTTTTGTAAGTGCAATGAATCAAGAATGAAACATCATCTGAGAGTTTAAAAAATAATAATCAGAAAGATAACAGGGAAGTGGAATGTTATATAAAGTACAGCAGGTAAACCTTTGTTTGATAGTCTAAAAGATTAAAAAGACAAACAATAAGGAAATATTGCAATATACTAGGGATGTTCAAATGAAACCCAGCTGGATACCATTATCAGCTGGGTTTCATTTGAACGTCCATGGTGTGCAGATACATACATATATATATATAGAATATCTCAAAATTTTGATTTAAAATGTTCGTTTAGTTTTCTTTTTCCTTTTACAGCATTTATTGGGGAAACTGGTGGCCCAGTGATTAGACTATTAGACTGTAAAAGCTGAGGGCCTTACTTGGTTTCTCCCTGCCATGGTTTTCTCTTGCTTTTCTCTCACAGATTGTTGTATGAGTTTCCTTCTACATCTAAAAAATAAAGAATTCTAGTAAGGCCCTCTTGGCACTATGCTTCTTTCACCAGGGTTGTCTCCCTTGCAGATGTTGGTGTACAAAAATATTTTTTGAAAAAAAAAAAAAACGATATTAGTAGAATTTTCAATTCTGTGTCTAACGAGGAGAGAGGGGAAAAAAAGGAGGGGAGGCAAATCTTTAAACAAAAGATTGAAGATACTGAACAACACAAAATCAATGTTGTTAATGCCTAGATGTTTACTTTTCTCACTGGGGTACCACTTTAGGAGTAGTTGCCTAGAGGACATCTTTAAAAAAGTCTGCCGAGCTTCGGGTCCTTGCCCGCTAGGCTATTCATGCAGTCAGAAAACTATTCTTTTTAAATTTTTTTTTAATGATAATGGCACTAGAACATTAGCAGGCATCTTGCAAAGTGAATCACCATTACCAATATTATTTGTTTTTTTTTTTTTTGGTGGGGGGGGAGAGTTTGTATAGGTTGGGAAACTAGAGAAAATTAACAACACACCTCTTTCTTGAAAGGGAGATCTGATCAGTTTTAGGCCCAAATTGCAGAAATTGGAAAGAAAATGTAAATAGCAAGGGGAAGTGAGGCTTGAAAAATCGCATTGAGCATCAAGGAAATTACTGTATTCAGCAATACATGGGCCAAGATTTAATTTTTGCTGTCCTGTCAGTAATGAGAAGGCTGTGGATGATGATACCAATAATGCCAAGAACCAATTGTTTCTCTGTTAAATTAGGTTTTAAAAATATATATAAATAAAATAATTCCTCAAAACTGTGACTACAAGAGAGACTTAAATGTGATTTCTCTGGTCAGGAACAACTTTGGCGTTGAATATCACAACTGACTGACTGACTGATTTTTGTTTGTTTTTTTGTAGTCAATACTACATGACTGGAATTACTAACTTTCGTCACTACTACTTGGTATTAAATGAACTAGTTGGATTTTGTTTGTTTTTTAAATTAAATTTAATAATCTGTGACATCATTAGTTTCAATTTAATTAGCTGCTTTATTCTGGTTTCAGGTAATATATTTTTAATAGAAACAGTATGAATAATACTATATGTAAATGATAATATAACATGGAAAATAGTAGTAAGCCATTGTATTTCTTAGATTAACTGACTGGTTTAAAGGTTCATGTTTATTATTTAATATAATGTTTTCAAAATGATAAAGATATTATTGGCAATCTTTTTCACTGAAATATCATTCATGTTAAAGCTCACAAATTCATCTTTATTTAATCTATCTGCCTATGAACTTTTCACAGGCTTTTAAATAGCCATCATATGCTAGTGTTGAGAGCCTTTAATAATTTCATACACCCACAGCAAGATTTTCCTTACATTTATAGTTCTGATTTTCTTAAAATGTAAAAAGCTCAAAAATCAGTGTGCTAGAAAATGCATGTGTGTGTGTGTGTGTGTGTGTGTATATATATATATACATACACTAAGGACATTAAACTGAAACTGGCAAGATGTAATTACAGAGATTCTATTTCAGCTGGATTTCATCTGAACATCCCTTCTATCTTTGTTTAATTTGCATACACAATGGCAGCCATAAATGTGGACTCATTGATGAAATATCTCATATATAATATTGTTGTTATCTACTAGTTTCAAGCTCAAAGTTGCTGCAATAGTTTTCCTGCAGCCTGCTTTACTTTTCATATTTGATGTTGTGCTTGTTTCCAAGCTGTTAATACGAAAACTGTGTAATGCCATTTTGTACAATCCTTGGATACTTTTACAGAGCCATCCAGATTTGGCCCAACAAGCTTTATAGCCAGTTTATTGGTGCATATAGGTCTGTGTATATCACCATTTCACTGTTTGAAAGTTTAAAGTGAAACATTGGTCAAGCAAGAATTTTTTCATCAAAATATTTTGCTATTGCATGGGTGAGTCCACAGTTATAGTCACCAATATATAAACATGTCAATCTTTCCTAAGTTGCTTGTCAACCGAAATTCCTTTGAACTTGGTGAACCCCTCCAAAAGAACAATTCATTCTGGGTGACTTAACTTTTCCATGTAATTTCCTTTCCATTGTTTTCTTGACTTTCAATACCCGTAACATACTAGATCCAACAGCGCAGAAATATTTAATTTATGGAGAGAGAGAAAGAGAGAGGAACAGCCCAAGGTTATTTGTTTATCTCATGGTAAGTTCAAACTTTATTAATCACGCTGTATACAGTCGACCCCCGCATAATCGTGGCCCTGCTTATTCGCAGAATTTTCCTTAGAACCTAACTAATAATTGTTCATGGAAACCCCTGCATATTCACGGAATCGCAAATATCTTCCACAATTTTTTATGGCTTTTTTCGTGACAATATATATTTTTTCACGCTTTTTAACGCTAAATTATTAATAACAATATAATTTACTAATTTTGTAATATAAATACTAACGTAAATTCAACAAAATATCAAGATAAAATAAACGCTATTGGCTGGAGGTTTGAAAGTAGCCAATCCGAGAGCATTATTCATTTCTCCTTGCTGCTGATTGGCTGCTGCCCACGAGGTGCTGTCTCAGGCAGATGCAGCCCAGCAACTCCGCATCATCCCAGTTTACCGCATGTAGCTATCTCAAGTGTTTCACTGAGTGTTGTGTTTTTTATTAAATTATTATTATATATTTACTTATATTTTTTTATATATTTTGACGTTTATAGGCATTTATAGGCATTTTTATGGACCACGTCCAATATTCATGGTTTTTCACTCTTCGCAGGTGCTCTAGGAACATAACCCCCGCGAATACCGGGGCACAACTGTAGTGATGTCTACAAGGGAAACTAAGGAGTTCAACACTTTCAACTGACAGGGAAAACCTTACTAAAACGTTTTGTTTTTAAGATGTGGAAGGAAACCAGAGCTCCCAGATGAAACCTGCATCATAGCTGGCTAGAGAAGAACAGTAAGGAAGAAAAAAAGGACCATACCTGGAAGGTACTCCATACTAAGCCATTCATGAGCAAAGTTTGAAATCAGGTCCCCAATCCAGCAACCTAATAGTCTACTGCTGGACAAAACCTGATTAGTCATGCAACGAGAATAAAGATTTCATGCTTTAACGGCACATTCTGAATAACGCACGACTAAACTCTGATCAGAGATTTAGCCCCACAAAAGGATTTAACTAAACAACTGTTTTCAGCAAAAAGAATGGATGAAAGTGGTGAAGCAAAAAAGAGAGGCTAAAAAGATAATCCTGTTTCATCATAGGAATGGTCATAATGCTTTTTTTTAAAAATGTGCAATGATTTTTTGTTGTTGTTGTTGTTATCTTATTTTATTGCAGACAATTACGGTTAGGTTTAATTCATTACTTACAAGGAAGCAGGAAGTTATCATGAAAGGATCCCAAGTGAATAGGAATCATAAATGTGATTTTTAATTGATTAATGTTATGCTTGCTGGCAGTTAATTCTATTTATTAATGGTCCTATATATTGCTAGAAAAAAAAAATTTTTTTTTTAAATATTTAATCATGCCCCAGTCTTAGCTCATTTGTAATTATGACCCCTTAATATTAGATAGCCCCCAGAATATCTGTCTCTGTCCATGTGCTCAGAAGCCATTTTGAAAGCCTCTATTATCTCTTATTAGATGTTGTTAGGGCCATGAAATGATTTTTTTAAACAGATAAAACTGCAAATCACACACCTCTGTTATTTGGAAAAACACCTTCAACAAGAACAAGGTGATGGACGAGGGAAATAATCAACACAAGGTCAAGAAAGGACCCAACTAAAGTAGAAAAAACGGTTATCCTTTGGCAATGCTTTCTTTTTTTAGATGATGCCTTCAGCCTTAATAGCATTGTTTGGTTTATGTTGAATGTGATACAGAATAAGGAAAGGAAAATTCATGAGAGTACTTGATAGGGTAGAGACAGCCTAGACTATTTCACAAGATAGAGAAAGTCAGGGGGCCCAAGATGTTTTAAAAGCACATGAAGCCCCTTCTGACAAAATGTCTGGTCTACTTTTGAAAAAAAATTTTTACACTTTGTGCATTCTAGGCACAGTATGGTTACAAAAACAACTAAAAACACTTCTTGTCTAATCAAGACTATTTCTTACAAGTCATATACATAATCTCTAATGTGAAAAAAATTTAACTTTGCTATCTAAAGGAATTTTTAAAAGTTATCACCTGAAAATCAGGCCAAACTTAGCAACCAAAAAAGTATCATTAGTCTTTTTTTTTATAACAATTTATTATATACATTAATAATCATCTTAGTAAACCTTTCCTGAATTTTTTTTCCAACTTATCTATGTCCTTTTTGGAATCTGTACTGTTGATGTTTGTTTATAGTAGAATTTTGTGTACACTGACAACGGTTTTGGCTCAGTAAGATGTATGTATCATAAATCTCCAAATGGTTTTCCTTCTTTTCAATTGCATCCCTCATGAAATTGATCCTTTTGTATCCTATGGATTAGAAGTTCGGCATGTATTTTTTTTAAAAAAAAAAACGACATTATCCTGTGTATAATCACAGATTATTATAGTATTTGACCAACACAGGATGGATACTTCAAGTCTAATACAAACACTTCTTTAATTATATTTTCTGTAATCTGCCAAAGAAAACTCCCTACACGTTTCATCCTGCTTCCTGAATCTGCTTCAGCCTGTTACTTGTACATATTTTATTTGCTGAACTCATTATTTAGCAAGATTTTTCATCATCAATATCATCATCTGTCAGCAGACATCCACTGCAGGAGGGAAGCCTCCTTTTTAATGTGAAATTAGAAATGGGTATACGGTTAGGGACTCTTCATGAGGACCCCCACTCCAGATTTCCTCATCAGGGAAATTCATACTTATACCTTTCACTTTTAGATGTGGGAGGAAACTGGAGTACTCAGAAGAAACCTGATAGAATTAATACAAATTTAGCTTATGTAGCAACATCCAGCTTATTTATGATGCAATAATAAGAACATTTACTTTACTTCGTTGGAATTATTAGAGGGAGGTAAGTGATATTAAAACAAAAAACTACGTACATTTTAAAATTCTAAAAAGCATTCTACCTGTCTTTCCTTTTAATTCTATCTAACCAATTTTAAACTGAGTTACTAAACCCTCTTTTAGTTGAGACCTGTAACACAATGAACAAACTCCTTTTCTGACCCCTCTTTCCTAGTTTGTCCATATTTCTTGTAATCTCGTCGTCTTTAATAAGAAATAGCTGAAAGGGATTGCTGGAGGAGGTCTTTGCTTGTTTGACAGAATTCTCTATCTTCCTCCGTAAACATGAAGCACAATACCTAGTAAAAGTGGAGGAAAACTGGTGACAGTATGAACGTGATTGGCCTCCAATTACCTGACCTCGAGTATGGACAAACTCACTTTTTTGGGGTATTTAAATTATTAATGCATATAATAAAATTAAATCACTTAAAAAAAATAATAATAATAAAATCATTCTGAAGAATCAGTTAGTACCAGTATAGCATCCCTTATTATATTAGAAAATATGAAAAAATGAGATTTTTTTTTAGATTTAATCAGTTGCTTATTATTTTCCTATCAAGGTAAAACTAGATAAATTTATGCATCATAATAAGCCAAAGACTGACTGCTGCTATCTCTAATCAGCTGTATTTACCTCTAATGGAGCTTTCCAAAACTGCTTTTAAATAGTCAGTGACAATATTGGGCAGTTTTGTTTTTTTTAGAAAATTGTGAATTTTAGTACAAATTATACAGAAGACATTTTGTGAGCTTCTGCTAAAAAAATTAAACTTTGTTTGTTCTGTTTGAGATTTTCAAAGATGTGGTAGCCCAGTTTAGATGATAAGTCTTACCTTCACAGAAAACATTTTGGCAGTTCACGCCTTAATCTATTAGGTGGTGATTGTTTTTTTCTTTTCACGCACCCACAATGCCTAAAGGGAGACAACCCCGATGAGGTAGCATAATGTTGTGGTTGTCCACTAAGAAGAGATGCCTGATGCATCCAACTTTGACAGTGGGATCCTTAGTGGAACTCTTCATTTAAAAAAACAAACTACTGGCTTTTTGAATTAGAGAACGTTTGGACAAACTGATTTTGATTCAGTTTATCAGCAATGAACAGCTATCTGGATGAACCATAATGAACTAATGAGTGGCATAGCCAGTCGTCCAAGCTATACTTACTACTGAAGGGAAGGATTTATTGTCTCTCATGTGTAAGGCAACGTGCCAATTCAGTCTAATCAGTGCTCCGCGTGTTTAAGTGTCTTGCATGTGAGTAAATTCCGATGGTTCATGTGTGCACACATTACAGCCCATATGTGACATAAGCAATAACTGCAATTAATATCTCTACTGGATCAGATACATGTCTACATCATTCTGAAACTGTCAAGTTAACAGTTGTGTTCTTTGGAAAAGGAGGGGGGATAGAGGATATTTAAGTGTTAAAAAAAACTAATCTCCAGTTTGAATAATTAACAACTAAAATTAATTTTTACTGGATCACTAGTAATAAGTTATGGTTTACAGATGTTTAAAATAATTTTAAAATGCCCACAAGGAAAGTGCTGCTGCTTTTGATAATTAATGTTTCATGAAGCCAATTAATCGCATCTATAAAATGCTTGGAAAAATTGGCTCATTAGTATGATATGATGTTAAAATCGTTTTATCTGCAGCCTTGTGGTCCCCTAATTTCTACCCGCATTGTCTTCCCAATAGGTGGTCTTAATAATAATAATTTTAAAAAAACACCTTTAAAGCAAGCTAAGCAACTGCATTTTGTAAAAATTCTGCCCCTAAAAAAATTTATTTTCATTTTTTAAAGGTTAGTCTGCTGTGAGAAACGTTCTAGTGTCAGGCGTCTACCGTGGTTCTGAACAGAAAGCACAGGCTTATCTGTGAATGTTTAGACACGTTCTTGTGCATGAACTGCAGTTGTCTTTCACATGCACATAACTGACTAAAGGATAGAACCCTGGGTGAGGTGTTCCTTGCCTGTGTACAAACACAGCAAAAGAAACTACAGCCATAGTGCTGCTTCCTTATAACTCTCTTTATCCTGGAAATTCCCTCCTATAGCACTATAAGGAATATGCCTGTACCAGAAATCCTCTCATTATAAGGAAACCAGAATTCCCTAAGGGAAGCCTTGAAAAAAAAAAACCAACTGGTATACAAGAGCACAAAATAACATATCTCTGGCTACATACCATCGGATTCACTGAGAATCAAACTCATGAGCTCAATGCACACTTTGTCAACCTTCCACCTAATAAACTGCCATTATAACAAGTGCTCCCCCTTTCAGTCTTTACCTATACAGTATTAAAATCCTTGCAGTTTATTTGTGTCTTGGACTCAATCTGATTCCTAGCCCATTTACAGTTTGATTAAAACACCAAATAAAAAATGCTCTGAAGGAATTGTTTAGCAGCACTGAAACCAGAGACAACTTGTTCTAGAATGCAGATGTTGGTGATAATTGCTCATTTGGACTTTACCTGCAATTTGTTCATTTGCTTACCTTCAGGATTAAACTCTATCTAAACCTGCCAGACATTAAATATGTATTCCTGCAACTTAATAACAAATAGGTGAAAATGCTTTCTAGCGATATCAAATGATCTGGTAAAAGCTAATCTTGGACTGCTATCTGTGGAGTAGCAGCTTCAGCAGCAAGATCCAGACAGAAACAGCTTTCTGTCCGTTTTAGCTTACACACTCCAACTGCCCATTGTACCAGCCCAGTGAGCGTGCTCAGCTTTGCAAACAAAAATGTCATAAAATATGTAATTATCCATGCATTATTGTGCTTCGGCTAACAAAGCACTTTGTCACGGCAAGAACAGCCACATTCGTCAGTGCGCATTCATTGATCTTATATAATCTGCTTTTGCACACTCACCACACACACGCACACATGCTTAGGAGGCTGGTAGCGGGTACATGGCACGTGAGCAAGCAAATGTAAATCATACACATAGTTTAATTCTTTTCTTTTTTTTTTTAAATTAATTGCCTATTTTTTCCCCCAGTTTGAAAAAGTTGTTGTTTTAAAGTGGTTTCTGACGTGATAGCCTTTTCAGCTACGTGGTAACAGCGGCAAGTCCCTGGCATCTGTAAACTCTGGTTTCTGATGATACGGCTACAAATCGAAAATCTAAAATTTATTCATCCTTCAAGTGCCTTCTGGACACGAAGCAAACCCCAACGTTGCTTACTGTTCTCCTGATCAAGGCTATCAATGTTTCACGAAGACAGTTTTATTAATATGGTAATGAGTACTGTGAGAGGGTATTTAAGTCTCTGCTATACCATTCATTACCCATGATGCCCCCCCCCTGGGGGGGGTATACACCAAATGAGTTCAAAATACATAGATAGGTTTACCTTTGTTGGAAGCTGCAGTGCTGGAAGATTTCAAAGTATAAAAACAGGCGAGATAGGCATCAGTGCCAAATGTTATTTAGTCCTGAAATGGATTGGTTCCAGTGCTTAGGTATAAGTCTTTATAACATTCACACACACACATTTCTTTCTTCCAGGTGAACCCTGTCTTAACTTTTGAGCCCTAAGGGCATTTCACAACAGTGAGCTAGAAGGGAAAGGGGTGGTGGGTGGGTATCAGCCTAGGTGACCAACTGAGTTATGTTGAGGTGCAAGCCCATCATCAGTTACCTGCAGAACCTCCACCACACGTATTGGAAAACACTACTGTAACTCTTTATTTATAGATGTGGAAGGAAACCCACATGGCCAGCAGCTGTTGAAGAAAAGCAAGAAACTGTGCCAGAGGTAAATATACCAAAATGAGCCAGTTCCAACCAGAATTCAAACTCAAACCAGTTAATCTGATCACAGCTAATACAGAATTAAAATGTTATGTCGGACTCTTCCAATAGTATAATTTCATAAACAGCAATTATTTTAAAAACTAGTGAAAAATCCATTATAATGTTTAACTGACCTCTCTAAAATTGTGTTATAATGTTGGAAATGTAAGACAATTAAGGAATTTCACCAAAATTACCTTGATCTATGATTTTAAAAAATATCACATGCACAACATAATACAATTATCATAAATTTAAAAGTGCACTTGTGTGCTAGGAAAATAGACCTCATTGTTGATCAGCAAGGCTGTAGGCAAAGATATTGCACTTTAATTTATATAGATGTTGATTTAAGAATTTTTTTTCTTGTTCTTAAATTGACAATAGAAAAAATTAACACTAATTCACCACTCCCTTGTATGGTTATCTGATATGCAGATTTACATTTTAAATGTTACATTAGCTCAACCTTTGATTTTGCACAGGCAGGGCCTCTCAGATTTGTTTTTAAAATTACAGGTCAGTAAAAGTTGAGAAGTTTTAACACACAGAAAATTTCTTAGAATGCAAAAAATATTATATATTGCTATTTGTAATGTTACTTCTTAATGGTTAAGTTTTGAACACATTAAAAAATTTTAACAAATGTCTGTTAAAATGCGTCAAGTTCTTTTCCATGCCAAAAGCATGAATTCTTTCTAAATCATGCAAAATTAAGAGGTGATTGCTACTACAAACCGAGCTAAATACAAATGTCTCCCTTCAGTAATTCCTTCCTAACTAGGACTCTTCATACTTCAAAATTTGTCTATTTTAAAGCATGGTGGTTTTTTTGGTTGTTGTTATCCTTGTTTTCTGGGGGGGGGTTGGAGATAAATCGTCTCAATGTGGTTTCCTTTGTGTGGATTTTAGAAAAAGATAAGGTCAGGTAAATTCTCTTGATTAAGGTGTAATTTTAAAATTTGTGATTTCTGTTTTACCTATGAATTTTTTTTAAAAAAAAAAACAAAAAAAACATTAGATAGGTGTGGAAAATTGATAGGTCTGAAGATTTAGTTAAGAACATGAAAAAGATCCCTGTCAGTAGACCCCACCTACCCACCCAGCATTAGAATAGCTGGCACAACCAGGGTATGAACAGAGTCCACTTCCATAATTCTCCCACCTTACCTTAAAGAGAGAGAGAGAGAGAGAGATGACGTCAGTACAGAGAGAGGAGAGGGAGGAGAGAGAGAGAGAGAGAGAGAGAGATGAGAGAGAGAGTAGACGTCAGGACGAGAGAGAGAGAGAGAGAGAGATGACGTCATTACAGAGAGAGAGAGAGAGAGAGAGAGAGAGAGATGAGTCAGTACAAAGAGAGAGAGAGAGAGAGATGACGTCAGTACAGAGAGAGGAGAAGATATGACATGAGTACAGAGAGAGACGTGATAAAACATAAAATCATTATAAATAATTGAGCTGCTTTACAAAAATTAAGCAATGCCATAAAATCCTAGCTACCATCATCACTCTCACTTTCACTTCCTGGCATTCACAAAGTTTCGTTTAGCATGGGATTCATTTTTTAGAATAAATATTCAAAGACAACACACCAAACTAGACCAGGAGCCACTAAAACCTAACTCTGAACAGCTAAAAATACTGTCTAGATTACATCAGTTTCATTTTAAAAATTTTAAAACTGAAAAAGTATTTTCCAACATCTAAATATGTTGAATTTTGTGATGTTTTGCAACAATAGAATGTTTCCAGATCATTTTGGAATGCCTGCACAATTAAAAATACTATATTTAACAAGTTTAAATCTTAGACATTTGGGAGGAGACCTTACAGTGGATTTCAAAATAATTAAGGGTTTTTAAGCATATGAACAGGGACATACTTGTTAAAACATCTGCAGCTACTAGGGGTCATAATTACAAATTAGCTAAAATTTCAGTGTGGTTAGTTATCCAAAAAAATATTGTTTTAGTAATAGAATTGTATTGAAATTTATCTTCCCTGAGAGCCATGATGATTTTCTTCCTCCTTATAACTACAAAATTAAACTAATCCAGGTTTTATTTTTTTATTTTTGCTAACCAAAACTAATTTCGTAAATTATAGCAACATTATTAATACAGTCCTTAATTAATTTTGTCCACTAATAATTAGATAAATTATAAGATCCCAGTATTTCAAGGTAGTAACTTATATTTAAGTTTTGTTCCATTTAGTGAAGACAAGTATAAAGCCAGAGCTGCAGGGGTTAATGTCACATGTACAGATAAAATAATAAACCTGTTCCACACAGTTGGTTACTTTCAATGGTTATCAGAGACGGATGCATCAGGGCCTTCATAACTTTATGAATAGTAATTCATGGTTTATAGACTACCCATCTCATTCAATTTAGACATCACAGTTTTAGTGGTAGAATTTTTCTGTTGCTAGCTCTGTAGTATGATGATGATGATGATATCATTATCTGTTTTTTGTTGTTGTTTTTTTTTAAATTTTTTTTATTGTGCTGAGTTTTTCCTGTATTAAGAAGACCAGGAAGGTATAGTTTGTCAGACTCCCTCTTCCAACTGCCCTCTTTGGAAGAGGACTGGTGACTTAGATGATATGAAACCCTCTTTCTTAGGCTACTGGATAATGAGCCAGTGGTTGGTCAGTCCCCCTTTCTGGTGGCATGTAATTCCTAGTTTTCATTAGATGGTGATTCAGCTCAGGACCCACAGCCACCACATATGCACAAATCAAACCCATGCCTCCCCAGGCATGAAAAGATATTTGGATATCTGGAGAGTGGGGAGGTACAAAGATAGTTTTTTTAAAAAGGCGTATTCTTATTTTAAGGTCTCAGCTTGAAATCACCAACATTTTGCAACTTTTAGGAATATTTCTGTAAGTAATTTTATTAAGTGCATTAAAACAGAGACAAAGTAATGAGTATAATAAAAAAAACATGCATGCTTAGTTATCCAAAATGGCAAAGGCATTGTTCTTTTATGCTTAGTTATCCAAAATGGCAAAGGCATTGTTCTTTTATGCTTAGTTATCCAAAATGGCAAAGGCATTGTTCTTTTATGCTTAGTTATCCGAAATGACAAAGGCATTGTTATTTTATGCTTGGTTATCCAAAATGAAAGGCATTGTTCTTTAGTATTTCAGCATGAAATAGTAAAAAGAAATTCACAAATTTCTTTTTCTTAGGATCCAGCTTGTCAACTTCTTCTGGACGTGATTTCAAAATGAGATATCTGAGTGTCACAGCAGACTGCTGCCTAAGTAAGTCTCTTAATGTGATAAAAGAGTGCCATCCATGACAGTCTGGGCTGCTGGTGACAGCAAATGCTACTTAAAATGTTGTACAACCTAAGGAATCATAACTTTCTACTTCACTCTCTCCCTGATGACCTGTATTATTTCAGTAATGGAGATATATGTATATCTTTGAGTCAAGGAAGATTTTCCAAACCTATGAAGTAAGAACTCATCCAAAATCATTGCCAAAATGTTCACAAACAGATTTTAAATTGGATTTTGGTACTTCACCCTGGTGTGAATACAACAAGAGCTTTTTTTTTTTAAATGATATCAAATGAGTATCGTTTTATTCTACTGAAATGAGAGCCTTTTCAGAAATTTCACAGACAGAAACTTAATAATCTTTTTGGGTTTGAAAATTTGTTGACTTGGCCACTAAAAATGGCAAGGAGCATTTCATTGTCAGAGATGTTTTGGAGCATCTGCATGCAACTTTTCAGAATCTGAAACTGCGTTATCCCAAATAGAATAAGTCATTTCTCAGCCAAAAGATATTCTTAACTGTGAGTTCCACAAATATCACTTTTTCCAGATGATGTTCTTTCAGAATGAAGAGTATAATGGTTCCTATCAGTAACTTCAAGAATTCTCAAGGCTGTTTTTGAGGATATGAAAAAATTGAATTGTTTCAGTTTTTTCCCCTGAAAACTCATTCCTTTATATTTTGAAAAGTGTCACCTGACCTTTCTTGTATCACTTCCAAAGAATGTAATTTAGCTAAGAAATATGTAGAACACAATGGCCACATATTTGCTTCAGAACATTTAGCAGGTTTTGCAAAGTTTTCAACTGGTTGCTAGATGTTTTGGAAAATCTTGTAGAAAATTACTTTCCAAGAAATAGCATCTTGAGCTAAATTTAATGCACGCATTTGGTAATGAACAGTTATTGCTCTGGCTTCCTCTTGTTCAAAACAAGTTCCAACTCCTTTGAATTTCCCTTGAAAAGTACTGGCACCATCATAGCATTGAACCCTACAATTTTTTATATTACATCCAAAACACAATAAGAAACCTTTGATCACAGTGAAAATATACCCTGAATCACAGTGATTTAATGAATGTAATCCAAACACTAGCTCTCGTACTTCCAGATCAACTGACACAATTCATATGCATTAGGACATTTGACCTGTTCTGCTGGCATTAGCTCTTTCATTAGAAAGAGCATACTACTGGGCTATTCTGACATCTGAAGCAAACTGACTGAAAATTTCATGGTTCATTAGCTCAAATATCTCATTTTGATTCTCTGGCAAAAGCCATTTGGTTTTTTTTTTTTCTCCATCCATCCTTTGAAATCAGGATCAACATCACATTTAAATCTGAGGAATTGGTGCAGATTTCCAGAGCTTTCAATGTGGTCAAGCCTCATTGCAAGGCTTTGTTGAGCTAAATATCACAGAATAGAAGAAATCAGTTTTCCTCTTAAATGCTCACTGAGAACTTGAACCAAAAATATTTTTGTTCTCCATCAACAATCAGAATCATGATGAGTTTAGCATTTTTTCATGTTGTGAGTATTTTCCAAATGATTATTATTTATTTTTTTTTTTTGTGAATGCCTCTTCTGACTTACTGTCAGTCTTAGATGAATGCTGTGGCACTGACCAACATGAATGACAGAGAACAAAACTAAAATTTCTGTCATACTTTACTTATCAAAGCAGATTTCCACAAATCATCTTCCATTTTTATATTTTTTGGAAAACTATGCCTAGGATTTGCCCTGGATACTGTTTTGGTGATACTGATGTAAATGAGTGATTACTAGTAACGGAAGGAGAACGAAGATGAAATAACATCAGATTTTTAAATTTTGCTTCAGTTTGGGCCAGTTCATCCTTCGGGTTTTTCTTGAAATAAGACCATACATTTTTTTCACATCTAAAACAGTATGCATAATGTTGCATCGCTATGCCAACTCAGTAAGCAATTGCAGATAGTGAATGAAATTACTTTGGTTCTCTACAAACTGGACTCTCTCAGTTTTATGGCTAGCAGCAGATTACTCGCCCTAAATGCACCTAAGTAGGACCCAAAATCATAGTCCTAACAAGCTAACAGTCAGAATAAAAAAACAATTCATTGTTCCAGCTAATTAGTGACCACTCCTGGGGGCACAGGTAGTTATGATCATCATAGTCTTCAGAGAGATTCTGCTGGACACAATAGTCCTTCCCTACAGACAAGAGCCAAGAACCACCTTTGACTATATCAAGATAGAAAGAGGTGTGGTAAATGAATTAGTCATCAATGAGCGATGCTGGACATAGCAGTATCAGAAATAGAAATAATAAGAACATTTACTTCAACTATAAAGAGAAAAAGAAAATTTTTTCCAGTTATTGGATTATAATTTCTGAATTCATGCAACTTAAAGAGTGGCATTTATTGTTGAATTATGCAGTAACATGTATATCTAATAGTGAAGTATCTTATCACTTTCAGGGCTTTGAACAGGTTTTAAGTCACAATTGAAAAACCATTATTATATTATCAATTCAAAATATAAAGTTAAATATTTTGAAGTTTTGGGGATATCAAGGTTTGTTTATTCTTGGTGAAACCCAAATCATTTCTAACTGAGACTTGGATAAAATGTTTGTATTCCAGATTTTAAAAAAAAATTTTTAATTATTATATACAGATAAAAATTATCATAAATATAATGAACATTTTAGTTAAAATTGAAAATGTTTACAGAGAATTTTCAATTAAAATGCAGTAATAAAAATAATAATGACATGTGAATACTATATTCTGATATATTTCATTTAAATATGCAGACAACAAGTTTACTCTTCCAAAAGACTGCATTTGATTATCTCCCCCCTGAATTTTTCACAAATTCTTCAGCATCTTCAATTTAAGTGATATTATCAAAAACATTTCTTTGCAAAAAGTACCCTCTACTGTCTACAGTTTTGTTCCCAAATTTGACTTACATCTGTGGTTCTAACTAAAAATCTGAAGACTATAAGACAGTGTAACGGAGAAACATGAATACTGATAGACTTAGTGCATGTTTGTGGCACTCTGAGGTACAGATTATACACACTGTGCCCTCTGTCCTTGTCTCTATACATGGAGAGCAGCTCCCCACATGTACACACACACTTTCTGTGCTCCTAATATAAACAAGCATCTTAATCATTTGCCACCCTGCTTCCTTTGTCAGACTAACAGTACTTCAAGAAGCATCAACAATGCAACTACCTTTATATACTAATAACCATATAACACACTTGGTCTTACCATTCTTGAGTAATAGAAAAAAAATTTAATTAAATTATTAAATGTAAACTTATTATGGAGTCATGAAAGCAAACATTCATGCATCTCTTTCTCTGCAAGCATTGTTATGGTGGTGTCATGTAACTTATAGCAATAACTATAATTTTTTTGTTTGTTTAATGATGCTGAGATTTTCAACCAGTGCTTTTTATGATCGGATTTACAAGAAAAGTAAAGGCGAAATCCTGGATGGACTGGTTAAGATGCAAAAGGCGTCAAACCACATTAATCCTGGTGTAATTTAAGCCAGACCTTTAAGTTCACATTGTGTATTCAGATAGTAATCAATAGTTTTCATTATTAAAATTTTTGTTAAGTATAGTGAACATTTCACCTGAGGGACATAGAGGAACCAAGCTAATTTACCACCTTAAACAATGCATAATGTGAAATAAAGGCTTTAGTCAGGGATAACATCTCTCCAAAACTTGTATTTCCTGAAGTAAAAACCACATTTTGCATTGGAAATAATTATTCACTAACATGTTTGTTGACAGTGAGCAGTAACTGAAGGTTCTTCAATATAATATCACTGATATCAAAAGGTACACGCAAGGCTAATATCAGCGAGGAAATAATTCAGCAACGAGATCATGTTATGGATGAATATCTGGAAAATTTTGGATTTTGTCTGTATTTATGAGCCGCACTAAGCAAAATTGTTTAGAAAATACTTTCATTAACAGTTTACAAGTAGAAAGTTTTCAAAATAAGTACCAGAGACACTGAAATGAGACACAGCCAGACATCAATATGGCACTGCAATTTCAGCCAAGCTTTATTCAAACATCCCTAGTAAATAGCACAATCTAAAGTACCGTAAAGTGCCATGTGTTACACATGGTTTTCTTTAAGAAAATTTACCCTTTAAAAATTGGATGCGTATTATACAAGATATCAGGTGTCACAGACCGCTGGGGCATCACCAGTAACAGATGAGTGATTGATATAATACATACGTATACATTAGAAAATCCCACATGGAAATTTGACTGAATATCAATAAAAGATGGTTGTTTGTGTCTTGTTTTGTGTGTTTTGGGGGATATGAGTATTGAATGTCACTGGGTTGAGTAGCATTGATATTGGCAATGAAATTGGTAGAAATAGAACAAGGAGTTCATAACGAAACTCCGTGTAAAATTTAACCACAAAAACAAAAATGCAAGTAATGCGTTTTTTTTCACAATTTTATTGAAATTCAATGAAACTGATAAATATAATACAGGATAAGTGACATGCATTCATATAATGTTCATCTAGGTTAAAACCCATCAAACTCATTCCGTCTTCTTTCATCTACTGCAAGAACTGTTCATCAGTCACGATAGCAGTTATGTCATAGTAGATATCATTCTCATCACCCTCTGTGCTTCTACTGCCTCATCATCCTTTGGCTCAGACCACAGGATGTCATCTTCGGTTCCGTCCATGGCATTGGACAGGCAGCACCTGAGGAAACCCTTCTTGATGGCCTCGGGGTAGACCTCTTCCCAGGCATCACTGATCCAGGTGGCAATGGTAGGCATGTTGGGTTGGCACATGCAACCAGTGGTGGGGAAGATGTGTTCACCCTCCATCATCCATGTATTCCACCTCTGCTAGATGCCACATGTGACTGGGCAGTTGCAAGTTACGTCTATGGCTTGCAGCATGGACGTCATAGCCACGGGGATGATGGCAAGGTCTGCGCGATTCTTCAGGGCTGTCTTCACGGACTCCATGTGGTAGAACCTGAAGGCATCCAGCGACAGGCGCTTGCAGCGCAGCATACATACCCTGTCTGCCTCACATAGTGTTCACCCAGTCTAGCGTGAGGGCTTCATCCATCCACCCCTTGGCATGGACCCAGATGTGGACACCACTGGGGAACTGCTCCTTTGGCATGATCTTCCTCTTGAAGTTGATGTATGGCAGGAGTTTACTTCTGTCAGCCATACACCCCAACTTGATTGTGAAGCGGATCTTCTCGTGGCCAGTCATCTTTGTGGTAATGGTCTTTGACCCGATGGCGGCCACTGTGCTGTTGTAGAGATGGTCGAATGTCATGGCCGTCTAGTCGGCATTCCTATGTGACTCAGGGAGTGGTCATGTTGCTTCCTCAGCTTGATGACAAACTGTTGGTACCTCAACAGCTGATCTTCGTAATTATCAGGTAGCTTCTTGGTGATGGTGGTCTGCCTGCATATGCTCAGTTGGTTGTGGGCCATGAAGTGTGAGCACCATTTCTGAGATGCCTTAATAACAGGCACAGTTTGAGTTTTTTTGAGTTTTGTAGACAGAAAGTATGTGCATGCATATCTCTGTGGTGACACCCTGCATGCGCCTTTCAGTGATGAAGGAAAGTACCACTTCCTCAAGCTTGGGATAGGCCATACCCCTGCCATGATCAGCACATTTGAAAAAGGCATGGCTTCAATCTCCTCCTGAGAATGTCGCCAGGACCTGATGTTGGCCTCGTTCACTCCAAACCTTCAGGCAGCAGCTCTGTTGCCGTGTTCAACTGCACAGCTGATCATTTGGATTTGATCTGTGGCAGTGTAGCTCATGTGTCATGCTGGCAGCACGGATGTGTGTAACAGTATGTAGAAACAGGGACTGAAAGAAGATTATCCCTGTGCGGAGTTTTAGTAATATGCGAAGTATTCATGAAAACCTGATGTGCGCATTCTGGTTACTTAGTTTACCACATCACTACTGCAGCTGAGTGAATTTCTGTGAAACTATTACATACATCCCATAAAACATCTCCATGTTTAGTTTATTCCGGATGGCCCCACTAAAGGAAAGACGACATAATTTCTCAGTTGATTTTAAGTTGAAGATGGCCATTTGTCTGTTGTATAACACCTGTTCTCCTTCAGGTTGGCCCAATATAATGGTGCCTGAAATATAAGCTAAATATGCCTGCATATTATAATGGGAAAAATACGTTTTTTTCGGGTGGGGTTACAGATCAAAACTTGGGTGTGTATTATATACGGTAGCATATAACATATGGCACTTTACGGTAATGCTGTTGTTGTTTGAGTCAATAAGATTTATTAAACAGAATCATTACCTCCCTGAAAACACTAACTGCCCCTTGTCTGAAGTCTCAGTTAGACTACATGTGTAATATGTAGTTCAGACTTGCTGCTCACAGTTGTGAAAGAAAAAGGTTTCTGCTTGAATAATTTGGTGAAAGTTCTTTTAGAATTTCTTAACACACACACACACACAGAGGCTCCCACTTGTTTGGAAAGGCTTAATTTAATCAATTTAATTTGGCATCCAAAAAAAAGGGGGGCATGATTTAGTCTTGCTTTTAAATGAGAGAGAGATGGTTTAAAAACCCAATCAAGTATATTTCCATATTTTCCAGTGTCAGTGGTCAATACACAAAAGATATAAATAAAACAGTAAGCCCTTTCATATCTAAAATAATTAGCATGCATTCCTTTCAGTTAAGGGGTATTTTCAATAAATAGAAACTAAAATTTTATTAAAAAATTAGGCGCATTTTCTTAGTTATTTTTTGGAATTTAGAGAGAGAGAGTTCACTATGGGATTATCAAAAATAAATCATTTACATTATTAAACATGAGATAGTGCCATAATAAATTCAAAAATATGTATATTCATCTAGCTACTATAAGAAATCTCAATAGTATAACCCATATCTAACTTGTATGTATAGATATTATGTTTGAAATAAAGTGTCCAAATTTTCTATATTAAAAAATGGTGGTCATGTGACCCACAAACAAATAATGTTACAGCATCTCTCTACTCAGGATTGCATCACTTTTACACTAAGACATGTAAACACATCAAAAGTCATGAGAAACTGTTCTATTTGGCGATGTTTTTGAAATCAGATCGGTAGACTGGTCCAATAACCTGCTTATTATTGGGGGAATTTATGATTTATCAACCAAAATTCAATTTTAATTTCAGTCTGGAATATTTTGGTTAAGAAATTCTATGAAGTGATGTAGACAAAATTGAAAATAAGTTTATTATTCATGAGTAAAGAACTAGTAAGACAGAGATAAGTAAAATTAAAATGACAACGAGAACAGTCATTTGTCTACTTTAACCTTTTATGTAACTTATGCCTGAATGGAGCGGACAAAATAAAGTGGATGGGTTGATGCGAGCTATCGCTACTATAAACAATTCCTGCAAAAGTTCTTCCAGTGTAGGAACAAATTCAGCAGCAGCACCTTTGGTTGTGAAGGAAAATGACAATGAAATTAATCTTTCATCTACAGTGCCTCTGTGCTAACCATTCCATTTTGTAATTGCTTGCTTTAAAGAATTAAAAGTATAGTAAAACTCTAGCTCTGCAGTAGAAAAACAAAAACTGTAGGCATCATACTGCATCTGGCATTGTGTGGCAAAGCTTTCACTTGTACTATTGTCAGAAGTATCATAGAAGATGTCCAAAATTTCAATTGTTTTTAATGTTTGGTCACCAATAAGTCATCACCTCTGTTCTCTGTTCCACACAGTAGCTCCTGTTGAAAACATATTGTTTTCATTTTCTTCATGTAGATATTCCACAAAATCATGCTAAAGTACAGGATAAGCCCTCATATGTTACTGTGAATCTCACTACTAGTGACCAGTCTCCCTTAAGGCTTTTTCAGGAAAGTGACTGACTCATTTTTTCATTACTTGAAGTTTTAAAAACTAGATTCCTATGAATAAACAAACATTACCTTATATAGACTAGACTTGGTAACTGCTGATGAGAATATGAAGTTTGATCATGGTACCAACTGGGGATTTCAGTATTAATAAAAACATTTTTTTTACTTGATTATTTCAGTTTGATTTTGTTTTTTTAACATTTTAGAGTTGTACATAGGAGTGTGATGCATACTAAGTTCTGGAAAGTTCAAATCCAATAAGAATATTGCTATGCAAACTGTTATAAACTGATTGCAGCTTTCTGCTTAACTGCTGACCAGATGTTTTACCCTAGCTCTGTTTATTTATTCCATATTTTTAATTGCAACAATTGAAAATACCACTCCATTTATATTAATTAGTATAAATAAAACACTGGTACTTTCTTTAGTGGATAAAAAAAAAAAACAACTATGCTTGCAGTAAACAGTTCATCTAAATTTAATCTTAAATGGTTGACATGCAGAACTATGAGGCCATCTTTAAGGCATATGTACACAACATCTACTATTTGTCACATTTAATGTCATGTAAATACTGTGTATATATATATATGTTCTTTTGGTTCTTTATACCAGTCATTAAAGATAAAATAAAGATTAGTTTTCATCCAGATGTGTGATGTGCAGGTAAGTTTATCCAAACCAAGCTTTACGAAAACCAACCTCCTTCGGTGCATGTGTTAACTTAAGGAGTCAGTAAAAATTTTTCAAAAACATCTGCTTTCCTTGTATAGTTTGTTGTCTTTTTATAAGACTATCTTGGTAGTGATCTCTGTGGATAGCGATAGTTATTATACTAATTATTATATGATCTCATGTTTCACAATTTTACCAGTTTTATTAAAAATCTTAGTTTTCATTAACTAACTTATATTTTGGGTGTTTAACTAAACTGCTGCTATGGCTAAATGGCCTGTTTGGCTGAATGGTAATTCATATGTAAATAACTAACCTAATATATATAAGTCAATTGTCATTCATTCATTCTGGGGAGTAGGGAGGGAGCAGACCCATCTTATATTCATGCCTTTTCAAATAGTTATTCTTCCCCATCATTTTTGATGGGCAAGTGCACTAGTTATACATGTAACAACTTCATCATAAGTTACTGTTTGATGTTACTGATTTTGATTCTCACTAATCAATCGAATATTTTGTGGTAAATTACATTTTTTTTTTTTTTTGGTTTTCAATAATTTTCTTTGGTTCTTCAAATAATTTTCTCATCTTGTTTGTGTCAATGCAACATGCAGTTCTCTGTGAGCAAGCACTGCTTCCAGTAAAAAACACTCCTTCTGATCTATTCACCGTTAGAAGAAAAACCTGGAATTAATAGAAAGTGTCGTCTTTTTTCCAATATAAAAGATAAATTCGTTTCACACTGTGCAAGACCAATTCATGGAATAAAAATCACTCACCTTTGTTATTCCCAGTTAAAATCTCAGCATTTATAAATTTATCATTTCATTACACAGTCCCTCATACATATCATATAAGCCTGGTGTCACAATGATGTCAGAACTTGACATCAGGAGCACTACATGACAACTGGCTTTTATATATATGTGTGTGTGTGTATATTAGATTTTGGATTATTTATTTCACTGCAGTAGGGCTTAAGACCTTCTTAGCATCATGATGCCCATAAAGTCTCATTCAATTAGTGTTATTTAAGAATACCCTTGATAAGTGTTTTCAGAAGTGAGAAGATGGAAGCTTAACATGAGTCAACTGACTCCTCACTCCTCAAACACCTGGGTCTATTACCAGCCAGTTATATTACTGCCTCGTCTCTTTGTATTACTTACTGTATTAATTTATGTCCGTTATAGTTCACAGAATCTCTCTGTCATGAGACCATAATGGTATTACATTCGATTTTATGTATTGATTGGCAGAATGAGAAATGTGGTGAACTAGCAGCAGGCTGGTAATGTATGACCTGATGTGTGCTCACTCTTAGTTGCCCTTCTTCCTATCTCTGGAGAGATGCAAAAGTAACCACAATAACTTAGTAGATACGTGAACGTCTCCAACCACAGCTGCATTCTGGAGTTGGAACAGTAGTTTCGTTCTTTGCCGTGTTGACAGGCAGCAGATTTCAGTGGAGGCTCCGACTCTATTTGACAACTGCCTAAACCTTTTTGGTGAAGCATGCGACTAACAATATCAGAAAATTCAGAATTTAATTAAGACTTTACCATAGAGCCCTTAAAAAAGGGTAGAAAAAAATGATTATCTTATTGATTGTCATGGTTTATCTACATAAAATCTGTTAGCACTGTCTTTTTGCAATTGAAAATGATGCTGCTACTGATGTCCTTTTGATGGAAAAACTTATTTATGGATCGTTCATAGTGATTTGCATCATTCACTCACTCTCTCTCTCTCACTCACTCTCTCCCTCTCACACATACATACACGCATGCACGCACCACTGGCAGGCATGCACAAGATGACTGGCAGGGGTTATGGAGCAAAATGTCCCTAATAGAGCTCTTCATTTTTAGATATGGGAGAAAATCCATACAGCCAACTGGTAAAAAAAAAATAAGAAGCCATGCCAGGGAGTTAGGCCAAACGAAACTGGTCCGACTGTGATTCAAACTTGGGCTATATACCACAGACACCTAGACAGATACACCCTGCTACATTAGATAAATCATATAACTTCTTATCAGAAAGGCACAACTTCACAAAAAATTAAATATGTTATACATTATCACATGCTGAACAAGAAAATGTTTTAGAATGATGATGCTAAGTTTGGAAAAAGCTGCATTTGCATAATATAAATAGGAAAAAATCTGATGAAATTGCTTTCTTTCAAACATTCATCTTTGGGCTTCAGATCAAAAGACTAGATAGATTGTTATTTTATTATGACTGAAAAATGAGAGAGAATATTTTTAAGGATCCATTTAAAAAATAAATAGAATAAATATTGTACTGCTTTATTAAGTTTACAGGTGTAAAGTACTCATAATATAATTTATATAGAATTCTTTTTTAATTTTGTCAATACTTCTAAAATCTCAGCTTAGAAGGAAAGAACACTATGAAAACTGACCAGCATAAGCCAAGAAAAAGGATTACAGAACTGGAGTGAGGCTTGTGTGGGGTAGGATTTATTAGACATTGGGCACCTGTCCCAAGATGTGTCAGACATCAAAGACTAAATTGCTTGAAAAGTTTTTACTAGACTTTTTCATCTGACACCAACCAACATCACTACCACCTTAAACTAACAAATTAATGAGAAACATCTCACTTCTCAACTTATTTGAAAGCCTTCTCCTGAATTTTAATAATGGATGCGACTGGGTTTAGTGTAGTGATTTTGATTGCAGACACTTTTACTGCTTCCCAGAACTGTTGTGCTATCTGACCCAGCACCTGCATCGAATGCCTGCCATCAGTCTCCCACATCTGTCATGTACACCTCTACAAGTTTTCATTTATAAAAGTTGATGGCATCTTCACATTTGTGTAGCATAATTTGAAGTTAAGATGGTGGCTCATGAATATGGCTCTGGTTATTCCACCCATAAATCAAAGTCAGATAAATAGCTCCTAAAAGCCCTTTGAAGTATATAATACAATACATCTTCATGCTGTTGTAGTTGGCCTCATATCAAACAACAATTTCTGGAATGAGTTTGGATTTACATGCCTATGTATATTCAAAAGTGATTATATGCCCCTAAATTATATTTCTAAGTAGTTCACTTATCATCTATTTGTCTACTGTTGGTTATTGAGGAAAAAAAGCTAAATTGCCACTTTAGGCATATTCAATTTTTGTACATGATGGAATTCATTGGTTACTGATTTCTCTAGCATACAGGCTTGGTTTTATTTTGAAGCAGTGGATCATCTTCCTAATATCAAAGAGGAAGTGTTCTGGTGCCTGCCCAATTGGTTCAGACTTGGTAAAGGTACATTGTGTGCAGTGAAGCAAATCACTTATGTGGAGTATAAACTCTACATGTTGCAAGAGGAGTTTCTACCAAATACTAAAAATGACTTCTCAAACAGTCATTGTACCAACATTGCAGAATAGATGTACTTGTGTGGAAAAAAAAAGTTCATGTTGAAATTATGGCAAGGACGTTTATATCATTAAAAGTTTATATTAGAAAGAATGCAAAACTGAATATGTGGTACTAAATTCCCTGCTTTCATCTATTAATTTAGCTAAATACTCTCCCTCTCTCTCTCCGTACCGATGTCATCTCTCTCTCTCCGTACTGACGTCATCTCTCTCTTTCTCTCCGTACTGACGTCATCTCTCTCTCTCTCCGTACCGACGTCATCTCTCTCTCTCTCGTACCGACGTCATCTCTCTCTCTCCGTACTGACGTCATCTCTCTCTCTCCATACTGACGTCATCTTTCTCTCTCTCTCTCTCATATATATATATATAGTGTAATAATTTTAGTTCTTTAATTATTTGTATCTTTCAAATGCGAGAGTGAAATGACTTTGCACAACAACCCGACCAAGCATATCTTTAATATAAAATAGTATGATGGGCTGCTAAGTGAATTTATCATAATTAACTCAAAATTTTTTTCTTCATCTATACCACAGTATCCACTTAATGTATAATCATTACCGCAGCATTAAATCACATCTGCCAAACACAGGACCAGTGCTTAAATCAGTTTAGACCAGCTTATAAGTTTACTGCCCCAATGTCAATCACTTTAATGTGAAATTTAGAACTGTCTGCAAATTTGACAAGATTATGGAATCTAATAAAACTGCTATTTTTGCACATGAAGAAAACAGCAAAAAAAAACGTAAATAAAAGCAATCCCTTAGGGCTAAGAGTAGATCCGGGGACTCATCACCAGTAAACTTACCTCAGAGATGGTTTCACTGACAATGGTGCACCGATTCTTTTATGTAAGTAAGTATTTCTTGGACCAGCATTCCATGGTTAACGCTGAGAGTCATCTACACTTTTATATTAAATGTTTATGCACAGCTACATCAAAAGGTTCCTGCTTTAAATCCTGTGTTCACACTACTCGAGGATAATCAATATCTTGCATTATTAAGTACCTCCCTTCAAAAAAAAAAAAAAAAAGAATTCTGCAGTGACTGATGGAGCATCAAGCTTAAGTTTTAAAGAGAACTGTGAGATAAAAAAGAAAAAGACAATTTTGAAATGATATTAGGAAAAAAAATGGACAAACGTTTTCTGAAGGCCTCTGATAGGTTTGCCATTTTTTTTTTTTAAAAAACTGGTCAGGCTTCACATGAATGTCCCTAGCATTACTATTTGCTGTAAATAAACTTCTTTCCATAAACATAATTAACGCTCTACAGACAAAAACAAAGTAACGACATCCTTGCCAGTGAACGGCTGTCCTGAATTTCAAGCGCATTTGTTCAATGCGTTAAAGAAATCTAGGTTGTACTGGGTAGGTTTTCCACACAAACTCTCTCCTCCACAAAACTGTTAAGGTGATTTCCTCTTAACAGAAAAGTTTTTGGCAGTTAAACTCTGAGACACGAGCACCCCCCCCCCCCCCGACATCTGCTTCAGATGTCCAAATGAATTACATTCTACGATTGGTTGGAAATTTCCAACAAAAAAATAAGATGCAGTCTGACAAAATGTGGATCTTGGTAAATATTGGTCTCCATGGAGAGTTTGTGGCTACCTACACTTTATCATTTACGAAACATCAGGTCAATATTTACTTCAGCAGATCTGTCCATTTTGTGTTCATAGTTTATTTGAAGAAGTTAAAGAAGAAACTCTGCCGAAAATAGAATTCACCGTAATCATATCCAGTCGGGTTTATTTGAGCATCCCTAGTATATCATCAAATAGTGTTTAATCCAAAACTTAGAATTCAATATAAATATTTTAAATATTTTTCAGTGGTCCAACCACCTGTAAAGAAGCTGAATAGGGACCCTATTTTTACCATTAAACAAGCAAAACATAAATTCCATTTCACAAAATGGGAAATTTAATTCCACGTCTCAGAATGGTGAAATATCTGATTTGAGACTTAAGAATGGAAATTTAATTTTATAAATTCAAAAAAAAAAGAAAAGAATTGTGATAAATGGTTGCACAGCTGTTTTTAATTTTAAAAAAAACAAACAACAAGCTGTTATACATTAGTAGACGTTCTGTTGGCAGTTATTTTTGTAAATTTAGCTTATCTCCCCTCCTTTGGATGTGCTTAGGATTCACTCATTGTCTGAAAATGTAACTTGTGCAGCAGCTACTCAAACAAAAGAGGGTGAATGCAGCAGCTACCTTCTACTTAGTTTTTATAATTTTTTTTATATAGGAAGCCATATTGTTATTTTTTCGTGGTTTATTGGTACTCGTGATTTTATTTCTGCTGTTAAAGAGTAGGCCTGTAATATTTGTGCACCAGCATCTTATTATTTGGTACTGACAGATGTCAGGAAGAGCAATGGTGTTGGCAGCTGCTCAACCTGACCCCCCACAGAAATCCATGCAGACTGTGTAAGGTGCTAAGTCCTGCTGCAGCAGCACTTGTGACAAAAGCCTCCGCTGGAACTCTTCTTTCAGGTGTGGGAAGAAATCCACATGACCACCTGGTAAAAAGAAAAGCAAGATGCTATGCTGATGGGGGTGGTGTCGTCTACCACAGGAATCAAACTCAGGGTTCCTCTCAACCTAGCACTCCATTAGACTAACCAGTGGACTGACCCCCCCCATCTTGTTATTTTTGAAAGGGGTAAATTGAATGTATGTATTTACCTTAAGTTACATACTGCAGTAATTTCAAAATTCATTATTTGGATTCGTTAAGTGATGGTAATATTTGGCTATAGAAATTTATTCAATTGTACTAATTTGTTATTTTTTAAAAATCTGCCATTTTGTGTACATTGTTCACCTATAGAAAATTGACTGATTTGTTATCCAAAATTTATTCTTTCACTTTCGTTTTGAAATTGAAATGTACCCAAGCAGCATTGTGTAGTCAAAAACATGAAAGAAGGGAAGATGACTAGCTTGTTGCAGGATACTGCTAGCTAGTCTGCATCAGTTAAGATAGAACTTACTCATATATATTTTTTCATAAACCTTCTTTTTTTGCACCGTATTTACCATTCATAATAGCAACCAATTAAATCTAGAAGTTACTGTCATTAAAATTTCCCTATATAATTCACTGCAGCAGAGATTGTATAAAGTATTGGGTCATAGTCTAGTAGCAGGACCAAGGTCAGACAGTACACAGAAGTTGGCATTGCTGGTTTTGAATATCATCAGCTATTTGAAGGTTCGCATCAGCTTTGTTTGTTAACTTGATTTTGTTTGTGTAGCATGCAAAAGAATGCTGCGTGGTCTGATGCTTTGACTACTGGACTGCTAGGGTTAGGGTTTGGTTTGGCAAGGGATTTCTTGTTGAGGCAGACACATTTCATATTGGAAAGGAGGCTTACCTACTGCAGGATAGGGATGTGCATTAAGAAGAAGCACATGGCAAAGCTCAAAGATGTGGGAAGCATAAATCTTGCGAGGAAACAAACAATAAGTTAGATCTTTACCCAAATTATTTCAACTGGCTAAAGTTCAATAATCAATCGCAGTGCACAAGAAGAGTTCAGTTTTTGTGAGCTATACTTTCACATCTAACAATAAGAAAATGCCGACCTGCTTCGGTCTCTGTTAGAAGTTACAGTAACCACAAAGGTTAAACAAAAAAAAAAAAGAAATTATGTAGAGCATGAAGTATGGAACGTTGGGAACAAAAAAAATTATAATTAAAGACTTATCTTTTTACATTTTTGTGCTATGAAATAGAAATCTGTAATTTACTAGGAATATTCAAATGAAACCTGGCTGAATACCACAATGACACTCTTTAAGCCAGGTTTCATTTGAACATCTTGAGTATGTACATCCATCTGCCTTGATCATGAGAAGATGGGGCTTCTACTTCTGATCCTGAATAGCCTACCAAATGAGGCTCAACTAAAGTAAAATACAAGGTTGATGGTAAAGACTCAAACTGATTGGATCATGATGAATATTTACAAAGAATACATTGGCAGACAAAGATCTTTATCACATAAGAGTACTGGCTAATTAATTAGGTTCTGTCTGCCTGCATCTTCCTCAAGGAACTAACTCAAATGCATATCTGATGACATCAGTTAAAAGGTTAAACAATAACGATGTCAGAAAGAAAAAAAAGTTAATAAAAGCTATATACTGTTATTAATTTTCCATTAATTTAATTAGGTTTAAAGGGTCTATTTTCACCTATAATTTTTCATGTCATAAGTCTTGTCTCTTCATACATGACTTAAGCACACAGACAAAACATTGTTAAGAAAAGCAGATGTAATGCTATTTGAATGATAATTGCATAAAGGATACACAGTTTCCTTTGGAAACAATTTTCGTTCAGTGCTTGACTTCCCACTGATGTATTTACCCTCATCAACAATACATTTTTCCCTTTAAGTGTTAAAAACATCCACATTATCACTTTGCCACAATTCTATTGTAAATGGTTGATTTATAAGAATAGTGGGCCACAGAGATGTTACATGAGCATTGCTCATTAATACTACAAAATGTTCACAAAACCTTGGCAAATAAGCAAAGACTGTGACCGAGTTATGAGTGCCCCGCAGACGCACCAGAAACTGCTGAGAAGAACCAAAGCAAAGGCCACAAAGGTAGGGTATCAGCTATTTTCCTGTACAGCTGTCAGGCTTCATTCTTTTATCTCTGGTTTTTGTGAACAATCTGACATGGATCTGCCATCGTGATCATTCTTTATAGTGGAGCAGGAAGCCTATTCAAAACTTTTGTAACTCTTGAACGTTTCCTAACATACATTTATTTGAAGTATTAAAGAAACAAAGATGTAAATCCAAAATACGCTTTGTTATAACTCAACATTACTTGCCATATTGTTTGTTTTTGTTTCTTTCAGTCGTCTAGTACAACTAAAGAATAAATCAAATTAATTTGTACACCACACAATAGACTGTTTAGTTTATCACGAAAACCAGTAAACCTAGTTTGTTGAGAATTCTGCATAAACATCTTGATGTCACAACATGGACATAGCAGTACCAGCCATAATCTAGAACAATGCTATCGAAAGGAATCCCTTTGTTGGTATCGTAGCCTGATTTACACTACATTGAGAGTGCATACATACACTATGTACTACTCCTTAATGATTAGATAAATTATTTTTGTGGTAGGAAGAGAAAGCATACATCTTTTGACTAGCAAGCAAAGCTGGTATTTATCGATGAATTTCTTGCAGGAAAGAACTTTTGTACACTAGATCCTGAAACTGCATCTGCTATTTTACAAAGGCATTTTCCAGCAGGATAATATCTGAACATACCTGACTCGTGGATTTTTTATTGTTGGTTTTCTCACTCTGCTAATCTAGCTTTGAAAGAGCACTTATAAGACTGGTCAGGAGTGTTGCCATGTCTAACTGCTTATACAAGCCAAAAATCTGCAGCCTTCTAGAAGTACCCCACCTGCTATTGTGACTGAAACCCTGGATCATTAACTGGCAGCTGCTTTGTAGAGGTTCAAACAGAACTGTCAAAAAAAATCAAGAGAAAAGATATGAAATCAATAATGTCTACAAATGTATTTACTGTAAATTAAAAATGTTAAGTTTATTATAGCATTTAATAGTTTGTTGTTGTTGTTTTTTTGTATACTGCATCTATAAATTGGGTTATCCTGTTAAGAATGTAATGCTATTTATAGAAAGTCAAGGGTTAGTTCATGTATTTTGCATCACCTAATTATTAGTAAATGAACTAATTAATTAAAAACCTGTGTTGCAGTGATCTCTCCTTATTGTTATCATCAAAGTTTTCTGGTGTTGCTATTTTTAGATATCATAAAGCAAATGTATTTGAGTCATTACTGCAAAAATTCATGAAAATTATTAAAACCTATCACAATCTCTTGCTTGGTCTTTGTAGGAAACTACCAAATTTTTGGGTTTCTAGATTGATAATTATCTCACCACCTACAGGAAAATCTGGCATGCCTACAAATGAACGTGAATTACAGCTGTCACCAAAAGTTTTGTATTGCCATAGATTTTGTTGTTGTTATTTATCTTAAATTATGCTTGCAGCTTGACACTGTGCCTGTGACCATTTCTAAATGTTTGATTTTGAATACATCTGGGTCACACTTGTCATTATAATTTACAAGAACGTTTTGGAAAATCGTGCATTTGCACATTAGAATTCAGATTGTCACATTTTTTTTTTAATTTTGGTAATTCTTTTATTAAGTCTGCAGAAAAATATGAAGTGGTATGCACTTCAATATGCTGATGTAACATTAGTATGCAAGTTCAGCGGGTCTAATTCAACTTTATCAAGAAAAATTAGAAAATTCTAGAGCAATGCGGTTTTCATATCTGTATTATCGAACTAGCCATAAGGCTGAAACCTGTTCACCCCATCATACAATAGCTATCAGTCATCCGCAGAGCGTCACCAAACCCCGGCGGGCAAATTTTCCTCCAAAGATTTTTTAAAACTCTTTTCTTTTTAAAAAAAAAGAAAGAAAACAGAGAAACAAAACCAAAAACCATGTCGGGTTAGTTTTGATTGGTTTGTTTTGTATTGGAGCAGTTAAGTTCTGAGGATTCCGATCACAAACTTTGAAATGTAGTTCTGATTTATTTTTTACTGTGGTTGGCAGTTCAATTATAAATGAGAAGTAAAGGTGTGGAAAAGTTTATGTTACAAGGAACGTGCTTGTAAACTGATGCCAACGCAGAAGATTTTGGGGTATTGGAGAGGAAAATTAGAAAAAATGTAATTCTCAGGCTTCCAAGTATAAGTTATTGATAGGGGAGGTTCTTTGTTCTCTCCCCCGGCCCACCTAATTAATGGCATCTGCAATTAGAGAAATCCCATTAAAGAAAAAGCACCACCCACTTTCTCAATAATCAGAAGTACTGGCTGTAAATCAGTGTTGCTGGGGGGGCTGTGTTATTGGATTTCGGACCATAAGAAAACAAAAGATTTATTGAATTCTCAAAGAATTTCACAAACAAAATTATCTAAATCTTTCAAGTGAATTCTTGATACAATGTGAGAAGAAGAAAAAATACCCTAACCTACTTAAACTTTTCTTTCGCATTTTTTTTGCAGCAGAGTGGAGATCGTGTGTCTTGGCTGAGTGGATAGATTTCATTATATATGGAACATGCAATGTGTGAGATTAAAGTCCAATCTACTTTGTCAGAGGAATGGTATTAAATCATATCTTCATCCCACTGAGTGTATATGCATCTGAGTAGTGGCATCCATCTGATCCTGATGTTCGGTGTGATGTAAGCTTAGTCCAAGTTCTGACATGTTCGCTTCTGTTTTGCTTAACTTGGGATGAGGAAGTCAGTCAAGAGAATGACAGCCATTTGTTTTTCTGACATGGGTGTTAGATGTCCGTTATGGGAGGAGGGATTTTTGTTGGGAGAGAATTTTCAGCTAAACAAAAGAATTTAAAACTTACTTTCATTTTCCCCCCTTTTTTTTTTAAATGTCATTATGAAAGCAACAAAAAAAAAAAAAAAAGACAACCAACAACAGCAAAAATATCACTGGTCAACAAGTATTTTTCATCAAGCATATGTCAAGGTGTACTTAGTGTAGTTTTTAATGCTGATTTCAAATATACAATTAGTTTTTTGACATCACATACAGTTTTCAAGATGAGAAAGTTTTTTGGTTTTAGCTCATGCATTATATAGAAATTCCAATTAATGACATGTATGCATGTATTTCATGTACATCATGGAAACATACCTTTAAAATAAACTACATTATTCATTGCTGTATAGTTCAGATGCAATATTTCATCATCTTAAATTAACCAATCAGGTTTTGTCTGATGAAATAGGTATTTCAACATCTCAAAATGTCCAGTCATAATTGGTCTGATGTTAATGGGAATGCAGGCAGGTTTCACAAAATACTGTTGTTTCTTGTGTCTATGGGTTAGTCGGGCAACTGACAAACATTATTCGGAATCAAACTGGCAGACAAGAACATCATACCAGCCAGGACTTCTAGCGTCAAGAATACACCACTTGTAGATCCATGTAATGTCCTATTGCCTCCTTTGCACATAAAGCTTGGACTGATGAAACAGTTTGTAAAGACACTAGGGAAGAGAAATGCCAGAAGGTTTGAGTATATTGTAGAAAAGTTTCCCAAAATCACACAGGCAAGGTTGAAAGAGGGTATCTTTGTCGGACCCCAAATTAGAGAAGTACTCAAAGATGTCAACTTCAAGACAACACTGGATGAACGAACTGCCTGCCTGGAATGCTTTCAATTGGATCTGTGAGAATTTCTTGGGCAACAAGAAGGCAATGGACTACAAGGATGGCATCAAGAATCTTCTGAAATGTTACTCAGCAATGGGTTGTCGCATGTCACTGAAAGTTCACTTCTTGGACTCCCATCTGGATTTCTTCGCAGATAACCTTGGAGCAGTGTCTGATGAACATGGTGGAAGATTTCACCAGGACATTAGTGCTATGTAGAAACGGTACCAAGGCTTCTGGAATGACAGTATGCTGGCTGACTACTGCTGGACACTTTACCGTGATCAACCAGATCAGGAACACCGCAGGAAATCCAAATCACAATGTTTCTACTCTGCTCTGTTGTTCTAACTTTTGTCTGTTTTGTCTGACCCATTTTTTGTGTATTCACTCTTTGTAGAATGATAGTGATGATTTTTAACTCAATAAACTCATTTACTTTCTAAAAATAATATGTCCTTATTTATTACGTTAATGATTTCATATATACAAATATGTAAATATTTGCATGTATCTACTGAAAAACTGATGCGTGCTGCATACAAATGGAGTGAAATTTTGAAATCAGCATGAAAAATTAGTCTAAAAAAGTTGGTTTGCATTCATAATGAGTATAATACATTTAATTTTGTTGACCAGTGTATTTAGTTTGTACAAACAAAATTAATCCAAGTTTTAAATAATTGTATCCACATATAGTGTATCATCAGGCTACAAAGACATTACCCAGCATTGTTTTATTTTTGTTGTTGTTTTTTTTGTAGTTTTACATAAAGTTAAATACAATTTTACAAAAATGATTACTATTGTTAGCAAGTGCATTGTATATAAACACGAAATTTAAAAAAATTTGTTGAAATCTGAAATAGAATTATAGTCATAAATTGGCTTTATCAAAAAGGTGCCCCTCAAAAAGTTTCCAAGCAAAAGTACATCAGTTTACGACATATTCAAGTAACATTGCAAATTATTTTTTCTTAATAACTGCAGATTTTTAAAAAATGTACTCATTTTCTAAGCAAAGGCCTATAAAGACTCTCTAGAATTAACAATATTTTTACCACCCTGTATTAAAAAACTAAATGTCAAAAAAAAAAACAGAAAATAGAAAACAGTCAGCAACATTTTCACTTAGATGAAATGCCAATCTAACAAATTTCTTAAATGAAAGTAGATTAGAAAATGAGTTATTGGTGTATCTTTGTTAATTTTATATACAGTAGGAAAAATTTGAAAACTATAACCGTTTTGGAAATGCGTGCGCTTTTTTTTTGTTGTTTGTTGCTCAACTTTCAGAAACCTGTATACTTATACATTTTCAAAGTCAGTGCATCAAACATAAAATGTCACTTGTCTGGAACCTTTTACTGTCGATGACTGAGGCAAGAGAGAAAACTTGTGAACCTGTTCCCCTTTTAGTTTCGAGTTGATTTCAAAACCTCGCTGCTTCACTGATGAGAATTACAGCACTACTTACAAAGGCTTGAATGGAAATCCAGCTGAAGAATTAAAAGGTGTGTGGGCAATAATGAGTTGGTAGATAAATATTTCTTAAACCCAAATCGCTTCTGTAAGACCTGATGTTCCTACATTATATTAACTGCATTTCTTTAATTAACTAAGCAATCTCTACTTTTAAACTTCATTCTTACTGTTGGGAAACAGAAACTCACAGTTGATTAACAGCATTTGTAGAGAAAGTTTTATTTTATGTTTCAGTATTTTAATTTAGTTGAGAAATACTGGCAAAAAAAATTCTGCTTTCTGCTGGATACTTTTCTTAACATTTACAGAAGAGCTTTGTGTTTCTGAAAAACATTGTTAATGATATTGATTTGTTAAAAAGAGAGAGACTGAAGAACATTACATTTTTAAGCTGTTTTCCCTTGGACGTGGGCCATGCACATTTTTTAATGAGAAACAATTAGCGTTATTTAGTTTGAGGCATTGAGCTTTCTTTTACCAGTAATTTGAGTAGGTTCAGAATTTGAAATTCCTTCCTAACTCAGGATAAGACATTTACCATATGAACACACACGTTCTCATTATTCTCTCTCTCGCTCTCTCTCTCTCTTTCTCATTTTAAATGTCTCTTATTGGATTTAATTTGTTTTAATCACTTCAAGTATCACTTTGGTTATCCCAGTATCAACCATGAGAAAAGGTTAAAATTTATCGCTTTTTAACATAAACCACCAGCAAATTAAATACATGGAATGTTTTCCCTCAGCCATATATAAATAACAAAACACTTTTGTTGTTGTTCATTTTTCTTAAGATATTTTCAAAACTTGGCTTTCAGATCTACACTCTGGCTAAATATTCAATGAAATTCCTTTAAGGGCATAGTTCTTTGATGATTCAAATTCTCGACTTTTATTACTCTTGACTGATTTTTCTGGAACCAATGAGTCCAACCAGAAATAATATCAGTCCATTTTACATGTATCTGTAGACATAGATATAAAACACAGCAGAGCAAAATCAATTTATCCGGTAAATGTATGTCCAATGCTTGCTGCCCGGTCATACAATGCCACTAATCCGAAGATCAGAGGCCATAATTACTGAATGTTCAGTTTGCTGAGTCGTTGAGCCCCAGTGAGTCAATGCACCCAAAGCAAGTCTTGGTGCTAAATGATCTGAATAAAAACCATTAATTACACTAGAAAGGTCTTCAGACTTGATCCGCTTAGTGCCCATCTGTGGTTCAACTGGGAGGATATCCGGGCCCTTCATTCGGTGTCAGGTACTGATGGCTCAACATTGTCATTCTTCTTATTTATTATCATTGTCCTGTTGAGACATACAAACTGATGCACACCTGCTGATACTGAAATAACTTGGTATTCTTTTATGGATTCTTATTTTAAAATGCCTGGGTACGGGATAAAATGAGCGACATAAATGGATGACTTGTGCAATCTTGAGCAAACTTTATTTTAAAAAAAATACCCAGCAAATAGTATTAAATGGAAACCTAACAAGTTTACATCCATGCTTAAAAAAAAAAACATACCTTGAGAGGAAAAGGCACAACTATTTAAGAACCAGAGAAATTTTCAGGAAATATTTAATTACCTTCTAATGCTTTTACCAAAAAGAAAAAAAAAATTGTGGATCACTTCCTGAAGCAGAGATCTTCATTGTGGATGTTAATAGTACTGGCATCATCAATCATGAGAAACAAAGTTTGAAATTCCATTGTCTTAACAAAGATAAGGTAATGGGCCCTGTAAACATCTATCCCAGAACATTAAAAATGGCCAACAAACAAACATTTTAACCTTGAAGTAGGGTCAGCAAGTAGTTTTAAGATACCACTGGCAAGAAAACAGGTCTGTACTTTAACATATAAAATACCTGTGAATTAAACACCCGATAGCTTAACATCATTTGTAGGTTTAAAAAAATGCTCCAAGGTATCTTTAAAGCAGACCTTGTGGTTTATTTTAAATGACAAAAGCTTGATCAATGTTTTTTTTTTTTCAGAAATATCTCACCTAATTAAGATGCTGAAGTTTGTTGAGAATGTCATGAGTGATCTGGACCAAGTAATACTGCTGAAGCCTTCCATTTTCATAAAGCAGAGAAATAAATGTAAAAACTTTGGTTTTAGCATGAACCTTTGGTATGGATCAGTGACTAACTCTACAGCAGGGTTCAGGGAATTCCATTAGATGAAGTTATATCTGAGTTTGTAAATTTCGGAGTTCATTTCTTGGGCTTTTCTTTATCCCTTGCACATTGATGGCACTGACACCAGAATCTCGAACAATAATAAGGAATTTGTAAATGATACTAAATTACATGCTCAGGCTAACAATAGTAACAAGAGTTTACAATCTAATTTAAAATCACTATTAACTAGGTTATAAAAATGACAAATGAAATTTAATGTTTTGAAGTGCAAATATCTGGGTCTTAGACATGGTGAAAATTTTTTAAAAAGTATTCATGAGGTAAACTTCACTAAAATAGCAAAAGTAAAGGAAAAATATTTAAGTCAACTGACAAAAGCTGACAAAAATAGTCTAAACCATTGTGAAAGTCTGTCTTAAAGACAACAGAGTCTTGTTTGCTAAATCTAGTATAAACAGTAAAACCAGGTGTTCTAGTTCCTCTTCACAAATCTTTGGTTGGATGCCTCTTGAATTATGCGGTCTGAGCATGGAACCCTCATTATAGATATTTTAGGGCACATTCACAGAAGGTTCACTGAGCTGATTAGTAGCATGCCTGGTCCTAGTTAAGAAGAAAAAAGATTAAGCTAGCTCTAATTGCCTAGTTAGGCATACAAATTTTTTGTGGTAATATAATAAGAATATTCAAAGAAATGTATAGTTGGTAATATGTGATATGCTGCCACTAATGTGGAGGGGAAAAAAGTATCTATAAGTACAAAAATACAAAGAAAGAAATCCTAGTCTGTCATCTTAACGGCTCACGTCTGGCAAAAGACGTCACAAATTTTTTAATTAATTGTCTAAAATAAATATGTACATTAATATTTGTCTGCATGTTTTACCATGTTGGATAGCTGATAAAATTAAATTCTTTTAAAAAAAAAATTTTTCACTTGGGATAACTTACATTATGCTCAATGGGGTTGATGTCCAATGATTAGCCAGGCCATGGCTCTACTGATGTGAGCTTGGGCACCATCTGCCTTCTTTGGACAGATGAACCGTAGCATAGACAGGCAAAAGACCCTCTCTTTGAGAATGTTGATATATTAAGCTGAGGTTACAGCTTATTCACAGATCACTAGCTGTGACTGTCCACTGGTACAAAATTATACCGCAAACCACGAACATTGTCTAAAAACTGTGAAAACCTGAATTAAGCAGAAAAAAATTAGTGTTCCAAAAGGCAGGAGGATGTGGTAGTAGTATTTGCATTGCCTATCACAACAGCTGGTATTGCATGGACTAAGTACTACTTTGTTTCTCACCACTCTTGTTGGAAATAGCATCTGATGGTTTTCACAAACAGTTACACCCATTCTGCAACATTCATAGCTGATTGTTAGAATTCAGTTTCCACACTTCTCTTTACATAAACTTTCTATTCTGTTGGTTTTGGGTATCTAGGATATACATGTGTCTTATGAATTCTTTTGAACAGAACAGTCATCATAGTTGACATGGAATATCCATTGATTTGGAGATTATACTTTTTTCTGCCTGGCCAACCATATTCCCCCTTTCAGAGTCTGTCAGTTCCCATAAACCTCTTGTTTGTAACGTGGTAGTCTGTAGACTAAGGGTTTCTGTAAACTATGCCTGTTCTTAAAGCTTGCAATCATGTGACTGGAATGGCCTATGTGAATCTCGAGGTATCTGTTTACTTCTGTCATATCTGTGCATATGCATAGAAGCAACATTTAGATGGGCTGGGGGATGTGATCAATGAAAATTGTAACTAACATCAGCCATAAGTTCCTTAACACATCATGGATGGATGTTTCCATTAACTGCTAACAAGGAACTTCAAGCAAGTTAATCGCTTTTCAAACACACACGACTGATGGTGTACCTCTCCTATCAAAAACACCATAGTTGTCAAAGATGGCAATGTTATACAGCTGCCTAAACCTAAAGTCACTGCTTTCTCTGCTCTCACTTCAAAAGAACTAAAAAATAAGATGACGAAGTACTGATACGAGAACATTCAAACATTCAAACTATTTCTTTTATATATATATATATAAATATATATATATTTTTTTTTAAATCCCACTATGGTAATACTGTTTTAGCCAGAGTTTCATTTGAACACACCTAGCATATGCGTTTGATAAATGGTGAATAGTAACTTCAGCATTAAAACCAAATTGTAATTACCAGTAACACGTGATGTAATCTACGTGTTCCCTTAAACATTTCCAGGAAAATGTCAGCAAATAGTTTTGATTTAATAAATCTACATATCTTTTAAATTCGTCATAGGTCTGTATGTATGGCTTCTGATGTTTCACTGTAGTCAAAGAAGGAAAAAAAAGAGAAATTATTTGCTAACTTGGTGGTCTTGTTTATGCAAAGTAAGAAACCTGATGATGGTTACCACTCTGTGAGGTTTATTTACAAGAGGAGATAGTACTGTGCCGTTAAGGAAACCGTTAAATGAATATAAAAAGTGGGGATCTATCATGTTAAAATCAACATATCTATGGAAGAAACTTGGTTTTATTCTTCTAACTTTTTTTTTTCTTTAAAACAATTTTAAATGGTGTTTGCAATATAAAATTCTGATAACTAAAAAGTAAGTTATCCCAGCTAAATGAAGATACAGGTTTACCAGAAAATTCTGTTTGATTTAGATAATGTTTCAAGTTGTAGTTCGATACATATGAACAGTGGACATTTTAGCAAAGAAAAATTTTAAAATTGATCCTTCAGCAAGTTACAAACTGAAAAATGATTGTCTTTATATCCCTTTATGTAGAAAGTATCTCATTAATAACTTTAGCAGATTTTTTTTTTCTCAAATTTATACTTTCAAAAGTGAGATCAATGTATTACTACTATGAAACGGATATTGGTGGTGATCCAAAGAGAGATTTCTAAGAATCGATTAAAAACTACAACTGTCATTCTGCTGAACCGAAGATTGCCAAGAATCCAGAATAACAGTTTATATGAATTTATTTTATTTCAGTTTGTTCATCATTATTCATTTCTGACTTTTGCTTTTGTCGTAGTAATCATTGTCAGCAAAGTTAAATAATTCTGACACTTTTATAAAGTGTAGAATGCTTCATCACCAGATATCTGGTCTTCTGTGAGGATGAGGATGAAGATGGTATGTGTGTGTGGGGGGGGGGGTTGAAAACATGAGAAATTTAAACTAACGGAAAGAGCCATTTTCAGCAAGTTGATTACTCAGAAAAATCTTAACAGTTTAAGAAAATAGTAACTGAAAATCTATTTGCAGAAATCAAGTTATTTCACATAGAGAAATTTTTCGAAAGCTTGCTACTTTATCTGATGACCAGTCTACCAGAAAAGTGTTATTCACTTGTGTGATAAGATACATTTGGATATCAAAGCTGTTGTAGGAATGGAAGTGTGGAACTAAGTTTATCTTACCAAAAAGCTGTTGTTGTACAGAACTCTTCTGCCCCAACTAACTTTAGTTTTGTCAATACAAATGGTGCTGTGCAAATATTTTACAGCCTCAAAATTGTGATATCTACAGAGGTAATATTATTCACATAATACGCAATGAGAAATTTATAAAATTATACGTGCATGTGTTTTATTATAGTCTTTAGCCAACAGCAGTGAACTGAATTATGTTTAACAGCTAGTATGGCTTATCTGTTCTGATTACAGACAGGTGACTGTCATGCCTCACATATGTATTTTAGGAGACAGCTTATCAAATTTTTGTTTCAAGTCATCACAGACACATTTAAAGAACTTTCAGTACATATGTCCTGCTTACTCTCAAGTGAATCCACGATTTGCTCAGGTGAGATCTCTGAGACAATCACACCATTAATATTATATTGGGGACATTCAAATAAAACCAAGCTGGACACTATTTTGATGCTAATTCAGCTGGCTTTCATTTGAATGTCCCCAGTACACACGTGGCACAAAACTCGTCTATGTATAGAGTCCCTAATAATATTTCAATTATACAGTCACATTATTTTATCAAATAAAAATAGCTAACGTTTATAGAATATGCTTTTTATACTTGTAATAACATAACTTTGTGCAATACTGTATCAAAGTCATTTAACAATCACATGGAATAACTTTCTAGTGATGGTTGTTAATGGTGATACTGGTTAGTCAATTTAAAAATAGTCTTGATACTCATTTCTTGTTTTTCCAGCGACATTGTAGAAGCCATGATGATGGATCATTGCCTCCTTATAAAAACTAAAGTAAATCTAAATAAAATAAATTATGCAATGCATTCAGGAAAATAAATGAACATTTAATCCTTTTGAAGTATAAATAATCAAAGGGAATGATGTTTTTCCTGAAAATTCCAATTATGAATAAATGTTCTTCCAATTTCAAGTAATCTCTCTTCATTTGTAAAATTATAATAATGTTAATAAAATGAAAAAAAATATTAAAGTAAATATTTTACTTATGACTGAATGAAAATGTAGACCTACATCAATCCAATTTTTAGTATATATATATATATTTTTTTTTTTGCAACTGGTATCACCAGAGGAAGGCCCAGGTCATACAGTTTTTCATTATAAACTTTTTATGAATGTAATAAGAATAATAGTAAGTATACATCATCAAATAACAGTAAAATTATAGAGATGTGAAACTTTGTTACAAAGGAGATCTCTTGTTTCTTTCTCAATATTGTTGTGTTAGATCAGGATAGCCATCTTGTAAACTTGACCTTTGAGAGGTCAGCGCCATGATTGATACTTGCCTGTTGACAAGTGGAAAAGATCCCAAATGTTCTGCAGTACAGCTAGGATGTCTGCTAAATGTAAATAACTGAAACTTTGTTTAGAAAGCTTGATTAGAATTAGAATATTTAGATAAATAATTAAATAGGCTTAAAACTCAATCATAGATTTAAAAAAAAAACAACTAAATAAATTGTGCATTTTAAAATATTCAAATTTTATGAAAACAGTGGCATTTCTTCTTGTGAACCCCTATCCTGACTTTCAAGATTGAGGATACCTTACAGCAGGGAGCTAGAAAAGCTAGTTGTGAGGTATAGTCCTGGTGACCCGAGTATGGCTCTTGTGCCATGCAATAGGAGGAGTTGGGTAGCCAGCTGCTCTCACTAGGTTGAGGAACATTCACACAATACACAGGTCGAAATAAGGCCTCACTTGTAAGATGAGAAGAGAAGAGAGAAAAAAAAAAGTTGTAAGGCAGTCAAGAGTTACCACCCTCCCCTGCAGAACTTCCGACAGATGTGGGAGGAAACCAACACAGCCATTCAGCAAAGAAGGGCCAGAAGAGACAATGCAAGACTTAGAATGATAAATTAACTCTAACTCCCAGGTTAAAAAAAAAAAAACACATTATTTACCACTTAGAATGAATTCAACTGAAAGAGTAAATGAAAGAAAACATCACTGCTCTACTTTGGCAAGCAGTTTGTTGGCGGTTATCTGAAGACAGTTTTAATTTACTGTACTTCAGCCTAAGTTTGCTGCAAGGAAGCAGGGAAGACGCCATCATGGATTACCTGAAGATCTCCCAGGAGAAAGAAAAATGTCTATCAACTGGTTATTAAATGGATTTACTCTATCAAAATTGACGACTACCATTAGCAATTAGGTTTGGTTCAAATAAATGTTTTTGTGATATGAAGCCAAAAGTTCACTTAAGCTCTTTATAAATAGCAAGAGTTTTGCCACACCTGTATGCTAATGGTGTAGTTCAAAAGAAACTGGCTGAAACAGGATTGCTGTGAGGGTATCCACCCTGTTTTATTTAAATGTCCCTAGTACTTCAACCAGTTCATAGATATAGCCTAGAATTTACAACTGACCCTTAATTTCTTTTAAGATCTTACTTCAAATGTCTAACATCTAATTTTCCCATCTTAATGAGCATTCCTCCTCTAAACTCCCCTTTCCTTAGAAAAGTTGTCAAGAGTCCTGTTCCATGGTAACCTAATCCAAATTGGGAGTGGTGCACCTGCATCTGGAGGAGTAATCCCTATCAAAGCCCTTAATTTTAAGATGTGGGAAGAAAATCCTCCCTAGCTGGCTAAGGAAGATGAGAGGAACAAAACCATGCCAGGAAAATATGAGACACCAAAAAAATTCAGACTACAACAGGAACTCAGGGTCCTCAACCTTAGTAATCCACCAGTCTAAAACCAGGTAAATATACATTTTTTAATAACCAAGCACATTCCAAATTCTTAAAACCCCAGAACATAATATGCTAACTCTTTCTAATATTTTGGTATATTTTCCTAAATGAAGACTCCATGCTGAGTCGGTACACAGTTCAACAGCAGCTCTCTCTTTGTGTGTGGTTAATTTGAAAGAAGTTATTTTGAAGAAAAGAAACAGCAGCACCCTTCTTTTTGGGGTGGGTTGGGCCCCACCCCCCCTTTTTTTTTTACAGAAGATTTTCTGATGAACTGAATCTGCATGAAGGTGATATTTCCTTACCAGAAATGCTTCATCAAGGAATCGGCACCCCCAGACTTGTGGGTGGTACGGCAAAACAGTCATTTGTATGCTGAAGATATTGAGCAGCTGGAACGACATGGAACCAAAACAAAGAAATGCAGGGTCTGCTTCCACCTAATTTCAGTGGGTGGAGGGGATCATTATTAGAATGTGCAAATAGCTAGTGAAGATAACATATGGAAACAACATCAGGTAATAATTAAACTGTAAAATCAGATATTAACTAAGCATAAAATGAAAGGCTCTATGTGAATAATAATAATATAATAATAATAATAATAATAAATAAATAATAATAATAATAATGATCAATCTCTATTGCAGATCCTGTATTTCTGCTCTTGTACCAACAAATTTATTATTGATCACATTTAGAAGAATTCTTATCACTGCTCCACTGGTTGTGGTAATAAATTATCCCTTGGAGCTCAGAATAAGTGAATGCAAGATGCTATTGAAGATAAGCAGACCCCACACAAACAGTCCATAGAAGCGCACCTGTGAGGGAGGAGCTGAGTGTAGAGAGTGAGAAGTGCAATGGGTTCGACAGCCCAGTGCCCTGATTGAGAGAGATGAGTGAGGGCAGCCAATAAAACAGTTTCGCTTATAGAGAGTAAACCTTATTATTCCTTCCTTCCACAGTCATGGGAGTTGTGGATTCCCTGTTTTGGTTATGACATTAGAGATCATGTGGCTGCGTACTGGCTGAGTTGCATGACCGCTTCTCAGGGGTAGGCGACCATGAACAAAAAATAACTACTAGAACTCTTCATTATCAGATGTGGGAGGAAACAAGAGCCAAGAGAAAATCCACGCAGCCAGCTGGTGGCAGAGTAAAAAGAAACCATGCCAGAGAGGTGTGCCAAACCAATCCATTTCCGACCAGGATTTTAATTCAGGCCCTCACCTTAGCAACCTAACCAAACCTCGTTGTAACAAGTAATTTTTTTTTTTTTATTGTACAAAAAAAGATGGAAAACGCCGCGAGAGAAGGAGGGGAGAATAGACGAGCATTGCCTATAACTTACAGGCTAGAGAGAGGAGGGATAAACCTATATGTATAATTTTATGAACTGCCACCATGAATGTTTCACACCACATCAGTTTGATACTGGGCACTACATCCCACCATGAATGTATCACACCTCCTCATCAGTTTGATACTGGGCACTACATCCCACCATGAATGTATCACACCTCCTCATCAGTTTGATACTGGGCACTACATCCCACCATGAATGTATCACACCTCCTCATCAGTTTGATACTGGGCACTACATCCCACCATGAATATATCACACCTCCTCATCAGTTTGATACTGGGTACTACATCCCAGGCAGGTAGAGCTGCACTTGTGATGCTGTGATGTTTGCCAAATAGGAAAAGTCAGGGTACAGGCACACAAAACAGTCTAGACATTCCTTCCTGGCCACATTAAAAATGGAGAGTAGACAGATGAAAGCCATGAAGTAAACAGAGGAAAAATGCGTTTTTGATGAGAATGCGACTTGAAACAGGTGGCATTTCATATAGTACATCAACTGGTGTTAGTTGGGGGGGTCAGCAGTCCATGCTGCACAGCTACCAGAGATGTAACAGTGTGTTGGAGATGGCTAGTTTCACATTCAGAATCCTATGATATCGTAGGTCTCAAACGTTTTTTTTTTCCATTTTCACTAAATCCCCCATATAAACTTCTGTGCTAAATATTTCGCTCATTAAATGAAAAAAAAAAAAATAATAATAATAATAATTTTTGGTGTGGAAATAAAATAGATGCAGTAAATATCCTCAAACGTACACTTAAAGGATTAACTTGGCCCTCCCACCAAAGATATTCTGAACCACCGCCAACTTGAAGATTCCTGGATCCTCTACTTAAACTGGATTTTTTTTTCAATTTGACTTCTTTTCTTTGAACAAAAATTGTTTTTTTGTGGGGGGGGGGGACTTGCCGCTGTTACTTCAAAGTCCTTTAAAATGAATGGCTACGACCGACCCTGCTGCTTTGACATTCACAGTGTCTTGGTTACCAATCAGCTGTCTCGCAGTTAATGTTTTTCAGAACCGACCCGTGGCAAACATAAACGATTCCTACCTGGCTTATATGTAGCAAGTGATAAATATTTATACGCTAAGACAAAACAAATATCGCAAATAATTTTGCATAAGTTAAATCTCTCTTTTTTCTTTTTTTTTTCCTTTTACAAACAAAAATAGTTTTAGAAAAATGTATTATCCTTTGCATAATATGACATTTACTTTTACTGACTTTAGAATGCACTTTTTTTGTAATACTAACAAACAAAAAAAATAAAAAAGTAGATTGTTATTCATATGGGTGATTATTTTCCTGATTACTTTTTCATTATTCCCTAACCCTGCTGACTCCTCTCTTTCTTTCTTTTTTGAGTTTTCTCTTCCTCATACAGAAAATAGCGCATCTCATCGTTTTTCATTCTTGAACATCATTTCTTGCAGAAACTAACTGTAAGCTATTTCACACACGAAAGGTTAATAAAGAGACATGGCTGAGAAAAGATCAATTACCAAGGCTATTGACAATGTAATTAAAATACTATATGTATCTTAAACTATCCGTATTCTTCCATCATCAACTTGCATCCAGGAATAGCAATAAATTGAAGACTTAGGCCAGAGAAGACAATCTATACATAGAAAGTCTTAAACTTGTTTAACATCCAGAAAGCTGAGCAGGTTTCTATCCATAAGACTGGGTTATTAATTATTGGACTAGTTATGTTAGACAAACATTGGTATTGATTTAACAATAGTCAATTCAAAGTAACTTCTTATCTCTATGTAACATATTCTAAGATAATGGATGAATTAGGAAAAAACACCCCCCTTGCACTGTTCAGGGAGTGCTTAAATATTTTCAGAATATAAACACCTGATTGGGTGCCCACGTAGTTAAAAGCAAAGAGAACAAGTAGTTTAAATGACCTCTTGGGTATTATAACTGAAAACAAACGGCAGATATTAAAAAAAAAAAAAACATTACTGGGATTTCAGTATGGCCTCGTTGATTATCCGAATTAAAACCAGCCAGAAACAGCAGGAAAGTTTAACAACGTGCCACTGGCTCACACACACACACACACACAAACACACACGTGTTGAAGGACTTGCATTGGTTATTTCATGTAATCCAAAATATAAAAAAAAAAAACGAGGTTTAATTAGCAACAGAGGCCTTTTTCAGGACTAAAATTCTCCACTTTCTTAGTGTATTTCAGCTTGAGAAAATGAACAGAAAGTCTATATAACAGCTTTAAAATGAAGAAGTTTTGAGAATTTTTTTTTCCTAGGTTTTGAAAATATCCCTACCGATACTCGAACGTAAATTAATGTCCCTGAGCAACAGCTCCATACTTTATCATTAACGACTGGTATGAAAAACCCAAAAAACATCTTCAAGTAGAATGTGTTTTTTTACTTAATACGTAACTGCTGCATTAAGGGTGATCTTTTTATTCTTCAAACCAGTCATTAAAGATGAAGTAGAGAAAACATTTTGTCCTGTGTGTTGTTTAGTTACTTAATACAAAGAGAGGGGAGTTCAGATGACTTTAAGTAGACCCTTATTTAAAACATGTGTGCGCAAATGGGCAGACAGTTCTCTCATTAAACATTATGTCATTCCAGGAACTGCTGGTTTTGGAAAGACCATAACTCTTTGATAAAGGGAGTTCCAACATACTAGAATGAGTTCCCTATGGGTTTTCAAGAATCATTCAATATTTGTATGGAATATTCAAAGTATTAAAACCTCCTATTTTAGTTTACAGGCTTAGGACCAACAGAGTTGAGCAAGTTGAAACAAATAATCGCTTTTAACTATCAAGAATAGAGCTAAGAGACAATTAAAAATTCTATTGTGCCATCTGCAAGGCTTAATAATAGTATATTTCTTTAGTATCGGAATTATAAATGAATGGAATAAACTTTCAGTAGTAGTGTGAATCAGTTTTAATCTTATCAGACATTATCTGGGGTCTTGTATAATCCCTAAATGACAAAACTAAACCAAACCTCACAGATTAGGACAAAGATTTGAATGCTGAACAAATACATTGGATGAAGAAGGATAAAAGGATTTACTTTGGTCCCTTTCTTTTTTTTTTTTTTAACAAAGTTGGATGTCGGATTACATGGAAGATAACTCTGAATAGTCACCAGGGTAATCAAAGTATTAGGGTCTACTCCAGGGCTAAAATGAATTAAGTTGAGCTTCAACTATCAGCACTGGCTGAAGGAAACGTAAAAATACCATAATGATTATTAGATCTAAGTCTTCCAAACAGTGCTAGGTCACTTTTGCGTATTAAGAACAGTTTGAAATGAAATTGTGATGTTGGTACAGTGAGGTCTCAATTTAATTTGGCTATGATAGTCTACATTTGGACAGATGCTCTCACTGACTGTGGGCTAAAACGTTGGTCAAAATATACACTAGAAATCTGGCAACAACGAGGCAGGGAGGAGAGGGGGGAGAATTTCAAAGATCTGGTCAGGCTTCTCATAATATAGAAATTAAAGCATCTACAACTTGACAGCACACCAAGACTGTCCCTCGGCACCATACATGATGACATGAGAGAAATATCACTGAAAAAGTAGGTTCGTTACTCGGTTCAGTTACTGGTAATAAGGTTATGGGGAAAATGCTTGAACTAACTAGGCTATTCTCCATCCTAAATTTGCTTCGTTGATCAAAACAACTGTTGCATTGTGCTGTGCATGTGACAAAGAAAAGAAAAGAAGAATTCTAACATATCCTTTCCAGTCTGGCAGAAGTTATTAATGAGTCTTGAGGTTTCCTCTTCCACAATGCATGCAAGATGATCCCGTGTTGAACTTCTTGCAGGAATCTTAAAATAAGACTCTTATTCGATAGACCCAGCTTGCCTCTTAAGATCACCTCACAAAATTCCAGCCCAAACTAATTAGTGGGCATAATAGATTTACAGAAAATCACACTCATTTGAACCTTGCTGTGCCATATTTATTCACTCTGTAAGCATTGGTTTGAATTTTACCAAAAGAATTTTGTACAGTTACGCATCTGAAACTGTATGGTGTGTTATCATCACGCTTCACTTCAAAAAGCTGAGGTTATCTATACACACACCTGATTTTCACTGATTATGGAAATAATAAATTAATATCTTTTAAGTCAAAGAAGTAAATGTAAGCTGTGCAGTAATCTTTCAGTTGACTGTTTTCCCAGAAATTAGTCCTGTGTTGAAAGGAGGATTTACTTGGATCGTAAAGTCATTAGCTACCTGTTACTTTATTTTAACATGAAAAGGTAGATGATGAGGAGGTTCAGTAATTTTTAGAAATGCATTTAAAAAGATCTAGCCCCCACCCCACCCCCCCCCTTTTTTTTTAATACAAAGAGGGTTGAAATTGCTATGCAAACCCTAAGGAACGAGTTTTGAAAGGATTGCAGACAACGTTCTTGCGCGAGGTTTTCGCAGATTCTCCTCCAAATGCTTTCGTTTGTACTGAACCGGACCCCAGTTATTGTTTTGACTTCAAAGAATATTCCCAGGTGAGGATTTTAAAAAAAAATACAAACTTTTAACGCGATTTCTTCCATTTCCCCCCCCCCACACACACACACACACACACACACCTGCCACTTCCCGGGACTAAAACAACTGGGGACTGACGACGACTGACTCGCTCACTCAAGCGAGACCGTCCGTCACGGTCGGGAGACTCTATTTAACATGGAGTCGCATCGCGTCATCGCCGGCTCAGCGGCGGCGCGTTGACAACATCCAGTCGAGCATATGGCGGGGTTTGTTCGCGAAAGCAGGTGAAAGTCAGCAGACATTTCAGTTTGTGCAGCGAACCGTCGCTAATTACCGCGGTGTGTCACCCTTTCCAGGGGGGGGGCGAAGAGGAGGAGGAGGAGGAGGAGGCGGCGACTCTCCCCCCCCCCACACTTTTTTTTCCCCGAGCCTCCGATTCCCATCGTGACGCATTGAGACAGCATGACAACGTTGATGGACGGATTGCGGAGGAGGAGGAGGAGGAGGAGGCGACTCTCCCCCCCCCTCCCTTTTTTCCCCGAGCCTCCGATTCCCATCGTGACGCATTGAGACAGCATGACAACGGCGATGGACGGATTGCGGAGGAGGAGGAGGAAAAACTGGCGGACACGCGACGACGCTTAGATTTCCATCCTCATCCAGATTTATGTTTATTCCCCCTCCTCCCGAGACACACCACACACACAGATACATACGTCTGTCTACCTCCGATGACCCGCGCACCGTTTAATTTACCTGTGTGTATTTATCGACCATTCCCCGTGTGTTTTCGACACGCCCCAGCGCACGTAAACACGTGCAGACGGGAACACACAAGAAAAAGAAAAAAACGCAGAGGAGAGAGGAGGGAGGAGGAGGAGGAGGAGGAAGTTGCGTAGTAGTGGATATGTCTGGACCTACCTCGGAACGTCCACAGCAGAACATCACCGTGATAACGTGTAGTAGTTTCCGCCACAGAAGGAACATGGATACAGTTCTCAGCCAGACGCGACTAACGTAAAATATGGTGGACATCCACGGACTTTCCCCGCTCGTTCCTCGGACTCTGCAGCGCGGAAACCATCACCGTCCATGATGGTGCCCGTCGTCTACCCGGGATGGCGAGGGCACACCGCGCCAAGCTGGCCTTACCACCTACACCTCCACGTAGAGGGCTGCCTCCTCGGTTGTCTCCCCGTGGTTGTGCGTGTTGTTGTTGTTGTTGTTGTTGTTGTTTTTTCACCTACACCTCAGGCGAATTATGATAAATAATCAGCGGTAAAAGGTTACGTCAGCGGGTCCCCCGACCCTCCGCGGAACTCCGGGTCGTCGTCCGTCCGTCCGTCTTGTTCACGCCACAAGCGACCGCCCGCCCGCGCGCGCGCTGCCCCGACCACCGACTCCGCGACTCGTCAAGGTAGACAGGTTCCCTTCCTCGCGCGCGGAACGCGTCGTCACGGGTCGGCTGCGGTCCACCAAGGCCGATTCCCTTCCTGCCGTCGTTCGGCACCGATCGGGAGACGGGGGGGGGGGGATCCTTCCTCCAGCTTTATGCGGATAACTGCGTATTTATTCTCCGTTTCCCCGATTATTGCCACGAATGCATTATCGTGTTTCGGTTTTTGCCTGTAACCCCCCAATCATCGATTGATCTCTATGGAAACCATCCTACGATTAGTTCCCAACAAATGGAACAATATGGTCTGCGGGAGTGGGAGGACAAATAAAGCCCACGAGCCTCCTTTTTCAACAAAGGGTCAACACGCCGACAAAAGGGAGGGTTTTTTTGTTTTTTTTTTGTTTTCCCTTAAAGATTGTAGAGATGGGAGGGTCCTCACCACCCCCCCCCCGCCTCCGGTAACCTCGCATTAGCACTCGCAGCTCCGGATGACTAAGAAAGAAATATTGTATTGGAGACACTGACGAGGTCTTCCGGGTCGCGGCGGCGGATGGCCACCGGCGTCTTTCTCGGCCAGGTAGGTTCTCGAAAGATCGCAAGTAATGAAATCACCGCGTGCTGTCGGCCCCACCCCACTCCTCCTTTTCTTGTTCTTTCTTTCCGTCCAGTGTCAACTGGCGGCGCTTCTTCCTTGCTAATCTGTTCGGATCCTCAGCCTTATACGTAGTTTGCCGATCGAAGCGTTGGGGAAGGCACACACCCTCACCCCAGGGGAGAGGTGGGGGTAAATACGCGGGCAGAGATTCGAACTCTCCTGGGTTCGGTTTTGATCTTCCTTAATCAGTGAGCGACCATACGCTTCCTGCTCCGTCCCTAACCCCCAACTCACCCTTAACAGACTGCGGCCCGCGTGGGTCTTGCTTTATATTTTGCGGAAGGAACGAAATTTGGTGGACAGAGTCGAGTTGTGTTCCGTGGTTTCCGTGGCCGAGAAAATGTCCACGAGTCGCGACGTTAACCTTGTCCCCCCCCCCGCTTCATTGCGGGTCCAGAGCCGTTTCCGTCCTTTTTAGTACCCATTTTCTCTTTTATCCGGTGCGGTATTTACCTGTTTTTGTTGTCGTCCAAACAGATCCCTACCGGGGCCTGGAAATTAGCGACGGCGAACTTTTTCTTTTTTTCTTTCTTTTCTTAAATTGAAAATCTACGCGGCATTCACCTATTTTTTTATTACCCGGAAATGCGACGCGGGGCTCTGCGCAGACTCGTTCCGTCATACCTACGGAAAGCAGATGCTGTTTCCGGCTGGTAGGTGATACTTTTAATATTGATAGCAACCCCCTTTTTGTTCGTTTTTAAAGTCAGGTTTGGGCCGTGAATCTACCCCCCCCCCTTCCACAGCCCGGTCAGACTTCAGAATCAGTATCGACTCCTGTCTTCAAGCCGTTTGACGTATTTATGCGCTTTCCTCCCAAAATCTGCAGCGAGTTAATGAACCCGCTGCCAGAGAAATATTTTCGGAAAGGGATTTGTGCCAGACCCTTGAAGGGGGGGGGACGCTTTATTATGTACTATTTTCGAGACATTTCGAGCTGGCGGATGGACTCGGATCATATTTCTGCACATTCGTGGCTGACGAACGCCCAGAAGGGCGGTGCAAGGCCCCATTTTATTTTATATCCCTCGAGAATCTATCACAGTCAACGCTGATCAATGGCTCAAATTGAAATCGATGTCCTAATCTGACTGACCCTGGCCCTTTAGCTGCAGTCCGTCGTTTATGGTGTTGGGGGGGGGGAAGGAGATCGGCCGTTCCAAGGCGCAGTTAGTATCATGGCGACCGCGGGGACTCATCACCAAGGTATCTTCCTTTGAAAACAAACGGTAAGGTGAGCCCTCAGCAAATCGAAGTGGCGCTACAGGAGGGGGGGGAGGAAAATAATAAACATACCTAACAAAAATATGAAAAGGGGAAAGCCATCTAAAGATTTGTTTAGAGTTTTGTTTATTCCAACTCCATTTCTGCGTAGTAAAGCTGAAGCATGCAAACATCACGACAGGTGCCCTACCCTTACTGACAACACACACAGAGAGACACTGTCGGGTACCTAGTCCGGGAATAAATATATAAATATTTTTATTCTTAATTCGTTGTTTTCATCTCCTTAATGCTTCATCCAGTATTAACTACTCGATCAAGGAGAGTTTTATAAAGTTGCTCCACCAACTGTCCCCACCCGAGAAAGTAATAACACTAAATTGGTTTTTTCTTAACACGTTTGGAACCCCCCAGTCAGGGCCCTTAAACGGGGTGATTCTGCCTGCGTGTGAAAACGTTATGGCTATTGACTTTCGTCCTGCAAATTGCTTTATCCTTTGGGGGGGATGTGTGTAGAAACAACGACTGGCTCCTGCACTCGTGGTTGAGTCACGTGCGAGGTCCCTTCCCCCCTCCCCCTGGATCGAGGGTGGCCAAACTCCAACAGTATTATCGAACGGCTTCTGTGTAATGCGCATGCGCACTGCGAATGGCGGGTTTGCCCCTATCCATTGTCTCTCCATGTTTTTGGAGAGATTCTCTCAAGCGCACACACACACACGGTTAACTGTGCTGCAGACTTTTGATGCTGCCCGACCATCTTTACATCATTAGCAAAACAATTGATTCAGTAGCTTTTAAAATCGCCACTTTATTACTGCTGTTCTTTGCAACTCCGGGGTGAAAGAATGGGAAGGGGGTGTGTGTTTTTTCCTCGAAGGTTCGCACGCAGGCTGATAAACCACCCGAGACCTGCTACAGACCCGACGCCACTTTTCGGCTTCACGCGGCACCAACCTCCATCGAGTTTCTTCCGCTCTGACGCCGATGGCCTGCCTGCCTGTCTGTCTGTCTGTCTGTCTGTCCATTTAATGCAGCGCACTGAACGTAGGAAAACTACTCCAAATTACGGTTTCAAAAGCAGATAGAATATTTGTTCCGTTGCTAACAACACGAATACCACAAATTAAAGAGAGATGCGATTGCCATAGTAACAAGTGCGATATTTTTGTTCCTAGCTATTACGATTCGTGCAATCTGATGTGGAGAAGAAGACCAAAAAGAATTATTGCTCCATAAAGATCAGAAGATGGATAAGTGTGATTTGGGAGGGGGGTAGGATCTATAATAGAGAACTGTCCATTTTGTCGGATGGTAAGTACATTTGGAGGGAGGTTTAGGGATGCAAGATTGACAGTGCTATGTTTCTAACTCTCGGTTTATATTTATCGTTAGTATTATTGTTATTAATAATGGCAACCACTTTTTAAAAATCTGCACAGGCGTGCAGCCATGACGAGTTAAGTAAGAACAGGCGATACTCGCTGCGTATTCATTTAGAATTACGGCATCGGAGACTGAACAGTTTCGGGATGGAGTGGGGGAGGGCATAAATGTCGGCGTTAATTAATGCCGTATTTTCCCCGGAAATGAGGAAATCAGAACGATTGGTGGGGGGGGGGCAGAATTAAATCTTCGGAGCCGTCAAACACCGTCTCCCATCACCAAAAGATGGTCTTCGAATCTGGAGGATGATTTATTTAGATCTGTTAATCTGATAAATATGAGAGAATGTCAGAATTTATTTCAACAGGAAGGAGGGGTTTTTTTACAGCGTCTAAATGCGAACAAAGGGGCTGCAGGAAGTAGTTCGGGTGTTGCCCGGTGCCAGTGGGGTTCGCATTAAGACAATGTTCGGCGAACGTTTGGAAGGGACGGCCGCCCACGGTAATCTAATTGATCGAGAAAGTTCGCAACAGCATCCCCTGGGTCTCTTTGCTTGTTGTTGTTGTTGTTGTTTGTTTGTTTCTCTCTCTCCCTCCATCAGTTTTTCACTCATCCTCGGATCTGCTTTCGAGGCGCCGCTGCATTTTTACGCAAATCGGCCAGCGCCAGACGACATCGTCTCCGGCCCCCCCCCCGTTTTCCCGCGCGCCAGCCGGGAACTCCACGAAGCCTCACGATCGCTCGCGAATGGAGGGGGGGGGAGTCAGCAGCGAGAAATGTCCGCCAACTTTGAAAACCAGGTCTTCCTTCGTTTCCGGCGAAGTTTTGTATCTCTCCTCCTCCTCCCACCAACCGAATTTTTTTACTCCAAATTGATCTGATAACTTAACGCTCGGTAGTTGTTGTTGTTGTTTGTTTGTTGTTTTTTTGTTTTTTTCGTAGCGTTGCATTGTGGGAAGGCTCCCTCTAAGTTATCGGCAGATAGGGACCAGATTCAGACTGCAGGCAAAGCCGCTTTAAATGACGGTAAATACATTTTTTTTAAAACAAACTCGAGTTGGCACCCTGTAGCCAGGCATCGTCCGAGAGCCCGGTCGGAGTTAGGGTTCTTCTGAAAAGCCCCACTAGTCTGGACGCTTCCCACCATTCCTTCGCGTAAGGGTTTCGTTGGGTGCTCAGGAGGAACCGCTCTTAAATCTGGGAAACCATTCGTGAGATAGCTGGCCGTCCCGGTAGATCTTAAGCAGGGAAATTTGTCGCCATCACGGCACCCGGACAGGAGAGGGTCGGACTTTTGTAATAAACCCCCACCCCCACACCGGACTTAGGCTCGTTGGCGCTGACGGTCGCCCGCGGTGGGCGAAAGTTACACGGTTAAAGGAACTCAGGACAGCACAGGAGATAACGAGGTTCGAAAATCAATAGCTGTCCGGAAATTAATGAAGTGAACTTATAATAAATTCCCGTCTCAACAGAAAGGTAATGTTTGCGAGCCGCTTGCACGCTCTTCCCTCCACCTGGGGGCGCTTGTCTTTAAACCTAACTGATGAGTTTTCTCGTGGAGTCGTCGTGTGATATTAACAAGCGGGTTCTTCTTCTTCGCTCGGAAGCTGACCCACCCACCTGTTGTCGCCTACTAAGACTAATTACTACGCAGCATAACAGGAGAAGCTGGATATTGTTTTGTAGGTGCGCTGGGATCATTTTTTTTTTCTTCTAAATAATATATACGGTTGTGATGCAATCGGTGAACCCTGTCGCCGAACTGCTACGGGGACAGGGGACTTCCAGAGTGAGTTTTTTTTTGTTTTTTAAAGCCGAGTAACCGGGATATTTGAACAGCCGCCAATGAGGAATAAGTAAGTACTCGCATTAAAGGGACTTTCTTGGTCTTCGCAGAATCATGAGATGGCTGGAAAACGTGACGTCAACACGCCATTATTATCCGCAGCACGATTGGGGGGGGCTCTTCCTCCTCCACCTACTGGTTCTTAGGGAATACGATACGCTCTCTAAGTTAGCGTGTATGCGTTTTTTGTGAAACCGAGGAGGACCAGCAGTAATAGCAACTTCGTTACTACATCCCGCTGTTGTCCTGTCACCACCCACTGATGACGTCAGTGCGAGAAAGAAAATAGTTCGTGATCCTAAGACGGTAGCCTACCGTCCGTGTTATCTCCGCTGGATGCCAACAGATGGAAAATCTAAAAAAAATGTATCTTTTTTATGGCTTCTTATATATATATATATATATTAAAGGAGGGGTGTAGCATCGTAAATTAATGATGGAGAGCTGATCTCAGTTGGCAATTTCGGTATCGTCTTTCTAATACGTGACGGGTTTTTTATTTGCCCCGTCCGGTTTTCTTCGCCCGATGTTGGTTGTCAAAATAAATAATGGCAATAAACCGGGGGGGGGACATTATTTTAAAATAATCATAATATTTGTATAAAAAAGCATTTAAAAATGATTACCTAGAATATAATTTAAGTATGCAAATGTATTTTCTTTTAATTTACTTGATGGTTAATTTAGCCCGATTCGATTTTAACGGCAACTTTTATTAATAGCCTGCCACCGATTCCTCTCAGAATTGGTGGGAGGGGAGACCATTTGGAGCTCGGCTGCTGCATCCAGGTGTTCGCCCGTCAGTGCGCTTGTGTTTAGAAATCCGTAATCTGAGCGGGGGTAGGCACTTACTCGGTGGTGCTCGATGATGGACCGTCGTTCATAATTAATCCTTTCCCGTTGCCGGAGTGGGGGGGGTGGTGTATCCTCGCAATGACAATTCACGAAGCCCGTCGAATCCTTTCTCACGTAGCGCGCACTTCCTCGAAGAAGTATTTTTCCAAACTTGCAGGAAATAACTGCGGGGACGGATCCACGAGTTCTTCAACCGCGCATGCGTTCCCAACACGCTTTCCTTTCAGCCAGTGTCTTCGCAAATAATTTAAGGAGCATCCGACCGGTGAGTATCGCGCACCAGCGACTGACACTCAAAATGCGAGCGGCGGTTTTCTTCGGTTTTGCCACTTTAATATAAAAACAAACAACAACAACAACAACAACACCCTGGACTGATGAATTAATGGCGCGATTTTCTGCTTGTTTTCTTCTCTTTATTTGATTTTTTGGTGGTGGGGTATAAGTTAAAACAACAAAATTCAACTTTATTCTGCCCTTGACTTATATATACATTTTATTTTATTTTTTTTTTAGGGATACAAATGATAGTTCTTAAGAGGGTTGCATAAAAATACACTGAAGTTTTGAACCGGACCTGTTTTAGGTCTCTCACACGTGATCACTGACGGCCATACTTGTGGACTAAAGAACGAAATGCCCCTTATGACATTCACAAATCAATTTATTAGTGCATATGGTACAGCTAAAGAATTTGACTGTTAGAAAACTAATACATGTAAAAAAAACAAAGGGGGGGCCATTTTAAACTTTTGTCACACAGGACTATTGTTTTCACCGAGATATCTATCTTCCGCTATGGTTCGCATCATGCATCACTTCACCATTCCGAATCGACTGGGTCAGACCTGCGTCTATGAGTCCGCAGACTTAGGATTCGTCCGAACCGAGTTTCGGATACCGGGGCCGTCCTCGGGCAGATCAGGGAGTCGACCGACATCCATCCATCCATCCGACTAAAAGGGTTCTGTTGTTGTTGTTGTTGTTATTTTTCCAAGTTCGTGTTCTGCTTCTTTTTCTTTCTTTTTTCGAAAACAGTAATAAAAAAAAAAAAACAAAAATTTTACAGACGTCCTTTTTAATTCTTTCTCGCCGCTGTTCGAATCCCCGTGGACGTCGTGATGGTCCGGTCGCTGTCTCCCCGCCCGCCGCCGACATCTCCCAGCGGCTCGCTTCATTAATGATTAAGGCGAACAGACAAATACTTCAGATGATCGTTCATTGCACGAATCACGGTCCCTCCCTCCCCCCCCCCACCCGGGGGTGGTGATGGGAGAGGTTTGGGGAGGGGGTCTTTATTTCAAATTATTAAAGTTAGTGGGCGCGATTGGGGTGTCGTCCCCTCACCACAGGCGATGGAGAAGGTTTTGGGAGCATGCAGTCTACGGCCCTGAGAAGACACGAAATCGATTGGCGGTAGCGCTATAACGGTTATCAGGACTCCGCCCCTGCTACAACCCTTTGCTGTTGTTTAAAAGGGATCAGGTCGTTTTGTTCCCCCCCCCCCGGCTCGTGGGAGAGAGAAGGTGGTGGGAGGTCAGCGATGCGCGAAATAAGAGGATATATCGTTCTTAAGTTGACGCGCCCTGGGCACAACTGGAAATAGTTCACGTCACACGGGCACATTTCGGGCTGGCACAACCCAGTCAACGTTAATCTGTGACTTGGGTCGTTAAAATATTAACCCTCCCGTACCAGGTCAATTTTTACTTCCCTTACTTATGCCACCAGTCTAGAAGCACTAACTGAACTACTGTATATTTAATCAGCAGGTTCGTAACGCAAAACATGTGGGGTTGGAGCGATATACGGATTTGGGGTTACATTAATGAGCTACAGCGCCCCCCCCCCCCAACCACCAACCCCCTACGGCTGAACCTGTGCTGAGTAACTGAGGTATAGCAGGGCGCAATCGTCTTGTGACCTGCCTTTTAAAGCGGCTGGTCTCGAAGGAACTAAGCCTGAAGCGACATTTCCCTTCTTTGAAGCCCTACATTTTCTGTACGTAGATAGTACACATTTAATCTAGTTGTTGTTCATTTTGTGTGTGGATGACTAGCGAGTGGGTGGTGCAATCGTATAATCCGCTGATGAAACATGGGACATTTTTAAAAACTCCACTGTCACACGAGGAAAAGTCAGACGCGTTAACGTTAGCATAGAACGAGGAAACTGTCGAGCTGATGAGAACAGCTCGCGCGACATCCAAGCGCAGTTAGATAAACGTGAAGTAAAATGTTCTGCAGTTGTTTTGAAGATATTCAGCTGGAAACCGGATCGTATCCGGTCGCGGTTCATTTAATTCTTCCCGGGGAAAGCACTCACTGACGAAGTAAATGCGACTGTATTCATATTCGTTAGATACGTGAACGCAAAAAACCCTGTTCTGTTTTGATCTTCGCGGTATCAGGTAACCTTTCTCTTAAATACAGGGTGTTCCAGAAGAATGTGTACACGCTTTCGTTCGCTACCATACAAAGGTATTTTGTTGTCTCCCAACGTTAAAATACCTGTTTCACTTGGAAGCTCACAAATGACGGCAGCCATGACTTCAGGTGTTTTCAATGTGTGATGAGCGTGAAGTTGTCAAGGTACAGGTTGTGTGGACAGGTGAGCATGAATACACCACCCCGGAGGGATAAAATTAGAGGCTGAAGGAGTCGTACAAGACGTGTCGAGGAACAGGTAAACCTGCCAGGTTCATATCGCCGATCCCGTGGTCATATAGGCTAGCACAGTGACAGGTGATCGGTGCCCCAATCTTCCTATAAGCGGCATTGTGCCCGACACTAAGAACATGCACGGTAGTGGAAGAGTGATTTACCGGCAAGATGGCGCTACCCCGCATTTTCAACGAAATGTACGGGGGCATTTCTGAATGAAGGCATTACTGGGATGCGAATAGGACCGCGTGGACCAGTTGAATACACGCCTCGCTCTCCGATCTCACACCACCTGTCGGGAGTTTCACACCACACAACCGCCTACCATCCACTAACTCAAACTGAAAATTGCCACTGCATGTCACTCTGTTGTCAAACGTTGCTGCGATACCTGCGTGGACATTTTGAACACACACTGTAATGCATTATGTTTGAAGGTATCTGATGTATTAAAAAAAAAAATTCTGTTTAGAAATATCTTTGTTCGCCTGGCTCTGGAAAATTTTTACATAATTTCTGGACACCCTATATATCTTAGGATTTGTTGTTTTCACATCCTTCGTGAAGATCCCATTAACTTTTTTTTCTTAGCAGGCCGAATTCTGACACGTCAGTACATTTCTAGTTAACTTAGCATCTTGATATTTTCTTGCCAATTCAGCTTCCTGCCACACTTGCGCACCCGAGCGACAAGAATCGCTCCGACGTACTTTGAAGATGCTAAAGGTTGCCATCTCAGTAGAACACCTCGAATGCCAACAGACCAGTGTATAGAATAAGCGTGCAGTGTTCCCAAAATGTACAGTGGTTATCCTCATTTTATGGGGTAAGGAGACACTGCGCTCAAAAGTCGGAATATTGCACAATTTAGCGGTAATATTTCCTTAGAATTTACTTCTTAACTAGGCAACCTAAATCAGGAATTTAGATACAACTGTCTTGTGCCTGAAGAGTATTTATTTGTGTCATTTTAGGTGGGTTTTTTATCTATATTTCATAGCTCCAATCAGTCGCTGTCACTCGGGTAACTAACCCTAATATTCTGGATATGAAATATATATTAACCTTGTTAACAGATATAATTACTTAGTATAGAATAATACCAGCGAAAGCATTCGAGCTTTTACACCTATTATCTGTAAAAAAAGAATCTTCACAATAATAATTACTTGATGTAAGTTGCAAGTTAACTTATTAATGCTTCAGCCAAATGTCTGTAAATTGTCTCTGATATTAGTGATTTTTACATGTCCAGATTATTTGCGCCCCAAGTGAAATTTTCCCTTAACTTCTAACAATAGTTTTGAGCTTTGGATAACATCAACTTGTTGTCAATCACTTAAACACTATACATATGAGTATTTTGCTCACAACCAACGTAAAACCAGGTATTTCATGAAATCACTGAAATATCTGGCCCGAAGTTTTACGATTTCACTAAATCATCGAAGCAGGGAAATCACGTGACGCATGTGATGGGTACTTCATGTCTTTTTGAATGGCATTTAAGCAAAGTCGTCAGTACCAATAAATGAACTGTTTATTTCGTCCGAAGAATTAGAGTAAAAGTTTAGTTTAGTTCAGTGGTTCTCAAAGTGTGGGTCGCAATAAATTTTAACACGCTACGTGGCAATAGGGCTGAGCAGAGGGAGGTGGGCCAGTTGACATGGACCTACGATTTTGAGGGACCTACTCCCCTCGTTAGAGGCAAACGGTAAATGAACCCTTTTGTAAAGAATTAGAAATAAATTTTATGCTCCTCTGAATTGGAAGAATTAAAACTGCCGCCTTTCAATAATGTTCTCAAAAACATAAATCATATAACAACCGATGGAGAGGACAAGAACACAGGGATACACAAAGGCTTATGGGCACAGCTGGATTCTATGAGGGAGGAGCTCGGTGCAGAGTATAATATGTTGAAATCAGTATGCGCAGTACATGCCTCGGCACTTGCATTCAAGGACGACTGCAAGTCAGTCGCAGAAATTCAACATACATTTGAAAAGGCTGGTGGAATTGCCAATTTTTTTCACTCGTCACCACGACAAACTTCAGAGCTGGAAAAAATTGCAGCAACTGATTCGTTCCTTCTAAAGCAATTTGCCCAGTGGTTTGAAGTGAGATGGGGGCAGAATTTGCTTTGAATCTCGTGGATGCTGTTCTGGTTTCATGGAAAGCATTGGTTACATATTCACAACAGAGTGATGTAAACCAAGCTAAAGACTTCGGGAAATTTCTTACTGATGTAGACAATTTGCGACTGATGTGCTTCACAGCAGATGTTCTGTTTTTGTTGAAAAATTTTCAGCACAGGCTTCAGTCTGACAGTATTACAATTGTGGACCTTGCACCGGAAATTCAGGTCTTTATCAAAAAACTCAAGCGCCTTGTGGAGAAACCACTACTGGGAGGTTGGACGGAAGCACTGTTCTCTGAACTCGATGAAACAGAGCTAACACTGAAAAATGTATCCCTGTGTATGAAAGAAAGGAGAAATGCTAAAAGGAATCAATTTGTCACAAATTGCAGAAGTTTTAGTCCACTCGTAATCAAGTAATTTGTGCCCTTGAAAACTTCGGGTCCAACCGGTTTGAACTTGCTATATCTGACCAGCTCACAGACAGCATGGTTGTCTTCTGCAAGCTGACTGCAACTGATGAGGACATTCATAATGCCCATGAAGGTGTCGGTCCTGACACAGATTTGGCAGAAATGGCAGATCAATATGAAACAATAAGATAAAAATATCAAGGTACTGAAAAGTCATGCAAACAAGTTCTACAAATCATATGTGGACGGGATGAATTTTCCACTTTATCAAAGATGCTGAGCAGAATTCTTGTATGCAAACCACAGTCTGCTGACTGTGAACGTCTGATATCTTCATGCAATTTGTTAAAATCACCTGGCAGATCTCTTCTACAAAATTCTACAATCGCAAATTATGTGTACATAAAAATGAATACACCAGTGTTAGCCAACTTTGACCCAAGGCCTGCCACCTTATATTGACTAAATAAAAAACAACGCAGACTTATCAACCCAGTAAAAGGTTACAAACAAAAATGGTTTTCAAACACATTTGAATCAGACCAAAATGACTTGACAGAAAAAGCTGAGAAGAGGTACAAGAAAACTTTCTGAACTAAGATTTTTGCACTTTTCCTTCTAAGAATTATGACATTTGACACTAATGATTAAGTATACACAGGTGTTCTATTTGTGTTAGAAAGTTGCTGTTTTTGGTTAAACTTGGACCAGCCATTGTATTGTAAGAAAAACCAGATAATTGTTCTATGGATGCCATTGGATGGCACTTCTGATTAATATTTCGAAATATGTACCAATTTTTTACTATTTAGAGCTAAAATGCTTGTAATCTACGTGTAATCTATTTGTTAAAGTGTACACCTTTTTACTGAAATATTTGCTCGTTTTTTAATATTTTTTCAAATGATAATCAAGTGTAATCCTTCACTGTCTCGTAGTACAACTGGAAGATGCACACATCTAAGACTTAAGTGACAGAAGTAACCATTAATCATAATCATGGTTTTCTGTGGTAATCATAACATACTTTCGATCAGTAATAGACACATGGTAGCATGGATGGTTGGTTAGAATAGTTGTTGGAGCCAGCCACGGCCAGGACATAGGACGTGAAGATTGTCCAGTGATCAATTTTTCTTATTTTATACCCTGCAACAGACTCTACGTTTAGTAGTTACGAGATGGAAGGGCCCACGGCGACGATAAATGACCATCATCGCGATTCTTAAATTAATTAGTACCATCACTGTTCGCCAGTAATTTATTTCACTCGTTAACAGTTCTATTAATGGAAGAAATCGTTCTGAATGCGCTGGAATTTTAGTTGGTTCTATAATTAAGACCCCGGGTATTCGTAACTGCAAACAGCCGTGGTGGGGAGGAGATTGTGTGAAAGCTCCAACATACAGACAAGCGTACACTCCAGTCGTGTTCCGTCCAGACATAGTAATACCTCGGGTTGTATTATTAATAACGTAATTAATAACTAATGTAATGTATTAAAAACAGTAAAGAGAGAAAGATAAAGTCCCAGTGTTACTGTATGTCATAGAACAGAAGCAGTCGTGCATTTTATTTATTTATTCTTTTATGGCAAAAGAAAACAAATTGGCGGAAAAAATCAGTTTACAGATTTTAATGTTACCGTAAAATATCTGCTTTATATAAACTAATGACATAAATATAATATTTTCATGCTCCTGATACAATTCCCATACAATAAGCTGTCCCCCTCAGCTTCCTAAAAAAGGTAACCCCGCAGAACGCGACTTCTGTTTACTCCCACCTCTTCTTCGTGACTGGTAGAAGGCGCCTGGAAAACGAAACAGATTCCCTTTTTTGCCACTACCGCGTCCCGAGAGATGGGGATGCGCGACGTGGGCAGCCGATCGTGTCGCCATGGTTGTTCCAGGGAGGGAGGCTGGGCGGCAGTCGAACCGTCGGCACACGGGTGGGTGGGTAGGTAGGTAGGTAGGTACACGCTTTGTGGAATAATCGCGGGTGGAGCCATTGGTCGGGGCCAGAAATGCGCACTTTGGTCGTGTCGAACAGAGAGAAAATGGCCGCGGGACGGGGATTAATTCCTTCCGCGGCAGTGGCCAAATGTTGGCTTCTTTCCGGAGAATGCACTGCGCATGAGCAGCTTAACACGGTATTGGGCAACCGGAAAGTTGGATAGCGCGTCGCCATGGTTTTGGCGAATGGAAAAAGAGGCTGAGGCTGAAGCGGCTTTGAGCAGATGGAATGTTCTTCTTTCTACATAGAGTAACCTAACAACCAGTGACTGTGAAGACATTGTCATAAAGGGTAACGTCTAAATCTGATCTGTTTTAAGACATAATGATATTCCAGCTTTGGTTTTGTTGAAGCCAATAACGTGTTGTTCTTTGCCCCCCACTGAAAATGGTAGATGAATCTCCAATTACACAGAAATGTAAGGCCATCATCTCGAAGTACAACAGCGCCAAACCAATTTTTTTTTTTTTGTAATCGATAAACAGACGTGCCGAGATTTAGACTATTACCAATCAGCGTCTTGGCACGAGACATCGCATTTGAAGTTATCGTTTGTGTAATAACATATTCGTTTAGGGTATATGGGCTGGCCTTTGTGGATTTAACGTATAAACTTAATTTCTGAATGTTGACACGTTTGTAGTAAAACAATCCATTCTCTCATCTCAGGACAGTTTTCACCACCCACCGACCCCGGCTAGAACTTTTACGCATGCGCATCGCAAAATCCGGTCCGACGCTAGGCGGGCACGTGTCCGCTCACGCTTCCGTTGATTTTGGTCGCGTGATACCCTAGCGAGAGGACATTAGGTCTCCTTTGCATTAAAGCAGAAATTAGCGATTAAAATCACTTGGAGAATTGAAGTATTATGATCTCTGGCAAATGATGTATCCTTGACATTTACAAAAGGAAATAGGCGAATACAGTTTAAACAATATTAAAGTTCACTTAGCACTGTTTCAAAGTATAATAGAATAATTATTAACTACACAAAAGCAAAACCGTAGAAGCAAAACGTGTAAACAGAAAGTAAAAGTATTATTTCCTTTTCAAAACAACCCTTCGTACGATTTTCCCTCGGTCGTATTGCTTCGGGTGATAGACTCTGATGCTTCTGATGACACCGTTAACGATCTTATGATCGATGAATCTTGTTAATGGTTTACATTAAAATGAAGCCCTAATATGGAGAATTAGTGCGTGCTCGAAACATCCGATTATATTACAATAGTAATAACAAAAATGTGCGGTTAAATCGGACGACACTTCACGGGCTTCTTTCTTTAGTTACTTTTTAAAATATTGATGACGGGCTAAGTTCTGTCGGGAGATTTTCTGTGAAGTATGATTTTGTTTGCCGGCCCTCGTATCTTTAATTTTTTTAAAAAAAAAAGTTCATTATTCAAATCCACTCTTTCTCCGCTCTCCCAGGGAAATTTCTATGGACAGAAACTTAGCATCTTTGAAGATAAACGGCGCGAGAAAAGCTACCTTACGCTGTAACCGCGAGATTATCTGAAAAAAAGGGTTGGGGAGAAATCAAAAAAACAAAAGGTCCCCCCTCCCCATAAAAGAACTCTACGTTAAGTATTGGTGCCCCTAGCGACGACACGCGTTCCCTTTTTTACGGCCACGCCGGGGCCGACTCGGATGGTGCGCGAGCGAGACTTTCCGAATGGCGACTGGACGGTTCTCGTTCGTGCCACGTAAAAAAAAAAGGTAACTGCCATGGCCCCGGTATTCATTCCAAAGTTTCTTATAGATTGTTCTTGATTGATTATCTCGTAACCCAGAAAAGAAATTGGGCGAAATGCAATCGATTGCTTTTAAAATACCATCCACCCTCGTCTCTCCCCTACGCAAATGATTTCTAGTTTGCTTTCATTTCATTAAAAATAAATCTGTTAATGTTTTGCTTTACAGCGATTAATGCGTAAGACGGCTTATGCCGAGGTACTGTAATGGCGGTATATCGAGAGTGGCGGTTCAGCTTGTTTGTTATTTACTAAGGGTCTTTAAATTTTAGTTAACAATGTCTTTTGGTTCTTTGACAGTTATTATTATTATTTTTTTTTTTTTAAAAGTAAAGATGTCCCCATTTTTTGTCCACTGGCTTTTTAGGGATCACTACAACTCAGATATCCCGACCCCGGACACCTGATATACAAATGGCTTCGAAAGGTGACAACAAATGATAGGGGGTGGAGAGAGAGAGAAAACCACGTCACGTGATTCTAGTCGCTTCAGAGAATAGAGTACTCTTAGAAAAAGATCGCACCAGCTGATCCTTAACAGGCGGCCTGGAAGTTTTATTTTAAATCGATTCTGAACAATTATTAATATTGCGAGGGATCGTGAAAACAGGCTGCCAAATATACCACGTGGCCTGTGTCCCGTCGTCCGGCTGATGACGTCGGTGCGACTCGTGGCCGGTCCATCCTCCCGAGATGGAGAGTCGCAGAAACTTTTCCATTATTTTTCTGAATATCTTTGGAATTTTATTAATTCGTGGTATCGAAACTTTGGGGGAGTGGACGACGGGAGGATGGTCCGGTCCATCGATAATGCATCTCCCGCGTCTTCGGCGCAGTAGAAGTAACCGAATTTCGTGATGTATCGACCGCCAAGAGTCTCGGGATCGGTTTTTTTCTCCTTCTCCCACCTCTTTATTGCCGAGGCGCTGGCACGACCGCCAGGGCTGAACCCTAAGCCAGGGGGAGGGAGCTGGCCCTGCCCCGCTCGTGCCCGATTTGTCGATACCGAGCCGAACAGGAAACACGGCCTCAGCGCACCGACCGTGAGCCCGGATTCCGCTGGCATCGATTTTCCTCCGCAAGACGCCCGTCTCTTCCATGTGATGTTTGCCCACGTGACAGCTAAGGTGGGGAAGAGTTGGTAATCTTCGGTTATTTTAGAAGCTCCTGGAAAATACGTTAATTTCTGACAGCTGACGCGGAGAAATGAGTCAGCGGGCACTTATTTCGCACTCTCTCTCCTGTCAGGTGTTGCGGTTCTCCCAGTTCGTCGGATCCGGCTTGAACTCGTTAGCGCGCGGGGGCGGGAACCCACCAGTATCCAGTCTATAACGTTATCTCGCCCGACCACAGAATTAAAGGAATGCCCAGACGAGTTAGCGAGTTTGGTGGGGACGCCTTCACACCGTCGCCAGATCAGCTTAACGTATAGATTTAGGTTTACAGTAAAACCGAGACTGGTCGTTTCCGCTGTGCACATGCGCGAACAGCCGAGAGAGAGAGAGAGAGAGAGTTGATGTCAGTACAGAGAGATGAAGACAGAGACACACACAGAGAGAGAGATGGAGAGATGGGGGGGGCAGATTATGTCAGTACAGAGAGATGAAGACAGAGAGAGATGGAGAGATGGGGGGGGGCAGATGCTGTCAGTATAGAGAGATGAAGACAGCAACAGAGACACAGAACACAGAGAGAGAGATGGAGAGATGGGGGGGGCAGATGATGTCAGTACAGAGAGATGAAGACAGCAACAGAGACACACGCAGAGAGAGAGAGAGATGGGGGGGGGCAGATGATGTCAGTACAGAGAGATGAAGACAGCAAGAGAGACACAGAGAGAGAGAGGGAGAGAAGCTATCTCTTTAAATATTTAAACGCTGACCAAAAAATAAATCGTCACGAATTTTGAACTAGGCGCGTGTCTACAACTCACCTGCTAGCTTCATCGAGCCCCTGAAGTACCTTCTCACACACACATATATGAAAAAAAAGAAAAACATGAAGATTTTTAGTAGGTACTTTCGACCGTGTGCCAACCCACTCGGTATGTACTCACACTCCCGCGTGTGATCCCTTACGCCATAAGCAAGATAGACTATTAGACAGCGGTGTGTATCTGAATGTAGGAAAACTCACGCTTTAATAAACAAACAGAAACATGATAGAGCTTAAATCCACAAAACACACGTGTGGTTGACATTTAAAATCTGACTTTGTTTCCTCGACAGTTTGCCCGGACACCAGGTATCACCTGCCGCAGTGTCGTCTACAGCGAAGACTTAAACCGAGGCACAAAGTTACTCAAGCATGGTAAACAAAACAAAGTCTAGTAGTTTCTTGATGATGTGCATAGATCGAACAGCTACAGCTGCTGGGGTTACAGGCCGGTTTCTAAAACGTAGTTCTGGAGTATTCGATGGTCGCTTGTTTCCACCAGTTCGTTATAACGGAGCGGCCATGTCCACAGTCAGTGCGAGTGCCAGGGTACGAGAATCACGTGATCTGCTGGACCCCACCCCTAGCCACCCGGTTTTCAAAGTACAGTTTGGTCAAAGGCAATTCACAAAAGCAGAGAGTCCGGACCAGTTTTACATCATCCCAAGCCTTCTCCTGCTCGCATCATAACTTATGGCAAACATGATGCAGGTATACAAAAAGATTGACGAAGAGAGAGATGGCATCAGACTTGGTTCGTTCTAAACTGGCCAACTTTGCATCCAGACACCGAGATAGAAACAACTGAGCCACATCCCGGCTGCCCATTGAACTGTCGTTGTTTTTTTAAAATATATTCTATCAAATTTGTGCCTAGATTACTTTAAAACAACTAATTTCTGTCAGTTCCTATCAAAGCTATAGAATCATTTGGCATTCTCACTGTCAGAAACCGATGACCGTTTTTAGTTAAATGTCTTCGTGATTAGTGGTCCTTAACTGATTTCTCTGAACCATCCAGACATCTGAGTGAGCCCAATCCCCTCTGTACTCTTCTTTGGAGACTCCAAAAGCTCCCCCAAGCACCGACAACTTTAAAAAAAAGTTGTTTCTAATAGTGATGCAGATCTGACTTTCTAATAAAAAGCAGCTCCCAGAAGCCACGTGTTGCCAACGTGAGAAGAGACATTCACGGTTATTAGTAACTATTAAATACTCACTCTCATTAGCAGAGATTGAAGCTGATGTTTAATGCAAAACTAATAGAGCAGCACCAGCTTAACATCAGATCTATATGCCAGTTAGACCCCTAACCCCCTCCCCCCTGCCAGCCATTTCAGTCACATTTTTCATTTAAAAAAATGATAAGTTAATCAAATGAAAGCAGTTTTGAAATCCCGCTCAAGAATCATCAGTCACTATTTAGTGCGATTAATTGAATGCAATATTTTCTTGCATCAGCTGCTTTTTATTGATTAATTTCGAAAAATATCCCTGGAAAAAAAAAAAAACGTTAATTTGTTCCGACTGTAACTCTCATTTGATCAAATCTGAAATTGCTGTTGCTGAACTCTTCTGTATAGGAAATAGCCTGTGAAATGAGTAGCTGACTATATTTTGGTTGGCTTTACTACATACATTTACTTTAGTTCAGTGGGTTAGGGGGCCCCCAGGGAATAGTGGCCTTCAATAAGATTCTTTAATTAATACATACCATTGTTGTTAACTACACTCACTGGTAATTTATTCCACTCAATAACAACTTTGTTACTTAAAATACACATATTTTCTGATAATTAACCACACTGAAATCTTAGTTGATTTGTAATTATGACCATTAGTAACTTTAGTTAGCTGGAAATACTGTCTCCATCTGCATTCTCAAAATCCCTAATTATTTTGAAACCTCCTATTAGGTTTCCTCTTAAACATCCAAAACTCAAATTTGGCAGATCTTTTGATCGTCCAGTGTTATTCCAAATTCTTGAGACCCAGAACCATCCTAGTAAAATCTCTGCCGCTTTATCCGTTTTCAAGTAAGGATTCCACGTTGTCCACTTAGCACATGCAGGATGTGTACCAAAGATCTACAGAGAGGAAGACGACTACTTGTTGTTTGATACTCCAGGTTGGCGTGATTACCCCTGACAAGATTTTGGATGGAAAGCGAAACTCAATGTTTGCGCTGGTTCTGATTTCTGTCTTGGTTCTCCTGCGAATTCATCTTTAACAAGGTTTTAAAAAGAGGTAACTACTAGTCACCATTAAAAAACAAAACAAAACATTCCCATACTGCCACAGGTTCCTCCCCTCTCGTTACACTGATGGTTGATTTCGTGCAGCATCTTTTTGTGTGTTTCTGAATTACATTTTAAATTTACATTGATGAGTTGCCACTGCAGTATACCTACCTCCTAGTTCTAATTATTGGACTTTTTACTTTTAAAAAGTTTTTTTTTTGCCAATAGGAAATGTTGCTCATAAAGCACTTATTGAATTAGTATAGAGTATTGATTAGTGCTTCATTCAGAACTAATGGGGTGGACATTTGAGGATGTGACATTCCGTCATAAGGGTTTAGGAAGATATCTTCATAACACTGCACTACAGTAATGTTAATAGTAGTTTTGGTGAGGTGATGTGCATTTAAACAGTGCTGATAGTTCCCAACCTTGGCCGTATATTTTGGTGAAAGGTCAGAATGCAGAACACACATTTGAACATTAAAGTTAGCTTAATGCACGTCATGAAATGCACTCTTTGAACTGAAATTCAACTTGTTACTTTCAGTAAGAAAGTGCCAAAACTTATTGATCAACAACAATAATTGAAGAATCTAGGCATCTCAAACACTGACCTACAGCAAATTGAATCAGGTAAATGGATAAACATTCATTTATCCTACTCCATCAACACAATGCAATAACTACATGAAGCTGGAATTATGTTATGGTAAGAAAATCATTTTGCTAAAATATAGCAGAAAGACTGCCTGCCATTTTTCCATTAAATGTGACTAGGATTTCATAAAAACATCAGGTATTTCAAGGTGTGTGATCTAAAAATTGTAGTAGTAAGAAAAGAACTTATCATTTGTCTGTTATTGTTAAATGAATCATTTTGGATTTTTAGGTTTTTGCTTATTAAACATAAGGGAGCAGATACAAAGCCTAGTTCAATTAGACTGGAAAATGACCCAAGTTGACAGCAAATATGGCAAGCTTAAAATCTTATCAGTCCATTTTACAGTTAGTAGAGATGTTTGTCACATCATAAAACACTAGCTATCATTGGTTTTCATGCCTAGCCTGATTTTTCTCTAGTAAGAATCCATCTCTTCAGATTTTCTTGTGTTCAACATACATCTTAAAATTGTGTTGCTAGCTTTTATTAAAGAAAGGATTTAACAGAAACTAAAAACCTAGCAACTGAACATTTGTCAGAAATAAAATATAATTTGCCTTTTCTTGGCTCCACCTCTGTATAGTCAGTTACCAGAGTACTTTCAAATCTTTGAAATTCTGGTAGATGAATATTAGTTTAGATCAAAATTCTAAATAATACTATACATATGATTAATTTAGACAATTTTTATGTAAATTAAATCTGTAACTTTAAAATATGATGACAAGAATGCAGAATTTTAGTAAATGTATAGCTTTATATGCACATCCTGCTTAAAACTAGAGATAAGTGATTCCTACCACACACAGCAAGATGATCTAACTATAACAATGTCTACATCTGACTAAATGTAAATATTATCTTTAACTAAAGCTAAAAATGGCTCTGACAAATGCTAATCTTCTCATCTTGGTTTATTTTCCTAAATGATGGTTTAAGTATACTGAAATTGATGGAGTGAATGCAACAAGATAGTTCTCAGATTTTTTGAATACATAACATTACCAAATAACAGCAACTAGTAAAAATTCCACCTTTTGTTGACTTTCAGATTGTTAGTTACCTTCACACAGTTCATATTCTGTAATGTACAGAATTTTAAATAAAAATGTCTAAACTTCTTTTCTAGTTTTACATTCATCACTATTTTTTTCTGAAGATCAGCAACAGTATGCACACGTGCGCACATGGATGCAGTGTCCTGCCATATGGCCACCCTGTAAATAAATGTAAAGGACCATAATTAACATACATCTAGGTGAGCAGATAACTAGTGTACACTATCACCATGCCACAAATGGGCAGATCTCTCAATATTTCTCTGGTTACCCGTGGATCTGTAGACAATAGTCTCACAATGTCACTGCAGTAGTAAAGTGACATGGAAGGCCTTCAACAGTAAGATCACAACAATGGTGTACTGTCATTACTTGCCATGTGTACACTTGCTGACATCCACACAACAGAAATGAGCTAAAGAATGGTCCATCATCATCTTTACTGACTTGGCTAGAGAGGATGTGCAACTCGTAAGAAAACTTTTTCCAAAAGGAGTAAAATGTTTTGAAAAGTCTGGTCAGAGGACATTTCTAGCAAGACTCTTGAGTATTGGTGGCATGTAGTCTCTTCCAGTGAGTCCAGGTTTCAGCAATTCATGTCCGAAGGTCACACTTTAGCTTGGAGAAGACCTAACAGAGGCTTTCAACCCAGTAATTGCAGTAAAGTATGGAGGTGGGAATGTCATCATATGGTGCAGAAACAGCACTGCTGCTTGTCCAAAAATGTCTCAATTCTGCTGAGAACATTGTCACTTTGAAGACATCTACCATTGTACCAACAAGGAAAATTGAGACTCAATGTTCATATTCTTTAGGAGAATGACTCTACATACTGCACCTCTTATGTAACTAGTCTGGAAGAGAAATCATGGGGGAACCTTGACTAGACAATACCATATCTTCTTGATTCAATGGCATAGAGGTGTTTTATTCTGAAAAAACTGGCTTAACCAAACACTAACAAAGAATTTCATTCCATCGCTTATCTTTATTTGCCATTTTCTGCAACAAATTAAACATATTGTAATAACAACAGACTATCAAATTCTTATGGCAGGCTAATGAAATACGTAATTTTAAAAAATTAACAAATTTTGTCAGTAAAATATGTAAATATTTATAAGCAGTGTCTAAAATTTCAATTTCAATCTCAAAGCAGTTTAAAAAGTATTGATATATATATATACATACATACATACACATTTTAAAAATGATGAATGATAAATCTACAGTGCAGTATTTAAAGAAATCATTTTTTAAACTTACACAAATTTTGGCAATATTATAGTATATTTATTAAAGTATATAATATAGTATCCAAACCAATTTATAACAGCATATATAAAGTAAAAAAAAAAAAAAACGATTTTACAGAAAATAAAAAAATAGAAGGCATTCTGCCTCACCTCCCTTAGATAAAGCATTTTAGGAAACAATGGTTTACATGTACAGTGATTTTCAATCAGGACTCATTGCTGAAATGATGCTAGAGATAAAGTTCCAGCCACTTGATAGATGACAAATAGATTTCTGCATTATTCTACGGCATAAAACTGTCTGGGTTGGTGTTCATGTCAACACTGCTGTCTAGGTGGTCAATCTCATCTGAGATGTAATCCAGCATGCGATCAAACTCATCCAAATCACCTCCATTCACCGAGTTACTGGCCATTGCTGCATCACTAACAGAATGGCTGTGAAAGAGATAGGAAATAGCAATTATTCATTTATTACCAACATTTCCTGTTATCTGATATTTCTAGAGGTGATATACTAGGCAGTAAATGTTTGGATTGTTGATAAAGCTTGAAGGCAGACTGCTACATTTGTACTGACTTCCTGATGTTAGGATCAAGTTCAGGCAGCATCTGAGATGCAGGGAGGATGGACTCTTACTAGAAAGTATACTCCATACTCTAGTTTATAAGCTACTGTTAATGTCTTACTATGCTAAAAGATGCCATTTTAATTTGTAATTTAAAAAGCTTCAGAAAAAACAGCTAGACATAGATTTAAGATAAAACAATAGCAAACCACCAAAAAAATTCAAGGAAGTAGTAGCCTGAACATCTACTCGAATCACCATTATTACTTTAATCCCAACACACTTAAATTGAATGGTTATTTAGTGGGGGTGATTGCTCATTTAGTAAAGGGTTAAAATGTTTAATAAACCTGCCAAAGATACTTCACAGGGAGAGTAAAGAAAAAAAAAAAAAACACTTACCTACAGAGTCTTGAATAACTTCGCAAACTAGATATTGTGCCTTGACCATTATTCTCGGCAAAGTAACTCCATTTTTGGTAAGAAAATCCACAAAAAATGAATAGTCTTTTTCTGGTGTAAATGGACACATTCCTGTTTGGAAAAAAAAACAGTAGAAAGAATGAATGTGGAAATGAAGTTTACATAATTTTCCTTTATGTAGTATATTATGATAATGATTTTAAAGCTTTCGTTTTTCAAAATTACTTCATTGCCTTTTCAAGAAAGAAAAACACTTTCAGGTGGTCTTCCTGGATTTAATAGTATTAATAAATACAAATGGAGAGAGTGGGAATGTGTGCATGCGTGCATGCATCTGTCATGAGAAAGAAAATGCTTACTGGAAATAGTGAAAATGAAGGAATTTTCATTTATACTCATCTGTTCATTGTTTAATTATTATCAATATTTTTAGATAAAAGTATCTTAGGTAGTCAGTAATATTTATTTGTATATAAAATGTATAATTTCTGTCATACCATGGCTACTGGAACATGCAATGGGTCAGCATTTTCATATATTAAGTTACTTTAGACATCAGTTGATAATAAAAAGAAAAATGATTTCAGATATAGCAGTAACAGATTTTTCCATCTAATATGCAGTCATTACAAGAGAACTTTAAAATATCTAGGTGTAAATACATAAAATACTTCCTTGTAATTTACAAGATAATCTTACTTGAAAGTAATCCAAGCTCAGAAGATTGAGAGTAAATATAGTAGATCTTACTTAATTAATGCTGAAGACTGGTTCTTATGTCTAAAATTCTACAAGGCACTTCATGTTGTAAAGACCAAACTGCAGAAAAAGGATAGCTTACTTGAAAGAAGAACCCAAAGCAATGACAGATTATGGAACTAACAACATTCTGCATCAAGACTACCTATCTTTAGTATGAAGTGTATTTCAGTGAGGAAATTACAATGGGTTTACATGCATCTCCTTGCTAACTTGGACACAGAGGTTTCTGAACACCTGGTTCTTCCAGTATCATTTGCCAAAATAAATATATGGTTCCAATGTGTAAATGACACCCTCATAAACTGGCTTCATACAATGGAATACTTTAATGTGTTTTTACAACATAAACCATGTACAGCAAGCAGATTTACCATAGAACAGTGTGCTTACCAGAAAAGTAATGCACTGGACCTCCAAAAACAGTCAAAGAGGAAACACTGAAGTCCAGGGCTGGTAACATGAAATGTACATGCATAGAACACACCTGATATCAATATTCCATCAATATGGATATCCAACATCATATATTACAAAGGTCATGAATCAAAGGCAGGATCAAAACAGAAAAGAAAAATACAATAGCGGCAATGTCATACCTTACATCAAAATGCCTTGATCATCCATGTAAAGACTTCAACATCTGAGTTATCCATTCTAGCAATGATATAATTTGAAAGTGTCTGGACAGGTTAGTTCCAAAGAAACAGCTGAAAACACAATCTATACTCTCACTCATGAATGTGGGGAAAAGGTACATTGGAAAAACAGAGCACCACCAAAATCAGGTTTGTAGTGGAATAACTTGTACAATTAGGGAAACTGATTCTAGAAGATTATGCATGGTTTTGTAACCAACACATGGAATGGGACAGTTGTAAAATCATAGACAGAAGGCAGCATGACCAAAAGAGAAAGTTAAAGAAGCCTTACATGTAGTCCTACAGTCTGCTTAATGCAGTGATCAGCAAGTGACCATCTTTAATTCAGACAAATATTACAAAAAATGGTTTGTCAGTGGTCCAGTGGATAAAGCATTTGATTATCAATCAATAATAGTTCATGGGCTTGAATGCAGCCTGCACTGGAAACCAAGGAAATAAACAAATCTCTAACTAGTATAAGGAAAAACTATTGTTAACAGAAGTTATCCTTCCTTGCATAATTCAACAGTCTTCTGAGCATGGCAATTCACTGAAACACTGATAATCTTATAACATAAGAGGTGATGATAAATGAAAGCTTGAGAAGCACACATCGAAGAGCAGCAGCCATTTACCTGCCAGTAAATGCTTCCTTTCTTGACCATAGAGCGCAAGGACCTTTTCACAAAACTCATTGAATGGCATGTCAGTGTGCCAGGCTCGCAAAAGAACTGCAAACTCTCGCAACTCTTCTACTGAAAGTTTTTTGTGCAACTGAAAAAAAAAAAGGAGAGAGAGTCAATTAGTAATTCGTTAGGAAAAGTGTTTTTACATGCAAATAATTAGGGTGGTGTGGTGGTTAGCCTACTGGATTGCTAAGGTTGAGGGGCCCAGAGTTCAACTCCTGGTCAGACCTGGCTGTTTGGCATAACTTCCTGGCATGGTTTCTTCTCTCTCTCTCTCCACTTCAAAGCATGTACAAGAAAAAAAAATCTAATTTAACATAGAACAAATTCATTTAAAGAATCTTGTTAGCTTTAAAATTTCTATCAATCGTTATAAGATTTCAATCTATTGCCACCTGAATATTAACAGCAGCAGCAACTGCAATGTAAATTGTGCATGTTATTTATCTAATATAATGTGCAACATTACATGCCTAGAATACCTGAAGAAAATGTGTAAAATAGTTTTTAAACACTGTGAGAGATTCTATTCTTTCATTATTACCACTGTTTATTAGACTTAAATATTATATGTACCTTTCTCATGTAATCTTGTAGTAGTTCGAAGTAGGCTGATGTACTCAGTTCACTTTCTGTAGTCACACTGAATGTTCTGGTGTTTGACCTTTTTGGCGATGTTCTTGGATAAGATGATGAACTTCCAGTCTGAAGATCTACATTTGAACCAGTTAAGCTACAAAAACAAAAAAGATACATATTAATCTTTTACAAACTTGAATACATTTATAAGCATAACTAGCACACTAATTAGTTAATATTCAAAGAGATATGAGGATTTACTACATAACTGTCTTTTTTGTAATAACGCCCATGTTATTAATTTTAAAGGAATTTATTAAATTTAAACTTTCAATACTTTTCAAACATATAAGGGGGGGACTAGTGCACTCCTGTCAAGATGATAAACTTCATAAGTATCATCATACTTGTACAAAATAAGGTGCTGCATGGCTACACACCTAACGTCAGTTTTCAAACTAAAAAATACGAAAATATGATAGTCTGAAATATTCATATTAAAATATCAATTTACATGTATTTAATTTTGTGATCAGAAATTTTAGCATGGAAACCAAATCAAAATAATAATGTGTGTTAACAACATGTCAAAGAAAGACTGAAATCTACAGGTTTTATTTTAAAAAGTAAAGAGCTAAGCAAACAGCCAAACTATGGCTTGTCATCCACTTGTATTGACTACACTAACAAAATCTTCTATTCACAAACAAATACAATTTTTGAAACCTGAAAGGAAGGAGAGAGAAAAACAGTACTCACAATGATGGTTTTAACATACTTTCACTCTGATTATTTATTGTTGTTGAATCTGAAACAAATATTTCATTTTTTTCTGAAGTGATTTATTAAAAAAATATAAATCAAATCAAAAGAATCTGTTACTACTTTAGTTTTAACATGGGTACTAGACAACAAAAAAATTTAATTAAATTAAGCGTTACTTCAGTAAGACACTTAGAAATGAAGTCAGAAACAGTTTTTAGAACTAGCTAATTTCCTATCTCTCAAAAACAAATATTTTGTTTTTAAGAGATTTTCTGTTTTTAGATCATCTTTGCATATTTTTTTTTTTTATTATCTGATTGCAGTACAAACAAAAAAAATGCTGACTTACCACTCTGAGTAGTTGATGATGGTATGGAGTTTCCCTGAAGCACTCTACCTAGTTTGTCATCAATAAACTGCATTGCAGCTTCAGTGTACACCAACTGAAAACACTGGTCAACTAAGGCACATATTTCTTCAGCTATAGCCTAAATAATAATTAATAACAGATTTTTTTCTTAAACTAGTTAATTTGATTGAGGTTTTGGATATTTTCGAATTTTTTCATGTGTACAATAATGAATAATATACTGCAGATTTCATTTTTAAAAAAGTTACTCCCTGCACAAGAAAGGAAAAGGTTAAATTCTGAAGATTTCTGAAAGGGGGGAAATTAAAAATCTCAAAAGTATAATTCGTTTTGAATAATAAGAGTATAATTTAAGATTCGGTAACATTCCATCATTCATAAGAAAATAGAGGATCATTCCTCTCTTACATTAAAACTTTTTATAGTTAAAACTAAATGGAAAAATCAAAATATTATTTTTAAAAATACAGACCGACCTTATTATCAACATATAAAACAGCCAAATTGCACCTTTCAGGAATGCCTGAAAAAAATACAACTACAAATGTATATAATACTGTATTATTAGTATTTCTATCTGAAATAAAATATTTATAGGAAACATGTCAGTTTAACAGTTAGTAATAATAGCTTTAGCATAATAACAACGTTTTATTGTACTCAAACTATTTGTTAACAAAACATGTTATTTAATATGACAAATTGAACCCAATCAGGTTACAATGTGGTAGAACCAGCAGAATATGATTAAAACAAAAATTCTTTTGACCATTGCGTTATAAATTATACAAATCGATAAATGTACGATTGTTTCCCTTATATTATAAGCTATCATTTTAACCATTGCTAAAGACAGACCAAGGATGATAGTATAATTTGTTATTATGCCATAAAAATCTATCTGGGGTACCTGGCGCTGCATGGGTAAAAATGGTTTTATAAAAAAGGTTTTATATCAATTTGAAAAACAGAAATTTAATTTGTTCAAACAAAATCAATGAATGAGCACTGAATCAAGGCTAATGATACATTTCTTAACATTCTATTACAGTTTAATTTAACTGTTTCATAAAAAAAACTTCTTTATAGACATTGTTTTTAGTTTTTCCTTGAGGTGAAAAGCAAAAAGACTTTCGTTTTGGCCAACTCTGGAGCATATAATTTTAAAACCTGACACTGATGGCTTTCAAATGGCCTTCAAAGCCGACTCAAAAATTTTAATCTGTGATCACTTCCGAGTTGAATGAGTACTGTGAAGCTGTAGTAACTCTGAACCTTGAAAGGTAGCCTTTGAGGCCAGGCTCTGGTACCTTTGTATCCTGCCTCTGATCCTGAAGCACCTGCATTATAATTTGAGCTGCTAGGTCACCTAGTTTGAATGGCTGCAGTGAACTAAGTGTAATCTGTAAGGCTTTTGAAAAGTGGCCTTTGGTGGCCTCAAAACAGCCTTCAAGGCCAATGTGTAGTAGCTTAAAACCCTGCCCAGATTTGAAGTACCTACATGCAAAACATGGGGTCTCTAGGTGCTACGGTCTAGCCATGAAAGAGTAATAAACAAATGTGCAAACACTTGAAAATATGTATTAGATATATAAAAAGAATAGCAGTTCACATTAATTGTAGTAGGACAGTTTTTAAACATTGCTTGTAACTATTTATTTCTGAAGCGATACTATAGTTTTATAGTTTCCAGAAATACTGAATGTATTTTCCAAATTGACCTCACCATATTTTATTGGGAGAATATGTTGGCTATCATCTTTAATGTAGCAGACAGCAGCAATCTCATGCATGGGGATCCTCAGAAAGAGTTCCTAGAAGACAAAGAAAGAAATTCTAAATCCAATTACTGTAGTTTAAAACAAAACTTCAAGATACAAATGACATAATAGACTAACAGACTGATAAAAAATACAAAACAAATAACACTACAGATTGATGAAAAATTGCTGTTTGTTTGTTTTAAGAAAATTAAACACCTCTGTGAAACTGGTGGTACAGTAGTCCAGTGGTAGAATATTGTTCTGTTATGATAAAAGGCCTGACTTTGATTCCAAAGGATCTACATAGCTTGGTGTTCTCTCCTGGCATGTTTCTTTTTGTTCCTCCTCAGCAGCAGCAGGGTTTCCTCCCACATCTAAAAACCGAAAGGTTCTAGTAGGGGTTTTGTTATCTATATATTACTAAAACTCTGATCTTGTATGTATGTTCCAAAAACTGTCTAAACAATGCACGAAAGCGCTATAATTTTACGGTCACCTTACTCACCATCCAACTGCGGTGTGCAGTAGCAAGTTTTGTTTAAATCTGGCAACGAATAATGGAATTATTAAGACTTTTGTAATTATTAATAGCAAACTGTGTGTTTGAATTTAGCAGCTGCTTTGTCCTAATTTATAGAGAATGAGGAAAGGCCGATCCTAATATGGCAACAGCAGTGACGTAGACTGAAATCGAGAATGAAGCTACTACGGCTGCTTAAGGGAACCTGCCAAATTACAATTTGGCGGTCATTTTGACTACAGTGTGAGGCATCCAATGGTTGTTTTATCTGGAGCATGAACGTCCGGCGGTTAGGCACATTACGGTTTGGCAGTTATTTTGACTACAGCATGAGGCGTCCGGAGGTTATAGGTGAGTGTGCAGCAACAAGGTTTATTGAGACTTTTGTAATTATTACTGGCAATATGTTTTAATTTCGTGGTTATTTAGGCCAGGCTGCCACATTACAATTTAATGCCCAACTTTTCATAAAATTAAAGTTTGATCACTCAATAATATTAAAATTGTGTGTTGTCTTTTTGTCATCAACCGCTGTCACAATGGGAACCCAACAGTTCACGGGTTGTCTAGTATTACCTATTTTCCTCAACTACACGAGTACTGTGTACAATCTGTCTGGCTTACTATAGAAGGGGGGGGATGGGCAGCTCCCAGCACTACTGTTCTCCAGACAATTACCAATACAGTACCTTAATAAAAAAGAATTCTTCCTCCATCATGTAATACAAAAAATTTTTTTAACAGTCAATCAGATGCTAACATTTTCAAGTGGCAAGCTCTGTACCCTTTTGTCTAAACTGAAGTGACTTGTCTTGCAAAATTACAGGAAAAGTATATCAAGTTAACAATCTTTTTACCAGTGACTTTGCTTCATTTTCACTAGATCTACAAACCCCCTTAGGATGGTTTCCTTTCACTCTTCTTCACCAGTTGGCTGTGTAGGTTTTCTCCAGGTGCCCTAGTATCCTCCCACATTTAAAAAATGGAGATTTCCAGTAGGGACTCTCAATCAGCTTGTTCACCATGCTAGCAGCAAAAATACTTCACTAATGGCCTGGGATCCCAGCAAGTGTTATTTTAGCTAATATGATTTCATTACAATTTATTTCCATCGTTGACAAAGGTTCTAGAACAGGGGTCGGCAATTTCTCGGACACCCGGGGGCCAGATTATGGGCCCAAGATCACCTCGCAGGCCGGAGTAAAAACAAGGACACTTATAAATGCACAAACATATTTATTGCTTTACTACTGCGTATCAGCCTTCTTAACACAATGAGAAACATGATGGCGCTTTCACTGTGAACACAGATGAAATATCCGGTGAAATGCTACAAGATATCAAAGCAAGGATAATCACTGAGGTGACTATCAGTCAAATGTGCACAAGGGAGGTTCTTGTCGAGCTTCATTTGAGAAAATATCGGTGAATTGCGCGCTCTTTACCGAGTTTCCTATAGCATTAGTGTGTTGGTTAACTATTTTTAGAATGACAAATGACTTTTTTAAGAAAAGACTGCCCACAGGCCGGATTCTATATTAATATGCATAAAGGCTCGCGGGCTGGACCAGAGGGGCTTGCGGGCCGCCAATTGCCGACCCCTGTTCTAGAAGGACCTCAGAGATCTGTCTTACCTCAGGTGACCCCCACTGACTGATCTTAATGTTGTGAACACTCAATGTAAACAGAGTCATGTGATCTTCGTATGACACGTGCTGGGGTATAACACCACATTTCTGAAATAAGAATTTATTTAATTAAAACTGGATTAGAATCCTAACTAATAAAAACAAAACAAAACAAAATTATAGTCTGTTGCTGAAAATTATAGATTTTAATTAAAACCATTTACAAAGTCAGATATTTACAAAAAGAAACCACCAGTAAAGAAATTAATAATTTGAATATTAAACACAATCTAGTGGCTGTCCTGTTACAGGGTACATTTTCTAATTATTCTTAAGAAACAAACTGGAATTTAACTTAGCAGTAACTTGAATAACTAGATTGTAATATAAAATCACGCCACCTCACGATGATGCTCTCTTTGGTTATAATGATCTTAGTGGCTGGAATTGTCATTTATATTGGATTCTTCCCTGGTAAAGTGATCGATGTAACGTACAACCTGCGTATTGTTTGTCATATGCTATGTGGTTTAAAGATGATCACCACTGGTAACAGAATGTCTCTGTCCCTCCTGGTAAAATTGAGGAGGATTTAGAAAAAACCAACTCAGACAGAAATTTGTAAAGAACGTGGCCTTGTTAAGAGTATTGTTGCAACACTATGGGCAAACAGGCAGAAAATTAAGTCAGTTGTTGTTGTGGACAGTGGAATATTTATTGAAAGAGGTTTTGTGCACCAGATCGCAAATGATTTAGATCAACGTTTATTCTGCTGGTTTCAAATAGAGAGAGATACATTCCAGTTTCAAGGGTTAGTGTGCACTAAAGGCCAACAAATCTGCAACCTCGTTAGGAATTACAATTTAAAGTGCTCAAATGGATGATGGCTGGATTACTTCACACAGCTTCAGAACATTTTCCCAAAACTGGTAATCTACACTTTTGGCGAAACTGGTTTTACTAGCTTGTACCTGAGTAAGCTTCTGAAAAATTATGAATGCACTGGTACAAAGAAAACCTACACTGCTTGGAGCAAATAACGAATGGTTCTAATTGTTTGCTTCCCTTTTTATGGTAAGTCTGCAAACCCTTGGTGTTTTAGAAATGTGAAAACTCCTCTAAGCTACTGTTTCAATAAAAAGGACTGGATGACTGGTCACTAGTTGATAGAATGGGTGTGAACTTTTGACCAGAAAAAGCACCACCTGAAGTAGGTGGTGCTTTTGTTTGTCGACAACCTGGCTCACCCAAAAGTTGCAGGACAGAAGAATGTTACAGTGCACTTTGTAATCCTTAATTCAACATCTCTACTTCAACCAACAGACTAATGCACAATTCATGTACTTCACTAAAAGAGCTTGAGACCACATCACAGGAATGCATAGTCATCCATTTCAGACATGCTGTAATCCTGATATAGTAGTTGAGATGCCTGTTGTGAGTGTTAATAAAGAATGTAAGACACTTGGCATTGCTGAAGGTCTGATACACTGATGAAGCCATCACAGTCAGGTGATGAAAAAGAGTGTTGCCTGATAGCTTTTGAAACTGTCCTCTTATGTACAATTTCTGCCAAATACTAAAGACCTGTTTGGAATGATAAAAGATTGAAAACAGTTGCAGAGAAGCTAGTGTGTACACCTTAAAGTAGTCATCACTGGATAAATTTTTGAAAAAATGAATAGCTACATATGGTGTCTTTCCACTCCTTTTACATTGTGAACAATGCAATCATATTTAACAGCTTCCATATTTTATAGTTTGTTTTTAGAAGGAAACCAGTACAATTAATGTTGAAGTTTTAAAATTTTTTATTTGTTATATAGTTGTTGTATATGTATATGATTATTTGCTTGTATTAATTCATAAATAGGATGTTTTGATTGTTGTGATTTGTTGATTTAAGTCTTGTAATGCAAATAGTTAATAAAATGTATTTAATGCAAATGTTTCAAAATATTGAGTATAACTATTGTCTCCCTTTAGCAAATTACCAAAACCTGTTACATTGAACACTCTGATATAGCAAACATTCCCGCACAAGGGTTCACTATAGTAGTTATGACTGCATAGCCTGTACTGTTTTCTTAAATAAAGAATCTTTATTTTATAAGAATAAAAATACAACTTTCTTATTCCTATTTATAAACAAAGATTAGCTTCCATTTTTAATTTTTCAATAGCTAATGTATATTTTCATAATTCATACCTTTCCTTTGTCTATTATTCTTAACATGTCAGTTCTGTTTGTGACATCATCAATCTGAACATCAGAAATGACTCCTGCAAACTGAAAATAATTATGATGATAAAAAAGCCATAAACTTTGCAATTTTTAAAAAAGTTCTAACTGCTTGTCACTAAATATTGATGTAGAAGTGCTAACATTGAGTACAATGTTGCCAGCACCAATAATCTTAAAAGGTACTAAATCACTGAATGTTTTACATCAAAGATGCTTCTATAGCAACCCAGCAGCATCTATACATTAATACCTTTCACTTATAAAGTGTTGCTTCATCAATTCAAGGTATTCATTTGTCACAAGTCTTAGGTGTACACACACACATTTATCAAATTAATCCCAGAATACTATAATTTTTACAACTGATTCAATACCATAGGTCAGTTGATTCAGATATAAAATAGTGACTTTAATTTCACTCCTATTTGTTATAATATTCTTCTTCAAACCTGCTTAAGGATTCTAATTGGGTCTTTTCACTAGGCATGTAGCAAACGTCCACAATGTTCTCTTTCACTTGGCTTAGGTAACTATAACATTTAATATACTGTTTATTTCAATAAAGCCCCCCCCCAAAGTATCTAATTTTTCTTCTAAAATTATTTTTGTTCCAATGATTGATAAAAGTAAACTAAGATCACTGACTGCTCTTTATAAATTTCATCTGGCATCACATTTTAGCACATAATCAATGTACTCAGTAAAGTTATTATAATACCAAAGTTTCTTTCTTATTAATTTTACTTGGCTTGCAATGACAATTCTGCCAGAAGCGGAACAACTTAGAACAGCAAGCGATCACGCACCTGGCCAACTTAGTACTAACTACTACTTACCATGACTTCCTTCTGAACATAACTCTCGAGCAGAACTTGTCGGTTGATATCGTGATCCGGAGGAGACAAAGTCACTGACTTCTGGGATCTTCTGTCCACTTTATCAAACATTTCAGAATCCTGTTCCTGTCCGGAATTTCTGGGACTTTTCATCGGAGCAACACCGTAAGAACCCTTAAGTTAAAAAAAAAATTTTTAAAGAATAAATTAATTTAAAAAAAGAAAGAAAGAAAGAAAGAATGCATATCTACACATTATCGACAAGCTCCCTTTTCTTTCTTTTTTTTTTTTTACCTTTACTTGTACTCGGTATTCGGGGTTCTGTTTGATGTATTCAAAGCAATGCAAAATGACGGCTAGCAACCGGTTGCGAAGTGAAGTTGCTCCTCCCTCTCGGACCCCTGCCCCGACTTTCGATGATGCCTAAGGAACAAGTCGCGGCGGGAAGGGTGTTTAACGACCAAACGAGTTTACCTGGGTGGCTATCTCTCGAGCGGTGCTCACCACACCCAAGCAGTAAAAGGCCAAAACCCTAAAGAGGGACCCCCGTCGCCGGTGACGACCTGCAGTCCGTCGTAAGCGTTAACAGAATAAGCGCAGTTGTCGAGATAGGAATGAGTATTTCAACCGCAGATGCAGCAGCAGCAGCAACAACACAATTAAAACACTAACGAGTTCACCTTTTTCTTCCTATTCTCCTCGTCCATTACACTCCCGCATCACGATCGTCTGGGGTGGGGGGCTGGCCACCTGCTCGCCTTTTCACATTTTCCTCGCCGCCGTCGGCCATGTTTGCCATGCGGTAGAGGGCGCTGCTAGAACCAAGGGCCGTAAATCCGGATCCTTTTGGAGGATATTAAAAAAAAAAAGGAAAAACACAAAAAAAAAAGAACAAACAACAACAACAAAAACAAACTGAAAATGGGTAAGATGCTTTCCTTCTCTTCTCTGCTGCCAGCTCTGGAGCGCGCTGTTAGTACCCCCGCTCAGCTTCAGGTAGAGCGGATTAACACAACAAGAGATAAAGAAACCAAAAAGAGGAGGGGGAGGGGGTCGGGCGAGATAAGTACAATAAAGACAGACGGTGGAGGCGAGGGGCCCTGGATGCCGGTACCCGCCCAGCTGTGGGCCCCCTCCGTCTATTTCCTGATTCCACTCGCTGGTACCCGCCCATTTGTGGGCCCCTCCGTCTATTTCCTGATTCCACTAGAACTATACGGGCCGCAGGGTGGCTCCCCGCGTGTCATCCCCCAAATTGTTTGACGTTTAACTGTGTGTACAGTGCCCCGCCATAATAATTAGGGAGCGCGCTGGCTCCAGCGATTGGGGGGGGGGAGCTCAATATGCTGGTACTTAGTCAGCCGAGGCCCCTTTAGCGGTATGGTGTTCAATCAGGGGGGACATCTTGTGTCGCAGCCTGGTCGAGGTCCCCCCCCCCATGTCCAGGATGAACTGCCTGCCCTCTCAGCTGATGCTCTCACTGGTTATTTGGTCGCATTCATGCCAGAGTTTTGGAGTAATCGGGAAAAGGGGGAGACATCGAACTCCTTAATTCCTCCTCTGGACTGATGACATGAGAAATGTGCTGGTGGGCAGCAACAGTTTGCAAGAACTTTTGAAGTTCGCTGTACTCTCGGTAGCCAAGTCGGTGTTGGACTGTTCTTTGGCTTATTTCTGTTGTGTGGGTGATGCCAGCAAGAGAATCTTGGTGGTAGGGCAAGTAATGACACCTTAAGACTCCCCCCCCAAAGTTGTGTTGTCACAGCAATGACATCCACTTGGTGAACTTTGTGATAATATTGGATGCAGATACACAAAGGAATGTCAAGATATTTACAATCTGTTGATGATTCTGGTCATATTCTGAACAGCTTACAACAACCTCAACTAGATGGAGAAATATTGCAGGATCTGCCTGTGACATGGTTATTGGCACACTGGCCATCTGCCTACCTAGATGTCTAATATATACATAATTATGTTTGAAATGTGCAAATGTTGGTCAGGTATGTTATGAGGTGGTGAAATTACTATGTCAGAATTCAAGCATTTAATTTCCTCCTTTTAGGGAAGTAGTTTAATGTGATTTGGGGATGACAGCCAAGGAATAAATTTTTAAACTGCGGCAGATCAACTAAAATTTGGAGTACCTTTGTATTATTTTCTGTTTGTTTATATCTGCTTGCTCTTATTTTCAAAAAAAAATTAATCTCAAGTCATCTATATTATACAAACTTCAGACAACACATCCACTTGTATGTTTTAGATACATTTAATGTCTCCTGACTAATTTGTCATTGTTACATGCTTTGCTGCTTACAAGGGCTGCAGATCCGGGTGTCTTGCTTATGAGATTAAGGATCATGTTCTTGCATGCTAAGTGGGCTGGAAGGCCATGAGAGTGAAAGTTTCTATTTGAATTCTTCATCTTTGGATGTGGAAGGAGGAAACCCACATCAGCTGGTGGTGGTAAACAAGAAGAAATCATTAATAAATTGAAAAGGAAATCATTTTGGTTATATCAAATTTCTTTTTTGCTGGAATATAGGTTATCAAAGATATTTTTATAGAGGTTTGCTCTTGTTATTTATCTCTAAAGCCAATTTTACTGGTGTGAGCATGTGTGTGGTTTCTCATACCTAATAACTTTAAATGTTTATGTAATCATCTGTATATTTTAAAATTTTATATTCAGAAAAATCAACTAGATACAAAGGAAGAAAATTATCTTGGTTTTAAATCAAAGTTATCTGAATCAATAGTTTTGATTTGTCGGAGTGGACATTTTGAAAGGTTTTAGTTATGATTCAGACGCACTCTATCTTTAATTTTTTTCTTTTTCTTTTTTCTCTTCTTTAGGATTATCCCCAGAGTTTCTTATACTTCTCTAACCAGTCTTTCTATGACTACAAGAAGGAAAATTTTAATTTACATTCGTCTAAGCACTAAACCAGGAAATCATGGAGTCATGGATGAAATGTTTTAATCTCACCCAGAATGTCCCGCTGCTCGGACCATTGTTGCTGAGGATGGAAACACTCGATATTGACTATTTAAAGTGGGTTTTGTGGATGATCTATCCCACCATCCTGACCTTTTTGATTCCTATTTTTTTACTGGTATTCATTTATGCATCGGTTCTGTTTCTGCACATTTACCGTTACCGTCATCGGCTCCGGAATGCCTATGTGAAAGATTTTTGGGATGGCGCTCGTCAAACTCTCTCTGTCCTCTGGGATGGCCAGGGGCGGATATGGCATGGTAAACTATTAAGTGTTTTGTTCATTTGTTGGCAGTCACAGATGAATTAAAATAGGAGGTAAAAAAAAAAAAAAAACCAAACAAAAACCTAGAATTTTAGCAAGGAATCATTTCCCCCAAATTCACATATGGCTCTAATTTTAACAGTAGATTTTTCCTTATGACTTTCTTCCAGGCAGTGAGATCATACAATAATGAAGCAATCAAAGTTTCTTTTTTTCTTCCTCTTAACATGAGCTTGGTATGGTTGTCTCTAAGATGTTCAGGGTTTGTGATTTTATTTAATTAAGTTGATTTAAATATAACAAATCGAATATCAGTTATTTTCTCTGTTTCATACAACTCTTGTTGAGCTATATGCTGATATCTACAAGGGAGAGGCAACTCTGGTAAGGGAGAGCAATGCCACAGTTGTCCATTAGGAAGTGTTGCCAATCCCATGCCATGACTGGACTCTTCCCCCACCCCCCCCCAACACTGTCACTTATGACCGTGGCAGGGAAAACCTTACTACGAAACCTATATGGCTGGCTGATGAAGGAGAGTGAGCATAAACCATGGTGGTGGGGGGGGGGGGTGTGCACTATATGTTGACCCTAGGACCCTAGACCAAGACAAGTAGTCTTCACTGGACCACTGCAGTGCCTCAACATCTGTTGATTGTAGGATTTTGTAATCTAGTGCTGCCTCCCTGTGGTTTTATTATGGTAGCTTACATGGATACTTCCACCAGGATTTGTTTTAAGGGTTTTGTTACAGGCATAAAAACATAAAAAGGTGAGAAAAAAAAAAGATTTTTTTTTTACTTAAAAAAGCACTTGCATTATACATACTTGAAGTTTATGTACAATTGTCCCATATTTTTTGGGACACTGAAGACTAGTACATTGTTTACATTTGCATATAGCATACCCAGTTTAAAATCAATTTATCCAAATAATTTGTTAAAAGCTAAATTAGTCAGTTAAAAAAATACAGTTAGTTCTGTCACTACTCTCAGGCCTGTATAACGCTGCTGTTTATCACAGAAGCAGGGTAAGGGCTTGACATGCTCTCTAAACCTGAAAAGTAGGCTGGTCCCTAAGAGAAGGTAAATTGGGCTCTGAGATTTACATAACTCTATTTATGAACCTTATTCTCTTTATGGAACTAATAAAGATATTTGGAAGCTGTATCTATCAAGAAAATTATATCTGTTGAATCATATATATGCTGTTACTGAGAGAATGTTGGGGAAACAGTTGAATGAATTTCAGTTTTAAAAATAAAATAATTTCAACTTCATTTTTAATGAAGTGATGGTAATTTTTATTCAGTAATTAAAATAACTTGTTTGTTTTAATTTTAAATAACAAGTACAACTTTGTGCGTTATTTTGCATATGTTAAATAAAAGCTTCAAGAAATAATTTTCAACAGTTTTGTATTTATGTGTACCCATATAAAAGTGTTTCATACTTTTGTATCATACTTATTAATTATGGAAAAAAATAGATTCTGTAAGCATTGTTTTCTCTCTCCCTTTTTAAAAAACAGTTCTGAAAGAAGGGAATTGTGTGCTGTAGAGGAATTATAAAAGCAAAGGTCTTTTTTTTTACATTTGGAAATTAAAACCAGTCAGAAATAGCTCATTTATCCTATGTCCTGAGATTTCATTTTATACATCTTTAGAAAGATGGGCAGTGTTCCTCGACACGACGTTCACTGGTACTGTGACTAAAATTATTTCCTCAGATTACTGGCATCTTTCTAATGAAGGAAAGATCAGAATTGTGTGATAAAGAGAAAACAAACAAACTGTGTGAAATGTTCTTGAAGTCTCTACTAGGATATCTTAGGTAGTTTTTTTTTCCCTAGTTAATGATGGACTGTTACCTCTGCCATTGCAATTTTTATTGCCATGCTTTTGGAAAGTTTGCTCTCTTGCCATCTTCAGACAATATTTCTAGTATACCAGTGGACATATCATCAATGGATGCTGAAAATGTTCCCGAAGATGGCAAGAGAACAAACTTACTGAAACACAGCAGTGATGGTAGTAATAGTTCATCGTAGCTATGTTGCAGTCCCTGCCAAACTGAACCTTTCATGTAATAGTTTTTTCTGTATATGCAAAACTTTCAAGGGAGGTAATTATTACAGAAGTTTGTATTGTCCATTGTTTAATATGATTCTGTATGAATTTTTCAGGATATGAAATACAAGGTTTTGAGAATGTACCAAGTACAGGCGCTGCACTTCTTATTTACTATCATGGGGTCATTCCCATCGATTTTTATTACATCATTGCAAAGTGTATTTTAGAAAAAGGTCGGAATATAAGGGCAGTTGGAGATAGGTTCCTTTTCAGAGTTCCAGGTATGCTCTGTTCATTATCTTTTTTTCTTGGCACATAAGATTTTTTCTTTTAAAACATTTGCTTATTTTACAGCTAAAGATGTTTACTTAGTTCTAGTATAAATAAATATCTGTAGAATATTATAAATTTGATGAACCTTTCATTAAAATCTTATCTTATTTAAAAGAAAAATAATTAATACAAAAGATGAAATAATAGCTGGATTTTACAAAAGAACCATTGAATGGGATCTGAATGCAAAAGTAAAATGTTTTTCATAAATATTTACTTGAAAATTATACAATTAGACATTCATTCCTTTCAAACCAGATGGTAGTTAAAGATTTTGTAATATTAAGAAGGGTGCATATGATCCTCTTTTAATTCTTATGTTTAGTGTAACCCTTTGTTTTTAATTATTCTCTTAATTTATAATTTGGTATATTTAGTACATCAGGAAACAAAAAAGGGTTATTAATTTGATTTTTTAATTGATTGTCTGTTATCTCTGTATATTTTCTTATATGCTATGTGGGTAGTAATTACAATGATTATATATTTTCTGTGAAATTAAGTCTGATTTCAGCAGTATTTCAAAACCAAGGATTGATTTTGTTTTATTGATCATAACTAAAGTAAAAAAAGATGTGTTTAGTCAGGGGAAAAATTTCAAATTTTCACATTGAAAGCATGGCAAGGGAAAAAAGAAAGAAAGGAGGAAAAGTAATCTGCAGGTTTTAGATTAGGTTAATCCAGTCTGTTAGTCGACAGGGAATGAAGGGAAAGAGAATTTGAAAAATGAGAGTGACTATTATTTATAATCTCACCTTAAATAAGCCGGCATGCCTTACCTTCTCTTTGTAGCGACTGAACTTCATTGTTGTATGTTGCAGGGTTTCGTTTGTTGATGGAAGTATTTGGTGTAACAGCAGGAACTGTGCAGACCTGTATTGATGTGCTGAGAGAAGGTCATATTTTGGCAATAGCTCCAGGTAAACCTCACAAAGTCTTGTTTCTGTACCATTTATATATTAGCTAGTAGTGAAATGCAAAAGAAGACCTGTCACATTTTCTATTTTGTCTCTCTGCACTTAAGTGAGTTTCTGAGACAAATTTAATTTTTTGACATTTTTTGGAAAAATGTATTTATTGAATACCATACCTCCCTCAATTATTCTTGTCACTACACAAAGCTCCTCCTTTTATCTAGCAGTTCTAGAACATTTATTTTTCATCCATATCTCTTCACACTTGACAGTTATTTTCATTGTATAATAAAGATTGCAGTGTCAAGGGTTGGGGATGGGTTTGTTGTTTAAGGTCCAGCTTTTTATTTTTGGGACAAAATATCTAACCTTCAAAACTGAATTAAAAAAAATAATAATAGCAACAATCGGATCAGATTGACAAAAAAACACTATGAGATTGCAACACGAAAAGAAATGCAATCAAAATTTTAAAAAAGAATTTGGTATTTTATCTAATGTAAACTCTTCCACATTCTAATTTTTCAATATTTTAATGCATTTTAAATAAAGAACGAATTAAATATTCATTTTTAAAGGTTACATGGGGATCCTAATAATTGATTAAACAAATCAATTATAACTGTATGTAAACCTAAACTTTTGGGGTGGTGTGTACTGAAATATGTGGTCCTTTAAATTAAACAATGGTAGGATGGGCATCTCTAGTAAATCTTATTTTTGTGCAAAATTGTATTATGCACATTGCCCAACCTGCTTTAAGCAGCCACAACTTGTATCAAATAAGCTGCTGTCATCTCAGCAGGAGAAGAATAGTAGCAGTTACAGTTTTAAAGGAGGTTATTTGAAAAGAAATGAAAAATTTACTTAACAACAGCTTATCACAGAGAGTTTATTAGAAAACACTCTTGTAGGAAGCATATTTACCTGAATTCTTTGTTTTTGGTTTTTTTCCACAGGTGGAGTTCGAGAAGCTCTCTTTGGTGATGAGTACTATAAACTAATGTGGGGTCGAAGAATAGGATTTGCTAAAATTGCACTCCAAGCTAGAGTGGTAAGTTTTGAGCATTTATTTCTAATATGTGTTGTCACATTTTTAATTTTCATAGGTTTTTTTCCTTAAAAAAATATATATATATATTTTTTTTCCACTTTGCATATTTAATATCTCTTTTTCACACTACTATTTCAGCCTGTAATACCTGTTTTTACCCAAAATATTCGAGAAGCTTTCCGAACACCAGGTTGGGGCAGAAGTAAGTTGTTTTGATAAAGTCTACTTATCTGTGTATTAATCTGAAATAAGTTTAATTTTTCTGTAATTTAAACTGCTTTCATCACTTCCTTTTATCATCGACAGAAAAAAATAAAGTAAAACGATGTAGAATATAATCTAGTGACTACAAGAAATTAGGAAGTCATCACAGTGTGTTCAAGTTCCCTAGGTGATGGAAAGTGTTTAAACTGATTAACACTGAACTAGTTTGATTTATCACATAACTATTTCATAATTAATTTACAGTATAGTTTTTAGATGTTTTTTTTTTAAGCAACCACTGGTTCAAACTGCTTTGTGAATCAGCTTACAATGGAGTTATTAATAACATACTTGATGTGGGGAGACATTCCTAAACAGTGTTATTTTTTTACCTATGAGTGATACATGATGGTTTAAATTGGCTACTGGTATATATAGACAATTTTTTAAAGAATAAGCCAGGGTATATGCAAAAACACTACACTGCAATATTATTTATTAAGTGCTGAAGACACTGTTGTTGTGGTAAGTGTCAACCCTCTTGAGCGGTGACAGCAAAGCAGCTAAGTGCTGATTGGCTCTGAGCACTCTAATATGCTGCTCATCATTGGCTCAGCAAGTGTAAACAGAATGGCAGGTGCAACCGGTTCATTCGAATTTGCAATTTTTAACTTTATAGAATTTTTTTTTTAAAAAAGGCAAAGCCAAGAGCTTAATAGTCAATTAGCTTTCGATGGGGTATTATTGTGTTTAAGATTTAAACAATTTTTCTGTTCTCATTTAAAGAAAGTTTGGAGAGATGAATGAGTTAGAATTATGTATTATAGGTTTCGATGGAATAGACAAATGCTCTCCAAAAATATTGTACAGTATAAACCATCTCTCTCTTATAACCTTATTATAAAACAATACTTACCAAGGATCCACTCTTTTATTTGGAAATTGGTTTATAAATGGAGCTAAAACTTGAAAGAATATAATGAAACAAAATATGGTTTTAGTTGCTCATGCTACTTTTATTTTTATTCTGTTACATTATAATTTTAATTGCAATTAATAAATCACTCTGTTAGAATAATTTTTTCTCACTTTTAGTCTGTTATGCTTATTTTCAAAAAGGTTAATTTTCCTTTCAGATTTACTAAGAAAAATCTATGAATGTAGCCGACTGCCAATTGTACCTATATATGGAGGATTTCCTGTAAAATTGAGGTTTGTGTTTTGCTTTATTATTGGAATTTCAGGAAAAATAATTTTAGTTCTACAGTATTTGTGGAAACATGAAAATTTAGTTTTGGGGGTCAAAAGAGAAATTGAAGAAACATTTGGAATAGTATTTTGGATGATAACCTGAGCCAATTAATAGAAAAGAGGATATAACAAGGAAAATGAGGACAAGTAATCATGATAGATCCTACTATGGTTTATTTGTCAAGAGAAACTCAACTCTCACAGAATATGATAAGTAAACTGAATATACTGTATTTTCAGATTTACTTACACCTCTTTTTTATAGAAATGTATTAAATTTAAGTAAAACCTTTATTTTTAATTGTTCTAGAACCATCTTTGGAACACCTATTCACCCAGATCCTTCTTTCACACCTGAAGAGTTTGCATCGAAGGTAAGGTACTATGCATAGGATCAGTGCTACCTAAATTATAATGACATTAGCAAAATCAATGTTAATATTAAGAACATATTTAAAAAACAACAAACAAACTCTGATAAATTAGGATAACTGATGAGTGATGCTTTTCTTATTACTAGAAAGTAATCTGAATCTAAATCTTCCTCTTTGATCATTTGCATAAAATACAAACAAACAAATGTAATAAATTTTAAATGTTGGAGCTTATTTTTCTTATACTAGGGATGGATGTTCAGATGAAACCCAGTTGAAATAATATTTGCCATAATGGTATCCAGCTCCTTCCTGTTCCAAGTAGATGAAGCACTTGCTGGTGAAGATGTTGCACATATTGATTAAGCTTGAAATTGAAATTAGTTTGGTAAAGATTGCTTGACTTTAAAAACTTCCATTCATTGAAGTATTTCTAATTCTTTCTCCATGAATAAATGAGTTGGATGTTAAAGCTTATTCATATTTCTTAATTGGATGTGAGATAAAAATAGAGCAATGCAACCATTAATAGAAACCATAAGCATGAATCTCAAAAAAATTTTAAAAGGCAAATGTTACTTTCTTTATTGATAGCTATGTTCTGGTGATATCAGGTTACAAGAAAATTTTGGTAATGATTGACTCTGTCTTCTGGGTATAAAAGACGTTTGTGGAAGTAACATCTGCACTGCAAGTTCTGACACCATCACAAGTAGATGACAAAACTAAAACTTACATCTGATGACTGTGTGTGCAGCAGCACATTAAAAGTGCTTGTTGATTTATTTGTGCTTCATTTATATGCAAAATAAATAAATATTTCAAATTTCAAAATTTGTGTGTGCGCGCGTGTGTGTGCACATAGATGACCAGTTTGTCATTAAGGTTTGATCACTTTAGTGAGACAATTGGAATAGAATGAAATTTTTTTCTTGAAGTAAAAATTTTTAATATTTATTTTTCCTACTAGTGGTCTCACTGTGAGTGAGGATGATGAAGTTCAGATTTTTCACTTTATTTTATATACTGTAACTTATATAACATTTTTAGGGTAGAGAAGTATCTCTCTGTAATATAACCAACAGCTAATCCTGGTAATTCTTCCATCCATTTACAGTTTGTTAACTAATGAAATATTTTCTGATATTAAGCCTTACAGAAATTTTGGTCAGTTTCTGATATTAAAATTTTAAATAATTTTAAATAATTCTATAAGATCCCTCACTGTCTATAGAGAAATTTTAGTAATCCTTCATTGGTTTTGAGTTGCTTAATTTTTTTACAAGGAAAATACACAGCATTCATTCAGTTTCGACATCACATATACGTTTATGTATTAAAGATGAAAAACTATGTTTGCATACCAACTGTCTCTATTTTTCTCTGAAGGTTCATGGAGCCCTGCAAGATTTAATTAAAAAACACCAAAATATTCCTGGTAGTATAATCAAAAGTCTACTGGAGAGGTTCTGATTTGGAAATTACAGATTTTTCTGCATTGAAGTTTACTGGAGATAGTCATATTTATTTGTATTACCTGCAAAGTTTTCTAAGTCATTACCAACTTTTATACTCTCTAAAGCTGTTGTGTTTTAATTTTATTGTGACAAAATTTTACCCTACGCTCTGTATACCACCTGTAGTGCATTTTTACTTCACTATCCTTCAAATCTGTATTAAGGTTGAGCCATGGGACTTGGATATAGCCTTCTGTAATAACAGATCTCTATATTGTTCCAATGCCACATTTTTTGCATTACAAGTGTGTAAACTAAATATACAGCCAGATCAACACATACATTAATTAAGGCTTATAGGCTGGGTAAGTGAAAATCATATGGTATATAAAGGATTAAAAGAAAGCTGAAATGTGTTAATAAATGAAATTATACTTTACTCTCTGACTTAAAACACTCTTTGTAAAAAAAAATCCACTCACTTAATTTAAAGAGAATTTCAGTGAATGTTGAACTTTGTGAACATCATAGTTATGCAGAACATCACTTTTTTGGCACTGTGTGTGTTTGATGATTTGCCATTAATAATTTTATCACTGAAATCAAATCATAGGTATTTGATGAAACTGTGGACTTCAGGATTCATTTAGAGAGCTTTCTGACTATCAAATTATTACAGAAAGTATTCTTGGCTGCTGCAAATGTATTAGTGGCAAAGCCATAAAGAGTGAGCATGTGTGAAACAATCTACCAAAGAAAGCATAAACTTGAAATTGTGAGCACTTTGTGAGTAAAGAAGTCTTTTTTATAAATATAGATGGAAAAATTATATGCACACAATAATATTTTCTTCTGTTTATAGATTCATTAAAAATTGATGATAAAAGATTATAAGATGTGACCTGTAACAGACATTTTAGCATGATGAAAATTCAGAATTATTTTCATTGTAAGGCTGAAAATTTGGGATATTTGTACATTTTTAACAAAATTTAATTTGATGTACTAAAAATGCAGTTGGGTATCCCTAACTGTGATCATGTTGTGAGAAAAGGTTGGGTTTTTGTTGTACATTTTTAACAAGAATAGTGCGACACAGAGTAATATTGTAACACTATTCTTATGTTGACTTACCTTTCTCCAATTTAAATAGGAAAAAATTAGTCTGGAAAATTCAGTGGTAAGTATTTTAAAAGCATATTTCATTTGTTCCTGTTTCATACTGTCTGAGATAACTTAATGATTTTATATAATTTTTATAATTATAACTTCTGTCAAAGAAGTTCCTTTTCAGGGTTTTAACAAAACATGATTGCTCTCCAAAGCAATTGTGGATTCATCTGCTAAATAGTTTTATCTTGTTTATGAATAGAGAACAGAAATCAAAATATTTAATGCAAATGACATTTGTACATGGTGAGATATTTTTTTTTTTTGGATAAATTATAAGATGTGATTGGTTATTTTCATGTGTGCAAAATAATTACTAAAGAAGGCACGATAAATCATAGTCACATGTGTGTTTAAAAATACTTAAGTAGATCTAGCGTGTTTCTTTCATCTTGTTTTTGAAAGTTGTAGAGAAGTAGACATTAAAGCAATCATTTCTTTACTGATGGATTTTAACACTTACAAAATTATGGAACTCAATAAAAGATGAGCATATCTGTCTCTCTTTTTTTAATGATTTTTTTAAAAAAAATTCTAATACTAAGAATTATTCCTGTCAAGAAACGAGGTTCAACATGCACAAACTTTTCTTTTTCCAATTGGAAGCACTGAGGAACATTTGTGTATTATTTTCCAGCTTGTACAATGAGTATGAGTCAATATACAGTTCTTCCTGGTTATTATATCAGGTTTTGGTGAGGGGAGTATAGCAACCCACAGTATAACCAAGGACATGGCTATATTACCCAGTACAGTATGTACATACGACTTAAAATTCTTTTAAACATTTTCGTAATTGCTAAAAAAAAATAAAATAGGAGAAAAAAAAAGACGTCAATATAAAGTCAGTCAGTTTTTTTTTTTTTTTTTTTTCCAGAAGAATTTTTTCTGCAGGGTAATTTTTTCCAGAGATGCTAACGACAAAAGGTTCACTGGCAGTTTCTAAGCAATTTAGTGTTTCTGGGCAGATTATCAGGCTCCTCATCTTAATCCTCCAACTCTCGGTCACTTCCTTTGCTCCCCTTTCCCTTGATGCGCTTTCAGCAATGTTTTTGCCAATCAACCCATGGCAAACTGATTCATACTTTATCATTATAAACCCATCGTCTGATGATGTTCTGCGTGAGTTTTGGCACCTCAAGGATGTCTATAACTGCCCAAAGATAACAATCACTTATCATTGCAGTAGCTGTTTTTCACCTCTTTGTCATTCTCTTCTTGAATCACCACCTTTTCTGCTGCGACACAAGTGTCGTATCCTTTGAAATAATGTTCCATGCAAGACCGACTTTGTATGTGACTTCCTTCAAAGTGAGCTATTTTAGAAATTGAGAAACTTCACTTTCTGTAGACAACAAAGTCAACAATAACTCCCACCGGTAGTTTACTTTGAAAATATAGATGATTCTTTGATCAAGGGGTTGGATTAGGGCTGTGGTGTTTTTCAGGAAATACAGAACCTTTATCCAGCCTTGGATATGAGGCTGTCATCAGAAGGGTGAGCTGGACAGTTATCTAAAAGCAGAAATACCTCCTGTTCCAGCTGTTTCCTTTTCAAATACTGTTGCACCCACAGAAAAAAACTGCCATGAAACTGGGTAAAAAATAAGTTTGCAGTGATCTAGGCATTTGAGCTGCTTGTACATTCTATAGGAAGTAGTTTTTTTTTTATTTACAAACTTAAAGCATTGTAGACTGACTTTTCTCAATACACAAAGGTGGAAGCTTGTGTGTTCCTGCTTTGTTTAAGCAAAACAAAAGTGTGACTCTGTCTTTACTTAACTTCAAGCCTGCTTTGTTTGGAGCTGAACAGGTCCAAAGATTTGGGAGGTAGCATCCTATAAAACAGAGCAGATTTACCGCAATTGTACTGCTGCTCATCACAGTAGCCTTTCCTTTCAATGACAGATTTAAGTTCTTTAGAAAACTATAGAGTACTTTCAGTATCACATGATTTTGAATCAGCAGACCCAAGTGTTATTTCCACAGTACCAGATGTTTTTGCCATAGCCAAAGCTGTCCATCAGTGGCACAGAATTTGTTTTCTAGTTTAGGTCATGGAAAAATTTCTCAGCTTGCATCTTCAGAGGAAGTTTTGACACTGGTGAACCTAAACTACATTTCTGAGCAAACATAAATAGTCATCCACTGCCTTGTTTTTTTGCAGAACTTTGTCATCATCTTTTTCCAGTCCTGGAATTTTGTCCATCTTATTTGAAAATGAACATAGCCTACCTTTTCCTGCTATCCATTCACATATCCTACCCTCCAATACTCAACTTCCTTTTTTAATTGTGCTTTTGAAACCCACTTCCTACCTTTTCAGTAATTGTTAGTTTTTTTCTTAAATGGTGGGCAGCTTTCTTTTATTTATGTTTGCCATCACCGATAACAAAACATCTCATATAATAATACGCAGTTTCTGTATTTTGTCTGTTTGTCCAGAAAAATGTGTACACTGCACTTTACCGTTGTGTCGTCAGTGGTAATGTCACAAACTGTTGGCAACAAATGTTTTGTGGGTTTCTGCAATTATGAATACAGAAAAGTCCTACATCTGTGAAACTTGTACAATAATCAGATAATTGCAACGTTAAGACATCACTAAAGACTGAACCAGAGTTGAGAAAGACACACAATGGACTACAGTGAAGATGGGGAGGTTCCTCACTCGGCAAGTTTAATGTAGAGTTGTAATTAGAAAGGAAGACTTGTGGTATAAGCAGCATCATTACAACGGGGATTAACTGTATATTGATATATGTATATAATATAATAAGATGGTTCTTAAAAGTAGGTACATTTTAAAATTGGAAATCTTAAAACTCTCCCTCCATCCTAATTTTGTTCTAGTATGAAATAATACACCTTGTAAAAAATTCTATTCATGTTGAACTGTATTTTGAGGTTGCTCAATGAGATTAAAATTCACAGGGGTTAAGTGCTCAGATTAGCCATATGATAGAGCCTAATTAGCAACATTTTGAAAACAGTTTCATTATTTAAGAATATCATTACACAATATATGATAAAATCAGTATAACTACTTGAATATTGACTTGATTAAAAGTCAAGTTTGTTATAGATAAATATGTTGTCAATGGGGGGTTTTTACTGTCAGGAAGGGAAATGGTTTCTGTGGTCTTGCACAACTTGAAACAGGAATTGTTTCTGTTCATTCTTCATTTTGGTGGAATTATACTCCTTAATAAGAGCTCCACCTCTTTCAGCATTATCATTACTACCTTCAAATTCTCAACAATTTCTAGTGCTTCCTTGTAATCCTCTAGTTCCCATGACTCAGGATCAGAATTTTAAAAAAAAAATGGAATATCAGGGCACCTGAATAAATTTATGGTGTTCTTTGTGACAAAATCTTCAAATAACACATTCAGACTTCCTGATATTAAACTGGATCCACTTTGGCAGTTTGTTCATGCTTTTTTAAAAATTCAGTGCTTTTATCATTGCTCATTTTGTGTCTGTAGATATGTTAGAGTTGAAGAATGGCAAAGCAATAAGTTCTTCATGAAGACACCAACCACAAATGTCCAACAAATTTAATAGAGGCAGATTTTGAAATGGCTGGATTCACTTTTTCATATGAGTAGATATTGAAGGAAGTTTTGGTCATTTTGAGATAGAGTTGAATCAACAAATATGCAAATGTCACAGATTACCCTTCATGAAAAATGAGCTTGAATTGTCCACTGAACCTGAAGATTTTGATGGCATATAATGGCTTGGTCATCCATCTAGCACAGTACAAAACTATAAGTATTATGCATCTAACTCAATGAGGAGGATTGCTGCCAAAGATAATGACTAATTCCAGCAGCTCTGTAGTCATCTATGGGTTGCTTGTCCTAATAGTTGGCTTATTACAAAGTAAATCACACTTTTTTTACTTCCACATTGGCACTTTTCACTTTTTCATTGTCAGCTGAAGTTTTATAAGTAAATTGGTCCATATATTCACGGGATTGCTGAAATTGCTTAAAGAATGCCACATCTGGACCAGAGGGGAAACTCTTGCTTGTCTTTGAAAATACCTGCCTGGTCAAGTTGTAGGATATGATGTCAGCATGCCAGATACAGTAAGCACATGTTTAATATTTTTTTATAGCAGGAAATATGCTCCATTTCTCTGACCAGTGTTGTTTGCTGTCATGTCAAAGCACCCTGTCTTAATGTGATCAGTGACTCTCCATTCTTCTAATAAATGAGCTACAACAGAATCTTTAGCCTCACAAGTATTGGAAATCACCTTTGGAACACTTAAGAGTTGGTTTGTTCCCAATCCGGATGAAATTACTGGTAAATGGTCTACTTGTTCTTTGTCTGTGTAGAAGTTTGTCATTTCAGTAAGACGTTTGGTGTGAACTCATGCTTAAATTTTTGGCAAACTTTTCATCTTCAGATTGACCGAGATTTTTAGCTGTGTGCAAGAACAAATATTGCTTTACTGTAACTCAACTTAGTTCTGTCCACAGCAGCAGCCAATTCAGTACTGAAAAAATTTTTTCATGCCCTCTTCTTAGATTTAGAAGTTGATGGTTCTTCAACTTTTCTTTCTTCACTGTGATCTTGGTCCTCATCACTGGTATTGGATGAGCTCTATTTAACAGCTTCATTCAGTCTGTTGTTCTTGCTTGCACATTATTGCATTGCCATAATTGCCTCTTTTTTACTGTTAGTCCTTGACTCTTTTTGAATAAAGTACTTCCTTTTTCCATCTGTGCCAGAAAAAATTTCCTGTCTTCTATCTTGATCAGAGTCGGAGATTCCTTGTGTGCATTGTCAAAAAGACCATCAAGTTGACCAGTGAATTCTTTTTCATTATGTTGTGTTTCTGTTTTTCTTTTTGAATTCTTTATTAGCTTCCATTAAAAAAAAAAAACAAACTAAAGTTTGTTGATGGCATGGTGTTTCGAACAAATTGGAATATTGCAATTATATGACTAAGAGTCACATCTTAAATGTGACATAGACTATTTCTGAATGTTAGATTAGAGCATTCCAAAATTATCTGAAATTATTTGAAGAATATTCTGGAACATTCTAAATATATATTGCAAGCTATATATGAAAACTCCATCTTCATTAAACAACCCCCGTATGTTAATCAATATCGATAAAATATTGTTAATTTCTTATTTGTACAATGGAATAAAATGAAAGGGTGAGAGTTTTGAAAATCCAAACTTCCAAAATAAGAACCACTCTAATATATATAAATTTTTAATGCTATAATAATGGCCTAGTGTACTAGTATGTACAATCTCAAATAAAACAGTATGTAAACAGATTTATCACTAACAAAAGGTATTACTATTTAAGCAATTTTCTTTTTTTTTTTCACAAATGAAAAGTATTGAATAAGAAATTTTGCATGGCTTATGGTTTTAGAGAATATATATTTTGAGTTTGGTTTGCCTCATGTTTCGTTTTATTTGTCCTTTTGAAGTGTTAAAATTACCGTTAATGCTCTCCGTTGTAACATGTACCCTAGACTGTAATGTGGTTCGTGGTTCTGTGTTTGAAGGGGTGTGCACTGAATTTTGATAAGAGCTGGTTTTCTACCAGCCCTAACATTTAAATTGTGGTTATTAATAAGTAATAAAGCAGTGATGCATCAGTTGTCAGCCGGTATATTCAGAAATGTCTGGAACAAGTCACAGAGGTGAGAGTTGGTGTGGATTAAAATTTTTTTAATAAAAAAAGAACACCAAAAAACAGACAGAAGATTACTTCTGCCTGGTTTGGGCAGATATAATAATGACTGGTAGAAAAGCTTCAGAACCAAGTGAAATAAATTGTTAGCATAATTTGTTTGAAAATGTATTGCCTTTCCATGTAAAGTAGCTAATCAAAATTTAAAAAAAAACAATGCAAAAACATAGTATAAAACATTTTAATAAGAAATCATTTAATTTACCTGCTGATATGTTGTTGGTATTATTGCTAAAGAGACACAACTATTTTACTGTTTAAATCATGTAGTTGCTTTCTTGTTAATGATGTTTATTTCTGTTTTTTACTTACTGTTCTGTACACTTGGTGATTTAAAATACCATTTTCCTGATTATTTAGAAATTGTAGAATCTGCACACGTTTCTGAGTACTAAACAATTTTTATAGTTTGAAGTGCTCCCTTAGAATAATTAAATCACATCTTATCCTCTCTTTCTTAACTACAAAAATTGTATTTTTTTTTTTAAAAAAAAACTGAATGTTATTAACATGTTTTACTGCAAGTTCTTAACACCATTGATTGTTAATCTTTAACATAGAAGCGGTTAACCTTAGATTTTGTGAAAGCCAGTCATCTGATATTTGGTTCTTTAAAGTAACAGACTGTTAAAGGTTAAGTTTCATTTTATTAGCAAATTATAAAGATACTTTGTTTTTAAATTTTTAAAATTTATTACTGGGATTGTACAAATCAGTTAATATATCAAAATAGTATATTATATGTAATGCTAAACAAAAACAAATGCCACTTGTTTTATTTTTTTAAAATTTATTTACAAATATGTTAAAATTTTATTTACAACATATTTTTTTTGTTTTAAATACTCCAAAGAACTTTCCTTCAACAACAACAACAAAAAAAAAAAAAATCATTCCTGCATTCTTAAGAATTCTGACCAAGCTTACGATGAGATTCTTGGATAAACATGTAAACTGTACATATGTGCATGTGAGTGTGTGTGTGTGTGTGCATTTTTCAACCAAAACAAAAGAATTCTGGCATCCATGAAAGCATTATTAACTGCTTTAATGTACCAAGAGGAACTCATTTTGAAATAAATTGTTGATTAATGCAGAGTTGTTTTTTTTTTTAAACTTTTCTGACTGCTACTTTAAGCTTCCTTTTCTTAAAAAAAATTTTTCTTTGTTAAAAGTGTCAGTAATAAGGCAAAAGTGTGTAATTTGTCTAGCACTAGTAACATTTGCCCCAATATGATTATTGCTATTTTGTCTTACCCACTTTTGTATCCAATCATTAACATAGCACAGGAGCCAGAATACTAACCAGGAAGGGAAAAGGGGGTGCATTACTAAGGTCAGAAATGTCCTGTGGACTTCAACTTCAGTTGACCTAACAAACCTAATGGAAGTCCCTGCGGGAGGGAACCTAGATGTTCAGCTGGTGAAGAAACCATGCCAAGGAGGTATGCCAAGCTGAGAGTTATCCCCTCCTAACAGAACTCTGGGCCCTTCACCTCAGTCCATTAGGCTAACTACTGGACTACTGTGCTGCCCATCTAATATAGCTTTTTCAATATCTAACATTAAATGAAATAAAAAGGTTTTTCAAATGTTTTAAGATCACTTTAACTAAACCAAATTTTAACCAAAAAAGATGAATTCTAACCAATTTTAGTTATAATAAATTTCATTCTTTTTTGATGTCATAAAATTTCACCATAGAAACCGGTATAATACAACTTTGAACTTGCATGCCTTTGTTCACACAAGTCATTCACCAGAGGTAACTGTCAGCATAATACAACAGGTTCTTCAAATGCAAACCTAGTTAACAAAAAAACAAGACATGTACAGTGCTGTGCAAAAGTCTTATGCAAACTTGAGAAAACACACGCTTATTTATTTACTTTCAGAATAGCTGAATGGAAATAGCAAAGAGAGAAATTGCTAATAGACATGAAATAATATCTATCCATGAACAATATGAAATGAGTAGTATAACCAGAATTTCAAGATGTGCCATTAAAAATATCAAGAAATTTAAAGATACTGGTTTATTCTCATAGGAAAGGTGTAGATGACTCAGAAAACTATCCAAAAAAAGATTAATAGTACCTGATAATAATTTCTTTGAGGGGTAGAAAGATAAAGCAACATCTTTCGAAATCATCAGATCAGGTTCGTAATTCTACAGTATGGAGATCTTTAGGATGAAGTGGACTTAAAGAACGGATGGCAGTCAAGAAATTCTTTTTACATAAGGAGAATAGGGCTAAGCAACTAAAATATGCCACCCAACATCAAGACTTTATTTGAGAGCAACGGAACAAAATCCTTTGGTCAGATAAATCAGTTTGCAAATTTTTGGAATAAGTAGGGTGTAGGGAGGGAAGAGCACAACGAAAGGTGTCTTCAGCCAAGGTAAAGCATGCTGGAGGGTTTCTGTTTAGGTTTGTGGATGTATCTTAGCCATAGGTGTTGGAAATTTAGTAAAAATAGAAGTATGAATGTGACTAGATACAGTCAGATTCTTATTCACCTTCCTTCAGTATTCAGTTGTATTCACATTTCAACATGACAACAATCCAAAAAGGAGAGTGGAATGTAAGATTTATTAGTGGCCTCCATAAAGCTCTTGATATTATTGACCATGTTTGCAACTTGGATAGAATAAAAAATGAACAGCCAAAAACTAAGGATGAACTTTGGGCAGTGCTTCTAGGTGTTTGGAATGACATTCCACCTGATATTATTTCAAAATTACAAGTGATTCTTCCAAGATGTATTCAGGCAGTCATGAAAGAAACGAGTGGACATACTAAATATTAGTATACATAATTTCTATTTTATCTTTTTCATCTTGTCTGCTGCACAATATTTGTTTATTAAATTGTGTCTCATTAGTTTGTTTTATTTTTTTCTCTACAGATGAATCTATTAATAAAAATATAGATTACCTAAGACTTTTGTGCAATACTGTATATTATGCTATTTTTCTAGATTCCACTGTCCATTTCTAAGAATACTTTGCAGGCTTTATTTAGTATTTGAACACCGCTTCATAATTAGCATTTTGCTTGGGGTGGAGGTTAAAAAACATGTTATGCACCTTTAAAAGCAACACGCGCTGTCAGCTATAGGGAGGTGTACTGTAATTGGTTTATGCATAACTAGTGAAAGCAAAGTAGTAAATGCTACAACTTTACGTTCACTGGGAAGAGCAAATGTGCATAAATACGTTTATTTAACCAAAAACTAAAATAGCAAATGATATGTATTTTCAGAACGAAAAATATTCTTTTAATCATAAGGAAGAACAAGATGTCTGGCCGACTGCGGGTGCGTGGAAAGGGGGTTGATTTGTTGTAGGCGGAATATTGTCACGGTCACGGGTCTGGGGGGATTTCAAATGTATCTCAAGTACAGGCATAATCGATGGTTCCCGGAATTATTATTATTATTATTATTTTAAAATTGTGTCTGACACCGTGTTGTGTCCTCTCCAGGTTATGACGACGGTCGGCTACCAAGTTCGTGTTCTTGAAGTATTGCACTTCAGCAGATCAATCTCTCTCTCTCTAATATGAAATAAGTTTGTTTTAAAACATCCAGTTTTCTCGGCTGAGGACAAAAACTGTCGTCGTCGCTGCAAGTTCTCACCCCCCACCCCCCCAGGGAACAGAGACTTTATTCCGGTTAATGCGACGACCTGCTGTCACACAAGTAAGAGAGGCTGTTTAAATTCGGATGTCGAGGTCGGCAAAGTGACGAACGCGGAAACCACCTTGACTGTAAAACAAAACAGATGCCAGTGCCACTTCCTACAACCTGTACCCAGACCTAACCTCCACTGAAATTAATTAATTATTTATTTATTAATTCATTCATTCTCCAGCTCTTCTTTACAATACCACCCCCCCCATCCCAAAAAAAAAAAAAAGTTGTCCAGGACCAGGGTTAAGGAGTGACAAAACTAAAGATACCGAGTTCCTATTGTAAAAAGTCTGAAAATATATATTTTTTTTTTTTTTAAAAGAAGATTTAGTTTGTCGAGACATCGGACAATGTGTAATTGCTATTTCTCTCCTTTTGTGTGCCCGCGTGTAAGTTTTTATCGGAAAGTTTCTGTTGCTGTTTTTTTTTTTTTCGTCCATTTCTCGTTTTTGAAACAACCGACAAAGAAAGGAAAAAAAAAAAAAAAATGGCGGAGTACGACCTAACTACCCGCATGGGACAGTATCTGGACCGACATTTGGTGTTCCCCCTTCTTGAATTTCTTTCGGATAAAGAAGTAAGTTGTCGTTTTGTTTTTGTTTTTTTTTTTTTTGAATCAAGTAAGTAATTTTGTATGGAGTGATGGTAGCAGCAGCAGCGGAGGAGGAGGAACATCTGTGGCTTCGGTGTCCCCAGCACTACTTACCGAACGACATCACTGCCAGCCAGGTGCCTCTTTCGACGAGCTGGTGCGCCTCCCACAAGCTGCTCTAGCGCTCCTGAGGACTATCCTCGGGCGCCTTGGGTGAATTAACAACAACAACAACAGCAGCAGCAGGTCCTCCTGAGCCAGATGACCTGACTAAGCCCGGACTTCTTTCCCCCTCCTAAATTGGCTGGCAACATTTGGTTAAAATCTGTCGCTGTTCTTACCTTTAATTTGGCTCTTGAAGAGGATCCTCGTTAACCTGTCTGCTTTTCATTCTACTAGGGAGTTGTGATTTTATGACCTCACTTTGCTTCTAATTCGAATATTACGTGAGGTTAAAGAGGATCTCAGTTTGTTTTTTTTTAAATAATGAAATCTTCAGTGTTACATATCATTTACATTGAGATTGAACCCCTAAGGTTCGCTGCCTAGATCACCTGTGCAGTTGCACTTCTGTTGTTGTTGTTGCGTCACCTCAGGCGCCTGAGGATAGTCCTCAGTAGCGCTGTGACTGCACGTGGAAGTCGAGAGAGTACGTCTTAGGAGAGATCCAGCTGATGGTGATGACGGTCCACCAGGGAGGCAGGGCAGCGCATCCAAAGGTGTTCGGATGACTCTCTCTTCCTCTTCCGCGCGGAATCGGCAGATGTCGGTCTCGGCTTTGCCTGTGAGGCACAGCCAGCGTCGGAGTTTTGGATGATGCCCGGACCGAAACCTTATGAGGTCCGTCAGTTCTGATTTCCCCAGTAGACCCTCCTAGCTCGGCGTGCTTGTCTGCAGTGATTGCAGGCTGGCGTCGATCCAGTCGGCGGATGATAGCCTGGCGTGTGGACGCATCTACACCCTTTTCGATTTGTGTTGCGGCTGAACCCAACCTTGCCTGTTTATCTGCCATGTTGTTCCCCATCAGGTTGCAATGACTGGGTACCCAGACTATGTGTACCTCCTTGGTTGTTAGTAGTTGGGAGATGGTCGATTGCGGTGCCAGCACGGAAGAATCTGGTTGTAGTGGATTGCCAACGGCTTCGACTAATGATTTGCAATCACAGACGATAGTCGCGGAATGCCAGTCATCTTGATTCTCTAACCATTCGAGGGCAGTTTAGGAACTGCTGTGCGCACCTGTTGGGGCATGCCATTGGTGGATGAGGTCCGTCCCCTGTAGGACCACTAAGCCAGCTCCGCCGTTTCTGACACCTTCCATAGTGGATCCATCAGTGTAGAGTTGAATGTCAGTTTCGCTGGCATCTTTGATGGTCTGGACAGCTCTTGCAAGCTGTATGGAGGTTGGCATCGATTTGTCAGCCTGTGTCAGCAAAATGGGCGCTGGAGGTGGGCGATCCCACGGTTGGGGAGGAGGTAGCGTGACTATGAAGTCTTGCAGGAGGTTGAGTTCCTTCAGGCCAGGACACTTGACGTCACGCATTTCTGTTGCTATTGTGTGCACTGATATTCTTCTGTTCATGTTGCAAAATTGAAAAAAAAAAGTAATTTTCATCTTCCAGGTTTACGACCAGAAGGAGATGCTGCGAGGAAAACTAGATATGCTGGAGAACACCAACATGCTTGACTTTGCCGTGGATGTTTACAAGAGTCTCTACCCTGACAAAGAAATTCCGCAAAGTAAGTGGTTGACACAAGGAAGTCTAAAAGCAAATTTCCTCTCACAGTCATCACAAAGGCATTGCTGCCTCTGCCAATTTCTCTGCCTTCTTATTCCTTTGAAGATAGAGAAAGTATATTCTTTAAAATGTGGCTTGTAAGAAGTTTTGTACTGTACAAAAAAAAAAAAAATGCTCTTTGTTTATCTTAGCCTTTTATCACCTTTATCTTTAACTTTAGTCTGCTGCAGTTCATGAGGCATTTTAAGAACAGCTAACTATATTTTGATTTTTCTTCAAATTATTTTTTCTATTAGGCTATTTACTGCCTATCAGTAAAAGTGTATTTTATCAAAAAAATATTTCCAAAGTGTATTAGCTGAAATTTTAAGAACTGAGAAATATGTGCATTTTACCCAGATGAATTGCCATGCCATTTAAAACCTTTTATAGGCTAACTAACTAATAGTTTTCTGAATAAAACCAGCAGATCTTCATAAATAAGAAAATATACTGATGTCTTTATAGTCATGCCCAAACAAATGGAGACAAAAAAATGCATTAATTGTGCTAAAACATTTTAGCTCTGACTTATTCTGATTAAAAATGTACACATTTTAAGTTTGTTTTTGACATTTTTCTGCCTCCACACACACAGATACAATTGCTGAGTAATCGAAAATAGATCTCTTTTAATAATTATGTGTGTTAATATAAGACTTCATTTTTCTTTTGGCAAATATTGAAAAAAAAAAATAGTACCGGCTATTTCAGTATAAGCAGATTTTAAGGTACTGTATTGGTTCTAATTGCTGCTTATCCTTTAATAAGTGCCCATTTATTAACATTTGTAAATATTCTCAATAGATTCCCATCCTCTTTAGGACTGTATCAGAGCACAAATATTGTCTAATAAACAAATTGTTTATTAGTGACTTTAATTATGCGATTGTTGCATTGTGAAACTCTGTTTAACTGACACACATGATTGTGTCAGATCATCGTTTACTGTGCTTTTACCATATTGGGTTTTTCTACTACATCTTACATTTAATCATTCATATAAAATTTTTGTAGCAAGCTTTGTGCACCATATATGTAGTAAAATGAAAATCAAGAGTTAGACTACCAAAGACAGCAAGTTATGTTACCATGTTTGAGCTAGCTGCTACAAACTATACAAAATTTACATTGATTAATTAGACAGCAGAGAAATTTATGGACAGAAAAAGAATTTAGAATTGGATGCTTTTCTGATATCAGACACATGCTTGAGACTACAGTCTATTTAAACACTTCAAAGAGAAAATGTTAATCAGAAACTGGGTGTAAAAGATAACAGTGATAGCCATCTTCAGTATAACTGTCTCCTTGTTATTTTTAAAAGGAAGTGAGAACTGTCTATTTCATTAATTCCTGTAATAGTTTTAGTCAAAATAAGCCCAAATGATTTGCTGAATGAAGGCACTATCTGTTGTTTGCAAAAAATGTGAGATTGCCTTCTCAACAAAAACTACTTTATTGGGACTTGTTTTGGATACATAAGTCTGAGGCAGCAAAAACAGAGTTGGCAGGCATATGTAGGTTGGATACAACTCAGATATTGCAATGATTCCAAGTGGTTGCACTAGTTGGTTCAACCAGCTGATGTTTCCAGGAATTGGCCATTTATACAAAATGTCCAAGAGAATTCAGATGAAAAATGGAGAGACATGTACACAAGTTGGGTACATAAGAAAGCCAGAGCCGTACTACCTCCTTCAGTGGATCAAGGATCGATGGAATTCCTTGTTTTCTTAAATGATCTAGAAAAGTTATAAGAAGAAAGGTGCATCCAATGCTCTAGACTGCAGAATGTGATTCTGATTCAAAGAACAGTGAATTGGAGTTTCCAGGATTCATGCAACAGGACTGTAAAGTGTTGGGTGCAGTGCAAGAAGCAAGAGCAGCTGAGTACCACTTATAATTAAGTTGACATTAATATTGAAAAGTGACTCAGTGAAACTAGATGCAGTGATAAAAGTACGTAAAATCAAATGCAGTTGATTTGTGTCATTCGTGTTTTGTTTTTTATTTTATTATATTTTTCTTTGTTTTCTCTTTGAAAAGAGAGAACTTTGCAGGACAGTATGCTTTTTGGATGGCTTGTGTTATGTATTCTCCTTCTTATTTTTGACTGGCAAAGAAACTGAGTAAACTTACTTTTACATGTAGATCTATGCTTATGTCATATATGTCTACTCTTACTTGGCTTGCATTGTTATTTGTAGGCCTTTTCATAGTGTATTACCTACATAGTGATGCATCGACAGTTGCCAGTGATAGGAAGGTTTGGGTCTCATTTTCAGTTTTCAGCAGATTTTGATTTTTTTGCTTCAGTAGTTGTTCAGGTAGTGATTAGAACCAATATGGTATGTGTCCTGTCTTTTCTTTTTTAAAAAATTTAATTCAGCTTTTTTTACAAATTACATTATTTCTATCATATAAAATCATGGGTATTTTGTCATTGTGGGTTTTTTTCAAATAATATTGAATTGCTGGATATTTATTTGAAAATTAGTGTTTTTATACTTTTTTCTATTGAGGAAAGTATCTTAAATTATATGAAAACAGTATGAAAAATAATAAGAGTATAAAGTATTATTTTATATAATATATTTGTAATATTATGTTGGTTTTTAAAAAAAAATTTTTTTGTTTTTACTAGGTTTTGTTGATAAAAGAAGTGAAGTCTTGAACTTACTGAAGAACTACTCGGATGAGAACAAGATCATAGTAAAGATTTTTGAACAGCCTGAGGTGGGAAAACAGATTCAAATATCCAGGTGGGTCAGAAGAGAGTTGTGTCAGTACAACAATGTCTCTAGGCAGGCATCTACATTATTGATGAACAGCAATCTGCCTTAGATCTGTGGTAAGATTTGTAGATTCATTAGAATGCCAGACTCTGCTTAGATATGATAACTGGTTAGTAGAGCCTGCTGCCTGCAGTTTTTCTCAGTAGCATTGCAGGATGACTTATTGTAACCACCTACTCTCGTGGTCTGCCAAATTTTTAATGAATATTGTGATCGTGTAACTTCCTTTTCCCTTTCCTCTAGATGTGAGGTTTCTGTCACTAAAGGGTGCTTGTGGAGCCCATTAAATATTTTTCCTATTACTGAAGCCTTTTTTCTTTCATTGATAAGATGACAGCTGGGTATTATCCAAAACTAAGAATAATGTTACTACGATGGATTTTTTAAAGCAATTGAAGTTTTACATTCAGGCTGCACTATGTTTTTATAAATATTCACTTGTTGAAAGAAAGTCTGATGAAAGACATTTTTGTATCTTCTCAGGTGTCCTGTTGTCATGCTAAACTAAATTGATTTCTTACGTTTTTATGTAGTTTTTGACATTAAAGACGGTGAATTCTTTTATTTACAGGGATGGACGACAGCTTATTGAATATTTGGTCAAAGAACATAATGTAAGTATAAAAAGTATGCTTATGATAATAGAATAAGTAAATCACATTTTTTAATTGGTTTTTGTAAGCATGCAGTATTGTTTGCTCACATGCTACATATCTTTTTAATAGTACAAATATTAATTCTTTTTGGAGAACTTGGCCAAAGTCAGGCTGTAATGAGTCATTTAATGATTGTTTCTACCTTGAGGATGCTGGTCTATGTTATCACTTCCTCTGTCTATTTTTATCATTTTGTTTTGCCTCAAAAGTATAACTGCCTATGCAGGCTCTGTTGTGTTGATTTTATTTCATCTATTATATGCAGTCTGATTTTGAATCATTTCCTTCTGGTGATATAAAGCTTGTAAGTATGCATTCCTCAGATCTTTCGTCATTCAGTTGGTCTGACAATGATTCAGACAAGTGAAATGCATCTGATGTCAGACCAACTACAATGAAGATGACAGAAAGAGGAGGGGGTCAAATGTGGAGTTCAGATTATTCTTTGGCCAGTTATAACGTCTGCATTTTTACATCTTGTTATCTGAAGATTAATGTCACTGATGACACTAAGCCAGTTTCTTTTTGTCAACTAATTTTGAAAGATATTTTCCACTACATGGCAGAAGAGACCAACTGATACACTGTGCAACTGCTGAGGGAGACAGCCACACCAGACAACACCTAGACAGACACCACCACCAATGAGATGGAGGTTTTCATGGTGGTAAACACCATCATGGGCTGTCAAAGGTCATGACACTAAAGAGATTCAAGAAATTAAATTAGTATTGGCATCTTTATCACAACAGTTGGGTACCTGCCTCTGATGATCTTAAGGGAGGTTGGCTGGACATTGATGTGTGTCTGAGAGGTGGATTTTGCTTTAGGAAACAAGCCTACCTGGTGAAGAAAGAGGGGAGGAAGTAGACCTGTGTGCTGTGCTTCATGAATGATCACAAAATCTCTTCTGGCTGTGGAGTGTAGACCCATTTCCCCATGCAGGTTGGGATGTTTTCATAGCCACATGAGCAGACAGTGACAGAACACTCCCTTCCAGGGAGTGATTTTTCTCTCTCTCTTTTTTAAAAAACTTTTTGCACTATAAATTTTAATTTTTCCTTTTGTTTTTTTGTACATATTTCCTTTTTATTTGGATTGCTGAACTCTATGCAAAGTAATTTATGCTAATTGGATCATTATGTTTTAAAACAATACTATGTTGGGGGTCGTTTTGTGCAGCTACCTTGCAACTTGCTATTTTAAGCATACAAAATCAAGAGTTTTCTGCTCCAGAAATGGTTAATTGAAGTCCCTTCTTGCTTCGTTGATTTGTTATATATCTTTGCAGCTGAGAATTTACAAAATAAAATATAAATCGCATATAATTAAATAGCAGTCTATGTAACCTCCAATAGTACTTGGAATTAGATGACATAGACAATTGTGCTTCATACTTTACTGTTCAACTTTGGTTACCCTGGTGTGACCTTTCTATCATCATTTATGTATCAGCTGCTTTTTTATACTCAAACATTTTTTTGAAAATATGAGTCTCTGCTAGAAAAAAGTACTTGGTGAAATAAGCATCTGTCTGGAAAATGTTTGTGATGTCCATTATAAGATACCAGCTTATCTGGCCAGCTAATTTTTCCTTTTTTGATAAATTCCCCTGGTAATCCTAATCCTTGGTTTCTAGTTTCATGAAGACATGATCGACCATTTGTACAACTTTGCCCGGATTCAGTTCAACTGCGGAAATTACTCAGCAGCTGCAAATTATCTTTCCTTTGTTCGGGTTTTGGTGAGTGGTGCTACTTAGATAATTATGATTCTCCTAACTGCTGTTAGGTAGAATGACAAGAGAAATACTTCTAAGAGATGGACAATAGGTCTTTCCTAAGGTTGAGAGTCACTGATAGGTTAGTTTGATATTGCAAAACTTTGTTAGAAGTCACTAATTAATAATAGAGGAGTTTCTCTCTAAATAAAATTTTTAAAATTATACAGTGGTGTCCAGAACTATTGCATCATTTATGTTTTTAAATAAAATATCATGTTACAAGATAAAAATGTATTTTTAACATAAAGTTCATTGATGATCACAAGATCTCTGTAGTAAATCTCTTCTATAAAGTAGTAAATGCACACTTTTCAATTTTATTTCACCTCTAAAATGTTATTTTGCAGAAGTAACACAAACATTACAAACAGGTACAACATAATTAAATAAAATTGGGATTATTTTGAGTGACGAAATTTTGACCTCTACAATGTTCAATCCAAAAATACTCCTAAAACCAAAAAACTTCATTATCCATTTGCCACTTTTTTTCCCCAGACTTTCAGATTTAAGAACTCCTTTGTCGTAGTTAAAAAGGTTTAAATCTTAAGAATTCTGACTCCAAAAATAAGTAAGAGTATAGTAGTCCACTTCATAGACCTAAATGAAGGAAAATAACTAATAACCGCTTAAAGATTTGTGTACCTTGATCTAAATGTAAAGCATTTTGCAGTATTAATAATCCATTTTTTGGTACTTTGAAATTTCTTAGGCATTAATTATATAGTTATACTTTATAAGTGTGCATTTGTAAATATAATTTTCAAACTTTTCCTTTCAGTTACCATCCAATGACAAGAACTTCCTAAGCACATTATGGGGAAAACTAGCTTCTGAGATCCTGATGCAGAACTGGGATGCTGCTTTGGATGATTTGAACAGATTGAGAGAATACATAGACAATAGTGTAAGTGTCTCTCTATGTGGCCACCATCATAGAGAGAGAGAGAGCAGGTTCAACTTTATTGTATTTTTGATTTTTTTTTTCCCTGAATCATCTTGTTAATTTTGCTGCCATTTGTGGCATTTTGAACTGGACAGTCACCTTGTAAAAACTGTTTTGTTGACATAAGAATATCCATTGCCTTGAGATTTTCCTGCTGATTCTACCAGCACTTTATTGTCAGTTCCTCTGGACTCTCATCTATATAACATTGCTGTCCACAGGCAAAACTTCCTCTGGCTGCTTTGTAACTTGCAGTCATGTGCTTATTATGTTCCTTGAATAACCTGTTAGAGTTTTAGGAGTGTTCATTTACTAATGTTATGGTGTCTGTTGTAGAAACAGTTTGCTTTTTCTTGAGTCAAAATTCCATACAAAGATTATGCTAAGACAAACGCACTGGATTATTATTACTATACGTCTATTCAGAGTGTAGGACAAAACCCCTGAAGACAAAACCCCCCTTAGGACAAATAATATACGAAATTCTTAAATCATAATTTTTTATTTGCACAATCACAAAAATGAGCATAATAAAAAGAACATTATACCGTATCTTTGAAAAATAAAACAAACACAATATTGAAAACCTCATTAAGTGTTGAGGTTCATTTAAAGTTCATTTTACTACAACCTGATGCTGTGTTCTACACCATTCAGAAATTCCTCCATGGTCTTCCTCTCATTCAGATAGTCCAGACATAGGTTCTTCAAACACTGTTGATGCTCCTTTATGACACGTTTGACTCGTTTTCTTGGAGGTTCACTATGAGAATCCTTAATCAGGGCTGTTGATACAAGAGCGTGATCCTTTCTAATACTTTAAATGGCCTTCCAGATGGTTGGGTGGTCATGCCCCACAAGCTCATGGAAAGCAAAATTCCAACACTCGCATAGGTTGTTGGTGTGACCCTCATCATCAGTGGTTGCCTGATGGGCATTCCATAACTGTGGTAGAAACGGGGGAGGAATCCTCATGCATACTGGAGGAATTATTCCATCAGGAAGAGTTGGTGGCTGGATGCGACGATAAGTGCTGAACACATAGGTGCTACTGAAATAGTTCACTAGGTCTTCCAGTCCTTCAACATTAGGTATATTCTTCATCAGATAATCCATCCCACTGGCCACTTCGTATATAGGTAGAAAAGTCAGTCCATCCAACATTCCACAAAAATGTTTCACTTGATCATCACTCCTGTATGCAGTAGTCAGTCCTAAACTTTGCACCTTTCTCCATGTACTTTGGGTCAGATGGTAGAAACAGCCACGAGATGACACATGTGGTCCCAGAACTGTAGAAATAGCATTGATCATTGCACATTCAAAATCGGTCATCACATTGGTGGGATCTGGATTGAATGATTACATTTATCCAAGATTGCCCTGAGGAGTCCTTCATAGGCTGATTGTGGCTTTGCAGACAGAAAGGCATACACACATGTTACAGCAGATAGGCCAAGGGGAACTCGGATGATTTATAATTGCTGGAACATTCTTGGAGCTGTTGCAAAAGTCCCATCCATAAACCATGTGGTACTGTGGGCTAAATGTTCAAGTGCCTGGTTGGTTGCAAACACTATAATTCTGGACCTCCTGTAGTTTTCCATTCACCACTGATATGCTCCAATTCTCATAGGGATTTTGGGTCTTTTGGCAGTGCTCCTTTCTGTAGACGTTGAACATTGCGCTTCAAAGAGTCAAGTCTACCAATGGCACAATGAACTTCAAGTGGGTGTTGATATATGGCATCTGCAACAATATGTGCAGGTGTGACCCTGTTGGTCAAAGCGACTGTCTTTATGGTGTTCTTTACTTTGGCTGCTTTAACCTTGTTAGGATCTGGGTTGTGGCTATGCTCAGTCAGAGAAAGTAGTTGCTTCACCTCCAAATCTGTATGAGCACAACCTTTACAAGAAAATGCATTCCTTTGAGTACATTCCCAATGTATTTGTGTACTGTTTGAGCTCTTCTTGGTGTATAAGTAGCTTTCTGCACACAGTTTAGAACCTCCTTTATTGTTCTTGATGATCTCCATAGTGGTTGAAGATAGGCCAATTTTTAAAAACACTACAAAGGTCACAACAGTATATTCCCAAAGACAGTGGCTGAAGTGGAACTGATGCCTCATTAGATCTAGCAGCCTTATATACACACCTGACTTGCCCTCCCCAGTAATTCCAAACTGGTGACCCGACTGCGTCAGGTCATTTTTGGAGTTTTATTCTAATTTTAATGGTGCTAAAGTCCAAAAACAGAAAAAATATAACTGAGGGGGGTTTGTCTGGACCCCGTTTATTCATTGGTAATTAAAAAAAATAAATATGAAAAATTGAGGTAGGTGTCTCTCTCAGGATTTCATATTCAGGTGTTTCTTTTTCATTGTACTAGTTATGAAGCAAATCATTCTCAAAGTGGTTTGGTGCTTATGTTTTAATTTAAAAGGTTGAAACTCACAGGTGCTATCATTTGCAGCAAGAATAATTTCATGAAATAAACAAACTTTTGCCTTTTGTGTATTGTTATTGGCAACCACCATCTAAGTAGGTCTCATTCTGTTTGTGATATTTAACTAGATAGTGAAAATTAGAATGGTGAATAGCTAGCTACTGATTTAGTTTGTATTGTTTTGGTATGTGTGTGTGCATGTAATTGTGAAAGCTCAAAGTTTAAACCTGGTTATCTATTTCTCTTCAGACGTTTGGCATGCCATTACAGTCTCTACAGCAGAGGGCTTGGTTTGTGCATTGGAGTTTGTTTGTTTACTTTAACCATGAAAAGGGGCGAGACCAGATAATTGATGTATTTTTATATACACCTGCGTAAGTGTATTCGTCCAGTATTTTCAGATGAATATCTTTGTGGAAACGCGAAAGCGTGCTTTGAATTCATGCAATCATGTGATTAAGCAAACAAAACTGAGTTTGTTCAACACTACTATTTTCCTCAAACTTAGAAGACAAAGATAGCATTGGTGTACCGAACTTGTTGCATCAGTGTCAGTTTTCATCTTGTGGATTCAGTGACTGAAGAAAAGCAACATTAAAGCCTACAAAAATAGCTTAGTGTTTTGGCATGTTTTAGGAGATTATCGCAAAATTATTATAGCATTTAATTACTTATTTAAGAAATTATGATAGTATCAGGGAAGGGAAGATTACCTGTGTTATGATTTGACTTAGATTTCACTTAGAATCAGCCACTCTTCTGTGATCAAAGAAAATTGTGCAAATGACTTGGAAGCAGTTTAAATCAGTTTGGAATGTCTTTAAAACAGAAGAAAGCACAGATAGATAAAGAGTTTTTTACTTGAACAGCATTTTTTTTTAAAACTGATATTTTGTTAATCATATCTGTTGTTGGGAGCATTACATCACAAGTGTATTTTATGAAGTCATGCAATGCTTTAAAAATCAAAAATGCTATTAGATATTTTTTAAAAATAAACGGGAATTATTATACTACTAATACTACAGCAAGCGGCTTAAGCTAGCTATTAAACATTTTTGAGAGATTTACACTTTTGAAACAACTTTTTTCTTAGTTGAAGGTTGTGTAAACTATTATACATTTAAGATTTTTTCTGAAAATAGCAGTTTATCATTTAAAACTATTGGATGTTTGTTTGTTGTTCATAGGTATCAGAACGCTATCCAGACTGTGTGTCCGCACATCTTGCGTTATCTCACCTCTGCAGTGATCACCAACAATAATCGTAGAAGGCAAGTTCTTAATGATCTGGTCAAAGTAATTCAGCAAGTAAGTAACACATAGTGAAAAATAATCTCTCTAACTTGCAGCCAGTATTGTTTTCTGTTCTGTTTCACCTTTTCTTTACATATGCAGTTTTATGAGTCGTCGTCATTTTTTTTTTCAAATGTTGATAAATCTGTCAGTACATCATGTCAGCTATAATGCAATCACATTTAATTTATATCTAATTCAGTGTTGCACTTCCGTTTGATTTGTTTACTGTAGCTATGAAGCTCTTGAATAATTGCCATCAGTAAAGTTTATTCATTAATTAATTTTTGTCTATTAATTTCATGGTCCTTCCAATAGACACCAATTCAACCTTGAAAAATGTTTATTATAGCTCCTGAATTTGGTTCTTTGCTGCCAGTAATGATTGTATGAGAATATAGGCCTGAGGGAAAAATGAATGTTTCATTTATCTGTACATTAAGGATTAACTTGTGTAAGTGATTTTCTTTGGATGAGTTCTAAAGGTACATACTTTGATTTTACTATTCTGAAAGTTTGCATCTGCAATTAACTTAATCTTGCCGGAAGTCATTGCTTTAATGTGATCTTTTTTTTTCAGGAATCTTACACCTTTAGAGACCCCATCACAGAGTTTGTGGAATGTTTGTATGTACACTTTGATTTTGATGGTGCCCAGCAGAAGCTAAGAGAATGTGAAATTGTGAGTAAATATTTAGTTTTACTGCCTGTTTTCATTCAAAGTTAAAACTTAAAAAAAAAAAAATAGACAATTGTAATAACTTTCTTTTATTGTCTCATGTGATCATATCAAGTTGAAGTCCAGTTTACTGCAAGTCCTGCTGCTGTTAGTAGAATTTTACAAAAATCTCTACAAAATAATTGCTGCCATTAATATGTTTAGCATACTACGATATTCTTACAAGTTAACAGGACAGAAAATTATTAAAATATTATTATCTGATCACAAAGGAAATGCATCATGATAAATTATTCGTTGTTATTAATACATTTATAAAAAGTGTATCAGAAAGAGAATTAAATACATTATTTGCACCTCTTTGTAGCCAGCAACATTTATTGGCTTTAATTTTCTGTGTATATGCTGATCTTTTGAAGTGATGTGTAGCCTTCCCCTTCCATGTACATCTAAAAAAAACCAAATTCTTTAATTTAGTGTGTGCCTGATAGATGAACTTCAGACCTTAACTTGTATTTAAACTTAATTGTCTGTATACCACTTTGGGTGCATCTGCACCTCACTCCCTCAAATTTGTATTAGTCAGCTTGGGTTGAGCCATAGGGGCTGTGACAGACAGCCCATTCTTTATTAATATAACCCTTTGGGATGACAAATTTATCGCTCCAACAATTTTTTGTTTTGCATTACAAGTATGTTGATTAAATATACAGGCCAGTTCATCACAAATATTAAGTTATTACAAAAGTTTTGTTGGTTTTTATATTATGTCAATTTTGGTGTTCATTTTTTGCATGCTTGTGAAGGTGTATGTAGATAAGTTATACATCATTTTGGTAGCATGCACTTTCACATACATTATTCAAAACCTACCTTTCTAAAAATCATTAAATGGATATTTGTTTCAGGGTTCTGAGTGAAGCATGGATAGAAAAGTTTTTTGTGCCATTTTGCTTCATGAATTATAACTAGGCCACAAAGCAAGCGAGACAACTCATAACATTAAACAAGCATGGAGTGAGGACACAGCAAATGAGCACACAGTACAATGATGCTTTGAAAAGTTTGAATCAGGTGATGTGAGCCTTGAAGATAAAGAACTTAGCGGATATCCTTCTGACTGTGATGATGACCATCTGAAAGCTTCAGTTGAAGCCAATCAAAGAAAAAATGAGAGAAATTGCTGGAGAGCTTGACGTGAGCACTACAACTGTTTCCTGGCATCTTGACGCAATTGGCCAGGTGAAAAAGCTTGACAAGTGGGTGCCTCATGAGTTGAATGAACAACAACAAAATTGTCAATTGGAGATCTGCTCTTTGTTTGTCATAAGAAACAGAAATGACCCATTTCTTGACCAAATCATTACGTATGATGAAAAGTGGATCCTTTACAACAATAGCAAATGATCAACGCAGTGGCTCAACAAAGACAGGCGCCTAACCACATTCCAAAACCCAACCTCCACCCAAAGAGGCTCATGGTCACTGTCTGGTGGACTGCAACTGGTGTCATCCACTATAACTTCTTGCAACCTGGCGAAACCATCACAGCTGAAAGGTACTGTCATGAATTAAACGTTGTTCATCAGAAACTCTCCAAACGACAGCCGTCATTGGTGAATCAAAGAGGCCCAATCCCGCTCCACGACGATGCTCGTCCTCTGTTGCAAAAGTGACTCTTCAGAAACTGAACACGTTGGGGTACGAAGTTCTCCCTTGCCCAGCCTATTCTCCAGACCTTTCTCTCACAGACTACCACCTTGACAGGCTCAGTATGAAATCCTTTTCCAACCAAACAGCAATTGAAACTGTCTTCCAACAGTTTATCGATTCCAGAAATACAAATTTTTTCCAAAATGGTATAAATGCATTTGTAACTTGTTGGCAGAAGTGAATTGATTGTCATGGAATTTACTTTGAATAATAAACTTCATGTTCAACAATGATATGGTCTCATTGTTGCATTAAAAATCTGACAAAATGTTTGTAACAACCTATTACTAGTACTTCTAGGCCAGGTCAGGTGGTACAAATAAGGTAAAAACTTTATATGCAAGCTTAAAGATGCTATTGCCTATCATTTTAGAAAGATATCATTTTAAACTTAAAGGTTTTAGAGTGTTAATATAGTGAAGAAATGCAATACAAATTCTTATCTGCAATTTGTTTAGGCATTAAGAAGTTGTATGATAGCTAAAATATGACTTTCAACTTTGGTTTTATTTGCAATGCTTATAATAATTATAACAGCCAAACGCTCTTGATTGGGTTAACATGATAAATAATACTAAGCATGCATGTGAAGTCACATTCCACTTCAGAAATTATTTCCTTACAGCAAAAGATTTTCACTCTAAAATCTTTTTCCCAGAAAGTTTTATAAGTATGCTGGACCTTTTAAGGGTAGATATTCTGTGCAACTATTATTTAAGTATGGTAGGCATTTATGTTTTTCAACAGTACATTTATGATCTGTGTAATGCTTGGTTATTTATAATTGATCAGATACTTGTAATGATTGTATTTTTGTTTTGTTTTTTTAGGTTTTTTAACGAATCATTCAGATTTTTTATTGATCATTTATCTTAGTTGTCTTTATATCTACAAATTTAGCTAATTTTTTTTTTCCTTTGTGCCTGCAGGTGTTGAGGAATGACTTTTTTCTTGTTGGATGTCTGGAGGAATTTATTGAGAATGCTCGACTTCTCATTTTTGAGACATTTTGTCGGATACATGCCTGCATCAGCATAAAGTATGCATTGTGTTTTAAGTCCACAGAAAGTAGTAAACTTTGCAATTTTTTAAAAGGAATATTAAGATAGGTTTAAAGTGCATTTTAGCTCAACTTGCCTGTGAGATTTTATGAGTGAACATCCAGTGAATTATGCATCCTATTTTTGACTGAGTCTAGTCTCTAAACTTCAGTTATACAGCAGTGTGCAAAAGTCTTGCATAAAAATGACTAGACTAAGAAAGTGGGTTCTTATTTTGTAGAAATTAGTAACTATTGTATGTTTTCTGTTTTAATTGAAAGGTATCGGTGTCTTTAAACGATTTATAACACTAAGATCCATTTTGTAATTGCACAGTCAAAATTTAAATATTAATAAAAATAATTTGCATGAAATCAACGTGTGCAAAAGTGTTGCATAAACTACAACAAATTAGAATATATATTTTGTGCTATAATAGTTTAGGATAGTAGAATATAAATATGAAAAAACTGTGTCATTTTCACTATTCCGATTCATTTTTGTTCAATATATTGATACTGAGAGCCCGGCATTTGACCCCCAAACAGCGGGTAACAATCATTCACATGAAAGAAAATGGTGAAACTGAGTGGGTCATTGCGGATCATATTGGTTGCAATCAGTCAACAATATCTTGCACTCTGAAACGTTGGAAAGCTGATGGGAGCCTAATTTCAAAACGCAGAGCCAGCAGACCGCGGAAACAACGGCTTGACAGGATCGTCTGATTGCCCGCATGTTGAACTCAGACTGATTCTGCACTTCCACTGACATCCAGACTGCCTTGTCAAGGCACCATACGATCCAGTTGGCCTCATGCACCATCAGACGACGTTTGATCCACATGGGACTGTTAAGGTGATCGGCACAGAAGCCGTTCATTAGTCTGGACAATTGTCGAAAGCGACTGCAGTGGGCTCGCGACCATCTCCACTGGACCATGGCCCAGTGGTCCCGAGTGTTGGTATCTGATGAAAACATTCATGAGGGTCCACTCAGCAGGTCGGGTGTACATTCGGCGGTCGGTGTCTAAAAAATACCATCCTAATTGCACTTGACCGACTCTGCAAGCAGGGGGAGATTCAGCCATGGTTTCGGGCTGTTTTCAATCGTCCAGTGTCGGTCCGTTGCATCAGGTGGAGGGTCGAATGAATGCTCATGACTATGCTAAGATCGTCTCGGACATTGTCAAACCATATATGTGTGACCACATGCCCCTGACGGCCATCTATCAGCAGGACAATGCCCCCATCCACACAGTTAGGAGTGTCAGGGCCTTGATGGCAGTGTTGCGAATCCCCCCCCCCTCGACTGCCCAGCTCAAAGCCTGGATCTCAATCCCATCGAAAACATTTGGCACTCGATTAAACTCAGCATTAGTGCCAAAAAACTGAAAAATAAAATTGATTTGAAATGGAAAATCGAGGAAGCCTGGTCAGAGTTCAGTAGTGACAATTGTCAGTGTTTGGTAGCCAGCATGCCTTATCGTCGTGATCAAGTTATCAAGAATTTTGGATATTCTACTCATTATTGATAGATCTGATCACTTTCTGCATAATTGGAATTGAATCTGAATTGATTAGATAGTTGTCTAGATTTTATGCAAACACTTTTTCACATGTTTGATTTGATGCAAATGATTTTCAAAAAAAAAACTATAACTTCCTAGTCCCTTTTGTAGCTTCTCTGCTGTCTGTCTACTTTAAATGATATGATCTAGAAACTTCAGTGACATCTAACAGGGTTCCTAGATTAACAACATGAATTCCATGCATTGTTGTTCAGCAAACCAACAAAACAGACAAACTTGGCTGTTGCGGTGTATTTCATTGTCCACTTAACTAAATCTTATTTTCTCTCTGATCAAGAAGTCTCATCAGGACCAGGACCCAAGAAGGTCTGCTGTACAGGTATTTCTGTAAACCAAGTATTCAGTAAATTTAGAGTGTGCCGTACACGCTTCAGGACCTTGTTTAATTTATACTTACTTTTAAAAATTAACACTTATGGATGGACAAGCAGTCTGTTATTATAGAAAAGCTAACACAAAGTGCTGATGGAAATAACTTTTTGTAGTATCCATAAAACTGGGGAAAATGGCTCACTGAATAGTATACTGCAGACTTGCTGTTTAGGAAGTTCTTCAGCCTGTTGTTTTTTTTTCTGTCTTGTAGAATGTTGGCTGATAAGCTCAACATGACCCCCGATGATGCTGAAAGGTGGATTGTTAATCTGATCCGGAATGCTCGATTGGATGCTAAAATAGACTCAAAGCTGGTAAGCCTCTTTATGTTTTTACCAATTAATAATTACATTTGCTTTTAATAAACACAGTCGTGTCTGTTGTCTGTCTCAGAGTGGTTGTCAAGCAGTTATTTTTTTCTTGTTTACTCATTTCTAACTTTTTCTCAGGTGGAAGATATAGAGAATAGGTTCGTTTTTTAATGCAACATTATTACTCCAAATTTCATAATAAATTAATGGCTAAGGCTGCTCTTTGGCATTTCTTCTGTGAACATTTTTATAAATGGCAAAGAAAGTAGACCAGTACCCATTGCTTGTTTTTTTTTTCTCATACAAATATATTTAACTTGGCTTCTCTGATTGAATTGCTATGGCTTCATTTGAATGCCAGATTGTTTGACCAATATGTAGCTATTTTCATATCCAATATCGTAACATCAAGAAAGGCTTAGTTTATGTTTTGTTTCTTTCCAGGGCCATGTTGTAATGGGCACGCAGGCAATCTCTCCATACCAGCAGGTGATAGAAAAGACACAGAACCTTTCCTTCCGCTCCCAAACTTAGCTATAAACATTCAAAAGAAACTTGGATTGAAAAGTGCTGATACAGTAAGTTAACAGCCTTTTTTTTTTTTAAATGTACTTTACTCAGACTTGACATAGGTTAAAAAGGTAAGGGAATGGTGGTTGAAAATTGATGAATTAGATTTACTTCACAGAACCTTTATAGTTTCTAAAAACGTTTTAAACAACTATCTGCTTAGGGCACGTCACAGTAGCTAGTTATCTAAAGGTATAACATCTCATCCAGTCTTTAAAGACTGCAGTACAGTATATATTGTTTAGTTTAAGTGGATCCATGCTTGAGGCCACATGAAACATTACTGGCAATAGCTGGGTTTTTCTTAGCTGGCAATTTGTTCTGTTGGACGAGCTGAAATAGAGTTAATGTGAGAATTGTATTCTTATTAGTTTATAACTAATAATAAGAAAATAACAGTTACATCACTGAAATTATATCTTCCTGCCAAAAATAATTTCACAAACACTAAAAAACATCTCAAGTTATAAAAGGATGTATTTAATGGTAATATCAAAGATTCTAATTAGCCTACCCTCTTTTTTGTGGTAATTGTACTATACTATAGCATGTGAGTTTGGTAATAGGGGGTGCATCTTCTGACAAAATCATAGATCCCTTCTGAAAGCAGATGCATCTGTTCTTTTGCTGTTTGGATGGCTTGTTTATATGTGTGTGTCATTTTAGTTTTGCTCGATATCATAGCACTGCAGCTGTTCCTCTTCCTTTTGGCACAGTTTTCAAGAAGCTGAACTTAAAAAGATTGTCTGAATAACATTTTTGCTGACAAGGCAATCGAGGCTGATCAGGAGTGGTTTACGCTTGCATAAAGCCTCTGTCAACTTGAGCATGTGCTTCATGCTGTCTGACTGCTGCTGGATCACTGTCCAGGTGCCAGAACAGGCACATGGGGCTCCCTTTCTGAGAGAGAATTTTAACAGTTACTCATGCGTTCATTACATAATGTGGTTGGGGGCTCAAAACTTCCACACTGGATTCACCGAGGTACAAAGATACAAGTAGGCATTATAGCTTTCCTGTGGTTTTTGCAAATGAGGCATTGATACCTGGGTTTTTGGGGATCTTATTTAGTGGTACCAGACACTGCACAGCAATATTTTAGTAAAATTATACCAGACTTTTGGTTTTAATTTTATATGCATTTGTATTATTGCTATACATGCATAGATACAAGCAAATAAAGACTATTTAGTGTGGATTTTTAAAAAGAATTTTTAACGTGTACGTTCTGTAATGTTTTCTTGTTTGAATAGTTTTTAATTTTAATTCTTTTGTATCGCTTATTGTTTTTTTTTTGTTTACAGTTTTATTTCTGATGAAAGGGCAAGTTTTAAAGATATCAATTTGTTGTAAATCTTTTCTTTCTTCGCTCTGCCTCTCTCATTTAAAGTATCTTGACCTGAAGTGCGAAATCCTGCTGTATTCACCATAAATTGCATGGCACAGAGTTTGCTCGCTGATCGCTGAGAACTTGGCCAGTTGGGGCGCTCCACCGAGATTGACAAGAAGAAGCATTTTAGGCCCAACCGCTTAGCCGTTCATCCCAACCTATAATTCTCTGGTAGTGCAATATTGAATTGGGGGGGGCAAGGGATCAAGGGATGTAATGTAACTTTAAAGTGACATGGCGATATATATATATTTTAAAAATATTTAAGATGAAAAAAAATTACTTGATTTTTGGTCTTCCCTCCAATAAAGTATTTATATTTTTTGGGGGGGTTTAAATTTAAAAACCTGGTTGGTTGTGAGATGAATGATCATTTTCTGGTTGGATTAGCTCTGACTCTTTCTTCAGCAGGGCTTCCCGCTTCAGATGGCTTAGTTTGCTGCTCGCTCGTTGCTGGTCAGCTGATGAGCAGAAGGGTTGGTCGTGTAACTCGAGGCCCTGCTTTGATCACGCGTGTTTTTTTTTTTCCAGAGTACATAACTAATCTGATGTTTTAATTGTTGTTGTTACTTGTTTTCTTTTGTAGATAGGAAAAAAAATTTTTTAAAGGAAAATATTGTTTTAAAAAGATTGCTGCCGCTACTTATATTGTACATTTAAATGTGTTACATATGACAGTGAATTGATTGTGAAGATTTAGAAAAAGAAGAGAAAAGTCCTCCAAAAAATTCTGCTGCATTATAAAAGAAGATAGATTTCTTTTTATGACATAATGAATCTGACAGGTTATTCTTGGTTGGTTATTGGTGCACAATTTCTAACAAATTAAAACTATAACAGCTAAAAATAACATGGCATCAATCTGTGTGTCTTTTGGCATTCTGAATTACTCCAGAGTAGATTTGGCTATGAAATTCATGGCCTTGTATTCATTTCTCGTACAAAACCCTAAAGCAAAGAGGGAAGTGTGCAGAATTGGTTTTATGCTGCTGTCACTGATGACAGCAGAGTTTGAGAGACAAAACCTAGTCTTTGAGCTGTAAAACAATGTCTGTTCTGTCTGGACAAAGTTTGTTTGTGATGTTTCTGTAGGAAAGTGAGCTCTGGATTCTTCTTGTTTGGTCTAAGGCTTTCTGTTGCCACTATCAGGTGTAAGCCAACCATCTTGTTATGTGTCAGCTTCAGTAATCCATCAATGGCTGGCTGTTTTCTCCCATCATGCTGCTAGAAATTGTTGGCTAGTTCCATGAGATATCAATTTGTCTTCATCTCTCTCTCTCTTTTTTACTTCACATTTGTATCAGCTGTCACAAGATGGAATTTCCAGCGGGTCATCACCTTAATAGCTTTCTAATTTCTGCTGAGAAAGATTTTTTTTTCTTTCTCTATGATCATTTATGGTGATAATCCTGACTAACTTCGTAATCATTACTACTGAAGATATTGGTAATGGTTTTTGGAAATGTTGGTTCCTGATTGTGGTAAAGAAAGCTGCTGGTGCATTGAGGATGAGCTTGATGCAGAGTTTTACCTTACAAAATTTGGTGTTAGGTTCAGTTAACTCTGTCCTGAAGAACATTTATTAGAAATGCTCCACAAGCTTTATTATTCTTTTTTACATACACACTGGCAGGTAGTGGATTGTTTAATGGAATTTCCTTGTCATATCCAATGTATTAGTGCACATGGCTACATGTATATTAGCATTATGACTTAGAAAATAGATACATGACACAATAAATTATGTAAAGTTTGTTGGCATTCTGATCACAGCTTTTTCATTGACATATCCTAGTCTTCATTTTCATTGGTGAGTCTACAATTATGGCTGCCAGTGTATGCATGGACACCATCCTTTTGTCATATGTCTACAGTTTCAGTTTCAGTTTGTTGTTGTGTTGGTAAATGCTATTTTACTGCAGTTTAGTGTAGTTTGTGCCTGTTCTACCTCACTTGCTTTTCAGTGATAGATAACTTGAAATTTTTGGTTAGCCATTAGATGTTTGGAAGTGACAAAAATGAAACATCAAAACAGAAGGACAAAACAATAGAAATTTATTTTAGCAATCTGAATAATTATTATTAGTTTATTGTACAGTATATGAATATAATATTATTATTAAGAGTTTTGGAATTTTTCTCACTTAATGCAGAACCAAATATCTTAATTATGACATGTTAATTAGCTTCTGAGCTTACCTTAAACTTTAAAGTATATTTTGAAACAGGTATCAAAGAGTAGGCAGATTTGTGGAGTGGAATTCCTAGAACAATATAATACTAATGCTTTCACTATCTCTAAAATTAACTTGTTTGATCGTTATCTATTTCAGATTCCTCAGTGGGGTGCTCAAGAATGATAGGAACTATGAAAGAATGCTTCAGACAACAGCAATTTATTTTTTATTCTTAACTTCTAATAAAAATAAACTCTGGGACTGGTTCTGTTGAGTTCACTGTTGCACATGAGAACACCTGCAATATCAGGGTATAAAACGCCATTTCAGATTGGACCCATTGGTGATTCATGTAGGCAGGCAGTATTTAAACAGCGGTTATCGCGAATCGTGATCTCTCATTCTTTTACCAGAACTTTATGAACAAGTTCTACTGAACATCCAAAAAATCAAGACCTTATAAATTAACTCATGGATTTCATTTCACATTAATGGCAAAATGGCAGCATGATTGGCTTAGTCATCGCTGGGTGTGGGCAAGTGATGTTGCTTGCTGTTTCTGGATTTGGGTTGGGCCCGGATTGTGAAAGTTGTGTATAGGGGTTATTTCTGAACCTTGTGCATCTATGGATGGCATGCATGCATTTGTCTAATCAGGTGATTTGAACAGTGATCAAGAAAGTTCTGCCAACCATGATTTCTCCCCTCATATTCCTATCACTATGTTGATTGATAACTCGCTCTTAGTCACCATACATAGAAATGCCACATTGTGGAAAAAATACAACAAAATTAAAGTGTGAAAAATGTCTAAACAAACCATTTTCTAATGGCAATAACCATACAACCCACAGAAAATTTAAGAAAATTTTCTTTATATTTTTTTTTTTACATTTGTTTTCATGGTCTGGAGTGAATGTAACTATGCTTCAGATCACGGGTGCTATCCACCACTCTGCACCATGGAGTAGCTTCCTCTCTAGCTGTGTGCACACTTGGCCTACCAGTTACGGCACACAAAGAAAGAAAGACGAAATGAGCTACTGACATCATCTGGCTGAAAAAATAGATTACAGTGCTCCCTCGCTATATCGCAGTTCACTTTTCGTGGCTTCACTACATCGCGGGTTTCAAATCATACATATCTAATTTTATATCATGGATTTTTCGCTATATCGTGGTATTTTTCGAAAAATATAAAATTTTAAAATTTATTATTTTAATTATTTTTAAGTAAAATACTACTAAAAAACATTATAAAATAGTAAAAAACAAATTAAAGTAAAAAAAATATATATGTACATTATTAAAAGAATATTAAATTGAAATTTAAATAAAACTATGTAGTGGCGTGGCGGGCTTGTACTAAAAACAAAGAGAGACGCTAGTGTTTGGAAAACGGAGTACAACTGCGGCTGCTTCTGCCCAAGTGAGATCGTACTCGGCATGCTATTGGCTGATGGTTGGGAGGTGGCCAATCAGAGCATGGTGTTTTGTATCCCGGATGCTGAATGGCTCAGTGACAGCAGCATCTGTGGCGCTGTTGTCCCGTGTAGAAGCATCCTGCATCTTGCCTCGTCCATTTCGGCTTCACATCTCGCTGCGTGTAGTGTTTCTCTGCAGTGCTATGCTTTGTGTTTTACATTAAAGTTTGATCTTTATTTCAATCCCTGCAATGCCACACAAGCGTCCTGCATCTTCTAAGGCTTCTAAGTCTTCTGAACCTGAATCCAAGCGCTCAAGGAAGACTCTACCCATCGTCAAAAAGGTGAAACTTCTCGACATGCTTAAGGAAGGGAGAACGTATGTGGCTGTAGGGCACCACTTTGGCCTCAATGAATCTACGGTACGTTATATTAAGAAGGACGAGAAGAATATAAGATCGACTGCAGCTGTTTCTTTCAATAAAACTGCCAAGAGGGTTGTAACGTCGCGTAATAAGGTGATGGTTAGGATGGAATCTGCATTGTGTCTCTGGATTATTGATTGCAGAAAAAATGAATATCGTGCTGGATAGCAACACAATCTGCACAAAGGCGAAGTCTCTGTATGATACGTACACTCAACTTGCTCACGATCATGGCACTGACGAACACGTGGAAGATGAGATGGACATCGGTGAAGCAGGTCCAAGTTCTCCCAAGAAAGCAACCCCATTCACTGCCAGCAAGGGTTGGTTTGACAAATTCCAGAGGCGCAATGGAATTCGAAGCATTTCGTTGCATGGAGAAGCCGCCTCTGCCAATAAAGTTGCTGCCGACCATTATGTAAGCGAGACGTTCAGAGAAATTATAGAAGAAGGTGGTTATAAGCCCGAACAAGTCTTTAATATGGACGAGACGGGCTTATTCTGGAAAAGGATGCCGTCTCGTGCCTTCATTATGAAGGACGAAGCCAAAGTCTGGGGCTTTAAAGCCCAGAAAGATTGTGTGACTCTCATCATGTGTGGGAATGCTGCGGGCTTTATGATAAAGCCCGGCCTTATTTACAAATCCAAAAACCCAAGGGCTTTGAAAAATAAGAATAAGAATGTCTTGCCTGTATATTGGATGCACAATCAGAAGGCATGGATCACAAAAGTCCTCACTTCTGATTGGTTCCATCAGTGCTTTATCCCAGAGGTCCAGCGTTATCTATCAGGGAAAGGCCTCGATTTCAACGTGCTTCTGATTATGGACAATGCAGGAGGTCATACCACTGACCTGTCGTATGAAGGTGTGAAAGTAGAATTCCTGCCACCGAACACCACATCACTCATCCAACCCATGGACCAAGGCGTTATTTGTGCATTTAAGGCGCTTTACACAAGACACCCTTCAACACCTGGTTGAATCTATGGACGCGGACAAAGACTTCTCGCTGAAGGCGTATTGGCGAGACTACACAATCGCTACCTGTCTCATCAACATACAGAAGGCCATCCAAGACATGAAACCCGAGACAATGCCAGCTGGAAAAGATTATGGCCAGAAGTGGCAAACGTCTACAAGGGATTCACGCCTGAAGAGAGAAACCACTTAGCTGTGGATAAGGCCGTGAAGCTGGCAAAATTGCTGCAAGGAGAAGGCTTTGAAGATATGATCTCCGACGACATCAATGACCTGATCGATGCCCACTTGCAACCATTGACAGTGAAAGAGCTGATGAAGTCTGCGAGCGAGGAAGAGGAACAAGATGAACCGGGGACTGAAGAAGAGGAGGTTGGTCTAACACTCGATCGTCTTGCAACGATAGTCAGAATGGGCAAGGAGCTCGAACAGGTCATTCAAGAGTGGGACCCACAGCTGATGCGGTCATTGCAATTCAGCAATGGGCTTGATGGGTTAATGTCCATCTATAAAAACCTAGCCCAGAAGAAGCAGAACCAGCAACTCCCCATAACTATGTTCTTCGTAAAATCAAAAAATGAGGTCACGTCTATGCCTACGCCTTCAGCAGAAGTGGAAGTGGAACCAGAAGATGATGCACCACAACCATCACCTGATGAAGAGGCGCCTCCAGTAGAAGAGATTTAATGCTCTTCTTGGCTGTGCAGTACTACTTTGATCTCATCATCGTCATCTTCATCATCATCAGTACTGCACAGCTATCATCATCATCGTCATATCTTCATAGGTCAGTACCCATAATGCGTTTTTTTTATATTTTATAGTATTTTTAAAATTATTTTTTGTCTTAGGCTTTGCAGCCCATGAAGTCGCATTTCCAATGAAAATTTTTTAATTTTTTTTTTAAAAACTGATTAAATGTGTGTGGGGAAGGTTAATAAGAGTGTGTGGATGCTGTATAATGGTTTAAAATACGTTTAAAATGTGTTTAAATAATTAAATAAATATGTGGTTTCTACTTCGTGGATTTTCACCTATCATGGGTGGGTCTGGAACGTATTAACCGCAATAGGTGAGGGAGCACTGTATTATTAAACTAAGTACTTTTGCATTCACTCTCTCATTTTTCTAATTTGGTATTCTATCTGAACTCTCTTTATAATTTACCATTCTATTATCTGATTGATTGCTTTTATCATATATTTGAATAAATTGTTTAGTTTTAGTTGTGTCTCAGTCATATCACATTCAAACCATTCTCTAGTCTGTTTTACAGAGGATAGTGATAAGTATTTACATGGAAAGTTAGCCAATATTTGTAATAAATAATGCCTTTTAACAGTTATACTTGTAGCCATTGATGGAAATGAGTCGGAATGTCCGTTCGGAGTTACATAATTATATAATTATAATTTAGTAGGATTCTATTTTTTATATATCTAGATCACATGGGGACAGTAGTATGGATTTATGCTTGTGAGGCAGCCTCCCCATCCTCTCTGATCGAGCTGAATGGAGGTCAACTAGCAGCTCCAGAAAATAGCTTTGCAGGATTAAATTCTTTTCTGTTTCCACCATAGGAAACAATTATGATCGTAGTAAGTTTGTCATAATGAGCGTGCTATGTGTGCTAACACAGTAATAAGCAAACTTCTGCAGGTGTAGAGCATTAATCCAGTATAATCAAACTTAATAGCAACAGAGACTAGGTTCAAATATCCTGAGTATTTGCTCTCTTTGTGTTGTGTATTAATAATATTGTTTTTAATTTTAAATATCAACGCAATTCAGTAGAATCCTCGTTGGACAATCCTAACGTTCTCTCTCAAAACGGTGTACGTCCGATCTGCTGGAAGTGGTGATTCAGTCTCCATTGTGGAACGAACACTCCAGTCTTGTGCAAGGACAGACTTCGCTTTCCATATTTTAAAAAGTCAGTAAACTTCAAATTTCGGGGAAAGTCATTATAAATAATTGCTTAATATTTTAGAATTTTGTTTAAGTAATTCTATCATGAAAAGTCCTATGTTCAGTTTTAGATTTTCAAAAATTTCATGTTAACTCATAAAAGTTTCATCATTAATTAAGAACTGCATATTTTTTTTTTTTTACATTTTTAACCAGTCAGTATAACGTTTTTCATTTACACACACACACACACAGAGAGACAGACGAGCACACACAGACACAGATGCACGCGCACGCACACAGACAGACAGACAGAGAGAGAGCAGAAAACACATCCAACAATGTGGTTCATGCATATATGGTTCATATTTATATATATATTTTTTTTTTTTACTCTTTCAATTATACACAGCCTTTTTAGAATTACAGAAAATACATAAATTAGTTATTTTCATTCATGAAGTTGTACCACAAAAAACGAGATGTCATTGTACATATTTATGGGTCAGTATGAAGTATGCAGAATAGATCAGATAAAAATTGGAGGCTGTTTTAGAAACTTAAATATTTAGTTCTTAAGTTATAGCTTCATCAGATACTTTCCATCTACAAGCAAACACAAATAAACAATTAAATTATTAAAATTTTTCTATGGCATTATACTGAAAAACTTAAAATATGTGAATATGGCCACCTCATTATATGAAGGCATTTCATTGAAATATATTTCTGGTATGTATAGTTATGCTCATACATATTCAACAGCTGTGTGACCAGATAAGCACTGTGCAAATACTGTGATATTTCTACATTTACCAAAGGTTGAGTTTTAGGCTTTTCAAGAGGAGTCATCAAATTGCCAAGGATTTTAACATTTGTTATACTTACAATGTTGGTAATTTTACGTTATTCTAGAAATAAAACTACACTGGATTTTTTAAATAGTTAAAAAAATCATTTTAAATGGACACTGATTAATACACATTTTGTTAAATTAAGCTTGTAAAGTGGTGTTTGGATGGTGAATTATCTATGAGTTCTTGGATATATCTCTGTGTTGCTTTACACAAGTTTTACATTTTAAGTTTAATGTAGAAATCAATAATTTTTTTTGCATTGAATTGGTTTATTACCATATTATAATCTGTTAATTTCCATATATTCATTGCCATATTTATAAAAGCTATCAGAAAGTATTCAACCAGTCCATATAAGCACCACCACCTCCATATTCTTATATTAGTAATGACATTATGAACGTGATCATTAATTTATTTCACATAAATTTAACAGAGATTGAAACTGACAGGAAACCTGTGACTTATATACAGCCCCTGTAAATACATATGCCAATCAAGTACACTTTAAAACATTTACTGACTTTGATTTCATGAGACGGCTCAGAAGGCCACCATTTCTATGCTTTTATGATTAGAAGTTGGGTATGATTGATTGATAAAATGTTTATTTGAAAGTAAACAAGACTACATTATTTTCTCTCTCATAACTTGAGATGTCTTGTTTCTTTGTTTTTTTTCTTGCTGTGGAGTTTTTAGTCATAGAAAGGTGCTTTATTTAGGGTTTTAATCAAACACACACACCAAAAAATAGTCCTGTATTTTCTGCAGTCTGTCTTGTTGGTACATGGTGTGTTGTGTTGCATACAGTATCTGGAAGACTGAGGATGCTTGCCTCTAGTGAGAGATGGATGGTGCATTTAGAGGGTTTTATTGGTTTCTGGAATTTATATTATCTATACACAATCATCATAGCTGGCTCCTAATACAGTGCGCAGAAGTTTAGTGGGGTGTTAGAGATTAGATAGGAGGAACAACAGTGACAGGGTAAGGCAGATAAGAGAGTATATTTTTGTAACATTACAGCGGGACCATAGCTCGTTAGTGGAAATGTTTTGTAGGTAGAGTCAGGAACCCAATGGTAATGCTGCATAATAAACCATGTGTTAGAGGAGCTGGATAGGATGATATGAAACTGATGCAGTATGGATAATAGTTCTGTATAGGGTATAGATGGGTATTATTGATGTGGATGATTCTGGTGGTAGTGATGGCTGGTATAGTGTTTTGTTGTTTGCAATCATGAGATTAATGGTGCCACACTAGAATTACCTGCTGGAAGAGTGTGTAGCGAAGACTATGGCTAAGATTTTGGGAAGTTGATAATAGGAATTTTTGAGTGGAATTGATTATAGACAATTAACAGGAATCTTTGATAAAGAGATTAATTTTTGAGATATTTCAAACGTGCGTTTAATAATAATTATTATTTGCATGTCTATTTTTTTTGTAATAAAATAGAGAGAACTTTTCGGTTTGGTGCAGTCTTTATTATTTGCGTAATTGCTCATTAGTATTCAGTATAATTATCACAATTTTAAATTATGCTCTTCAGATATACCCTAACCATTAAGAAAATCATCTTTGGTTTCACATCACTAAATTAACTTATTTAAGTTCACTGCCCAAAACAGATATACTTTAGAAAGTTACAACTTCACTCTTCTGTGGCAGTAAACTTAACTGGAAGGGAGTTTAGTCTGAGATGCCAGGTCTGATTGTTTTATAGAATTTAGTTATAAGTTTGTGTACATTGTCACATTATTATTAAAACATTATTTTCCAAAAATTAAGGGAATGCATAAAAATGTTGATGGGTGAAAAGTATGAAAAAATGCCTAAGGTACTGCATCAAAACAAGTGTCAACTTTGAACTTTAAAAAAAGAAAAATTGATCATTTCTGATGAATAGTTAAGTTAGTTTAAGAGAAGAGTTTTTCAAAAATGTGATGAGACTTGCAAGTTTATCATAGCAACCATACATATAAAAAGTTATGAACAACTTTTTTGGGAGTCATACATCGTTTTACGTCATTTTCGACTTTACATCAGTTTTCTGTTAATAATATTAGGCAAAAATAAAAGTTGACTAACGTCAATTTATGCAACTTTACGTTACGTCAGTCTGCGAACATTAAAAACCCATAAAATTTTTAAAATCACCTAAAAACCAAAAACAAGTGCAAAATCACATAAAAATAAATGTTAAAAAATGTAAAATAATTTATAAAATTATTTAAAAGCTTAAAATTTTTTTAAATATTGTGTACAATACACATTAATTTACATGACGTTCGATAACTATAGTTCCAGCATTCACTGCGTGGCGGCGCTGTAGCTTTTGTCAGCTGATTCAAACTTGTGCTTGTGCATGTGTTTTTTGCAGCGTCTCGTTTGCGTTGAATTTGTGGCTTTATTTGTACCCCATAGCTCCGAAGAAAGTTCCTACTGATAGTCCTAACGCTGGTGCTACTAACCGCTGTGCTATATCGTTGGAAGATAAGCTGGCTATGATAAAATGGCAAGAAAATGGTGAAAAGGTTGCCACCATAGCTCATGCTTTTAGCTTGAATCAGACGGCGGTATCGACGATTGTTCATAAGGCACGGATTTTAGTCCACATCAAAGATGATGTTCCAGCGATGAAGAACACCATCATCAACAAGAAAAGAGGCAAGATCTACGAGGAAATGGAACATCTTTCTCTTTGGATTGAACAGCAGACTCATCAGTGTATTCCCATAAGCCAGCTGTTGATTCAGAAGAAAGCATTGCCTTTGTTTAAAGACTTCAAGAAGAAGTTTCCCGACAAGAAAGACGCAGAATTCAAAGGAAGTTCAGGATGGTTTATGCGGTTTAAGCAGTGACACAGTCTTCACAACCTTCAAGACCCAAGGCAAAAGTGCATCAGCCGACGAATTAACTGCATCAGAATTCCCAACAACTTTGGCGAAGATTATTGAGGAGAATGGATTTCTTCCAGAACAGATATTCAATGTGGATGAGACCAGTTTCTTCTGGAAGAGAATGCCAGATTGTTCATTCATAGACAAGGAGGAGAAGGCTATGCCAGACTTCAAGGCCGCAAAAGACTGTTTGACCCTTCTGTTGGGAGGCAATTGCTTGGGCGACTTTAAGTTAAAGCTGCTGCTGGTGTATCATGCCCAGAATCCTCGAGTGCTGAAGAACATCCCCAAGGGCTCTCTCCCAGTTGTATGGAAGGCAAACCCAAAGGCTTGGATGACTATTGCCATTTTTGAGGATTGGTTTTTCAACCACTTTGTACCAGCAGTGGAGAAGTATTGTAAGGAGAAAGGCATCCCATTCAAGATCCTTATTTTAGACAACGCTCCTGGCCACCTGCAAAACCTCATCGATTTTCATCCAAACATCACCGTCGTTTACCTCCCCCCAACACCACACCTCTCTTGCAGCCGATGGACCAGGGGATCATTGCCATCTTCAAACACTACTACCTTAGGCGTACACTTAGGCAGGTTGTAGCTGCAATGAGACTGGGTGATGATGTCACACTCCGTGACTTTCGGAAGGGATATGAAATCTACAAGAACCGTGACACTTCACCGTCAGCAGAGTGCAGCAGGGCTTTGCACACATTGAGAAAGTGCTTGCAATTTTCGAGGAGATGGATCCCAATGCTCAACACTTTGCAAAAATTATGGGGGCAGTTCACGATGTTTCTGTTCCTTATAGGATCATCCTACATGAAAATAAGAGCAAGACTATTCAGGGCACTCTTGACCAGTTCTTGCAGTGCATCAAAAATCAACAGGAAGAACTTGAATCGTCTGCTGAAGAGCCTCAGCCGTCAACCTCAACGTAGTCTCATCCTTTTCCTCTAACCTCCACCTCTGGCTTTATCAAGCACATCGATGTCTCCTATCAGGTAATTTTTTTGTTTTTTCTTTACATTAGCATCAATTAAAATGTATAAATTTATTAAAACGAATGTAAAAATGTTGAACTATCGAACGATTTATTGTATTCCTACACACACATGTTATTAGCGATGTTATGGGGTTATTTATAGGGGGTCTAGATCGTTTTTTAAAGAGTTTATTCAACTTAAGTTACAAGTCTTGGAACAAATTAACGATGTAAGACGAGGTACGACTGTATAATTATTTTTCATTATTAAAATTACAGATTTGGATTTCCTGAAGATTTTACATAATATCAGTATTCAGTATAATTATCACTGTTTTACATTTAATTAACATTTACAGATTATTTCTTAGCTGTCCATATTTATTTTGCTAATGAAAAGTGAGATGTTATCTGTTTAAAAAAGGACAGCTATCTTGTTCTTTCATGATGTGTCATACACACACAAATTGTTTTGATGTTCTGGAAGATGTCAAGTAGCTGATTTTCTGTTTGTGTTAACCATTTTCCACCTGCACACTACTCTTTAGCTAGGTAGATAACTAAAACCAAAATTATGTAATACACACTATTAAAAAATAGTACAGTAAAAATTATTTTTAACAGAATTTACAAAAGAAAAAATATTATAACTAATTTGCTATCTTCAGAAAGTGTTTTCACCAAGTCAGTGGAATCATCAACTACAGTCTCCTCTCTCTGAAATGTTGTGTTTCATTGGGCTATCACATATCAATCATTATGACTAGCTTTTCATAAATAATTTATATATTTTAAAAAATAATGTGATTGATGTGTGTTGTTGAGGAAAACAATTGTGACTACAAATAGATTTTCCTTTCTTCTGTTTTCCTCTTAAGATAATTCTCATTTTAGCAAAGAGACTGTCCATTGATCTGCATACACAATGGCTTATTATGCTAACAGTCTCCTATGAAAATTAGCAATAAAATAAGTATGAACTTTGCATGTAAATTTACCTTTTTTCATGTTTTATTCATGGCATAAAATCTATGATATGCTTTTGCTTATATCATTTAAGATATTTGCTCAATAGCCTGAAGTTTTCTCACAGTGGACCAGTTTATCATTTTTGTCATAAAAGTTAGCATTGCAGCCTCCACAGTAATTAGAACTGAAAAATAAGAAAAAAGTTGCAGTCTTAGATAAGCAGCACATTTATATACACTAACTCATCTCAGAGATCACACATGCTACTGTATTTTGAAGAAAATTTGGAAGTACTGTATAAAGTATTTTTAATATAATATTTGTAAAATTTTGATGTGATGATAAAATGGAGTTGCTTCCATCTTATTATTGAAAATATTGTTAAAACAGTCAGTAAGAAGGAACTTCTTTTTAATAATTTTTAAAGTTTGTTCCACACACCCACTAGTTAAGAATTTTTTCTTGATTTTGCATTGAATGTCTTCCAAGAAGGTTTAACAGTGTCTTTAGTCTAGGACCTGTGTATACTGTTTTACAATTTAATCTTTCTTATTTTAGAAAAAATAACATGAGACACACTACAGAAGATCTAACAGCAAAAAATATCCACTACACCAGAAGTTTCTGAAAATTATATGTATTCATTTTTTAAAAAAATTGTTTACTTTTTATGCCTTTTGAGCTGCAGTGTGAAATTTGGCTGACTGATGTGAAGTACCTGGTTATTCATACATTAATTTCAGTAAAATAAAACATTATTCTTTTTAATTTACATGTAAATATCTAACCTAAGAAATTATCCAGTAGTTGATTTGTATTGCAATTTCAAAATCATTGTTGAGTTAAATCTGCAGATTTGTGTAGAGGGGGAAAAAGGACAATTTTTCTGAACTTTATTATTGATCCCATGTTGCCCTTGATTCATATGACAGATATTGTCAAGTGTATGAAATGTTAAAATTAAAGAGATTGCAGATGATAGAAAAATAAAAGTTAGTGTTGATATTAAAATGGATAGAAGTGATTTTCAGATCAGTTTGAATAATTTGTTAGGTAAATAAAATGTAATACAGTATGCGCCGCTTAATAGAATCTCACTTAATTGAATCTGCCATTTAGTAGAATCAATCTAGCTGGAACAGATTTGCACTAATGTATTTCCATATAAAAATACGCTGCTTAATAGAATCAAGTCGCCGCTTAAGAGAATCAAAATTGGTCTCACTGCAAAACAAAACTAGCCGTTCATGGGATTCCCTCGGAACTTGTCCCGCCACCCTGGACAATGCATCTGGCGGCAAAGGCCAGGAGCCGGAACTTGAACTGTTTACACAGTATGACTGATGCAGTTGAGCCGCGCTCCCATTGGCTGGCACCATTGAGACCAGCAGCTAGAAAAGGAATGGACAGGGACTTCGTGGAACAGACAGCAGTCCAAACAATGTGCGAAGCTGTCAATAGAGCCAAAAATGTCGCAAATGAAGAGAACTGGACTATCATCAACAGACAAGAAGCAGCTTTTGTCTGCCTATGAAGCTCTCCCTGTGACACAAAAGGTAGGATTTCACCTACATGTAACATGTATGATGATAGATTCAGTGTGAATTCAAGACTGTGATGCTTGGTCACTTATGACTAACTTACTGCATTTATGCACTGTTCAAAAAGATCTTTTGTTTCTTTCAGACTTCACAGCGGGAAGCCGCAGCCTGACTGAAAGTTTCTCAGAGCACACTGCAGCGTATCCTGAAAGATGGCACTGATATCGAGAAAACTTGACTCCGCCAGGAAGAGGAAGTAGACTAGTAAAGCACCTACTGTTGAGACAGCTCTTGTGAACTTGGTGGATCAAGCCAGGGAGAAGAACATACCCCTCCTGGGAAAGGTGGTGATGTCAAAGGTTGAGGATTTGGCCAAAAAGTTACAGACGGTTGGTTCACATGGTTCAAAAGAGAGAAGGGCTTGTTCACAAAAGACTACATGGCGAAGGAGAGACGGCTGATACAGATTCGTGTGAACACTGGCTGCACTATGTCTGGCCCGACCTCCAAAAGCAATACACTGATGAAGAGATCTGGAATGCTAATGAAAGTGGGGTGTACATACGAGCTCTTCCTGATGCAACCTCACATTAAAAAATGACAGACGCAGAGGTGCAAAGCAACCGAAAGAAAGAATAACAGTCCTGTTTGCATGTTCGTCCATTGGTGAGAAATGGAAAATGTTTGTCATCGGTAAGAGTCGGAATCTGTGGTGTTTTAAAGGGGTGAAGAGTCTTCCAGTTGACTATGCTGCAAACGTTCAGCTTGGATGACAGCGGAGCTATTCAAGAAGTGGTTATCAGACTGGGACAGTGAACTACGTGGTGAAAAAAGCGAGTGCTCCTCATTGACAACTGTTCCGCCCATCCCAAAAACGTCAGTCTGACCAACATAGAAGTCACATTCTTTCCACCAGACACAACCGCCATTCTCCAACCTTGTGATCAAGGCATAATACGTGCAGTTAAAGCTCATTATTGCCACCATATTTGTCAGCAGATTGTGCAGCAGTTGGACAGTGATGACAGTTCTGCAACAGCGTCAGACTTGGCGAAAAAAGTAAGTCTTCTGGACGTAATCTCACACAGAGCATCTCTACCAAGAACTGCTGGCACAAATCAGGATTGACAGGACAAAACAGTGACAATGCACTTAATGAAAAAGGGCCACAATTTTCTTTGCACAAGCTCAGTGTGCCTATCTCTCAGGAAAAGTGGAAAGAATGGATTGATGTAGACAGAGATTTGGATGCAGCTGGAGAGATTACTAGTGATGACATTGTTGCCGGTGTGCTGAATCTTGTCTCAGCAGGTGCAGAGGCACATGCACCAATAGACAAAGAGATAGAGGATAACACACGCCAGTCCCCTCAAACCACGAAGTATGCTGCACTCAGGGTTTGATGACTTCTCACTTGTGAAAAAACTTGAACGAGAGGTATCACAAACTTGCTGACAGCATGACACGGGGAAAGATTGATGCATTTGGTGTAAAGAGAAGACCTGATGTTTTTATTGGTGCCTAGTAGAAAATGTTCTCTGCCACTACAGGCGCATCAGTGCACCAAACATAGGGTATTTAAATCTCGTGCTTTTCCCGATGATTGGTTGCTATGTATACTAAAGAACAACAACCAGTTTGATTCAGAACAAGGCTGACTTCCTATTTCCATCGTCCATTTTCATTTTTTACCACGTCGGTCTTATGTCACGAAAACATGTATCCCGGTTAGTAGAATCAGCTGCTTAACAGAATCAATGTACATCGGTCTGAAGTGATTCTATTAAACGGCACGTACTGTATTAAAATAAAAAAATAGTCCAAAAAATGCATAAGTAATCATTGTTCAGGAAGGAGCTCTAGGAGTAATTGTGAACTGAAATCTTTAATGCATGAAAATCAGTGCATTTCATCTGCAAAGAAAATCAGTAGTGTTAAGAGAAATTAACCAAAGTAACAAAAGTAAAAAAACTTTAGTTTTTCTGTATAAATATCTCTGATTAGAAAGAGTACAGAGTAGATTTACTGGAATGTTTAGAGGACTTAAGTATTTGAATGTACTTTTAGATAAGGAAACTAAATGGTAGTTTTAAGAACTAATTAGGGAGTTTAAGTATACGGATTAACTAAGATTCTGGCATACTTAGATATCAAAATAAATTTTTTTTAGAAATAGAATTGTTAACAAGTAGAATAAACTACATACTTGTAAGTTTAGTTTAATGGTGATATCAGTAAACAATTCATAATTATGTCGATGGCCATAGGTCTTCTATGGGACATCTTGCATAAACAGTGATGGCTTTCTGTCTTGAAAATTTAGCAGAGAAAAAAGAACTTCACTACAAGTTCTCTCCTTTTATTACTAACTACTACTAATTTATTATACTTACACACACTTGGCTGTGGGATGGTTGGGACATTTGGCCACCATGCATGGGTCAATTAAGCAATAAAAAATGTGAGTACCATTCGGGCATATCTTTCTGGCAGCTGTAAAATAATCATAAAGATAAACATTAATTTGAATGTTGATGCTGGTACAGCAAGAATGACCCATAAAAGTAATAGGTTCTTTATTTGAACCTTCCAGGTCAAGTGTAGTGCAGAAATTAACAGTTAACTAATTTTTCAACAAGTGATTGCTGCACTAGGTTTCATGTTGTTATAAAAGGTACAAAATTGTTAGTTTTTATATGTCTTGACATCTTTCTTACCAGGTTTTTTTCTCTACGGCTAATTCAAATGGATCATGTACCAGAATTATTCATATCTCAATAGCGGAAAGAATCTGTACTACCATGCGACAACACATTTCAGAAACAAACGAAGAAAATCTTGAGCCATTGACTGACTAGCAAATAATTACAGAAAAGTGCATTGCATTCATTACCTTTTGTGAACATTATGAATTTCTGGCATTATTATCAATATCAACCTATACTATTGTATTCCTTTTGTATTCAAATGTGTCTGGTCAAAATTACTACACTTTCATAGAATCTTTCTCATCTGAATTCAAATAACAAAATGTAGTACCTAACATTAAGAAAAACCGTTCCTCTCACTCATTCTATGCAAGGTCTTCAGAAATCCTAAAGCCAAGTAGTATCTGTCTCCCAGACAGAAGCAGTATTCAATTCCACTCACTCACAATCTAGAACAATGTTCCTCTATGGAAGTGGTCAACACCTGAGATAAAGACATCACTGCCAAGTGATGCAAGCAAGTCAGATATTCCCGCCAAGCTCCATCAACTTTCATTAGTGATGATTCAAGATCAATACTCCTTCAATCTACATAGATGGCTCACTGGATCCCACTACTGGTATGACTGGCGCAGGCATCCATATTCCATCAGAGAAACTTAGCATCATTCTCCCTCTGCCAAAATGTTCAGTATTATGTGCAGAATTGTGGGCTATAGAGAGAGAACAGTCAAGGAAACTTCATCCGTATCCAAAGATGACATCTCACAATCATTTGTCATTCTATCCAATTCCAAGTCCTCTACATTCTTTGCAGTCATACAAATGTGAGTATTCCCACCAAACAGAAGCTATTCATAATGCTATTAACACCTGTTCTTTGCCCAAATTGCTCTCCATTGGATTCCCAGCCATGTGGGCATACAGGGTAACGAAAGCACAGGTGCACTTGCGAAACTCACTGCAGAAAGTGGACCCGTAAATAAAACCACTGGAACAGTGGCATCCATACAATGTGACACCAGAAATTCCAAAAACAACATCTGGACTAAGAGATGAGCAGGTGACTCCAAAGGTCGGAAATACTTCAATGTACAAAAGAAGCTTAATACCATCAGATACAAGTCACTCTTTCAAGGATATGACTGCAGCACTTTCCTTGTCAAAAGCTACCTAGCTAGGTTTAGACTAGCTGAGGACCCAACTTGCCAACTTTGTGGAAGTGAGGAAGAAGATCTTGAACATATCCTATTTCACTGTGATGAGCTTAGTGACATCAGGCGATTTGACACCAATGCTAGTTTAGCAGACCTATTAGAAACCAGAAATGGTGAATGGTCCAATATCATCCAGATTGTCAACAAAAGAAAAGAAAAAAAGAATCCATGCCAGGGCCATGTTGCCAGATGCATGACACTACCCATAACCATGAGAAAATAATATTTGCAGCTATTTCTCAATATTGCTTAGAAATAGAATTCATTGCTTATATCTGCAACTCAGTCATAGTATGATTATTAATACAACTGTGAAGCATTCATGTACATAAAATTGCAATCTAAAAGTTACTGAACTTAACATTCTCATAGCTACTAACAGGTATCGGTTTGTTTAATATTTTGGCAATTTTCTGCTGGTGGCGGAAAAAATGCATACAGATGAAGGTCACTTCCAGTTTTTTCTAGTGAGTACCAAAATAGAAATTTTATAATATTGCCCCTGATTGCCAAATACCTTTTTGAGAGTAGCGGAAATTAGCATATGCCACAGCACACCAATTTTTAACCAAAATAATTTCCTGGATTGTTTGAATTGGTCCTCATCAGAAACAGTTATCATGATTTTTTTATTCAGGATGACAATGAACAAACCAAACTTGATACAAACAATATATCATTCAATTTGAAAGTTTCATTTCATTTTTTAATGTTGTTCAGTGACATGTTGATATCTCTGACTTTGAGCATGCTTCTGCCAGCAATGACAAAAGTAGACTCATCATGTACAAGTAACTTGCAAGTCTTCACCATTGTTCATATATACCACTTAATGACACCACCAATTCTATCAACAGGGAGTTTGTGATACAATGAGACAAAGAAATTCTAGATAATTGTTTTCCCACTGGTCTCCTAGAGACATTTGAGTGATGTAGCACATTTTTAAATTGTGAGATCAGTCTATATGGAGATTATCTTGATAACATCAGAGATGTCATCCAATAGCTTATTAATGCATGCTACAAGGATTTTTGTTACGAGTTTGATTTTCTAAGGTAATGATGGTGAAATACAAATTTCCTGAATGCCACTGGGTAGCTTTGAGTGAGCCAACCTGCTATTGGCTGTAGTAATGACCTTGAATGGCATCCTGATAAAAGTAGGTGTAGTCTTTTGAATAGTCTACCCAAAGGAAAGTTTTTGTTGCTTTGTAGTGTTCACTATTAATATCATCAGTTCTCTATCCTTCTGATAAGCTGTGGCCTGCTTCCTCTTGATGAAGCAATGATGAAAAAGTAGTAAAGAGTTGGTGGCCTCCATTCACTTTTTGTGACCAACACACGTCGTCTTGTCAGACCAATTGGTCCAATTCTCCTAAGCTTTATCAGCACGTGACAAAATAGTTGCACTAACTAACTTAAATTTGCTAATTAACTAAATTATTAATTTCTGTTACTATTATACAATTTATTAAATAGTAGGATAGTTATTAAATATTTTCTCATGATTTATTGGAGTCATATGTAACTTACTATTGCACACTTAGTTATGGATTATCAAAGTCTAAACATAAATTACACTGGACAACAAAAAATAACTTTTCGTCCGCTCCTGAGGTATATGCAGGTGTTCTTTATCAAATCAAACAGCTGATTCCAAGTCTAAAGTCAGAATTAGCACATCAGGATTTGTAGTTACAGAAAAATGTCATTTCTGTCATTGTTTATTCAAAAAAATAAATCCATTTCACAATATAAGCTCAAACATTGTATAAAGTATACATCAACAGTTTAGAAATGCTTTACATACTTGACTTTATGCTTGTGAATAGCAGTGGTTTGTCTCTGAAGAAACCAACAACAGTCCCCATCATTTTGGAGTTGAATCTCCCCTGATAGTGTGTCTCCATTGCCTTTATGTGTTGGTGGAACCTCTCATCGCTCACAGCACCAAAGTTGGCTGGGAAGAAATCCAAGTGTGAATGAAGAAAATGCAACTTCAGTGACATAAGGAAAACTTTCTTCAAAGGCTTTCCTCATATCTTGAACCAACTCTGCATAGTTGTCTGGTTTGTGGTTCCCAAGGAAATTGTGGACTACCAGTTTGAAAGCCTCCCATGCAGCCAGCTCCAGTGGGTTAAGCCTTGACCGGAAGACTGGATCAAAAAATAAATAACGAATTTGTGGTCCGACAAATATTCCAGCCTCCAGCTTGGCATCAGTTAAAATTGCTCCAAATTTTTCTTTCAGATAAAGAAATCCCACACCTTCAACACTCATTGCCTTACAAAGCTCTTCATTAGGCCCAGCTTTATATGCAGTGGTGGAAGAAATATTCTTTGCAGACATAACAGTGGCACATGTTGCACATTGAATTTTCCTGGAGTATGGTCTGTTCTTGATGGCCATTCTTTGATCTTATGTGATTTGCATCATCTTGGCTATTCCACAAGCACAAGCAGCACACGTGTTTGGTGACTTTCATGGATTTGTACCGACAGCATTTGCCACAGGCATAGATGGCTTTTCTTTGCCATTGTGCAGAAGCATGGCTTTCAGACTGAGCTTCCTGGAGTTGATGAATAACCTCTATTCAGCAGAATGGTGTTCGTGTCCTAGTTGCTTCATGAGGCCGTTCACATTCCAAACATTGAGAAGAACAGCGTACAACTGACACTTCATTACAATTGCATTAGGTGCAGTATTCATGTGTACATGTAAGCAGGCAACCACGTGGTTCTCCCACGTAACCTGCTGTGTGTATGCAGTACTAAAAAGAACACTCAAAATATATAGCATTAGATTTCCATTTATTTATGTAACTAAAAATCCTTACGTATTGGATTAATTCTGATTTCAGATTTGAAAACATCGAATTAGTCTAAGATTCGTACTTTTACCTCAGTAGCAGATTGGTTGTTGTCCAGTGTAATTCATAATAGTGGTCAGAATAAGTTAATTTCTTTTATCTTAGCATCTAAAATGTTTTAAATCTAAAGATAATAAATAAATAGAATAAAATTTAAGGCTCTAAATGGAAGTGAAGAAAAACTAACTTACCCACGCTGCTAATGCTCAGCAATACCACAAGTTGAAGACAATACCACATGTTGGCTCTGACTAGTGCTGATCATGTGTTGATTTCAAATTAAATACTGATGACAAAAAAATAGGTGGTGACTTTCCCAAGAGAGTTGCAATGTAAATCACAGATGTATTCAATGTGATTTTCTCAAGAACTTCAAAGTTATTTGTAGAGTGAAGTGTGCTTTTAATTTAATAGCCTGACTACCCTAAGGATAAAGTGAAAGACAATGAATGTTTATTAAGCCAAATGAGTTTACACATTGAACTCTTATTTCATGACGGTAACCAGAAAAGAAGAGGAGATCTGCTTTAACATTATATGTAATTTTGTGTGTAGAAAATCTGCATTTAAAAAAATTAATAGTTTTTATGAGCATTTTTAGATGAAGAATTCAAAATGTTTGGAATTATCAAAATAAGGTTAATTTTTGTGATGATTAAGTGAGTGCTTTATACAAAATAAAGAATTGTTCAAGACTGATTTTGGAATATGAGAGTCTTAATTTAAATACAAACAGAGCATTGCACTTGAATAATAAACTATAAATAGGTATGATGATGAAGAACACCTTAAACTAGTGAATTTACTTAAGTTATATTGGTGTTTTCAGGAAGATGATAAGTGTTTGCAAATTTTTTCCAAGGAAAAACAAGTCAAAGCTTCCATGGTTTACTTTAATCAACAACAATTATACTTTGTAGATTCAGATCTGATTAAATAATAGAAAACTTATTTTTTCTCACCAGTATGCTGCAAATTGAAGGAATGCATTTCATCTACTAAAATTGATGAGGAATTTTAAAAATTTGATAAAATATCAAATTCTTTTGCCATTTTACTGAGATTCTAGAGTATAATCATTGTAAACTTCCTTTTCCTTTAGCATAACGGAGTTAGAGCTTAGCAACATTCCAGTTAACACACCAAAGATTACTTATTTCTGTTGCTGTAGAAGCCATCAGAAATCATCTGATGATAATTGAATTAAGTGTTTACAAAAATTCTATAGAAGTCTTGTTATCCAACATTTTACATAAACAAGAAATAATAGTTTTGTGAAAATAAGAACACACTCCTTTCAGCTGTTAAAAGCAATTTCCAGATGTGTAATTAAAAAGAATGTATACGAATGACATCCAATAACTTCCAGAGAGGCAAATTAAACTGTTCAACATCATCCATGAGAAGAGACTAAAATGAAGCTTTAAAGCTAGACACCAGAGACTGCTATGTGCACATATTAGTACTATAGCAAACCACTAAACCCATTTAATGTTGCATTAAATAACTGCTATCTGGTGAAACATCTTACATTTAAAGTTTTGCATCTGATAGACCTCATTAGGGTTTCCACTAACTTGGAGACATGCTGATGCTTCTTGATATTAAAAGTCTTCACAAATGTTTTGATTAATAAGGCTATCACTAAAAACAGATCTAAAAGATGCTAGCTTAAATGAGTAAAACCAGCCTAAGTATAATGGAATTAGAAAACTTCTATGTAACAACAACATGATTCTTTTTATGAACAAACTGTTGGAAAGCACATGGGCGCACCTCTCACCTCTCTATCTTATCCTTACAAATGATTTATGAAAGATTTTGAAGAATAAGTAATAACATCTGTGAATAAGAAATTTCAAATACCTGCTTGTTCATATGGCTATATGATGGGAGAGAGCTAGAATAGCTCTTAAACATCTAAACAGCGTTAGTCCGGCTATCACATGTATCGTGGAGTTGGCAAACAGACCTTTTCTGAATCCTTTGGTTTCCAGAAAAAAGAACAAACATTTTACCAGTAAATACTAAGACTACATGCACTTTGACTTCAAGCAAATATCAGGAAGTCCAAAAGATAATTGTTAAATTGTTTCCAACAAAAGCAGCTTTGTGAAAGTGATGGCTCTGAATTTTTTTAGAAAGACGAGTGTTAGACAAAACAACAAAAGGTCGTGATTTTGTACACTGAAGGAACACTTAAATGTCAGGCTTGTCCTTGCAAAAAATTCAACAAAGGTATTCACAAAAGTGCTAGCAAAAAAACTCAGTTAATACATCAAATCCCAGAGTAAGTAGGGCCCATTATCCACTAAGGATATAATTTACTCCATTGGCTTTTAAATTTGTTAACCACCTAATCTGTAAAATTAGGACAAAACTGAAAAAATTTTTTTTAAAAAAAACAGTATAGACAAAAATTTTCACTGAATAAATTTATTTTTCACAATGATTTTTCTGCAGTTTAAGTGCATGTTATTGTCACTATGACTACCATGAGTTTTGATAATTACATGTATATGCAATTTCCTCTGTTTTCATTTCAAGGCTTTTTCTTATTTTTTAGAACTGAGCATATCAAAGATTTAATACAGATAAGGTGCCTGTCTCTGTCACCCTGACCAATGCACTTTGTAAATTAGTTTTCTTATTTTGTTTTGATAACAAACTTTTTCATGTTTTAGACAATTAAACTTGAGCAAACATTCTATACTGCTGTAGAAAAATTTAAGACATAAACTGTGAATTCAAAAACTTTAATGTTATCAACATAAATTAACACTCATTATTCATTACTAACAACAGACTAAAATGTATATATTATATGATAAATATCATATTACATAAATTATGTACATACATCTTTACTTGCCTTTTAATTACAATTAGCATTTATTCTTTACAGTTTTATTTATCAATACTATATATTTTTCTAACTATTCAATAGTTTTTAGATATAACAAAATGTGAACAGCCATTAAATAAACTAACAAGAATTGAAATTTCTTATGATGATAGCATAAACAAATTTAAATAATTAATTTCCCTTGTCACCAATAAACTACACTGGTCAACACAAATTTTTGGCAGGAAAAGTGAGACTGGTTTCTGGGGTTTTCAAGGGCGCTGAATCCGAATCTGACATTTGTTTTTTCAAGTTGGCTCTAGTTTTGGAGATATCACAGGGGTCGTTCGTCTGAAATCACCCATTCGCGACCATAACTAAACGTACAAAAAACGGCTAAATAGTGCAAAAATGTCAGATATTGATTTTTATGATAATCCAAAACCACAAAGACAGTGTAAAATCTCAATCTAACAAGTTAAGTTAGATATAACTCATTTCATTTATTAATAAATGAACACTTTTCATATATTTCGAGAATATACAAAAATTTGCTAAAAATTTGCTGAATTTTAATTCTCCAAGGGAAAAAAACATTTACATAATCAGTTATATATCATAAATTAATGCAAAGCATTATTATACACTAGTCTTAGTTACAATGAACACACAAAACAATATTTTATTCAAAAGTGAAATTGACGTTTATACGATTTTCGCTTGTGAGCAACTTTCGGGCAGTCTCTCAAAAGGTTCCAGCAGTAGTCTGCCATCATGTGCTCATCCCATTTGCCTTGATACCTCTCTTCCATTGTTTTGATGTCTTGATGGAATCTCTCTCCTTGCTCCTCACTGTAATCACCAAGATTACCAGGAAATCTGTCGAGGTGGCTAAACAAGAAATGAACTTTGATGCTCACATTTGCCCCTAGTTTTTCGTATGCAGTAAGCATCTTACGGACCAATTGCTTGTAATTGTCAGCTTTGTGATTCCCAAAAAGTTTGTCACTACATCTGTGAAGGACACCCAAGCATTTAACTCAACCATGTTCATATGATTAGTGAAGTCAGAATCCCTCATGAGCGTTCGAATCTGAGGTCCATCGAAGATGCCACCTTTAGCTTTTTCGATGGAAAGACCTGGAAATTGCCTGCATATGTACTTGAAGCAATCCCCATCTTTGTTCAACGCCTTAACAAACTGCTTCATGAGCCCTAGTTTTATGTGCAAACTGTTTTTAAAAACACTACATACATAATAATTATTATGTATTTTCTGATATTATTGAATCATTATAATGATTATAATCATATAATGATTCAATAATATCAGAAAATTATTATTTACTGCTTCTATATTGAAGTATTTCAGGGAGAATTTTAGCAGTTTAGGCTTATTTGAGGCTATCAATATCTTCTAAACTAGAGCCAATCAGACAAAACCAATGTTATATTCGTAATCAGCGACCTTCAAACCCCAGAAAAACTCCTAGATGGTCTGCCAAAGAAAAAAAATAAAAATTTGTTGACCAGTGCTATTTATTCTGAAGAACATAAGGGATAAAAAGAAGTTATTCTCTAATCTGTAGGAGACAACAACAAAAAATGTCACACTTAAAATTTTTTGGTTTTCTGCACCTTAATTGAATCCAAGCTATTTTTTCTTTAACTGTCATAGTTTTTACAATTTCACTTAAGCTTACTAGAGTAATTAACTATTGTGTTATGTTGATGTCTTCTGATTGACAAAAAATAGGCAGTTAATTAGCAAAGGGTTTTCCATTGCAAGTAACCCTAGCACCACTGCAATAAGTATACTGCGCTCAGCACATCAAACAATGGATGCAGCTGTAATCTCAATTTTGCCAAAGGAGTAGATCAATAAAAACAACAATGGCAGTTTAAAAATTGGCGGCATCGAAACAATTTTTTTAATCAGGGAAAATGAGCACTTCTGGAGTTAAAAAGTTACAACATTTCCAATGAAATCAGAACGCTTAAAAGATCTAAGTGGTAAAACAGGCTCTTCACCAAAACTAGAGTAGAAAAGTACAAAATATCAGCGAGGCTTAGCCAACCAAAAAGAGTCAGCGGATCATGCAACCACCATGTCAAATAGACCACGTGTGCCAGCCATCATTAATTAGCATAACTATAAAAGGAAAGCCAAAAAAATTATTCATGCCACCAATGAGCAAAACCAGTGTTTAGGTCACTACAATCTGTGTATCCTCAAGGTTGGCAAAACTGCAACTACCTTCACCTACCAATTTTTCAAGTAGAAGAGCAGCCAGACGTCCCTCTTTTGATGGGAAAGTTACACTTTTGAACACCATGTCCCACTATTCCACAAACTTTTAATGGGAAGCATGTGCTGCTTTTCTTAAACTTAAAACACTGATTAAATTTCAAACAATACAACTCTTTAAATATTAACCTCAGTGGAGTGTGGGTGCAATTCAAATAATTTTTCCTTGCCAATTCTAAAGATCATCTGTCATCCCTGTTTACCTCTACTTACTGATCGCTTCACTTGTCCCATAACCCATAGGTCGGTAGGGGCACCTCCAACCTGGCAGAGCCCATCCCTGTCTACTTACTGATAGGAAGGTTTAAATATCTCAACAAATACTTTCTCATTGGGCAGTGTTGTGAGTTGAACTGCTGTCTAGAAAAATTACATTAGACAGACTTGGCAACCAACAGCTCATGGATTCAAGACCAGTCCCATTAAATTGTACTGACCAAAAAATTCCTAGTGCAGAATATTTATTGCAAAATCAACATCCCTACCAGAATAGGCATCCTCAGAGGTGACTGGGAAAGTTTGCTGAAATGTAGTTTATTTACTTCTCCTAACAGGGTGATGGGAAATACTCAACATTTACAGTTATTGTGGCAACATCAACTTTAGAATGTTTTTCAAACCCCCAAAACAGATCTGAAGAGAGTTAATCATTATTCTTAAAGCATGCATGCTGGCAGCCTTGGCTAAAATTATTGCTTCACCAGAACTAACAAACATTTTTCTTCATGCATAATTATACCAATGTTGCATCATTTATGCATTTCTTTTGTTTTCGAATTATCGTTTATACATTTTTGTTAAAATATTCTTTGATCAAAACTTTAGCACAAAGAACCTATGAATATCAAAACAATGCTTAATTGGCTTTTCTGTGTTTAAAATGCATTTCTAATTATAGGTTGCATATCATTCAATATTTTGGTAAAAAACATTTGATGATGCATGCAATAGTTTTGAACAGCCCTGTTTTCCAGGGGAAGGGGGTGCACATTTTACTGATAAGTCTACAATTACGGCTGTCTGTGGTGGAGAGAGGCGGGCATTTCAATTTTTAACAGAAAATGTTTTATGCAAGAAAATACCTAAAGGTCTTGAAATTTTGCTTACAAACTTGCTGCAAAAATACCACTGATTCTAGATCTGTTCGCAGGTCAAAAAAATGCGGCCTGAGACTAAATAGGGTCTAGAAAAGGGGGACGTGCATCCAGTTTTAATAAAACTTTAAAAATCCAGTCATTTTGCTAGTGCCATCATGTTATAGGTCTTGGTAAAATAGCAGCATTGAGGCCGTCGTCGTTCCTATGGTCTGTTCACAAAGCAGCCCCTGGTCCAATAGAAATAAAACGAGAGGCGCGGCGATGATTTGTTTTAAAATCCTTTAGCTTGCACGAACCAGTTAGTGCCAATAAAGATAACCATAATCCAGTTATTGTGGTTTTTACCAGATAGATCTATCCCTGATGGCACCCCGAACTAAGACATTGATCAGAGACTACATCAAAACAAGGTTATGGTTTGAAAACCAACTCTGGCCATTTCTTTTACAGTTCAAAAATTGAAAATGCTCACTGTAGATTATATTAGTTCAGCAAAACCATTCTCGCGCAACACTGACTCCCCCTTATGTAGATGGTGACAGGAAAAGATTGCCAAAAAATCTGCGTTCATCTGTTGATTATATTACTACTGGTGTGGTGATGAAAATGAAAGTTAACCATTTACTTTCTGTAAACAACACACTTCTCACTAACTTTCTGTTCTTATAGAAGAAAAATGATCCATCAGATATTTCTTTTCTAATGAAAAATTATATACCGCACCAGATGGTATCTTCTACCTGTAGTTGATGGAAAAATGGAACATAGTCCCACTTTTCCAAATAGGCAGCAGTTACAAATCTAATAGAAATTTTTATAAAGCATTTAACCCTTTTGGCACAAGTCATCTGGAATGTTTTGAAATTTTCTAGAAGAAATATTCCTCACCTACAAGTAATTATAAATTGCTTTTTTTTTTTTTTAATGCTTACAATCTGAAAGCTTCTAGTGAACTAAGCAGATGAGGCTTTTATGCCCAGTGATGCACCTGACTTAGTGACCCTAACAGGTTTTAATTCTCACTATTTAAGAACAAATACAAACACAGCATCTTATCTTCCCACTAGATGGATTTAATCTATTTACTTACCCAGCACAAGTGCATGTTCTCTCTTTCAGAACAGCATGATCAGAACGATCCTTTTTGTTTTTGTTTGTAAAGAATTGCTGGTAAGTGCTTGAAGGAAATCACCAGACAGTTAAAAAAATCGTCGGTTCTTATGGAGCACGTGTGTGTATGTGTGTGTGTGTGTCAGAGCACAGATGAAAGCTGCTCCACTTCGGCTGGACTGCTACTCAATGGGTTTACACAACCGAGCTGATTTTCACAAGTGGCTGCAATACACCACATCATGCTTCTATCTAAATGAAAACTTCAGATTTTCTTTGGAAACAATAACTAATTACGACCATAAAAAAGTAACTTAAAAAAATTGAATACTATATAAAAAGTATCATGTCATTCTTTCTAAAAATTACTACAAAATGGCTGAGAAGAAAGCTATGTATACAGCAGTACATTGCTGGAAGCTCAGAATGTGTTCCTGGAGAAGAGAGCTTTCATCGGGTCATTATAACACTTGATATGGTGTGTGTTATTTTTTCTATACCTATGACTGATACATGATGGTTTAATTTTGTCACTGGTACACATTGACAATTCACTAAAGAATAAACCAAGGTATATAATAAATACACTGCAATATCATTTATTAAGTGCTGAAGATACCGTTGATTGGTTCTGAGCACTTTAATACGCTGCCTGTTGTTGGGGACAGACAGGTGCACCAGGTTCATTCAAATTTTCAATTTTTTTTACTTACTTTATACAATTTTTTTAAAAAGCCAAAGTCAAGAGCTTACTAGCAACTCAGCTTTCAGCAGGGTATTCTACTGTACTGGATACCTTTGTCATAAAAGTTATAGAATTAAAAAGTTCTGAACATCAGATATATGAAATTTTTGGATATTGGGTCTTTTGTTTAATTTCTGAGTTCGCGTTTTCTTTTTTTTAAAAGTTGATGCATTTACTAACCACTCCCATCTACATGGTTAGGCTATAATTACTAACTGATCCCACACACACTATTTACCCATAACTACTAACCCACTTACACCAACACCCTGTTCAATATGATCTAGTAATTGCTTGTAAAATATTTGAACTTTTCAATCATGTTTTTATATATATAATTATATGTGTGTGTGTGTCACTTCTTATTTTGTTTAATTTGGTTTCTAAAATGCTTTACCTCTTACCATCTGCATCTAATTAAGTACAGCATCATTATTTACTATCATCTACTAATTAAATGATAACAACCAAGTAAATGCACAATCAGTAATTGAGTAGCCTTTGATTTTATTCTTAGTTAGTTCTCTTGATCCATTTTAAAAATAGCTTCATATCAGTTGCTGGAACAGTATAGGTGTATTTCTTTAATTCAGTTATTCTGTTGTGAGTTTGAAGAACACCATTACACAATGGATGTTGAAAATAAAAAAAATAAATACTAGAAGATATTATTTCTTTAAAAAATATATTATCTGTTAAATAAAAGCTGTTTACAACATTTTCATTACTTTAGTCTAACTGGGAGTTAGACTTTGTCTAGTCTCATCTCAATACAGAAGTATTCTCTACTTTTATAAAAATTATTTTAAAAATGCATAAGAAGAGAGACTTATGCACAGTAGAAAACACCAGGGTTGTTACTTTTAAAAAGAAAACAGGAAATATGAGGAGACATTGGCTTCCAAAAGTATTAAAATATTTCAGGCAGGAGTTAGATGTTTAAAGTACATTAGAAAATGTCTTTTGGTGTAAAAACATTTTTAAAAGCAAAAATCCTGTAATTCCTTTTTAAAAAAAAACAATAGGTATGTTAAAGTGCTCTATAAATAGCACAATTATGGGAAGTCTAGTTTTCCTCGATAGAATGTTTTTAGCGTTATTACAAAAAAGACCATCATGGTTGAAAAGAAAAAAACCTGAAGTTTACAGACATGCACTAATATATGGCCTATGATATATCATTATCATCATCATCCCGTAATTCTCTAGATATTGTCTGACTATCATACAATAAAAAGAACTTAAATTTTTACAGAATTCTAAAAGTCTACAAATTATCCAATAATAAATTCTATACAGATAACCTCTTTGTCATTTAATTACTTTATACTATCAAAATGGCAGTAGTGCATTGGAGAAAAAGTTATGGTCTTCTGAAAACTCTAAGCTTTTTAGCAATGAAATACTTTTTATCTTTTTAAATTCTCTTTAGGCTTGAGCTGATTCTTTTTACTATTATTGGTATCAATAAAGTGCTTTGATTGAATAAGAAAAAAGGAACAGTTGATTCTCAGTGTTGTGCAAGTTCTGTAAAGATGTTTTCAGGTCCTAATTTGAATACTTCTCAAACAGACTTAGATGTCTGCTATTTGTTTAGTGTAACACAAATTAAAAATTTATTTAAGATGAGGATGCTAATGAAACAAGCCAAAATTTGGTCTGCTACTTTGCATTACTGTAATTAATAAAACTAAGTGGAAATAATATCTTGAGAAAAAGCAAGATACTTGAAACAAGCAAAATCAATTGTTCTTTAATGAAGAATTAGACAGACTAATTAAAGATTGGCAAGCTACAACATTGAAATGTTCACTTCTATGTATAAAGATATTTTATTTGGTATGTGGTAAAAGGTTTATATAAACTAACATTTGAACAGTATTATTATCATTCCTTTCTGAATTCTCGTAAGAAATTGTAATCTTCCGTTCTAGTTCATCCAGATTACCTACCTCCTTTTAAAATTTATCATAAAAGGTGAAACAATCATCAAATTTTTCATTTATAAACAAATGTGAGACTGGTTGCTTTGCTACAGAACTCACTGCAATATGTGTAACTGAGTTAGTGCTTCATGTCACAAGTGGAATGGTTGATGTGTATACATGTTTTTTTTTTCTTCTTTTTCGGTATCTTGTGGTTCAAATCCCAGCATTAGCATTAGCTGTCTATAGTATCAACAGGAGATACTGAAAAATGAAATAAAGATATATGCACAAATGTAAGATCGCTCTATTAGCCAAGTCTTTAAATAATAAGTGTAATGTAGATATAAAAAATTATATTATATACAGTGGTATAGTTCTCATGAGTTTTTTTTTTTAAAGCTAAGCCTTTTTTTGTGTAAAAGTACAGGTTCTTTAAGGTGTTCTTTCCATAATACACTTTATCATGTCAGGTAGTTGATCATTGTCAGCAGCAAACATCCACTGCAAAAGAGAACCCTTTTTTCCAAAGTAAAAATTAGAAAGGGATAGAGGTTAAGATTCTTACATGCCCAGCTGGGGAAAAGGAGTAAGAAGAAACCTTGCCAGATAGGTATGCCAAACTGAGCTGGTCCTAACTGGCATTCAAATTTTCTGGGGTCTGGACCTTAGCATTCCAGTAATCTAACCCCGTAGACAGACTGCTATGCCACTCAGGAAGATGAATTTGGGAAGAATTTTTTTTTTTTGTAATAATAAATGAGACACTCGCTTTAGGGAAACATTTTTCCTATGACTATCTATAAATTAAATTAGTGGGAATGCTCAGTTCAATCGAGGCTGCCTTAATACCTATTATAGTTGTCTGTAGGATACTGAAGATCCAATTTAAGAAATGTATGCAAGAAATTATTATAGAAAAAACAAATAAAACACTTAACATCGTTATCAGAGAGATAGAAAGGATTTTCATTTCTCTGAAGATCTTATTTGAATTTAATAAATAGAGCTTTAACGTTTGTGCTAATCTCTCACATGCTCGGCCAAAAAGGGTGAAATAACATGTGTCTTTAAGATCAGTTTTCGTAAAGATGAACAAAGTTGTGGACAAACTAAATCCATTGTATCTCTGTTTGATGTTTTCTGGTTAATTATTTTTAGTGACTTATGTTATCAGCTGAAATATATTTTTGCTACCGTTTAAGAGTTTTGATAATTATAATCTTCAGCAGGATGATTGTCATATTCCTCTTCATTTACTAATCTAATAAACTATTCAGTCCTTTTGTTTTAACTTTAGCATCAATTTTAACCATCTGAAAACTCCTTAATATTTACAACTGCCACATCACTTTTATTTATTTCATTTAACAATGACAGGAAACAGAAATGAACCTTGCTAATGGCTTTTTGATGTGTTGATGACTGTTTAAAGCTACGCATTGTTACCTATATTCTACAAATAAGTCTACCAAATTCCCTCAGCCTTTTCTGTGGAACTCTATCAGAAGCCTTAATAAAGTCTAAAGTAGCAATATTCTTGCAACTTTGATTATCAACTAACTTAGCCTAGAACCCAGCTGAGAATCATTTGCAATATCTTTTCTCTGATCAGATGACAGACAACTGGAAGAAACTTGTCATACCAGTGAGGGTAAGGTTAGCTGACTTCCAGTTACCAAGATTTTAAAAATAAATGTTACATATCCTGGTTCACGGCCCGCGAGCAAATATTGTTACACTATGCTTATCCGGGCCCCCCCCCCACGAACGTTGGCATTAGCCAATGGGAGCGCGCGGCTCGATTGCGTCAGTCCTACTGCGGTAACAGTTCGAGTTCCGGCCCCTGTCGTGTATTGTCCGTGTTTCTATGAGGGTGGCAGCGCGCGACAGGCAGCTAGGGAGGAGGGGGAACCGGTGATGCAAGTGTGAGTTACTGCAGAGGCCTGTGACACCAATAACCGTTTGATAGCATCATCCGTGATTGTAATAAACAGCTTCCTCTGCGTATACGAATGACGGGAAAGCAAACTACCTCATTAATATGTATTAGATACTCTCCGCGCACGCGCGCCTTTTTCACGCGGGACCGTTCAAATTTGTGAGGAATATTTCGGACTAATTACCCCTTTTCTACGTCCGCCGCGGAGTGATGCTCCCTCCGATTTGGTGTTTAAAAGGCGTGGCTAGGGCGACAGTTCAGGCGCTTGTAGGTACATCACGTGACTTCTCGACAGTCTCTTGCAGCAACAGGATATCAGGTATTCCCAAGTGCTACGACGCTTGTTGAATAACTCGCGTTTCGAAATAAAATCGAAGAAAAAATTCCCATGGCAATGAATGCAAGACGCAGGAAGGCAGAGACGCCGAGTGCCGAAATTTCCAAGACGCGTGGACACTAGATTACTCCTCCATCGAGCGCACTGGGGAGCCATTTTGTCTCGTTTGCCTAGGAAGGCGGCAAAGAGCAGACGACATTACGACACCCGCCACAGCGGAAATTCTAACAAGTTTACTGGGCAAGAAGCGAGGAAAGATGAAGTTGAGCGACTGAAGGCTGGTTTAGGAAAACATTGCCAAGATAAGCAGTGAAAATAAAGGAAGTATCCGTGCCGGCTACGGAGTCTCAAAACGTATTGCAGAAAAGATGAAGCCTTTTGCAGATGGAGAGTTTGTCAAAGAACGCTCACTGGCAGTGGTGGATATTGCTTTGTCCTGAAAATAAACCTTTATTTGCATCCATCGGCCTGTCTGCAAGAACCGATCACAAGGCGAGTTGAAGAAATGTCAGCAGATGTTAAAAGTTGTTTAAGGGATGAGAGCACAGACTCGAGAGACTCTGCTCACCTTGCGGTGTTTGTGCGAGGAGCGACGCTATATTTTCAGATTTTTGAAGAGTTTATTCAATTAATTCCTATGAAGGACACAGTTACTGGAGCAGACATTTTTGAAGCTTCGTTGAAGATGTCAGAAATGAAACTTGATGTGTCGAAGCTAATTGGCATCACAACTGATGGTGGGACAGGAAAAAGCCATCATCGCATTGCAGCAAGGACAAATGGAAAACCTTGGAATAACACAGAAATTGGTAAAAAATTCAATGCATTATCCATCAAGAGGCATTATGTGCCAAGTCTTTGAAATTAAAGAATGTTATGGTCATTGTTGTGAAGTCAGTCAGTAAATCTGAACCTGTCTCGTGGATTGAATCATCGCCAGTTTCAGCAATTTTTGTTGGATACGGAGGCAGAATATGGGGACTTGGCTTATTCCTGCAATGTACGCTGGCTGAGCGAGGGTCAATGCTGGAAAGAGTATTTGCATTGCACGAAGAGGTGGAAATATTCCTTGAAAGCAAAAATGAAGATGCTTCACATTTTCGTGATCCTGACTGGCTTGCAACCTTGGCATTTCTTGTGGACATTACGTCTCATTTAAATAACTTAACTTTACAACTTCAAGGAAAAAATCAGCTGACACACGAGATTCATGGTCATATTGTGGCCTTTGAAATAAAGCTGCAATTGTGGGAATACCAGCTTCAAAAGGGAAATTGCGCACATTTTCCTACTTTTCTAAAAAGCAAAGCACAAGACCCATGTATTTTTGTGAATATGGTCAAAGAATTGAGGAAAGAGTTTTCATCTCGTTTTGCTGATTTTCGCTTGCATGCAAATGAGTTCAAGCTGTTTGCTACTGTACTTGATGTGGAAGTGGACACTGCATCAGAAATTTATCAAATGGAATTGAATGAGATGCATTGTGACGATGTATTGAGCTCGAAATTTCATTCTGAAGGTGTCAGTGCTTGACTTCTATAGAAAATATATTCATCCTAGTTAGGAAGTATCCTAACTTAGTTATCCATGCAAAAAAGATGACATCATTGTTTGGCAGCACTTATCTGTGTGAGCAATTTTGGATAATGTCTTGCTATTGGCATCAACAAGTCTGACACCCAATATTGAGGAGCTTTCAAGCAACAAACAGCATTAAGTTCCACATTGATTCATCGACTCTTTGCATTAAAATTAGGTAAGTTTTTTAATTATATTTAATTTATCACCATTCATTGCATCGTGTTTATACTTTTTATGCTTTAAAGATTCTTTGTCTCTCTTTAATAGATTCAAAAGATTCCTTGATTGAAAAAATTGCAACTAAACAGTTCTTTGATTACTAATTGGCATCCTTGGTTAAGCAAAAATGATTTTCTAACATGTGTTATTCATTGATTTCATGCAAAATATAACTAGATGTATTTAAATGGATAATCCCCATATTTCAAGTTTATTTATGGCATTTATCTGGCCCACCATCCACTCATTAATACGCTATCCGGCCCACAGAGGCAAAGAGGTTGCCAACACCTGTCCTAGTTCCTCAGTCATTTGGATGTGTTTTTACCCTAATGAATTAAACAAAACATACAATTTTGACAGATATACCATAAAGTTTCTTTTAATAATTTTTTGGGAAAATGCCAACAGTCTCTGCAGTTTTATCAGGTTTCTTATTCATGGTCATATTTTCTGCAATGACTAAACATTTAACCTGATTTTCACAAAAGCAGTAGAAAACTACTTAAAATTCCAGAATTTTCTCTATCATGGATTTTCAAAACACCTTAGATTTTTAACTGGTTTAATTTATTAGTTCTTTTCTTGCTTTAGTTAATATATAAATAAAAACTAGTAACAATATTTTTAACCAACTATTTTTCAAAGATAATTCTTTCTAAAGAAATTTAACACTTTTATAAGATAAAGAATTAGATCCAAGATTATATCTTTAAGCTTCTTTATATAATTTTTATTTTTTGTTAAGAAGCTTAATTATACAACTTGTTTAGTAGTTACAGTGAGGCAGGAAGCCATCATCAAGGACTTCTCCAGAAGCCACCCAGGGGCTGTACCAGAGAGTAAATTACTAGACAGGGGTGTAAAAATTTTTTGGTCCTTTTTATATATATACAAGAAATTTTGAAAGGTTTTATTAGAATATTGAAAAATATAAACACAAAATTAACTTGGATTTTCTCAGACAACAAACATAGATGAAAAAATTTTTCAAACAAGACATTTTTCTAAGTATATACAGACATCCGCTGTTCAAGCAGTTTAATTCTATTGTTAGTATTTTATACGAAATAAAATGCACAAAATTTTCACTGTAATCCTTAGAAATTTTCTTCAGACAGGGGTAATTACCATCCTTTTTGATATATAATTTTTCAGCTAATATAGAAATGATGACAACTATTATACTGCCTACATATTTTCTCTGAGAATTGAGCTATCACTTTTATGGATATTTAATTTGCCGCCACCATCTCACCTCACCTCCCCAAAAATATTCTGGAAGAGCCCTTGCCTGCATCATAGCTTACTGTTTTCCAATAGACAGTAACATCAGCTAGATCACTAGCATAATCAGTTTCATTTATACTCATTGGTTCTTTACAAATTATTAATATTTATGATTTAAAATTTATGCTAACATTTAAAACTGTGGTCACCTTTACTCAAAGATCCAAAAACACTGATTTTATTTATAAAGTCACTGTCTAAAACAAATGCAAAATATAACAATGCATTATTATTTATACAGAATAATATTGATTACAGAGTTAAATTTATAATTTCTGATACTTGTCCCTTAACTTCAAAATGTAAATCAAAATAGGTAACATCCTCTAAAATCAAAATTTTTCTTATATAATTTGTTGCATATAATTCACAAGTTTTCTATTTTTCTAAGTTACCTAAATTATCATCACTGGAATCACTAATTAAATTATGTAATTTCATCTGATACCAAATTATATGATAAGACCGACCATAGGGAGGACATATCAGAAGTTTGTAAGCCATCATTTAGTAAATTAGTTTATCAATCAGGTGAAAGTGAAATCTGATGTTGCCAAGTGGAATTATCTGAGCTCTGGATATAATAAAAACAGGTATTCATATACATAACACAGTGTAGCAGTGGTAAGAAAGAAGAAAAGATTTACAAGTTGAAATTGATAAAATCTTTAAAACTGAGAAACAACGTGAAAATATCTCTTAAAATGAACAGACTTTAGTGTGTGATAAAGTGTTGTATAAGCAGGAATGCCTTGGACATTCTAACTGTTCGTTATAAATCATCAGTAAGAACCTTTGGAGTATACAGTTCAAACACAGCATCTGCATTACATAAAGGATGTAAATGCTTCAGAAAATCTTTAAATGCTTACAAGATATTTGGGTATGCACATTGTTGGTTAAGAAGGATGTTGATTCTATTTATCATATAGACATTTTCAGAAGGATAAAGTATTTAAGATTTTTTGTGAGTGAATTCAAATATAAATGCTAATCTTTTTTCTGTTAGTGATATAGAATTACCATAAGAATTCATAAATAAAATTTAACAAAAATTACTCTTGGCTAGGCATACAGAAGCTTCAGTAATTGTGACAAATGCCTGAAATTGTTTGCAATGGTGAAATAGTTATCTTAACAGTAAATATTTTTTTTGTTAAGATGCAACTAAACCTATTGGGGGGGATCATAAGTTTAAAAAAGATTCCCAGCCTTCCAGCTATAATTTGGTTTTCTGTATGTATAGTTAATAATTTTTTAAAATTTATTTTCACCCAAATACTTTTCACAATTTGGGCCCTAGGAATAAATGTGGCAAATATGCAAAACTTTCTCAGAGTTTCTCCGCTTTGTTTTCTATGTAAATTATAAATTTCATGAGTCTCAAAATTTTATTAGGTACCTTGTCTGTAGCCTGTTATTTCTTTTGCACTTAACTGTCATGATGCTTATAGCATAAAGCAACCCCAGTTAATTTTTTTTTTCTTTTAAGCAAACTCCTTAAATTAACACATGAAGTACAAAGATTTAGATTTAATCTTTTTCTGAAGTTTACAACTTAAAAATCTTTACACATCTATCAGTCTCTCAATTTACTACTATAGCTGTTGCAAAAAGTTTTGCATCACCCTGGAAATATCGATAACAGAATCTATTCTCAGGGCACTGTATCTGTGACCACTTCTAAATATCTGAATACCCCTAATTGAGTCTCACTTTTCATGATTTATAAGGTCTATTTGCAAAGCACTTATTTGCATATTATATTTCAAAATGTCACATTTTTCGATTTTGATCATTTTACTATTAAGTATGCGAAAAAAAACTACAAAGCAGCATGCATTCTAGAGTGATGCCAAAGTTTTTGCCATACATTTTATTTTATTTTTTTAACCAATAAAGACGTATCAACAAAAAATTTAGTGCAGTAGTTCGTGGTTAGTTCGCTACATTCAAGGTTCCTTCCTCTGGGATCAGCTCAGCTTAACAAAACTCTAGCACTGTTTCTTCTTCTCTCCCCAGTCACCTGCATGGGTTTCCTTTTGAAACTCTGTTTTCCTCCCTCACATCTAAAAATAACAAGCTCTCTAGGAATTTTCTTGCTGAATTCTCTGTCCTTTAGGATTTGTAACATTTCTTAGCAACCAACAGCAGTATTTTCTTTCACCTACGTTTTCTACCCTGTACTTCCAGTGAATCTCAAAGTGCTCCATATGGCCCCATAGTGAACCACAGTACATATCTGCGGAGCCATATGAATTTTCACTATCAGGTGTATGGTTTTCTTTTTGGTATCAAATATTAGTGCATTTTCAAACTAACTGACAGTTAATAGTAGGTCCCTTCAGTTCTTTGGCTGGTTTCTTGAGTTACTGTGAGAAGTATTGTTGCAGTAAGTGACAACCTTCCTGGACCTTGAATTGACCATGGTACATATACAGTCGACCCCTGCGTAATCGCAGCCCCGATTATTCGCGGAATTTTCCTTAGAACCTAACTAATAATTGTTCATGGAAACCCCCGCATATTCGTGGAATCGCAAATATCTTCCACAATTTTTTTGTCTTTTTATGGCAATATATATTTTTCATGCTTTTTAATGCTAAATTATTAATAACAATATAATTTACTAATTTTGTAATATAAATACTAACGTAAATTCAGCAAAATATCAATATAAAATAAACGCTATTGGCTGGAGGTTTGAAAGTAGCCAATCCGAGAGCGCTATTCATTTCTCCTTGCTACTGATTGGCTGCTTCCCAAGAGGTGCCGTCTCATCATCATCTTCAATCAATATCATTCATTATTGGTGAGTACCTGTACATTTTACTGTATTTTTTTAATTTTATGTTACATTATATTTTGACGTTTATAGGCATTTTTATGGACCACGTCCAATATTCGTGGTTTTTCACTCTCTGCGGGTGCTCTAGGAATGTAACCCCCACGAATACTGGGTGACAACTGTACATATAAATATATCAAAGTTTTGCGGTGCTCAATTGCATGTCATGCCATGTCTTTTACTTTTACTTATTTAGACTTCAGAGGGGCCACAATGATACAAGGGGTTTTCAGGGGGGGTTCTGTTATGTCAAAAAATATGAAATCTTCGATGTATACTAAAAAAAAAAAAAACTTTTTTTTCTGTAGCATTTTAATGCCATCCTTTCATGTAAATGCTCCCCTGCCTCTTTAGCGAGATTTGTGAATAAACCTCTATAAAATTTGTTTATAATTATATTGTCCCTGCATTGGTCACTTGCATATGGTAGCCACCATCTCTGTTCCATAATGCATAATTTAACTATGAAAATTAAATTAATAGAAATAATATTAAAGAATAATAGCAACCGAACTAGCGCTGTGGTTTACTCATCTTTTCATGTATTAGTTTGGTAAGATTTACTCCACAGAAGTTATAACCAAACATTTTTAGAAATGTTTGTGCCTTTTATTTGTGTGTGTGTAAATAAAAAATGCAAAGATGATAAAATGTTTGATAAAAATATATATGCAAAAATTTGTAAATAATATGGTGAATAAAGTTAAGAGAGAAAGAAGGGAGGCAACCAAATAAATGTTCAGATGAAACCTGGCTGAAAATACGATCACCGTAATCTATACGGTGGGGTTTAGACCGGCAATCTTTCTACCATCTGACTTCAGCATTATTTACTTCTTCTCCATAAGGTATATTCAGATTATAGCACACTTTCACTAACCACCTGTATGTAATTTGAATTGTTCACTTAAAATCCTTTTATAAGTAACTGGGATGAACCAAGGTAATATTGTTTACTTATGACGACTTTATCCCTTGTTTGTGTTCATAAAGACAGTAATCACAGCTCGGTTCTTTACTTTTGATGTATCTGCAGTATGTACATAATAGGGTGATTATTCCACTTTAAGTAACAGCAGCATATATCCAGCGTACAGTTAGTTCACTTTCTCTTAGTTCATGGGGTGTTGCTGCCAGCCCACCACAACCTAAGATCCCACTTACGGGACTCTGCACCATAGCTAAGCCAGTCGCTGCTGCTTGAATATTTATTATTTTCCAAATGGAGAGAATGAGAAAATGATATGTGATTAAGCTAACTATGAATAATAAGGAATGGTTAAATTATATACACACTCATTGGTAATTAAACGTTTTGAAAAAAATAAACTGTCTAAGGAAATGCATACACTCAGAAATGTGAGAATGGATTTTTTTCCATTCTGAAAGCTTGAAGAATAATTCTCAAGATGAGAAGAAAAAAAATTCTTAACATTGTTATTTTTTACATGTGGATGTAGAGATTCTAATATAAGTGAAAATTTTTAAAGTTTGTTTTATTCTATGCAAACACACACACACACAACACACACACCACACACACAGTAACAATTCTGTGAATCTAAATACTAGAAAAATCCAGTAAACATACATTTTTTCTTTTTTAAAACTATTATGGAATAGATTATGTAATAACTCACCTTTAACAATAGCGTCAGTAGTTACTAAATTTAAACGTCTGACACTTTTCAAAGGTATGGGTAATATCCAAGGATGATACGCTGTTTGGGACTTGAATATCACTACTTTTTTTTTTTTTTTTCACTCTAGCTTCAGAAAACAAGAATAATGCATCCAGAAAACTGATATATTTAATGTGATTAATAAATTAATTACCATAAGTGAATTATAAAACAGTAGTAATAGCTTTTTTTAAAGCTTGTAGTCTTAATTTTAGCAGACAGTCTGGTTCTCATCTCCAGTCTTATAGATATGAGATTAATTAGATAACAGGGAATAGTTTTCATAAAATTCAGTTTAAAACACATGTTCTGAGATTTGAAGATGTTGATGAAGTTAGTATGATTAGAAGAATCAGACAATTGCCTTATGTGTATATGTAATATTTTTTTAGTAATGAAATGTAATATTAATTGGAATACAAATAACTTCTTATTGTAAGCATTACATAAAATAAAATGAAAATCTAAACTATCTAAATATGAAAAAAAACTGCCAGGTTTTTTGGACAGCATATCACAGATTTCAGACCATAAAATAAAGAGAGATTTTTCATGTATAAAATCTTATTAAAAATGAAAATTTTGTTCATCAAGAACTTTTTACTTCAGGTCACATTCAGGTAAAAATTACTTACTTGAGGAAATGGTTTTAGTGAGAAAAATAACAAACAGCAACAAAAAGAAAGTGCTTGAATTCCTGGAAAAGAAGAGGGTATAGATCAGCACATTTTGGAACATAATACAATTTTGTGTTTCAGTTTAGTTTTATCATGAAATCGAAACAAGCAAAATTATGTCGAAACATTGTACATTTTAAATAAGAAATTTTTATTAAACTTTTTTTTTAAAAAGTAAAAGTATATTAAGTGGATATGAATGACAAATAATGATTATTTTAGAAACTAAAGAAAATAATAGAGGAATGAGTTCTGATGCATTCAGATACAACTCCTGCTAATCTTCAGATGCATTTTGAAGAAAATCTTACAATTTTGTTAATGTATTGAAAAAAAAATTTTTTAAATAATTTCTGAAGTGTTACTAACATTTTCCAGCACATGTCAACAGACTTTTGATGTGCCCTCTTTCTGCTGAGGAAACCAAAGTAATCAACTTTTAAATGCAAACTGATAGTTACATGATTCTTGTACCATCTGTCAGTATCTGGACGTCATGTCATCCAAATAAATAATAGGCAAAAGAATAAATCTGCATTCATGAAAATATATATTTAAAATTACAATATAATACACATTACCACTATTCTACATTCATTAATGATGTTAAGTAGCTAATTGTTATACTGAACCAATGCTTATTTTACAAACTATTAACAAATGATTGATAATATTTCAATTGAAAATTTTTAATGAGTTAATGAAAATACCTGTTTATATGATCTTTTGAAAAACTAAATATATTAAAGACATTCAAATGAAAACTGGCTGGAAATGCTCTCACTGCAATGGTATTTGGCCAGGTGTTGTTTGAATGTCTTCAGTATCATAAGTAATAACAGTAATCTGCTTTGCCAAATTTTTAATATTATATTTAATAATAATGTTTACAGTCTATCATTTGTCACCTCAAAGTTATTTTTTCCTTTTTTTTTTTTTTCATTTAAAAAATAAATTAAACTCATGCACTATTCAATTCAACTACTTTGTATAAGTTTTTCAAAATGACATTATTCCTAGTGTCATAATTCCATATTTAACACTTCATTAATAATGGTATGCAGTAGAAAAGTATATTAGGGATTCAGTAATTGCAGGTACATAAGTTACAAGTATAACATTCAAGTATTTTCACATACTCCAAAAAGTTTGTTAATTTTACATATTCATTATATATATATTGCCTAAAGGTCAGCTGGTTTTGGTTGATATTTTTTAGCATTCTAAACTTTTAGGAAAACAATCAGTAACAACACAGGCTAATTATGAAATGAACCGCAATGCTGCTAAAGTAGACGAATGAGCTGTACAGTGTTCAAGTTTCAGAGGTTTATAGAGATTTTTCTGCAATTTTTTATTCTTTAAAAACTACTGAAAAATCTATTTATCCATCAATTCCCATAGGTGGAGGGAAAATCAGGTCTTCTTGCTAATTCAGCTGTTGCAAGATTTTCGAACTGCACAAACAAGTTACTACATGTTTAAACATCTCTCTACCTTCAACCATTGACTGCTAATAAGTAAAATAATGATAAATCCACTTTTAAATAACAAAATGACTTTGCAGTTTATAAGACTTACATTTGTGACTTCCAGGAGTGTGATGGTATCCAGCACAGGTGTGCTGGCTAGTTTTAAAAAATTTAACACACACACTACAGTACTAAAAGCTCTGATACATACTTTTGCAGGGCATTACTTATTCTTCTTCGTGAACTGTCTTGACTTTAAAGATCTAAGTTCACCATACAGCCATGTCCTAAAAGGGCACGGTGTTGGGTGATCAAGCGAGCTATCTAGGTATGGGTTGGAGCTCTTCAGGGCCAGTTGAGATTAGTTACATGTGAAACTTCTACATGTACTGGAAAACTCTACTAAAACTTCACTTCTAGATGTGGGAAGAAACTCAAAAAATCAGGTGGTAGAGGAAAGTGATAAATACAAATACTATACCGGGAAAGGTATGCTAAACAGAGCTGGTCTTGACTGTAATTGCATTTTGTAACCAAGAATGCCCTTTCACAAATCAAATGCAAACGGGATGCAAGTGCTGGTTTATAGTGTAGGGGCCACTGCCTGCACAACAGCCCACTCTTTAGGTAGCAGTAACAAACAGTGTAACATTGTGTCAAGGAATTATTTTTACCTTTAGACTTAGGATTCTCGAAACTGCCCATGTAAGATCACTTATTGAAAATTTAGCAGCTAATAAATCCAAAAAATGTTTTTTGCGACTCATAATTATAGTTGAAATTCTAAATAAGCTGATATTTGGCTTAATCAAACAGTAAAATTCAATAAGAGAAATGCAAAAAATCTCCCCTTTAAGTTGTAAACCATTTTTGTTTTAGAAAAGAAAAAAAGTATAATCTGTAAACACTCATGTGCTATCACTTTTTAAATTTTTATTTTGAGATTACTTGATAAAACTAGGTATTATTATTTTAAATAAAAATTTAGTTTGGTTACTGAATTTTTGTCTTTGTTTACTTTTTTAAACCTTATATTATGATGTTTTAGTTTAATTACCTAGGTGATAATATAAATTCACTATATTATAACTAAGTAGCTGAATGCGATATAACTTTTATGTTCAGATAACTGGTAAAGAAACATTGTTTGGAAACATTTATTTAATAAATAATTTCTTAACATTTTACGGATTTTCTTTTCAAGTCGAAGCTTTTACTTAGATTTTGAAGTTGCTGAATGTTGATATTTTTGTAATTACACTTAGTGCCAAAAGTGTACAACTACACTAATCTAAACATGTCAGTTAGTTTCTGATGTCTTCAGATAGCTGAAGGTGCCATCAGATTCACTTGTTAATGACTTGAAGTAATACAAATAAGTAAGAATGAAACCATTTCTAACTGAGGATGTGCCATTTAGTAACAGAATTATTCAGCTGAAAAATAACAGCCATTCCCAAAAAAATCCAGTAAAAGTCACTTATTTTTTAAACTTTTGCCACTGAAATTAAAAACTAAAGTAAAAGATATTGCCATAGTGTTTGTATGTTAACTGTTCCTTTTTACTGTTGTTATTTAATTCAATGTAAAGGACCAAAACCATTTGTCAACTCAATCATCGTACCTAAATCAAATCATGACATTCATCTGTGTGTACAGAAAATGAAGCAATGATTGAGGATTGTATTCATTATTACAAACAGTTGATGAGGTACTCAAAAATTAAATCAAAGTACAGTAAGCTTGATGTTGAGTAAGAATACCACAAACTAGTACTAGATCCAGAATCATGTACTGTAACCACTTTCACAACAGATTGTGGATTATACAAATATAAACTATTGATGTTTGGTATCAATGCTGCCTGAGAAGTATATCAACATGTTAGCCTGCAAGGTTGTGAATGTGTGGGCTGTGCCAGAGATACTGAAGGTCATGATCAAGTATGAAAAAATTGAAAGAAAAAGATCTGACCTTAAACAGAGAGGTGTGAATTTTGTCACAGATAACCTTCGTGAAATTTCTATTATGTAAAAAGGCATGCATAGAACCAATTGAGAAGAAAATAAAGACAATAGTCTGCTTGTAAACCAAATAGTGTACCTGCAGTTGGAAGTCTGGGATTAGCCAAATACAATGCACAATTTCTTCCTGACTTTGCTACAGCAGCAGAGAAATTTCTGCAAATAACCAAAAAAGGCATTTCATTTGTTTGATATAGAACAAAAAAGGTGCATTTGGAAAACTAAAGAGAAAATTTGCACATGCTAATTCTTGGATACTTTGATCCAAACACTAAAAACCAACCTATAGTAGATGCCAACCTGGTAAACCTGAGTGCAAATTGTCATCCAGGAACAACAAAGACAACTAAATTAGTATTCTGCATTATTACCAGTAAAATTTTGGCATGCAATGTTATCATGCAGAGAAAAGGGCTTTGGTTGTAATATGGGCATATGGTATTGAATTTGAGCTGTGCATAGACCATAAACCACTAAAAATGGTTTATTCAACCAAATCTAAACACAGTGAATTGAGAAATGGGTCTTGAGATTAAAGTCGAACAGCTTCAGTGAGGAGGTATATACAAGGGAAAAGAATATCACAGATCAGATCCTCTGTCTCTATTATTGCTACCAGAAGTGCAGGTAAGATTGCCATCTTGTCAGCGTAGAAAGTTATAGATGGAGAATGTTAGATTTGTAGCTGTAACCATTACTCACAAACAGTGACTACACGAGAAGTGGAGGAGGCATCAACAAATATGAGGAACTTTGAATTGCAACATTTTGTAACATCAAGACAATGAGAAGCTACTCAATGTAAACAACATCTGCCAGTTAACAGTGAGGTGTGTATAATCAAGAGATTACCTCTCAGAGGAACCAGAATCATCATAAGGCCTCTTTCAAGGCCTACTATCTAATCACTACACATTCAATGTCATTGACTACTACAGTAAATACTACAATACTGACATTAACAAATCTACAACATCTTGGGGACTGATGAAAGGTTTAAAACAAATTTTTTTGCAACTCCTACTTTACATATTTCACAAGGACTCTGAGATAGTCCAAAGAAAAGGAATTCTACAAAGAACCTTTTTTTTTTTTTAAACTTATGATGATTTACTATTATTTTCAAGTCATTTAAATATATACAGTCAAACTGGCTTATCTCAACTCGCTAGAGAGTAGATTAAAATAGTCGACATAACAAGGCATCGAGATAACCAAGGCCATGTGATCGTGAAGTTCAGAACCCTGGACCCTGATTTTCACTGGGTCGCGTAAGAAAGGGCCAGTGGATAGCGACATTTCCAACCACTTCGCAGAATTTCTAGTAGTGCACGGGTCTTTTTATTTCTTTTTTTTTTTGGTTGCTTTCTCATTTTGGTTTCCCTTAACTTTTTTTTTGAAAATGTCAAAAAAAAAAAAAAAAAAAAAAAAGGAAATTAAATAAACGGTCTTTGGAATTCAAGCACGAACTCATACTCAAGCTGGAAAAGGGCATGAAAGCAACGAAGTTGGCCAGAACCCACGGAATACCGTCTCTGGCTGGAAGAAAGCGGACATCACCAAGACTGAATTTGAAAGGGGATAATTCGCTCCAGCTTGCAAGAAGCTGCTTTTGCATCTGGCTAAATTTGAGGACACTGAAGAGGCGACGTTGAAATGGTTTACAAACCTCCGTGCAGAAAACATTCCAATCGATGGGCCATGCATGGCTTCTGCGTCAAGCAGAAAGGTTTGCCAAAGAGCCTGGGTGCCATGGATGGCTCGCCCGATTTAAGCTGCACGGTCACAACGTGCTACTGAGAAGGCGATGACGTAAAAGCCTGGCAGAAGAATACTGGTGCCGAAGATTCTTTAGTCACGCGAGCTGGGCAACATCTACAATGCTCGGTGAGACCGGACTTTTCTGGCGGCGCCTTCCAAACAAAACAATAGAATTCAAAGGCGAAAATTGCCAAGGAGGGAGGATTGGGGTCAAAGGAAAGCGCTGACCTCGCTCCTTGCTGAAGCATGAAGCCGCCCTGCCTGCCGATCAATGATTGCCACGCCAGGGCTTGAGGAGAAAAGAGCATCCTTGAATGCCATGATACACAGAAACAGTCGAGAACTGCTGGTTTCATTGCATCATTTCCCCAAGGATCCTGACAATGAACTCGACTGACGCTTTTGGCCAACAATATGGCGGATTCCATGGGGGTGGGATAGAACGACAGCAGTTCGCTGGCTATGCGCGCGTGGATGACAAGGTACGAGCTGGCAGAAGAGGAAGTTCTTGATTCTGTCCGCGAAAAGAAGAATAAAAAAATGGTGAGCCCGCCACCACACTTACTGAGCGACCGGAAAGCGGTAACGAAGGTGATGACGATTTGGTGGTGCGAAAGCCTCTGCGCAGATGTGCGATGCCATCGACAGCCCAGAGTCCCTGGTAACTAACCACCGTTTGATCTCTCAAAAACACAAAGAAAAACAGACTCGAGACCTAGAGAGGACAATGTCGCCAGTACAGAAAGTGAACTTTATGATTTGCATCGCGTACGCCCTGAACATGAATACCCTTTCTTCTGTATATTTCTGAAATGGTCTTGTGCATTCTCAAGTTATTGGCTTAATCGCGTGATTTGTATTGAACCTTAGCCTGTTTTTAAATAAAAATTCTAATGTCTGTTTTCGCTTTACACTGTGCTGAAAAGAATTGGGTGGTAAAAACGCTAGCACCAAGAAAAAAAAGGGATTCTTTTTGTGGGGAACCAAAACTAAAATAACGACTGATGTCGACTTAGAAGAGGTCTGGAAGAAAAAACCCCGAGATAAATTTGGTCGGTGTGGGGATAGGTGGATTCCACTGTAGTTAGGTTGTAAGTTATCAGAGGGAGTTATAGACGTGATTTGATGAATTTCTAACTTAGCCAATTCAATTTATTAACTTTAATTTCTGTTATTGTTTATGTGCCATCGTTAATCTTTAATAAAAATTTTAAAAAAAGTTTCCAGTTCTGATGAAAAGAGGATTGTAGCATTATATTTAATTCTATATGAAAACACAAGGAACTATAGGATTTTTAGTGCTGTCAAGGTTGTCTACATCGATTTCTGTTTGCGTTAAATTTGATATAATTCGGCATAGATAGAAACCATCTATATAACATTTGCTTTGTATCTGAATCAGTCATTGCTCCGGGACCATTGACCTTTAGTGTGTGATGGCAATCCTGTATTTTTAAATTCACTTTCATGACTTTTTCCTCCTTTTCTCTTTATCCAAAGATTCTCAAATAATTTACAAGTTTTTTGTTCTTTTGTTCCCCCTATATTATTTTCTTTCCTATTTTTTCCAGTTTAGTAGATGATTCAACTAACTTCCTCTGGAGGGGGGAGGTAACTGTGCCTGCTTTAAAAGATTTTCGTTGTTTGTTAAACAATTTTTTTTACATAATTTATCTCTTTTGTAGCACTAAATGTTAAAAGAGATCTTTTATTAAAATAAATAATAAAAATACTCTTTTTTTTTCTAATTTGAGTTAAATAATATTTGTTTATGGTTAAATATAAGTAAACTTTCCCCGTTATTTTCGCATGCACAACATTGTAATGAGAAAAGCTAAGAGTTATTTCCCTTGCATCATAATTGAACACTTAGTAAAGTAAAAATTTTTTTACTAATTTCAATTTTAAAAAGAGACAAAGGAGTAAAACAAAAGTAAAAACCATTAATAAATATTTTTTTAATGTACGTTTTGGTTTATAATTGCCTTAAGTAATAACCCTAAATGCCAATCATAAGTACTAATGATCAAATAAAGTGGTGTTGGGTTAGAAAATCGTTAGAATATAAATAGAATACCTTGCCTCTTACTGGACAATCCACAGTAGGTACAGTTTCAAGTCAGTGACGGCTTTGCTCACATTTCACTTGGTATTCACTCAGGATCCGATGTCATCTTTTAAAAAATTAATATACAACGCATAAAAACTTTTTTCCAGATATTTTTAATACAGTTCTAACACATTCTTCCCAATAGAGTCTACTGCTTTAACTACCTTATTCACTATTGCTTCACATGTTGATTGAAAAGTCGGTCGCTCCCCATTTAAAAATCTTTATAACTTTTGCATGGAAATAAAAATTTTATGCCATTTATCCTGAGTAGAATTAAAGTTTAACATAATCTACTGCAATTGCAAAGCCAGATTTCCAACAAAGCGTGAAAAAAAAAAAAAAAAAAAACTGTTGCAGGACGTTACTCAACAACTCACGCATCCTGGCCCCTAACTCTCGGTTTTTCAGTGTATTACTTTTTCTTTGGCCCATCACCTTAAGAAACAGTCGCACGTGTTAGGTCAGTATATCATCTTTGGTCACAAATAAATCAAAACAAAACGACATGAGACTGGCATAAAATTATCTTTCAAATTACAAGAATTAAGTTTCTATCTTTATAAGATATAAAAATTATTAAATTCCGATCGTACTCACTCACTCCCCTTGCATTGTAGCATTATGATTGATTGTCGCCTGTCATGTAACTTTTGGAGTTGAAAGCAATAGTACTTTTTTGATCGAGTTATTTCCCTTCCACTGTATTATTAATTAATTCAATAATGATTTATTGCTATAAAATTTATTTCGTTCCACTGCTTCCAGCTGCCACTAAATATTCGTACGGATTTTAATTATTTCATACTTATCAACATCAACTTACACCGAAATATTTACTTATATCCCTTGCATTTTTAATGTTTTGTTTCTTCTTTACCTTTTGGTTATTTGTTTTTCAAAAAGTTTGATTACAATCAATATCATAATGTGTCATTCCCGAGTTTGGGTTGGCAGTCCGCCGCAATCCTTACAAAGACCCCCCCCCCCCGGAGAATACCCACGTGGTTGACTGTTGAAGAAGAATGAGACGAGGCTATGCCAGGAAGTACAAACCGAGCCGGCACCGACCGGGATTCGAACTTAAACCATCGATCTTAACAGTCCAGTTGTCTAATCACCAGTAGGTTACAATCGATATTATTAAACTTTTTTTTTTTTTTTTTTACAATTAAGAATATTAAATCCTAGTCTGACATCGGTCGTTTAAAAAAAAAATAAAAGTGAAAAGTTTTTGTTTTTCTCAACGGAACCGGCCTTTGTTGGATTTTGTCTTATAAATCGCACCGTCGTTTGTATCTGTTGTAGGTCACCTGACCTCTGTCGTGTAATTCAAGTAGCCGTTTTTTGTCGGCGAGGACTGCTTGGCATCGGCAGGCAGCGTCGCATCGAAGAGATTACAATAACAGAAGCCTGTCGGGAAACGAAAAGGTCAAACACAAAATGCTGGCTGGTTAAACGCGTTCCAGTGTTTAAAGTTTTCCCTTAAAGTATGCGCTTTAATTCTGAATATTAATGCGATTTTTATTTGAAATTTAAAAAAAAACAAAAGGATGAAAGAGGTTACATATAAACAACTGTGAAGGGAGGCGATTAATTTAAAATGTGTGTTACGATCAGGGTATTTTTATTTGTGGAATCCGCTGATAAAGGGTTAATCGGTTGACTGACAGGGAAGTCGATTGAATCATTTTAAAAGACCAGCCGGTAAAGAGACGCAGATTTACGAATTTTCTTTTTTCCTCACTGGTTTTAGTTGCGAGGCGCGTCACCACGGTCACAGGCGGGGTCTTTGCTGTCGTTCGTGACCGACCGGTGTTTGTCCATGTGGCAACAAGGAGAGAGGAGAACGCGTTGTCAAGGCGCGAGCAAGAAGCATCTTCCATTTCGAACGCTTCCTAGATTTGTCGTGACGACGGACACTAATGGCCAGTGTCGAAGAGAATCCCTTCTTCACACGTTCAGCTTTGCTTTATCATGGCCAACGATCTGACATGCCGTACTATGGCTTTTATTTTGTTGTTTTATCGGTTCTAAGTTGCGCTCGCCTGTCTCGGACGGCTCGAAAACCCCTGTGCTGTATGGGAACAGCCAAACGTGCTGCAGCCTCCATGATGTCCCTATGCTGCTCCTGTTTCGTTAGTTCGGTGTTGAATAAATGTCGTCAGTTAGCATGACGCTGAGGTACATGGATGTTTGATTCTGAGTAAGTTCTCTGAAGTTTGTGGTGTAAAATGTAAGTTTTCTTGGGTGCGTGATCGAGACTGAGGAAGTAAAGGTTTTAGGTCAAAGCAGACGTCGTCTTCGAGAGCGCGAAGTAGCGTTAAGAAGGTTCGGAGTATCGTGCGGGTGAACTCCCTGGGAAGTAGACTGGGAGACCACACCATCGTAGAACCCAGGCGTCCAGAAATAGTAAATGAAAGGGGCTGACATGGTAACGGTTTCTCCCGGTGAGGGAGGAAACAAACAATTTAAAACGAAAATGTCTGACGGCGGCAACTCGCGATCTACGAATTGGGAAAGATGGGGTGGGCGAGATCGGTTAGAATAGATCACAAACGTTTCTGCACGTCAGACTTGATGGACCAAGGAGAGGACTTTTCTCCTCCTACTCAGCCGCCAACAATATGCCCCCCCCCAAAACTCTGCTTTTGTCGAAAATGTCTTTTTTTTTTTTTTTTTTTTTTTTTTTTGTTGTTTAAGATTCCTGCCGGCCCCGGGGGGGTAGGGGTGTGTGGAACTTATGTCCTTCTCGAAGCGGTGCGTCCGAAATTTAAGATTGCAAAGTATTTTAAAGGGGCAGGAAGTTTATAACCTACATATTTCTCCGCAGTTAATTATATCTCTCCCCCTCAATAACGATATTCCTACAACCAATAGGCTCCTATCGGAGTGAAGAAATGCTGGGGTCTCTTAAATTCTTCAAGCATGGAGATGGTTGGCGTCGTAGCCCCCTCCTGTTAAAACGCTGTGTGGTGTTTGCGTGTTTTCGGACGTTTCTGTTTCTCTACTTTTGCTTCAGTAAAGATTAAATAAACAGGCGGGGCTGGGGGGATCTTCGATATATATATTTTTAAAGAATGGTTCTATTAATTATTCTGACAACTTATGATTATTAATGCTAGCTTGAGACCGAATGGTAAATAGCTGTGGCACGTGTGTATTTTGGTGTTACGTGTTTGAAAGGCATCAAAAGGTTAAATGTAATTGTGGATTAAATTAAGTTGTCTAATAGCAGATTTCGGTGCCCCTTTAACACTGAACGTTTTACGTACAGCCTCCTGCATAGAAAATCTAACCAGACCAGAAATGTAAAGGCCTTTCATACGGACTTTCGAGTTGGTTAGTCGTGTTTATAGTAAATGTGATTTCTTTTAAAATACAGTAACTCAATTTTCAATTTTAGGCGGGGATTATTAACCTAGACCACTCGTTGAAACTACTTTTTTCCACAGTATTTAGAAGGAAGTCGCAGAGGAAATCTTTAGCGAGATATAATGGGTTTACAACCTCAAACTGAACTTTATATCCTCGTCAGCGTCATTATCTTCAAAGTGAGTACACTATTCTGCTCTGATTCCCTCTCTCACACACACGCACACAGACTGATTAGCGCCCACAACTTAAAGCTAAGGTTGCTTTGTTACATTAGCGTTCTCCACTTCAACGAGTGAACTGCTCTGCTCCAACTTCCACGACAGCATTCATGACCTCGAACTAAAAGCAAGCGCTGAGCCATGACCCTTGACCTCCTCTTTGTGGAGAAAGACCTCAGCGCTCCTACATTAATCGCGGGGAAATGATTTGCAGAGGAGTGACAGCTAATCGTCGGAAAAAAGGCATCCAGGATCTGACGGATAAGAAACTGCACATCGATTTAAGGAGGGGGTATTCAAACTACGGGTCTCTTCAGAGGATTCACGAGCAGGGCAAAAGTAGTTTTAAATGCGTAACCCCTTCCACTCCCCCTCTTCCGAAGACTACACGCGACCTGCTGGCATCACTGCCGGAGACTGGTTTCTTGAAAGAAAAATAAAACGAAAAGGGGTTAGTTAGGGTTGGGGTTTGGGTTGTTCGCTTCAAGGAGAAATAAACGCTGTGCATATAAATTGGTCGGTCTCGTTCGCGTGAAATCCGAGGAAAGATGAGGGAGGGCCCTTTCTCGCGATGAGCCGTCAAACCTGCTGCGGCTGGCGACACACCCAGAGCACGGCGAACGCGTGAAGTCTATCACGTGGCAGGGGGGACCCCCACCGGAAATCCAGAAATCACGAGAGGGTTGAGAATGGTCGTAAATCCCAAATGTCCGCTACTTTAGCTATTTAAAACAAGAATAAAAAGTCGTGCGGTGATAGTTCAAAGACCACGTGACAATAAATATGTCAACCTTGTCATTTTCTTGGATTCCCGATCAGTGCCGTGATTTTTTATGTTTTAAAATCAGAGCAACTAATAGTTATGGCACTGTGTTATATCGAGTATTGGTTTTATTGCCAGGGAATTATACTCTCTGGTCCAGCGTCTATTAAAGCCGCGAGTCAATAAAAATATTTAAATTCCATTTTTACTTGACATTTACGGACAGGCCTTTGTCAATACAAATGAACTTTAAATGGTATTAACCGATGTATTAGAGACGTGTTCCTATTCTGTTAGAATAGGAAATGCTGCTATTCCAAGGTCTTATAAGAACGCATTATTCGTCATTTTCTATAGGCAAATTATTTTGCCAAGTCAGTCACGTATTTTAATAACGAAAGTTCTAACGAAACTGTTTATAAACAGAAATATTTTCCTGTTTAAAACTGTCACCTAAATGGAAGGTGATGTCATTGTACCGTAGCAACAGGTCACCAAATACATTCCGTGGAAGGACAATTAAAATAACAATTAGTAATCAAGTCGGTTGCAGTCTGGTGACTTTAGCACTACTATGGTGTCGCCAACCCCGAGTAACAGAATGCATTGAAAATATGTTAGATCATTGAAATGTACCGCAATCACTTCATGTTTGTTGTGTACTTTTGATACAGCTAGGGATTTTTTTGGTGTTTTACATTATAAAAATTTTTAAAAAATGAAATTTTCAAAACGTGAAAAGCATCTATAGGTGAAAAGTGTTTCAATTCCACCACTATCGTCGGCGTCTAACTCGCATGTTGCTCCCGTGCTTTCAGTCACCGGCGACAGGAATGAAATACGACGTATAAATAAATATTTTTTCAGGGCGATCTTGCATATGCTGTCTCCCTCAGAACGATCGCACGTTCGAGGAAATATTGTACCATATAGTTCTTATCGGGGCTGTTAACACTTCTAACCCTGTAAAGAAAGGGTTGGATGCGTTTACCAAGGGTTAATTAAAGAAGAAACAAAACTTTTAGATGCTTTAAAGATGTTAAATAACTGGACAGTTAAGAAGTTAACTGAAATGAATTTATCATCAACAAATATTTTTCAAACGTAATTCAAATTTATACTTTTATATAACTTTAAGTGGCATGTATTTGACATTTAATTTTATATATATAAGAAGGCTTTTGGTATTGATTGAGTCGAGATGAAGTTAGTCTCATTGTCTAACAGTGAGCAAACTGGACAAAAGTTTAGTCGGGAGAAGACGACAATGAAATTACAGTTTACCTAAAACTTGTTTCAAACTGTATACAGGTGGATCTCAAAAAATTAGAATATCTTGGAAGAGTTCAAGCCTTTTTTGTTTTAATTTTTATGATTAGGGCTTACAGCTCATGAAAATAAAAAAATCAACTATCTCAAAATATTAGAATATTTCAAGATCAATATTAAAAAAAGGATTTATAATATAGAAATGTCGAACTTCTAAAAAGTATGTTCATTTATACACTAAATACTTGGTCGGGGCTCCTTTTGCATGAATCACTGCATCAATGCGGCGTGGCATGGAGGCGATCCGCCTGTGGCACTGCTGAGGTGTTATGGAAGCCCAGGTTGCTTTGATAGTGGCCTTCAACTCGTCTGTATGTTCGGTCTGGTGTGTCTCTTCCTCTTGACAATACCCCATAGATTCAGGTCAGGTGAGTGGCTGGCCAATCAAGCACAGTAATACCATGATCAGCAAACCAGTTACTAGTAGTTTTGGCACTGTGGGCAGGTGCCAAGTCCTGCTTCAAAGGGAAATCAGCCTCTCCATAAAGCTTGTCAGCAGATGGAAGCATGAAGTGCTCTAAAATCTCCTGGTAGACGGCTGCGTTGACTTTGGACTTGATAAAACACAGTGGACCAACACTAGCAGGTGACATGGCACCCCAAATCATCACTGGCTGTGGAAACTTCACACTGGACTTCAAGCAACTTGGATTCTGTGCCTCTCCACTCTTCCTCCAGACTGTGGGACCTTGATTTCCAAATGAAATGCAAAATTTACTTTCATCTGAAAAGAGGACTGGACCACTGAGCAATGGTCCAGTTCTTTTCCTCCTTAGCCCAGGTAAGACGCTTCTGATGTTGTCTCTGGTTCAGGGGTGGCTTGACATTAGGAATGCGACACTTGTAGCCCATTTCTTGGACACGTCTGTGCATGGTGGCTCTTGATGCACTGACTCCAGCCTCAGTCCACTCCTTGTGAAGCTCCCCCAAGTTCTTAAATCAGCTTTGCTTGACAATCATCTCAAGGTTGTGGTCATCCCTCTTGCTTGTGCACCTTTTCCTACCACACTTTTCCCTCCTGTCACTTTCCATGAATATGCTTTGATATAGCACTCTGCCAACAGCCAGTCCCTTCAGCAATGACCTTCTGTGGCTTACCCTCCTTGTGGAATGTGTCAATGAGTGTCTTCTGGACAACTGTCAAGTCAGCAGTCTTCCCCATGATTGTGGTTGTGTGTACTGAACCAAACCGAGAGATTCGTGGTATTTATTCAAACTCGAAATGGAATCTTCTAATATTTTGAGATACGTTTTTTTCTGTTTTTTTAGCTGTAGGCCGTAATTATCAAAATTAAAATTAAAAAATGCTTGAAACATTTTAATTTACGTGTAATGAGTCTAGAATATATATACAATTTTCACTTTCTGAAATAAATGACGAAAAATATTGAACTCTTCCACGATATTCTAATTTTTTTAGATGCACCTGTATATGCTAATGCAACATTTAAAAATTTTAAATTTAATGGAATTATGGGTAATTAGTATTTTGATATGCACATCAATTCACAGAGATAAATTGGGTATGGTATGAACATTGGAATTTTCAAGCACATTCTTAGTGATTCCGTTTGAAGAGCAATATTATTGCTAAAAGAATACTTGAGATTTTATACAAGCATGATCATCATCAGAAGAGAACAAAATATTCAATTTGGCCAAGTACGATTTTTATCTAAAATATACAACATTTAACAAATAAGGAGACATCGAATTGACAAGTAGAGACTTTTGATGGATTATGGGTAATTTTTTTAAAAACAGTACTGAACGGTTTAACGTAAGCCAGAAAATTTGTTGGCAGAAACAAAACTATTAATAAATTATACCATGTGTAGGTTGGTATTATTATTATTATTATTATTATTATTATTATTATTATTATTATTATTAAGATGGTTTTCTGGATGGCATCATACTTTTGCATTATATCTGTGCTGAATGGTAGTGACCGAAGTGAAAGCAATTATATTTCTCGTAAGCATTTGATAATTTCTGATTCGCAATTTAGCATTGCAGTAGATTTGTAAATACTAGCAATACATTTTCTTTAATTTCGAAATATTTATCACGTGTTTCCTTATTTAATTATTGTGCACGGTAGAGTTTTTGTTGTTTTGTTACTACTCTACTCGAACCGTTTGCTTTTTTCTTCGTAAAAGAGTTCAGGTAAATTTGTACGAAAGCTGGCTGAGTCATTTCTGTTGGTGAAACCGCTAACGGGATTTTTGGAATTAAACTCAGCCTCTGTATAACAGATTTGGAGAAAAGTTTAATAAGCAAAATAGAATTCGGCCGTGTTATTCAGATTTTTTTTAAAAAGAGAGATAGATAGAAAGAATCACCGGGTCATAGTGCCTGCATGTGGGTACTGTGGAGATTGTTTCTAGTTTCGCTGGTCCCTAACTTCAGACATTTCCAAAGAGGAAACTAGTGCGTTCATTACTTTCACAAGTTAGCCAAGTCTATTTTCTTTCCTTCTTTTCGTCTCTAAGCAGGATTTCAATCTGCTCGGCACTTGTTTTAGTTGTCCACGCTGCAAAACTCAAGGAAGTCACAAAAGAGTCGCGGAAATGTGATTTCCCAGCTTCCTTCCTCTCCCACTAACACCTGCTAATTAGATGAATTTCCTTTCTTTCTTGTTTTTTAGTGGTGTTATGCTTAAGCTTTTCCGAAGTGGATGCGGGAGCGAGCGGGAAGAGGAGGAGTGGTACTTGTTCAGCTGATATAACCTGCTAGAGGGGAAAAAAAGTTAAACAAACACGAGCGCTGCAGCTGAGCCATCAGCGCCAGTCTCGTGACGTGCGAACGATTATCTTCTCTAGGTTTGTTTTCGGAGCGAGATAAGATTTTCAGCGATCCGTAACAATAACGATAGTTTTGAATAACCTGTTATATATTTAAACGACTTTTGTCTGTCCTTGCCTCACTGAATGTTTTAATCTTCACTTGCTTTATATTTATTGAAAATAAGACAATGCTGAATGTTTGCCCAATTTTTTCTTTCGGGAATCCTGTTCGAATGGAAAGGTGCAATAAAAATTGCAATTCACGGAAACGTTTAATTTAATACATTTATGCATAACTTTTATGCGCTCTTCTCTCTTATAGCGATGTTCCTGACGGGTAACAGTATTGCGTGACACAGGTCTCGCAATGTCATACCATGTAGAAAGAGACCCACGACCCCGGCGGCGACAGATTACAGAATCAGTAAAAAAAAAAGAGCTTTGTTCCTATTATCTTACGAATCAACGGACAACAGACAGTGACGTTAATTATCTTATTCTTTAGACGTCATTTGGTTCCTTAAAAAGTTTTGTCACGAATATAAAAGAAATTTTCTTTAAAAAAAACAACACTACAAATAGAAGACGCTGGTATTTTGAGATTGGTAATTTTATAAAAGCTACTTTAACTGTTAATTAACAAAAAAACGTTAACTCCTTTTCAAGTCAAAACGTTTTGCCTTTTGCTTTGTTTACCAACAGTACAGCAAATTGCATCAACTTTGCATCACTATTACAGTACAGGCAGGTACACTGTATTACCACTGCCTCGCTGCATCGCCATTACGTCAACAACTGATTTACAAACTGGATTAGTTCATAAGTTTTAGAAAACTTCCATCACTTTTATTCTTGATAAAGCTAAAATATTATTTATCACAAAGTTATGCTAGAATATTTATTTTTTCAGTCGATACACTTTGGTGATGTTGGTTCTACATTAGCTTCTAAATTTGGGGGGGGGTTATAAACATTGAATTAAAATTTTTTTCAACCGTTTTTAATCTGCAGATTTCTTACCTCACGAGATATGTAACTATCTTTTAGTGTTGTCTGTCTACACGACGTCATACCCTCCTTCGTGAACGTTCCGTCGGATATCGCCGCCACATTATTGTAGCCCACTATTCGGCTCTATTAACCTCGAGAATGTTGCTGCTGCAGAAACGAATGAATTGAGAAATACAAGATGAGGTACAAAGCCGTGCATTAAAACACACACAAAACTTAGAGATATTCTGGGCCGGAAGGGAGTCATTGGTTTAGTGATGTGCGTGGATGACCGAATGTAGTGTACCGAACAACCTCTGTCACCGCTTCAGCCTTTATGTTTCGCGTGTTCGTGGAGGCAGTGATTTTATGGAGTCCTCGTTAAAGTTCAACTTTCGCGCACAAACTTTTCAAATCTCGCTGCGGGCGGTAGTCAGGGCCACCTGGAATAACAACAAACCAACATTTTTTTTTTTTTTTCCGTCTGGCGTTGGAATGCACGTGGTCGAAACTTGGGCCTGTCGAGTGAATGCTGGGAAGGTCTCGGGTTGTCTAATAGTAGGATGACAACATTCACGATAAGGCATGGCGCGCAAAGACGAGTATCGCAGCGGCTGGAAATAATTAAATAAAATTATTTACAATTTATATTTCCCCTAACTGATAATCTAAGCAAAAAAACAAACTAATATTATTATAAAAAACATTTTAAAATGACATTTTAAAATTGATCTTTCATCCTGCCTTAAAACTGTTATAAATTAATACCTGAGACTAATAATGTTGGACAATGCCTTGAATAAATTCAGTCAATAAATATAAAGACCACCCCCTTTTTTTTACACTTCATTAAAGTATCATTTACTGATAACGATGGATTTCAACCGATTTATTTACTTATAAAGTGCTTTCCATGATATCACTTGAAAAGATGGAGTTTTATCTTATTTCCAGTCATAGTCGTTTGAAAGGTGTTTTTTTCCATTTTAAGCAATGTAATTTTTTCCATTGCTTTTGTGCCAAGGTAGGGGTTCGTCTTGAAAGGAAAATGGGGCCAGAAATGAGTCGGAGAAGTCTTTTACTCTTTACCGTCCAATGATAAACAAAAAAGAAAAAAAAGATTTTGGTCCAAGCTAGCTGGTCAACCGACTCTTATTCTACGTAGAAGTCCAAAAATTAACTATTCCAGAATTTTCCTTGTACACGTGTTACACCTGTCAAACTCTTGAAGAACGCGTCAGTACGATTGCTTTGCTATTACATTTGATTTTTAAAAAAGAATTTAGTAGTTAACTTTTTAGAAGTACATTTATTTACGTTTTAAACATGAGAATGAAAGGGAAAACAATATAAATATTTACAGAAACCGAGCCAGCAATCTTGGTTTCATCAGTCTCCAAAAAATTAATTCCTATAGTGATAAATATATTTAAAATATATTAATGAGTATATATCTGTACACGAAGAAAAAGGGCCAGGAATGAATTATTGTCACTACAGACAAGTTAATCCTCGGTCAATTTAGAAATTTATTCTCCCCAACATAAACAGCAACGAATATAAATGAATTAGACAAAAGGCTCAAACAAATTAAGAATACATACCTGGAAAAGCCTGCTGAAGTCATTTAACAGGAAGAATGTATCTTCGGAACAGAAGAATCGCCTCTGTAGAGGACTCGCTTGTCCAATCTGCTTGCAATGTGTTTTACTCTACCAGGATTCTCAACATTCTCATGGCTATAAAAACAGATCTTTAATAAAGGGTACTGATCAAGAATTCCTTCTAAGGGACAGCCATCTGGTGGGGCAATGTTCCTGGATCTCATGCTGCTGCTCATCAGCAAACTTCGAATTCTTTGTACTGTTCCTTCCGTTCAGCGCTGAAAAATAAAACAAAACATTAAACTTACATTATTTTTCTTTTGATAAATCAATAAAATAAATAAACAATTAAAATATTTTTCATGATAACTTATAAAATTCGCTATTAAAAAATCTGTCAGTAGATTTTGATATAAACTAAAATTCTTGACAATTTTTTTTCAAAATAGCACCATCTTTTGTAAAATAACCCTGATGTAAATTTAGTGAAAGGTAGATATAATGGAAGCATTTTGTGTAAAACTGTACCTATGCTAGAAATTCCAATTATGTCAGTGAATAAATCGTCCACCACAACGGAGAACATGAGGTTTGTCACTGCACCACATGAGTTAGAAAAATGACAAATACAACCAATGCTGAACACAGCAGGATGTTTTCCTTTAATTTTTGGAGAGCACAGAATTATTTCATTAAATTTTGACGTTGCAGTTATCACTGGCAAACCCGACACACATTTCGTTATAGGATGTTTAAATCAATGAAATTGAAAGATATAAATAATTATAATAAGTTAATAATCATATTTTATTTAGCAGTAGTTCTAAGTGTGTGTATATATATATAATTGATTGTTTCAAGTTTTTAATATTTAACAAACCAGGTTTTTGTATTAAAATTGAATTCAACATTTTGTAAAATTGCATAAGAAATAAAGGATGCTTTAAATAAAATATTTATAAAATAATAATAAAGTTTATAAAAGCATGTTGCGAAAAACTAAATAAAGATTTAGATTCTAGATATACATTTTTGTGTACTGCTAGTAAACAAACTTACTTCAAGGTCTTGTCCAGTATTTCAAAGATTGCAAACTGACATGTCTAGAAGTCTCGTAGCTGAACCTCCATCTTCGCACCTTTATCATCCCGCTTATCAGTAAATGCATTAATCATTAGAGGATAGGGGCCTTGCTGGCAGCGATCAACAACTTAGGCAGTAACTTCTGGAGCAATGGCTTTATTTCTTTTGCACCAAAAACTGCTGGGTTATTTTGCTATCTGGTAACATCTCGTAAGTTGATTCAATCAAATAGGTAGCTAGCTGTCAGCTTCAGGGAGGTTGCGTTCTGCTATGAACAGAGTAAACATAATTTGTCCTTGCTCACAGAATTTCGTGATCATTGATCTTCACACCTGAGAAAGGCGGCGACTGTTTTCTGTTTGTTTCGCAGTCTTCCAGCTGTTCCTCGACGTGTGATTTTTTTTTTTAAAAAAAAGAAAGTAAAATGTTGGCTGCAACTAAACTAACAATTAGGCGAAAGTATCTGGCGCCTGTACTTAGGGAACCTCGTTTTATTTCATCATCTTTGGCCTCATCGCGTGCGTTTGTTCTTTTTTTTTTTAAATTTGTTGTTTTCACGCTAAAAACGTATAAAAAATTTTCCTTTTTTTGCCTCCTGACTCCCGCTGGTTTGCCAAATTTCCTGTAGTGCTGTTCAACAGACCCTCTAATGTCAAGTTCTTTGGTACAGCGGAACTACCTGTCGCCACTATCATTTTGTGAGACACCGGATTTACAGCTTAGCTTCCCTGTTATAATTGTCACTGTAAAGAAAAAAAAAATGTGCATTTAATCAGAAAGTAAAAAGAAAGATTTAAAGCGTTAGACCTTTTTTATATATAAGGAGAAACTCGACGCTCTTCAGTCAGGGAAAGCAGATTCGTTTAAGGAGACTGGCACACAGATAACGATGTACCGAGACCAGTGACATCGTTCGCTAAACTCTCTACAAGACAAGAATGAAAAAAAACATACGACGGATAGTTCAGGGTTTATAAACCTGCACGATGCTATTTGAAAAAGAATGCAGCAGAAGACGAGAAGAAACGTTAGAGAAAACGGGGGGATTAGTTCTGCCACCTCCCATCACGTTATGTAAGTATCAATTAAACCAACCAACGAACCTACATTTCGACGCTCTTGCCCTGTCGTCGTCAGGGTTTAGTCCAGAGTGGAATTGTTGTGCAGGGAAATGATGTTGACCGCCAACAAATGTATGCTGCTTTTGGACTCGCGACCTTTTGATTCCTAAGCTACTGATCAAAGTTTTGACGCATTCTTTAAATTCGTGAAAAGGTTGCGTAAATGTAAATAACGAAATAATATCTGGTTTCCTCTGTTTGTAACTGGGTCAACAATCCGACTTCGTTTCTTGAAGGTGTGTGGGGGGGGTGGGATTTGGAGTTGCCTACAATCTATACCGATCTGAAATAAATCGTTTTACGGAAATATGATGCGCACTTTTCTCTATAATTTTTGAAAACAGGAAGGATTACGAAAACCTTCCTAAAGTGTGGCTCACTCTAAAGTCACGGTCTACATCTCTAACAACAGTACCATGTTTTAATGTTAATCTCAACACTTCTATTTACTAAATGTACCGTGTGGGTCTTTGATAAATGTAGAGGTTTTTCCATGTAGAGGATAACCTCAGAGAAAGAAATAAAAAAAAACGTTTTATAACACTAGGTTCATGGACGGCTGAGAAGAGACCTGATAGAAGTTTTGTTTTAATTATTGACGATTTTGAAGCCAGCAGAAGTTAACCTAACCATAAACTGGCTCGACTGTCTACAAGGCTCTGCAACGATAGGAACTATACATTACAAAAATAAATGAGTACAATAAACTAAACAATATTAATCATTTTATAAGATCCCTTTTAACTGTTTGATATTTGCATTTTTATATTAAAAAAACGACAACAATCTGGCACACCCTTACCAGTATTCAATTGTTAAAACAGACCCCTGTCGTCTAACCTGGATGTGATTGCCAGTAATAATGTTTCTGCACTCTTGGCCTGTCACCTCCTGCCCGCCATTGCTAAGAAGCGCAATCTCGATATATAAATATATAAACAATTCGATTTAAAAAAAAAAAAAACGTTAGTAACTTTACATCTTGGTAAGTCGGTGTTAGATGCCTATAATTTACTTTATACTTACTTAATTAGCAATAAACTTAGTTTAATTGAGGTAAAATCAATTACAATTACAAAAATAGAAACTCACGTAAGTAAACAAACAGCCAAGTCTTAAAGGACACCAGTTTATTCTGGAACCATACAAAGCACTGGCAAAATATGAGTGGAGGGGGTTAATATTTTGAGAAGCATCCCTGTGTATAAGAGAGCATCAATACTGATCCACGGGATTTCAGCTCTCTTCTGGCACAAAATCTGTATTAAGAAGAAAGTACCGGGAAATTGGAGCACAGAAACACCGTTGGTAGAGGTCGGTCAGGGACAGCTCACACACGATCAGTGGAGTTCGTGAGCGTTCATTGACCACATGGCGGGGTTATGATGCCCTGACTTTTCCCATCTTTCCGTTACAGAGGCGGTTTAACCTGGAGCACATCTGTTAAAATATAGTTTCCTTCTTGGAAGCTGATCTTTGACACTGACAGACAGACACGTCCTTTTCGGAGAATGTTTGGCGTATTAGATAGTGACTTCCAGGGACCCAAATCGCTTACTCTACACCATGACATACGAACTGCCTTATTCTGTCGAACTTACAGGTGGTCCATTGAAAATTCTACTGCTTAATGATGTCACACCCACTCACGTCGACTAACTGAGACCTGAATCCGTCAGAAAAATTGCAGTATTCTAAAAGACAAAAAAGTGTTGCAGCATCTGCACTACCCGCAGTCAACAACTGAAATTGTATCGGGTGAGATTGATTTCCATCTGTGCTTCTTTTTTTTTTTTGTATTCCATGCTGCGGAGGTAACATGTGCTGGTTATCGTAAACACCTGCGCGTCTAACACCACATCTCCACGCTGCTGCCTTTTCACAATACGAAGTTTTCGTTTTTTGGGTCCTGAACGTCCAAAAACGATCGTTTAATAGTTTATACTGAACAGGACAGCCACCAACCCTTGCTAACAATCGATGGCGGAATATTCAGTTCTTTGGAGATTTTCTGCATGAACGTCTACAGACTGGGACTTCTCGTTTTTATAGCTTGCAATCATCCGTTTATCACGTGAATGGAATGACCTCTTTAAGTCGCAATGGTTTCTTGTTTAAAGCGTCCGTATAGACTATGGGATTATAAAGAACCAAAAGACCATCTTTAACTGGTATTTAAGTGGCTTAATTTTTAATGTCAAGTAGATACCACGTTAAGTTGAGCTTTTCTTTCAGAGGTGCACGCACGGTTAAGTTAACCCTTTCCTGGAGAATTTGACGAATTCTAATTTTGAGTCGTCAGGGTGGAAGAATGACGTCGAGAACAGCTGCTGGGGTTGGGGTCGTTGCAAACAAGAGTCACGTACAACACTTTCTACTGTTGATTGGTTTTTACAATTCAGTGTTTTGGTAAAGGAGTGGACCTGATATTTATTTACCAAGTGGTTTTATTTGCATTGCAACCATCGCTAATTATGGTGACATAGACTTTGTTTTCTCCGAAGAACTCTAAATTTTATCCTTTTGCTTTTAATAAAATAGATTTCTTTCAAATTAAACTAAAAACAATACATTGCGCACGACCAAACGACTGGCGGGCGCACCAACAGTAGCAGGCGATGTGGCTAAGAAACGCAGATAGTCGGACCTCAGTTTAGATACATCATTTTATAAGTTTAGGCACGAGTATTTAAAATATTCTACACGCTTAATTCAATTTTACACGATATTTCACAAAGATAATTTGAGTGGTCTCTGATTTGCATAGTCGCGGCGCATCAGCACATGCATAATTTGTGTTTTGATCCATCGTGATCATCTGTATCCAACTCTAAAAACTGTGGTTTGTTTATGGCTTTGCTTTTCAAGTAGTTCGTAGGTCGTAGGCTGTAAGTGTTCGATCGTCCTCTGAGAAACAGAATTATCTCTCTTGACGGTATAGTTCCATTGTGTAGATGGTGTTCAACACACTCATAAACATTTCACACACCACGGGCACAAAGCATGGGCAGCAGCGTTGACGACTAAATAAAGGCGTCTTCGAAATAGATAATGGTTCCATTTATCCGAGCATGGATTCTTTAAATTAAAAACTCTTACCAAGTCGTCGACGAGAATGGAAGCACGTGCGACTAATATGACCAGTGCTGCTCTCACTCGTATATTTGGACTAAGCCGACTTTCCAGCAGATGCGCACCACCAGATCAAAGAGGTATTCGGTTATGCGATCTCCAGGGAATATTTTTTAAGTGGTGTTGTGAAACGCCTTTTTGAAATCACACAGAAATGTATTGGTTCTTAGTTCAGGATCACACCCCATTAGCACCTTATGGCATACACGTTTCGTTTTACTTAACGGGAAGACGTAGACCGTGGGAAGAACCGTTTCTCTGTAGATACTGTGAATTGTTGTTAGTTGATAGAATAGCTCTGATGTGATTTTGAATTTGCTTTTTGTAAATCAGTCTTCGTTATCTTTCATTATGTCAAGAATGGTCTATGTCCTGAAAATGAAAAAGTGCTCAGAACCAACTTCACTAGAACTATGCCGCAAAAAGTTCTCACTGCAAATAAGCAAGGTATCAGGCCCGTTTATTTCTTTAATGTCTAAGTTTCGAACTGGTTATCTCTCTTGGCGGAATTTTCTTACTATTGTCATTTGCAAAGATTTGTATTTTTGGCAATCGTGCTTCTGGCAGCATCGTTTGCGTTTCTTGGATTAAGTATCGCGGAGCGTCGTGTGAAACTGCGTGTAGTCGCAAGTTCACTATTGACACACTGACCAGTACTCTTATGCGACCTGGGGCGTGGCCATCTTCACTCTGCTGGTGCAGAACCAAGTTTCACTTTTTAGATGGCACATATGGCCCTCGAGCCTGATTTAGGGACTTTTCTTTTAGAGAAAAAAAAAATAGTCTTCATTTTTAGTGACTTTTTTAAGAGTTATTTTAATTTGATATATGAAACATTTAAGTATAATTTTTTGACATCGTTTTGATACGGGACCAAACCACAATCACGTGACATCAGTGGTTATTTTAAACAATGACTGGCTTAGATAACTTCAATTGTTCACACAGTTGGAATATGATCGTTTCACTAGTTAGCTGCTTCAGGGTGCTGTGCGATATTACATAGAACACTCAACGTGTGCTTTCCTTTGCCGCGTCCCCTATTTTCGGTCTCTACTGTCGTATGCTCGGCGTTTGGTACGCCACTGCGGTTGTATACGTTTAGGTTTGAGCTAAGAAAAGCCGCATATTTTGAGTTTTTAAAAAAATGATTTTGATCCATTCCCCGGAGCAGGTAATAAACTTTTTACCTCAATGTTTGTCTTTCGGGCAGGGATTTTGATAAAATGCTTTTGCTACCGTACCGAACCGAAAGTCTACGACATTGACGGTGTCCCTATATATATTTTTAACATCAAGACTAGAAAAAGTTACTTTACATCTTTAATTAAAGTCAACTGAGTACCATCGCGAGAAACAGGACCAAGAATATTTCTTCTGGTCATCATCAACGAATCTTTTAATTTATAAAGAGAAACCCAGATATTTCAGTGTTTACTTTGTCCAAACATTTCTATTCAAAACCATTTTTACTTCCTGATCGAATATATATGGGGAAAATTTTTTTAATGCCGGTAGAACAAGGATAACGCCAGAAAAATGAACACCTTACATCTCTGTACATAACCAGACAAACCACAAACTGCTTTCCTGTTAACGCAAAAAAAAATTTTTTAAGACAACAGCAACAACAAAAAATCACGAGACGGATTGGCCTTCGAAGTATGAAATATGAGAATTTTTAATTATCTTTAGAAACTCAAGTATATCTGTTACACGCAAGTCTAATCCTATAGCTGTCCATGTCGAGTATACTTGTCACCAAGTTCTTGTTTTGTGCAATCGTAATTGCGTACGTACATCAAGGTATCTGTTATTTACCAGCGGAAACTGCGTCACTTAGAATCGACTTTTAGACGTTGAGGGTAAATCGCGTTTCCATACCAACTATACTTCTCTGAAGGAGGAGTTCCAAAATTAAATTTTTACAAGTAACTTTATGGAATCAAATATGAACAGGTAAACAAACGTTCAGAGCGATATCTTCACATTCACAATGATTTATTTGTTTGTAACACAAAAGCATATTTCGTTTTTGGCCAAGGTGCAGATCGTTTGTTTGTTTTTATTTTCTCTTTGTTGTTTTGAATGAAGTTTCCTTTCTGCGTTAAACTTGATATTTTTGGCATTTTCTGAGCGGCACCATCTGTAATTACCTTTTCCCACGGCCATCTGAATGCAGTAAGCGCGCTTGTGTTTGGCATTTAGTGTAGGGTGAGTAACGGGTACCACAATATTACGCAACATTCCCAGGTGCTGCCCGCCTGTGCCCCCTACAAACTGAGATATACCCTTGATCTCTTGACGTCAATGTCGAGTGAATAGTCAGCTACTTCCAGCTGTGGTATGCAAACATTCACTTTCACTCAATGGATGCTAGAATACGAACGGAGCCATACGCAAAAATTATTTTAAAATTTCTGCATTTCAAAGTCTCTCCCTCTCCCGCTCTCATAATCACTACATAGTGCTCGTACTTTTTCTAAGCTTTTAAGCTAAATATCTTGTTTTATGGCTTTATATGCTTCGCGCCATCAAGTATCACGTGATACACTGCGCGGACTAATTCGCTTAAAACTGACAGCAGTTTATAACATTCTGTAGAGAGAGAGAGAGAGAGATCTAAGGCAATATAACCTTTATTTAATCGCTAACAAAGATCGATTAGACGTAAGTTCTTGGCGCCTCCGATCTCTTCATATCTATAGCACGCACGGCGCACGTTATATTAATGATAATGGCGGCAAAAGAAACTGATGGAATTTTAATTTGGATGATTCCCTCTCTCCCCCTCTTTTTACCTATTATTTTTAACCAGTTGGGCTACAAAAAAAAAAAAATAATGCGTAGTCATAATCCGTGGGAAAAAAATAAATACTAAACTTAATCATAAATTGAATGCGAGGTTAAAACGCTAAGAAAAGCTTTTTCGTCGGTCGTGTTTAAAGAGTAGTGAAAATCGAGACGAGGGACTGAACTCGAGTGGGACACTGACGCCCCGCCTCCAGGTCACAGGTCAGGCGGATAGCGGAATTTAAGATCCTCAATAACACTACCTGGTCTTCATTCCTCTGTTCTCTTTTCAATAAACGTGCACTGGAAAAAAACAAAAAAAAACAACAGCATGAGTTTAGAAGTCGATTATCTTTAAAAAATCTAAATAACTTAAAAACTAAATGTAATTGTGTCTGTGTAAACATTAACCCACAAAATGTCTGTCACAAAGGACCAGACCGCCAGGTGGCGTCTGTTATTCCTCGTGTTTAATCTCGTGTAAACGCTCCCATAAAAAGAAAAAAACGATTCCTTGATTCTTTCATTAAAGATGAAGAAAAGATCGGTTTTCGTCCAAAACTTTAAGTTGAAGAATCTTTTTTTAAATTATTCCTCTAAAAGTTCGTAAACAATGACCACCACCTCCTTTCCACAAACGTCTTATTATTTCTTGCTATTCGGCAGATAGTAGCCAGTATTTCGGCCGACCCAGTCACTCTCTATTCCTTCTTGAATGTCACGGCCCTATTCCACCTCACCACCGTCTGCGAGACGACTTTTCGAATGTTGCTGAGAAAAAGAGAAAAAAAAAGCTTTCACCCACTTTTAGGAATAATAACGACTCGTTTACAGAATTCAAACATCTCGATAGTAATCAAAGCCGAAAATAATCACTTTATTTATTTATTTTTTAAATCTAATAAAATAAAGAGAGAGGGGGGGACCAAAACAAAACAAAGAACGCTTTGAATGAACCGGTTGGCTGCCTACACTGGTTCCGGATGAATGTCAGAGAACTATCTCGGATATTTTATCAGAAACATGCCGCCGTTCCCTCTCGAACAAGTTGCTGACACCAAGTCTGTTCTTAAGTAGACTACGGTGTTTCTTTAAGTAGATTAAAAAGCGAACTTAGACTAGAAACTGCGCTAATGTTTATTATTAACAGCATCCGCTTGTACTGAACGGTTCAACTCATTTTAAAATTTTAGATGTTATAGCTTTTATTTTTGTTTTTTTTTCCTCCTATCTTTTACATTCCAATCTTGAAGTAAATGGCTGCCCTTCACCACACCTTTTTTTCTTCCTTTAACGAATGAACAATGTTTATTAATTGTTCAAGGAAGAAAATATGTGAAGTTCTTTTCAAAACGAGATTACCGAATTTACGCTGAAGCTCTGTTATTTTGAAGCGCAGATTAATCTCCCCGGTTGTTCGGTGTGTCACGCCGCGCCTAGAAATAAACACAACATATTGGCGATTCCAAGCAGGATTTCCCATCAGTATTATCGCTTCCTTCAGGGACTCGAAACATCGTGGCGCATTCGTATTTCAACTCTCGTGAACAGCGTTTGTTTGCTACTGCCGAATCGAAAATACCAGAGTTTTTTTAATTAAAAACATGTGCCAGGTTTGCTCAGACAATCACCGCTCCTAATAAAACTTTGTGATGGCCGAGGTTCAGGAAAAATCGGCTAAACAACAACAAAAAAAAAACAACCACCACGACTACCTACAGCAAACGTCACGTTAAATGAACCTTTTAATTACCCGATCCGGTTCTGAATATGAAATCTCGTGTTGTGCACAATGTATACATCATATTTTACCAGCTTGCCTTAACTGGACCTGAAGTAACTGCATTTCTTCAAAATGAAGGGGGATCAAGAAACAGTTTTGGTTACCTATCTCTTTCCTAACCTCATCTCTTTCCCCGTGCATTTCTTTACTTATCCGGCGACTGAAAATAGAGACCTAGTTCTGCAAACATCCTTCAGTGGGAAACACACACAGCCTGCGATGTTTCTGTTGTTCGCACGCCAACGTCTATGAGGGAGATAATCCTAGTGAAGGAACACGGTGCTGCAGCTTTTATTCAACAGGTAACGGCTAATACGGCGCAAGGCTCGCAGACATTGCCAATAGTGTAAATGTCACAGAGTAAAGCTCAATGTTATTTGCATAAATTGGGCTACAGTAGACACGTAGCTCTGCGAAAACCCCTGGTTACGGAAGCCGATATAAAGCGATGCCCAAGAAGTAATACCCTGATATATGAAACTTTGATGTCTTTTCTTTTCCTCTGACTTCTCTCGATTCCATCATTTTGCGTCGAATGGACGAGCTTGAGTGTGGAAAAGGGCCATTCAAGCATTTCAGAGGGGGTTACTTGCAGCTCTGTGGTTTTAGTGTAACTGTAGGCAGAAATTTTTGACGCAGGAAAGACTGATGTGGTGCTCATTGAGATACATTATGATTCTGTTGCATACACATCCATTCCTGTCACCCTTCAAAACAACCACCCTATGGAAGAGACAAAAGAGACTTCGGGTTCTTTCCTGGGCGTCTGGGAGCACCTTGACGGCCAACTGTGAGGAACGCGGGGAAGATCTATAGGAGAATCTGACTAGACATTGGCAGAAATATGGACCATGGTAACATACAAGCTTTCTTTGCATCCACGCCACACTGTCCTAGAACTTCGTGAAGCACATGGGAAAGCAATTAGGTGTTAATTTTATTTTTAAAAATTATTCTTTAGTGTACATACGTACCGAAATAAAAAATTACTTACGCTTCAATGATTCAAGGGTGTTTATTTCTTTTGGCAGGGCCGTGTAACATCAAAAAAAAACGACATCCGATCAGGTATATTAACGACATTAGACCCGACCAGCGTCCATAACTCGTACCAAGTAATCTCCGTCGCTTTTTTCCTGATTAAAGATTATAGTTTTCAGCCCTTAGCACTGTTTCGTCGATTAGTAATCAGTCACTTGGTTTTCGTTGGTGTAAACTTCATAAACTGGATAAAAGCTTTTTTTTTTTGTCTTAGGAATTTATCCAGAAACCGTCTCTGCCCAGTGTCCTGCTAATTTCTGTCTGAGTGAAAATGTACTTAGATATGTATCTGTTAATAAACAAACAATCGAATGTCAGCAATATTGATAAGTGAAATGCTCAGCAGTACAGATGAATTGTGATCCCTAAACTACAATTTTGCATTGTAGCGGTGAAGTTCAATCTAAAACGTTTTACTTTATTGGACAATCAAAAACGTTTGATCAAACAAATAATAAATAAATAAATAAAGGTAAAATATTAACATATAGCATAAATATAAATAAACACGTCTGAAAGTCTCTCGTGAGGAACGACACTGAAGAGGTTAATTAACGGAGAGAGAGATGACGTCAGTAGAGAGAGAGAGAGAGACCTACATCGTGTCAAATGGACTTCAGAAATAAATTCTGTTAAAGATGTTTTCCTCAAGGTTGGTTACTCCTACAAGTCAATCAGAGACACAGTAAACAACTTTGATAATCCGAAATCCCTCAAATAGCTGAATTACCGTAAAGAGATTAACATCTGCCTTCCCCGGAGCCGCGTCTGTCTGTCTCTCTGTCTAGTGTTTTCGGCTTTCTTGGCGAGACCGCATGGAAGCGCCGCACTGAGAATTTTCACTACTAATTAGTAATAAGTTATAAAATAATAGTCATTTGTCAATACTCTAAACTTAAATAATATTACACACTAGCATAGCTTGTAAAACTTTATATAATCACATAATCATGTGAAACTGTCATCTGCTTTTGGCGCCCCCCGCCTCTCCTTATAGCGCCCGCCCGCATCTGGGCGTTCCGTTCATATTCGCACACAAGAGCACGAAGACCTAACAAAACAGTCGGAACTCGTCATCCTTCCCACCCTGGCTATTCTTTACTCGGAGAATTACGACAACCGCCCACCATCGGAAAATTGGAAGAACAATAGAAGCTTTCTACGTCGTTAAATCCCACCCTAAACTCGCCAAAATCCAAACTTCTCATCCGGTGTTATATCCCAAGGGATTACTTTGACCTTTGAAACCCGCTGGACTTTGATCCCCACTATCCCTCAGAGATACTCCGACCTTTGAAACCGGACCTTAAACCCTTTTCGTGTATATAAACCCAAACTTTCTTTGTATGGCCCACAGTTGATGATGATCTCATATGAAACCATAGCCTGTCGTTTTATGAAATATAGAAATAAACTAGGTTTTCTCACCAACTAAAAAGAACATTAATTTAAAAAAAAAAATAAATAGTAACAAATTCTAAAAAAAACTGTTGATACTTTATAAACAAAACAAAGGAGATCATCAGGTTTGTATGCCTGTTTTTAATATTATAATAATATCGTTTCAGGGGTTCTCTCCTTGATATTTACGGTATCTGTTCGGTAGATTACTGCGGATGACACGTTTTCTAACAACTCGTAATGTAAATAAAACCCATATACAGCGGGGAAAAAAAAGGGATTTAAAATAAAGGACAAATAAAGACATGCAGACTTTTCGAGAGAAAACCACTGACCAGACACCATAGTTGCGTGGCCGGCCAATCGGCCTGCTGCTGCCAGATTCTGCTAAAGGAAATACCGGTGTTAAAGCAAACTTTTGAAAACTAGTAGACACGAAATAAAGACTCAAACTAAGAAAAGTAAAAGAAGCGGGGCTTTCGACTGTCGCTGTCACCGCTAGTTACGTTCCACGTCAGGTGTTAGCCGTTTTCGCTAGTTTTTCTTCCACAGCGATGCATTTTGTTTTGAATCCACGACTCTTGGTCACAATTATTTGGCGGAATTTTTATCAACCATCTAGCTTAATGTATCGGCGACGTCGATTCCCTCAGACAGAGAGTCCCTCCCCAACCCGATGCGAACAGATCATCTCTGCGATATTATTAGGGAGATGGTGGATAGTGTCACTCAGTTCATCACTGCTTTGAGAGAGTAACTAATTGTACCACTCTACTACCAGGCCCCCAGTTCAGTCATGCACATGTTCTTGAAGTCGTGTAGTCTTAAAAAATCGAAATCAACACCTGGGTGTTTCTGAATTTCAATGGATTCCTCAGTGTGCCAATCGTACCCTCAGTGATGAAAACATTAGCAGTTTTCTGGCTTCCCTGAATAGATCTCTCTAAGTAGACCCCATTTTGAAATGGCATGGAGACATCACGCCATGCAAAGCACCCAGATGCCGCACCCTGCCGCATGAATTACTCCACCTGTCTCTATGCATAAGGTGTCACACCGAAGTTTGCATATTGCAGATGTGATTACGTACATATTGGAGCCCGTGTGGAGTAGATAACCAATGCGCGCTACGCTATCAATACGCCGAAAACAGCCTTCGGCGGTGGAAAGCACGACAAGGACATCGAACTTCCACGACTCACCGTCAGCATTCTCCTGCTGGCGTCACCCGCGCAGCAGACACGAGAGAAATCCTGGTCCATCTCCACAAACTCGGCTACAGTGGCTGGGAGCGTGGCGCGTAAGGAAACCTAGCCCTGCTGCCCGTTTGTATTCGCTGCTTCCCAAATAAATCCAGGGCGCCGCTGTATCACGGAAAATATCCAACGATTTACTAAAATAATTAGCGAAATCACAAGAAAGCACCCGATTTGGTCTACATGCATTTTTACAGCGATACGATTGAAGTTTTGAAACCTCCTTTGAATGTATAATGACAGACAGTGGCACTTATAATGGCGCCGGCTGTCAAAGGTGGAAAACTGTTCTCGAATAGTTTGCTTTTTCTTTAGTAGTCGGGTACCGTTCTCCAGTTATTGCTGCTTTTTTTTTTTTAAATTGGGGAAAGCAGTACGTTTATGCAGAGGTAACAAAAGAGAATCCCAGTCTAATAGCCGAACGGTAAATAGGAAGTAGTTTGGGGACACGGGTCAGTGGACACCGAATCTCTGGCGGTTAACCTGGATTGTCAATTCTGAAGTTCTCTCCAACAATGCTTGCCAAGCATGAAAGCCAGTCAAGTGTGAACGTCTAGGGTGACCACTGACCCAAGGGCACAGTATCTGGTCACGAATCGTAAGGAAGTATAGCAGTTTGGCCACTCACCAGACACTTTTATTACCCTCGGTTAAGTCTGGCGGGTTAGTTTCTCGCCGTTATTAACTGGATTTTTTTTTATTAAAACGAACTGATGCGTAGATTTGGGATGTGGTGTGGGCGGGTGTGTTCGTGTTCTGCATCTATGAAACCTCGGCGAAGCTCTGGAATTCATTAAAAGCGACACAAAACACGAGCATCAATAAAAACCTTTGTGTTATTATATATACGTATAATGCCATCTCGTACCAATCTAAACCTGAGAGAATCAAGATTTATTAGCAAGGTAGTGGTTTAGTTCAGTTTAGAGAGACGAAGCCACCCATCTCTGCTAACACCGAAAAACTGCGCATCATTAAGATTTTAAAATTGGTTTACAAAGCCCGACAAGCAACAGCTGCCTCTAATTTATTCGTCTTTTCTATTATTAGTGCGCTTTTTTTTGTTGCTGTGTTTTTCTTCTTATTATCCTCAAAGGTTCTGATCCCACATTTTTCTAACTGTCGATAGCCGAAAGAATTTGTGATTGATGCTCACGCAAAAGACGACATATATAAATATATTAATATATCTACTATAAAGTTCATTATCAGCGCATAATTTACCAATGGGGGTGAATCTATTTTCATATATATTCGCCTTAATTATAATTACAACCTTAAATATTACCCCACACAGCATCAGAAGTGAGTTTAGATAAATATGCCAATCAGACGAGCCCATAGTATTTCGTGGATGTTTATCAGCATTGCTCTACGTTGTTACGAATGATTTCAGATAAATTCTGAATTTTCCCACTATCAAGCCAACGCTTCGAGCATCATCAGTACGCAAGATTAATCATGCCCCCCCCCACTACAGACTTTCACCCACATACTAAATTTTTTTCACGAAAATACAGACACACTTAAGCCCCTTTCGGGGTTAGCACCCGCCAAGATTTTGTTTGTGTTTGGTGTCAGAAATATTCATGACGAGACACGGCTCCATTCTATCCGGAATTCAACTAGTTCTCATATCTTTCTTTTTTCTTGTTAATATTTCATCATTAGCAAGGGCGGTCTTCTGCTGCTCGTCTTTCTAGTCTCCTGTTTACCCAGCTCCTGGAAGCCTGGTTGTGCTATCGCTGCCGTTGATGTTATTGTTTTTGGTGCGTTTGACCTTACCTTCTCTCGTCTCGTCTCGCTCACGTACATCAGTCAGGTAAACAGCCGTCGCTATATCGCGAAAATCCATCTCACCCAATTACCCAGTTGTTTATCTTGTCGATTTCAATTAGTGTCTTACCTCTGGCCCCAAGGTACCTCGAGCAAGGCAACAACCGCAACAATCGCCATGGATACAAAACTTCTCTGAAAAAAAGATTGCTTTTTTGTTGTTGTTGTAAATTTTAAAAAAAATAAATAAAACGAGTTGATACGGTAGATTGTTTATCGTTTGTTTGTTTAAGATTTTGTACTGAAAATATATTAAAAGATATTTTATAATATCGTAAATACATTATAAATATATCGTAAATGAATTCTGTGGTATGTAAAAGAAAATTAGTAAGAAACCGATTTTTCTTCTAGATCCTTGATCTACACCAGCGTTTTGTTAATAATTTTAACACTTGAAAACGTTCATGATTTATATCACCCAAATATACACTAAAAGAATAAACTTTTTGAATGGTTTAGCGAAGATTGTGCGATGTAATTTCTTTCCAGCACGGAGTTACGGAGTTCCACACGCACGGAAGACGTCAGCTTCCTTGGTGTTATATTGAAGTCGATAACATTAAAAGTCTTTCGCTTTAAACTTTGAAAATTTCGACAGATAAAACTTCTTGTATTCCTTCCACATTTCACGCTTGTAGTGTAATATATCTCGATGCTATCTGTACAAGACGTTAGTTATAAACGACCCGTTAGGTGACAAATTCTTTTAAGGGATAAGTTTATCGATACGTACGTTGATCGAGAAGAACTGGTGGAATTAGCGCGTGCGTTAGGTCACGTACTATATTAACAGATCGCAACAACCCTGCACACTTTTAGTATCGCTAACTTTTGGTTCATATGACTTATTATACTGTAAGTGAAATTATTCAGATATTTATATACAAGAGGTTTATAACTGTATAATGATGTCACCGTTGTATAGAGGTTTATTTCTCTAGGAACTCAGTTCTACCTGTCCTTTACTAAGCTGTGCAATTGAATGGGATCCTTAGTTTAAAATGCACAATAAAAAAGTAATTGGACAAGGATTTTATAAATTATTATCGGGATTTAGCGCATTTTAGTTGATTTAAATAGACTTCATTATTATTTTAGCGCACCTAATTTACAATAACTGAAGAAAAAAAAATTGGGTGATATCATATGTAATTTTATTGTTTTAAAGTAATTTCTGTTAAATCAAAAGTTCTATGCTTTTCAAACAACGTGTGAGCGACATGATAGACCCGCTGGCCGGCTCCTCGCGCCCCTTCACAACGGCTGCTCTCCCGGTCCTAGAAAGGAAGAACGAAGACCGCTGGCGTGGTTAATTATGTAATAATTCAGCATGGTCACGTTAAGGGTTAGACCGGAAACAGTCGGTTGCTAATGAAGAACAGAAGAGCTCGTTTTTCGGATTACTCTCTGCGACGGAACAGTCGAAGACGAACCACCCACCATTCGTCAGGCCGTCTGCGAGCGGTCAGAATTTCTCGGATGTGTTGCGGCATAAAATTCAGAAGCTGTTATCGAGGAAAGGTTAGTGAACCATATCTCCCGAAAGATTTGCCGGACACTGAAACCGAATGTTCTGTTGTTCCCGTAATGGTCCCCAGCCAGATACACCACCGCTGCCGTGTTTCTCGTGTCCGTGGACACCGGTGACAGCTGTGCCGTCTTCCGTTCAGAAGTTGAGCGTTTGAAATTTCGCAACGGTCCCCTTTCTTTTTCTTTTTTTTGGCAATTTCGGTTCTAAAACACGGAAATGCACCAACATTCGGTTACAGGGTACCAAATTCTTCTTTTGAAAAAAGTGATTTGCCAACTTTCCTCAAAAGGGGCTTCCTACATCCATATTCCTGACAACTGTCCTAGTCCAGCAGAAACATGTTATCGAACCGACCCAGATTTGAATATTCCGCGGAACTCAGGCACGAGACCAATGTCAACAGTTTAGAATCTGTTTTTTAGTGTTTATAATGGTACACATGTATTCCTGTCTCTCGAGAACTGATTATTAGGGAGATGGTGGATAGTGTCACGTGTACACGTGTATTCCTGTCTCTCGGGGACTGATTATTAGGGAGATGGTGGATAGTGTCACGTGTACACGTGTATTCCTGTCTCTCGGGGACTGATTATATTGGCAGCCAAACCGAACGTCAAATTATGCTACACTTTGTCTGCCGAAAAATAAACATATCCCGTTTAAATGAACACAGAAGTTTTCGCTGTCTTAGCAAGCATTACTGATATTAATTATTTCAGTGCTAATAAATTCGCATACAAAATAACTAATTGCTTTTTTTTTTTTTAAATGTAAATACTTCGGTGACTGCCGCCTTCTTGTGACTTGAGGTTTTTTTACTTGAAGTGGCACTCGAAAAAAAAAGAGAAGAGAAAAGCAGTGACGTCAGAACCCGAGCGCCATCTTGCACAACTAGGACACCCAGCGGGACGGCGCGTGCCACCGGGGTAACCGTGACGTGCGGCGAGTTGTTTGTGTTCTTCGCAGGGGAGACCATGTGCTGCCCAAAGACGGTCTCAAGGGTTTTAGAAGATTACACTTAATACAGTTTCAGTGAAAAGTAACAATATGCACTTTGTTATTAGAAGAAAATGTTCGCGGCCGTGTAAATAAATTAAGTGCGATTTCTTCAGTGCTCCTTAAAAAACAAATAATAATCAATTGAAACATTGTGAACTTCGACTAAAAGAAAGTCAAGGACGTTCGTTTGTCAATGGCGAGCGCTCCAGCTGGTAAACACCCTCCGACACCGCATTCCACTCCTGGTAGTTTCTTTCTTTTCTTAAATAATGTCAACATGGCCGTTCGAAGGGGCCCGAGAGAAGGCAGTGAGTATGATCCGACGTCGGTTTGATATTCATCTAGGCCGTCAAAAGATTTAATATGCAATACGCTTCCCCTTTATTCCTTTTCTTTCTAAAAATGGAACAAAATAAACTTTTACAATGCTATAATATTAATAAATACTTAAATATATATATCTCTTAAATTTTAAAAAAAAAATTGTATTAAAATAAAATATTATTAGAAAATGCTAAATATTTATTGTGATAGAACTGCTCTGTGTTAAGTTCATTTTAATGGATTTTGTAGGTATCACTCTTTGCTTTGATGTTTTTTCTTTACATTATTTAATAAATAACTAATCTATAGATTAGATCGCTCACATTGCTTGGATACTTGTTGTTAAATATCTTTTATGTATAATTATTCTCTATGTAATTTTATATGTCACGAGATTTTTAGGAAGAAAAACGAATTTAAAGCGAAAAAACAAATTTTTAACTGTCATTTTCTTGTCATTCTGTCTTCAAAGAATGTTTTTTCAAATATTTATTATCATTATCATCATCTTTATTAAGTCCGATTTTTTAATCCCGACAAAGCAAAATACATCGATTAAAACGACAAAAGTAAAATTAGTTAGGTAAATAAATACCAAAAAAGCTTCAAGACTTTAATGATTGGATAAGGTCAAATAAAAAGAATATAAATAAAAAAATCAGTTCATTTAAACTTTTCCTTTTTTTTCTTTACAAAAACATTAAAGACGGTTAAATACCAATTGTAAATAAATATTCTTTAAAACATTTCCATGTGTTTTTATTTTAAATATTAGCTTTAAAAGAACATTGGGTTTCGATTAAATTCAATTAATGGCTGCCACACTGCTCCCTCCTTCGCTTTTTAGATGTAGTAGGAAACCCACGTGGCCGGGCAAAACCGAACCGGTCTCGATCTGGATTCGAACTCGGGCCCTCGATGGTAGCAGGTTAACTCCCGCACCACAGCGCCCTCCCATTTATCCTATACGAAATAAATAAGCAATTATAACCTTTGTACGTATTTGTATCACTTAATGAGAGCTGAATCAAAGCTAATTCAGTACGCGTTTGTTAACATTTATTAAGTACATGTACAAGTTGTATTGTGAGAAAATATGCATTTAATAATGTAGAAAGTGTATATATTAACAGTAAAGTCCTTGTTATCCGGAACTTCAGTAACCGGAATCCGTAAAATATCTCAGTACAATTCCACCTTTTAGAAACCGCCACCCAAAAACCTTGCATCCGGCATACACGTCTGGCATATACAGGAGTTTGTCACTCGGCATCCCGGATGTTAACTCCCCTCCCCACTTGCAAATGATGACGCTGCTAGTCGCCTGCTCAGCTTGCTGATCGCCATTATTGTGTGTACAGTGTCCGTGAACCATGAACCAAACTTTTAAATCTCTTAAGAGTATAACATTGAGGAATCTTGAGTAACCGGCATGCTCGGTCCCACAGATGCCGGATAACAAAGACTTTACTGTAATTAGAGAGTAGCTTAGAAATGTTTTAAAAAAGAATTATTTAAATAATAATGAAGATCAGGTCTGCTGGTTTGATCAGATTCTCTTTACGTCTGAGATACCACAAGGTGGAATTTTCGTAGTTATTTATGTGTATTTTAATAATTCCAACCTTTCTCCCCTCCACACCCCCCCCCACACACACGACATAATGAATTGTTCCGTTATTGCAAAATGGCGGAGGGACCCACAACCTCTGGTGTGTCAGATTTTCCATTACTTTTTTTTTTTAACGTATGTATGTATTAAATTATGTGAAGCCATATGCGTCCAGGCACGTAGACCCCCCTTTTTTAAAAAAAAAAAAAAAAAACGTTTTTCAGCAGTCACTTATTCACATTTTACGAATTCCATTCATTCATTGATGTTTTGAAATATGAAGATACGTAAACGCCCCTTTGCGTGGGATACAGCAACATGGATTTCAGCTGAGCCACACTAACAGATGGTGCTTGTTTTGGACCAGATTAACTCATCAATCCATCCCTTTTACTTCCTTGGGGTGGATGAACTTGAATGGTACATTTCAAATTTTAATAAACTTGTGTGTGTGTGTGGTGTGTTGTGTGTGTGTGTGTGTTGTGTGCGTGCGTGCGTGTCCCCCCTACTCTCTCCCTAGCTATGTTGCATCGAGACCTTAAAATAAGATCGGTGATATTAACATTTTGACCGTACGGTCACTGTCGCGCCTGCGAACCCCCAAAAGATTTCCGTCGATCTTGATTTTAAAATGTCACATTGTCTGAACCTTTAATTGCTTTGTTTGGCGTTAAGCTCGACAATTTGCTCGATAACTGAATATCACAGTCATTATTGCCTTGTCTAAGCGTTGATGCCAGCCACGCAGTCTTTAGAAAGCTCGGTCACCATAGAAACAAAAGTAAAGTACACGAAGCTTTGTTGTCTGCAGTGGCTAATCCTTAATAAGAATAATACCTGGAAAAGATTTCGAGAAATAAGACAGTCAAACAGGACATATGTCCCTAGAAGACAACAACCAGTCATTCAGGTCTTTGAGCGAACTAGGCCATGATTAGAGAGCGGAGAAAATTAAAATAAGTGAAAATTAAAAAAAAAAAGGAGAATTTCTTATAGTTTCAAGAACGAGCTAGGAAGATTGACTGATTACTCGGTCGTGTGAAGTTAATAGGATAAACATACAACATTTTACATACGGATAACGTTTATGACATTGAAAACAACGGAGTATAATTGTTCTTTTGTTAAAAAGAAAACAAACACTCCGAGTTCTAAGTCCAGCGTTTCCTTTATCGTGGGGGAAATGAGAACATATTGTTTAAACTATCCAGATATCAAAAGACCAGCAAGATCAAAACACACGCTCACTGTTTATGACATTACTGCCATTGACGATTATTCTATTTATATGCTAGATTACTAATCAAAACTATTAACTGCATATGGGAAAGTAACTGATTAGTTTATTCTCATGTCGATGCTTAGGAGATCGTTATCACGTTCACTAGTTTGTTTTTGAAGTGAGAGGGAACAAATGCAGTGACGTCACGTCAGAGTCGACAGGGACATCATACAGCACTGAACACAGCTATGCCACATACGACGTTGTTTGTGGACTTCTCGACAGGAGGACTAATACGTCGCTTACTGTAAAGTGCCGTGTATTATACGCGGTTTTTTAAAGAAAATTTACCCTTTAAAAATTGGGTGCGTATTATACAAGATATCAGACGTCGCAGACCTTTTTTCCAGACCGCTAGGGCCTTCGCCGGTGACAGGGGAGCGAGCGATAATACATTAGAAAATCCCACGTGACAATTTGACTGAATATCAACAAAAGATCGTTCGTGTCTTGCTTTGTGTTTTGGGGGATATGAGTATTGAATGTCACTGGGTTGAGTATCATTGATATTGGCAATGAAATGGGTAGAAATAGAACAAGGAGTTCATACTGAGACTCCGTGTAAAATTTAACTAGAAAAAAAAAACGCTAGTAATATTTCTTTTCACAATTTTATTGAAATTCGGTGAAATTGATAAATATAATACAGGATAAGTGACATGCATTGATATGATGTACATCTATGTTAAAACCCATCAAATTCATTCCCACTGTCTTCCCTCCACTGCAAGAACTGTTCATTCGTCATAGTAGCAGTTTTGTCGTAGTAGTAGATATCATTGTCATCGCCCTCTGATGCTTCTACTGCATCATCATCCCTCGGCTCAGACCACAGGATGTCATCTTCGGTTCCGTTCTATTGGACAGGCAGCACCTGAGGAAGCCGTTCTTGATCGTTTTGGGTAGACTTCTTCAAGGCATCTCTGGTCCAGATGGCAATAGTGGGGTTGGAGGTGTGTTCGCCCTCCATCCATGTATTCCACCTCTACTGGATGCCACGCGTGACTGGGCGGTTGCAAGCTACATCCATGACCTGCAGCATGGACGTCATACCCCCAGGGATGATGGTGAGGTCTGCGCGAGTCTTCAGGGCTGTCTTCACGGACTCCATGCGGTGGAACCTGAAGGCGTCCAGCGACAGGAGCTTGCAGCGCAGCATACATACCCTGTCTGCCTCACATAGTGTTCACTCAGTCTAGCTTGAGGGCTTCATCCATCCACCCCTTGGCATGGACCCGGATGTGGACACCACTGGGGAACTACTACTATGACATGATCGTCCTCTTGAAGTTGTTGTATGGCAGGAGTTTACTTCTGTCAGCCATACACCCCAACTTTATTGTGAAGCGGATCTTCTCGTGGCCAGTCGTCTTCGTGGTGATGGTCTTCGACCCGATGGCGGCCACTGTGCTTTTGTAGGGATGGTCGAACATCATGGGCGTCTAGTCGGCATTCCCTATGTGACTCAGGGAGTGGTCACGTTGCTTCCTCAGCTTGATGACAAACTGTTGGTACCTCAACAGTTGATCTTCATAATTATCAGGTAGTTTCTGGGCGATGGTGGTCTGCCTGCGTATGTTCAGTTGGTTGTGGGCCATGAAGTGTGAGCACCATTTCTGAGATGCCTTAATGCCAGGCACAGATTGAGTTTTTTGAGTTTTGTAGACAGAGAGTGCATGCATGCATATCTCTGTGGTGACATCCTGCATGCACCTTTCAGTGACGAAGGAAAGTATCTCCTCAAGCTTGGGATAGGCCGTACCGTGGCCCCGACCAGCACGTTTGAAAATGGCATGGCTTCAATCTCCTCCTGAGAACGTCGCCAGGACCTGATGTTGGCCGTGTTCAACTGCACAGCTGATCGTTTGGAGTTGATCTGCGGCAGTGTAGCTCATGCGTTGTGTTTGCGGCACGGATGTGTGTAACATTATATAGAAACAGGGACTGAAAGCAGATTATCCCCGTGCGGAGTTTAAATACATGTTACCATAATATCTCGGTCACTACGCTATGGCGTAGTAGGCGAGGTGGCGTAATAGACGAGTGGCATAGTAATTGAAATGGAATTTTTTCGCGAAGACCTTTGAACTCCCTGGAATAATACGCGATGTATTCATGAAAATCTGATTTGTGCATTCTGGTGACTTGGTTTACCACGTCACTACTGCAACTAACCATTAGGTCGTTGCAAAGGTTTTGTCGGTTTTTTTACCGCAACAATGAGACTTCATATCGTTGCTGAAAGTGAAGTTTATTCATCAGAGTAACTTCCATTATAATCAGTTCAATTCTGCCAATGAGTTACAAGAGCATTTATACCATTTTGAAAAAAAATCTGGATTTCTGGAGTCGATAAATTGTTGGAAGGCAGTTTCAATTGCTGCTTGGTTTGAGAAGGATTTCATACGGAGGAAGCTGCCAAGGTGTTTGAAAAGACGGTAGTCTGTGGGAGAAAGGTCTGGTGAATAGTCTGGGTGAAGGAGAACTTTGTACCCCAACGTGTTCAGTTTCTGAAGAGTCACTTTAGCAACAGAGGACGAGCATCGTCGTGGAGCGGGATTGGGCCTCTTCGATTCACCAATGCCGGCTGTCGTTTGGAGAGTTTCTGATGAACAACGTTTAATTCATGACAGTACCTTTCAGCTGTGATGGTTTCGCCAGGTTGCAAGAAGTTATAGTGGATGACACCAGTTGCAGTCCACCAGACAGTGACCATGAGCCTCTTTGGGTGGAGGTTGGGTTTTGGAATGTGGTTAGGCACCTTGTCTCTGTCGAGCCACTGTGATGATTGTTTGCGATTGTTGTAAGGAATCCATTTTTCATCACACAATTCGGTCAAGAGATGTCGTTTTTGTTTCTTATGACAAGCGAAGAGCAGATCTCCATTATTGTTCATTCAATCGTGAGGCACCCACTGTCAAGCTTTAGCATCTTGTTGATTGCGTCAAGATGCCGGGAAACAGTTGTAGTGCTCACGTCAAGCTCTCCAGCAACTTCTCGCACTGTTTTTCTTGGATCGGCTTCAACTGAGGCTTTCAGACGGTCGTCATCGCAGCCGGAAGGATGTCCGATGCGTTCCTTATCTTCGAGACTCACATCACCTGATCGAAACTTTTCAAACCATGATCGTACTGTGTGCCCATTTGCTGTGTCCTCGCTCAATGCTTGCCTAATGTTATGAGTTGTCTCGCTCGCTTTGTGGTAAGCATATGGCACGAAAACTCTATCAATGCTTCACTCAGAACCCTGAAACAAATATCCATTTCATGATTTTTAGAAAGGTAGGTTTTGCCTAATGTATGCCAAAGCACACGCTACAAAATGATATGTAACTTATCTACGTACACCTTCACAGGCGTGCAAGAAATGAACCCCAAATTGTCATAATATAAAAACCAACAAAACTTTTGTAACGACCTAATAGATTTCTCATGTCCTGGTACGTTTCTAAGAATTAAGTACAGTATTTAAAATCATTCCACCGTGCGACAACAATACAACAAAAGACAGGTGATTAGTTGAGATGGAAACACTTCAGTTAAGCATAAAATATGAATTTTCACTTGTGTCTCATTTCACCATTTTCCCAATGCTAATGTGTGTATCAAATGTGCGCTTTCAAAAATTAGATTGCTGATATTCCAAGTAGCCAAACAATGTTTTTATTTTGTATGCACATATTTTTTCCGCTTTAACTAAAATATCTAGATCTGTTTTGACAAAGATATGCCACACGTGATGAATGGGAACCCTGAATGAATTTAATATTTGTAGATCATCGTATACAGCACGGATGCGGATTTTCGATTGAACAACTCTTTGAAGTGGGGAACATGAACAAAAATACTAATTAAATAAGTTCAGTTGTTAGGGCTTCAATACGGCGATAGTGTGCTAGAGTTTATACTCGATTTACTAATGAATGAGTATCGCGGGGTACCTACGAGCTTTACGTAATATCTTAGGGGGGGTTGCCAGATTTCAGCAAAGATGGCATAACGTAATTTTTGAACGGCCTCAAGCAAATAAATGCGAAATTACGGCGCAAACGTGACTTTTATAAACTCTGGTTTTTCTGCAAAGTATCTGCAGATAAATAGCGGGATCTGAGACGCAATAGAGACCATCGACATCTGATCCCTCTCCCATCTCTGCTTGGAAGGGAAGCTGCTACTGCCACACAAAAAAGAGAGATGATAATGCCGATGATAGACGTCGATGGCAGACGGCCAGTTTAGGATTTTGGAAGGGGTCTAGGGAATTTTTGTTTATCAGGGAAGTGTGTGTGTGTGCGCGCGCGCGCGCGCGGTTGCAGACCCCTGAACACTATTCAGAGATTTGCCTATCAGATTTCTGATTTCCTGAGACGTTTATTAATATCTTCACGATAGTTTAGAACGTTTAATATTCCAAACAAACGTTAACCCGAGTGGCCTTGCAAGCGGTGAGTTCATGTTTATTACTTCTACCACAAAATGCCGGTTACCTCGAGAACTAATATCCGGCAAAACGCGCACCGTGTACAAATATGTTTATCAGTTATGGGTGGGCATTTCGAGAGACGTTTGGCGTGGCGCTCCCTGTGCCAGCCTCCGATCCGCGTAGAATTTTCCTGGAACACACACACTACTAACCAGGGGTCTCCTCTCCCCTCAGAGTTTAGTGTTCGTGAGGTGTTTTGGGTTGTGACGGTTTTGGGCCCAACCGGTCCCTGCTAAGACCGCCTTGACGTGCTGAGGCCCTTTTCCCAAGATTGGTTTTTGGCTGGGGAAGCGGTCACTCTAACGAGGTGCTTCGGCGCCTCAACCCGGCCTTTTAGGCCCTAACGGGAGCTGGCTCCACACCGGGTGTCGGCCACCACCCTCCACTCCCTTCTCCTCGGAGATACACACACATACACGAACTTTCACACGCACCACAAAAAGATTTTAAAAAAAAAAAGACCGCCTGGAGGTCGGGTCAGCGTGTTAGCAACTACAGCGGCCAACCGAACTGGCTTTCCGTTTGTGCCAAGTTCGGCTGAACCGGCATGTCAGGGAAGAAGGGAGCAAACTTCCTGCGCGCGCGCTGTTTCGCTTCAAACTGAAGATATTAAACAAAATAGGCAGCTCGTGAATCACATGTAAGTGTTGAAATCGCATTTCAAGACACGTACGCAAAGAGAGAGGGGAGGGGAGATAGATCACGAAAGATGCTTGCATCTAATGTGAAAGAAAGAGGAGAAGTGCACAAACAAAGACTTGATTTCTCGCTTCTTGGATTTCTTTTGTATTTAAATGGAAATTTTGATAACGTTATAAATGAAGTAAAGAAGTTTCTTTCACGATTTTGTGTATAATCACCAGTAAAATTAAGTAAAAAACAGACTCTAGCCTCGGAATGATTCCCGGTTAGTATTCCGATCAGTCGCTATTCTGACAATAAAAAAATGTGGTACATCTTGGTCTCCGAAACATCTTGCTGTTCTAACTTTTGTATTTCATATTTAAATCCACAAAACAAAAGCGGCCTTCCTCTTAAATCCTAAACTTGGACGTTTTTGTTTCATAGTAAATTCAAGTCAAAGTTAGAGTTGAATCATTTTCTGAACTTCGTCGACGAAAGAGACAAAGATCGTTGCACAACTGAGAGTCGAGGATGAGAAAATCAGCGAAGCGTAACAAACTAAAATCTTTGGGTTTGTAGCAGAGTATTTTTGTAATTAAATGCATGCAAACCATTACGAAAAACCAGTCATTCGGAGATACCTACTGCAAAAAGATAAGCAGAATCCAGCGACACAGATTAACGATTACGCCAGTGGAGATTTCAGGGGGTCGCTTCTTTAGTCACCTCTGTGACAAAGTTCGCTGCCGCGAGCCTCAAGAATGGTGCCTTGTCGTGATCGCATGCGAACTTGGTTCTTCTACCGTTGCTCCGGACGGTTACAGAAATATGCCTGTAGTCGTCTGCCAATGTGAGTAGCTTTATTTGGCGGCAGCGAACTTTACAAAACATCTGGCAGATTACCCGTTGTTCCCAGTACCGATAGAAGTTCAAAGGTTTAGAATCTTTGTTTATTGGTAGATAGTTCAGCATGTGAAATTGTCGACGTTTCTAATGATTTATCGGCCATTTTTAAGCATTACGTCTCAAAGGAAGGAAATTCCAACTCGAATGTCTTACGAATGATGAAAGATATATAACGCACAGTTTTAAAAAAAACAACAAACTTTACAATTAATGGGAATTTGTATACAACACATCGTAAACTTACGTTAACTTTTAATTACTGACTTCCATCACTTCCACCACACACACACACACACACACACACCACACACCACACACACACACACACACACACACACAGTAGCATACATTCGATTCGCCAGTAAAATAACACAAGTCTTATGTAAATCAAATCATTTAGGGCATAGGTATATGTAAATAGGTATATAATGTTTATAAAGCTTGTATATGCAAAATACGAAAGTCAGTCTTTAAACTTTTGTCAAACCAGACGTATTCTATCTGAAATATTCTCTTTTATGGTTATTTTATTGATGCACACATTCGTAGCCGTCAGTGTACACAAACCGTCATTTATATTGATTCGTCAAGTGTATTTACCACCAAAAAAAAATATTTATAAAGTTCTTTGCAATGATGCTTTTTAAAATCTCTATCTGTGACTTTCCATGTTATTTGGGCCACCTCAATAAATAACTGTAGCTGGTGAATGAATGTTGCATGTTTCAGGTGTGATTATGCATGCGATGGACATCAGTGTGCACTGTATCACCACCAGCCGAAAACAGGCGGATCTCTCGATATTGTTCCACTTACCCAAGGTCGCGTTACAGGTCGTTCACAGATCACTACCAAAGATGTTGCCATTTCTCGTGGATTTGTAATCATTGTTATTGCGAAGTTCGCTGGGACAAATGTTACTGCTGCGGTAAAGTGTCCTGGAAGACCTTGAACAGTGAGATCACACAAGAACGTGCCAACGGTTGCCACGCCCGCACTCACCGTCAAATTTTTTTCTCTGGCATTGTCTATTGTCTATGCAATAGAGACAAAAAAGAGAGGAAGTTTCAGCTTAATCTTCACGAATTACCTACAGAGATGGGGACGTAGCACGTATAAAACCTCTTCTCTCTATCAGGAATAAAATGCTTCGAAAGCTCCGGTCCGAGGACGCGTCTGGCAAGAATCTCGGACATTGGTGGCGTGTGCTTTTCTTCAGCGATTCCAGGTTTCATCAATTCACGTCGACAGGTCAAACATGAGGTTGGAGAAGATCTAATGAACACGTCCAACCCTAGTGTTTTCGACTCACTTCACGATCTACTATGGAGTCGGGAACGTCGTGGTTTGAGCTGCAATCTGACACACGGTAGAAAGACTGAACTGACGTTTATCGAAGGACGTCTGAGTTCTGTTTGAAATTTTGTCATTTTAAAGACCTCTCTTACCAATGAACCAGCACAGCAATACTAAGATCCAGTACCCATATCTTTTCAGAATCAGAAGGATGGCGCTACATTCCGCACCTTTCGTGTGATCACTGTATGGAAGAGGAATCTGGACATTCAAGTTCTCTCCTGAGTACCCAAAAACTTTGATATGAAATAAAATGAGGGCCTGTGGGAGTATCTGGATTGTTAGCCGAGAGTAGTCCGTCCACGTTCTGCGTGATAGAATTAGAGGGAAGCTGTCACACGGATATAGCGAAACCTGGTTCAGATCATGATTCAGAATCTCGATTTAATTCCGAACTGGTTAGAGAGGCTTCGTGCTGCAAAAGGTGGCTCGATCAAGTAATAACATAAATGATTTCATCTACTGATTCTTTACTTGCATTTTCTGTAACAAAATAACAATGATAATAATAACAGCCTAATACATTATTATGGTAGGGCACATGACATTGTACACACACACAACACATACAAGGGTAAGGAATTAAAAATTGTTATTCTATTTAACTTCTTTACACGTAGCTTGGGGTTTATTTTGGTGTCAGCCTTTTGATCAGGTAATTAATGGATCTTATTTAGATTACAGTTACAGCTAAGTTATCTCATATGCAACGTTATTATTAACAGCTCTTACAGTGTATCAATCTGAAAGCCGTTTCTTAACTTAAAAAAAAAAAAACAGAAGAAAAAAATACTGTGAAGAGTTCTTTGTTGATGCCAAAGACTTTTTGCAGATAAATCTAGTGCTTTGCTGCTTACATTCCAACCAGTATTCTCGAATTAAAAAGCCAGATAATGCTGATTGCTACCGTAGTTGTAGTTGTTTGGCTGGGCTTTGTCCAAAGAAATCCAGTAATTACGGTTTGTATCAAGTACCGTCTGTATTTACCTTTCAGACAGTATACAGGTTTCATCCATTCCATTAATAATAATAATAATAATAATAATAATAATAATAATAATAATAATAATTTAAAAGTCTCATCCTTTATCAGTGGTAGGTCGTCGTCGATTTGGTTTATTTATTGATCTGCTAAAGTTACACCGACTTCTCTCTTTAGGATCTATAATAAATGAATACATTTAATATATTCATCAAAGCTGGTTAGTCTAGGGCAGTCACCTTAACAAAAAAGACGTAGAAACAAATGAATGCATAAATATATTGTCTCAGATTCTTACAAAGATAGAAATAAACAAACAAAATCGTAATCTCCGAATGGAATGGAATGGCAAATTAAGAAAATGCCATTTAAAAGACCGGAGAAGTGTTTCCGTTTACCCTGACTGGGAGCAACATCAAAGTAACGAATTTGCCATCCACATTTTATATTTTGCGTCATTGTTAGCTATTAACTCGCATTAACGTTTATAAAGATTGCATCAGGAACGCTATCTGGCAGATCTTTGAAAAAAAGAGAGAAATAAATATAGTGCGAGCTAATGACGTCAATTGGGGTGGGGAGAGCATATTAACCAGGCGGAACATCAATGTAAGGAAGTCACTGTAATATGTGTTCATATTTAAATTATTTACATCGCTGGATTTTCCCAAGAAGACGTCAGACTTGAAGGCGGTGAGGTAGAACCCCGCAGAACCGTATTTGATTTCAGATGACGTAAAGTTCTCAAGTTCATCGAAGATTTCCGACTGCGAGACTGAAAGAATTTCGAGGAACAACTTCATAATCACCAGCGAGTAAACGATCCCTCCTTAAGCCGGTCGTCTGTCACAAGTTTACTCTTGTTTAGAGCTCTGCAGGCAAAAGTTTTCGGAAAAAGAAGTAACTTCGCGGCAAAAAAAGAGCTAAGTTTATCAACAACGCTCTCTTGAAAAGAGAGGCCCTTCTGTGTCAGACGCAGTCCGATAATCCTTAGTAGTGATGCTGAAAATTCGAATTGCAGTTTGTATTATGATGGTATTAACTAAAGTTGGCTAAAGAACAACGGTACATTTTTTACTAAACGCCCAAGTGAACTTCGCATTATTTTGCAGTTTGAAAGAAAGAATCATCAGACGAGTTGTTAGAGCATTAAAAATGACAACTTCATTAGTGGGAAATTATACCAAACTTTGTTTCTCGACATCACGTCCTAGGTCACCTCATTGTATGTAATGTTGTGTTCACTTTCTCCATGAATCTCAGTTCAGTTTCCTCTGAGACAGCTACAGAATTATATAGCAGTAGTAGTAATATAAGAATTTAAAGATCCCCCATCTTGGTTATTTTACTATGCATAGAACATTCTTAATCTGAAATATGATTACTAGAAGATGAAATGTACTAAATAAGCACCTGATTAACTTAAAACTGACTTTAAATTTATTTAGCTATTATTAGTAATAGCGCAGTAAAGGCAGCAACCTAAATTCTTAGTTGTTTTACATCTTGGATATGTTGTGGCAGCTCTCATTTGAGAAAGGCTACCGATTTCCTGAAAAGAGTTTGGCATAGATTTAATAGAATGTTGCCGGGTATCAAGCGTCTGGAATACAGTTAACGATTAAAAATAGTAAACAACTATTTCTGAATTTTAAACGTTTAAGGAAACCTAATGGAAGTCTAAACTAATCTGGGGCTTTGAAGGAGCGAAGAAACAGATTTTTTCAGTTGAACCGCGGCTTCTAATGCTGTTCATAATAAATACAAATTAACTCTAATTCTGATATGCATTAAGAGAATTATAAACGAGTGGAACAAATTAACGACAAACGAACCTAATTGCGGTAATCGCATTGATAGCTATTTTTCATCTCTTGGGGGGCCCTTGCAAAAGCCGGATGGAGGTGTGGGGGGGGGAGAGAGACTTGTTTTCTTCCTGTAGCTGCTAAATCAAAATGAAATAAGAGCAGAAATTATATTAAGTGCAACAACTGAAAAAAAAAAGCGTTCGGACAGACAGCGAATCTTAGTCACTTCGCTGTTCGTAGGATACACAGCGCCTTTCTAAAGAGCCTCTCATTCTTCTGCACGTCACATACGGTCCTTAGAGTGGTTATTTACACCCCTGGTAAAGGCTAAAATAAGCAATTCAGACAGATTAGTTTGTGTTTTAGAAAACTGCACCACGCAGGGATTCTGCAATTTAAACACACACGATGCTTGTCGTTGAACAAGCAGAAACCTTCGTTGAAAAGATAACTCGATTTTCTTTAAAACCGCCCGAGTCACCTGACATCGGCAGGTGGCGCCTTCTGTGACGATTGTATTTTAACTAAATGCATAACATTTGGTGATTTTTAAACGTTCTATTTCATTTCGAGAAGCACCAGGAAAATACGATGTTTTCTGTTGTTGTTGTTTGTTTTTTTTTTACATACAGGTTTAGCCGAGAAAATCGGTCGAGCGAAGTTTTCGTGAGTGTCACGCACATGTACTGTGTAATATACCTGAAAGAAGTTTCAACCAGATCTGATTTCTTAATATTTTTTTTTTAAAAAAAAGAGATAATTTTAAAAGGAAACTCATTTCCTTCTACACATTCTAAACTAAAATAAAACTTTATGTTAGTAACAAAAGAATCTGAACTCCATGTACTTTCATATTCTTTCTCCTCTTTATTTTTTTTCAGATAAATTTAAATGCTGATCGTCGAGTGAATTATATTTCTTCCAGTCAGAAGGGTTGGAAAAAACACTCGTTCTCGGCCGGCTTGAATCAGCTCCGTGGGTTCTGGCAAGACCGGTCGGCTTCGAGTCAAGTCAAAACCTTGCTGTTGATGATATGGCAACAAGATTGGTCGCGAGCATTCCGAGGGAAGAAAGTCTAAATCAGTGGAAAAAAAGAAAAAATCTCAGAAAATCATGGTATTGTTCGCTCGCGCACTCTGACCAAGATTAATTAACCAACACTACTGGCCTTTCTCTGCTAGTGAACAGACTTCGGGAGTACAGCTTTTACTGCACTAACTTCTCTATGCTACTGATCTCAAGGAAAATCTCAGTAATCTTTAACTTTCGATACTTTTCAAAACTTATGGCCGACGTCCGTCATAGCTCTTTCGCAGATAAGATCACAAATGACTTCGTGAGCGTCATGGTTGTGCAGATAGTGCATGACGTTCATTCACGGAGTAAACGACAGATTAGATTTAGTAACGGCTTTCTTTTCTTCTCTCTCGTAATAACTTTCCTACCTACATCTTTTATCTCAGGAAAGTTCAGCGATTTAAACCTTGTTCTGGCTGGCACCCATGCTATCTTTTCAAGAATACAATGCCCGTCTGTGGTACGTGACAGCCGTGCAAGATCGTGCATCGTATAGAGACGGGAGATGGTTGACGTCGAAAGTATCCGATGTGAGAAGACTCGGGGTCAGTGGTTAGTGATTGGCAATTTTAGCGTTAAAACAAAATCATAAAAAGCAGTGATACGACAAAAACTCTGGATCCTAGAGGTCATTAAAAAAATAAATAAAATAATAATAAAAAAAAAACAAGAAGAAGAAGAAACAAACAAAAAATATCTGTGCTTAGTGCTGTATTTCCGGGATTCCTATTCCTTTCATGCTATCTTGGTAAACAATTTAAGCGAAAAACAGAACTGGCACACGGGCTTATTATACGACCGTGAAGCTTGGGATGCGGCGAGTGCGGCACTGATTCCGTCTCTGGATTATGTGAAAAATTAACAAAATTGAAATACGTGCACAAATTTTGTTTTTTCATGATGCATCAAGATTCAGTTTTAAAACTATGCAGTAAAACGCAAGCAAACGGAACCCGTAATGAGGAAAACCATCCTGCTTTGAATATGAATTTAAATGTAAATGATCAAACATTAAAAAACTATCTAGTGCATACTGAAGTAAACAGGCCCTAGCTTTATCTAAGTGAATAAGTAATCCACAAAATAAGATCTTTACACGGCATCTGTTTATATGATGCAGTGAGTGAAAAATAAGGAAGAGATAATTCTGTTTTATGAAAGAACAGTCTGTGATTAAAGAGTCTAGAAGAGTTCTAATTTGGATTGGCTCGCTTTTCACTACTTAAGCTGAGTAGAAAAAGGAAAAGGTGTCTTTTGTTGCCTCTTACCTTGCGCCATAAAGAGATTAGAGTTTATTTAACTGAAACAGTATTGAGACATTGATGTGAAACCACGGATTCCCCGCGTTATACCGCTCGTGTTAACATGGAATTTATCTGTGCACTATCAAAACAGTCGAACCAACGGATGACCAAGGAACTTATATTCAAGACTGGTTCGGTATGCGAATTTGCAGGGTATAGCGCGGACGAAAACCGTTTGCACTTTGGTAGACAGGGATTTGGGTTCCGTTTAAAGTTCAAAGAAAAGGGGAAAAAATACGACAGAGCGGGAATACGACAGATTGTCTTTTAGAATGATATTGGCAGTTAGTACAATCGTAGCAAAGGCCAATAGAGGTGGCAGATCCTGCTACAACCCGAGATTCTATCAAGCGAACATGTTTCTATCTTTCATTCTCCAGTATTTATTTGTTGTTGTCTTTTTTCCTTTTTAGTGATATCTGTACAACAACCAACCAACTACGCATCCAAAGATACCAGTCCACATCTGAAAACCAAAAAGATTCGATATAAACAAAAACCGAGGTAGGGTTAGCAAACAGATATCTTTAAGATATTGAAATCTAGGGCTTCTTGCTCTCAGCATTGTACCGGGGAAGAGTTGGTAATCACGTGAGATTACTGGCGTTTCGCCCGTAGATCCAGGCTAACTTTTGCTGACGCCCCCTTATTACACCCGGAGGCTTTCCAAGTTTACTTTTCAAAGTCCTCTCGCTCTGATTGGCGCATTTTCGTTCGGTCTCCAGGTCCCTCACCTATCCACCACTGACCAACCTGAAGTCGAACTCCGTACTTATCCTGGCGAGAGCAGATCAACCGGAATTAGCGGAGGTCCGCATACATTTCTATGAAACCGTTGCTTGGTTACCTTCTAATCCGTATCCAATTTATCAGGATTGATGCTGTTGTTTTGTTTTGTTTTTAATTTGGCAGCTCCAGATAATATATAAAAAAGACAGTCATCTTACTTCCGTGGGCCGGTGGCACGGAAGATATGCACTAGATTCTTTCAGCCTAACTCTTCTCGGGAGTTATACCTATTCCCACTCGAATTAAACTGACGATATGAGAATACATCGGCATTCCGGGTTTTCTCGTTTGCCAGCGAGATCTGGAGCACGCTGTCGTATTGATGACGGACCGGGCCTGTCTTAGACATTCCAGCGGCGCCATTTGAATATTCTAACGAGAACAAATTGTAAACGAGACGGGAAGTTAAAAGAACTAAGAACTAAATTCCAGCAACGCGCTGCATCTTTTTGTTGTTGCACTATACTGATGTCCAAGTGTTAAAATGTGTACAGACGTTATTATTTATCTTAGTAAGTAAGTGTCCGTTATATTGTTGCTGATTGTTTTAAATCAATTTTTTTTAACACCAGAACGTTTTAAATTGACATCATTCGCCAAGTTAGACGCCACTCCGCAAGAACACCCCTCGCAGGTGTGCACTTCGCTCTAGAAGGTTACTATTTCTTCAACGCGTACTCTTCACTCAAGAAATAAGTGACAAGCGTCTGTCGTATACCTTGGTTTGTGGTGCACGCGTTGTACGTTCATACGCGTTCGTATTTCGGCCGGAGAGGACCAGCATAATGATCTAAATTCTCCGTAAGGAGGTAAAGTGAGACTGTTCAGCGAAAATACAATGGCCGTCTGGAATGAGCGTGGAAGAAAGGCTACGATGCCATCCTAAAATCGACCGTAGACAAATTGACATTGGTGGCAGAAAGGCTTTGATAGAGTGAGGTCACGAATGACCCCCCCCCAACCAATAGAAGCTCGTACAACACATTTTGGTCTTGATCAAATCAGACAACCAAGCTGTTCGACTAAAGCTATTTCTAGTTGATAGGAGAGTGTAAGCAGGACTGGTGGCGACAGGCGCGCCTTCCCGAGACGTCTCGAACACGTCAAGCGACTGGTGTTGCGAACCGGAAGTACGGCGCGATCGCTGTCATTATGTTGGAATGGTACCATTGAGCCGGAGGGGCCACTACATGTAGGCCAACTCGAATACCAGTCCATACCACCAGGTTCTCCCGCCAAATTGATATGTTTGGTAATGCAATTTAAATGCTTTTCTACAGACTCTAGTTGTCCATTGTTGATGTCTGGACAGAATCTACACGGTGAAAAAAAATATGGCGTCTGCGATTCAATCTATAGTTCTGACGCTGTGCCGTCTGTTCATGCATAGCTGTGGATGGTGCCATGTTAGGAGAATATGCAGCAGTGGTATTATGGACCGCCTCTTTGGGGAGTCATTGGAGAGATCGAGCTGTTGGAAAACGATTTCTTTTGGCAAGAGGAACGCGTTAATGATCCTTACGCGGGCTGTAAGCCCCTTCGGCGACTTGAACGAGGTCTTTCTGTAGACTGGCCAGCTAGTCCGATGGTACTTTGTCTGTGGCCTAGAAATGACAGTGCAATAATAAATATTGTACTGGGAAGCAACAGTAATCCGCCTCATTTCTTCTTGAACCATCCCGATGGCCTAATCTATTTCATTTTGTGTTAAATGACGCCTAGGCATTCCTAAACTGACTTACACCACGTGTGTGTCACCAGTTTATAGAAAAAAATGACAATGAACCATGTGCAAAGATGAACGCAGATTAAGTGAGCTTCCGGAGAAGATGACTGTAACATTACATGTACTTGCTAGGACCTGTTTTTCTTTTTTCTTCTCAACATGGAAGTTACACGTTTGAACAACGTACCACACAAGCAGTGCAGCCCTGGAAACGTCTGTCGCTTATTTCATTTAATCTTTCGTTTTATTAATATCTCTCTCTTTTTTATTAAATTTAACGAAGTTTATTCGTAATATAATTCTAAAGTGGTGGCTAATGGACTGGCGCGATGCTAATTATACCTTACTCTCTCTCGTCACGCGCGGAAACTCCCCGTGTTTTCGGACCGACGACTCTGAGAAACTCTGGTTCGTTTATTTTCTCGACTTTTTCTCTTTCTAAACAACGAAGGAGACTTGTGGATTATTTCTTCAAATTTACATATCCGAACTGACTCCCGGGGGGGGGTCGAAGAACAAAGGTTAAATTAACAAGAACGACAAAGATATGATTCAAAAGAGTTTTTTTCCCGCCATTTCGGCTGTTTCCGTTTTTATATTAAAACGATGAATGTAAGCTGCTGGCAAAATTCTAAAAGTGCAACAGTTTGACAGACGATGTATTAACCGGACATCCTCTATCCACTGATTTTCTCCTCAAAAAAAAAAACGACTTGAATTATCGGTTGCTTATTTTTGTTTTAAAGATCACCACGAATCTACTATTTAATTCAATTAATTTTACTTAGTTATCGTCTAACATGTTTACGTTGGCTGAGATGTTTTCTTGCACGGATGGGTCGGTACCTATCGACCAGGGCAGTGAGGCTCGCCTCTGGTTTTGACTTTTACTTAGATAGGATTTCGGTATCTACAGCTTATCTCGCATACCTTCAGGGTTTCGTGTTATGGTTCTTCGGTCGACCAGCCACACGAATTATTTTCCTTCTTCCAGTTTGCGTTACTGGCGATATAATACTAAGCCAAAGAAAGTCGAATATCCATGAAGAAATATGATATCTCCATGACACATGTGGTCACAGTCTGTGGAAATGACACCCGTGTAATCCTAAAGTTAAGGATTCGTATTTCATTAAGCTTTATTCAACCACTTTGCCAAACATCTTAACTTACAATACATAATCAAATAATCCAAGAGAGACAAAACATCTTTGGGAGGGGGATTGTCTTTTAAAATTTGTGTGAAAGATTCTCAACTTAATAAACTTATTCCATAAAATAAATCCGAATTACTTATGACGGACTTTAATCTTTTAAATTTAAAATAATTAGGTTAGTGTTTTTTTGTTTTTTTTTACAGTTGATTTTAAGGAAGTCTAGTAGATTTAGATTGAAATTTTTTATTACTTCTCACTTATCTATTAACGACACGATAGCTCTCCTGCCAAGAAATCCACAAACAAGTTTGTCTGCGTCATAGTTGTGCATTTGTTTTGTATGGCGTTGGGGTCTGCATCATAACTGTGCAGAGTAGTTGAGCCTATTGCTGTATGATGTTCGTATGAGTGCCTTGTGGAATGCGAAATATTAAGAAAATATTTCATTATTTTTTAAAATTCATTTGATAATTTATGATTAGTTAAACTTTAGTATTTCATCATCATCTATTATTATAACAAAATTCAAATAATCAGCGCTACATACTCTGTCGTTTTTATCATTTGCACTAAACTAAAACGTAATGAACCTGGAACACGTAGCATCTTTAACAACGTCAGTCATTTCTCTATTAATTCTCGGCTGACATCGGAGGTTTTCGTTTTCATGACGTTCTGCTTCTTAACAAGACTGAACCAATCATCTAGATTTTCTGCTGATAATATTCATATAGTGTTATTATCTTTTAATGCGAATTAATTTCCTCCTACGTGTCTTCTTCGTACGGGAAGGGTTATTTCTCATTAAAAAAAAACAGACAGCGACAACAAAATTCTTTGTATAATACGTGGATATACGGATATCGGCCAGCGCTCTAGCTGTTTTCGTTACACCGAGTCAGATAGAAAGATGAGAATATACAATGCAAGCACTTCCTCTTCAGGTTTATAAATGAAAAATAAAACTGAATAAAGTCGAAACATTACAAAGATATAAACAAAAAAAAATGGTGTGATGTCGATAATTATTACTTGTCATTTCGGGAGAGAGCATATTAAAAAGTCTGGTAGCCTAATTTTTTGGAGACAGCCTACATTTGCTCCTTTTTTGAGAGCTCGTGTCGTCGAGTAAAGCTAAGGTGTTTTTTCAAAAAAGGGTACCGTACCTACAGGGGTGATCCACTGTCCTGAGATGCAGCATGTTTCATATTCGGATAATTGTACGTGATGAATGAGGAGTAAAACAGACAGCGATGGAAACGATACTGATCGATAAATCAATCGCTGCCGGCCAAATTTTGGCAGGAAAGCAGACGTGTGAGAAGTAACGAGCGTAGCACGACACGTAAAGTCAGCATCACAGCGGATTTTGTTGTTCTGCGTTATCGGGCCACTGAGTGCGCTGTTGTTGTTGTTAAGCGAGTTGGACGTCCAAACGCCGAGTCCTCGTAACTGAGAGATGTTCGTCGAGCCGACAAGCGGCCCGGTCCCCCGACACCGTGGGCCCCAAGGACCCGGGAGGTCTCTCTCAAGTCGGACACCAAGGAAACGCCGTACAGCTGTTTCACGCTATGGCGATCATCAGCGACGAGTCTCCTCCGACTCGAACCCGGTACAGGAGCAACGGTCCCCTTACGGAGCTAACCCGCTACCACCTGCCCCACCGGGCCGGCTTGAGTGCGCTGTTGGGTTAGGGTGCGGAGAAGGACATTTCGGCAGAAGTGTACATTTTCAACGTCTTGAATTCCGAGGAAAGGTCGGAAACGCTATGGCGGTATTGGTGGTGTGCCTTAAAAACACCCGGCACTTCTATGTTTCGTCGGCCCCTCTCGCCTTGCTGGCCATCAGCAATGCGCACCCCGCTCGCTGGTTTCCGTCTGGCTCCGTAAACCGCTGCCGTGGCTTACCTACACACACACAGTCGGCGTGGATATTCACCCCTGACTGATCACTACACAAAGATGCACATCCGTTTTATACGCAACAAAATATTAATAATAAAGCTATGGGCGTCAGACATGCAGCCAAGCAACACATAGTTATGACGTCAGTCAGACATGCTGCTACACACCACCGAGTTATATGACAGCCATTACAACACAAGGTAGTGACGTCAGAACTCGTACGAATACCATACAGATATAAAACTTAAGTTGCAGAAGTTGTATTGAAATCAACGGTACATGTAAGTGAATTATTACGCAAATGTTTATAGCTTGTTTCTCTGCATTAACTCTAAATCTCTTTCTCTTGAAGTTAGGTGTGCCGTATTTCTAAAATCCGCGGTGGAAATCGCCATCTTTGTTTTTCGTTTACTTTCAGTTTCCTTTTAACAACACACGTGGTATACACCGAGTCCAGTGAAAGCAATCTGTTGTCATAATAAGTTTGGTATCGATTAAAAACATGGCCAATTATAGAAATTGTTTTCCAGAAATATTCGTCACAAACTTCCCTTTAAGGATGAGGTGGAGGGCTCGCAAACCAAAATTACAGTCGGTGGATTCTCTCGAGACCCAAAACCTATGTTCCAGGTCGGAGTCATGCGATGCCCGACTCCAGTGAATCGATTTCCTTTATTTTTCCAAGAAGAAATTTTAACATTTACAATTACTTTTAAAATTATTATGATAAATTACCAAATTTTCATCAATACGTTTGGAAAATTGCAATGTGTGTTTTATTGCTAATTACTTATCATGCACCGCGTTTTTCATACTCGAATATTAGAAGTGTGATCTTGCATACGGTAGGCGTCCAGGCGGAAGGATAGAGGGCGCGCGCTGCCGTTATCCGCCACGTCAGAACCCACCGTCCAAATTCTTCGGCTGTGACGCCATTTAAAAAAGGAGTCGAAGAATAGTCCAGATTTAATCTCGCCTACAGAAGTTTATACCGCGCAAGAAAGAAGAAGAACAGCAAAAAAACACACACAAACAATCCAAAACCTCCACCAAATCCAACCCACAAAAAATTCAGATGAAAAAGAAATCCAACAAGTACTCCAAAGACTCAGACAGAGGATGCCAAATCGCCTTCTCATGGTGCCCGAGCCACTGCGGGGTGATAGGTAAAGAAAGCGCCACAACTGACCAAGATTCGACCTCATGGCACTACGACTCAGCGAAAGCTGCGATTCACAGAGCCAACCGCAACACACCTACGGCGAGAGAGGGGAAAAGGTGAACCGAGATGAAGAAGAGAGCCGAACAGGTCACCTTGGGTAGACTTCGCAGCGGCCATCATCCGGACCTCGAGTACTGGCTGAAGAAAATAGGCCGAGCGATAGACACGGTCTGCCGCAAATGCGGACTTGGAGAGGAGACAACGGAGCACATAATGATAGAATTCACCACACCCCGACCGACGAACGGAATGCCGACATAGCCGCGACCAACCCTATACAGGCCCTCGCGGCGTGGGAGAAATGGAAGGCCAAAAAGGACCTACCAGGAGTCTCGCAACCGGGGAACTGAGCAACTAACAAACAAACCAGCGCGTGCGCTTTTGTCAGGGGAACGGCGCTTCAGTTCTGCTGCCATTCCGAAAACAAGTCTCCTACCGCTTGACGAACATGGCGCACCGAAGGGAGGTCCGGTGCCGACCGACCTTCTGGCCGCTACATGCCACAGTCCTCGCGTGACCGCCACAACCTGAAAGAGTGATTAGGGCGCGCGCACTTTCCTGGCTGCCCTGAAGGTCCGTTACGAATCTGATAGGCCACCTATTTACCAAGGCAGGGGTTCGAATCCAGGTTGGAAGGGGGGGGTTAAATGAGTAAGCGATATCGACCAAAGTTGTCGTCACCAGAAAGTTAAACCTGAAGTCGGATTTCGACAAAGGCCGCTGGGAAAGTCATTCACGGGGCCGTTCCCACAGGTCTGATTGGACCTACGTGTGATCGACATGAAAAGACTTCCGACAACTGACGAGTACCTGTCACCTCCCCACCAACACAAAAAAACCTGCAGAGAAAATGGTAAGTATTACTACTAGGGAAGAGATGCTGAAGGCATTTAAAACCAATTATATTGTGATAAATGTGCCGTGCCCTCGTTTATCGAATACAAGATCCACGTGCTGTCTTTTTATTGTTTGGCGTTTTTATTCATCCCGCTGACGGGTTTCATGACAGATGTTGGATCTTGATATGTGGCCTGCACCCGCTCCGATCCATGAACTCTGATGTTGTGTAACCAAGGCCGTTGAAATTCCCTTCTTCAAAAACTCTCTTCTGTTCCGGTAGCCTTCTCATTAGCTCTACAAATTCCTCATAAAATAGCCTTTTTTCTCTGTTCCAACCCCAACCACTTTTATTCATCCCTTCCCCTTTCTGTCACATCTCTTGTAGTTCAGCCTGTATGCACCAGTTCACTCTCGCTCGGACACGGTGGTGACTTTACGTCTAATCACGACGACGTCCACGATCTCTCTCTCTCCATCTCTCTTTTTGTACTGATGTCATCTCTCTCTCCATTTCTCTCTCTGTATTGACGTCATATCTCTCTCTCTCTCCCTCTCTCTGTATTGACATCATATCTCTCACTGTACTGACGTCATCTCTCTCTCTCTCTCTCTCCATTTTCTCTCTCTGTACTGATGTCATCTCTCTCCATCTCTTTCTCTCTCTCCATCTCTCTGTACTGACATCTCTCCGTTTTACGGTCACACTACCAACATTTTAACTTCCAAGCATTGCACTTTTCTTTATTCCTTTCACCTGAGTCGCGCATGCTTATGCAGGGCCCTTTGCTTTCTTATCACATCAGACAAGCTAGCCAGACAGACTCTCATTTGTATCTGTCATGGTTTTGATTTGGAGTTGAGATTTTTACACCCGGATATGCCCTTCTTTGACCTGAAGCTAGTTGACTGATAGCTGGGGATTTAACTTTGGAGTTTAACTGAAACTGAACTTTTGTTTACCATGCAAATGAGATTTTATACTGGTATTCAATGGTATATTAATATCATAGAAGTAATATCGAAATTGATGTAAATGAAATATTCATAAAATTAGAATCAAATCTTTAATGGATTAAAAATGTAACACCTAAATGCACTTTTTCAAATTTGTTTCATAAGATCAATAATATAAAGATGATTATAATATTTGGCCTATTTATTTTAGAAATGATATTATAAGTTCTTTCATGCATTTTTTTCACATGCAAAAAATTGGATAACTCAAACTATTTTTTTCAAAAAAAAATAAAGGAACAAATAAAACTGGGGTAATATTCTTCAAATGAAAAATTCTAAAGATTGTACCAAAAATGAATCAAATTAATACATTATAAATTCTAAATAAATACTATTAAATTAATGATGTCATATGAATGAAATATTTATGTTATATTCCATTCTAATTAATTTAATTCCTGGTAAAGAATACTATTTGAAAATTGGCTATAAAAGATAAATCTTAAAAATATAGTATTTATTAAATATTTTCAAAACTACATCAGATATTTAATGCAGTAATGATAACTATACTATTTGAAATTACCTTGAAATTATTATTATTATTATAAAAGTTATATTATTAAATATAAATTTATATTAATCATTTATAAATGTTGTACCATTAAGATGTAAATAATATTATGATGGTATTTGTTTTTAATAAATTTTACCTTATATTTTATATTTTTATAATTTCTTACATTATGCCCAGAATACTATAACTCGTTTGATTATTTAATTAGATATAGGTATTTTGTATTGTGAAAATATAAACTATTCAAATTAAGGCAGAGAAGAAAACCAGGTCACTCTATCTACAGATTCTCTATCACCAAAGTGCACTTGCAGTTCTCCTGATGAGCCATCACCTCCAAGTAGTACTCAAAGTCAAGGATCCCTAATACCAATTGAGCATCACCATAATAATGGACACCATGATATAGGTTCCCAATCACCAATCAAAGGATCTATCAAATAACATGAAATTCAGGCATCTGAAACCATGGATTGTTTATAAGTTCCCATCATGAGAATAAAGGGCTGTCAAACATAAAAACAAAATTGTAAATCATCCAGTTCCAATGATTCCCTTGGCTGGCCTATAGTGAGATTTAAAATAAAGGGCTTTTTTGTGTTAGCTGCGTAGTTTTTCTCGTGAAGAAGTAGTAAAGATTCAATTTAAAATCTTGGGGCATTTCTAGAAAAAACCTATTATCAGGTACAAGGAATCTATCAAGGATTTGTAGAGTCACAGCCAGCATGCCTATCATAGAAGATATACACAGTTTGCAGAATGTTTCTGCAACTGTCATCAAAAGAAGAGAGTAAATATGAAAGAAGCTTAAAACATACTACAAACTGGAAGTAGAGAAAAACAGAAAGAATTTGGAGCCTATTGTGAAGACTATAATTTTCTGTAGCAGACAAGGAATAGCATTTCTGGGCTCTCATCTCTTAGTGCAGAAAAAACAACATAAAATGATGGTAATTTTTGTGCCCTTTTAATCTTCTAAGTTTCAGAATGGATGCTGGAGATAAAGTTTTGAACAAGCATCTTAATGACCCAAAGAAAAATGTAATCTACATCATCAAAACCATCCAACCTGAGCTGTTAAGCATGTGGCAATGTGATACAGAGAGAAATTGTAGATTAACAAAACCACATGCTTTACAGTCCTATCAGATGAAGCAGCTGATGTATCCTGCAATGAAATGCTGAGTGTTTGTGTAAGATATGTAGATACTGATGAACTGACTCTATTGGAAGATTTCATACAATACACTTCATTGAAAGATCCTTTTGCTGTTGGCCTAGTAATAAAATTCATTAACTCCCTGAAGAGCATTGATCTTGATGTAGAATATCTCACGAGTCAAGGAAATGATGGTGTCTGTGTTTTGAGTGGTTACACAGGGGGAGTTCAAACTCTAATCAGGAAACATTATTCTTTACCAATGCACTCTCATGGTGCAAGTTATTCCCTGAATCTGGTGCCCACAAAATCACTTCAAGTACAACAGTTACACAATGTTTGGGACTGTGGGTGAAACTTGTACCTTCTTTCATCCAGTGATGTATCCCTCACCTTAAAGTAAAAAGGAACTGGCATTGAAGATAAAGAAACAACTACCTGGAAGTGGTTACACAAGTTTGATAAAAGTTTGTGACATGATGAGTAGGCTGGATTTGCTCTGTTTTCTATCATAGTAATTCTGCTTCAAACATTTACAGCTTTAACATCTTTATTGGAGAGCCAATCATCAAACAAGGATATAGCAGCAAACGATAACTATAGCCATATGCCAAGGAAAAATTCTGATTGCACTTCTGGTAACTGAAAAAAATCTTCTCAGTAACACTTGGTATCTTCAAGGTTTTTCAATCTCCAGCTGTTGACATTTTCTCATGTGTTGAGCAGATATAACATGTAAAATCTGCATTCATCACACTGAAAGAAAATGCAGATAGTCTTTAATGATATCTTCAAGAGTCAGACATTGCTGAGGATCTTTACATAATCAGGCTATCAAGAACAGGAAAACAGAAACAGTTGATACTGAAGATGCATGTACATAATAAAAACAGGCAATCGACATCCATTTGTAGACCATGTTATTGTATAATTAAAGGCCAGGTTTTCAGCTCATAATACCACAGCATTAATAAGACACGGTGCTTAATTCCAAAATTCTATTTTGGAGGAAATGTTTTAGATCAGAGTTTCTCAAATAGTGGGTTGCAAGCTGTCTGCATTTAGCCAACAGATCTTTTTTTGCTCTGGAGAACTTGAGGTTTGTGAGAAGCAATCATCTGGGTTATGAATTCTTTTGTGTTATAGAATTTAACACAAAAAAGCATATAGATGAATAATGTCCCCCCACCTGTACAGCTTGAACTCAGTATTTTTTCCAGTAAAGTGAGTTTTTTAAAAATCCCTTTCCTGTATTTTTTAAACCCTTCTAGGAAAAGCAGGGGGTTACGATGACCAAATACCAGGACAAGTGAGTCAGTCATCTGGTAAATCCAGCTAAGAAACAATGCTTTAGATAAGGTAATCAGGATTCTTCAGATATTTCCCACCTTTCCAGTGAATGAAACACCATAGGGAAAGCAGACTAAAGGATTTTCATTTCTAGCCATGCATAAAGACATTGATTTTCACCCAGAAGAGGTCATCATCCAATTTAGTTAAAAAGCAAAGAGAGAAGCATTTAGTTGAGCATTTTTCATTAATTTAATTTTTATACAAAACTTCAGAAACACAATGATGGAGATGTCTCAGGCCATGAAAAAGACAATGGTGTCCAGTTCATCCAGAAGAGGTTATCAACCAAGTTAGCTTCGTTTGGATGGACAATTCTGATATGAAATTTTTAAAAAAATATATGCCGCAGTTGGATTATGTTTGAATCTACAATAAACTACAAAATCTGGATATTGGTCCATATTTATTTGTTATTTAATATTTTATGGTAAGAAAACAGGAAATGTCCTACTGGTGTCCCCACCTTTCGGTGACAGACTTTTTTGGTGGGGCGACACTGGATGACTCTTTAAAAGCACATTTCATTCAAATTTGTAGATAAAGTAAATGAAATTCTCCAGCTTATGTTCTAGAATGCTCCATTACACACACAAACTTTACATTTTATTCCCAGGAAGCTTGCCCAAAGAAACCCCTAGATAGGAGTCTATTCAGCCCCCCTCCAATAATTCCTGGATCTGCCTGGTTTTAACAGTTGAAAATTTAATGGTTAATCTTTCAAAATGTCTAGTTATTTTAATTTTTTTTCAATTTTATGGATTGCTAAACTTTTTAGCTATGTCAGTTATTCAGTTGCTTGAATTACCCAAATGATCAAGTTTTGAGCTACTCAAATTGTTATTACCACCTTAATTTAAAAAGTTTAATTTAAAACATATTTAATTATTTAAAGCTGTCTTGCCTACGTTTTTTTTTTTTTTTTTAATTCTTACCTAAGGCTGTTTTGGAGTCATATTTTAAACAAAGCAGATCATTGGCGATAGAGGAAACAATCAAGGAAATAAACTGAATTAACAAAAGAAATCACAATTGAAAGGATTTTTAAACAATTAGGAAAATTAATTTTACCTGTTTTATCACAAAATTCGTTTACTAATTGTATTAAACTGTGGATTCTCTCATTTTAAATAATAACATTTATTATTAGTTTTAGAAATCTAGTTTTGTAATATAAAAAGGCAAAGAAAAAGCCAGAAGAACGAATTTAATAGTGGTAAGAGGTTGGAATAACTGTCAGCAGCTATTCAGCCACCACCACAGACAAACCGAGTAAAAAGTTCGCCGCGACGAGTTGCTGTTCTTTTAGCACTCTCTACTCACTTATCCCTCCGCTGGCATTCTGCAACGGTGAATAATTTCCGCTCGAAGTTGGAGCAGCGCGCGAAAAAGAAATAATTCAGAAATAATTTCTCTGTCGCCGTCCGATTTTTGTTGTCAAAACCGAGTCCTTGTTGATCAGCAGTTTTTCTTGCGGCGGCGCCGGGCCGCGGGAATTCGAGAACTATTTTTCCAATCGGCATTACACACACGCGCTCGCGCGCGCGCATACATACATATATGCATATACATATATATGTATATGTATATATGTATGTGTGTGTGTGTGTGTAGTACCCGGCTAGCTAACTCGATTGTGATAACAGCGGTGCGGATACCAATGGCGGGATCAGAAGGGGCCTTGCTCACTTTATGGATATTCACTGTGATAACTTACGCTAAAGGATGCCCCGCCGCTGCATTTGCTTCCGAACGACGGTACGTTGCATGTACCTGCGGCTGGACCATATACCTCCCGTTCCAGAGGCTACGACGATTTTGTAAGTAGCAGCATCTCTCGCCCTTAGCCCTTTTTTTTGCTCCTGCCTCCTCCCGTTAGCTAGCTCATCATTACGGTCCCGTCTCTGCCGAGGGGACAGAGAAGCGAACGAACACGCGCGCCCGAGTTGTATTCTCCCCACCCGAGGGCGAGGAGAAGGAACCGGTCTCTCCGGGAAGCTGTCTTCTCAGGTAGAATAATTTCCGCCCCCGTCCCCTGCGGCCAAGAATTTGCTATAAAGGTCGCATCTCGGATCCTGCCCACGCCCGCGGAGGGGGTCGGGGCTCATGAGCATCTTTCGGAATAAACTTTTGTTGTTTTTGTTTGCCGGTGCGTCCTGTACCTGCATCCGAGCAGTGGTGGTAGTTTAGACAGGTGAGGAAGGAGAGGTCAGTCGGACGGTGATGGGACATCATTCGTTCGTCGTTAACTACTAACAGAACTATTTGCCCCCCCCCCTCCCAGTGTTAACCACAAAAGACCCTGATCGATCTAAGCCCCTTATCTATGGAGCGGGAATCGTGAGTTGTACCAGTTTCCAGTTACTCCGCTATATGATGGGTGTCACGTACTCGTTAATTCCACTCCACCTGCAGAACAACATCTAGGGGTACAGTGTTTCCATACTTTCCACCCCTAGAACTAGAATTCCTCCAACGGGTCGACTGATTAGAAAGTCGCCGACCGTTTATTGGTACTTTAAGGGGGTGGGATGGGGGTTGGTCAGGATCACGCGTCTCGAAAACCGCAGTGTCCTCTGCGAGACTGGCTCTCGTTTTGTCATCCGCTGTTCTCCTCATCTTCCCTTCCGCACCCACTGCTCGTTCTTCTTTTGGGGGTGTGTGTGTGTGTTGGCCAGACGGGCCCAGTCTTCGGAGAAGTCGGGCCTGGCGGTATTTTGGAAACCCCTTCCTGGGAATTCCACACCTACAGCGACTTAGCCTCACGAAAGCATGCGAGAGTCCGTGCTAAATTCGGGTTATGTCCATAGAAGAGGAAATAATTCTCAGTAAAATTACGTGCAAACTTAATTGGATTATTTAAATTAGAGTTTCTTTTGTGAAAATTACAAATAAATGCCCCCGCCCCCAGTTCTTAGTTTTCTAGAAATCAATTCGCGAGTAACAGGATCGCCAAACAGCACTTGTTCAACATCATGTGGGTGAACTGAGACTAATGTGTTGACTGACTCCAGAGAAGTCAAATTAAAGTTGAAAGGCCGACTGTTTTTCTCCTTTCTCACTAGTTATTTCTAAATATAGGCAGTGATAACTTAAACTTTAAAAAATTAATAACTTTTGCAATTGTGAACATTTAAAGTCATTCATTGCAAACAGATTTTAATGTTTTTGTTTTGTTTTTTTTAAATCCTGTAGAATGCGGCTCTTCCCATTGAGTATTCTTCTTATCTAAGGGTTAAGGACTTTAACTGTTATGGATGTTCAAGTGTTTTTTTTTGATAACTACTCTCCCTCTTAAGATGGAAATATAAGCTTCCATCATGATGAATATGGTCCCCTCCTGTGCTAGTGTAATTAATTCAAAAGGGTAGTAACGTGGCGTTTTATGGTAAGTAGTTGAAGCTAGCAAAATAATGGATTTAAACTCGAGAAATTGCTGATGACATTATTGGCCGTGTTAGCTCAGAGGATGGCAGTGGCATTCATCCAGCTAAGAAACAAGAGATTGAGACTAACAGAACTAGTGAAGGGACAGTTCATGACTAACATTATACTTTATAAACCAGAATGTGAGTGGTAATAAGATTTGTTTGTTTTACACAGCTGTGAATTAAAAAAAAAATTAACATAGAAATTGCTGTTATATTTGAGATTTCCAGACTTGAAATAACATCACTGTTTTAAACCTAGAGAAGTTTATTATGGAGTTGACCTGTTGTATAGTTCTCACAAGTCAGGAAATTCTGCTTCTGTCACTTAAAAGGAAATTTGTAAGTTTTAGGTAAAAACAAACAAACAAACTTTTCATCTGTGTATTGAAGGCAAAGAGGAACTTAATATACTATTAGGTCAAGAAATGAAGTGAGAGATTGGTCAGTTTGTGGCAGGGGAATTCATTGTTTGCTTTAGATTAATAAATCTCAACTCTGTGTGGCTAAATCTTATCTTTTAAAAACACAATCACCTGACTTGGCTGAAACCAAATACTTCTGTTACACACAAACTGGAGTTGTTTTGTAAGATTGCCAGGGAGAGTGCATTCAAGCAGACAACTGGCCTATCATTTTACCTACCTTTCATTTCTAAAAACAAACATTTGAAGCTTTTTTTTAAAATTAAAATGAAAAAAATATGCTTTGTTTATAAACTGCAAATTTCCTGTCAGCCTCAATGGCAAATGTTCTCTTCTGAATTTTTAGTATTTATGAAAATAGTTTACTTTCCTAGTGCTGCTGTTAAAAATTGTTTTATAGGGTAGTCAGAGAAATTCTGAGTAGATATTTGACAATTATTTTCTGATTGCTGTGCAGGAAAATTGTTGAATTACTGTGTTTAAGTTGCCAGTTACTCCTTTTGTTTTGTGTGTATCTCAGATTTTCATGCCTACCATTGGTGATTTCTCTTTGGTTCTGCCTTAAAGAAGTGCATGTTTGAGAGACTTGTGAAACTTCAACCCAAATTAAATTATTTTAATCAAATTTGATTTTACACACACTTGTAAATTTATGAGAAAAGTATATTAAATAGAATTAAAAAAAAAAAATTACTATGGAAATGTTCATTAATGCTGAAAGAGGAATCCATGACTGCTGATGACAAATTGATTTTCAGGAAAAATCTGTTCCATGACCAATATCAATTAAAATAAAAGAAATTGCTAATTAATATTGTCTTTTTAAAAAAAATTCAATGCATTTGTGATGAGTCATTTAAATATCTAGAGACTCATCAGCAAAACCTCCCAATCTGAAGTGGTTGTGAATTTAAATATGGCAGATCTAAATATATGCTGGTTAAAGAATAAAACTAAGAAAAAAAAAAGAGGCAAATATAAAGTATTTTGTGTACAACACATTTGGCAGAAGAATTTCTAAATAGCACTCCATATCGGTCCAATGCTAAAGTTTCATTGGATATTAAATGTTTATCTAATTTTGTACATAAGCTTTCGGTGTGGCAGAAATCAGTTGTCATCTGTCACATTACAGTTAATATCTGATTAGATTGTAATGTAGGTAAAATATTAATTTGTTGAATTTTTATTTATAGTTTGGATAATTTTGCCTGTATCTAAAAAAAACAACAAAAAAGCCAATGCTTGTTAAGTTTTAGATTTCTTTAAAATTTAACTTTTTCTTAAATTTATTATCGACATATGGTATAGCTGGTTGGTTGGACTATAGCAATGGCTGTTACTCTCATGTGTACTCTCTCACACAGAGATTGATTATTACACTTTCAATTACAAAGATCATAAAAGCTTACTCTGCCTGTATATTGATAGATAGATCTGTAGGCAGGATGTTTCTAAAATACAAAGATGTTGCATTTTTTTTGGCAAAAAAGAGATTTTAAAAACTCTTTTGGTAGTCGTTCAAGCAGATACTGCTATGCATTTACTAAAAAGTGTTTATTTATATATATTTAGTGACATTATATGATGTGCTACTAGTACTAAAGAACATGCCATTATGCTTTTCCACCCAAGGATTTAAAAAAATTAAATTTTCCCAGTGTAGAAATAATGTAGGCTACTCCAGGCAACTGAAACTCCTTTAGTCTATCTTTTAATAGGAAGATTAGCATAATATCATGTGAAATGCTCCTTATTATTAAGATATCTAAATTCTTAGCATAGCATGAGGGTGGTGCAGTATTCCAGTGGTTAGACCACTGGACTACTAAGGCCAAAGGCCCCTGTTGTTTCTCATGGGAACAATTTGCTTAGGTGAACCTCCCTAGCATAGTTCTTGCTCTTCTTTCCCAGCCAGTCATGACTTTTCTCCAGGTTCTGTAGTTTCATCCCACATCTAAAAATCTTTATTAGGGAGTTTTTAAAACTGAAAGTACCAGACACCACATAGCACAGGAGTACTTCCTGGCAGACAAATGTGCCATTGTTCTTTTTCACCAGAGTTGTCTGCCTTGTGTATACCAATAACAATAGCATAACACAGGCTTTGTCTTGAATCAAATGTTTTGTTTTATAGATTGCCTAAATAAAAATGTACTTAATAATCAGCCAATTCCATAACTGGTTTTCATTTTCTTCCTTTAACTGATAGTTTATTTTTAAATGTAGTGTTTCTTGTAATTATTAGTTTGTGTGCTTATGAAAATGTAAAGGATATTAATGGTAGGTGACCAAATCATTTTGTAGTAGAAATATTTAGTTTTTGTTGCATTATTCTACATTTAATCTATATTTCTACATTTAGGACTATAAGTAGTGAAGGTGCTATGAATATCAAAACAATGTTTAATTTGGCTTTTTTTTTTAAAAAAAAAGGATACAACAATTGTAGCCATCATGCTATAGGTTTTTATTACATTTTGTATGCACACTAAGTATACTTTTTAATATGTAATGATGATACTTATAAATGTCTTCAGGGAAAACCAGTAAGAATATTGTAGAGTGCATGGATAAACTATTTGGAAAATGGTGGGGTCTAAACCAGATGGTCAAGTTACTATAAGCAAGGTAAGACAGAAGCAGGAAAAAAAAAAAAAAACCAGACCAAAACCACTTCTAATACATGGAATACTGAATAAACTTGATAAACATGATTAATGATTCTTTGCACTTGGTGACTTTATGCCATTTGTAAGTTGGCCTCATAGCTCTGGTTCCCTTATTTTCAGTGTGGTTCTTTAAAATTTAGAAATGTTGAAAAGACATCTAAATTTGTTGTCCATAAAAGTTGGAATGTGTAGTAATTAGTTAGTACGGTTCTGCTTAAATTTTGCCTTGAAGTTGTCTTGGTTAAAGTTTCTTTCACTAATATTTTTTCTTATTTTAAACAAAAGTGCATGAAACAGTTTCTCTCTACCAGACCTAAATATAGACACTTACATGGCAGTAAACAAACTTTGAAAATTTTAAAATGGTCAAAATACTGCCACACCTTGCTGGGACTTCACATTAAAAATCAGCAATCTCTCTCCTTTGAAGATTTGCATCCCATTTTGAATTAGTGTAAAACCTTTTGCATTCTTTTTCACTGATTTTGGAAAGCAATGTTTCTCCTTTTTTTGTTCCTATGGGTTGGTTGTTTTTTCTCAGTTGACAGAAGTTTGTTAATTACCATGTGATTTACTAACCTTTTTGGCATTGCTATTTTTAATGTATAGATGTTTCCCCAGCTTTGCTGCAGAATGTAGCTATCGGATATCAAAAATCAATGATTCATATAGATACCTAATCTCTCCTCCCTAAAGAAATAAACACATTTCAGAAAAATGAGAATGAGTCTTGATTTGACTAGATAAATCTATACTTTAATGTCAAACTAAATGATATATTTCATTATTATCAGTGCTGCCCACAGCAACAGAAGACCTTTTTATATGAAGCAAGAGGGTATCCAATTTGGTCGTTCTAGTCTTAGCAGACAAAATTTCACTCATCATGCATTTGTTATAAGACATTAATTACTAATTCTGAAATTATCATGCAAGGGCATTAAGAAGGATGCCAGTACTGTATCTTTCAAACATGTATTAAAAGTTTCAGATATCACTCCTACATAAGACAAAATCATTCTGTAAGTATACAAAACATTTTGGTGCTGAGAAAACTGTGCGGTAATATAGGTAGTGTTATCAACTGTCATTCAGCTAATGTTAATTTATCTTGGAATAAGTGAAAATCCCAGATTGATCCACTGACACTTCATCTTTGGCTTCTCCACATCAAGCAGACAGTCAAGAAGAAAAATTTATTTCCTTAATCTATATTTGGAGGATGTAACTTAAAATAATTAAGCAGTACAGGAATGCTGCAAACATTAAACTTGGTACCGTACAAGTCAGTACTTTTCCCCAGGAAGTTTGAGTTTCAACCTGTACTAAAAAATGAATGATTATCTATAAGTCAATGGAAAAAATAAATGAAGACTTTAATTTCAGAAAATAACTGTGAAAAAAAGCTTACTACAGAAATTGTCTGAAACATTTGCTGATTTCGTGAACAGTTAATCATTGATAGTGTGTTTACTGAAGCATTGAAATTATCCAATCATTAATGAGTGAGCTCACCAACATGTTCCATTTCTGTTTCAATCATAATTTTATAATTAAAACTCCAACAAATTCTGCCTAATCTCAAATTGCTTCCCATAAAGTCTTGCAAGCTCTTAAGTTGGAAGAAGTTTGTTGGGGTAATATATCCTTGCACGGGAAATAATGTCACTGAGAAATTCTAGGAACTGATGTAAAGTGAAGGACACTAAGAAAACCCAAAAGGCAAGTTAGAAAGCTGGACGAGTATGTACTAACCCAAAGCAGTGCATGTTGTGAACTTGGTACTGTACAGCTGAAACTAAAGGTCAAACAAATTGCAACTGATGATCACTGTCTTTACATTTCACCCTATCTCTTTCTTGCTGGTGTACAGTATTCACCATGGTGGCTTCCTGAAGGTGTATATCATATTATACAATTAAAATGGTTGACCATATTGACCTCCATGTTGGCCTTATTGTGAACTCCAAATGTTGGCCACCTTGAAACTGAGCTGATTGACTTGTGCTGTCAAAAATTCAACTGACAATTTCATTTTTAAGTTTGCTATAATATATCAGACAGATAAAACTGATGCATTACACTACTTATAGTAGGCAATTCAACAAGCTCAAACTACATAGATCACCTGGTGATCACTGTCTTGTAGTGACTAAAAATAGACACTGAGCTTTCAATACCAGAACCAATAATAACATTTGCAGTTTGTTTGTAATTATAAAGAAATATCTGAAGCTTGTTGAAAACTTCTAACACTCCATTTATCTGGAAGATTTTTCCACAAAATAATTCAATAGTATGTGCAAACAGTTCATTACTTTCAGGCTAGTGAATACTATTGTAGATAACAACATGATGTGGTGTGAAGTATTTGACGCATGGTTGGGACTGGTTGAAATTTAGGTTAACTACCATAGTTGATCCAACTTTGTATTCTAAATAAACCTATTTATGAGTTGAAGAAAATAAAAAATGGAAAAATTAGCCAGTTTGACCTATATTCCACAATGACTTATAGATCGAAAAATTGAGTACATGTACTTTACATCAGAATATTAAAATGGGTGATTATTAATAATACTAAATTTCTTTTCCTCTTAACATTTTAATCAGATTATTACTGAAAGAGAAAATACAGGAACTAGGTTTACCTGTAAAATACATAACAGACTAGGATATAAGAAATGTTGTTTTTTCTCCCATAACCTAGTAACACATCACAACCCAATTGCCACTTTCAAGCCACTTGAGGTTAAAATGTACTCTAGCTATAATCTTGTGTAATAAACTGGCCTTAGTAATGATGTACACTGTTAAGTAACTTGGTACCAAAGAGAAGAAACCTGTCAGTTTAGCTGTGCTAAGAGAATGGACTGGCTTTGGGACATCTTGCTCAGCAGAAACATGAGGGTCAGGAGCTCAGTCTGCAGAAGAGGAAAGCAGGGGCTGGGTAATCTGTAGCAGCTGGAATTTTTGGCAAGGGATCTTGATTCCATATGCTGCTTACCCACTAATGTTTGTTGTGTAGCTGCCAGTTGAGGCTTTAGGGCTTACGTCTTTGACTTTACAGTCTTTTCTGTATACAGACATCTCATTCACATCTTTTCTTCATAGATATATTAGCTCTCCTTGGCTTTTGTTGTAATGGTCCTGTGTTGAGTATTCCTAGCTGCCATCTTGGCAAGGTGTCATTGTTCTCTCCATTGGTATTGATGTAGTAGCTTCCTCTTCCTTTGTCAGTAATGCTGCACCATGCTGTGATTAGGGTTCTGTTCAAGGGTTACACAGTACAATCACCTACAGAGATCCTTTCTTTTCATAATTGAAAATAAATTTTAAAAAAAACTATGTATTACTTTTTGGAATATCTTTTAATCATTTGACTACTACATCTCATTTTATTGCTCAAATGCACATAGCCTTTACTACACAGATAAGCATGCACAGAATTCTATAACTGAGTGTGTTGAACAAGTTGCCTAAGAATATTACAAAGTAATTAAATATACTAGCTGTTAGTAGTGTCCCGTGAGATGATTACATTCAGAAGTAAAATGTTTTTTAAGATGTACCAAGAAAGAGCAAAATACACTGCCATCAAGTAAAATGTAATTACTCATATCAAATCTCAGTAGATGCTTAGGTTATGTTTTTTTTTTTGATGAGAATAAGCTGTCTAAGGAAATGACAATAGGTCAGCCATTTTCATTTCATAATTTCTCTTCAAGGAATTGTCAGCAACAAAATTGCACAAATGCAGCTAAGAAAAGCATTTATTAGTATGTCTGTCATCATAGGCAGTTATCACCTATATTTATCTACTCAGATTGTTTGTAAGCATCATTGTATTAGCCTATTTTTAGGCATTGCTGGAGAATTGACTGTATAGATGCTGTTTGTTGTTTTTTCTCTTTGTTAAGACTTCAAATAAAGGATGAAAAGAAAAAAATAGCATATTTTTTAGAGATGATTTTTATTATGCATCTATTACCTGAAGAAACATGTTAATGTTAACTTTTGGTTCTACAGAAATCATGATCTTTTAAAGAACACTCTTGTTGCTGTTCTAACAGTTTCTCATGCTAAAATACTTTCAGCTGGCTTAGAAATAGTTTATAGCTGTGTATGTGTGGAATAGGCTTAAAAAAAAACATTAATCACAACTCAGTTCTCATAAGTAAATCAAAAGTTAATATTGTGGAACACACACATGCACACATGTAAAAGTTACTGTTTTTGTAGTTTTTAGGTAATGTCTTTCTCCTTGCATTTCTTCACGTGTCTCTGCAAGCCTATAGGAGGCCAGTGCTAGGTTGTCACGGCAAATGGAACCACTCTTATATGCTCTTTCCTGGTCTGTTGCATATACAACCTACTGAAACACCCTACAAGAACTCTTCATTTTTAGATGCAAGAGGAAGCCAGAGTGCTAGGATTTCAACTCAGATCCCTGATCTTAGGAGAATTAGCCTTTTGGACTACTAATTACTGTGCCACCCTTTCCTTGTATCTTTTTTTTTTTTTAAAAGTTTTACAACTGCTAAAAAAAATCTTTTGCTGATACATTTATTAGCATTAAGAGGAATTATACAGAATTTATCATCTTTGGCAAATTTCCCCTAGTCTTTGTCACTACTAATCAGCCTTAGGTTTGGCTATCTAGAGTCTCAGTAGATGGAGGGGCATCTTTTCCTTACTGAGGGAAAAATATGAACTTTCAAAGTCTCTTTTTGGAAGGCCATACATTAACCCACACCTTAGTTTTATCCAACAACAATATAAAATATTATTGGGGCTCGCCCTCAGTGCATTTATTACTGCAATGTCAGGTCACAGCTCTAAAATATAAATGCAGAGCTTTTTTTCTTTCAGATTCGTGTCTATTAGCCCAGTTCTTGTGTTGCATTTTGCTGTTTTTATTTTTGAGAATTGTTTTAGGGATGCAATTTTCATTTATCAAAGATAAGCTGTGTATTTTGTTTTCAGATAACTTACAGTTCAAGAGCACTGGCAATGTCCGCATCATAATGTATTGAAAACGTTTTAACTCACTAAATTGTTTGTTTGAGCAAAGTGGCATTTGAAGTTGGTTTGACTGCAAGTGTTGGAAAATGTGACTTTCCCACAGACTCTGCTTGAATGATTTTACATCAACATAGCAAACAGTTGCTTTAGGCCCCACAGTCTTATTATTCAACATTGATTGTTTCTGAATACATCAACCATAAATAAGAATTTGTCTGACCACTTGCATTATTGAACTCTCTTACAGGGTATTCTTTTAATCTGTAAACAACTTAAGTTCAAAAAAATTGTTTTAACATTCTGCTGCTGCACCAGTGCACTTCATAATGGTACACAGGTTACCATATTCTGATTTTTATATCTTTCAGCAGTTCTTTGTACTGATGATTATTTAGGACTCTACTTTTAATGAAGTTTATGGTGGATACCACAACTGAAATCACCTTGAGTTGCCAAGAGGCTCTGGATGATTTATGCAGTGACACAGTAAAATTAGAAGTGTCGAGATTGAGCTTATTTACATTTCCTTTCTCAGTAGAGGACATAAAATTTGATTGATTGATTGGTAATTATTACTGACAGGTTAAGTTTTTCCATTGCTGAATTTGCTTCAGTTATTATGTCCTTTCTTGTAGTTGTCTTATGCATAGATTTCAGTGCAGCCAACTCCTCTGCCTTCAAAAGCAATTGTCACACCACAGACAAAGATGGCTAATTGTCTTGCATTTGTAGCATCCTGTTTTGAGAGAATAGGGCCAAAAGATTGCCGTGTACTTTTTAAGGACCCTTCCATGTTTGCAGCCATATTCTGAATTTGATCAGAAGCAGTCTTGTGTGACAGGCTCATGCTATCGAACAATCTTGCATCTTCAGGGCATAAAATACCTTCAGCTTGTGCTAAACACTTCTGAATTAAAGCGCCATGTAAAATGATTTTTTGCTATCAGTTTACTTGCTGCATTGCCAGCATGCACAACACTGCCTAATTTATTGTTCTTGTATATCTGTTTTTCAAGGACTCTATCATGTTAACATGTGACTGTTGCAGGAGATTGGTATCTTTTCCATGTTTCATTGTGTAATGGTGTTCTAGGTCCACCTTCATCCCAAAGCTTCACTGCATAACAAATGGGCCTTCCGCTTTTACAAAGAAATGTTACTGAGCATGTTTTTCTTGGAATAAGCAGTCTGTGGTATTAACTCTTTCTGTTACTTGCACTTGCCATTTTATATCAACGTATCATGGGTGATGTCTGCACAGACAAACCTCATGCATAAACAACCATCACAGAACATAGGTAAATGTGACAAGTGTTTCTAGGGTGAAAATATTACCAAATTAGTGACCCTTTGATTTTTTTGTGAGGGACTAGACTTGTCCAGGTTGAGGTTGTAGGAAGCAGCAGTCACTGAGTTTGATGGTCAACTTCCTCTTCCTGATTGATCTAGCTTTCACTTGACTGAATCATTCATCTGATTCAGCTAGGGAGAACCCAACCCCAACACTGATCTGTGGGAAATATTGATCACTTTGGCCCTATATAGCCTTTGCTATTCTCTCTATTCCTGTTCATTAGAGTAGTGTATGCATGCAATTACATGCATCACACCACAAAAGGAAAATAAATTGTTGTAGGGACTGACAAATATCTATCATTTGTGTTAAGCCTCTCAGAGTAGGTAGGGGACATCTTTTTGTTTAGTTACATAAGCTTTTTACCAGATCTACTTAGCCTCCCGAGTCTTTGCAAGGGGAGTCAAAGGTGACAACTTTAAGATAACATGTTTATAGACAAATTTGACTTTATTTGATGGGGAATATAATAAGCAAAAGTTGGCATAAAGGTGGTGACCAAAGCAGGGGTCGTCTTTTCTAAGGTCTTTAAAATTTTTCTTACTGAAATACCTGCTTTCCACTTTTTTTCATAGTCAAGGCATTACATCTCTCTACCTACATGGATAATATTTGAACATAATGCTTTTTTATTTAACTAGTCTTGTTCTTCCTTAGGGTGGAGAGGTTAGGGAACCAATTGCCATTTGTATAAAGGAACTAAACAAACTTCAAATGAGGGAAGTCAGCTTGGAAATACCAAGTATTGCTGGGGTCAAATGGTCAGTTTGTAATATCTTGTGAAGAGACTTTGGTATTTGTCTGTTGGTATTAAATGTCCTTGAGAGAGGGTGTACTCTGGGTAGGATTTCTTATCAAGTCTGGTTTATTTGGTTAATGGTTGCTTACTAATTGGCTCAGGATGATGGTTTCAAGTAAATACAGGTGCTTCACTCAAGATAGCCAACCTACCTGTCAGATTTCTTATCTAAAATGATTAGCCTTGTTTTCTTCTCTCTGACAGTCATTCAGTCATGTGCTCATAAACAAATGTGGTATTTACTTAATTACTATTTTTATTGTACCTTTGCTAGATCATTTTCCTTTAGTTATTTCTTTAAGCAAAGAGTTAACTACACAATTGTTAATCTGAGAATAAATAAACAACGAGCTCCAGATTTGCCTCAGTTTGGTTTGCAATTTTAAGGTGATTGAGGACCCAATTAACAAATTTATTCTAATTTTATCCTCCCTTGTTTTTTTCAATAATTGCTTTTCTCCATCATAAGAAATTTGAGTGGTGGTTGACAGCACTTTACCAGATAGATATTTAGTGTGCCACTACATCTGATGATCCACAAATATAAAATCTTGAGTGAACTCTTAAATTTTATTAATCTATTAATGCCTTGCTTAAAAATAACGCTATTACTATTATTACACTGGTCAACAAAATTAAATGTATTATACTCATTATGAATGCAAACCAACTTTTTTAGACTAATTTTTCATGCTGATTTCAAAATTTCACTCCATTTGTATGCAGCACGTATCAGTTTTTCAGTAGATACATGCAAATATTTACATATTTGCATATATGAAATCATTAACTTAATAAATAAAGACATATTATTTTTAGAAAGTAAATGAGTTTGAGTTAAAAATCATCACTATCATTCTACAAAGAGTGAATACACAAAAAATGGGTCAGACAAAACAGACAAAGTTAGAACAACAGAGCAGAGTTAGAAACATTGTGATTTGGATTTCCTGCGGTGTTCCTGATCTGGTTGATCACGGTAAAGTGTCCAGCAGTAGTCAGCCAGCATACTGTCATTCCAGAAGCCTTGGTACCATTTCTACATAGCACTAATGTCCTGGTAAAATCTTTCACCATGTTCATCAGACACTGCTCCAAGGTTATCTGCAAAAAAATCCAGATGGGAGTCCAAGAAGTGAACTTTCAGTGACATGCGACAACCCATTGCTGAGTAACATTTCAGAAGATTCTTGATGCCATCCTTGTTGTCCATTGCCTTCTTGTTGCCCAAGAAATTCTCACAGATCCAATTGAAAGCATTCCAGGCAGGCAGTTCGTTTATCCAGTGTTGTCTTGAAGTTGATATCTTTGAGTACTTCTCTAATTTGGGGCCCGACAAAGATACCCTCTTTCAACTTCGCCTGTGTGATTTTGGGAAACTTTTCTACAATATACTCAAACCCTCTGGCATTTCTCTTCCCTAGTGTCTTTACAAACTGTTTCATCAGTCCAAGCTTTATGTGCAAAGGAGGCAATAGGACATTACATGGATCTACAAGAGGTGTATTCTTGACGCTAGATAGTCCTGGCTGGTATGATGTTCTTGTCAGCCAGTTTGATTCCGAATAATGTTTGTCAGTTGCAACAGTATTTTGTGAAACCTGCCTGCATTCCCATTAACATCAGACCAATTATGACTGGACATTTTGAGATGTTGAAATACCTATTTCATCAGACAAAACCTGATTGGTTAATTTAAGATGATGAAATATTGCATCTGAACTATACAGCAATGAATAATGTAGTTTATTTTAAAGGTATGTTTCCATGATGTAAATGAAATACATGCATACACGTCATTAATTGGAATTTCTATATAATGCATGAGCTAAAACCAAAAAACTTTCTCATCTTGAAAACTGTACGTGATGTCAAAAAACTAATTGTATATTTGAAATCAGCATTAAAAACTACACTAAGTACACCTTGACACATGCTTGATGAAAAATACTTGTTGACCAGTGTTTATTCATTTATTTTATTTGACTTCCAAATGATTCACATATTGCAGAACACCTTTAACCTGCCAAAAGGTGATTTTAAACCCTACTTGATTAAGTCAATACTAGTTTCCACTTTACTAGTCATTAATTACATCATAAAATTCCTTAAAGCAAAGATATAATTGTTTATGGCTTTTCTCCCTTACCTTCCAAGCTAGCTTATGAAAAACCCTGTCAAAATGCAAATGTTAAATTTAAGGGGCCTAGATATTGACACTCTTTCTCTATAAGCTTTTAAATTAATCGCTGGCTTGGAAAACTTCATAATGTGCAAGTAAAAATAAATTTTTACATTATGCTAATAAAAAAAGGTTTCTGCTGCACATTTTCCATTTTTTTTTGTTTTTGAGTTTTTTTAGGGTATTAGATACAATATTGAATCATGCAGGTACATTTTGTACCTCCAGTTTTGAAATTTTGATACTCTGGAAGCTTCATATTTGAGATGTTTATTTTGTATGCTGATATAGAATTAAACTTCACATTATTTGTGACCTTGGTATGTTGTTTGCTAAATTTTACTTAGTTCTATTTTATCACTTCTACTCACTGTTCATCAATTTATTGATTTCTCTTAATAATCAGCTGTGCTTATTCTTGTACAACATTGATTAGTTGAAATCATTGAACTGATATTGGTAAAATAAACAGCCATTGCAAAATGTGAACATTTTTTTGTTTACAGTTGTACTACAGTTTTCCTCAGTTATGGATACTTTGATCTGTCATGTCTGATATAAAAGAGTCCTCTATTCAGATGTTATGGATAATATTAAGAGTAAAATAAACATAGTACACTGTTGATTGTAATATAATAGTAATATGTGGTGTTTTTTGTTTAAATGTTTAAAGCAGTTGACATTAACTACTATTTCGGATTTTTTAAAATAAATTGGTTTGGTTTATATCATCTCAATTTTACATTTTGGTCAATTTTTCTGCTTGTAACTAAAATATTTAGATTTTAACTGGTCATCATTTTGAATGTAATCTTACTTGACTAAAATCATCTGATCTCTTAGCAGGCTCAGGGTAAAAAAGACTAACGCTAGGCAGCTGAAATAGCATTGCCATAGTGGCATCTGGATTTGGCTTCAGTTGAACATCTCTAGTAGAATTTAAGTTTATCATCTGCAGTAGTTAATTAAAATTAATCATGTCTAGATCCTGCTAAAAGCAATTTTGTTCATTAAAAAAAAAATGGCCAGAGTGGTGGTAATATACTTATTACAAATTTATTAATTATGAGTTTTCTTTACTGCACTTATAAAATTCTGAACTTTCTCCTGATCAAAAAAACAAAAAAAAGACTAGAAATTGATTCCCCGAGAAAGTGTGTAGAGCAGGGGTGACCACACTTTTTCAGCTTGCGAGCTACTTATAAAATGACCAAGCCAAAATGATCTACCTACTATAAAAATGCAAAACATATATTTATTTTTGAATATATTGAGTTTGTATATTTATTGAATGTATCTGTACATTCATTTTTTTTTGTCATTACCTTACTCTGATGACTTGCACTGAATGGAATCAGCCAGGGAGGCATAGTCCGGACAGTAGCTGCTGATAGCCAGCCTCAAGCACACTTCCAAATGATCATCAGTCATGGTGGAATAGTATTTGGACTTAATAATCTTCATGTGGGAAAAGGCTGACTCACATAAAAAAGTGGAGCCGAATAATGCAGTCAAGGAGGTAGCATATTTCCTCATGTTGGGGTACTTTTCCTCTGAGTAAGTTCCAAAACTGTCCATGAGCCCTGGACTTCAGCTCAATGTCAGCTTGTAGTCTGAAAATCTCATCCTCCACTCCAGATGAGTTCAGGTGAAAGAGTGTTGCAATTTTTTATGCGAGTAAATCAACCTCAGCATCCTGCTGAAACGGGTAGCACACGAATGTAGCAATTGGCTCCAATAAAGCAAAGTCTTGAAACCGTTTGTTAAAGTCTGACAGACAGTTTTCAACCTGCTCTGTGTAGCGTCCAATGTCAAGTTGTGCACACGCCTTCCCTTGCGTCTCCAGCTCTGACACGAGGTTCTGGAAGTTTGACAAATCATGGCGCTGGAGCATTGAGCACAGATGTTGTAATTTTCGTTTGAACGCATGAACTATACTGATCATATTGACCACTGTTTTGTCTTTTCCTTGCAGCTCAATATTAAGGTCATTTAACATGTTGATCAGATCAGTTAAAAATGCCAAATCCAGTAGCCACTGATCGTCATTTAGTTGGTTCTATTCTGCATGTTTAGATACAAGGAAAAACTCCTTAATCTCGGGACAGAGCTCTCGAAATCTTTGCAGGAATTTCCCTCAACTAAGCCATCTTACATCAGTGTGTAGCAACAATTCGGTGTGGTCGCTTTCTGCCTTCTCCAGATGCGCACGGAAGAGCAGTCTTTGAAGAGATCTGGCGTGAATAGAACAGACTATCTTTGTTGCCACATCCATTATCTTTTTCATGTTGAGCATTTTTGTGCATAAAGCTTGTTGGTATATTATGCAGTGGTAATTGAGGAAGTCGGGGAAGGCATCATCCTCCTTGCACCTGGCAATAAATTCATTCGACGAGCGGCCAACCATCGCGGGCACACCGTCCGAGGTGATGGACACCAATTTGCACAATGGGAGTTGAGTTCTCTCAATAGTTTTTGAAAGGTTGAAAAATGTCCTCTTCCCATGTGTGTTCCTTCATGGGCAATACTGTTAATAGCTCCTCTTTTTTCAGTCATATCCGTAAACACCATACGAATAGAAATGCACAACTGGTCTGTGTCACTCACGTCTGTAGACTCATCCAATTGCTGTGAGAAACACTCTCAGTTTGCGATATCCCTCCAAAGTTTCTGGGTCAAATCCTCGCCAATGTTTCACAGCGCCGTGTAACTGTACTTCTTGATAGCTGGAGAGCTTTGATTGAAGATAATATTTCTGGTTTTTTTTTTAAAGTCTTGAAACGAGTCAGCCGCTTCACCGAATACCTCTTTTATCATCTCTCCGTTTTGGAAGGATTTCTTGTGTTTAATGATGAAGTGACTCACTCTGAACGATGCTTCGGTGGCTGCCTTCGCTTTTGTGGTAAGCTGTGAGAAAAAGGCCTGTTGTCCGGACAACTGGGATTTTAGTTCTTTCGTCTTTCTCTTTCTCAGCTCGCTTTTCGGAGGGAAGTCAGTGTCATGGCTTTTATGAACAGTCCAAAAATGGCGCTCCACATTTCCCTTCTTCAGAATAGCAATGGTAGACTTACAGATGAGGCAAATGCACTTCGAATATGACATTGTGAAAAAACAGTTTTCCTCCCATTCCGTATGGAAGTGGTAGGTTTTTGGCTTCTTACTTGGTCCAGCTACCCCACTCATTTTTATACCCTTTCTTAAGTTTAGTAGAAATAAATTACAGGCTAACTTGCTAGCTTGCTTGACTTTTGCAGCAGCTGCTTGACGCTGTTGAACGCGCTTGCGATTGGCTGCTCCTGTATGTCAATCAAGTGACAAATGTCATAGTGAGGATAGATGATAGGCTATATTTTGATGATGATAATCTATATCTTTTAATGCCACGCGATCTACCCACACTATCTTTGCGATCGACTGGTAGATCGCGATCGACGTAATGGGCACCCCTGGTGTAAAGTCCTGAGTTGCTAAGTTTGGCTTGGGGTTTGCTAACTTGAACATTTATGAAGAAACCTGATTCTTAAATGCAATACAATAGAAACTCATTTATCCATATTAAATGGGACTAACTCTCTCTGTAGATTTGCGCTGAGGCCAATTACACAAGTGCTGCTCATGTCCACAAAAGACTTCTCATAGTCAGTTTGTCTGGAAACATGTTTGTGCAGTTAGGTTAAAGAAACAATTAAAATAAAATGATCTAAGCTCTCCAGGGCCTCCAATTTGTCTCTGAAGGATAGTCACTTTTTTAAAAATTTATTTTTTTTTCTGTTTGTGGACTCCATATTGTAAATGCTCTGTAAAAATGTTTAAATGTGCTGTTCTTTGGATGCACCCCTCCATGTAGCTTAAACAAAAATGGAGTGGAGTTTTCTGTGGGTTAAATATACAGGGTGTCGTAAAGTTACTATACAGTTCCAGTTTACGATCACGTCCCAATGAACTGGAATAACTGTCTGGGCAGGAATATCGTCTGATGAATTGTGGGTCCACAGTTCTTCGACGGAACTGTTACAGGAGAAAGGTACCTGGACAAACTGAGAAATCATCGTACGGCATTGAAACAACGACCAGTAACTTGTAAGACTGTATAGTAACTTACGGACACCCTGTACATTGCATTGTTCTTGTACATGACTGACAGAGGCCAGTCAGTTAACTTGGATTGTCAGGAGAACAGATAGTTAAAACCTGTTTATTCAACGTGTATCTAATTGTTAATAGATAAGAGGCTGTATGTTGTGAATTTGTGTTGGCAGTGCTAACTGGTTTTATGCTCCACATGTTTATATTGTTCTGTTGCACATGTATACAATTGTTTCATTTAAACCTGGCAGTCCTCTTCTACGGTAAAAAGTTGAGTATCAGCATTGACAAATTTGTATTAATGGCTGGCCAGCATGCATTATCAGATAACTTTGTTGCAGATGGCTGTCCTTTGAAGATGGCAGAGTAGTAGCACTGCAGCAAGTTCATATTTCCACCAGTGGGTATTTAAGCTTGGAGTATCACTCATGTAGGCATTAAATTTTAGTTCAAAAACTTTCACGAAGATCTCAATTTGTGTATTTTATGATCCAGTACTTTCAAGATGCCATTATAAGCGAGGCAATGTGCGAAATAATGCAAAAAAATAAGTAATTTTTCAGCAGTAGTGCAAAAACCAAGTTGGTACAGCTCAGTATAAGTTTGTCCGCTTTGTAAATAACTACTTTTGATGAAACATTTCAGGATTTATTCCTCATTTTTCTCTTCATCATCCGACCCATCACTGAAAGCTTTACCACCACCTTCAACAGGAACGATCTTGTCATCAGTGTCACCCTCACACATAGAAATCGACTTGACCAACTCAACATCACCAACAGAGGCCATGTTTGAAAAGTTAAATTTTACTCAAACACCACACATTGACCGACACAAAGCCTCGAGTCTGAGCCATTGGTTGCTCCGCTACAAAAACTTGGTCTCGCTCGAGACAAAGTCCATCTCACTTATAAATGAGGTGATATGGCATAGTAATTTCTCATTCCAAGGTAACCATAAAGTAATAAAACAGTAAACTAAACTGCGATTAGTGCTCTTTACATGACTTTTTTTTCAAGTATATTATTTTACTAAAAAATATAATTAATAAATCAGATGTTTCTTTTTTTCTTTTGTGAATTGCTGTCCTGACTTTTGTGGCCTAAGGACATCTCACAGCATGGAGCTGGAAGGAGAAGGTTCAGGATATTAATCTGTTTTGATAACAAAACAAGATATACATAATAAGGTTGGGGGTTCTTGAGCAATGGCCAGTCGAGTTATCCACAATCTCCAGCACCTGTACTGTAGAATGTACGCTACAATTCCATCATTTTCAGTTGAGAGAAAACTCAGGCAACTGGTTGGTGAAGAAGAGTGAGGTGGGGGGGGGAGACCTTACTAAGGGTTTACATCAAACCAAGCTAGCCCCAATCTGAACTTGCCTGGGCTCTTAACCATGCCAATATAGTAGTCTATCACTGGACCACCAGAACACATTTAAACACTGCTAGTTAGTTATATATGGCATAATTATGCTTAAATAAAAAAACAAGTGGTATAATAATCATGGCCACTTATGTAGATGAGTATGGATAGATACTTTGTGTGGGTTAAATATATTCATGTTAAGATATTTCTGAAAGTCATTTTGCAAATTGTGATTTAGTTGTGTGCCTAACTTTGAATCATGTGAGTAGATAGTGTTTGAGTAATCCTGCTTAGCAATTCTATTTCAACCAGTTTCATTTGAATGTCCCTAGTATAAGGAAATTAATTTTGGTCTGTGTAAAAGAGAGAATGCATCGTGGCAAATGGTTCTGGTTTTAGCTAGGTCATGTGATTTGAGAGTTTTCTGGGGAAGAATGTTTTCCGTTATGTTTAACTTTTTAATTCCCTTAAAATCTGAAAAATATTAGATTATGCTCTTAAATAATATCTTACAAATCAAACTGACTAATGCCATGTTAATGCGAAACATGTTGCACTTTGTGCAGTGTTTAGAATTCTTCCCAGTTTGCTCAAGTGACATTTCAAGAAAAGGTCTAGAGAAATATTCAAGATGATGATGGTGCTATCTGTCAAATGACTAGGAAGGAATAATGATAAATGTGACATTTGGACTATGATGTGTGGGTGATGGTGAATCTTTCTGACAGTCATTCCCCATACTTATTAGCTGTTCTGTTTCCCAGTAAAGCACTTGACAGTTAGGGCATTCAAAGAATGTGACACCCTTTAGAGAGATGGGGGCAAAAATTACCAAATGTCTTTCTGATAGTGACACCGAAATCCTGTCTGCTTTCTTATTTTCTTATGAGAAAGAGTTATAGTGCTAAGGAAGCATTTGTCTCTTGCCTTATTTATCTCTATTTTAATAATCCAACAACTCTAGAACTGCATCATCTGTAATTTGCTTAAGTGGAAAGTGGTATAACAGAGCTTTTTGTAGCAATAAAATGTCCTGCCTGATTTGTAGTAGGAGGTAAGCCTACACATACAGAATAGATATATATTGATACATGAGTGTTAGCCCAGACTCAAGGGTGACAGAATCTCAACTTTCCCAAATATAAATTTGTTTGGGAAGTAAGACTAAGGTGATAAAAGATATTTTTAATTTAAAAAAACAAAAAAAAAAACTGGGTGATCTTCGGTAAGAGTTTGAAAAATGTATACATGGTAAACATTTGTTTCTGGCTATAGTAGGTGAAGGGTTAACTATCCTATTATTTTTTTGGGGGGGGGGAGTTATTTGACCTGACTGCTTTCCCTACTAAGCTGAAAAAGTTGCAAGATTTTAAAAAATCGACTGTTTTGTGACTTCATCAGTTTATGATCACAAACATGGAATAACTTGCTAGTTTTTCTAGTACTAACATTGACCACAAACTTCAACATAATAGGAGGGTTAAAGAAGATCATTTGTAGATAGAGATTTATTAAGTAAAAACATTAATTTAAACAGGTTAGTGAACTAGAATTTTAAAAGTCCATTGAGTTCTTCTGTGGGATATTTGAATTGTGAAATATTTTTCTTCCTTTCTTCCCAAAATGCATCTAGCAGATATTGTGGAATGATTCCTATGTAAGATACAGTTGCTGGAATAGAAGTACTCAGTTGCATTGATGGCTACTATTTGAGACTTAAAGAGCTCAGTTTATATATACTTTTGGAGGTGAAAGTACAGTTAATACTACATATTGCTTACTCTTGTTTTCTGAGAGATGACAAAGTTCTAAAAAAAAAAACAATAACAAAAAACAAACCTTTCAGCTTGAAATTTAAAGAGGTTTTGTTTCACCAGACAATGCCTGTTCTTATTGCAGTCTGTCAGTGAGAAGATTACACTGGAAGGTTCTACCATGTTCTTGCAGTCCAGCTCTCATGCCATCAAACTTGTTTATCTCTACAAAGATTCCCTGCAAGATCCTCATTTTACCACGATGTAGATATAAGTCCAACTAAAGCTAGTCTTGTTGGAAACTAGGAAAGTTTATTTATGCAGTTGGTAATTATATTAAAAAAAGTGATAAGAATGCCGTGCTGTTATCTTCGGTATAACAACAGCGCTATTGTTTTTCTGTACCTGTATTCAGATAACTATTCAGCTTGGCTCAGCAGGGAATTACAACTAGGCACCTGAGGATTACAAATATTTATGATTTTTAGTTTTTAACAAATGCAGACTTTTGACAGCATGGTTGTTTTTTTTTAACTTCATGACCTGATTCCTATTTCTGTGGATTGGTTGAGAAGAGCTAAAAAGCTTTATTAGAACTTTTTTTTTTTTCACTTATGTTTTATCATCTAAAGCAAACTAACACTACTTCCTACGCATAGACGAAGTCTAGGAAAAGAGGTGTGCCTTTTGTCTAAATACTTATTTCATGTAATGGTGGTGCTTATTTACAGATTGTTTTTAGTTTACAAAATATACCTACATGTGCAGAAATGATATTTTTCTGAAAGTATGTCATATTTTTTTTTTTTCTCTCTTCCAAAACCTGATACACTACCTTATGGTGCAGACATCTAAAATCTGGATATATTTTTAGCCTTAAACTTGATAGTTAGATAGTCTTTATAGAAAATATGCAGGCTCTTTGTACCTGTAGTACTGTAGGTCATGAGTATCTCTGGGAAATGTACAAGTCTCAGCCTCATTTTACCAATTGTAGAATCCTATTTAGAAAAAGAACAGAACGTTATGGACCAAGTTTTTTAATACCGTTTATTCAGTTTTTCTGTTTTAAACTATCCCCTGTATTTCTTGTTCGCTATTAAGCTTTCTTTTGCAGTTTTAATATTTTTAATGTAATGTATTTTAGTTTTTGGCAGAAAAGGATTAAAATCAGAAAAACATGATCAAGGGTACGGTTTCAGGCTATAGGAAGAAGTCTGATATGGAGATGCATTATTTTTGTTACATCTAGGGTGAGGCCAAACTTTCGGATGCCGGGGCCATATACCTAACTCTTAGCTTTAATAGAAAAAAAATCCCATAACTTGTAAATGATATTTTGCTTTGATTTAGAAACAACACCCACTTATTATAGTTCCTGGATAAATAAGTAAATAAGCTAAGAATAAAAACTAAATTACAAATAGACTCACTTAAAGGGGTTGCTGTAGAATTAACAGCATCTATAAAATGAAAATCATTTGATGTGACATCGGCTGGAGAACGAAACACTGATGCTAATAAACACTGTTATCGTTATTAGAGGTGTTTCCCAAGCAATGACTTTTTTATATGGAGTTGGTGGACAGTTGTTAGGATCATTCTGTAGTAAGATACATTTAGTAGTATAATTTTAGTTTGTGTAACACACACTAATAATTCTATTTTTAAAAAATTCTTTAACTTTGGTAAAGAACATTTAAAACAGTTCTTTTAGATTTTTGTATCCTCATAAAATGTACTGTTATCTGTATTGGCCAACATAGAAATTAAGGCTTTACAAGAACTAATAGGACAGTCTCAGTCCTGCACAGATATCCCTACAGTATGACAATTAGCTATCAGGTGTTGTGACTTTGGTACTAAGTGTAGTTTTGCAGAAGCATAAGAATGAAATCCCTACTTGCAAATTTTTTAAAAGTATAATGTCATTTATTATAGTAGGCTTTACTTCAGAAAGGGCTGCTAGTCTGTCTTATAAATTTCAAGGAATGTAGAGGAAGGAAATCCTAATTTACACATTTCCCTGAACAGGGTTTTGTATTTTTCCCTTTGATGAATCGCAGTCTCCTTACTCATTGATATTCCAAAAAAGTGAAGCCCATAAAAGAATGGTTTGTTTAAGTTTCTAGTTGAAACTTTTTTTTTTAGAAATAGTAGTTTATGGATAATTGGCATACAAGCAAGACAGCTTTACATTTATGACTAGGTCAGCTATTTTCATGGTCTGCTGTTCCTGGTAGCAGAGATTAAATTCTATAAGAATTCCTGTTTGCTGAAGCAGGGCCATGAAATGATATCTTCCTCAACAGTTAAATGTGGATAAGCTTGGAGCTGCTTGGTTGGTTGTTCATGTGTATTTTTTTTAAAAAAAAAAAAACATTGCCTTGTGTTGTTTTAATATATACTGTATTGTTGTTTCATGTATAGCATGCACTTATGTATTGGTTAAACTAATGTGTGTTGGAGGTCGGTTTTGATGACGAAAAAAATTCTGCCAAGCTTTTATCGCTCTATAGTAGTCATTTCTAAACCTGGACTGCAAGTTGCAGATGGTTTCTGTTATGACCCTGAATTTTTGAAAGATCACCAAAGTTTGTCAATCACATTTAACTTAGAACAGAACTTTTTTTATTTTTTGATATTGGATTTAAATGTTTTTAATATTGTGCACATTTTAAAATTGAGATTTGTTTAAGGGATGGGAGGAGAGGTTATCTTATACTGATGTCTATGTTGCAGTTACCCATAGAACATGTTGCCAGTTCCATGCTATGAGGGCACTTGTGACAGGCAGGAGAAGGCTTACTATAACTCTATACCCACTTGCCAGACTGGTGAAGAAACCATGCTATGGAAGTATGCATGCCAAGCCACACCAAATCAAACCAGTCCCAATCGGGGTTTACTCAGAACCCTCAGCCTAGCAGTCCAGTAGTTTACTACTGGATAACTGCACTGCCCCTAATTGATGATGTTTCTCCTGAGGAAATCAGCGGCTTTCTATAGGAAATAGGTTTGGGAACATTGCAGGCTTCTCCGTGGCATTTCTGATTTCTCACTATGACAGTTATGCTGTACAACATTAATCAGTATAATTCTTTCTGGTGTCAGCACGATATTTTACTGTCATAAAAATTCAGTTAAAAATACTGTAAGTAAGACTTGGTGTTACTGAGCTTTTGTCAAAGTGAGTAAGGTCTAGTGTTGGCCCTTCATGAACGGGAGTATAACAAATGGAGTATGGTATAAAGTTTGTTTTAGTTTATCAAACCTGACACCAGAGTGGCTTTTGCTGCCAGAAAATTTTGCATTTTGGGAAGCAGTTATTTTGCAAACTTGCAAGGCTACTTTTTTTTTTTTTTTTTTTAGCATAATCATGAAAAGTGCAACAAAAATTGACTTCTGATAGTTCTTTGATTTGTTCACCGGTTTGTGTATATATGATCTTTCGACAACAGACTGAAAAACACCAACATTTTCAGTCATACCATCCAGTCTGGCACAGTTTTGCAGATGTTCTATAGCAGGGGTCCCCAAAGTACAGCCCACTGAGCTTTTTATGTCTAGTTCACTGATGAAATGTAGGTAACATAAAACATTATCCTTAGCAGAAAAAAAAAGATGTGAATATCCTTAATCTGTGTTGACTATTGTTAAGTTTCTTTTCACTCTGCATTTTTAGAATTTTAATTATCTCTCTTGTTTTTATGTAGCATTTAATAATAAAATAACCATTAACAGGGATTGAGCCAGTCCTCTCTGGCGTTTTGGGGATGGGTTGTAGACTTTGTACTCTTTACCTTCTTAGTCACTTGAATGCTGAATCCAGAGAAATAACATTCACTTGGAGGTTATAGTGTGCTATTTATTTCATTAATATAAAAATTTGTTTTTTTTCTTAGCGATCATTACTATATTTTAGGGAATATGCTGGCAAGTGATAAAATGATTTTGTCCAACAAAAAAAAAAAAAAAAATGGAAAGTAAATTTTGAAGGTAGCGTTCAATAAACAGTGGACAAATGTAGTGTGCTGTACAGGTACGTTTGGTGTGTTTGAAAATATATATTCCAAGTTGAAAAGTTGGAAGATCTGACCTAGTCAGCAAAAAGTATTTTCATGAACTGTTACAAAGGCAGATATTAAATCCAGCTGCAAGGTGGCTGAAGTGACTGCTAAATAATGTAAGGCATTTACAGATGGAGTTTAAGTGCCTATTGGAAGTTGAAATTGAAATGTGTCCTGACAGAGTACTTGAGAATGTAAGCCTTTCTGTCTGTAAGTACAATCACATGAAGAATTGAAGGCATGGAATATTTTCTCTAAATTCAAGGGAAAAGTAAAGACACTTGAAGATTTTCTTTAGCCCTGGATGAAAGTAATATTCTAGACACTGCCCAACCTAACTTAATTAGAGCACTTGACACAATTGACTGAGGAATTTACATGATTACAAAGTATCAAGAATGCAACTATGAGAAAAAAAGATCTCGACCTAAATTGGAGAAGTCCAAAGTGTCACAGCTGACTATGCTAAAAACTGCGTGGTTGGTAAAAACACAGAACTTATTCAACGGGCAAATAGAAGAAATTAATTCTGAAATCTCAATGGTTTCATTGGTTTTTCTCCTAACTAACAGTTGTTGTGTAGAAAAGAAAACCAAATTTAGATGAAGTGTTAAAAGTTGTAACTTATGCCAGTTTTAATCACAGATGTAGAGTTTATCATCACCAGTTTTATAATTTTCTGTCTCAAATTATAGTGGATTATGGTGACATTTTGTACTGTTCTGAAGAGTGTTGGCTGAGTCATGGAAGGATCTTAAAGCATATTTTTTTGGATTGAAAACTGAAATATAAATGTTTATGGTAGAAAAATCAAAACCTGTTTTTAAACTGTCTAATCTTGTTTGAGTCTGGGATCTTGCTTTCTTGGTGGACATGATTTACTTGAATGAACTGAATTTAAAACTGTAGGAGGAAAAGACAAACTTTCTGTGACATATTCAGCAACATATCTTTTAAAGCTAAACTCTGTTTCAAGTAGCTAAAAGTTGGTAGCATGGACTACTTTAAGTGCTGCAAAGGTGTTATATTATCAAGAAGCTTCCAGCCAACAGAGGTGCAGAGCTTGTCAAAAAGCAACTATCAGAGTTTCGGGAGAGATTTTAGGATTTCCATAAACATCAAAGAGCTGCAGATCTTTCAGAACTCCTTTGAAGCAAGTGGATGATTACCTGAAGACTTGATTTATTTACAGGCCAATTACTTTTTGAAGGCTAATTTTCTAAAAGTGATTAAAAGTTTTATTCTTCTTTGCTAGCAAGTAGCTACCCCAACATCAAAATTTTCTCGATGGTTCATTACAGCTTTTGCCAGCACATATCTGTTGTGTGAGCAAACTCTCAAAAATGAAATTTGTAAGATCTAAATTACATTCTCGCATGACTGATCAGCATTTGCGTGACATATTGAGGATTGGGATAACTAACATGGCACCAGCATTGAAAAGTTATCTGGTGAAAAACAGGCACATTTTTTCTCATTAGTTTGTTTTCTTTCACATAAAAGTTAATCTTTGTTACTTTTTTATTTTATTTAAAAACCATATTGGATCTGCATTTAAAACTTTTTTTACCAGATTTTTATCCATCTTTTTAATCTTAAATCTGAATTTTAAATAAATTATTTAATACTTAAGTGATAATAAATCATACTCTGTTTTGTTCTTGGTTCAGAATCCATGTAAAACTGAGGTCCCATCCTCAGATATTATTTGTCACCAAAGCAGGACATAACTATAACCTTTTTAAAAAACTTTAAAAAGCACACTAGCTATCACTTTTACCTGGCTTGTGAGGAACCTTATTGGATTTAAAAGTGGCCCACCATAAAAAGTTTGGTGACCAATATTCTATAGCAAAGATTTTGTCTTTGCAATGAGATTGCTTGCTTTATTGCCATCTCCTTTCCATGTAAATAAATTTGTTTTAATCTCTTTTCCACTTGATGCTACCTCTTAACATATGCTATCAACATTGGTTTTCTTTCTCTGATATTTTATTTGAAGTTTGAACTCACTAGAATCCAAAATCCATAAATTTTTGTGCTTTGTATATTTTTAATTTGACGTGTATAGTCATCCATTTTGGTGTTAGCTTTCAGGTGGCGTATAGTCTTTTAGAAGACAGACAAGAACCTTATAAGGTTTTATTGTACGTGGTCAATATTATGTCTGTTTTATTTTACCCATGTTTCAGCAGAATTTTCTTGCTTTTATATGGTGAAATCATTTTCTTCTAATCCTTAAAATGGTATTGTTGGAGGAAAACAGTGGCAAGTCATGTAATGAAAAATATGTATTTAAAATTTAGTAAACCTTAATTTGCTTAAAACGCAAACTTCTCATTTATATCCTAATATAAATGTCACTGCATGTTTGAAGACTTGGAACAGGTGATAATTTTGAACAATACACAAACTTATATGCATACAATCTGTATATCTAGGGAAAAACAAACAAAAAAAAACCACATACCCACACACAGGACTAGGGATCTGCTCTTTCTAGTTTCTAGAAGTTTGTTGGGCTCGGAGTTTCATTGGTTTCAGTAATGCTAACGATGATGGTTAAGAGTTGAGAAACAGAACCATTGAAACTTCTAGTGGAGTGGGAGATATATAAAAGTTGTAAATCTCCCAAAGGAAAATAGTTAAAGCTGGCTGATTCCTCTGAGTACATATTTCTGTGTCTTACCGTCAACTAAACCACCTTCCTCTTATGGCCTATAATAGGGACAGGAGGGAGGAAGGTGATGTATTGGGTTCTGAGTTGCCTTGGAGTATGTGGGATATGTGCTAAAGCCCTGAAAACCTACATTGATTGTGGTATTGGACAGTGGGTCAGTAGCTGAGATAGCCATTCAAATCCCTAAGGTGCCAAAGGTCCAAACAAAGGTGAAAGGGGAAAAGCTTGAAATACCAGAACAGTGATTAACAAAATGAGAGCTATCCAGAAAAGAACCTGTTAGGGAATGGGTTCATCAGGATCATTTATACTTCTTCCTAGTCTCTTAAAAATTTATTTTGCTGTGAGATTTGAATTTCTATCTTGCCTTTAATGGATCATTTATAAGTGAAACTACCCATGTGGTTGATGGTATCTGTGCCAGTTTTCTAGATAGATAGATCAGTATTTGTCTATAATATCATTTTACTTATTTGCACCTTATCATTCCTAGTTGTAAATTAATGTCAGTTATTTGTTATTTTCTAATTACTTTAAAATTTTAATTACAGGGATTTACGATTTAATAAAATCAAAGACATTCCACCTGGAACTTTTGGAAACTTACCCCACCTGCACACGCTGTAAGTAAAAGTAAATTTATGCTGTTTCTAATTTCTGTTAGGAAGTAAAATATTTTAAAATTTTGTACCCATTAGTTTGCATTAAGTAGCCTGCATACTTTTGTAAGTAGTTGTTTTGTATACTTAATTAAAATGAGACCTGCCAAATGTTAATGAAGTTGGAATACTTTCCTGAAAAGATTGATTTATTTCCCTTACACAATGCAGTGGATAACAAACCAAAATATGCTTCATATTTTATTTTTGTTTTAATTAATATTTGTTTTTTTATTGCCTTTTTATTCCTAATTTTCATCAATAATTTACAGGCTCAACATTGACAACTTCAGCTAACAAGTATTTAGTCTCCTTGTATGCATGTGGTGAAAGTCAACAGGTTACCAAGATCCTCTGACAAATCCAACAATGTTTGTAAAAGAAAAAAAAGAGAAGAAATTACCTTGATTCTGAATCCAAAGCAACCAAAATTTATTTTTAATACCAGCATATTTCCATTTAAATAAATGTTACTCAGATCAAAACAATGTAGGGATATTGTGATATAAGTTTATCAAGGATAAACCATTTGCACAGTTAAAAATCAATGAGAGTTCATTTTACACAATATCTGGACACTGTAAATGATCATCAGCAAAGTGAAGGTTGAACCTACTCTTGTCAGAGAAAACCAGGCTCCAGTCTGCCAAACTCTAGCACAGATAATTCTGAGCCTATTTCAGTTTTGTTCTACAGCGTGCTGGAGTTAGGGATGTGTGAAATAGTGAATGTTTAGGCAATGTAGTCAATTTTGTATAGTCTGGTTAGAAATGCTGTTCCAACAGTCTAAATGCTAGGATAATGCAGTTACAAAGCCAGATAAGTGATGCAATGCTTATCATGATGGTCAGTACTGCTGCTCCCTGCCAGGTCTTTCATGAACTGAACAATTCTCATTGTACCACTGCTAAAGTTGGATGATAAAACTCTGTTAGATCAGGTTCAGCAGCCACAATCTATCTCTCTACTTCCAATTTGTAGCCCAGCAATGACAGCTGTTGCTGCTCATTGATAAGTCATCATTGAAACACTGTCATGTGTTCAACAATTTATTATGTTAAAAATAAGTTGTGCCATATGCAGCAAATGAATGTCACATGACTAAGGCCAAGACAGTCTGCACATAGTTGTACAAAATATGCCAGTGTATCACTTTGTTCAGTGTATTATCTTTGGATTTATTAGTGATTATTTATTATAATGCTGTATATGGAATTGTTTAATCTGCCTCATGTTTTTGGTATCTGCCTTCTCACTTTTTTCTAAAGATTGCTGAATCATAATGGCATTACGCAGCTAGTTGACAGAGCATTTAAAGGTCTACCTGAACTGCGATTCTTGTAAGTATTATCTCAATTTCATATTAAGAAATTGACTTTGTTCTGAGTGGAGGTTAATACATTTTCTGAAATTACTCATTTGTTTACTGTTTTTGCACTTGAAAGGAAAAAAAAATCTTACGCCAAGGACGACACATTTAAAATTGTTAAAATATATTTTTATGTTCATGATAAAACAACCAAAAAAAAAAGTTTTAAAATGTTGAAAACCTACTTTTTTATGGTTTCAAATTTAATTTTTAGATAAAGTTTCATCCAGTTTAAAATTAAATTGACTTCTTTTTTCTCTCTGGACAAGATGTGCATAGCTAAATGCTCAAACTTTGCATGATGGGAGGCTGTAGACATGCCACACAACATTTGTCGTTAACTGTCATGTTTAAAACTTTTAACACTATTTGCTCCCCCAAAATGTGCACTGTGTCACTTTCCAAAATGTTAACTATGCTGGTATAATAGTTCTCATGAGATTGTGACATCTGTCGACATGGAGATGTTCTGCTTTTCCATGGATATAAATACATCAGTCAAGTCTGGTTATTTATAATTATCTGGAAGAATTTTCATATTGAACATATAAACAAAAAGTATTTTCTGCTAATATAAACCTTCCACAGTGATGGGTTATTTTTTAAAAAAAAGTGCAAACATTGTATTGTGACTGGGAGAGATGAAGAGACTCGGAGAGGCCAGTATGCAGTAATGATTGTTGCTACTACATGATATGTAACAGAACCAATATGCTAATAATCTTGTATAGAAATGAATGTCCCTGTTAACAAACACATTTCAAAGCTATAAAGGTGTTTGTTTTTTTTGGTTGAGGATGGGTTAAGTTAAATGAATTCTACAATAAATACCAAAAATTGACTAGTGTAAGCCATGACAGCAGCTATATAATAATAGGAGATTTCATCGTAGTGTCTCCCTGGTTTAGAAAATCATGATTATTTCATCTTTTAATGAGCGAAATGAAGAACCTAAAATTCACAATCTATACATGCCAATTTAATTAATGGGTAAATGGCATGTAACTGGTTAAAAAAAAAAAAACAAAAGGAAAGAAGGAAGAAAAACAAAAAGGTAAACTCCATTTAGTGCTATTTTCCAATGATCAAGTGCCTCACTTTGGGGTTCACTGTAGATAACTCAGTAACTCTTGAATAATTGACCCATCCAGACTTTTGGTTTTACTTCAAAATGAGTTACCTCAGTGACAGAAGCTGATTAAAGATGGAAAATCTGGTAAAATGGGTGCCACTTTTGAGTTTGTTGCATCCTGCATTTACTAGAAGTAATTTTTTTTTTTTTTTACTAGCATCACCTCCCCTCAAGGGAGAGCCTTTAAATGGGTCCTATGTTGTAGCATACACTTTCAAATGACTGTGTTGTTTGTGTTCAAAGTTTGTTTATCCCAGTAGTTTCAATAAGCAAATCCGTATCCAGTTGTTGTAAATTATAAACAGCCCAACAAAAATATTTTCAGTTTCACGCTGTAAGTTTATATTCTTCAATGCCTATCAGTTAACTGGGAGTATCCTCCTAGTTTGGTTTTGTATTTTATTTATGTCAATAGATGGATAAACTAGAAACAGGCCTAATAAATAACTTTTAAGATTGATCCCATCTGCTTTGCAATATTCATCTGTTGCAGTATTAACAGAAAGTAGCACTGAAAGGGAGAGAACCTCAGATTTAAAAAAACTACAGTTTTTTTAAACAATTTAGTAATATCCTTTGGTGTGAGACAAGTTGGTGATGAAAGATATTCTTACAACAGTGTGATTAATCTACAATGTACTGTATTTTCAAATTAGAGCAGAGTAGGCCAAACAAAAACTTTTGGTCTGAAAATATACCTGCTATTTATTGAAATACTTGTAATGACATTGCTCAGAATCACTGCAGATATTTTTCATTATTTACTGAAACTTCTCATTTCTATGTGATTTTTAGTGTAAAAATGCTAGTATTTTAACAAATAATGGCTTTGTGTGTATTGGAGATAAAATACTTTAATTGCTTGGTGTTAAAAAACAAAAAAGAAACAGTAGCATTAGTCCATTTGTTCCACTTAGTTCAGAAGTTCTGTTAAGAGTTATTTCTATGGAAAGTTGCTGTAGTTTTATTTGTCCCACTTAATTCATTTTATTAAATCCTAATATGTATGTCTGAAGTAAGAAAACTTTGAACATACATCAGTTACATAGAAAGAAAATCTAACTTACAATTTTTTTCTTTTTCAGATATTTGTATAAGAATAAAATCAGAATAATTGAACAAGATGCCTTTAAAGGGTTATCAAAACTTGAACAATTGTAAGTAAAACTTTCTCTATTGTTCATTTTAATATGCACTATTATTTTAGTATTTTTCGCGAGTTGCTAGTTTCTAATTTTAATATCTAATTAAAGGTCAAAATATTGTTGAGATTTTTTTGTGTGCACATGGAATTTAACCTTGGATTTCTGGTTTTTATTTCATTGGAATGCATTGTTTCTTTTTCAAGTAGTATTTTAATTGCCATCTTTCTGAGTCATTGTATCACTTTCCATTGCCTTTGTATACATTAGCAGGAGTTTCTAACACTAAACGTATGCGAATCAACATGTCTGACTGCGGCAACACTAAGAGAGTGAGTTATCTTTTTGGTGCTCTTCTGCAGTCAATGATTGAAGCAGTGGACCCAAGATCAGTTGATTGTGCACACGATATTCCGAACATTCATAATTAGTTTCTATTGACACTACTACAAGAACTACCTTTCTTTTGAGAACTTCATTGGTGGCAAATTTTTTTTATGGTTTCTCAATATCATTATGCATGGTATTTCTTTATTATTTATAATTTACTTGGCCTCATTTTGGACATACTTTGCTTCTTGTCATCCAGTGACTTCATTCTGATTTTGTGGCTTGTTGTTTTATTCATTGTGATTCTTCATTACACCCTTCCTAAAAAATGACACCTGACAAAAGTTCTCTAGCCTAGCTTATCTGTTTCGTTTTGCCAGCATTTACGGTTCACTGAAGGGAATCTCATTGTTAATCCAGCAGTTTATTGTTGTGTATTTTAAATGTCTTTGTAATAACAGTAAACCAATAGTTTTTTTCATCTCTAATTGATTTGTTTTAATTGTCATTATACATCCCTGAATTTGTACATAGGTAGCCTAGTTTTCTGCTGTAGTGTCAGCTAACCCTTGCTTCATGTTCTCCTTTGCTTGGCTTAGGTAACTGATGCCAGGGGTGGGGGTGGGTGTTCTTTGATGGATGGATGTCTTAAGCACTGACATAACCAGGTAGGTAAAAAAAAAAAAAAAATAAAATGGCTGTTCCAGGCTTTAGAAATGCAGCCAAACAAGAAGCAAAATAAAATTATAATACTGAAAACATTCGGTAAATTAAGTTTAACAAACAAAAAATCTAATAAAATATTAATGGAGCTTTCCATCTTTAAAATTATTTAGAGGTTGTATTTTTCTTACATATAACACATTGTTTATCTTTTAAAGGATCAATCAGTCAATTTAGGAAGCTTTCAGTTTAACTATAGTGTTGTCTGTACTCCACAAAGAATAATGAAAGCAAGATTTCCCTTCTTTGCTAGGGTTTTGAAGGAGTTGAGCTGATTTTTATAATCAATTCAAAAAATTTGATTTCTAACTGACCTGTTGTACATAATATACCGACGATAAACTTAGTTGTTATATCTAGATATACTCATTGTATAATGTAATACTTGTCAACACCATAATGTTAGAAATTGCTACAAATACAAGATATCACTATTTGCCTGGGATTTAGTTTGCTTTTTTTCTTTATAAAGATTTGTTTTAGTTGCCCTGTTTAGAAGGGCCCCTTGAGTGCAAAAGTTTATCAATTTTTTTTTTGTTGATAAACTAGCTTTTTTTTTTCATTAGGCTTACAAAATGATAATAAAGTTGCACATTAGTGCTTTGTCTGAGTCTTCATTAGTTCCATAAGCTTGCTATGGTGAAAACTGTCCTCATCTTGCAATCACAGCAAAGGTGCAACTCAAGATGCAAGGTATCCTGATTATGCTCATTGTAACAAAAGGCAGGTCAAACACCAATCTTCAGCAGGCCAGGAACCTAATGATAATCTTCTCATGACTGTAGGAGGAAATCAAAGAAAAATCGTGACACTGGCTTGTCACCAAATAGGGTCAGACCCCAAAGTGAATCATCCAGCATGCCAAGCAAGTGTGCTGCTCTATTCAGTGCCAATGTATGTGAATGAATCTGGCAATATTCTTAATTATCTCATAATGTTGAAAGCCTTCAACTTCAACTATAATTGGTTCTTTTCATCAGATAGTTCTGAAAAATTAAGCTACTGTGACTGACCTATCTATGATTTGATTACACATAATTTAGATTTACATGCTGAGTTCACATTGCAATATTTTGATGAAGAGAAACTACTACTTGGAAACAAACATACAGGTTTTTACAGAAATCAAAAATCTCTGGTTACTTGAGAGAGATGGTTTTTAAAACTGTTGTGGAAAGAGAACCTTTAGGTATTCATGCTTACTGATACTAATGCAACGAAGTCCTATTTTCCCCATGATTAATTGAAAGTAGCTTAATGTATCAATAAATCTGCTTGACGCATCTCTATATTGTAAGAACTATTAGGAAATCTTTCAGGATATTTTGGGGAAGAAGATTCTGTAACATTTAGAATTCAAAATTGTATACTGAAGGTCATTCGCTTGACTTGAAGCCCATAATTTTCCCAAAACATCTTCTGTCCTATATATTCCTAAATACCATGATTATATCTCACTGGACAAATGTCAGGGAACCAGTTCCACACCTACTGATAGAAGTTTTAAAATAATAATTATACCTATTATGTATAATGCCTGAAAACTTAAGACTTCATGTGTAATGTTTTTGTATAATAGAGAGAGAAACTGGTTTAAGTATACAGCTCATGTATATTTCATAATTGACAACCCTGATCATGATTGTCTGATTTTAGTTTGTCACATATCAGTCAGTCACTCCTGCTGCTTCATAGTAGCTTCCCTTTTCTAATTTGAGAACCAGCAGTTATGAAAAAAAAAAAGTTTAAAAAAGTCAAGAGTGCCATATTGCTAACAGACAACACAAAGATATACAAGACTGGAGTCAACAGTTCTAATAGGCTAGCTATCGCTGAAACTCTACCATGCAGCTCTGTAGCTGGATGTAGTAGATCTAATAACCAGATAGGAACAGGTGAAAAACATGACTTTTTAAATACTGATGCCAAAATTAAAAGTAGCATCTTTAAACTTCTAGTTCCTGCTTTTATTTGTATTAATACTTGCTTTGCATACACAAATTTCACAAAAGCACAAATTTGCTTTAACATCAACTAGTCAGCAGTAAATTCATCAAGCACATGCAGACAAAACCATATCTGGCTTCATGTATTTGATTCTGCCTCTTCATTAGCATCCATATATCACAACTATTTTATTTTTTCACAATTAAAAAGAAAAAAAAAGTCAAGGTTGATAATGAAATATTTTTTTGGCAATTTCTAGCTTTAAAATTTCACATATCTTTTCAGTGAATTTAAACTTTTTTTTTAAATCACCTAATTTACTTCTGTTTTGTTTGTCTGCAATTGTTGCTGATGTGAAAGGCATACTCACATAAAGGTATAATGTTAACAAGATGTGATGTCATGATTCAAGGCCAAACATTCAGCGAATCATAAAACTAAACAGATGAAAGATATAATTAAGGTGTGTTGGCAAATGCCACGTGCAACTTTATATTAAATGACCTGAAAAAGCATGCAAGAGTTTTTCATTAGGAAAAACAGTAACTTTGCTTTGAATTATATAATATGCTTGCCTTTCTGTTTTGCTTTGTAATATTGAGAATTTTGCATTAATTGATATGACATTGAGGTTTTTCCATATATAGAAGACAAACCTTAATAGGCATCAGGTTTTGACTTTCTTTGGTAAAATGATAAAGCCTCACTTTATTTGTAATGCATTAATAATTTGACTACATCTGGGTTATGCTCTAGTAAAAATATTCTTTAAAATAGCTGAATATTTTGTTTTGAAATTTTAAATGCAAACATTTTTTTTGATTTAAAACAAACTAAACAGCAGATTTTTACCTTTCTATGGCATTGAATACTTTTTACAGTTGATAAAGTAAAATTCATGATTAAAGAAAAACAAGTTCCCTAATCAGTAAGAAGATGCATGCTCTACTGGAGAGAAAGCAGTGCCCTCAATCTTGTTGATAAGAAAAATGGATGGTCATACTTTTTCCTTTTCTTCAAACTTTTGTGTTCGTGCCAAAGTACTTTACTTCCAATTAATTTCCTAGACATCTTAGGCCTTTTGATGAAAAAAAAAACAGTTGGCTTTTGTCTAAAGAAGTGTATACTATAATGTTATAAATGCATTTTTGTTTGCGTAAATCACTGATTTTCTCAGAATATAGTGCACCTAAACATCAGTGACACATGTTGTCAACAGTTTTAATGAGTCCCTAATTGAGACTAGACTTTAATCATTGCTATCCGTAAAATTGTTGTTTTTGTTGTTCTAAGTCTAGCTAAAAGATTCAATAATTGTTGCAAATTCAAAGCCAAATATTCATTCCAACAGTGTTAAAAATACTTCCAGAAATTACTAAATTCATAGTTAATAAGGTTTCTTAAATGATAATACAATGAATTTTTTTTTTTTATGTCTCAGAAAGTAAGCCAACATTTATTTAGCTACACTTTGTTAGCCAGAATTCTCTGTAATGCATATTTAGATGTTTTCTGTTGCATGGAATGCAAATATTAACCCTTTGATAAGCATGCCCTCTATATTTATGGCGAGTATGTATGATGACAGTAATTGTGAAACCTTGGAAACATGTTTCTGTATTTCCCTGTTAAGATCAATACCTTGTACTTCTCAAAGGTTTTCAGTTTGCATTCAGAACCTCTGTTGAAATGCCTACTGAAGAAAAAGTATAACTTAAAAATAAAAAAAAGTTTGCAGGTAACACTAGTTTATTGTAATGTGCTGGAATAGGAAACTGCATAAAAATGTGTCTATCAAGACAGTTTTATGTACATAGTAAACTGTTTGTTTGAAATTGTTATAGGCTTTTAAGGTATATTGCCTAGTTCTCTAGCAGTAGCTTAATATTAAGATTATTCCACATGTAACAAGTAATTTAACTCACCAGAAAAAGAAAACTTGAAGGATTTTTAACTTCTAAACCAAATAATCTTTGAACATTTGAAGCCTAAAATACCCTTACAAAGGTTTGGCATTGTCTCTGCATAAATATTTTTTCAAAATACTATTACTAGTTAACTATTTTATTTAAGTATTCTTTTTTTTTTTAATTTTTAGAAGATTAAGGCTTCAAATGGTTAATTTGGGCAATTTTATCACTTTGTTAGAACTAATTAGGGAAAGATTTCCAAAACACAGGTTCTGTCATCATCAGCATCATCAGGGTATAGTCTTGTTTTTTGGTGTACATTGATGTTAATTTGTAGTAGGCACTTCTATTTTTGGACAGTAGAAGTAACTAGAGTTGGTTTGAACCCATGACATTTTGCCAGACCAACTCAAGCCTGGATATTTAAACCTTCATCTCAGTTAGTAGGGGTACACAGATTCCACTGACCTCAACACTGTGTATGCTCACTGTGTTGGTTCCAGAGCCATGTAGATTGTCTCTGTTACTTTACTTTTGCTGCTCACAACCAGTGATGGCTGGGCTGCTCTGTCTATTTGACACTGATGACATGATCTACCAATGCCAGACTTTTATGATCAAGCCAGCTGATCCTCATTGACAGGTGGATTCAACATGCATGGCTTTGTTCTTATATCAACTGCTGACAAGGCACATTAGATTGGCAGGTAAACAACTTTCTACAATTAAAAACAACATAGCCAACTACACAACAAAAAGAATGAAGTAAAAATGAATCAAAAGGTGAAGGACATCCTGCCATGTTGGCAATGACTCATCTCTTGTCAGGAAGTTTTCCAATTAAACTGTTCACAACAATGCATAGTTATACTAATTTTCTGAGTTAAGAGGCTTGATATAATAATTTATGTATGGTACCATGGCTGAAAATGTGGCATTGGTTTCTTTATTTTGTAAATAGATGGAGTAGGTGACTGATCTCATATTAACAACAGTAATTAAATCTCAAAATGGCATAGTAGTTTGTGTTGGTATTTTTTCCTTTCTTGTGAGCAGCTTCAATTCAAGATCAGCAAATTTGGTTTACAAACATTCTTGTTTTGTTTTTTAAAAGAAACTAAAATCTATGATGTTATGCATGTTACCATTATCACACTGCTATTCCACAAGATTCCATTTGAATGTCCCGACCATTATCACAAATTTTAATCTCTGGTTATTTGAAAGCTTTGAAGGAATTTAGCTTTCAGTCCACATGGGGTATTTTTCCTGTTTTATTGACTTTTATCAAAGCACCAATGGCAGTCAACCAGCGTGCAAAATTTAAATGGGAAAATACATTTTTGATTGTTTTAAGAAATATTGCTGTGCATCTTTCTTACTCTTTCCCTGTTTCTCAGTCAGCCCCTTATGCCAGTGTTGCTGATAAGTTATGAATATACTTTGAGATGTAAAAGTATGGATGCCAAAAAAAAAAAAAAAAAAGAGGAGGAAAGATAGTAAAGTATGTTATGGTGAAATACCCATTAAAAAGTAATGGAAGAGAGAGACTGCAATCAAAGCCCTAAAGGTCAAGGTACTATTTAATTTGAAGTACACCTTTTTAAATGTTTTTCTGGAGTCATGGAACCTTTTTTCTTTTTTTTTAAAATATACCTTTGTAGTGTAAATATCAAGATTTTTTTTTTTTGGCAAACCCACACTACTGATTATTTTAGAAATATTTAAATATTTAACTTTGATATGATGAGCTTAGATTTGACTATTGCTGTAAGCATGCATACTTTCTGATATCTTAACTGTGCTGGTATCTTAGATAATTTGTAATATGACTTTTTGTTTGCAACTAGATGTAGTTTGAGTTAAAATGCTATTGTGACAATTATGACTATGCAAAATGATTCAGTTAAGTAAAAATGTAGCTCAAAATATTGTTTGCTTGTAATCTTTTGATTTTAATCTTGCATACTTTTTGTCTTAACCCCCCTTTTTTCTTTAAAGATTAGTTTCTTTTGTAAATATCAAATTTTTCAATATTTATTTTTGTCTTAATGAATATAAAATGGACTAGATTATTCTGATTATATAAATCAGAATAAACACATTTAGATTTGCATCAAATTCAGATCAAGTTTTGACTTGCCCATTATTAGTTCCAGCAGCATGTGGCACATGATGGTGCAGAGTCATCATTTGCCTTTTTAATCAATATTTAAGAGTGAATTTAGCATAGGACTGTTTACATTTTACGTCAGAAGCTCAGTGTTAGGATTTTTTGTAGTGTGACAGCTTTAAGGTTAGATTGATATTTACCAGTGTTGTTCTTGAACATAAGGGTATGAAACCTGGCTAGAATAGAATCACCATAATTGTGTCCAGATAGACTTCATTACAACATCCCTAGTAAGAGTCTTGTTTGTCTGCAAACATTGATCAACATAAGAACCCTTTCAAGTATTACAGGTGGTGCTAAGCAGTTACTAGCATTGGCAACTAGGGATTCTTGTTTCATCATTTTTATTAATACAGTAAAAAATCTTTAATCTGGAAATCCAAATAACAAACATCTGTTAAGCAAAAAACTATGGCTTCTCACCTGTGATTGGTTATCCATAAAATCATCCATTAAGAACCACTGCTGTAGTTCTGGTGTCAGTGTAAAAACAGATGTAGTGAAAATTGCAGCATCAATAAATCAAGTGTTGCCAACACATGCTTGTTTTTTGCTCCAGTTTTTCACACCAAACGTTTTTAGTGATTCACCACCTTTGCCATTCACTCGACATATGCTGGGAGGAGCATTTGTTGTTGACATTTTGATTTGTATAGCTTTTGCTGTTATCCTGATGCCAGTAGACACTGCTGTTATGCATTGCTGCAGTTGGTAGTAGACATGTTCTGTTTGTCTACAAGCTGCTTGTGAGCCAAGTGACACGTTTTTCTTGATTGTTATTTTGTTAATGGTAGATCCAATGTTTTTTTCTCTACCTTCTATTAGGAGTGCTAGTGATGGTGGCAATGATAGTGGCACTAAGAGACCATTATATGTTGAGAGTAGTGAAAGAGTTGGGGCCAAGAAGATAGATGCTGGGGAAATCAAGTGATATCACACAAAATGGTAGAGAAATGTTCTAAGCATCCAGCAAAAGTGGATTTATTGAACAGATTCTAACAATTGCTTGCCTATAATACATACATTACAATGCTTTATTTTACTGTACAATCTATAGTATATTTGATTTGATTTGTTTGCTTTTATATACAGTACATGGGCATAAAGTGTTAATAATACCTGTGTTTATTAATCCATATTGGGTGGATAAATTATGCTTCATAACACAAACCATGCAACATTCATAAACTGAAAATATTGTTTATTTGGAACATTCTTGGTCCCTATTATTCTGGATACGACTTTCTGCTGTAGTTAGAGGCTGGTTTTGGTAGTATTCTCTTACCAACCTATTTTTTTTGTCATTTTCTACCTTCAGTTGATGTTTTGTAAGCCTACACCTGTGTTGTATTCTTCAAATACTGAAAACCAAAAAAAAAAAATTGTTTTTGATTGTTCAAAACAGTAAAATAAAACTTGTAATTTTTTTTTTTTCCATAGAGGCTGAAATAAATTCTATCCATTATGAATTATTGGCCATTTAAAATAATTTACTCTTCATATCTTGTTTTTTTTTTGCATTTTTCGTCAGTTAAGTTACTGATGTTGAACTAACTTCTATCTCAACTTAGGCATTGTTTATTATAGAATAGTTTTTGAGAGAGTCATCTTTCTTTCCATACCCCCATCCTTTTTTAAGCAGGTATAACTCTGAATTAATGAATTATATAAATGATTCAAATTATTTCCACAAAACAAGATAGGTAGCTAATTTACTTCTGGGTATCCAGTTGCCTACCTTGACAAATTGCTCTACTTTAAAAGGCTTATCTATGAGGGATTTACTAGTGACATTCAAAGGAAACTAAGTTGGATGCCTGGTTTTATTTGCATGCCTTTAGGAATTGATTCCCTTCTATCAGTGTGTAAGGACTCTTTGCCTCACTTGGCTAAAATATCCAGGTAGAACTAGCTCATGCCGATTTCAGGCTGTTTGGTCCTATGCTGACTTCAGCTCAAGAATTCTAGGATGTTTGTCATTTTATCATAATAATATAAACAAGCAGATTTCTTCTGCACTTTGTTGTTCTAATAATGTGCAGACCTTCGATATCTCTTATCTTTTTGTTAACTGCCATTTTTCTTTGTTTCTTGACAAAAAAAATTTTTTTTTGTTTTAATGAAGTTTTCAGATTAGTTTTAGAAAGTTAATAGCAATGGTCAGACATAAAACAAAAAAACAATTGGTAATAAACCTGTCAAACTGATTAGAGGGATGGAGTGGAAAACATTGACAGCCAGCGAATAGTTAACTAACAAAGTCTACTTATTGGCATATCCATAGCTTTTATTTTTTTAAAAATTTTGACAGGTGATAATTAAACTTCATACTTATGTGTTATTTTTAGCATTTCAAAAAAAAAAAAAAAAACAAAAATCTGTGGCATGCATAGAATCATCTTCCCTAATATTGTTTAGGTTTTATCACTTAGTGGATTGCTGACCCTTATTATAGAGACTGTGATGAAAATTAACTTAGCAATTTGTTTTTCTTTGTGAGTGAGATTTTGAATGTGTTGTTATTAACGTCTAAATAAATAACCCTAGTGTTGTCATTCTTGCAATGCACTTCCAATTTCAGCAGGAAAATCCTCACTAGATCTATTCATTTTTAGTTGTGGGAGACCAGAGTAAGGAGAAACCAAAATGAACTCTACATAACAAGAAACGAACTTGAGTCCTTCATCTTAGCAGCCGACTACTGCCCATATGTGTATGCAAGGGGAGAGGACTAGGTGCATTGCCTATTGAATATTTTTTGAAAGCAGTGTATTTTTGAAAACTAAATATTTAATTATGTAAAAAAAAAGGGGGGGAGATTAAAGTCAACTGTTCAACTGTGTTATCTTGGCTAAATCATCTTTTGACAATTAACCGATGTGATTTTGTCGTGCCTGATTAAGATACTAGTTCATTTCAGTAAAGGAAATTATGCTGGCAACCATGGTTGTGGGATATTCAAGGATAGTCCACATTTAATACAAAGCCATGTACTAATAAACTGAATTGTTTATTAACATATGAATTGTAGAAAAAGTTAATTTTTAACATATATAGATTTTCTGTTTCTCACTTGACTGTTTGTGGTGTGTGTGTTACTTTTTATTATGTGAAGCTGAATGTTTCTAGTAAATGTGTAATTTAAAATTCATTTTAGAAGAATGAACCATACATCAAGAAAAGGTGCAGTTGGTTTTGAACAAGTAAATTATGATATACAGGTTATCTCCCACCCAACCTTGGAATTAGTGAGAACTCGTTGCTGAATGGTTGAAGAACCACAAGTCGTAACTTGTGAAATGTTTATTTACAGTTCATAGTCTAAACACTCGTGGTGCTTCATCTTAAAGGACCACTGTACTTTCTGCCATTCTCCCATGTTACCAGCTGCTGGTTTTTTTTTCATTTCTAGGCAAACTTTCTCTAAAAAATGTTGGGGGCTGGGTGTTTAAGGGGGGGGGGAGGTTGAGAATTTATTTCTTTGTGAGCATTTGCACAGATTTTACATGGTTTGAACTTGTGACTATAGCAACAGATGGAATAGAGGGCATATCTTTTGAACCAGATGCCTAGAAACTTTAAAAAGAAACAAAACAAAAAAAATATGATTCAGGACTGGATGAGGGCTTATGATGTGATTTCTACTTTGTTGGGTAGTAGACAGGTTCTGTTTGAAAACTAATTCCTAAATGTCTTTATTTCCATTTTTATTCATACTGCACCAGGGATGATGATAGTTTAGATTGCTTATGCAAATTTACTTTGCGTCTGAAAAAGGTTTGCAACAGAAAAAAACAGGAGTAGATGAAAACTGCTGAGAAATAAATAAAAATTCAGACACTAAATTTTTGTTGCGCTGTAGGATAATTGGTTCTGAAAGCAGTGCTTAAAAATCCTGTGCGTTGTCTGCAACTTCTGTCAGATCTGTATTATTTACATTGTACTTATGCTGTAAGGAATTCTGGTGCAAACAATCCAGCTTTTTCTTATTGCTTGTGGTGTACTTCTGCTGCTTTGGTTGATTTAATTGCTTATATCCCTTTGCATGTTGCACACTTCTGCACAAACTACTTTCGATGTCTTTGCAGGTATATTCAGCACAATAACATAGAAGAAATACACCCAAAGACCTTTGTCTCCTTGCCTTCTCTACGGCGTCTGTAAGTGGCACAGCTTATACCTCCATATTGCTTGCTGAGTGAAATTTATTACTTTTCTTTCCTTCCAGTTTTGATTTGTCTGAGACTCATTTCCTGACTACAGAGCCTCTGACTAAACACTGCATCCAAGACCTTGAAATTTAATTATGTAACGTGTAGTTTACTTCTAATGGCATCAGATTCCACAGCAGGCTAAATAAGTTGGGTCGTTTGTAGTTCAAACAAGTTAGGCCATAATTAACTCATTTTGGTAGAAACGCACTTTCGCAGTTTCAAAATAATTTAATTTTCTCGTAGTTGGAAGAAGCATCTGACATCTACTGATGTGAAATAGATCTAGAGAAAACAATTTTCAGACCGCGTTGTTTATTTCCAGCTTTGTGATTTTCTAACTTTGAGAGACTTTCTCAACTAGACATTTCTCTCATTTTCTTCTTTTCTTTGCCATGACATCATTAGAGATGTCAGTCTTAATTGATGCTGTAGCAGGGCAGACAGCACAACTAAGGACGTGAGAGTAGAACCACAATTACTACTATCTCTACTTGCTATGTAAACTTACCTTTTTTTTAAACCTGTGTTAACAACATGCCTTCATGACCTTTTTGATGATATATGCCAAAAGAAATATGTGCATTACAGTGACCATAGTTCTGGCAACATTTTTGCTTAGTGTGCCAATGTATCTCCAAACTCTTTGGATATAGTTATTTATAAATTAAATTTTTCATTTTTTAAAGTTTTTCCTTAATTTGACAAATCACAAAAAAAATATATAGAAGTGTGGTTAGTTCAACACTAAAATATATGCACACTTGGACTAACTGCAGTTTACTTCAAAATGTAAAGGAGAGTTAAATCTTTTTTAATTAAACAAGAAATGAATACTTGAAATCAGTATTTTCATCTTGTTAAGTGTCCTATATAACTGACGAAAACTTGCCACATACAGTATATTTTGAATCACAATAGTTACCTTTCTAAAGGTTCCATCTTCTCTCCTCCCCTTAAATTCTGTAATGCATAGTTTTGTTCTTTTTAATTTAATTTTTTTTCTTTAAGTTAAAACAATTTTTAAAAATTGATCAGCTGTGAAACTCTTCATAACATCTAATGAATAAGTCTTGAGCTATCTATCATCAGCATCCATATCTCCAAATTTAGTTTTTCTTAACCAAGATTCTAATGCAGAAGTCCACCCTCCAGACAAAAAAATAACCAACAGATACTTTTCTCAAAATACAGGGCTTAGTACAGTATGTAGCATGCTTGCAGCTAGCGTAGAGCTGGTAGTGTGGCTTCTACTATTTTGTTATAGGTATTCTGCACAGCTTACACTTATTCATGATGTGCCATCAGTGTTTCTTGGTCCATTTTTCTGTTCACAGGTTCTGTAATCCATAACAGAAATTGAAATCATCTGGTAGATATTCTCAAATTATGTCAGTCCGTGAAGATCTGATGATTTTAGTTTGTGAACAGTTATATTGTACATTGATGTTCATAAGGGAGAAAACTCTGAAGGAGCATGGTGTTGCAGTTATCCACTAAATGATTATCCTGTATCATGAGGAACCCATCACTTCTGATTTTGCCAGAGCAAATGAATTTGGATGGCTAGTAAAGTAGAAGAAAAAAAAATCATGCCAGGGAGAAACATTAAAATATTTGATGGAACCTTGTTTAGTTTATAGTGACAGGGATATGTTAAGTAATATTCACTTTTATGCCTACAACAAAAGCTCAAAGATAATCTCTTGCAATATTTTACCAATAATGCTGTAGTTTTTGTATTCACAAGGTGATATGCAGATATTTTTGTCAAATAATCATGCTGTCATGTGAACTTAGCAGATTTTTGGAATTTGTTATGCCTCTAAAATGAACAAATATCTTAACTACTAGGAATTACAATTTAAAATTATTGCTCACTCAGACAATACTACATAACTTCAGATGATTACCCATATAAAGTGTGAATTTGTTCTACCTTAAAGATAACTAAAAACCTTTGTTTAACATTATGTATACATGGTAAGGAAGTATGAGATTTACAGTAGGAACAGGTGTGATTCTTTTAAAATGAAACTAAGATTTGGTCTCAGTGTCAAAATTATTAAATAAATGTAGGAATCAATGAAATATTCTCCTTCCTATTCCTCAGAGACTGTCATCTTGTGCTTTTTACTAGATAGTGTAGTGATGCCATATTAATAGACTTTTCTTGCAGGATGCAAACAAAATACTTTTCATGGTTTCATAATAGTAGAGCTATGAAATTTCCCTTACATGTTTGAAAGCATCCAGTGGTCATTTGATAGGAATTTCAATGTAATTAATGATTTCAAGTTGTTACAAAAAATCTAATTAGTAATAATGTAAATTCAGTAGGTTTGATTAACATATTTTAGTATTTCTTTAAACTTTACTTGCAACTGCCTAGTAATCCCATATAGTAAAGACCTCATACAGTATGGGTTTCATAATATATTTTCTTTTATTTATAACTAAAATTAGAAAAGTTTGATCTTTTAACACACTTTAATTCATTTCAAAATATTGCTTCAGAGGGAGGAGGCATATCTGAGTTGTCTTTTGAACCATTTTATTAAAACTTGTTTATAACTGGCAATTATCACTAATTTAGATGTTTAATTAATGCATCTCTTTTAGTGTGCGCACACTTATTTTCAGGCTCTCTCTAATGGACTAAGTGTCCAAACTAGGGGTCACAACAAGAAGAGATGCCATCAAAGATTTTGGTCAGTTTTGAATATTTTCTTTTGATCTCTGATCATTGAGCTGCTTCTGACCACCCTATTTTTCAAGGTATTATCTGCACAATGTCAGTTTCCCCCACTCACCAATGCCTCAAGAAAAGTTATTCTGTGGCTTGGTTTGCAGGAGTTATATTATTTCACCCTGCTTTGTTGTTTATTCTTCAAAATATTCAGGGATAGCATTCCCCTAGAGTCTTCCAGCAGGGTACATGCCTGCAGCTCGCACTGGGTGCTGGAAGTTTGGATTATGAGAATTTGTTACTGCATTAATGGGGGTCACACGAGATTAGGAACCACTACCTTCAAAATCTGTTGTTCCCATGCCATACATTAGTTTATTAACTTTAAAGTTTCTTGAGTGCCATAGTGACATTTCAAAGTTTTACTTGGCTATCTGCTCCCTTGTTCAAGGATCCATGTTGGAAAATGCATTATGGTTTAAGTGAGGGTTTTTCTGGTAAACATGTGTTACAGATTATACTGATGTGACTGTACTCAGATATCCATAATTAGTCATTGGTTCTCCTACTGATGTTCTGACTGAGGCACCGTGACCACCAAACATGAAAAGTAAAAAAAATGCTAGAATTATTTATTATGGTTAATTTACTTATGCTACATCATTGCAGTATTCTCAAATTACACAAGTTAAATGTTAATGTACATCCAAAACAGGCATCTGGAAATGTGAATTTATGTTGCTTGTTTGACCTAATAAGGAAAGATTACTTGAGTGCTTGTGTTCTCTTGTTTGGCCAATTTTAATGCTTGGCAGTTACTGGCAAATGTGCATTTATGTTTAGACAGGTATGCAAGGTATATACATCAAAACTGGTGCACATCCATATTAATATAATAATGAACATAGTTACTAGGGATGTTTTACTTATGGAAAGTAGAGTGGTTTCAGGAATTCCTCAGCCTATTAATTAATGAATCTACATGTTGGAATTTTTTCCCGTCCCCATAATCAGGGGTTTTAGTCCTCAAGGGTTACTTGGAATGCAATGATATAAGTCTTCAGTATTTTTTAATTTTTTTAATTTAAATTGTACAAGTGGCTTGTTTGTTATTTCTTATGTTTAACCAATGCTTAAACCTTTTGCCCACTGGGCATCTACTCTCATGACAGAAGAATTTCCAAAATTTAGATTCATTGGTTTGCTTATTTCCCATCACCTTAGTAGTGACTGAATAGTCTATTACTTTAAGGAGGCTCCTGTAACAAGAGATAGACATGACAAACTTATTCACTTAGAACACAACAAAAATGACATCATCAGAACTGCTCTTTGAATTTCAGAGAGTTACATAAATGACATAAATACATGATTGTGGTTCTCCGCAATGTAAAACAAAGAAAAAAGTTTGATTTAGCTGTTGTATCTGCAGTTTTTTGATGTGACACAACTTGGTTAAGTAACTAATTTTATCTACAGTTAATTTTTTTTTCATTTGATGTCATGGATACAGTTGGTTATTACAAAGAGATTTGCAGATCATTTTAGTGTATGTCTGTCTGTCTCTGATAGTTTTGTTTTTTTGTTGTTTGTAAATCCTGAGATGGTAGCAAGTTTTTTATCCCCCTCCCGAGAATCTAGTCAAAGATGCTGAAAGCCATGTGGACAATTCATTGTTTTGACCTTTATACTGATATACAGTAGCTCGGTTGGTAATATTTACTTTTCTTTTCAGATTCCTGCATAATAACCAGTTGAAACGATTACCAGTGGGGATATTTTCGCATTTGGACAATCTTGTTCGATTGTAAGTACTGCCCTTATTCTATTTGCTCTGCATTAACACGCCATCTTCTTGCTGAAGATCTCTAGTTTAGTAGTTACAAAAAGGCAAGAAGCTTTCATGGCTTTTGCAAAGGGTCCCATCAAAGAAGAGAAATAAATTGCCATTGTGTGCAGTTTGATTTAATAGTAAAAATACTGGAAATTTATCTCCTACAAACAAACCGGGCTTTGTAATGCAAAGCAAAAATGGCTATCGAAACTACTTTAACTTCTTGTGAAATCTGCATGGATTCTCTGTCAGTGACTGCTGAAGTAGCATCCATAACTTAGCCAATTCAAGTGGTTGCAACTTCAAACCACACTTACCCACATGACAGTCATCTTGTCCATTTACTCATTTGGACAGCTTTAAAAACCACCAACTTTTGTTAATCTGTATTGTTTGTATGCAAATCTTTAAGGCATGCTTGTTTTATTCCTCAATGAAATTGCACATCTGCATTGAAGAAATAATTCATTGGTTGTACACCTTGGATGTTAATTTTAAAGATTACGCACATTCCGTTGAGACAATGCTGCACCGATAACAGTCTATTATTACTTGATTTGGTTAAGTTTTGTTCTAATTGTTGAATGCTAAAGATCACTACTCTTTGAAAGCCTTAATTGTTATTTAGGAGCTAAAATTTGTCTATTGTGAGAAAATTTTTTGTTTAGAACTTGACAATTGGTGTAATTTCATGAACTCTTTATATATAAAAAAAATACTTTTTTTTCCCTACTCATGAGAATAAATTTAATCCTTTTTGTATCTATTGCACATGAAATGTTCAGATCATTCACCATTACTACAGGTAAGCAGTTTGTATTCATACAAAAAACAACACATTTGCAGTTGGGAATGGATTTTGACAAATCTAACTTATTTGGCCTCTTCTAAGCAGAGGTGGTTAAGAATAATATCCTGTTCATCTTTTTCATTTAAAAAAGTTCAATTGCAGAATTTATGGTTTCTACATGCAAGCCTTGATTGCAATGGTATACATTGCTATTAGTTCAGTCTGACTGACAGTTTTTGTTTGTGTGTATGTAAAGAAACATCTAAGGATAGTCTTGTTTTCTGTATCAACTCTCCTAAGCATTTCTATCTGGAACAAATCTGTCACTCATTCTTCATTTTAATTCTCCAGTATTATCATTTACCCTCAAAACAAAAATTCTAAAATAACTGATCACAATAGTAGTTTATGTATAATGATTTTTTAATGAGTGATGCTAAATAATAACTCAAGGTTCTAGCCAGGTCCAGTTATGACAAATTTTTAATTTCTTTTCAACTGATTTGCTATCTTCCATTCTAAAACTGCTGTTTTGGTGATATAAATATATATCATATCTTTTTTTTAAAAAAAAAAACCCATAGAGATTGAGATAACCAAACCATAGTTTTCATAGAAGTTAGTTTAAGATCCTTGCTGTGATGGATCTGACAGTTTCCCTGCCATTTCATTGGAAAGTTGAAGTAATGGAATAGCTTAGATAAATGGAGGCTAGGTTGGGGCTTCAATAGACAAATGCCCTATCAAGCATATGTGCTGGAATTGGGAGGAATCTTCTCTGTATTCAGGCCAGGATATGAATAAATGAAAACAGTGTGATAATTGTTTCTCTGGACTGTCATAAAAAGAAACAAAGAATCTTGAATAGACACACTGATTTACACTGTACTGCTAATATATTCCTGTTTCTTAGGAAACTGTTAGTAGCAAGGGGGTGTATGGATATGTGGAGAAGGGAGAGTATTGTGTTTCTCTTTAATAAAACTATTTCTGAAGTGTGAATAACTATGATAACCATGGGTGAAATGAAAGTGGTAATGAGGATATGAAGTCATTGGTTTCTGGCACTTTTAACGCCATACATTTTTGACTAATAAAATTGTGGACTACATGACATAATTACAAATTGTAACATTTGATTATTACCCATGATTGTATTCATATATTTATGTAGTTTCATAGTTTTTAAATATATTTTTTTTCATTTTTCAATTTTACTAATTCATTTATTTTTATTTCTAATGGTTAATTCTCTAATCCCTAAGAGGATTTAACTGTTTCTAGGTTTTCAGTGAACTATTTCAGGGCTTTGTAGTAGGGCCTTTTGTTGTACTTACATTAGTTGAAGAAGGCAGTAGGGCATTATCTCAATTATTAATTTTTCTAATATGGCTCTGAGCACATACCAGCCCATATACTGATGATCCTATAAAACCTGTTTTAACCAGTCTTTATGGTATTAATTTTTCTTTGTTTTCTGGCTATAGGACTCTCCACTGGTGACAGGCTTCATATAGCAAGTATATAGGAAGGAGGTTTGCTCATTGAAAAAAAAATTTTTTTTCTATGTGGATGTTGTATTAGGAACAATAAAATGGGATGCAGCCCAGTTTCTTGTTCTACAAGGCCAGGATTTTCTGACAGTTTCTTCTCTCTCTGTGTGGTGGCAAAGACTCTCAACCTTCTGATGTTCATATGTGAATGAGCTTGGAATTTGACTTTCTATGGAAGATGCTTATTTGTATGCATGTATGTTTATCTGTGAAGCATAGATTTTATTTTGTGCACATTCTTGTGGATTTTATGGGAGACTTGGTCCAGCTTAAGCAAGGTGGTGGATGGGTCATCTTACCGCTAGATATTATCACATGGCTTGGATTTTGTTTTGCATGTCTACCTGGTAGTTCTTTCTGCATGTCAATGTAGTCAGACATTGCCAAACTGATGCAGTCTGACATTTTTGTTGCAGTTATTATGTCAGCATTTGAGTTGTTTTGTCTACATAGTAATTTGAAGGCTAATTGAAGTATGACAACTTTCTAGAACATGTGGCAATCGATCAGTAGACTCCTGCCCATCACTGCTGCAGATCCATGTGTAGATATAAATGCTGCTTTGTATTTGTAGTCTTCAGGATCATGGGATTTTCTGACTACTTTATCTGTGAACAATTTGTATTAATGTGTAAACTAACAGGAGTAACTTACCATTAATAACCGCTCAAATGAGAGAATCCAATGAAACTTGTACATCAGTCCATTATCTTTACATACAATGAATTGTTATTTACATTAGCAATGAAACAAACCACCAACCTTTTCAGCTATAATTAAAATGCTGTTTATTCTTTGGTGATGAAGTAAAAAAAGAAGAAAACAATCTAAATTAGGGGAAGCTTTGTTTTGTTCCATTATCTATTTTTTTTAAAAGTTGCTGTTAAAAAAAGCAAACAAAAAAACTGATTGAAGGTTTTTACCATTCAGTCACTCCTGAATTTTGATAAATATCCAAATGATGTTATGAAGCACCATCTGAAAAAATGAGTACTTGTATGTTTCAGAAAATGCAAGCATCAAATTGCCTTGCATAGTCATTGCTCTTACAGATGCCACAACAGCAATGCTTAACTGTGATTGTGGAAAGATGCTGATTTAAATGTGGCAGTCTAGATGTCTGTAGGGCATGAGAAATGTACTGGCATGTTTCTGTTTAACTGCAGTGCAAACATTGTATTTTACCTTGGATGTAGAGTTACTCCCCTATCCCTTGTTTCACAGGTATGACTAAATGCTGTTGGTTCCTTGGCATGGTGATGCTAATGGGGACTTGTCCAATGTTATCCCAAATATGCTCAAAAAATGCTACTCAGAAAGATTGTTTTTAATGTAGAACAATAAAATGCATCTAATTTATGGTCACATTATTTTATAATAAAAAAGTGTTGTTTTCTAAAACAATTTTCATGCATTGTAAGATCTTTCAACATCCCTGAACCAAACTAGTATTGTACTTAAATGTATGGATTAGCCAAAAGCCTAGTATGAAAATGGTAAAGAACTTATTCTGTAACTTCCTCTGATCACTGCTTCATGCAATTATTATAATAACTGTTGGCTTCATAGATAATTCTCTAATGAATCGTTCTTGAGAATGTTTTATTACTGAGGAGATTCTGTATAACAGCATGAAGATCATGTAAGTCTACTCTAGTTTTTTTTTTCTTTTTTTTTTCTAAATGCTGTGTTAACTTTGGAACATAAAGTCTCATCCAGATATGGATGTATTACTCTCAACTAGTTAGATGCCCTTAACCCCCCCCCTGCTGAGAGAGAGAAGGAGGGATGCTAATATTTGGCTATGGTTACAGGAGGATTGGACTACTTGCTGTGGCCAATTTTCAGCAGCTGGTTTGCCACAAAGTCAATTTGCTGTGAGTTTGTTTGACCCAGAATGTGATGGCATGGACTTAACTGAAGGACAATGGGGAGTAAATTAAGCATGAGAGAGAATATGGAAGTAACAAAATTAGGCAGTTTATATAGTAATTTTTACAATGAGGGACATTTAAGATTTCTGGGTGCAAGCATCCGTTATTATTGGCAGAAAATTCTAATTGGTTGAAATTTTGATTTTTTGTGTGAGTGTACTAACATAATGGTATTTTCCCAGTGTTTCCTACTACATCTGCATCACATTGCTCCTTATTGCAGTAAAGTAGATGAGGTGTACATTGTTTACACCGTTACTGTTCTTGTGCATTTTTGTGATTTCTGAGAGCAAGACAGCGAGGAGGAGAACAGCATTGTAACACTCAACCTCACTCTTTGTGTGATGACTGTTGAAAGCTGCTCAGGTAACACTGCCCAATTTTGCAGCAGTGAAAAAAAAAAAAAAAAGGAAGCAAGCAAAGAAATGAATCAGTGCAGATCCTCTGTTCCCAGATAATCTTGAAACTCTTCTTATACTGAAAGACTAGAAATCCTATGAACCACAACATAATGCTTTCGGAAAATCTTTGATTGCTGATAGTGGCTCTAGTCCACACAGGCTACTACTATTTGGCAGCCAGAGGAGTTGAAAACCTGGTATGTTGATGGAACATCTTGTCCCATGCCACTATTATTTTCAGTTGTGTGTCTTTCAAAAGGATTTGGTTGTGGTCATCCAGTATTTCATGCTTTGCTACCTAAAAAGCAAAGGTATACATATGGAAGATACTTCCAACTTATTAAACAGCTGAATCTGAAGTTTCCCCAGAATCTGTCTCATGTGATTTTGAAAATGCAACATTCCTTGCAATAAAGATACCTTTCCTGATGTACATTTACATGAATTACAGCTGACCCATAGGTATAACAATGATGCTGATTTTGCATTAAGTGCAAAAATGAACACTACAGTTGAATTTGTACCTATTGCAGACTTGGATGAGACCATAGACAGATTTTCAGAAGTACACCCACTGCTTGCTGGTTTGAAGATTATGATGTAGGCTGCTCAACTCACCAAGGAAGTGGAAGACATCTGGCAATGTTTTCCCAGAAATGTGGTCATTGTACAACAGGGTCCTCAACAAAGAACAGGACCAACAACTAGGCAGAGGCTAGGCATCAAAGAAATTAGAAATGATACACCCAACAATATGGAAAGACCACAAAAATTGAAAAAAAATATTGTGATGTAGGTGAGAGGATATACAAAATTACTTCAGACTATAATAGAAGGGACACTATAACATCTTCAAAGATTAGCAAAAAATTACAGTATGGAGTAATATTTGTGACAAATCTACTGTATTAAATTGTGTTGACTAAAATTTGTGTAAAATTAATTTTAAAATAACAAAAATTCTGTTACTTTGAGATTCATTTTATTTATTTTTAAATTCAAATATACTTCCACTAGTTTTTACATGATTCCAGAAGCATTGCTAGGCACTGGAATACTATATGTATCATGCATATTAACCTTCGTGATAAACTGGCTCGCAGCTAAGTGATTTATGGCCAATAGTCCTAGACTCTCATTACAGTACACCATTGGATGGAGGAAAGGGAGGGCCAGAGAGATATTTCCGTGTGTTTAACTCCATTGTTCAAGAAAGCATTTATAGCAACAGATTACATTACTCTTTAGTTAGGTTAATTTGGATTTTCTTTAATCAATTATGTGACCTAAGTTGAAGTATAATTGCTTTTAAGTAATCTCATTTAATGATAACTAATCATCCTTTGCATGCAGGAAAATCAGAATTGGAACATTTCTGATATTTCCAAGTAAATATGTCAGCTGGAATTGTGCACATGGTTGACGAATTTACGTTGAAAACCTCTCTGGTCTTCAAGCGCAAGTTCCGATGTTTTCTGGTGCCACAGTGAAACTCTGCTATGAAATAAAACTGTGCTGGTACAGAGAACTACTATAATCACTTAAATTTTTTAACTTGAGTTGCATCTATCCAACAATTCTACCAAAGAGAATCATTTCATGGATCTAATAATATGCTGGCTAGAAAAAAGGGGGGGTTGATATTCTATAAAGGCTTAGCTGGAGAGTTTTTTTTTATCATTCTGGAACCAAATATTTTTTGCCCTACTGGAGGCTAAATGTTTCTGTGGTAACTTAGGGTTCAATAAAGTTGAGGTGGCATGCGCACCTTAGTCATCAATTTTTTTTTAAATTACATCTATACGCTGCACTACATCCTATATTCATCATGGCCCAAAAAAGATAAATGAAAGTATTAAACCTGGGGGAGGAGCTGGAATCTGGAACTGTTGATAATTTTAAGAAGAAGAAGAAAAAGAGGCAGGTGTAAGGATGGGAGCAGGATTGTGCTTGTACTTAGTTTGGGGGTTGGATTATGGGTCCTTTTTTTCTTAATTTTTAGCAGATATTTCATTTTTTTTCAGATTCCGTACACCTGCCTTAAAAACAAACACACACACAAACCCTTATTTGGAGATAACCAAGTAGAGAATGAAGAATGATCGGTCAAGTGATAACATTTTACGTTTTAAAGGGAAAAGGACAGAGTTATTACTGACTGTTGTTGGTGAGTTATAATAAAGATGTATCAGGAAATGATGCTAGATGAAAAAATTTGTCCTTCCTTTATATAAGGTAATATTTCTAATTTAAGGAAGAAGGAATCCAGCTCCCAAATAAATGAAAATCTGTACAGGATTTTTCTTTTTAGAATTTCAGTTTGTATTGAATCTGTTACTACAAAAACCTTATTTCTCATTAGTATCTTTTTTTTTGTTGTCTTTTCTTTGACTAGAAGATTCTTTTGGACTTTTAAATTAAAGTTTAATCAAAAAGGACTGATGAATGCTGTTCTCTTATAATTCCAACACTGCGATCAAGACAGATTATGCCAAATAATAAAAAAAAACAAAAAAAAGCTACTGAGAAATTTGCTTCAGATCAGTTGAGTATTTAAAGCTTTGGACAGTGTAGTGAAAGTAAAACATTAATGGACCTACACCTCTGGCTAGCTCTTCTGCTTTAATGTTCCGAACAGGCTGTAACGCCTGCCGGTGGCTGCCGCCTCCCTTTATCTTATATCAGGAGGCAGGTGTGTGATTACTCCTAATCTGCAGTCATTCTGATCAAGTCAAGCTTGGGTTGGGACTTCTTTTTACGCTGATTTATTGTGTGTCCACGATAACATTCATTATTGTTGTAGTAATACTATCTGCTTGCTTCCAGACTACCCATAATGGAGGTAGAGGGTTAACTAAAATATACTCAGTTGGTAATGTTTTATTTCAGTTCATGATTGCTAAAATCCTTGGATGTATTAGGTTAGTGTCTTTGAATCTGCTTGAGAATAAAACTCCTAAGCATATGACGACATCTATTTTTATAAACAATTTTTCTATAAGTTTTGATATTAATCTAAAAAGTAGAGAGGATATTTTAATATTTCAAAGATTAGTTTTTATTTGTGCAAAACTTTTTAAAATACATTCAACCATCATCATCATTGTAGGTGGTAGTCATTTTAAAGTGGAATTTTTATTTTTTTAAAAAGCTTTGGTGATAGAGTGATTGGACTGTCTGGGGTATGGCCATCTCCCACCCTGAAAAGTGTCTGTAAGAGGTCCTTGTCAAGTTTCGTGAAGATCTCAAAAGTGGCATATTTGTGATTTTACTACATAAATGGCACATTTGGCATAATGATGAGAAAAGAGCCATCTTTTGACAGAATGGTTTGTTTAGGTTAGCCTGTACTCTTTTGGAGATGATGGGAAGGATATGTTATTTACAAACAGAAGAGGATTAGTTCAAGCAGGAGTTCCCAACTAGTAACAGAACTTTCCCTTCATTAAATATTTCCTGTTGTGATGATTAGGGTTTAGTCTTGAGAAGGGATGCCATTGTGTACCAGATCATTCGTCGTCTGGTCTGGTGTTTACAACAGGGAAAGTTCACTGAAACTAAGGTCCTCTTAGTTAATTCATTTATTACTCTGTTGATGAGGAAATGCCTGAACTACTCGCCTACCTCATATTTTGTGAGGTTGCTTTATTTATTTTTTATTTTTCGATGTTTGTGTAGGAGCATAGCTGCATTTGTCTGTAGATGGTGCCATCTGAAAACCGTGACATCTTTTGTTTTCTGCACATTATCATAGAGATTGAAGAGTTGGACAGTTTCCAAGTGCATGAAAAAGAATCAAACATTACAGTGTTAGTCTTCTGATAGAAATGCAGTAAAGCTTTTCGGACGAACATTCTTTTATGGAGGTTATGTGATGTGCAACCATTTTTCATAATTGATATGCTAATAATTATAAAAGTGAAATATATTAATTGGGTGGAAGTGGGTGCTTTCCATATATTTTCTCTTTTTTTAAACGAGCACTGGTCTCTCTTTCTTTTACAAGTGTATTAATAATATTCCATGCTTTTACAGACGTTTGGACTCAAACAACCTGGTCTGCGACTGCCAATTGATGTGGCTGATAGAGAAGTTGAAAGAGATGCATCAGATGCGCACTATTTCTACAGCAACGTGTGGGCTTCCGCAGAAACTTCATGGTCGATCACTGATGACTTTGTCTACAGAAGACCTTCATTGTAGTGAGTACATACATACGTATATAATGCTTTGCTATCTGATTTACAGCTTGCTTATTTATTATTACATCTGTTCGTGGGTCTATGTGTCTTAGTTCTCTCAGGGTTTTAAAGTGCCATCAAGGGCTGACTGGCTGCCTGTCTACACTTCAAGAAATTTTCTTTTCCATGTCACAATAATACTCAGTTATAAAACAGGTTCACTCCTCCAACCACCATCTTGTTTTGTTTTGTTTTTTTTTTAAATGCACGCATGCACACTCACGCGTGCACATTAGTTAAATATCAGTTAAATCAATATTTGTACTACTGGGAGGATTTAGCAAACCCTGAAGGTTGCATCATGAAGTAGGAGACTAGTTTTATTAGTTCTTTGAATTGGGGAAGGGGTTATTTGGTCTACTTAATATTTATCATTGGTAACAAATTAGATTTTTTAAAAAAAATGCTTGCTGTTTCTAGCTGATGAATGGATGTACTCAGTGTCTGTCTTCCCCATCTGGCAAAATTAGTTTGCTTGCTTAATACTGGCTGTGGCCAGGGTGACTAAGAGTGCTTTTTTAAAATATTAACACAGTTTGAATGCATTCCCTCATTGCTGTTGAACTTTGTACTGGAAACATATCACTTATTACCTATCTTTTTGGTGCGGATAAAAAGAATTAAGGAAATAATGTTAAGCTAAACTCATTACGTCAAAGTCTAGGGTCTTTAATCTTGAAATCGTTTGCCACTTGTTTACATTATTCTACTTACAGAAGGTAAAAAAAAAAATTGTTTCTTTGGTTTAAATGTAGGTTTTTCATCAGTACTGTTGCTGCTATAGTTGCCATTTTAGTCGTGTCACTAGAGGTCATGGAGAGGAGATTTAGAGAGAGAAACAACTCCCAGATAATAGTTCTCCTGTAGGGAGTAATGTAATATTTGCTTGAAATACTTTTTTCAAGATTAGCAGTGGATAGGATTGAAATAGTTTTAGAAATAAATTTGATACTCGTTTTAAACAAACAGTGATAGGAGAGCTTTGCTTTATCCACCTTCCACTCTTGTACTGCCATCATCTGTTGTGCACAATGAAACATCAATGCAGCAGACTTATAAAACTCAATGTGATCTTATAAATAGAAAAATAAAGACCAGCCATAGAAAGAAGAATGTTATCAGATCTCAGCGCAGTTGAAGATAAGTTGTTTTTACACAGTATAGTGCATCAGCAGTTTCTTGGTTCTATTTTCTTGAGCCAACACAATCAATTTTTCCAGTTATGATTTGAGATAATGATGTGAGTGTAGGATCTTTAAAAACAGAATGCCGGATGCTTGGGAGAGGTGTCTGCAGATTGATCAGATGGATAACATATCATCCATTTACTATCTAAGATATTTAACAGCACAAAATGCCAGAATAATTCTGTAAATAGAGAGGAATGAGAAAGATGTGTTCCTTCACCTTGTTTTTAAGCAAAATATTGAGAGTTCATTGTGTTATAGTGTAAAAATTCTGGCTCTAGTATGTTAAAATTACCAAGTTTTGTTTTGATATTAAAAGGCTTGGTACTGGACCCAAATGTCTTATAGAAATGTAATGGTAAAGTAATGAAGCAATAAATTTCAATAAATGTTAGACTAAGAAAACTACTTAAGCAAAATAAAAAATCTTAATTATTTAAGGTGGTGATATAATTTTTGTTTGTTTGTATGAATGAAATTTCTTCTTATAGGGACTAACTACCAGGGGCATGATGTTTGTGAAAAAGTGATATTATTATTTCTATTAAGAGAGATTAAAAAAAAAAACAACTTCTGTTTGTATTATATATTTCATACATTTCTTTATTTTTTAAAATAATGGGCAGCTTCTGAAGATGCTTAAAAGAATTCTTTACTAGCTGCATACATCATCGTTGGTCAGGAAAATGGCAATTTGTAAAATGCCCTCTACTCTTCCAAATTATCTACGTTGCTTTCTCTGATATTGCCTCTCAGTATCTTGCTGAAACAAAAAACCCTGACTAGTTTCTCTATTACTAACAAAGATACTCATCTTAAATATGGATGACATGAGAAAACACTTCAGTTTCTTTCCCATTTACAAAAATTGGGAGGAAGAGCTTTAATCAGTGGATAACCATTGTACCTGAAAAGAAATTTAGATTTTGGTCATGAGGTACACAAGGACAACTACATGGCAGTGAAGTATTAAAGCTTTAGCTTTTTGTGGTTTTTCTTTAATTCTATGTTATCCAGTATGTCAGTAAATTTGATATTTTTTTTGTAATTGTTTTGATAAATTTATATTTTCATTAATAAAGAGTATATAAGTTTCTCTTTTGGTTTGGTTTTTTGTTAGTGTTTTAGATAAGCACTCATATTAGAAATGTGTTTTTATAAATTGTAGACTACCCTGTGGTCTCCAGTCACCCTTTGCCTGTTTAAGCAAACTCTCTTCTCACTCTTTTGAATAGGGTCCATTGTGTATTTATCAATTGGTTATTTGCTGTAAGATAAACACTGAGCCACAGAGTTGTAATATGGCCATGTCTAGAGCAAGAAAGGTGGCTGCTTTTTTTTTTTTTTTGTGGGAACAGGGTTAGCCTGTGTCAATCACCCCAGTAATTCTCTTTTGTAAACAATAACCCCAAATAAGCCTCTTGAGTTACTGGTAGTCACCTTGTGAATGGCAGTTGAGTCATTGCCCCAGGGAGGTGGAGGAATTTGGAGGTTTTTTTTTTTTTTTTTTTGTGTCTCACAACCTGGGTGTTTATGGACACCTGCAAAAGCTAAATGAGTCACAGAAATGAATCATCTGGCAGAGCTGCTTTTTTCATTCTGTCATGCCTACTGAGATCTGATTGCCAGTGGAACCCCATCCCCTAGGTTGCCTTGTTTAATGGCTTTTGTGTTTGCATAGCACCAAAAGCATCCTTACTATCTCTGAAAGGCAAAACTGGGTTCTACCATGACTGACAACTATTGTTTGTCATGAAAGAGACTCTTATTGGTGAGCCCCTGTTGACAACAGGGTTGAGCAGAGTCCCAGTTCCTGTCTCCACCTCAAGCAAATTAGCAGAAATTCTAAGTGGACCTTTTGAAGGGAAAAAAACAACAACAACTTTTAAGAAAACATTTTGTTTAAATTAAATTTTAGGAAACTGTAAATAGTCTTCTTTAACCTCATTGGTGCAAAAGTTAATGCGTAAATGTATTCATGAATTGCTTGAATCTGGACAGACCGAACTAACTCCCACAGAATGAATCAGTGCTGCCATCTGTTGCCAAAGAAAATTACTACAATACTGATCCATTGGCTGGATGGAGGAAAAGAAACAAAACATTCAGCTGTTTCCCATTTTCAAAGGAATTCTGCAAGGTTTTGTTTTCACTTATAGTCTTAAATAACAGAAAAGCCGATGTTTTTACATTACATTAATAAATAATTTCACTGAAGCTATATTAACAAATTTTTAAGATAGTGTTTGAACTGAATAACCTAACAATGCTCTTTCACAGATATGGTATAATTTGAAATTTTTAAAGGGTGAAGTTGCTGGGCTTTTAGATTTCTACAAAGAGAATATCAGATCATTCATTGTGCATGTTGCAAAATTTCTTGCTATAAAGGATGCCATTTAAATTATACTTAACTCTCTCTCTCTCGCTCTCTCTCTTACCCAATAGTAGTTTTCCTTTATTTCAAATATAACATGGGTATATCAGCATTTTCTGCTTTCATTTTAATTTAAAGTTGAAATTACTTTTTCAAGAGATTAGATTATTTTTCTTTGATCCTTTGCTGTTTTTTTTTTTTTTTTGGTACTATTAAGCTTTATCGATGCGTGTATCAGAACACCTGCCAGGCAGGCATGCTATGGTAGGATCTGTACTCTTGGCTTTTTTCCCCCCCTTTTCCATGCAAACCACTCAATACCACCACTTTCTTCTTTTTTTAGGCAGTTTGCATGTCAGTCAATTAGGTATTGACTGGTCATTAGATGATCACTTATATCTATACCATAGATAGTGCATGCAGGAGGATGCTGGTCCACATTATCACTTTTTTCCGTCTGTTTTAGTGCTTCATTTTCTCATGAAAATCACTTCAAATTATTGTGCGCTACCTAGTTGCTTTATCTACTTGTTACATGATGGAATCTGATACTGAATCTTTACCTCCTGGTGATGTGGAGGTTTCAAGTGTGCACACCTTGGATATCTCATCATTTAACTGGTTTCAGTTGGGTATCTTACTCTAAGTTTTCCATTTTCTGCACTATAAATTCAGTATTTTCTGGACATATTTCTTTTTTTGGATTACTGAACTGTTTGCTAATTCATTTATACTATTTTATTAATTTCATGACTTATTATTTTAATAATTTTAATCAGTGGAAATTGTTTGATCATTTGTACATGTAAAATATTGAATTTTCTGACCAGGAAAGGTGTTAAACAGAAGTGTTTATAATGGACTAAAGTAGTATACTTCAGGAATATTACATTTCACAGTACAATTGTTTTTAATTGAAAACTTTTTTTTTACATATTGTTATTAGAGAGTTAATATATATATATTTTATATTTTTTGGCAGTGACTTTGTTTAGTAATCTTGTCCAATGAACTGAAGGTAAGAGAGATAATCACATTGTTAGGAGTATTTATAATGTGTGCAGTTAATAAAGAGTGTTGTGCATCTTCTAGATTTTAAAATTTTTTGCAGAGAGGCCAAAGTTCATCAAAGAACCAAAAGATGTCAATGCAACATTTGGAAACACAGTGTACTTCCGGTGCCAAGCTACTGGAGATCCAAACCCAGAAATCATCTGGTTTCACGATAAGTACGTTACAAAGAAAGGAAAAGGGTCTCTGAATATTTTTTTAAGAAATCTAAGATGGCTTTTTTAATATTAACTATGCTAAAATTTACTTTCTCATGAGGATTTCCAAGGTCAGATGGAACGAAATATTTCTCATAAAGAAGAAAATTTTAAACTACAATTAAGATTCAAATTATTTTATAGCAATCTGCTTTAATGCATGTCAACCCTATTTTACAATTTGGTTTCAGTGCTAAAATTACCGAGTGCACCTATAGAATTTATACGAGAAACATTAGTTAGGCTTTCTCATGCTGAAAGTTTGGTTTATATAGTTTTTAAGTGCTTTTGAAATGAGAATAAAAATGTCTGTCAGAGAGGTAGGTAATTATGAGTTTTTGTTGTTGTTGTTTGTATTGAATTTCAAAATGTTAGGCCATTTGCAGTATAATGATGATCAGAACTAAATTCTTTTTAAAATTTAATGAACAATATGCAGAAAAACTGACAGGGTTATAGGTTATTTTGGGGGTGTATTGACGGTATCAGGCTGTGCCTAAAAACTAAAAGGTTTTCTACCCATCTAGGTAATTAATAAATGAAACAAGTTGCGTTTGAAGCCAGATTTTGTCATATCAAGGAATAGACATTGGTATTGTTTTAAAAAACAACAACAAAATGATGCAAATATAAAGGTGAAATCCAGTCATCCATTTATAGATTTTAGTATTCAACCTGATCTGTTCATTCAAGAAATATGATGGCAAAGCATTTCTTTATTACATATGAAAATAAACTGAGGTGTATGGTGTCCAAGTACTTAACACTTTGACACACTTTCATTTTATGGCCTTTTGGCCTATTATTGACTGAGAGAGAGTTGAGTTGTTTGTTCTTAGTTTTTATTTCTCAGCTGTTATTTAGTGGAGTTACTGTCTTTGAGACAGACTGCCTGCTGTACATAATAGCGTAGGTTGTAAGAGCTTTCTGATGGGAGAAGAACAGATCTAGTTTGTTCACACCTGAATAAAATTTATGTGACAATGATCTCAGTGTTTGTTGAACCATGCACTTCATTATCTTCTTGTGTTTCATCAACACTTCAGACATAGTGTCATTTTCAGGGATGAATGGGTTTCTCTAAATAATGGAATTTTTTTGCATTAAAAAAAACAAACAACAATTCCCTCTTTTCTGTAGTTTAATCTAGAACAAATGGTACATAAAATGTAATGTTGACTGTCCACCTATACCACTTCTGCCATGAGGCTTTATGGATTAGTCTTTCTAAAGTATTTAGGAGACACAAAACATTGCTAAGATCTTTCAGGATAAAGAACTTTTTTAGACACTAAGAGTTACTTATTTATTATTGGAAATTTATAATGTAATTTACTTTTTAACAAAATAGCTTCAAATTTAAAGAGTATAAGAGTGGAGCAGTGCATGATTTACAGAAGTTAGAGGGTTGGTTATATTACCTGTTAGTGGTGATAGAACTATCTAATGTACCTCTGTTTCTTAAATCTTTTCCTGTCACCACCAGCATTTAGTGTTAAGGAGATCTTTTTGGGTGCAATGTTGCTAATCTTTTGGTAGATGGAAGTAAGTGTTCAAGTGGATCCAATTGGTAATGTAACATTGCACTTCAGGACTAAACCCTTATGAAGGTGACTGGAAAATTACTGAAATATGGCTTCATTGGCTAGTTTGTAATTCTACTAAGGTGATGGGGAAGAAGCCTGATCTAATTCAGTAACTTGCCTATGTATATCCTTATTAGTTGAAAGCACTTCTACAGAAAGGGATTGCCTAGTTCTCTATCTTTTGATCTAAAGCCAGAGAAGCTACATGAAGATAAAATATTTGTTTAAGCTGAATAAAATATCTGAATGATCAATATTCAACAGGAGTTAATAAATTTAAAGCAAATCTTTAAACTGCTTAAGCCATGTTGAGGTTAAACATGAATGCAGTCAACAACTCCCCCAAAAATGTTTACATCCTAACATAGCAACTCTCAAGTTTCTGCATCTAGAGTTCATTAAAGACAAAATCATAAGCAAGTATGTGGTTTACTTTGAGAAACTATTTATAGACCACTGACTTTCTAGGTAAACTGTATATTGTTCTGAAAGATAGACATTTTACAACAAACTAACACAATGGTAACTTCAGATCTGTATTGCTACATTGAGGCTGAATCAGAATGTTAGTGTTTTTAATTTAAACCCTGTATTTCTGCATAAAATCTCCCAAAACTTTAATTAGATCACATTGTTCTCTACTTAAGAAAGCCTTTTATCATTGGACAATTATTACTAAGAATAAAAATCATATTTTTTAGATATTGCTTGACATAAATGGCCTCTGTTGCAAGAAAGAAAAAGAAAACTGTTCTTCACTGCAAAAGCTTTTATCTCCATTTCTTTTATCTGGTGAAATCAGAGCAGTTGGCTTTAATCTATGATTGAGTTTTTTTTAAAAAAAATTTCTTTTTATATATATATATATAATATATTTTTTAAATTTGATTTTGTGTAGTATAGTTGTCAATCCAGCTGAAAACAGATTCCGGATTCTGGATGATGGAACATTGATGATTGAAGATATTAGAGACACTGATAAGGGTGATTACAAGTGCATTGCTAGGAATGCTGCTGGTGAAATTGCGACACAAGTGCAGATGAACTACATTGCTGATTCCGGTGAGTGCTGCAGGATGTTAAGTGACTGAATCAAAATTCTATAGGCCCTGGTTTACATTACAGATTCCAAGAAAATCTGGTTAATGATGCAAAGAATGTGCATCTTTTGGTAGAAAAATAAGGGAGTTAGGGACTTATCTTTGTTGGCTTGTATTAACAATCAGATTTCTGATCTGGCATCTTGGACAAAAATAAAATAAAATAGCCAGATTGTGGGTTAGGGAGCAGCTTGTGCCAGTGTAAAGAAATTAACTGCAGATAAATTTGACACTAATATTTGTATACTGAGAATTTCTCATGATGGCAGTGGCAGGGGTTAATTGTCAAAACATGTTTACTTACTAGTTAGTAATGTGGTGATGTTATATGTGCCACCAGCTTTAACCCTGACCCTGCCTTACAAGATACCAGAAGTGTAATGGATCAGCAACTGGTGACCACACCCTTGGCTAAATAGCCTCAATAGCTGTTTTCAAAATCAAACGCCCAGACCTGGCCTTGTTTACTGACAGAATACGATATTTTATTCTAACTGTTTTTTCACTATCATATAATTGTATGGTTTTTAGGGATTTTTAAAATAAATGTGCTGAATTCTCACCTGAAAAGAATGTTTATTGCCTGGCTATTGCTGTTAGTTCTGGAGAGTGGAAGGTTGTCATAGTTGACCTGGCACTCAGGAGTGTGATGACTGTTTAACTCACCCCTAGAGAAATTTGTTTTATTGAATTAATTTTAAGAATGTCTTATTTATTTTATTGATTATTTGCTTCTTTTTTTAAAATGAGTTAAATAGTTCTCTGTTGTGGAAACAAAACAAAATTCTGAGTTCTAGGTGATTTCAAGCAGCAGTGCCAGAACAGGATCCTCTCTGTTTAAGATACACTGTTAAGCAATCAACAACTGAGGATGGAGTGAGTCTAAGACAGAGCAAGTAGGGCTGATTAATAGATTTCAGGTGACAGTTATTGGTGATAATCTTCTTTTATTGGCCGGTGCCAAAAAAAGAAGAAAAAATTCTTTAGATGTTTGCTGAAGAGATGGAATCAAAGTTGGTTTTTGTTTTTTTTTCTGTTGTATTTGCTGCTGTGTGGATTTTGATAGTTTCTACACTTTTTTCTTGCAGAAAGGCCATATCTGACCCACCCGCCATCTGATGTGACCACTGTCCAAGGAGAAACCATCCAGCTAACATGCACAGCAAGCGGTGAGCCACACCCACAAATCAGCTGGACAAGAAACGGCAACTCTCTATCTTTCAACAATCGCTTCAGGCTGCTCTCTTCAGGAGCCCTGCTTATTGTGAACATTCAGCAAGCTGACCAAGGCCTGTATCGCTGCACTGCCATGAACAACGCAGCTGCTGTATCTGCTGAGGCACGAGTGACTGTCCAAGGTAATAGGCACTTTGTAAACACCTGTGGTTACTTTTTAAAGGGGCCTCAACTTGCAAAATATTGTTTAGGCCAGGTTTCTCTTGTAATCTCCATTACTGTTCTGCTAGTTAATTCCATGGAGAAATGTCGTTTCTTCATGTATTATACCTTAAGTAATCAGTGATGAGAGACCTCTGGGTTTTTAAATAACAGATTTTAGCATCTATCTACCTCCTCCTGTCAGTAGTGTTTTATTTAAATTAGATCATTGCAGATCTGAAGAGAATATTTTAGGGAGGGGGCATCTGTTTTTAATGTGTATTGCTTTTTATAAACAGCATTCATTCAGTACAGATGGATGAAGGTTACTGTCACCTGAATAGCAGTTGACCATCTTCATCATAATATGTAAATATACTGATTCTGGCCATGAAGTGTCAACCCCTAGATCAGTTATATACTTCCATTCAAGCTTGGCAGGCTTTTGAATGTCAGTGCCTTTGCTGGGAATAGTTAGTTGGTAGATATGCTGATGTTGTGGAATTCCTCAAAATAGGAATGGTGATGATGATGGCATCTCTAGATAACACTTTCAGATGGTATCAGAGTATATGCAAATTTGAGAGGGGCATCTTTCAAATTTATTTATTTTATTAGCTTTAATGGGGAGAGGAATTTTTTTTACACATATTAGACCCAAATCTCTAGGCTTTTCTTAAATTTTTCCCTTGTATTTCAAGGCAGATTCATATTTATTTCTTTTTAACACCTGTTTACTCCACATCATTCTTTAGCTTGTGAGCATAGTAGCTTCTGGGCCACCCAGTGACTGATGGAGAAGAGGCCAGAGGTCATAATCTTTTCAGTTAGCTCTGAAACCTCATCTGGCTAGCATCACCAGTCTTTAATGTAGCCAGGTGCTGTGGTCACAAATTCAACCACCAGATAGTTTGCTCTGAACAAGTTAATTTTTAAGCTTGTCTGTGCTAAATCAAATGAACCTTGAAATGCCACAGGAAAAGAAACCTGATACTGTTTATAAATATGGAAGCTCAGATGATGTTGGCATGGCTTTTTTTTCATCCACATGAGTAGCAAAGTGTTCAACCTGGGCTATATAGTTAGGTGACCCATTGCTGCAAAAGACCATGAGGGATAACTGACAGATTTTGTGGCTTTAGTTAGTTCATAACTTTAAACAGGTAGCCATTAAAGTCGTCTTTTTGAAAATTGCTCAATTTAATTTGATTGATGTCTTTTTTTTGGACTAATGCAATTAATCACTGGTAGATCAATAAAACATGCAATTCCTGTTACATGACTAGGTTGTGGTATAGGTTTGGTTTAAAAAGAAAAAGTAATGGAGTAGTTTCTTTTATAATCTACTGTTTTACCATATAGGGGAGAATTGGACTATTTGTTATAGGGGTAAAGTCAAATTGTAATAGCCTCATCTATACATTTAATTAGGAATTACTGACCCTGGTTTTCCATAAATACACTTGCTGAATATCAGCCCTGATAACTGGTGTAGTTGATATCTGGCCTGAGCTGGATGCACTAGCCTTATACTCTCTCACCAGGAGTTACAAAGAAATCCTATAAAAACTCTTCTGACATGAAGGAAGAATGCAGACTGGCTGGTAGGGGGGGGGTGTACACTTGAATGAAAATTAGAAAAAACATGTAAGAGTTTTGGTGACTACAAGAAAAGAAATTACCAAAATTTATGTTCAGTTTTAAAAAAAAATAAAGATGTTATTATAAAGTTTACACCAAAATATTATTTATAAATGTTAATATAGTTAAAGTGACAGCTATCTGTCTGTCTCTATATAATCTATAAAATCCTGTCAACATAAGAATGCAGAACATGCTTTTTTAAAAAAGATATATATATATATATATACCTTAATAACTAAAGTGTAATTTTCCTTGTTTTATAGTTAACACGAAGGACTGAATTTAATTCTAGTTTATGTCACATTTAATCACCACAGATTACTACGAATTAACTTCCTTAAAAAAGCATTAAAATATTAAAAGGGTAATCAGTTAAAAACTGAGATTTTTCCAAAAAAAGTCAGCAAGATGAAAAGCAATATCTGAATACCTAAAGCAAGTAAGTTTTTAATAAAAACACTTTCATAAGTCATTCATCAAAAACATACATATATAGAAAGTAGTTGGAAGGAGTCTGGTCTATTTAAATATTTGAGAATAAGTTTATATTCAAATTTAGTACATTTAAATGAAATTTATTGTACAAAATTATTCATTGTTTATTATGCAGATTTAATGGAATAACTAAGATTTTTTTGGTTTCCGTTTACTGATCATTATGCCTGAAACACTTTGCTATCTATCAATTTCCTTTAATCACACTTTGTTTCATATCTGCATAGACACAGGCAACCATTTGCTAGGGTGAATTCTCTAAACCCTGTGATTTGTTTCCAGTACTGTAGGTAAGTTTACCTATTTTTTTGTCAGTTCAGGCAAAAATTTTTCTCCCCCCAAAGGACCAGACATTTGTAGAAGGAAGTGTGGCTATGTTCAGATGCATTGCTGAGGGTAACCCTGTTCCAATAATTACCTGGTCCAAAAATGGTATGTGTAATGACCACTAATTTCATTTGTGTTTTCTTTTTTAAACAAAACATTTATATTGAACTTTAAAAAAAAAAAAAAAAAAGTTTTCTAATAAAGGGAGATTATTTTAATTTGACTGTTACACATGAGTTAAAGTAAATTATAGTTATTACAAATTGAGCAGAAAACTGAAAATAAAAGAAAAATATGTAATGATTGTGAAAATTATTGCTTTCCTCTTTAAACGTAAAACATTAGATCAGTTAACCAAGCATAAACAATTCACACAATTATCTCCCTTGCAAGAAAAATATTTCTGAATAATATAATTCATAATAGCAATAACATAAATACTTAATTTGCATATAGTACTAAATGTTGAAAACTGCTTGAGTAGTTAATTGCAATTCTTTGAGTTTTACTCTTTCCTGTAAAGCACAGATTCCTTGTCACTGGGTTAACAGAAATCTAAAGTGGGCATTTATGTCTGTAATTTTCCAGTTTTTGTTTGTTTGTTTTTTTCTCTTTTTTTCCATCAGGTGAACCACTGCCAAATAACGGTCGGTTTGAGATCCTTGACAACACTGAGACGCTCCTAATACGTAGAGTGGAGCTCTCTGACCGTGGAGTCTACATCTGTCGAGCAGAAAATGCTGCTGGACGAAGAGAAGCACTGGCAGAACTGGCAGTTACTCCAAAAAGTATGTACCTAACAACCTCAAAGTCTGGGTAAAGAAAGAAATTGAAAATGTCAGAACCTCTTTTGCACCTCCCATATAGAAGAAAAAAGATTTTTCCAGATCTATGCATTTAAAAAAAAAAAAAAAATTTCTGCTATATTTTCTTAACAAGATGTCTGAATCATAAATGTAGTTATATTTCAAACAAAATTGCTCACAATTGATGTTTGTTAAAGATAGTCCCACACATGTACATACTTTCTAAAACTTTTCAACTTTAAAGTTACATAGTATATCTTCCTAATATACATTATCATAAGACAATCTATCTTATGCAAGTTTTATGGTTAAAATAACGACACAACAAAAATCATCTTTAAAACAATTCCAGACAGCAGACTAAAATTCTAAAAGTATTTACTATCTTTTTAAATTTGCAAATCTGAACTTGAGGGTAGGCAAAACAAACATATTTTTCTCTTTAACATAAAAATTGATGCAGCAGAACTGAAGATGATTTGAAATTGTGAATTGCTAAACGTCAAATGGATTCTGTTGTATAGTTTTATTTAATAGTATTTGAAAGAGGAAAGAAAGGTTTTAAAAAAATGTATGCTTATATTTCTGATTCAATTAGTTATGTCATGTTTTTTCTCTCTTTTTTTAGTTCCACCATCAATTGTTCAGCGGCAACCTGATGTTGAAGTTCTCTTGGGGTCAGATGTCTCCCTGCAATGTCAAGCCGAGGGCAGTCCAACACCACAATATCGCTGGATCAAAGACAGACTTCCAGTCCAGTACAACAACAAGTTTATTCTAAGTGGGGACTCATTAATAATCCGGAATGCTGCTTTATCTGATGCTGGCCGTTATGAATGTGTTGCTGAGAACACTGTCGGTGTTGATCGCAACACCTTGCAATTGAGGGTTCGAGGTAAGCTCTCTTGGAAGTTAGTGATGTTGTATCGGGTTTGTAGAGTATTTTAATCTTTGGAAAAAAACCCAGTTTCTGAATTTGGATGCAGTTCAAGTGATGCAACAAGAAATGAAAATACTCCATGGTGGTTATAAAATTTGCCAGTTGACCCATTAGTTCCCCGTTACTTCCACCATGATACAGAAACTTGACACAAGTAAATGAATAGATGACCTTTGGCAGAAGCTTCTCATGGAGAATGTTGATGTATTGGGATGAAGTTACAGTTCCTTCACAGACCACCATCTGTAACCATCTGATGGCCCAAACCACACCTGACACCATGGCAGACCGACCACATTCTGTCTTGGCTTACAGAATTTTCACTGAAAATTCATGTGCAGGGTGGTACCACTTCCATACATAACCATGATTTTAGAACCATGAAAGCCTGGACTCTTCAGAAATGATGAGTGCTCCATATGGTAGAAGGGCAAAGTACATCTGTTTTGCCTATTGCAGTTGACATTGCATTGGTGAGGAGTGGTATGTCTTGCAGCTGTGTTGAGATAATTAATCATTCTTGTAGCTACCGGCATGCATTTTTCCATATCTGCAGAAAACTTTTGTTCATTTTTCCATGCTTCTCTTCACAGCATGAACTGTCTATTTTGTTGGCTTTGAGCTTCAGGATGCACATGAATATCTGTCTTATGGCTTTTCCTGAACTAGATGACCAACCTGTTAACAGTCTACATTGGAATATCCAGTGCTTTGGAGATTATTTTCCATCTTCCACCAAAGTCCTATTGCCCAGCTATATCCCCCCCTCCTTTCAAAGTCCAGCTCCTGTGAATCTTCTGCTTGTGGTATGGCTGCTAACAGATTGAAACTTCTGCTGGCCTGTACTTGTTTAAAGACATGATGGTAGGAAATACCATCAAGGTGTGCTAAGGTTCATTGCCTATGTTCTTCAGGAAGATAGCATTACATGTCTTGTGTGACTAATCTGCAAGAAGAATCAAGGTAATCAACTTTTCTGGGTACCCCAAATTTTTGATAGAAATCCACTTAAACATGGGAGTTCTGGATTATCAGCTGAGAACAAACTATCCACATCTCACAAATGTGATGGAATCAAAGGAAACTCTCACAAGGATGAGGAACCTGGACCAAGTCCTGATGCAAAATCCTGTTGATTCAATTTCAAATGTGACAGCGACTCTGTGCTACAAAATGATGTTACTCAACCAAGTTTTATCATAAAAAATTTCTCTCTTGTTTTATTTGCTGTCTTTTGACAATAAACTAATAACTTGCAATAAAAATAGGTTGCTTAATTATTAATTCAAGATGCTGTATAAGTTAAATTATATATTTTGCTTCCTTTTCTTTTTCTTATTTTAAATTATTTTATTTAAATGTTTCTTTGCATGCATATTTTGTGAGTGGATTTTGACATAATATAGTTTATAACAATAAAACTGTTGGTGTTTATAAATCTAAAGGGAGAGAAATGTGAGTTAATTAAATCACATAGCAACATAGGATCATTGAAACTTGCTTATTCATTAATTTTTTTTTCCTGCTTCCAGATCGTATTGTTTCTTACATGGCAAGCAGGCTCATTGAAGGTTCAGCCAATGAAGCAAGAAACTTGATTAACAAGGCTGTCAATAACACAGTTCGGCATCTGTTCAACAAGCACAAGAACCACACTGTGCAGGATCTGCTAAGCATTGTGCGCTACCCATCTCCTGAGGTGCTGGAACTGGCCAAGGCAGCAGAGATCTTCGAGCAGACCTTGGAGATTATCCACAGCCATGTAAAGGCTGGGCACACATACAATCTGCAGGGACATGGTACGTGAGTTTGTTTTCCATTTACAGAAGTTGTAAGGACTTGGAGCGGAAGTCTTTTACAAACTGTCTTGACTGTTCTTTATCAAAATCTAGTGTTGAAAGTGCATGGAAATAGTCTTTATTTAAAAAATTTTAATCTTTTAGCAAAGTGGAATGATTCCAACCCTCTTAAAATATGAAAATAAATTTCATGACACACTCACCACATGTGCTTGCATAAAGATGTATGAGTGGGTGCTTGTTCACAAGTGCTTCAGGCATTTTTTGAATTCTGGAGTTCTCTCTTTATTTTAAAATGTATGTGATGGCCACACCCACCTTTAATTATCCCTGGAGAATTCCTCTTTCTTAATGAAGAAAAATCATTTTCATATATGTTCAAGTTTTCAGATTACTTAATATTTTTCTTTGATTTAAACTTAAGATCATTAAAATTTGGAAGTTAATTTTTAGCTTGTATTAAATTAATTTTTAAATATTTGTATTCATTTTAGTTGTTTACTATTTTTAAGGGTGTTTTGTATATATAGGAAGTATTTTTGATGATATGGGTAATAAGGCTTAGTTTTCATATTTCCTCATTTCTTTGACCATTGTAAGTTGATAAGTCTCTAGCCTGAGTGCATTTTATAATCCAGAAGTTATGGTAACTATTTCTTTGATTGGTAATGGTTGCGTCTTTGAAAACTAGCAGAAGTATAAATTATAATCTCAGAATTCTGTGAAAAGTAAATAAGTTTTAAAACTTGTTTGTTTTAAAAAAAAAATGTATCAATTTTTTTCCTCCAGACTTGACATACCGAGATCTGGTGTCGCCCACTCATTTGGCCCTCATTGCCAACATGTCCGGCTGCTTCCAGCCTTCTCATGTTGTCGACTGTTCGGATATGTGTCTCCACAAAAAGTACCGCACGCTGGATGGAACATGCAACAACCTGCAGAACCCAACATGGGGCGCCTCGAACCAGGCCTTCAGGCGTTTGCTGGATCCTGTTTATGAAAATGGCTTCAACACCCCAGTAGGTAATGTCAGACTGAACTCTGGATATCTTTCACACTGTTGATAATTAGATGACTGTCTTCTCTCTCTCTCTATATATATATATATATATATCATATATACATATTTCTGCTTAATCTTGTTATAGATAAACTATTTACTATCTTAATTTTTTCCACTCTGAACAATCCTGATGATATGTTACTTTAATGCACAATTTTATTGCTGTGGAAAAAGCACTACTGTCTGACACCCCCCCCCCCCAATAATTTAACTAAATAGAGTAGTAAAGTTCTGCCAGGATTTTGTTGGTCTGTTATTTTCTTTCTATCTTTTACTTGCAGACAGCCAAATAAAATTCCATGTATAAACCCAGTCTTAAATGTTATGTGAGGCTCTTATGACTATGCACTTGTCAGTGTTTAGTTTAGTAGTTGGTTAGACAGAGGTAAACACTCTTGCCATTAATTACACTTGACAGTAATTTATTCCACTTGTTAACAATTCTATTTCATAAAAAATGTATTTTATCTAGCCTTGCTTGAATCTTAGTTAATTTGCAATTATGATCTCTATTATTACTAACTATAGTTAGCTGTAAAATGTGTCCCTGCTTGAAAACCCCTATTAGGTTTCCTCTTAAACATCCAAAATCCAAACTTATTAGATCTAATATTTTTGATCATTTGAAAACATTCGAATAAATTTCTACTCAACTCTCTAATCAGTCAATTTCCCTTCTCAAATAAGTTCTCACCCAGGGTGCTCAAGATATGGATGAACTGAGAAATTATACAACAGAACTTAAACTTTTGTTTGAAACTCCAGTTAATACTTCCTAACATTATCTTTGCTTCGTTTTTAGCAGAGAAGCAAGGCTTTCACATTTGTAATTTTGGTTAACCTCTTAGATACTTTTCTGAAAGTACATTTTCTAGTTTAGTACCACCTCTATAATTATAATTTAATTGTTGGAAACTAAACACTGAAGACCACCCTGGGTATTCATTGTTAGGAATACCCAGGTACAGTTTAAGCTAAGATTATGATAGTGACAGTGTTGTGTACTGGTGGATAATTTCGTAGGGTAAGAGAGCTTTCTAAATTCTAAATGAGCAAACATCTACCATGATTAAAGCAACTTCTCAAAGGTGATCTTAAAGCAGTGGTTCTCAACGTGGGACATACGCCCCACAGGTGGGCAATTCGATTTTTAAGGGGGGCAATTGAGTACGAATGAAGAGGTCTGGGTCCAAATTTTCGATTTTCATTTTTTTGATTTTCCATCAGGTAAAGTTTGTTTCAGATGCTATTTTGAGTAAATATTTTTTTTTAGTGAAAAAGGTCTTTATTGTATAGTTATTACATAATCACTGTGCCATCGCTCAGAACCTTATTTATTGAATTTGATTTAGAAATGCAATTCAAAGGGCTTTTGCTAAGTTACCATTATAATAACTGTTTCCTCCGTTTTCTCTCAAAGGAGAGCATTTCCATTTTCTGAAAATTCAGAGCTCATAAACAAAGAAGTTGTTTTGGTGTTTTCACACAAGGTAATTGATACATATTTCTTTGGTTGCTCGTGAATATATTTGATTGTTTAGTATTATGATGATACGAGAAGATACTACATAAAGTGTCAGAGATGAAAACTTAATAGTCCAAATGCTAATATAATACAACAGTCTTACCAAATTCATTGTGTGTATGTGTGTGTGCATATTTTTGTCAGACGATTATCGTCAATACATTCGTGTGTGATACAAATTTCTCACACATTCGTAAAAATCTGGTGTACCGCACTGTCTGTCCTTATATTCTGTATAAAACGAATCGGCATTGTTTTATTAATTATGTGTTAACTTCATTTCATTTATGTGTTTACTTGAATGTTCTAATTATTTTATTTCATTTTTGTGTTAACTTTAACGTCTTAAATTCTGAAAGTGCATTTCACTTCTTAAAATTGCTCATTTATTTCAGTCACAGCCCCTATGCATAAAATGAGTAGTGCAAGCAAAAAGAGAGTTCGTCAGTATTCAGAGGAATTTTTGAAATTTGGTTTCATACCTGCTGCTCATGATGAAGGGTCACCTTTCTGTCTCTTATGCCAACATTGCTTGACCAACGAATCAATGAAACGAGGTTGTCTTGAGGCGCATATGTAAATTCAGATTTGAATTACTTCAAATCTTTAAAGAATAAGTTTGAAAAAAGATCAACAATAAAGTCTCTGTTCACTGCACAAACTGTTACTATCAGTCGTACTCTTGAGGCAAGTTATGAAATTTCTTTACTCATTGCTAAATCTGGAAAAAATCATACTATAGGGGAGGATTTAATTAAACCATCAATATCTGCATGTCTTAAAACAGTTCTGGAAAAAGATGACAAAGATGTTAAAGCCATGCCACTCAGTAACGACACTGTTAGGAGAAGAATAGATGAAATGAGTGAAGATATTGAAACACAACTGGTTGAAAAGCTGAAATCAAGAAAATTCTCAGTACAAATGGAAGAATCAACTGTGAGAGGCAGTGAGGCCTTATTGCTAACTTATGTAAGATATATTGATAAAGGTGAATTTGTTGAAGAAATGTTATTCTGCAAATCTTTAGATACCACCACTACCGCCACTGATATATATAATGAACTAAAATACTACTTAGATATCAATAATATACCAATGTAAAACACAACATCTTGTGCAGCTGATGGTGCTCCTGTTATGATGGGCAAGAAAAATGGCTGCTTAAAATTGATGAAAGATGAGAATATGGAGATGCTTCTTGTGCACTGTTATTCATAGAGAGAACTTAGTGTCGAAAAATATTTCTCCTGTACTTAATGAGGTACTGAAATCAGTTATAAAATCTATCAATGCTATCAAAACTAATGCCAAATGTGAGCATCTTTTCGAGAAATTTTGTGAAGATAACAATTCAGTCTATGTGAGACTTTTACTTCACACTGAGGTATGGTGGCTTTTGAAAGGGAATTGTTTGAAAAGATTCATGGAACTGTTTGATGAACTTAGTGGCTTTCTAAGTGACAAGCCTGAAATGAAGCACCTGCTAACTGTTGATGGAAAAGTGTTTTTGAGTTATTTAGCAGATATTTTTGAAAAACTGAATGTGTTAAATAAACAACTTCAAGGAACAAATAAAACACTTGTTGATGCAAAGGCGAAGATATTTGGCTTTATTTCATTTATTGAGTTATGCCAAAAAAATATTTCTGACAAAAATTTTGACCAATTTCATTGGCTAAAAAAATGAGCCGACTGAGGCTGCTGTGCTTGTCATTGTGGATCATCTGAAAATATTGGCCTCTGATTTTAAAGAAAGATTTTCTGATTTAAAACAGATTAATTTTCCATCGTGGGTGATGCAGCCAGTGCTTGTGGATTTATCTGATGTTTCAGTCCAGTACCAAGAAGAACTCTCGGAAATAAAAAATGATGAGTCAGTTAAAACTTTATTCAACATAAAAGGAGCGATGGCATGGCTTTGTGATGAGACAGAAACTAAATACCAAAATTCAACTAGCTTTGCAAGGAAACTGTTGTTACCGTTTCCATCTTCATATTTAGCTGAATGTGGCTTTAGCGTTGTAAATGATTTGCTACTGAAGAAAAGAAATTCACTGGATATCAGTAAACTAGGAGATTTGAGAGTAAAGCTGACTAAATTAGTGCCTAATATAAAATCTCTTTGCAGCAGGCATGAAGCACAAGGGTCTCACTAACTTTATTTCACTTTTCTTGAGGTGTGCTCAAATGGCATTTTGCATTTGATAGGAACCTATACTTTATTGTACAGTAATTAAAATGGTCAAATAAGCTTCCATTCAAATTAGTTTGTGTTCATAGTACATTTCAGTTTTCTATTACATGTTTTGAATTTTTATTTGCTGTTTTTGTATGAGACAATCCACAAATATTTTCATAAATATAGAAATTTTCTCTCTCTTTATTACCTGTGAATTCTCTCTTATTATCATATGTATCATTATTAAAATCTAATACCACTTAATATTTTTTCTTACAATTTTTTCAGTAATTTCTTGCTCAAAACTTTAACTGTCTTTTGTTTATTTCATTTTTCATGGATGCCATGTTCTTTTGAAGCTTGTTTAAACCAAGGTATTGGCGTTTTAAGCTTCTTCAGCTGAAACTGAGTTAACTTTTTAAATGATAAGAATTATATATCACCACATGGGGGCATCAAGATTTTAGAGGTGATTAGGTGGGGCATGGCCCAAAAAAAGGTTGAGAACCACTTTCTTAAAGGTAAAAGATTTGCTTCCCACTGTCAATCAAGTTTACATTGCAAAAAACTTTAAAATTTGAACATTGAAAGGTTTTTATTATATTTTTCTTAGCTCAAAAAAGCTACCAAAATTATAGACTTGCTTTTGTTTGTTTCTAATGTCAACAGAGAGTAACCCTGTTAAAATTGTTTAAAAATATGTATAAAATTGAATTTTCTGCAGTTTCTTAGATTATTCATGTTAATAGGGAATGTAGAACTATGGAAAAAAAAACTTATTTTAAAGATTGTAGTTATGTACTATTGACAGACTGGTGGAGAATTGTTCTTTTACTTGAACTTCAAAGCCTTGTTTAGATGTGATTGATATGCGTATGTAATGATTTTAGCAAATTTTATGGTGGTAGTTTTGTCACATGGATGAGTTAATCCATTTAATGTTATTTTGAAATAATTACAGGTTGTCTTTACATATCTACTGTAAGTATATTGTGTGAAAAGTAGACATAGGAGTGTTATTGCTGTGTGTTGATGGCTAGAAGACGCACATCTGAGAAAGGACTACAGTTGTCCCCCAGTATTCACAGGGGTTACGTTCCTTGAGCACCCGCAAAGAGTGAAAAACCGCGAATATTGGACGTGGTCCATAAAAATGCCTATAAACGTCAAAATATAACGTAAAATATAAGTAAATATATAATAATAATTTAATAAAAAATACAACACTCAGAGAAACACCTAGTGAAACACTTGAGATAGCTACACGCGGTAAACTGGGATGATGCTGGGCTGCATCTGCCTGAGACAGCACCTCGTGGGCAACAGCCAATCAGCAGCAAGGAGAAATGAATGACGCTCTCGGATTGGCTACTTTCAAACCTCCAGCCAATAGCGTTTATTTTATCTTGATATTTTGTTGAATTTACGTTAGTATTTATATTACAAAATTAGTAAATTATATTGTTATTAATAATTTAGCGTTAAAAAGCGTGAAAAAATATATATTGCCACGAAAAAAGCCATAAAGAAATCGCAGAAGATATTTGCGATTCCACAAATATGCGGGGGTTTCCATGAACAATTATTAGTTAGGTTCTAAGAAAATTCCGCGAATAACTGGGGCTGCGAATGCCGAACCGCGATTATGCGGGGGTTGACTGTATATACATTTTTGGCACTACTTATCTAAAGAATTTAATTTATTTACTTTTAATTTTAAGGCTGGGATCCTGCAAAATTGTATCATGGTTTCAACCTGCCAAGTCCGAGATTGATATCCACTTTGGTAATAGGAACGAATCAAGTGTCAACTGATGACTCAAACACACACATGCTGATGCAGTGGGGTCAGTTCTTAGATCATGACATAAATTTGACTCCACAGTCGATCAGCTTCTCTCAGTTCAGTGATGGACGGAAATGTAATGAAACATGTGAAAACCACTACCCATGCTTCCCAATTCAGGTGCCACGCAGCGATCCTAGGATTCATAACCAGGCCTGTCTTGGCTTTTCCAGGTCGAGTGCCATTTGCAGCAGTGGCAGGACTTCAATCTTCTTCAACACAGTTGCCCCAAGGCAACAGCTTAATGTGATTACCGCATACATTGATGCATCAAATGTATATGGCAGCACAGTGGCAGCAGCACAGCAGCTGCGGGACCTAAACAGTAATCGTGGCTTGTTACATGCTGGTCCCTCACCAGATGGGAAGGCGTTGCTGCCATTTGACAACATAGGTGTGCTAGCACATGTGGACTGCCAGAGAGAACCCAGCAAGTACCACTTGCCATGTTTCCTTGCTGGTGATCATCGGGCTAATGAGCAGTTGGCTCTGACCTCAATGCACACACTATGGCTTAGGGAGCACAATCGGATAGCCACAGAACTTTTGCAGATGAATCCACACTGGGATGGAGATATGCTATACTATGAGACAAGGAAAATCATTGGTGCTATCATGCAGCATATCACTTATACAGTGTGGTTGCCTTACATGATAGGACCAAAGGGGATGTCAATGTTAGGCTCTTATAATGGATACATCCCAAGTGTAGATGCTACCATATTAAATGAATTTGCCACAGCAGCATTTCGTGTTGGGCACAGTCTCATCCGGCCCATTATTTTCCGCCTCAATGAGACTTTTCAGCCAATTAAGAAAGGAAATTTGGAGCTGCACAAAGCATTTTTCTCTCCCTATCGGCTTGTGGAAGAGGGTGGCATAGATCCACTGATTAGGGGCCTCTTTGGTGTTGCAGCCAAAAAGAAATTAGCTCACGAACTGATGAATTCAGAACTGACTGAGCAGTTGTTTGCACTGGCCAATGCTGTCGGACAAGATCTTGCATCATTGAACATCCAGCGAGGTAGAGATCATGGATTACCCAGTTACAACAGATACAGAAAGCTTTGCAATCTAACCTCTGCGAACACTTTTGATGACCTTAGATATGAAATCACACAGCGAAGAGTCAGGGAGAAGTTGCAAGCCTTGTATGGTCACCCAGGTATATACATTATATCTTGGTTTGATGTCCGTTGCAAGTAAATGTTATTATAAGGACAAAGTTTTAATGTGCTATACAAAAACTATTTTTACTTTTTAAATTTGATCTTCCTTTTTTTTCATTTAAAATTTAAATTCATAAGAGATTTCATTATTCAGGGTTACACATTTACATGGCATTTCTGGGGATGTTTTATTGTTACATGCAGACATCTATCTAGAATTTTTAATCTGCTTCTGAATAAAGAAAAAGTTGTAGCTGCAACAAATCCCATTGTCTGCAGACCAATAGGAATCGTTTGCATGTTTAGCAACCATGCTTATTCCAGAAAGCTAAGTGATGCTTCATCTTTAATCTCATGTATCTAACCCAAACTTTGTATTCTGATGAATGCTGCTTTTTGATTAAACTTTTTTGTTTTCTAGACAATATCGACTTGTTTGTTGGAGGATTGATTGAGTTGCCCTTGCCTGGGTCCAAAGTTGGTCCCACCTTCCAGTGCATTTTTGTGGATCAGTTTAGAAAACTTCGTGATGGTGACAGGTGAAGCATTTGGCTTTTTATTTACGTATTCCACAAGGAAAATTTCAGACAGTTTGCCCTGTTTCTGTATTTTCTTCTTAACTGAACATTTTTCTTTTGTCAGTGGTCATGATCAAGGTAAAGTCACACATTACATTTAGAACAGAAATCCTAACATATCAAATTGTTGGCTTCTGGAAAAACCTTAAAAAGGTAGTGTTGGTAGTAAGGAATTTCTTGATTTTTGTATAACATTTTTTTTAAATGTACAGTGGCAGACAAAAATTTAAGAACAATGGAAGAAAAAACACAAACTAAGTAAAAATTTCAACATGCAAATTATACTAATAGAAAAGCAATTTCTTGTTTTTCAAACTGACATACATAAACATGACTACTAGTAAATGTTTTGCACATGCTTGCTTTTCTTACATTATGTCAACAAAAGTTTAAGAACAAATCAAGCATGTTTGAAATTTTGACACAAAACCCAATTTTTAGAGATTACATGAGATACACAAATCAAGGAAATACTAATTAGAATTTGGTTGCATGGCTTAAACATCATGCCTAAGTCCAACTGGATGTAATTGGAGTTCACAAGATGAATATACCATGCTGGTCTAGGTATATGTTTGCTCAAGTCAACTGAATAATTTGGAGCAGTTGATCCAAATTACTGGGCATTTTTATCATAATAACTTTTGTCTATATTGTTACATAGATTTTCTGTTGGATTTAAATCAGGGCTTTGACCTGGAATTTTCTGATCTGTGAGAAACTGCTTGACAATAACAGCAAAATGTTTTGGATATTAGCACATTGAAAATCCAGTTGAGAGAGAGGAATTCCTCAGAATATGGTTTCAATATATTGGTCCAGGTAAACAAACTGATGTTATTCCCTGGATCTTTTTGGTGAGAAACAGCCCTATATCATAATGGACCCACCCCTACCTTTGATTGTTGGTTTGATGCATTTCAGATGGAATGATTCATTGAATCTTTGCTGCATATAAGTCTGACCATCTGAAACTGTGATTCATCAGACCAGAGCTCCCTGGGCCCACATTTCTGGAGCATAATGGAGATGTTTCTTAGAAGAATTAAAAGACCAGACTTAAGTTTACCAATGACCAAAGGATTTCATCCTGGCAGCACATCACATCAATTGGAAATCACAAGGTTGTCTGTGGAGAATTGCAGACATCAGTGGGTCATCTAAATCCCTTTAAATGTGAAAGAATGTTTTATGTTGGTCCATTTCAAACAGATGCTTGGTTTTCTGATCATTCAGAGCATTAGTTTTTGGGATCTGCCACTTTTGTAGCATTTGATGTAGCTGCCCATTTGTTCATAGCTTCTAGACTATATGACAAGTCATTTTACTGCACTCAACCCACTTAGCAATCTCAGAAAATGAGTTTCTTCTTGGGCATCTCCACAATGTGATTTTGTTGTACTTAAACTGACATTTTTACCTATTGTAGTGCTAAAAAAAGTTATGCATTAGTTCAATAGAATATAGTAGTAGTACAAAAGACTACAAATTCAAGCAGTTGATATTGATGATCTTTAATGTTTATCACCCTGAAATTTTGTCATAATGTAAGGAGAGCAGGTGTATGCAAAATATTTACTACTGATCATGCTGATGTATGTCAATCAAAAGAACAAGAAATTGCTTTTCTGTGAATGTAATTCCACTGCTGTAATATTTATTTTTACATATTTTGTATCATTTTATGTTCTGTCATTGTTCTTGAATTTTTGTCTGTCAACTATAACTTCAGTTAAAAAGTTTTCTTATGGTTAACTGTCATCAGTTTAGCATTTCTTCTAGAAGCTTCTAGTTTGAGTTTTTTTTGTATTTGTTATGTTTTAGAGCTTTAAGAAAAAAATCAAAGGGAAAGAAGAATGTCTCAGTAGTTCTGTCTGCTTGCCATCAAAGCAACAAAAAAGAAAACAGCACAATAAACAGAAACCTTTGGTACATCTTTATAAGATCAAATGGTAAAAGAACTTGCTTCAGCATCAAGCATGTCAGAATTCCCATAAATACTTTATTTTCAGATTTTTATAGTTTTATTGATTGATTGATTGGTTGTTTGCTTCTCATTTCAAATGAATTTTACTTTGTTTAAGGTTCTGGTACGAAAATCCAGGAGTATTTAGTGTTGAGCAGCTGATACAGATCAAACAGACATCTCTTGCCAGAGTTATCTGTGACAGTAGTGACAACATTGAGCGTGTCCAGAAAGATGTGTTTCTTTTGGTAGAATCCACTCGTGATTATCTCTCTTGTGATGAAATACCGAAGCTAGATCTCAAAATGTGGGCAGATTGTTGTCATGGTACGTACAATTTTTTTTTTTTAAATCTTGAATTGTTCATCCAACTTGGAATTTTTTTCCTGTGAAAGCAATATCGCATTGACAGAAAATTTTGAAGTCAGTATGTTTTGATCAGATTTACTGATATTGGCATATGCTACTCTGTCCCATTGTTTAATCATGTCATTTTAGTTGGTCAGTATCACTGCCCAGGGACAAATCTCTTGCACTCAGATGGTGCCTTTGTTTATTTTGTAAGCCTTTCTTTCTACAGTAATTAAATAATCATGCCTTGGAATTCTGCTACCTGGTTGATCCAGTATGGAAAGTTACAGATGCTTCTGTATTCCAAGCAGCTGAGTCTTACCAGTAAAATGCTGTTCATCAACCTTAAATAACTACTTCTCTTTTTACCTACTTTCATTTTTTCTCTTAAAGTGAGGATGAAGTTATTTAAAAAGTACATTGTGAATTTACATGATACATGAATCACACTCCACCTTTTATATGAGTCATACTGAGTGCGTTGAAATTCTTGCAATGGTAATGAGTTTGCCATAAAAAGCATAAGATGGCAAAAAAGCAGCTAATAGGGGATAGAATGACACTGTAGTAAACACACAAAAAAAATTAACCCTTTGTCATACTTTTAATTCATAGATTCCACAGATAACAGGGTGTGGTGAGTCCATATTTTGGGCACCAAGTTGATTTTTCACTGTTTAAGATTTTCAAAAACTCTTGTGCCCCCCCTTTTTTTTCCCTTTTACCTCTGGGGCCATAAATAGGAAGTTTTGGTGAAATAGATATGTTCTGGCTATTCCAAAAAATAAAAAATCCCTTGGAGAAAATGTACTGAACAAAGTACAGAAGTCCGTCTGAAATGACTTTTACAATCATGGGATTGCTATCTCCTCTCTCTTTACACAGACCTTGATTGATATATAATGATAGTGTACCGATCTTACTGTATTGCTTTATTGAAAGATCTTGCCATATCCATCCCCTCTCTGCCTAAAAGGTTAATATTGGGGGTGGGTCATTCCACTTTACCAATCCTATTTATTTCTATTATGATTATTTACAGACTGTGATAAGTCTGGCAATTTCCAGTCAATAACAAGTCACTACCAGAGCCGGCGTGCTGCACACAGCTACCTAGAAGACCGTGAATATCAACACCGGCAATACATTCCTGCCCCACCCAGGTTTCATGGACACCAACTGACTGACATGGAGGGAGATGACAGCAGTAATGTGACCAGCAACCACATTAGTGAGCAGATGGACCAGTTTGACACGAGAATTAACGGTATGGAAAGTATGGTGAACCGACTGAACAACATGGTGCGCTCCCTAAGGAGAAAGGTTTGTACTGATCTTAGTGCAGTGGTTCCCAACCAGGGGTCCATGGACCCCAAGGGGTCCATGGAAGAATTTCAAGGGGTCCATAGAGATTCTACTTATTTTTAAAATTTATTATACTGGAATTAGAAGACATGCGGCTCAGAATAAAATTATTACTACTGTTCACAATCCTTAAAACTGAATGTTTAAATGTTAGAATTGCTCTACATTAGCTAACAGTATCAGCGGTGTCAAACTCACGGTCCATGTGACAAATTTGGCCCTTGGGATGGTCATGAGCGGCCCGCGAGATGACAGGAAGATTTATTGCCTCCTTAAATGATGAGTGTCATGAATATACGTGATATATGAATGAGAGAGAGAAAATGAATAAATAACCTTTATTTTATTATGGCAATATTAAGAAAATAATATTAAGGCAATGTTAATTATTTTCTTTCTAATATGGCTAACAACAAGTGATAATATTTAGCAAAATCGTGAAATTAGTGAAATCGTGACTTATACTTTGCATGTTTAAGTGTCTGTGTGTATATGATACCTCTTTGGTTTGTTATTATTTTACTTGTATATTGTTGTTATATTAACCTGGTCGCACACATAGTCAGCTTTCTTTTTTCCACCCACAGATATTGCATAATGTCAGTAAGAAGAGAAAGTTCTCGGAAGATTATCTTCAGTGGGGTTTACTTCGATCAAAAAAAAATAATGTAGATCTCCCACAGTGTGTCATTGTTTTCGTGTCCTGGGAAATGATTCACTGAAGCCTTCAAAATTACAACTTCACCTGACCAAATGCCACCCTGAGTATGCTAGCAAGGAAAAGTATTTTTTCAAGAGGAAAGCTGATGAACTGAAGAGGCAAAAACTTGATGCGACTGGTAGCTTCCAAGAGAAGAGAGGGAACATCGTGGAAGCATCATACAGAGTGGCTTATTTAGTAGCACAGAAGAAAAAGCCACAACACAATTGCTGAAGAATTGATCCTACCTTGTGCAAAAGAAATGGTTAGACTGGTTCTTGGAGCAGAAGCAGCACAGAAACTAAGTGTGATGTATCTCTTTCGAATAATACTATCCAGCGAAGAATCAGCGACATGTCAGGTGATGTGAAAGATCAGATTATTGAAGAGATAAAAGCATCCCCCATTTTTTGCTATACAGGTCGATGAATCCACTGATGTAGCAATGGCGTGCCAGCTGTTGGTATACTGCCGATACCTGTTCAAAGGCATAATCAAGGAGGAATTTCTTTGCTGTCAAAATCTTGAAACATCAAGTACGGCCACTGATGTGATGAATGCTGTGTCATCGTTTTTTGACGAGCATGGTTTGAGTTGGAATAATCTTGTTGGAATCACAACTGATGGAGCTCCAGCCATGCTTGGGTCGAGGTCGGGTTTCCAAGCAAAAGTAAAATCCAAAGCACCAAATGCAGTTGGTGTGCACTGCTTCATTCATCGGGAGGCTCTGGCTTCTAAATCGCTTCCTTCTGGGCTTCTCACAATTTTCACTGGTATTGTTAAGGTCGTGAACTATGTGAAAAACTCTGCCCTAAACACGAGACTGTTCCAGCAACTGTGTCATGACATGGAATCCGAGCATAGTTCCATGCTCTTTTATACATCCGTCAGGTGGTTGTCTGCAGGGAGATTTTTGTCCCGCTTCTTCTCTCTTCGCCAGGAAGTTGAAATGTTTCTTGATGTACAGAAAAAATGTGACCTGTTGGAGATATTGAAATCAGAACACTTTGAGCTCCGCCTTGCTTATCTTGTGGACATATTTGAAATCTTCAACCAGCTGAACTTGAGACTCCAAGGAAAGGATTCAAACTTGCTCAGCCACTGTGACTCAATACATGCATTTTTGGCCAAATTGGAGCTGTATAAGAAGAGAGTGAGTGTAGGAAAAATTTATGATGTTTCCATCATTGATGAAGTTCTTGCTGATGGTCAGCTTTCAAGCACCTTGTCCAAGGAAATCATGGACCACTTGTCTATCTAGATGATGAATTTCGCCGTTACTTTCCTGACTTGAGCCCTCAGCATGCAGGATTAGCAAAAAATCCTTTCTTATGTCAGGTTGATGATGTGTTAGAAGACGCACAAGAAGAGTTCATTGAGCTTCTCCATGATTCAACAGCCAAGAATGTGTTCCAGTCAAACTCCTTGTCTAGCTTCTGGTGTTCAATGATGGAATCATATCCAAAAATAAGTGATCTGGCAGTTCGAGTTCTTTTGCCTTTTGCTTCAACCTACCTGTGCGAAAGTGGGTTTTCTTCATTACTTGCAATAAAAACAAAATCAAGGAACAAGCTGTCTGTGGAAGATGACTTGAGGTGTGCCCTGGCTGCCACTGAGCCAAGGATTCATGAGCTGGTTGCTCAAAAACAACCAAAACGTCCCATTGAGAAATATAAAGTGACATACTTTTTCGCAACCAATGAAAAAGTTTCATTCACTGCTGTTTTTGTGATTTTTTGTTGTATTAATACAGTTTTTGTGATTCTTTTTATTCATACATGTGCTTGCAAGCTCAAAAAAGAGCAAATATTATAAAGATAGTTTTTGCACACAATACCTACAACTATAACAACATTAACATAACATTTTTTCCTATGTGTTGTACTTAAATCAAAAAGTGCTGAACGGAATGTTTTCTGATTTCATATAAATAGGCCTACATCTTAATCAGCATAACAATGGAAGGCATTTTACATTAATATATTCATTTCTTGCAGAAAAATCTTTTATTAATTTTCTTGGCTTAACATATTTCGTTGTAGGGGGTCCACAGGTGAAACAATGACTGGAAAAGGGGGAACGGGACAAAAAAGGTTGGGAACCACTGTCTTAGTGTATCAGGTGAAATAGAGACATGAAAATTAAAATTGTCTCCCTTTAATAGTGGCCCTAGGAACAGCGGCCAAAGTGATTCATAACTGTCTAGATAAGAAAAGGTTCTAAAACTATCATAATCTCTTTGGATATCAGTAGCTATGGAAGTATGTACATACAGTTTGCAGTTATGGTGGTAATAAGTAAGTCTCGTTTTGAAAAAATCCATAAAATTTCATTTATAAATGATATGGTAGTGGTATAGAGTTTAAATATATATGCATAGTTATTTGATAAGTGTTGGATTGTTTTTTTTTTTGCTTTTGATTTTTGTCAGATATTCAAAATTTCTCATTTTAATAGATGGTTTGGACTTTACTTATTGAAGTCTCTCCATTTCATTGTAAGAGTTCAGCCATTTGTTGATTTATATATGATGGATTTGTGGGAAAGATGGATAATGGTCTGTGAAGTTTCCCCAAGCCATATGTGGTTAAAATTTCTGAATCTGAGACTTCTAAAAACATCTAAAAAATATTAAAATAAATAAAACCCATCTACTAATTTTAATTGTTTTATCTTTTTAGCTTAAGCATCTTCAGAAAAAAATGGTCTCCAGTAATCTGTCCTGCAAGGATGACAAGGAGAATGTCTACAGCCATGGAGAAAACTGGGTAGTCCACGCCTGCAGAAAATGTCAATGCAAAGTAAAGTGATCTTTTTTAAGTGCAATTCCCTGGCAGCACTTTAAAAACAGAACACACCCCCCCCCAAGTAAATATATGCTGGCCACAAAAATTTAGGGCTACTGGAATTTGATCTTATATTTAATTCTAGTTGCTCTAACGGTAAAAATGCCATTGCTACTAGGCTTAATAGTTTGTGTAATTTTTAAAGTACTGCAAGAGGTACGTGTGTTTAACTTTTCAGACCTCCTTTAGCTAATGATCACTAGATTGACAGGCAATGGACATGATCATGTGACATAGTGGGTAAAAAAAAAAATTATCACAAGTTATATTCTTAGTTGAATAAGTGCATGGATCTTATTACCGCATGTTAATTGAAGAATGACATATGTTCAGGCACACTACAGTCAAAAGTCATAATCAGCATAGCATCTGGTTTTGCTGGCTAGTCCTGGGGTTAAGGTCACAGACAGATTGTGGAGGGGATTTCTGTGCCTTTGTCTGTGCCAAAGACATTGCTTGATGGTGGTGCAATATCTGGGAGCATGACTGGTAGTGGTGTCAGCTTGGCATTGTCATCGTAGAACATGACTTCTGGTACCAGTTGTTAAGGAAGAGATGAGATTCAATCTCATAATCTAATCCAGGTACTGCTAACTAGTCAGGCAGCCTTCAACAATAATCAGAGAAGTTCTGCCATTCATGGTTCCTCATAAAGCTATGATGCTGAACAACATTGGCAGCAGCAGAACGCTTTTCCCAACACCATTATACCTGCCATCAGAGAAGTTCAGATTGAACTAGTTTTCATCACAGGGAACCCTTCTCCAGTGATAAGACCTTGCCCAGGCTGAGTGTAGCAATGATTGCTATCATTCAGAGGAAGATCAACAAATGGATGTCTAGCAGTTAAATCCTACATGAAGAAGTCTGTTTCTGGTGGTTTGTTTGGATGTCTACCCTGACTGCCAGCAGATACTATTTTTAATAAGTATTGGCCACCCTCTTCTGCAGGGCCATGCCTCAGTCATCTATTTATCATTTGTACAGTGGAGATAGTCCCAGGAGTTGTTGTTGTCACTGCTCTGGAGGTAGTTTGTATACAGTTGGCTAATGTCTTGACTGTGAAATATTGATGCTTGTGGCATCTTCTACCTGCAGTTTTGTTTTACATTTGACTTAATGAAGTGTCTCTGGTTATGCAACATAGCTGCAGGCTACTGTTGTAAATTTTATTGCTTTACTGATGCCAGCTACATTATTACTGACATTTATTTCCTTAAGCAAGCATCATTTTGAAATACGTACTAAAACCTGCTGTCAGTATGTGTTTTTGCTTGTTTCCTACACTAGATTTTAAACCCCATGAGTCTAAAACCTGATTGTACTTTACGTTTGTTGTCAAATAATTCTGATTGTTTAATACCAAAACCGCATGTTAAAAAGTGATTTTATTTTTGCTCTTTGATTTCATTACTGAAACTGAGTCACATTACTAGTTGTGATTTTGAACATCTCCCCTTTTCTCTTTCTGTCTAGATTCGTGACAAAAGTTAAGGGCAGGGGGACATTACTTAGCACATATAAGCATGTACAATATTATAGGTACAGGTAAACGACAGATTGGACCAACACATATCTGTTGAAGGAAATGAAGTGAATAAAAGTATTGAGTTATAGACTCAATGAAATCTAATGCAACTAAGGTATGTAGAGAGGGGAGTTGCAGAATATTTGAGCTTATTTTTATTTAAAAAAAATAAATGTTCTTAATGGATTCATTTAACCAAAAAAATCATTAATGAATTACCTACCCATCTTTGATTTCTGTTTGTTTTATTCTACAGCTGATCATTTCCAATTTTTACTTGGCCCAGTCTTTTCTTCCTATCTTTTGGAGAGATGACATTTAAGCTAGTTTACTGTAGATCCTGAAGCTTGCATTGGTTATATTATCTCTGAATATTTTATGTTTTTATTTACTTTCTTTCTGGTTTTAGAATGGTCACACAGAATGTGTAAATGAGCTATGTCCACTGATTGATTGCAAAACCGTACATCGGCTGCCTGGAGTCTGTTGCCCTGTTTGCCGTGATCCACCACATCCTTGACTTCATGACTGGAAGGTTGATGCACTGGTCAAGATTCCCTATGGACACATGTAATGTATTTGGTGCTATTATTGACATTACAACAAGCACTTGTTTCTATGAGATTATTTATTGCATCTCCACATGGAAGGGACTGCTGAGGGGTTTAATGAGCAGGTTGTACCAAACAAGATGGCATTTGCATAGTATTAATGTTTTTTCATCCTGCCTCATTTGTTGAATTCTGTCTTTGTTGTGCATAATTTAGACCGTAACTTGGAAAATGGCTGACATATTCACGACCAGCACACTATGGTCTGCCTAATTTTTATATTAAATTGTGTGTGTGTGTGTGTGCGTGTGTGTGTATTTTTAAAGGCAGAAGTCAAGACAACAACACAACCACTGTTTTTTTTTATGAAGGATATGTATAACATTGTACAGTTGTATAAAGAAATATGTTAACTTTTTAACATGTCCTTTGGTGGTGACCTATTGTTAAATGTGCTCTCATTCTATACTTTGTAATTTTCTATTGTCTATCAATACTCATCACAGGTGCTATTAAATGAATGGTAGCAGCATAACTACATTTTAGTTTGAGATGCACAGTTCAGACCTGAAGCCATCCTCTCTCTGTCCTTCACCCTGTTTCTATGTGCGTGTATGTAAAATCTTTCAGGATGCATTGTAGCATATGTTGTCCAAGTGTAAATTAGTGTTCTTTTTTGCTTACATTATGCACAGTTTGTAGAGCATGAAGACCTGCTGGATAAATGAGCATATTTTTTAAATAATATTCTAGGATTTAAATAAAAGATTTGCTTGACTCATTTATCCAGGTTTTCACACTGTACAAACAGTAGTGCATCAGCAAAAATAAAATGTATAATTTACAGGTAGGAAGTATATGTATATCAGTGTCATTGGTAGTTTTTTTATTTTTATCTGCTATTGGAGTTCCATAGAAACCAATAATTTCACTTTAACAATGATTCATATTTTTGACACTGCTGGAGATGGAGAAAATGAACAGGCATATGTTTGGGTTTTAAGCTGACATGTAAACTTTGCATTTAACCTGTTAGTGCTCTTCCCTGGTCATGGAGAAGTTTTCTTTTTTGGAAGCCCTACTGTTAAACTTGGTCGATTTCTCAAAATCTTGCCATTATGAACTGAATGACACTTACAGAGGCCAGCTTCCCTATATTTCAACCAGCAAGCAAAGTGGATTAAATGTGCATTTGCTTTACTGTAATAATTTTTTTTTTTTTAAATATGTAAAGTGCAGTTTTAAAAATAACAAAAAAAAAAAAAAAAAAAAAAAAACTCCCAAAAACAGTAAACGATGAGGTGCCACTTCTTCAGAATATGATTGGGTGAAAAGCAAATTTATTCTATGCAGGAAAAGGGTTATTCTGTTTCATTTTAAGAAATTTTTTTTTTTTTTTCGGATTTGCTCTATTTCTAGCACATTACAAAACTTTGGAAGAATGAACCACTTAATTTTGTTCTATATAGTAAAATGACTTCCTGTAACTCAATCGCTTTGGCCAATTCTTTTATAGCAACTATGTTTGTAAAGTCACGATGTCGTGTGGTATTTCTGAACTTATTAACCCACCTGTTAGTTTATTTACGTCAGAGTAATGAATTCCAGCTGCAGTATTTGTACTCGAAGCTTTTTTTGTTGTTGTTGTTTTACCCATATTTACCTTCACTAATACTTCAATGTTATTTACGCATTTTTTATTTCCTTTGGCAAAAGCTCACATAGCAGTTTGAAAATATAGCTTTCTTAAATATTGTTGTCTGTTAATACAGTCTCCAAGTTATAACATTTTTTAAAACATATTACATAACTTGTTTTTATAATACATTAATATAGTTATAAATAAGCTTATTTGAATAATTTGTTAAATGAAATTTTTTAAAGAAATTGCTGTATCTGTTTTTTATATTTTACACTGACATTTGTGCCTTCATATTTTTTAATGAATCACTAATTGTACCATTTTTACGTGAACCAAACAACTTGTAGAACTAGCTGTCAGCTTCCAAAACCCCTCTTGATGCTCATGTGTCTACGCATGTGCATGCGCACACACACACAGACAGAGGTTTGGAAAAAATTTCAGTTTAACATTCTTACGTGTGATAAGATAGTACAATTATTTGTTGGTTGTACTTTGCACGGAACAATTTTTGAAATGCATTTTGACAGCATTAATATCCCAAATGACACCCCCCCTAGTTTTTAGTTATGTACGTTATTGCACATTTCAATGATGTAAACAAATAACTCTTTTTGATCAAGCTTAGTCTACTTTTGAATAAGTTTTAATTTTCAATTTATTTTAAATTCAAATATTGTCAGGAATTCAACCATTTGGTTGGTTATATTATTTTGTCAGCTGTTTTAATTATGAATGGGAGATAACTCTCGTTCTTGCCGCAGCATGAAATCTATCTGAATTTGACTGCTGGAACTTGATAGCCTTTGGAGGATGGAAAAATTGTTGAGCGTAGTGTTTTTTTTTTTTTTTTTTTAAATTGCTACCTATGAACATCCTCCCACACTGCGTCATACTGCTGAAAGTATTTTTAAAAAATCAAACAAAATAACCTGATACATTTTAATCTGCATAAAAATTACAGTAGTTAAGATTCATGCATATGGGTTGGTTTGTATTTTTTTCTGCTGCTGCTGCTTAAATTCCAGTGGTATCCTGGAATATGTTTTTTTTTCTTTTTATTTTTGGTGTTGTCATCTAAGCATTCTCCTGGTTTCATGTCAGTATTCTTTCATGTTCATATCCAGGGTTTGTGGTGGGTCTGGTCTCCAGGAATTTTTTTGAAATCTGTGCATTCTTGCTTTTCATGCTGCTGTTTCTGATTTGCAGTGACTCCCTATGGGATGGTTCGAAGTGATAATGGTTGCAGGGCTAAGCAGTTTTTCTTGTTTATTTTGTATGTTCGCAGATGTAGGACTCCCTCCATAATCAGTTTGATCTGTTTCATGTATTCCTCTGTAATTAGATTGATCATGATGCCATTTTGAAATTGGAAAGGAGAATTGTCACAGCGTATCTCCCTGCGGTATCCAACAGTTTGTCTTAAGCTTCTCATGAATAAAGATTTTCCTTTGTAGTAGTCCTTTGCAGAATGCATTAAGTTTAGGCCTGATTTTCATTAGTAATTCCCATAGTTCTTGGTTTTTTGTTTTCAAATATTTCAAGGCTTTTGTTTGCAGTGAATTGGTCAGAGTGGTTGATCAAGTTTTCTATGCATGTAATTTTGTCGTAGAATGGAAGTTTTGGTTTGAACAAGTAACAAAGAGCTTCTTTTTGGTAGTTTGTGTTTACTCATAAATTTTATATCGTTGAATTTTAATTCATTTTTCTAGAAATAATAGTAATCTTGTTGCTTGAACAATTGTCTTGCCGTCTTTATCACCTTGTGAAGGAAAGAGAATGCTGGTGATGAGGTAGTATTCCATTCCCACAATTGAATTGTTGAAGAAATTGTATGCTGCTTTCAGTACTCTGAATGAGTTCGCCAGAGGATTTTCCTGCTTGACAACTTGGATCTGAGGTGGGATGATAGATGATGACGTTCTTTTATTTCCAGTAAGTGTGATAGTCTTGCTTATTTGCATTATCTGTAAGTTTTTTTTGTCTTCTGTCCTTTGGTAAATGAATCTGTAAAGATAGAATTTTCTGATTCTGAAATAAGAGAAAGTCTGGTTAAACAATTTTCATATTTAATCTTTGTTGCTTTTGTGGTTTATTTGTCACTTGCTAAATGTGTAACATTGTTTTGTCCAGTTCATCCATCCAACTCTGTGGTTCTCCACTCCATGGTAAGCATGAAACTGAGATCCATTCTTTTGTTGTTTTCTTTTTTTTTAATCTGGAGTTTATAATATAAATATTCCAGTTTTTTAAAAAGTAGACAAGAAATATTCTATTTACTGAATCTGCAACACTTGAACTAATACATAGTTTATAGGGTTATTCAGACAGGGCAGCCATTTGAGTTGTTTTAATGGGCTTAGTCTTCACAGAACAAGGGCCTGAAAGTTGTGATGCTATTACTACTGTTGTTTGCAGCTGTACTGGTATTTTTCATGACTTTATGATCTTTAAGTGACAGGACTACTGCTCTTTAAGGTACTTGTATCATCTAAAATAAATAAACGTTGTTTACATATTTTTTCCTCCTAATGTAAATACCTAAAATTACATGGCACACAGCATATCAGTGTTTTGGCTTGCCCAAATTAGATTCAGACATCCAGGATCTGCCTTAGGAGCTGCAGTAGCCCAGGTTCACAGCCAAGGTCTGTTTTATTTTTTGTTTAGAAAAAAACATTCAAAATGTAAGTGAATAGCATTGTTGGAAACAGCAAACGTAGAAAGAAGAAACAAGACTGCGAAAAGCATCAAAGATCATGCTCTAAGCTGCATGGACATAATTGCTAAACGGTTCAGACGTTGCTGCATTGATGATCTCAAGTAAGTTTTGATCAATTTCAGCTTGGAAAAACTCTTTTCTCCTGATGCCACAGACAGATTGTCAAGAAAATCCAAAGAGCAATAAATAAATTTGGAAATGCAGTAGACCTGTTGTTGCAGGCAAGGAATGCAAGCATTTTCATGGGGTTTTCTGGTGACAGAATTGGCTTTAATGCCTCCATTTCCTCACAAAGCATGTAACCATCTATATTAGCCAGTTTTGTGGTTTTAACTTGTTCTTTTTTCCTGTGCCAGCTTGACATCTGTCAATGCCACTTCCAATCTGCTGCGCATTTTCTTATGGTGTCCTTGGACAGGTCCTGAAAAATTGCACAAGAATCCAAATAAATTTTGATGCTTTTTCAGTTGTTAAAACTGGGGCTCAAGTGTTTGCAGTGCTTTATCTACCACTTGATTAAAATACTGGATCTGACAAAGGTTCATCTGCAGATTCATAATCAAATAATTTTCTTTTCTTGTGTAAGCGCTTACTCTTGAATACAGGCTCAACATCTAGGTCTTTGGCAAGTTCACTGACATCAATCAAGACATCTTTAACCAGTTAGAAAGCCCTGTAGCAACATCCATGGTATCACTCTGAAGTTCCTTAGTCACAAAATTCACTTGAAAGAGTAAGGAGTGCCAGAAAACTTGTAATCTCTCATTTGACTGACTAACAATTCAGCATTGCTTTTTGCTTGAGCAGCATCAGTGCTTCCTGCTAACTTTTCTAGTGCATCACAAACTTCAGCAGCTTGGTACCGTACAGCTTTGACACCCTCTATTCTACATTCCCACCATGTTTCAGAGAGAGGTCTATCTGTAAAACCTATCACATGTTTTCTAAAAAGAGTCCATCTTTTAGTAGATGATGTAAATATGCTGCAGAGTTCCAAAGAAAATCATTGCCTCTGGACAAGTGCATGGTGTAAAGCAGGCATGTCAAACATGCGGCCCTTTACAAGCACACCTGCACCCCGCACAAAGGATACTAATTTGCAACAAAAATATTCTGCAATAAATTTTATTAAATGACTTCAATTAGTTGTTGTGTGTGGCCCTCATGACAACACACATGGGACCCTCAGTTTGACATGCCTGGTGTAAAGAAAGCTCTCGAATTTTTCTCTAGAAGTCGTGCCTGCACACCTGAGGTGTGTTCCTTCATATTACTACTATTATCATACCCTTGTCCACAGATATTCTCAAGTTCATGTAGAAGAGTGTTGTGCAAAACTTCATGTGCTACTTTCCACCATGAGAAACTTGATGAAATGTTCATATACTCCTGCTGGAGCATTTGATTGTACACCATCAGTTACATATCTAATTACTGATGTCAGGAGTGCAGTCAAGAATTATTGCCAAATACTTAGCAGCCTTGATTTGCAAAATGATTTCCTGTAGAACAGCTTCACTCATTATATTAATAACCTCATTCTGGTTTTTTTTGCAGATCTTGCATTACTGGATCAAACTTTCCTAGCAACTTAATAACACCAAGGAAATTCCCATTATGTGGTGTTCCTTTCTGCCAGGAACTGTACAGTGGCTACCAGTCACTCAAAAATTTGATGCCAGTGTTTTGTCTGATTAGTTTTTCTTGTACTTCATCAATAGTTTTTTCAGCAGATAATCTTTGCTGCAGTTCACAGCAACTGAGCATAGCTTGCAAATTCTTTTTGTAGTTCTCATGCTCAGCTTGTCTTGTATGAATGTTCGGCCAGTTATTAAAACCAAAAGTTACAAGTGCACTTGCTGTGTTATTATCAAAATGCTTGAAGTAGTAACAGAAGAGATACAGAGTATATTAGCCATGGACGATATATAATTTCACAATTTGGCAGTTTTCTTTTGCAGTGAAATTTTGCAAAACGTGATCCACTCTCATTCTTTGGGAAATCTACAATCATTGTAGGTGGTCCTTTTTTTACTAAATAGTCCCTGACACAGACTTATCATTTCTGGCCATGTTGCAGGATCATCTGTTAATTCTACAGGACTGGCAGATCTTAAGTTTCAGTTCTCCCTTGCCTCAGAGGCACCAGCATTGATATCAACAGGTGAGTTTCCTTGTTTGTCAAATTCAACACTTTCAAAAATGCTGATATCACTTCCAGTAAATAAATTCCCACTGGCTTCCTTCAGTATCATCATTTTCAGTGTTGTGGCTCCACTTGCTCTTCTGCATTTTCTGAGATAAGTTTGCTTAAATACTTATCTAGTGCACCTTTCTCCTCCTTTGCCTTGGCTAAAACCCTCTTCTTACTGCCAATGTCCCTTAGTCTTTTACTCATATCTAGGGAATCTTGAAAAAAAAAAGTAAACAAAATATTAAAAGTGGCATCTGTCACCAAACTGATAAAAAAAAGAGAGCGTACTGTACTTAATGTCTGACTAATATCTGTATTCTGTCATAAAGAATTCAGCAGCCATAAACATTAGCTCGCAAGTTTGTGTTGGTTTATGACAAGCCTTTACAGGTTTGGCTCTGTTAGAAGGCAGTTTTACTTGACTAGACGACCTGTGAAGAAGAAGACAATTTTATTATTATCGAGTGGTCAAACTTTAGCTTGATAAAAAGTTGAGCATTTACCTCAGGAGTCATCGTGCTCACGCTGTATTCAAAATAACTGCCAAATTGTAATGTGGCAGCCTGGCCTCTCAACTGTAGTAGCCTCATTCTTGATTTCAGTCTGTCACTTTGCTGTTGCCATATTAGGATATGACAAAGCAGCTGCTAAATTCAAACTGTATTGCTAGTAATTATATTTTTTGTTGCCCGATTTGAATGGAATTTGGTACTGCACACTGCAGACGAAATTTCCAGTCCTTAAAGCCATTCTCGTGGGAAAACTTGTCACGTTGGCTGGACATCAAAGTACAATAAAAGCAATAAACTGCACCCACTTTTTCAAATGCTGCTCACCATTATCATGACTAATGTAAAACATGGAATTCTTGAAATAACGTCTATTCGTTTTGCTTTGACCAGATTGATTCTTACCCTGAATCTCGATGCCATTATCAGAGACATTTTTGTTTTGACATATCATAGCTGATTTTGAACAAAAGGACACATGCTTTTCTCTGACAGGAAACCACATGGCGGTGCTTCACTGTCCATGTCTGTAGGATGTAATGATCCATCACCTTCAATATCTTGATTAGATATGTTACTCTCATTTTCTGCAAATGTACTTGGAAGTGCAGTTCATCAGAAGGGACATCTAGTACTGGTTCTTCTTCATTAGTTTCTGTTTTCCATTTTTGAAGCAGAGAAAAATTGTCTCTTTGCCATTACAGCTGCATTTTTTTCACTCCTTTCTTTGGAAACCTTTCTCTTCTGAACCCCAGACAGCTGAATTTTCTTTGGAATACTGGATCTTCTATGTGAGAATGTAATCAGAAAAGTGTCAAAAATAAAAGAAAACAGTCAGTGTACAAGAGGTATGAGTTGGATAAAAATGAGTCTACCTTCCTGAGTCGGAGCTCTGAGATCGATTGAATAAGTGTGGGTATAGAGAATAGGCACTTTCACAGTGCATGCAGGGGAGGGTTTTGAATGGACAGCAAGGGGGTCGAATGTGCTGAAGAGGGGAGGTAATTCACTGATTGGACTTAGTATTACAAGATGTAAGATTCACCTACCGGTTGGGTCCAGAGATCTGTGGGTCCGTGTGATCCGTCTCAGAGTGTCATCCTGGTCTTGGTGACGTTCAAGAGAATGTCGCTGATGTTCCAGGGAGATCTGCACAAAAATACCAGCTGCACTGTCAGCTGAAGACTTGTGTGCTAATGATCTTGAGGGGCAGGGGCGTTGGTACTGGAACCTGAGCAGATTAGGGGACCCCTATGTAGGGGCATGGCTCCAGCCGATCCGGTTACCTGGAACTAATTAGCAGATGGCCCTTGTCTCTAGAGCCGGCCCCTTAGGGTTAGGATTGGTAAAATAAAATGGTGGGGCTGCACGGAATGCAGCTTTCTCTCTCTCTCTCACAGAACTGAGAAATGTTTTGTTGGGCCCAGATATGATGATCCATGATATCAATATGCCATTGCCTGGGGCAATTGCCCCCCCCCCCCTATAAATACGGGCCTGAGTAGAACAGCACATGCACCACTGTAATCGCTTTTTTAATATTTTATGCTGCTTTTGCGTTGCCCCACAATCGAATACATGCCGTTATTTCCAATGGTAAATTTTGTATTTGAATATCTAACATCAAAGTATACAGAATACTTGCAAAGCAATATGATTTTACGATAACAATGAATAATAAAATACAAATGCCAATTTCACTTGCCCCTCTCAACCTGACCTCATATTACATTACCTTCATCCATCACCAAACCCATCCCCTAACTGCTTTTACTGTTATAGTATATTATCAATTGATCTTCTGTTTTATTATGAGAGCTGAATAAAATATGCAAATAAACAAGTTAATTTTTATTGATAGAAACTCTACAAAAGATGCAGACCCAGTGGGAGAAACAAATTCGTGGTTGGGCATTAAATTTTCTCGGGGGCACACAATGGTTTTTCAACATAGCATAAGGAAAATCATAATATAAAGCCATTGTATCCCACGGCAGGCACTCCAGGCCTCTGCGGTAACTTACACTTGCATCATCAGCCCCCAACAACTTCCCCACCCTGATAGAAACACGGATAATACACAACAGGGGCCGGAACTCGAACTGTCACCGCACTAAGACTGACATAACCAACCTGTGATCCCATTGGCTAAAACACTCGGACCTTGATGCCTGTGGTCAGACAGAGCACGCTACAAGGACTGGACAGTGGCACACTAGACAGCTCAGCTTTAAGCCAAATTGGTGCAGGTGGCTACCCACTATACCTGCCCTGAAAGGATAGCTAATAATAAATGTCTCCATTAGTAGACATTGAACATTCTGGAAATTGAGAAGTAGGTATATGCCGTATCCCAACATACCCCACCACTTCCGCCACTGAATATATAGATAGTGTTCTAAAAAGTTGAGCCTTTAGGATGCCTGCAGAGCCAGCTTTAAGCCAATTGGGCCCCACTCTAGGGTAAACTGAGTTGTCTGAAAAAATTTTTAAAAAGCACAGATGATTTTTTTAAATGTTCAAATAAACAAAATGATTTACCCAGAGCAGCTTTAATGCTTTGTTGTTCAACTTTGTATATTACAGGCTGAACCTCCCTAAATGAAACACATGACCGTTACAAAAAGAAGAGCATATCTAGAAATAAATGCATTTTTAATTGCAGTTAATACTGTCAAGGCTGCTGCTGATTGCATTGACACCAAGTGGTGATGAAATCTAAGTAGCTAAAATCAGCATGAACTCAATAGATTAATTTGTAAACTGTTTTACTTTATTCTTAAGAATAAAATCCAATAAACTAAACAAATTCAGAATTTACATTTTCCAAAATTAAATTAACCTTTACAGATGTCAAAATAGGCAAGGATTGATTTGTAGTCTGAATAATCTTGATGCTGCTGTTAAAATGACAGTAGGTGATGACATTTGATGTAGGAGCTTCATTTTCTACTAATGTGCACATACAGTAAGTTTCTAGTCCTTTCATCTGTTCCTGTAATCATTTTAGTAGAAATAAATTTCCCTATTTTCTTGCCACTGTTTGTATGTAATTCATTATAATGAATATTATATACAGCAGCCCCTGGGATTTAAGCAGTATTGCAACCCCATAGCCATTAGTCTGACTTGAGCTTACAGTAGCATCATTGTAAACTGAAAATGCCAACTGTTACAACTCATGTCTCACCTCCGAGATACTTGCTAGTTAGGAAAAAACAGTAGTCCTTAATTGTCATGAAGGCAGCCCAGAAAAAAGAAATGACCATCAGTACATTTCTTAAATAATTTTATTTTCTGATTATGATTCCTAGTATTAGGAACTATAGATGATAAATTATTATTACCTTTTAGGTTGTTTCTTAAGTCCGTCAAGTTTGGATTAAAGGACATTTAACAAATGAAAATGTTAAATCTATTCCAAATATACAAACGTTTTACCTGAAATGTTTTACCTTTTCATTACTAACATCAGCAGCATCAATACTGATATCTACTCTACACAATCAATGTCTCATAGAAATCAGAAGACCAGCCCACCACATTATTATTTGATAGAAATGTCTAATAATCAGTTTCTTTTTGACTTATTAATTTGAAAGTAATTATTTGGACTCTAGATTATACATTGCTTTATGATTGTTTATAAAATGTTTCACATTCTGGTACGCTTTAATCCCAGCAATACCTCTGTGATGAGAATTATGTAAAGGTGAGCCAAGCTTGGGGATTGTCAATATGGATTTTATGGATCTGCTCATAGCTTATTCCCCTCTCTGCCATTTTAGGAACAACATTCAAGAGAATGTGAGAGAATCCATGACCTCCATATCTCATCTGGAAAACAAGTTAAAGACTTTGTAAAGCCTTTAGATACAACTACCAAACTTCGAATACAAAAGGGTGCTAGCAGAAATTTAGCAACAATCAGATTTTAAAAAAAACAACACTAGGCATTAAATTTTCAGTTTCCTTAATCAACTTAGACCATCCTATCTGTGCAATACTCTAAGCCCAAAAAATAACATCCTGCATGTGCTATACAAAAGTAAAAATATTGTCTGGTGCTTTAAAAATGAGTTTGTACTGACATTTTTATATACAGGTGCATCTCAAAAAATTAGAATATCATGGAAGAGTTCATTATTCCTTAATTTAATTCAAACAGTGAAACTTTCATATATTCTAGACTCATTACACAAAGTGAAATAAGCCTTTTTTTGTTTTAATTTTGATGATTATGGCTTACAGCTCATGAAAATCAAAAATCTATATCTCAAAATATTAGAATATTTCATAAGATCAATAAAAAAAATCATGTCTTCCTCTTGACAATACCCCATAGATTCAGGTCAGGTGAGTGGCTGGCCAATCAAGCACAGTAATACCATGATCAGCAAACCAGTTACTAGTAGTTTTGGCACTGTGAGCAGGTGCCAAGTCCTGCTTCAAAGGGAAATCAGCTTCCATAAAGCTTGTCAGCAGACGGAAGCATGAAGTGCTCTAAAATCTCCTGGTAGACGGCTGCGTTGACTTTGGACTTGATAAAACACAGTGGACCAACACTAGCAGGTGACATGGCACCCCAAATCATCACTGACTGTGGAAACTTCACACTGGACTTCAAGCAACTTGGATTCTGTGCCCCTCCACTCTTCCTCCAGACTCTGGGACCTTGATTTCCAAATGAAATGCAAAACTTACTTTCATCTGAAAAGAGGACTTTGGACCACTGAGCAACGGTCCAGTTCTTTTTCTCCTTAGCTCAGGTAAGACGCTTCTGACGTTGTCTCTTGTTCAGGAGTGGCTTGACATTAGGAATGCGACAATTGTAGCCCATTTCCTGGACACGTCTGTGCGTGGTGGCTCTTGATGCACTGACTTCAGCCTCAGTCCACTCCTTATGAAACTCCCCCAAGTTCTTGAATCGTCTTTGCTTGACAATCCTCTCAAGGCTGTTGTCATCCCTCTTGCTTGTGCACCTTTTCCTACCACACTTTTCCCTCCTGTCAACTTTCCATGAATATGCTTTGATACAGCACTCTGTGAACAGCCAGCCCTTTCAGCAATGACCTTCTGTGGCTTACCCTCCTTGTGGAAGGTGTCAATGAGTGTCTTCTGGACAACTGTCAAGTCAGCAGTCTTTCCCATGATTGTGGTTGTGTGTACTGAAGCAGACAGATTCGTGGTATTTATACTGCATAAATGGTGATTTATTCAAACTCGAAATGGAGTATTCTAATATTTTGAGATACGTTTTTTCTATTTTTTTTTGAGCTGTAGGCCGTAATTATCAAAATTAAAATTAAAAAATGCTTGAAACATTTTAATTTATGTGTAATGAGTCTAGAATATATATACAATTTTCACTTTCTGAAATAACTGACAAAAAATATTGAACTCTTCCATGATATTCTAATTTTTTTAGATGCACCTGTATATAAAAGGCAGAAAATTCACAAAGAAAAATGTGCGCACAATAGGTTTGGGTAAAATCATCCCAACAAATACCACATGCTTATTACTGAAGGTTTTAAATTTGTAATTAAATCATCCAGTTGTGTATAATGTGCAATTTATATTTTTTTTTAAAAAAAATCTATCATATTTGATCAAAGTTTTAAGATTGCAGTGTATTACACCAAAAAAACACGAAAATTAAGTCCAGTATTATTAACTGGCTATGCTACAGAGGTTGGTACTCATTTTCATCTTCCAGCACCAAAGAATCATCATCAAAATGAGAGTAGGGAATGTCAGAATCAATGCTTATTTTGTTTTTCAGTTTTACCAATACTGGGTGCAAGTATACTGCACAACCCAAGCAGATGCCATTAGTACCAGTTTGAACTTTACTAACATAATTACTGAAGTTCAAAATTTACAGTTCTCTCAACTGTGGCCAGGCCAGAAGTTTGCACAATGAAACCTGAATGGTAATATGCTTACAGTAACAAAAATTGAAAAAAAAAAACAAGAAACTGGCACAAAACAGAAATGGATTAAATGTAAATAAATTCAGATAGCAATCAGGTCAAAAGCTATCTGTATGAATGACTAAAAGGCAGTCAATGTATGAAAAGAGTTAAAATGTCAATAGGCAACAATTTCCCCAAATATCATATAAATGTCACACAGCAGAGGTTTTTTTTTTTTTCCAACTGAAGAGTTTAGTCATCATCTTACAAAACAAATTATTTCCTTGATAATAAAAACAATGAAATAAAATAACCATAAATCTGACCATAATAAATGGATTCTGAAGTCCTAGCAGTATTAGTAATTTTCCTGCATACTTACCAGCCTGTGTTTGGTGTGGATGTCGTGTGCTATGACGATTTTGTCCAAGTAGCCCTCACTGATCAAGGTCTTGATCTTCTGGATTCTTTGAGCATCACTGGGCATGTCCACCACATCAGAATGCTGGTAATGCGACACCTCAATGCCAAACAGGTCATATTCGCAGTAGGAGCCCAAGCTGGCAAACTCCAGCAGGGCACCATCATCAAAAAAAGTTCCTGCAATATTCAGGTGGTGACATGCTAGTACTAGAGCGTCATGCAGTATCACCTTGGAAAACGTAGCAGAGTGCCAAAGCCACTGCAAAGTCATACACAACATTTGACTTCTCTCCAAAAATACACTAAAATCTTCTCATCACAAATGACTGTAAAAGTAAGTTTTTCAACCCGAAAATCTGGCCATTCTTCTAATAATCAGAAAGAAAATACAGAAGTTTAGAATTACTTTGATATTTACTGTTTGATTTTTATCTATTTGAAATAAACAATCTACCTCAGCCAAGAAATACTTATTTTCAAGAAAATCTTTGCACAGTACACGCACTCAACTAAAAAGAAGCCTTCTATCATTTTATTTTTATATTTGTAAAAAAGGATATTTAGCATTAAAACCTTCTAAACAATATGCTATTAAATAAAACACTAGTTAGTGATTGTTTCATTATAAAAATTAATTTTAAATACATCGATCAATTACTTTACATCAATTTTGAAGATGCTGTGTTGTCTCCCTTGACTGATATAACACACATTTGTATTTACATCAGTATATAATTCCTAATTTTTTTTGGAGTAATTTATTTTAAAAAAGTATGAAAATAATATTTTATTTACAGGAGAAATAACCTATGATTTAAAAAAAATTTTTAATTAAAAACATTATTTACTCACTTGAACGACTTTCACAATTATTTTTAATATCCCTGCCCATCACAGAGATGACAAGTTTTTAAATATTTTTACATACATTTAATAAATCACAACGCACCTAATTCCTTTTTTTGTTGTTGGGGGGGGAGGTTTCATAATGTAGATTATCAAAAAAAAAGTTGAGTGGGAGAGATCATCTATTGAAGGACCAGGTCAACTCAGTTGCCTTTTTCTTCCACTGCTGACCACCACATTTGTTTGTTCACTTTGAGAGTAAAGATAATTTCAGTATTTTCATCTTTCTTTGTTAAGAAAATGTTAAAGCTTCATACATTAGTTAGTAAATCAATAACTCTAGAAACCTCTAACCTGTAAGAAGTCATACTGGCAGCCCAAGCACCTGTGTTTGCCAGTTAAACATAAAAAGTATCACCTAACAGATGGGAGGCCATGCATGTCTGTTGTAGCCAGTCAGAGTGAGTTGTGGTTTAGTCCCCAATAGATCTAGCCACCACTCGGTTTTCCTCCTAATCACAACCAACTGTAGGTTTTTTTCCATTAGGAGAGCTAAAGTCTTAACGGACATTGTTTCTGGCACCAATATGATTCCCTTTCCCATTTAGGGCTAAGGTTCCAGGTCTTGTTTGTAGGGTACCACAACAATGGAAGCACTGCCCAATATGGGGCTTAACAAACAGGGAACACGCTAGAGTAAAATTTCTCAACTAGAATATCGGAGAATCATCCAAAAGTAGAATATAAAATAACCTTTGTTCACCTCGGCTTCTTTGAGGATGGTGGTCCTGTTGCTGGTTAGATATCAATTTTTTTTGGAACAGGCTTGATCTAAACCCTTAAATAATCCATCCGCTAGAGCAATGAGGCTGTGTGATATTTGTTAAAAGCCTCAATTAAAGGTAGCTACATTTTGAAGATAAGTAGAGAAATAGACTGTAGCACCATACGAAACTTCTTCCTTTTCCTCTTTCGGTCTATGAGCTTACAACAACTGCCCAATCATACATGCCAATTAAAGGACGACGTACGATCTGCTACGGCTAATTTCTGTCAAAGTCAGGCCACTCTTTTATTTTTTTCAACACTGAATGCGATGAGTCTCAACTCATTTCATTAGATTACAAATTTGTTTTTTGTATGTAAAAAGCCAGAGTTTTCTAACTGAAGTGTAAAGTTGTGTGTTGAGAGAGAGAGAGAGAGAGAGAGGTGAGGTGAGATTTGTCCGGGTGTTTGCCCCAGAACAGTTTTCTCTCTCTATGTCCACGAACTAAGAGGAAATCAGTTTTAGTTGATAAAGACAGTTGAACAACCTCCATGACCTCTCAGGGTGATGCTTTGAAGCCTGGCTGCTATTTAGTACAGTATCAGTATTTTATTTGAAGTGGTCCTCAAAACTGCGGCTGAAAGGAATTTTTTTTTTACTGTCTTAAGTCAAATGTTTTTGTTTGAAGCACCTCTGAATGTGATAAATTAGTTTTTGCATGACGGGCAGCCTGAAGCCTGCTTAATCAAATATGGGTCTGAAAATTGTTTTCTGTCACTTGAAATGAATTCATGATCACAAATCTTTTTAAGTTAAGCCTTATGTATCTTCTGAATACTAATTTGGTTGGAGTAGACTTCCTGTGTTCCAAAGCCCTGTGACTACGAGCATCTTCTGAGCAGAAAAGGCCAGGAAATCTGAAAAACGATCATTTTATTATACTCATTTGTAAGATAGTTCTTTTAATGACAAATTTATTTTTCAAAAGTTGGGGTTGTTTTATAACTGAAATCTGCAGTTTATTAGTAAAGGAAAAATCAGTACCACAATATTTACCTCTCTATTTTAGAATTGGTTTACAGGTTACGTACCTGTCACATTAATAAAATATTATCAAATGATCACTTGTTTTCCTTTTTAAATTATAATTATTGTCATTGTGATTTATGATGCCACCAGTTTTAATTTTGGAGCATGCTTTAACATGTGCCTGCAATATATACACTGTCTATTTTGATAGGGTACCTTCTTACCTGTTGGTACAAAAGTGTCTGAGGAAATCTTAAGAAATCCTGGTGTTTCAATAAATAATTACTATCCAATTACCGTTTACATTTGTAACAGCATGCAACATGTTGATAGATATGTGTACACCAAATTATCTGATGGCGGTGCAACACAAGCCTGCGTGCATTTGTCCAATTAAAAACTAATTAAACTCACTAACCCCATGTAATAAACACATTTATCTAGAGAACAATCTACTACATTTCCACTACATCAGGTTTTACAGTACTAGTTTCCAAAGCAACCAACTGATCAAATGAATATTACGTATGATGTAACAAGGGAATATTTTTCTGATTTTTCAAAAATCTCATTTTCTGACCTAGTCTTATAATAGAGTCAAAGCTAAAATTAATATATTTAGTCCAAGAAAGGAAGGGGAGGTCAACTTATAAGTAGGCTAACCTTATAAACAAGTATCAGTGATAAGTTGTCAGTTAAAGGCAAGTCTATGGTTTTCTCTTCACAGCATCTTTGTAATCACTGCATACTGAAAAGCACTGAGAGAGAGAGCAAAAAAAAAAGCCCTGTCACATTTGGAGAGGTGGCTTAAGTCAGCCCAATGCATAACCGTTCTGACTAATTCTCACCTGGACATCTGAGTAGCATAACACATCATCCATCTAACGAAGTCTTCTCCCAAACCCAAACTCTTAAGTGTGTTAAACAAAAGTCCCAACTCTATCCTATCGAATGCTTTCATCTGATCAATGGCTAGCATGATGCTGCGGAACCTTTTGGGTTGTCTATCTTATGCGAAAGTTCTTGGATTACTTGGAAGGAGTCTGCAAAGGACCTGCCTGAAAATGAGCGAGTATGATCTCAGACATAACTTCAGCTGCATCCTATAACCATAACTTAGGAGACTAAATGGCCTCAAATTACCCAGATATTTACTGTCACCTTTCTGAAACAGTAGGGTGACAGTGACAATGTGCTGAATAAGTGAGAGCAGCATGGGCATCTGTAGGATTTTTTTTCCAGAGGAGACGCAAAATAATATTAGGTGCGGGAAATGTATCCAGTGAAGAAAGCACACAAACATCAAAAAATAAAGAGATGCTTATTATTTTTTTTATCAATAATTTTTCTACTTAGAAATACTTCTTGCGGTTCATTTAGAATTTTTAGAAATTTAATTTAAAAAATGTCCCATGTCCAATGTGCACCATTTGTACAGAATAAATGCAAAAAAAGAGAAATTCTGTTGATTTTCTGCAGCAAACCAGCTCTCTAGTAATGAAACGATTGAGTCCAAATGTGGTATGAATAATCTTTGTCAAAGATATTCCTCCATGATTGAACCATCAACACAAGACTGGAATGTCTGCAGCCTGCATTGTCTGAAAACAATGTTGAACTTTAGCTAAAAGTTTGTTAAATTGTTCTTCTGCTTTTTGTTGGTGTGTTCACGAAACACACCTATAAGCTCCTAAACACGATCATACGCTTCTATGGTATAGAGTTCAACAGCTTGGAGAACTTGCATTTCAGATTCTAGCATTTCCAAACAGCCAGAAATTAGTCAGACAAAAAATACATATATCATTATGCTTGAAGTAGATTATTATTTGCATGCATCTTGTGGTGGTGGCCAGTATGCTTAATTGATCAAAAATGTGTTCAAAGTTGTCAGAAAAAGTTCTAATACTTGTGTGTTTAGCAGTCCAATGTGTTCCAGATAGTAGCAGCACATTTGGGAAAAGATATCTCTTTGGCTGGTGGAAAAATTTTACGATAGCTTTGATTGTACCAATTGCGTTGTGTATCTCAGGTAAACAATTCAAGCCATTTACAAGCAGCAAGCATAATGGACAAACACAGCTTTTGAATACATGTGTTTTATTGTAGCTTGCATATACCCCTTTCCTATTCTGCCATCATAGATCACCCATTGTATCCTTCACTATAGTTTTTCTAGATTCAAGCCAAACTTTGTACAATGATCGTTGATAGTACTGGCAATGGAAGTAGCAACCCAGTTCATATAGTCTTCAGAATCCAAGGAATTCTTCTCAAATAATATTTTCAGTGGTCATTGTGTTGACAAAATGTACTCCAAGTAACAAATACTCCTTTCCAAATGTGTCAGCACTTTCAACAATTGCTGAAAATCCAGAATTGTTTGCTGAAGAAACTATTTCTTCCCTAATAGTTTCTTCACAGAGATTGATTAGTTCATTTTCTACATGGACAGATGTATAGCAAGTATTAGCTGGATCATTTTTCCAAATGGTTTTGTAGCATCTCATCTCCACTCTTGATTCAATATGAAAATTACACTTCAAAGCCCTGTCCAGTTGATACAATGTTCATTTCTGTTTTTTTCCTGATGGCCAAAATGTTAGTTGCATCCAGCTGCGCATCTGTGCCAAGCAGTAAGAACAAGACTTATTGCACTTTCACGAAAGTCTTTATACCTTGTAAAAGTTGCCATGGTGAAGGCTTCATGTTCCATGATGAACCAGCTGTGGGAAAATTGTACAACATTTACAAATTGCTTCTTCTAGGTGTGAAGAATAACTAAGTCATGGTAAATATTGATTTAGCCACACACGACAAAAACTCTTGTTCTTCTTTTGCATCCTTTTTAAAATCATAATCCTCAAAAGACAAATGAGTCACCTTTTTTTACAAGTAGATTGCGTTTAAGATTCTCCATTAGTTTTACAGATGAATCAACCATACAATCCAATATCATCAGGATTGTTCACATCTAACTGTTGTTGTTGAATCTGGACCAGAGATACTGCAGCCTTGTTTGTAAGTTCTTGCCTTCTTCTCTGGTGTTTATAATTTCCACTTTGCTAAAAACTTTCTGATAACCATTTTCAGAAAATGATTAACAAAATATCTAAAACAAATACAAATGTAAGCTGTACCTGACTGGGTTACTCACCTACTGGATGGGGATTCTTTTGCCAATTTCTATAGCCTAGTGGGATCTGTGACTCCAAATGCATGGTTTGATTAACCAATAAGATGATTAGAAGTGCTGCTGGGGTCACTAACTAATCAAAACAAGTTATACTAACCAAATGGTTACCACTTCATTTCTTAATTAACCTATTAGTTGGTTTCTCAAAACTAGACAGAGAGACAGATGATTTAGTTATTCATATTGTATTTTCCCATACTGCTACTCTTTTCCAGGCCTTTGACCTTTGGGCCTTCAATCAGCTGTGGTCAGAATTATTTCTTGCCCTAGGAAAAAGATAATGTCACCATTACACTATCACCATCAACTTTCCGGGGGTAGACAGTTGTCACCTCTTGCCACCCTTATGACGCCCATGACCATCAGATTTCTAACTAGCAAGTATCCGAAACTTTCATAGAACTCATCAAACCATGGCCTACTAACCAACAAGGTCTAGTTTACTTTCTAAGTCAGCAAGCTGTATTTGATATGAATTTACTTTGTGCGGGCTGTACAGATGGACATCTGCAGGAAAAATTTCAGTGGTGACAAACTGACAAAATGTCGTCAAGTGCAGAGAATGTGCCTAGCATTATCTCTACATATAATACACAATGTCTTCCTTTAGGTGTTGTTTTACAAGAAAAGTGTATTGGGTTTTTCTTTGTATTAATCTGCTCACAGAGGTGGTAACCTTAAAAAAAAAATCCACTTTAACTACAAAGGAGATACAATTGAATATGTATACACACACATACATATATACATACACATTCATACATGCACACTTGAATAAAGTTTATATTTCCATAAAGGAAAATCACATCAAAATTAGACTGATCTAAAATTGCATTTCTTTTATTATATATGAAATATGCATGATAGCATGGGGGAAGAGGCAGGGGGCAAATTTGCATTATTTCATTTAAATTACTAAATAAGAATTGCACCCAACACTAAAATCATAATGGGCAGTCAGTAATTGAACTACTCTCTCTGAATAAATTTATTTTGGCTTTCATGTTCTCCTATTTCAAGAAACATCAAACGTAACCTGACAGTTTTATCTAAAAAATTAAAACACTACACACAAACATTACATTGTAAAACATAATACTATTGCTATATCAGCAATATTAAATAGGCAGTAGAATCACTTAGGTTTGTAGATAATAAGTGTACTGCTATATGACTGACTGTATTCACTTTCTACTACTGCTTTCTAATACCTGACACCTCTTATTTTGGAAGTGACTGGGCTGTGGCAACCTTGAGTATTGAGTTCAGGTGTGTGTCAGTAATTTGAGAACATAGTCTTGACTTGTTAATGTTCATTACAGAAAAGATCTTTTCACAGACACGTCGTCCCAAACATGGACGGAATTTTTGAAGCAAGAGACTTTAACATGGGATAATTTTGGGCCTAGATATTGATAAAATGTGCTAATATCACTATTAAAAAGCTTATTCTTCAAAACAGAGTCACACTGCAGATTGATTATTTCACATCTGAAACTCCTCAGAGACACTTCATGAACATTGACAGAAAATGGGTTCTGAAAAATTGAGAAGTCTTTCTGGAGGCTTTTAAAGTCAAAAAACCTTTCTTGGAATTCATTTTTTAACTTAAAAATTCTGCTTCTGTACTTTTCTGTGAAGGAATCACAATGTGATTCAGCCGTGTCATGTCTGTGTTTAAGGTTGGAAAGTGTGCCAGATTACTTTCTGAAAGTTGCTTTTCCCAAAGCTGAAACTTAATTTCGAAGGAAAGTATGCAGTCAGTTCTGTCACAAAATTGTTGTGACCCTGCATCTTCTTGTTAAGACAATTCAGGTGTTCTGTAATATCCACCATAAAGGCAAGATCTTGAAGCCATTCATTATCCTGTAATTCAGGTACAACCTTCCCTCTCTGATCTATAAACAACTGTATCTCACCAAGCAATTCATAGAACCCTTTCAGTACAGTTCCCTGACTCAGCCAGTGAACATTGGTGTGATATGGCAGCCAACAAGAGTTCTCACTTTTCTCCAGAAGGCAGTTAAACTGCCTGTGTTTAAGGTCTTGTGCTCATATAAAATGTTTTTATAACCACATCCATAACATTATCCATCTTCAATCTCTTACTACACAGTGCTTCAGGGTGCAAAAGGTAATGCAATGTATAAAACTGATGGCTTGTTTCACAGATAGCGGTTTTTCTTTTAACTTTGTAGCAATTCCAGCTTTTCTACCCACCATTTGTTTTCGCACCAATTTTTTTCAGTTTCCACGAAATTGTTGAAGATGTCATCACCTGTATTCGTGTCTTTCATCAGAATCATTTCCACAAACTCTTCTGTTATATGCATACTTGTACCAACACCTTGAATGAAAATAGCAAGTTGTGAAAAAATCAGTTATATCTGTACTTTCATCAATTGCAACTGAAAATGCAACAAAAGACTTGATTTTGTCCTTCAGTTGACTGTTGAGGTTCTCTGATAAATCAGTAATTCTCTCTGCTACTGTGTTTCTTGAAAAGCTTGTGTTTGCAAAAGCTTGGCATTTATCTGGACATATTACTTATGCAGTCATCAACATGCATTCTTCAAAAAGTTCCTTTGAAAAAAGGCTTCGATGACACAGCTACTTCATCAGCAATCATGTACATGTAACTTGCCTTAACTGCAGTGTCATTTACTGTACGAGCATATTTAAATGCTGACTGCTGCTTTCTCAACAACTTTGTCCTTGCGTAACATCCCAGAATAGTTACTGTACTTCACACCATGATTAGTATTATGTCTCCAAACGTTGCACACTTTGGCAACAGCAACCTGTTGTGTGTAAATCAAGCAGGTTGGCATTCTATTTACTTCCAAAAATAAATACAAATTTCTTCCAGTTTTCTTGAATCACATGACATTTGTTGTCTATTTTTTTTTCTTTCTTTGATAACATAATTATGGGTCCCAAATATTGAGTTAAAAAATATCCTTCAATTAAAAATACTTAGCACAATTTGATATACATTCAAAATGCGCGGCAGTGGGTGACTGATAACATCCCCTTTTTAGGTGTAGTGGTCAATGAGTACAATTCTCAGTTCATTTGCTACTGTCTGTTGGTAGTTGGTACCTCGGTCGCTTGTCATCAACTAGGAAATTGTGACTACAAGGTCAAATTTCTCTGGGTATTTTACACTCATCACATTTTGGAAATCAGGTGTAGTTGATAGCTTGATCAGCCTGCAGATCTTGTTTTCATTGGATAAGATGTGGTGTGGGCCACCAATCAAACAATGTGTTACTTAGTTACAGGCAGCGGAAGTGAAACCAATTCAACTTATGATAGTCTGATTTGATACGAGAGTCAATTTAGTTCTCTATACAATGACTAAATTTTATTATACTGGGTTTTACTTGTATTTTATATAACTCATCTCTTTTCTTATTATTTGTTCTATTGTTGGATGATTTATCTTATTGTGCTATTAACTGAATACAATAATTGTACTTCCTTGAAACATCAGTCCTTTGTTCTCTTTATTTGGTGGGTGGGTGTGTCAGTCAACCAGTTTGCTTCACCATTTACTGCGTGACAATTGTTTTGATATGACTGGTCTTCTGCATGCTAGATCTTCTATCGTTAACATTGGCCAGTGCTATAAAGATTGAGATCCAATGTTTGTTCTAATAATTCAATGGGGTGGGATGCTAGAAATGTGGCTGCTATGATATGCACACTATTGTCTTTATAGAGGGGATGCGAATGAAAAGCTAGTAGCAGCAGTTGCTGTCAGCCTCTCTGCGGGCCAGACAAACGACTTTGGTGGGCTGTATGTTTGACACCCTTGCTCTAATTTGTCCAAAAGAGTGCATCCTGAGCTTGATAACAAGTTCTCTCACTAGTGAAGTGTAAAGCTGTTTATAACACTGAGCTTTTTCCCTTATCACCTATATCAGATATGACACAGCCATCTTTATTTTTTAGATTATTCATTAGTTTACACACCACCTTTCTAATCCACAGAAAGCTTTGCTACATCCTTCCTTACCAGCTGCCTGTGCTCCCTTTGATTTAGAGCCATTTAATTCATCTCTTTTTTTAATGGCACAGAGCTTAGCTACATTAGGGGAGCCTAGTGTCACACTCTTTAGTTATAGTTTGATCAGAATAGTACTGTTGAGCTTCTAAGTTCTGGGTCCCACTGGTCCAACAGTAGAAGTAGCCCTGACCTGGGAGTGATTATTTCAAGAGAGCATGTCATGAATAATGTCCTGGAGGATCAGAAGTTTAGAACACCCCCTCCAATAATCTACTTTAGTCACTGCACTATAACTATCTGAGCAATGTGTGTGTGTAACAAAGTTTCAACATAAAAGTGTCTGTAGGGAAAGACCAACTCTTCCTCTAAGGATAATTTAGATCCTGAAAGAACTTGATGCACTGCCTCAGAATGTTAGAGGCATACACCAAAGCAATCAGGACCTTAGTTTGATCCTCTAGTTTAACGCTAGCTCTAAGTTGAAATTAAACTCTGCATTTTCATCCAGTGTAATCTAAACCAGAGAGCTTACTCTTTCCACCAGGCAAATTCAGTCTACCAAGTTCCTGCAACCAGGAGATTAATTAAAACAAAAACAGGTCTTTTATAAAGGTATTAAAAATGTCTCTTAAATTTGGTCTCTCTGATGTTGAGGAAAAGAAATTTCAGTGTCTTATCCATTATCACAATCGAATTGAGTCTACATGGACTTTAGCTAAAAGTTAACAAACTGAAAAACTACAAAGGGAAACAACCCACCTTCATGGAACTGCCATGCTCCTCAACCACTGACACTTCATAGCTACCAGGCAACATAACTACTTTTGTCTCTTGGGCTGGTTGTGGAGGAGCGTCCTCTGCCACAACATTGCCAATTGGAGTATGTTTTATGCAGTAGCCACCATCCATACATCAGTAGTTTCTTGAGATAATCTGGTCAATGTTTACAATCTGTGCCATTACTAAAATCAATAACTCTGATGTCAAACCCTTTACGTGTATGAACAAGGTGTTCCAACACACCTTCTGATGAATGGTATTAGTGTTTTGTTGTATTTTAAGATCTGGTTTGGTTCCAGCATCCATTCATGTTGCTAGATATCCATTTTGCTGGTATGTGGATATTAGGTATTTTTCTTGCATGTAATATCACCAGACATGAGACGTTTGATAATTCCTATTTTCACTCCTTGGTGATGGATGGGGGTCAAAATTTTGAATTGCATGACCTAATGGATGTGGCTTCTGACATTGGATCAGAAGATGGCCAGTTTGAGTCTCACTATGGTCGTGTTATGAAGTAGTTTAATTTTTGGTATGATGAAAATAACCAAACAACATGCTTCCACTTATGTTTAGAAGGAAAGCGAAGTGGTTGAAACAGCTGTTCTTATACTACAGTCTGTTTTATCTGGAGAGAATTGAAATCCCGCTTATAAAGAGAAACTTTGCTTTGGAATTATTTTATTTCAAGTACATGTTGCCAGGTTTATGACTTTTGTCAGGAGAGTGAATTGGTAAAGGTGCTTATAAAGAAGTTGGTCCTGAGAATCTTGGGTGTATAGAATTACTGTCTTGTAGTGATCAGCTCAGACTGCCACCATTTTGCCTGATTTATTGAATGAAACAACACATCTATGAATTTTGGACACAGCAATCTGGGATGGTGGAGGATGAACTGCTGATGGAAGTATCAGTTCCTGAAGCTGCAAAGGTGGTGATACCCTTTGTTGCAACATTGGATCTGAAGGCATAGTTTAGGTCAGTGTAACTAAAGCAAAGGGAAAGAAACCTCTCTTAATGTGAGTGATTGCAGTATGGACAGTCACCTTGTCAACTAAAAAAGGGAAGGGCAAAGGAAAGATTGGGTTCTCGAGTGTCTCCAAAATCTACCATCATACAAGCACTCTTCATTATAGAAATAAGAAATCACAATGAAAAATGTTAATGGTTTCATGTCAATATCAAAATTCAGTGTGTCAACAAGAGCTATATATAGAGAATGCATACTTTTAGTTGATAACAATGATAATATTAGGTTGTTACAAGTTTTGTTAGGTTTTTTTTTACAGTAACAATGAGATTTCATATCATTGCTGGACGTGAAGTTTATTAATCAAAGTAAGTTCCATTACAATCAGTTCACTTCTGCCAACGAGTTACAGGCGCACTTATACCATTTTGAAAAAAATCTGGATTTCTGGAGTCAAACTTTTGAAAGGCAGTTTCAATTGCTGCTTGGTTGGAGAAGGATTTCATGAGGAAGCTGACGAGGTGTTTGAAAAGATGGTAGACTGTGAGAGAAAGGTCTGGTGAATAGGCTGGGTGAGGGAGAACTTCGTACCCCAACGTGTTCAGTTTCTGAAAAGTCACTTTTACAACATGAGGATGAGCATTGTCGTGGAGCAGGACTGGGCCTCTTCGATTCACCAATGCCGGCTGTCGTTGGGAGAGTTTCTGATGAACGTTTGATTCACGACAGTACCTTTCAGATGAGATGGTTTTTGTTTCTTATGACAAGTGAAGAATGGATCTCCAATCGGCGATTTTGTTGTTGTTCATTTAACTCGTGAGGCACCCACTTGTCAAGCTTTTTCACATTGCCAATTGTGTCAAGATACCGGGAAACAGTTGCAGTGCTTTCATCAACCTTTCCAGCAATTTCTCACATTGTTTTTCTTGGATCAGTTTCAAATGAGGCTTTCAGACGGTCGTCATCACAACTGAAAGATGTGAGCTATGTTCCTTATCTTCAAGGCTCACATCTCCTGATCGAAACTTTGCAAACCATCGTTGTACTGTGTGCTCATTTGCTGTGTCCTCATCCTACACTTGCTTAATGTTACGAGTTGCCTCACTTGCTTTGTGGCTGAAGCAAAATGGCATGGAAAACTTTTCTATTCATGCTTCACTCAGAACCCTGAAACAAATATCCATTTTATTATTTTTAAAAGGTAGGTTTTGCATGTGTGCCAAAGCACACGCTACAAAGCAATATATAACTTATCTACATACACTTTCACAAGCATGCAAAAAATGAACCCCAAATTAACAATTTAAAAACCAACAAAACTTTTGTAACAACCTAATAAAAAATTACATATATATTAACTATAAACCAGTAGTGCAGCATCACTGACATGCAGATTCTGCTGAAATGCTATAGAGCTGTCAGACTTTCAGTGTCCAGTACTTACTGTCTAGATGTGACATAACAGTCTTCTCCACATTGCCACCAGCCTCTTGGAAGATGCGAATTATTTCCACTGGAGCTTCATGATTGCGTCCAGGATGAATTATCACTGGACAACCCAACTCTGACTGGACACTAGCAGCTGCCTGCAACACTCTCTTCTCACTGTCTGCAACATAAGATTTTAATAATACCGTCTAATCATCCCAAACTACAAATAAAATTTTGTTGGGTAATTTTGAATGTTTTATTTTTAAAAACTTTTTTTTAACCACGGTTTCTAGTTTACTGAAAGTTCTTAAAATAAAAAAAAGGTGAATTTTAAAAATCAAGAAAAAAAAGTGGTTTGTTAATTTGTAACAACCTCAAGAACATCCAAATAAAACCCAGTCAGTTAGCATTATAATCATGGTATCTTCAGTTGGGTTTCTTCTGAATATCTGTAGTATAAACTAATCAGAAAAATATCAATTTGGATATTTTCTTCATCTTAGAATTTTAGATAATTAAGGAAGTCTAATTTCATTACTTGGAAAAGTAATCAAATTTCAAAATACATAGAGTGTTGGAAATAATTATGGAAAAAACAGGATATGTACAAATGAGTAATTGCAACTGAGACACACATAATACAAACACAATGTATTATTACAGAAGATATTCAATAACAAAACGAATATATCGTACAGCCCATTAGTATTTGATATACGAGTCCCATCAGCCTCTTTACATTCCAGGTAGTTAGTCTACACAATAACTGTATGCTTGGAGTCACTGTCATGTTGGAAGATGAATTTCTGTCCAATAAGGTGTCTTCCTGAAAGAATGGCATGAAGGATGAAAATCTGCCTGTACCTGTCAGCAGCAGTCAGTATACCTCTGATTTTATGCAAATCCAATACCTTTGGCTGATGTGCAGCCCTACACTTATATTGAACCACTCCCTGATCTGATTTCAAACAAACTTCCGTTGATTATTGCCAAACAATTTAAACTTGGACTAGTCTATAAAGAGCAGATTTGGTTATTCCATTGTTTTATTTCTGCTGCATACTTCAACCTCGCCATTTGGTTGCCCCTCATCAACCAAGGTTTTCAGGCAGCTAGACAACCATTAAGACCACTTTACTCTAATGTGTATCTTAATGTTAACACTTGTACTTACAGTGAGGTCATTTGTAAGATCTCTATTGGCTCACCATCAATTATATAGAGAACATACCCTAAGTACTGCTTATCACTTTTGGAGATTTTGCACTTTCTTTCTCAACTGCATCTATTGGCAACAGAGTTTTGCATATCCTCCTCAGAGTCTTGCATACAGTATCTGAAACAAAGCCAGGCTGCAATTTGCCACAAGAAGTAGCCTTCACTAGTTAAGACTTCTGATTTCCAAACACTTTTCATGTGATATAGTATTTACTACACATTCAACACACTACAATGATATCAATGCCTAAACTTTTATAGTCCTTCTACAAATGTGGCAGTTTTTGAATGCTTCATTAATCACAGAGTGACATTAATCACAATGTGCTAAATCAACATATGAATGACTACTATGGAACATTTCATTTCTACATAAGACATGTGATTCTATCACATTATTTGCATTTTATACCCAGTTTTCCTTCTGCTTCTATAATTATTTCCAATACAGTATATATATATATATATATTTTTTTTTTTTTCCTTTCTTTCTTTAATTATACAGGAGAGTAACAAATCTTAAAGCAACTAGTGATGCACTTGACAAAATTTTGGTGCACACTGCTGCCCATTGCCAACTTCATCCTCTAGTCACAAATGATTGCTCACCACCAAGAGGCCAAGAACAGCCTAGCTCCCCAATCACACCACATTTTATATCTGTGCTATCACGGCCCACAGTGATTTCAGTTCGTATCACCTCCGCCATCTTTTCTTGGGACATTTGCCATGTCTCTGCAGGGCGAGATGTTTCCACATAAAAGCCTGGATAGCAATGAAGAAAAGGAGAAATAAAGATGAGACACACCAATATAACAATTAATAATTTCAAAACTTATAACAGCAATGATAATTACATAATTTAGATTACACATGATTATAATTATGTATATCACTATTAATAATGACTACATAATTCTTCCCTTATAGCTGCATGAAAACTACATAAAATGGAGAACTGTGCTTATCAACAAATTGATAATCAAATACACTTAATGGAATTCCTACAGTTTAAGGAACAGTTACAATATTATTTTTATAGAAAAATAAATAAGGCTGGGCTTATCTTGCAAATGAGCTGGCTGGCAATGATTACAGCTTGCTGTCATAAGGCAACAAATATTTTTGAGATATCAAAGTTCCTTCCTTTTCAATTGTATTTGTAGCAAGACAAGGAAGCTTTGATTTGTATGTCTGTCATTTACTGGCTGTTTGTAAATTTATCATTGGTCTTCACAAAACCCCAACAAGTCTCAGTGACTAGAACAAGTCAATTCTTCTAATCCATTTGAATACGATTAATAGAAAGGCAGCAGCACAGAATCTTCAAAAATTAGAAATTTAACTTTTATGCAAAGTTTTTCACTTTCTTCTCCTGTAAAAAGCAATCAACTTTTTATTTGCTAAAGTTGAGTTTTTGGTGAAGCTACAAACCTATTTTTTTCATATTTCTACTCTCACAACAACTAAAGTTGTTCACAGCAACTTGCAAAATACACCTGACTGTTTTTTTGCCTTCTGAATAACTCAATTCAGTCTTTCTGTTTCTATTTTACTGCACTGTGTGGAAGTTTCCCAACAATCACTTTATTTCAGCTCATGTTTTGTTCTGCAACAAACTATCTTTAAAAAAAAACAACACAAAAACATTCAATCATTGTTTATCCTTGAAATATACCATCATGAAAACAATGGTGACGGCTGCTATTTCTCCTCCTTGTGAGCTTTTACATAAGTAATTATAGTTCCTGGGCCTTTTCTAACCACTAACCCTTTACTTCACAAAAGGCTCAGCTGATTTGGGAAGACTACAGAGGATTAGACAGTTAACACATTATTTAAGAAAAACAAGAAATGTCAAATTCTAGATGATGCAGCCTTTTAAAAGAAAGTGTAATGCATAGCATTGTAACACTAACAACAAAAATATAAATACTTCAACATTACTTTTTCAACAAACAAAAATAAACATATCCATAATCTGTTAGCAAAAACAATTTTGTTGGAAAAGAAACTTTTCTGATGTGTTTTTAAGTTCAAGATTGTTCTTTGTCAGAAGTGGGTAGTGCAGCACAAGTGAAACGAAGTAAAATCTCTGTCTTACCTGCCCCTGCTATAACATTTACTCCAGACTCTTCAGACAGCTTCTTCAAGGCTCGGACATCACTCTTAATTCCACAGGTAGTGTTGTCCACAATAGTCGAACCACCATTATACTAGAATGAGACAAAAAAACAGATAAGAGGATGTAAGTTCATGATGAGCAAGAAATAGCATAAATAAACACGAATTGCTTTCTTTAATTTCTAAGTGCTCTGCTTGCACTAATAATAAAAATCATCAATGCTACTCATGATTTTTGATTATAAAAACTAGATAAACATATCTTGGCAAGATTCTGTTTCTGTAAGCATTAAATAAGTATTATTTTAAATGGAAACATACTGTTAAAGAAATTAATTTGTTCTCATGAGTAAATTTGACAGGAGTTTATTTTCCTCCTGTAGACATTTAGATTCTGTGGGTTTCCTTCAAATGTGTAGTGACAGATGCCAGTCATAGAGAATCTGAGAGATTATCTGAGTTATACATTAAGAAAAAAAACTTAATTCCCAAAAATTGTTTAAAAAACTTTAATCAAATACAATATTTATAATACACGTAATAACTAAACATTTATTAAAAGAATTAATTAGATAAACGTTATAGTCATATGTATTAATTTCAAGCAGAAAATTTATAAATACAAGAAGTGCTACCTTGTAGTGTTTGAGTTCTTCTAGAATAACTTCACCTTCATCTGTTAAATCCAGATTAGCATAATTGGAGTACCTGTAAATATATATATGCATATTGTAAAACCATGATGATATACATTTTAAATAGGTCAATTAATACAAATTATGGATCCCCCAAAATAACATTTTTCCTATATTCAATTACAATGAATATCAGAACACTACAACTAGAAAATTACTGGACAGATCATAAGCAAAAAAAGTCAAGTTATACATCATTAATAAAGACTAAGAGCTGAACACATGCATTCACATAAACAAAGAAAAGGTCCAAATTTAATCCAAAAGCTGAAGTTATATAATCTAATTTGATGTAGGATCCAGAAATTGTGATTAAAATGCAGTATAGAATTCAATTCAGACACCAGGGATGGCAATCTCTCTCATCATCATCCAAGGTCAGTCTGATTCAAAAACAATCAGCCCTTTGTGTGACTTTTGAACTTGTCCACACACACAGACTATCATAACAATTATTATTCATTCAACAAGGATTTTGTAAACAGATATGTCAAACCTACTGCTTCTAAGAAAACAGAAATGTAAAGGATGCATCTTTAGACAACATATGAATGATATTTAATATCTGAAATAACATTCACTATCTAAAACTCTTGCCACCATATTTTTTTCTAAAGCTTGTATTTTGTTTAATTTCAAATCTGTTGCAGACATTGTCAAAGAACTTCTGTATTGGTAATAGTTTGGTGAACACATCCAATCTAAGCAATTTCTATTGAGAATGAGTGCTTTTGGCATTTTTACCTTAATGTCAAAAGAAAATTTCCACCATGCATTTTTGTATTCTTTTGTGTCTATTTAAAATTCTTTCTAGTATATCCAAACTCACTTCCACTACTCCATACACAGTACTACTTACGGATTCTGACGAATCCAATACAGGTTTTCTAAAGTCACTGCTAAATTCAACTTGTCCCTCAATTTTGGATCAGCTGGTGGAAGAAACAGGGGACTGGCATCAATTGAGAGATGTTCATGAGTCAGTGTGATACCCACTTTGTCTGGAGAAATCAGCCCACAGACTGGAGGAAGAAAATTACAAATAGTTACTAGTACTAACTTTTGTTTAGGACATTTCAGATTTCACTTGCCTTTATGCATCTTGTAAAAGCTTAAGTAAAGACTGACAACAAAACTTTTATTTGTACATAAGTTTAAATTTGGATTAGTAACTGGATATTATCAGTCTTTGATCTGCCTAAGTTTTTTTTTTTACAAATTACAGTGATTGATTTCATAAAAATGAGTATACAACAGTTTGAAAACACATTTCTAGAAATACACAAAAAATAGTCTTTACAGGATATTAGTTTAGTAATGTGTAAATATTGTATGAATGTAAGACAAGGCTAATATTAACAAATCACAAAATATTTTTCAGGTTCATCACTCTTGCAAGAGAACTAAAATTTTACACATTATGCAATATGGTTTCAACAGATTATTTTATTCACATTTTAAGCATATTATCTAAATGCAATCATTTTAAACAAAGTTTTATTTTTATAAATAAAAAATTAATATTACAATGTACATAATCTTTTATTTATGCAAGCACGTGGAAATTACCACAAATGAAATGACTTTTCTATTCTCTAATTGTCTTTTTTTCTAATAATATTATAAAATGTCCTTAGATTAAACAAAAAACATGCTAAGTAAAAATAAATAAAACAAATTTCAAAATATTTTCATTTTCCCACCAACACTAATAGAATATTTTCAAGGGAAATAAATTTCTTAAAGCCAAGAAAAATGTAAGTATATCTTGAATTTCAGATAACTACTTTTTATAGTGTATCAACATAATAAAAGAATTAAAAAATTTTTTGAACTGTTTCTCTTTAAATATATTACTAAATATTATTTTTTTTTTAAATCACAGCCTATATAGTAGTATTTTAAAAGTTGTAAATATATTTTGACTTTGGCTTATCTATATAAACAATGTACTTTCAAAAAGGTTTTTTCACTTTTATTTAAATATGTTTGTGTAAGTTAACCTTTAGATGCATGAGGTGGGTCACAAGTAACCAATGTAGTCAGAAAGCTGGTTTAAAATTGATACAATTTTTTTTGACTGAGCTTTTTCAATTCCATAATTGGAATCCTTGGTGAATACATTAATTTGGTCAAAACTAAAAACCTGTTTATTGTCCAAAAGAAAAATAAATGAGTCTCACTGATGTCATTTATGCATAATGATGACTGTATTGATACTGAGACAAAGAGGTAATTCTATTTTACAACAGCACAAATGGCGCAGCAGTAGATACTTTGTTGATCAGTTGGTGCCACACTTATTCTGTCCAACAATATTGGCCTTTTGCTTATTTTATGAATGTACTCAACCTGAGAGAAACTGATGCTTTAGTAACATTTCTTTACAAAAACCCTACATGGAATGAAAAAGTCATACAGATACAGGCTATTTCTTAGTAAACTAGGAATGGAAATGATCTAGCTCGAGCAAAGTGGAGGGGGGAAACACAACTGACTTCAGAAACAAATTTTGGATTCTCTGAAAAGATGTGGCATAGAAGAGTCATAAAAAAACACAGAGGTGGCACCTAAAAACATTGCTACTACTCCCAAATGCACAAAATGTTTGATGTGTCCTACTTTTAAAGACAGGAAAACTAGCATATCATGTGCAAAATGTAGGCCAATCTGCTCTGCACACTCACAATGAAAACAAGTGTTTGTGCTACCTGCAATTTATAACTATCACATCAAAGGAACTGCAATGTATTTGCTGATGGTACAATGTTTCTGTTGCTGTTCTGGTATTGTGACAATCCTTCTTGTTCTGCTAAACTTAATAAAAATTTACTTAAAAATTATTGCTTACTTTGATCAGTCACTTGGAACCCATGTTATGCATAAATGAAAGTAAATTTTGTAATGAATTTAAGGGTTAGAAAGCCAACTTAGATGATACTCCACATTATATAATATTTTTGTCAATTTTTTAGATGCAACAACTCTCTTGTCTTATAGATTCTTTTGCTTTTACTTTATTTTTGACAGATTTAATTCAGGTAATTAGAGACTGTTTTCAATAAGGTGGCTCGTAAGCTTGGTTCTATTGTAATATTTCAGACTTGTCTGCTCTTATTTACTAACCACTTTTTGTGCATTTTCTGTTGTTTGTAACAGGTTACATGTTCTATGTATTTTTAAAGAGGTTAGTTAAAACGTGCTTTACATTTTTTTTTTTGCCTTATCTTCAATATTTACTGCTTTTATAACAGTAGCAATTAAAGATTGCGTCTTAAAGCCTATTGGAAGTGCCTTGGGTAGTCTAAATCATACCATAACTATAAAATTTCAGCATTTCTGGTTCTGGTTCATTAGTAGGCTATTTTTGGAGTATGCAATCTACAGGCTTTCAGCCTGTATTGTTAAATATATAGATACCTCTGAAAAGGTCTCAAGATTTGCTAGGATGATTAGTAATATGACATGCTGATGCATAATAAACCAGAGAGATTCAAATAATCATTTCTCTGTATCAATGCATCATTCAGTAAAAATGCAACCTCAAATAACATGCCAGTAAGTGCTTGAAAAATTAATTTTTCCATGGTATTATTGTGGTAACTGTAGGAAAATGATAAAACACTGGAGAAATATATGTAACAAGCCTCCCACAAGGAAAATGATCCTATCGGTGAATGTGTCTTAATGAGACTGGAAAGGTTGCTAAGTTAGGTAGGGTAGGGAAAATTCCATTCATATAATAATGAAAAAAAAAACTGCTAAAGCTGTATCAATTTTTTTTTTTTTTTTTTTGCATAGGGACAAATTGATTAGACACTTAGCAGAACTGGCATTATTTGAGCACCTGCCTTTTGTTTTTTGCATGACACAAAATTAAAGCAGTTTTTCATTAAATGCCAGTGTACAGCTTCCTTGAAGACAGTCTGCAATATTTTATTCAAGCTAAATGGTCTTGTCAACAAACATCAGTGCATCATGTGGAGTAATAATAATCTTCAAGTCATACAAGAGACATCAATAAACTGCCCTGGTGTCATGATTTGGGCAGAAATCTGGAGTGGCGGCATTACTGGGCCAATTTTTCCTTCATGGTGGTCATGGGTGAGTCATACCCGCAGGTATTGCAAGATACAGTCTACACTGACATTCAACATACGGATAATTTACACTTCAAGCAAGATGGGGCAACCACTCATTATCTCCACATATTCTGTCGATAGATGGACAAAAAAAGTTTCCAGTGCAGTGGTTGGACAAATGTGGATTTGTGGAGTGGCCTGAAAGCTTTTGTGATTTTAATACCTCAAAATAAGTCTGGAGGTGCTGTGAAGAAAAGGATATGCCAAAAATCACACACCACTGTAGAACTCCAAGAAAAAAGAACAGAAGTTATGAAGTCATCTGCATGGGTGCTTGGATAAAAACAATGGCCAAGTATTTTAAACGTCCCCCCACCTTTTCTCTTGACATGAAGTGTCTGTATTCCATGTTATGACACAGAATAAATGTGGATCTTAAAATAACGTAAAACCATCTTCCTGCGTTATTTTGTTACCGAAACAGGATTCGATTAATTATGGAACACCCGTTATAGAACTTCTGTTGTAAGGGCATCAATCATCGATGGTCTGCTCGGACCCGCAGACGTCTCAAGTTAAGGCTTCCCCCACCCCTTACTTTTTCGGAAAGAAAGTGCATGATGACAGACAGGTTCTTTAGTATCACCAAGGTCATAAGTATGAAATAAATAAGAAACGCTAAATATTAGTCAGAAAAATAGGTTTTTTTTTGTTGGTTATAATCACATTATCTACTGCTTTGCCACCCCCACAGCAGATACTAGTACCACGAACACCTCGTTGATTAATATTGTCACCGATTCAAAATGTCAGCGGCGAAAGTCTGCAAAAAACGCTCACTAAAAGAATGTGTGTGCAGCACTTGAGGCTGGGTAAATAAATTTCCACTCGCTATAAACAAAATCAAATAAGCGTGCAAGACTGCAAGCATACCTGTCTGTACTTTGCCCGACAACTCCGCCATTTTAAGGTAGAGAGAGAGTGCGCGTAGCTTCGACCACTGTTTCACAATGGACTCTCCCATGAATTAGGGCGTGGTAAACCAGGCACTATTCTCCAACTGACATATTCATAAAAATTAAAGCGTTAATCCATGTGTTTGGTGTAAGTTTTTGTTTTTTTTAAAAAAAAATCTTTTAGAACCAGGTTAATTTAATACAATAAAGGACAAAAACAACAATCGTAGTTATAACGATATAAGGGAGTTAACTAATAAAATATTTAACAGGAGATATTGTAAACACTAGACTAGACAAAAGTTTAATGTTTTTGTTTATTTTAATCAATTAATAATGAACAGGAAAAAGATAATTTTTGTAGCGTTTTCTATGAGGAATAGAGTCTAAAAATTTTGAAATCACTGAATAAGACTTTTTAAATTCAAAATTTTAAAGTAAAAATAAATAATTTTTGTTGTTTTTTGTTTTTATACTTTACCCTAGGCTTTAAAAGAAAAATAATAGATGAATAAAATTTTAAAAAAAAATACTTTAAATATTTAAAATCGCAAGAAGAAAAATTTGGGGATTCTTGATATTATTAGTTGCATAAAACATAAATAATTTGCAATGTTTAGTTAATAAATATGAAATGTTGCTTCATGTTTTTGTTTTTTTTACTTATAACAAAATAGTTATTTGTGTACTAAATGCAATGTTCACCTTCATCAAATCTCAGCAAAGATAGCAGTCCACATATATAGTATTCCCTCAACATGCTTCTGCAAACATTACTTACATTTACAGTAAGTAAAGAAAGCTTCTCCTGTCTAATAACAACTATAAAACCACGCGCGAGCGGAGGGGTGCAGTAAATGTATCACAAAAAGGAAAGATAACTCCTGTTAGTTCCGATACATGTTGATTTATTTAGTATTTTCACTCTAGTTTTGTGTAGCGAGTGGCAAATGAGTCCAATTGGTTGTCACTTCCGTGTGAACGTTGTTTCTTTAAGCACCCCGTAAGAAATCTATCACTGACTATTTTATATATAGTTATTTCGAAGTAAAGTTTCTGGGATATTTTTTTGTTGTTGGTCTTTAATTACCTTGGTAGCTTCGGGAACACTTCTAGTACCGCCAATTAGTGCTTCTTTTTTTCTCAGACAAAATCAAACAACATCTGCTACATTGTTATTTGCGCGATCTTTTTCTTTTCTTCATCTTTTTTTTACAAATACAAGTTAAAGGCTATAATACACCTGCTAAAATCTATTGAAGCCGCAGTCCTCTCACTGGTTTTTACGCTGACTCTTTACTAAACAAATATTTAAATTGTCTAAATGATTTATTATACAAAGATCGATGTGATATTTTTTCAGTACTTAGATTGTAACTTTTGCTAGATCTTGTTAATATGGATGAAAATGCGCTGGTCTTGCTAAGATCTACTTCTCCGGCCAAGACCAGTGTGTCGCGTCAGGGTATTTCGCTTCCCTCCATCCAACTCGAGGCAACTTTTTTTTCTTTCGTGGTGTTCGTGTCCTTCTCCACGGCTTTAATTGTTCCTCGGGGCCCTGATGGCGGGGGATCGAGTACGTTCGTGGTTGCAGCACAATTGGAAAGTCCCCTGCTCGGAAGAGTGGTGGGGGAGCGAGGGATCTTTTGCGCCCCTGGGCCTTCAATGCTCTAGCCGGAAAGGTTAGGTGCCTCCGGACCGATTTTAGGACTACAGGCTGCTTTTCTTTTCCAAAGGGGGGGGGTTCGGTTTGGGACTCTAACGGAGCTTCGGCCCCCATCTCGGAGCTCGCTGCCCCAGAGGATCCGACCTCCTAACCGACTCCCTTCTCTTCGGAGGTGTACACACACACACACACGAACCCTACACACTGCAAACACAACTCCCCCCCGCCAACACACAAGAAAACAACCAGAGGAACAATAAATGAAAGAAATAAAATAAAGAAAACTCGATCGGCGACAGGGTGGAGTAAACCGATAATAATCGTCAGAGGGAGAGGGGGGAGAAACGTTGATGAGACTAATAACGCCGCAAATCAATAAATACGTATAATTAGCGCGTGCGTGCACCCCCCCCCATTCAGAGACACGCTTGGGCACGTCGCTGCTAGTATTAGTAACTCGTAGCGTAAAATTTGTCGACACACACGCACTTCCGTCGTTCGTCTTGCACGCAACCCGCTCTACCTTTTTTTCCTCCAGTCACGTGACGTCGCACCGGGCCCGTCGCATGGAAACGGCGACGGCGCGCGCTGTGTTATAGAAAGCCGCAGCTCGGCCCCGAGTTTTAATCTGATTATTTTCTCAACAGGATCACGAACATGAGCCACCGAGAGCCCGCCAGCAGATCGTCTTCAGAGCAGGTAACTTTGTCGTCGTCCCCCCCTTGTATTGTCCTGCATTATTTGCCAATCGCCTGTCATCGAGAGCGAAGGGGTGCCATCGCCGTAACGGGGCAGAGGATGACAGGTCCGTCGCTGGACGGTTAAAGTTTTAACTTCTCGAAAGCTAATTCCGGGAACCCACCCCCACCAACCCCCTCTAAAATGAGTTATGGTTCGCGTAGCGTAACTTACTCAATCAAGGGTCACGTCTAGTAATTTGTGCAGAGATACCATCGCCGTTAATAGCGGTAATTAGCTATATTACTCGAATGAATATCACTATTACCGTTGCTGGTGACAGTTATTTTTGTTTGTCTCTTCCCTCATCTTCGTAACATCTTTATTTTATCATTTCTAACACTATATCGAAACATGTGTAATAAAACGTTTTAAGTTTGAATTAAGGGGGGAACCCCCCCAAACAACATTGTATTACTTATTGTAATGGTGTTTGCTGTTATCACATCTATGGCCGGTCATTTTAACTTATTCAGGTAATTTTCGATGTGTTTGCTTTTATATTAGACATAAAATGCTAGACAACAACGAAACTCCTCTCCCTATTAAAACTAACACCAAATACGTGGGAAACAGCAGCGTGAAAATGAATTTGTGTTACGTGCACCAACTAGAATCTTCAGAATTTTCCTTTGAATTCTAGATGTGATTCCTGATCCCTTTTTTTTTTTTTTGTATGTTCTGAAAACTTCAGAACTTTCGTTTCAGTCTAAAAAAAATTTTGGGAGAATTCTAGGAACTTTTAAATAATTTTTCTTGTGTATAGAAATAGCCATTCATGCTTTAGCATCTTCAGTCAATGTTAAGTAATTTTTTTCAGCAGAAATATTAACCCTGCATCGTGAAAATACGTGGTGAAAAGTGTGTAAATGATTGTGATTGATAGTAGATTGCTACGTGTGTCAAAAAATGGGTCTGACAGGTTTAGGAATTGTTGAAAAGCCTAGTTAGTCTTTTAGTAAGAACTGTTAGCAGGATTATTGGACTGATTACAAAAACTGGATAAATTTCTCCTAAGAAAAGAGATGGATTAACAAAAGAGAGCTGTCATTAAGGAAATAACAGGTTTGTCAAGGTTTCAGGAGGGTAAGTTTGCCCGAAGTGGTACATTAGGTAGAAAATTTGAAGAAAATATTGCCAAGAATATATCAGAAAGACTTGTTAGAAGATACCTGGTTGCATTTGGTTTCAAATCACATCCAACCAAAAAAAAAAAAAAAAGAAATAGGACTTTCTGCCATACAAAGACAAGAGACTTAAATTTTGTAATAAAAAACAAAATTATTAAGTAAGAGATTGCAGCAAGACAATATCTGCAGGTAAAAGTTGACTTAACCTTTTTGGTAATTGTGGCACTTTGAGAGTGCAAAGAAAACCAAGTGAAAAATTTTAATTTAATTAATTTACCAGCCCAGAAGTATTCAGAAAGTGTCCATATCTGGGCCTGTTTCTCTGCTAATGGTAAAAGCAATTTGGTAATGCTATCAAAAGGAACATCAGTGAATATAAATTGATGTTTTGATCTTTTAAAAACATTTTGTAGAATCTGTTAAGAAACTCTGTTCTAATGGTAACTTCCAGTTTTTACAAGATAAAGACACCATACCATGCAAAAAATAAAGACCCCTCTTGATTCAGAAACTACAATTTTTGTTATAATTTTAGATTTTTTTCATTTTGTAATTTATTTTTATCATGCTTTTTAAAAATAATTCATAAAACTAAAACACTTTTACTTCACTTTAAGCCTTCATGTTAAAAAAAATTGTATTACTAATGATAATTACATTTAATCTAAAAAGATGGTTTTTGTCATAGCCATAACTGAAAGTAAACACACTTATGAAGCATATTTTTAAAACATTACTATTATATCTAAGCATGCCATTAAGGGAAGTTTACTTAATAAGGAATGCAAATCTAAATTCTAATTTAATAGATCACTAATACTAACATAACTACTATTTTCTCTACAAGTTCCTGTATGATTAATGCAGATTTTGAGATTTTATTTAAAGTAAAATAAATACTTTAGGCATATCTACTTCAGAGAGCAAATAGTTAAAAACATTTTTTTCTGGATTTAGTTGTTTTTTTTAATTACCTTGTTGTCACTTAATTTTTTTAAACTTATTTTTAGAATGATCTTGATAAGTATTTTGACTTCATGTGTGCATGTGTGCAGAGAGAGAGAGAGAGAGAGAGAGAGAGAGAGAGAGAGAGATCTGCCCTGGTTCTCTTAGGCTTTACTTTTTATTTCAATTAAACATTTTAGATAATGTAAAATATTATGCTTTATAACAAAAATAATTTTAAAATGACTTGTTTAAATTTGTATTAGTAATAACCAGTGCAGTGTATGGAATTAGGAAGTAGAAAAATATTCAAATTCTGCTACTGGAGATTATAAATCATTGTGCTATAGCATGGAAGAAGAGAATAAAAGTATGAAATGCAAGCCACTTCTTTTCAATTTTAAAATTAAATATGTAATATTTTCCAATGAATACGAGTATGGGTGCCTATCTGAACTTTTTAATTAATTTTTTTCTTTTTAATAGCATACCGAAAAAAAATCAAAGGTATGGAACCAATATGTAGGTATTAGGTATCCATGCCAAGTATTGTGATATTTTGAGATGACAGCATTAAGTTGCTCTGTATCTTTTATGTGACAGACCATAACATTTTCTTAGCTTTAGATAGTATTATTGAATTCCTTATTGAAATTTTTTTTTTTTGCTTCATGCTTGGAAACTGTGACATTTATTTATTATAGTCTTATTAGAGTTTTCATATGTTCTAAAATCTATCATCGGATTACTTATTTAAAAAGGTATTTCATTCTTTCTAGAAATAGTATTTACCTTATCTAACACATCTGACACTTTGCATTAGTTATTTGCTAATTTCTTCTCTACACAAATAATGTTTAATCATCAAAGGTCCTGCAAAAGATAGACTACAAGTTATTTACTGTTTCTGACATTCCCAAACAAAGCTGATTATTTTGTCTATAGTGATACACTTGGCTCTGGTTGATCTATTTATTCAAAAATATTTCGGAACAGTGCTGATTTTTACTTTGTTGAAAGTTATATTCAACAATGACGACTTGTTTTGGTCATGTAGTTTTGCATAAAACCATCAGATTTTTAAATTGCAAGTACAAGACATTCGCTTTTGGGTGTCTTTAGCATTTCTCACATGCTGGAAATTGCTGATTAATGTTGCTTTTCAGGAATCAGGTTTATTTTAATGAAACATAATATGATGAATATAACATCACAAAAAAACTGGTACTAGGATAAATCTGTCTCTTGATAGATGATCAGCTTGGACCAGTATATTTTAATAAGTTGTAGATCTTGGATGCAAAATGATTTGACATGAGTGCATTGATGAAATTGACACTAATTCGTGCATAGAAACCAAAATATAATAAATCCATTATTATTTTGGTTTGTAAAAGAATTGCTTTGTTGGTTTATTTGAAAAAAATTGCCATAAGAATTCTCCTGAACTTTTCTTTAGGTTTTAAATTATTATTGTTTGTCTAATTTTAATTTAACCTTTCTACTTCTATATGCTCTACAATTGCAGACTATAATAATCATCTCACTAGTTTATTATGTTCTTGAATGGTAAGCCCAACAAACACTGCCAAGAAACTTGTGTGTTACAAAGCTTCAATTTTATTTTGTATAAATTAACAAAAATGCATAATGAAAAGGAAGATCATTACACTTGTCAATAGCTGTTTATTTATAGTGACTAAAATACATAATGGTTTAGATCTTCACACAACTCTTTTAAATGGATATTTTATTAAAGAAGTAAAAACTTTAAAAAAACAACAGATGCCAAATTTTGTTGCCTCTAAAAAAAATGGTGACTAAGAATTTAACAACTAATGTTTATTTTACATTTTTCATACTTCTGCATTTATAATTTTGTTATTTGGTTATTACTGGCTAGATACTGTTTTAGCTATGCAAACTGGAGTGTATGTAAAATATCATCTTTATTTATGATCTACAACATACTTTTACTGCATGCACTACTATAAACAAGCTGCATACTTAACAAAATTATTCGGTTTATAAAAGTTTTTCTATGCTCTTGCCTGAGAAGGAATATTCAACCCTTAACTACTTTTCCATTAATGCCTTAAATACACTTTGTCCAAATGATATGAGAATCTTGCTAAGATTAATTGACCTTTGCGATCACCCCTAATGTGGGTGACTTGGGTGCGTAATTTATAAGTGTGGGGGTCTGCGTACGCGCTAACCCTCGAAAATAAAAAAAAAAAGATTAATTGTCATCCATTTTTTAAATGAAACACCTGTATTATCAATTAAATAATCATACATCAGCAATGATACTAATCACATTCACATATCAATTCTATGTTGAAAAGATTTTAGAAGCAAATTTTGTTGAGTTAATTTTTTATTTAAATATTTTCTGTATTTAGTTTTGAGCTACCTATGCTAATTTTTTTCAAATTAATATTTGAATGCTTTGAATATAGTGTCAGTATCAATGAATTACTAATAATGTATGATGCTAATCATGATTAACCAGAAGCATAAAGCCAAAGAAAGTTTATAAAACGTATATAATTTGCAATGTGGTTGAACTAATGTTCTTATCTAGAAACAAATCAAGAGCTATTGGACACCTCAGCACTGGTTTAATTTTAAATGTTTTTTTTTTTTAAAAAAAAAAAGAAAAGGTTAGTTAATAGACTTTTGTGAGGAGATATAAATACTTAATGATATTATGTAAAGTATAGAATGTAATGATGAGCATTTTAAAAATCAAAATACATAATTCTAAATTAGCTAAACCATCCAAAAGATTAAAATGATCTTTGGATTTTTTGTTTGTCTTTTTTTTTTGTAACAATAATTGTTAATGTGCGTAAAATTTGTAAATGTTGGAAAAATAGTAAAAAAAAAATATTAAAGATTTATTCTACTGTCTATAAGCCAAAGCCACAATGATTTGTCTCTTTTTATTAACTAAACTAAATGTAAAGCATGATTTTGAAAATTTTGAGGTTCACATTTCATTCTTTTTTTAAAATTCCATTAAAATCTTTTTGTTGTTATTTAAGTTGATATTTCCTAAAATGAAGAAGAAAAAGCACATTTTGAATAAGCTTCTTTGAAACTATCCATTTTCTATATCAGGTATGTCTGTTTGCTAAGAAGTCGACCCACTTTTTGTGCCTTTTGTTTGAGTTTGCTACATTGACTGCTTTATTGATTCTGATTTGACTTGTACAAACATAGCTAGCTGGTCCTATTGATAATTATTAACATATTGATTTATTTTTGGAATTTCACCAAATTTTGTTTAAATTTTACTAATTTTCTATAAATGAATGTATAAATGTTAAATAAATTTTTTAAATAGACTGAAATCACGAAGGAAAATATTAAATAAAAACTACTGACTGCTGTATCTTGTAATTTATGAAATATAGCATTATTGATTGAGGTTACTATGAAGAAAAAAATCCATTTGCTGTCTTTGTAAATTTGTACAATCTTATTATTGTTGTGTGTGTAATTAACAATGTAAATTTTAACAAAATTAAAAAAATAAAAAAATGGCAGTTAAAAAAAGCACATCTGATAAAATCAAACTGGATTGCAGTTTATTTAAAAAAAAAAGAAAACAAAACAAAAATGAATATTACCAAAAAAGAACATGGAAATTAATGAAAAAGATAGTTAAAAGACTATTCTGTGTTCAGCCAAAACTGGATTTAGATATATATAGGACTTCAAATGCATATTTTAGTGATCCACAATCCTCAAACTGCATACAGGAAATCTAGGAATTCTAAAGGATACATATGTAATGTCAAAATCTGTAGAATCTTTTTAAAAAGAAAAAAGACATATTATCAAATTTAATCTTAAAGAAGCTATGTAAACCTTCACTTCTATTTTGCTCCATTAACTGATATCTACATAAGGAAAAAATGCAAAGGTAGAAACTAGCTTAATGTATATTTACTTTGTTATTATTGTTTAAATAGTAAACAACAGTAAAAAGAAAAAAAAAACCATTCTTACTAAAATGACACATCTATGAACATTAAAAATTTCTAATATTTTGCATAGATTACCAGATGACATCTTCTGGAAATAGTGTAGATAGTGGAGGGGAGGTGTAAGTAATCAAATCCACTCTATTTTTATTTTAAGACCCTGCATTTAATTTTGTTGAGAGAGAGAGAGAGAGAGAGTGTGTGTGGTGTGTGTGTTGTGTCTCTCTCTCTCTCTTGACTATTTTTACAGAAGATCTGCAAAGTACAAAATAAGTTGATCCAGAGCAAAATCATTTTTGTAATCATTTGATTATTCTGAACCTACCTATAAAATGTAATGAAACAGATAAAAAAAATTTTAACTTTCTTAATCCATTAATAAATAAATACCCGCTTTATAAATAAAATATTGTTGCTTTCCTAAAACTATTGCTCAATACTCATTATTAAATTGTATTAATGAATAATAAATATGCTTTACAGATGGGTTTTTAAGTCAGTCAATGGCTTACATCTGATTTGTAAGTGAGAAATCAACAAGCCTAAAGTTTTAATTTATTTCGTTTTTGGAGGGAGGTGGTGGTAGTATTGTGTTAATTAGCTAAAATGTTGAACTCCAAGGTTAAGAACATTGGAGGAATGTGGAAAAAAAAAAAAAAATAATATAAAAGATATATTGGTCTATATTTTTCATTACAGGTATGAATTTTCCATTTAAATACAGTACTTCGTTCCCTCTGAATACTCTAAGATTAAGAGGTTTTGAAAGAATTTACTGTGACTCCATGAAACCAAGAAATATAAAAGTTTCAACTTGCACACAATTCTTTACTCTTTACCACATACAAATTATTCACATATGAAAGCAAGTAACATTTATAAAGTCAGAAATTATTCTTGGAACTTTAATACAAAAAAAAAAAAAATTTCTCCAATTATAATCTCATTGTTAGGAGGTTGTTATTGTATGCTGCTTCATTTTGTAAACAATTTGTGCAATAAAGGTTGTTTTTAAAATTTTTTCTGATAATTTACCATGTAATTTTTTATTCATTATAAAAGTAGATTGTCTTTTGCATTGATAAAAGGTTTTATAATCACTCGTATGCTCAATACACACACAACAACAACAACAAATCATAATTATTAAAATACATTTGCAATTTCTATTATCTATTCTCTCTAAACACTGTTAGTGACTAACAGATATACTGACCATTATTTCTTCAAGATTCATAGCAACCTGGAAAATCATGGAAGAATGGTCTTGTGAAGTAGGGAAATTCATAGGCAAAACCATTAGTTGGTGGACATTTCATAAAATAAAAAAAATATTTTTTTAAAAATTAGCTTAATTGGAGAATCAATGGTTATAATAAAACTGTAAAAAAAAGGAGTGAAAACGAACAGCTACATGAAAAAAAGAAAAAACTAAGCAAAACAATTTGATATAATGTTGGTTTTGAAAATACCTGATTTGGCCATGAACTGTACTTTTTCAATAAAAAATTTCTATTGGTAGGTATATTTGTGCTGTTGTTTATCACCTAATTTCATGAAAATTAATGTATCACAAAATTTAAAAATCTATCTTTTGCAAAGTCTTTAAAAGGGTTTTAAATTCTAGGAATTTTAAAAATAGATGTTATTTATTTCCAAGATGTATTGAGGTATTACTATGACTATGTTATATTATGTGGCATCATTTTTTTTTCACAAGAGATTACAAATCTAGGGATTTTGCTTCCCAAACTATGTTTAGGAGAACATCCACACTTTTTTTGCATTCTTTATATTGTCTGTACAATCTAGATTAATCTGAAAGAGCATTTTCCCATTGGAGAATGAAGCCTTCTCTATTAAGTTGGACAACAGATGGTATTGCACGTCAGTGTACATTACTATGGTCATTTTCTTGTACACAGTTTCACTAATTTTGTACAAATTACCAACTTGATGTTCTCCTAAACAACCCTATACTTTTTTTGCTGTCATCCTCATGTTTCACTGTAGTGATAACATACTGAGCAGTTAAGCATTATCTAATATGTCAGCTAACAAACACTACATTTCAACTCATAAAGGCCAGAATTTGATCCGTTGGATCTTAATACCTATTTCTTAATCCTCAGTAGTTTAGTTTCCATGTAAGTTTGCTCACTAAAGCTTTTCCCTCATATCCAGTCCTACGTAGTATTTATTATTATACCTTAATAGAGATCTAAAAGTCTTTTCATTTTGGTGAGAAAAAATGGTAATATATTTGTTATCTGCCATAGATATTAGTTTGTTCTGTTCATTTTAATTTCTGTTTGTTCAAGTAAACTGTTTTCTACTGATGTGTCTAAATTTGCTATTTATATTCAGTCATCTTCATCTTTCAAAGTGCAAATAGCAGTTTGAGCTTCTAGACATTTGATTTCTTTTAGCAATCTTGGCAGTCAAAGCTTATAGTAAACATACTGTCTTTACTGTGGCTTATGAAAGATATGATAAGCTATTGCTATTTTTATAATGACACAAGACATGTAATATTATATGCAATTGATCCAGGTTTTTACCAAGCCAAATGATGCAACTTGTAAGTATTTGTTAATAATTTTAGACTAGTTTATATCTGTTATGTAATAAAAGTGACTATTTTAATGAAAGTAATATTTGAGTGCAAATAATAAATAGATTTTCATGTTTTGTTCTTATTTATATACTATTTTATAAATTTGTTATTTTCATCAATATTTCTATAAAATGCATAGTTGACATTTTTTTCTATAATTTGTAATTGCTTCAAACTTTTGGTTGGAAATACATGACAACCAGTTGTTACTGTACACTAATTATTTTGTTTCCTACCTTGGAATAAGTACTTTATTCAGTTAGAAAACTTTGTGCTGTTATTTTTGTTTGTTTCTTTGTAATGTACTTATTTTATTTGCTGTTATTTTAAATTTTGTATATTTTAATTTTATTGAGACGCTTTTTTTCTGTTTTCATAGAAAACTAATCTTGTTTGCTTTACAGTTGTGCAATATAATGTATGCAATAATGAAATAATAATTTATAAGGATATGACACTGAGGTGACTGGTAAAATAATAATAAAATAGTATATAGCAGTGGTTCTCAACCTTTTTTTGGGCCATGCCCCACCTAATCACCTCTAAAATCCTGATGCCCCCATGTGGTGATATATAATTCTTATCATTTAAAAAGTTAACTCAGTTTCAGCTGAAGAAGCTTAAAACGCCAATACCTTGGTTTAAACAAGCTTCAAAAGAACATGGCATCCATGAAAAATGAAATAAACAAAAGACAGTTAAAGTTTTGAGCAAGAAATTACTGAAAAAATTGTAAGAAAAAAATATTAAGTGGTATTAGATTTTAATAATGATACAGGTAATAAAGAGAGAGAAAATTTCTATATTTATGAAAATATTTGTGGATTGTCTCATACAAAAACAGCAAATAAAAATTCAAAACATGTAATAGAAAACTGAAATGTACTATGAACACAAACTAATTTGAATGGAAGCTTATTTGACCATTTTAATTACTGTACAATAAAGTATAGGTTCCTATCAAATGCAAAATGCCATTTGAGCACACCTCAAGAAAAGCGGAATAAAGTTAGTGAGACCCTTGTGCTTCATGCCTGCTGCAAAGAGATTTTATATTAGGCACTAATTTAGTCAGCTTTACTCTCAAATCTCCTAGTTTACTGATATCCAGTGAATTTCTTTTCTTCAGTAGCAAATCATTTACAACGCTAAAGCCACATTCAGCTAAATATGAAGATGGAAACGGTAACAACAGTTTCCTTGCAAAGCTAGTTGAATTTTGGTATTTAGTTTCTGTCTCATCACAAAGCCATGCCATCGCTCCTTTTATGTTGAATAAAGTTTTAACTGACTCATCATTTTTTATTTCCGAGAGTTCTTCTTGGTACTGGACTGAAACATCAGATAAATCCACAAGCACTGACTGCATCACCCACGATGGAAAATTAATCTGTTTTAAATCAGAAAATCTTTCTTTAAAATCAGAGGCCAATATTTTCAGATGATCCTCAGTCGGCTCACATTTTTTTGTCAAAATTTTTGTCAGAAATATTTTTTTGGCATAACTCAATAAATGAAATAAAGCCAAATATCTTCGCCTTTGCATCAACAAGTGTTTTATTTGTTCCTTGAAGTTGTTTATTCAACACATTCAGTTTTTCAAAAATATCTGCTAAATAACTCAAAAACGCTTTTCCATCAACAGTTAGCAGGTGCTTCATTTCAGGCTTGTCACTTAGAAAGCCACTAAGTTCATCAAACAGTTCCATGAATCTTTTCAAACAATTCCCTTTCGAAAGCCACCATACCTCAGTGTGAAGTAAAAGTCTCACATAGTCTGAATTGTTATCTTCACAAAATTTCTCGAAAAGATGCTCACATTTGGCATTAGTTTTGATAGCATTGATAGATTTTATAACTGATTTCAGTACCTCATTAAGTACAGGAGAAATATTTTTCGACACTAAGTTCTCTCTATGAATAAAAGTGCACAAGAAGCATCTCCAGATTCTCATCTTTCATCAATTTTAAGCAGCCATTTTTCTTGCCCATCATAACAGGAGCACCATCAGCTGCACAAGATGTGGTTTTCCATTGGTAATTATTGATATCTAAGTAGTATTTTAGTTTCATTATATATATCAGCGGCGGTAGTGGTGGTATCTAAAGATTTGCAGAATAACATTTCTTCAACAAATTCACCTTTATCAATATATCTTACATAAGTTAGCAATAAGGCCTCACTGCCTCTCACAGTTGATTCTTCCATTTGTACTGAGAATTTTCTTGATTTCAGCTTTTCAACCAGTTGTGTTTCAATATCTTCACTCATTTCATCTATTCTTCTCCTAACAGTGTCGTTACTGAGTGGCATGGCTTTAACATCTTTGTCATCTTTTTCCAGAACTGTTTTAAGAAATGCAGATATTGATGGTTTAATTAAATCCTCCCTATAGTATGATTTTTTCCAGATTTAGCAATGAGTAAAGAAATTTCATAACTTGCCTCAAGAGTACGACTGATAGTAACAGTTTGTGCAGTGAACAGAGACTTTATTGTTGATCTTTTTTCAAACTTATTCTTTAAAGATTTGAAGTAATTAAAATCTGAATTTACATACGCGCCTCAAGACAACCTCGTTTCATTGATTCGTTGGTCAAGCATTGTTGGCATAAGAGACAGAAAGGTGACCTTTCATCATGAGCAGCGGGTATGAAACCAAATTTCAAAAATTCCTCTGAATACTGACGAACTTTCTTTTTGCTTGCACTACTCATTTTATGCATAGGGGCTGTGACTGAAATAAATGAGTAATCTTAAGAAGTGAAATGCACTTCAGAATTTAAGACGTTTAAGTTAACACAAAAATGAAATAAAATAATTAGAACGTTCAAGTAAACACATAAATGAAATGAAGTTAACACATAATTAATAAAACAATGCCGATTCGTTTTATACAGCATATAAGGACAGACAGTGCGGTACACCAGATTTTTACGAATGTGTGAGAAATTTGTATCACACACGAATATTGACGATAATCGTCTGACAAAAATATGCACACACATACACAATGAATTTGGCAAGACTGTTGTATTATATTAGCATTTGGACTATTAAGTTTTCATCTCTGACACTTTATGTAGTATCATCTCGATCATCATAATACTAAACAATCAAATATATTCACGAGCAACCAAAAAAATATGTATCAATTACCTTGCGTGAAAACACCAAAACAACTTTGTTTACGAGCTCTGAATTTTCAGAAAATGGAAATGCTCTCCTTTGAGAGAAAACGGAGGAAACAGCAGTTATTATAATGGTAACTTAGCAAAAGCCCTTTGAATTGCATTTCTAAATCAAATTCAATAAATAAGGTTCTTCCATGACCTCGTGCACTTTGTGTGACGTGCATGAAGAGCGATGGCACAGTGATTATGTAATAACTATACAATAAAGACCTTTTTCACTAAAAAAAATATTTACTCAAAATAGCATCTGAAACATAAACTTTACCTGATGGAAAATCAAAAAAATGAAAATCGAAAATTTGGACCCAGACCTCTTCATTCGTACTCAATTGCCCCCCTTGAAAATCAAATTGCCCCCCTTAAAAATTGAATTGCCCACCTGTGGGGCATACGCCCCATGTTGAGAACCACTGGTATATAGATATTAAAAAGAAGGCTATGTAATTCCAGACTGTATCTGTGAGTGACAGGTTTCAAATGCATAACATTTCTTGATTTTATTTTATTGTTTATATGTGCATAACTGCTCCAGGTGAGTATTATTGATTCCACAATAAACTTTGTAAGAGTTTCTTTATGCTATTATATCTGATTTTTATCAAGTAAACTTTTATAGTGAATGGCACGTTGTATAGATTGATATAAAGATAACTGTTAAAATTTATTAGGTTCTGTTTTGTAGCTATGTATTTCCTTTTCAATTTGCTTTTTGATTATATTTTAAGAAGAAACTTAACTAAGCAAGATCACTGCTTAGTACATATTAAACATACATAAAATTATTTTAAGCATTCATTAGGAAAAACGATGAAAACATAATAGTGTAGGCCAATTTTAAATAAAACTGACAATGTTGTACTTAAAAAGGAACATGCATGCAAAACAATGTTTTGATACAATATTATTTTCTAAAATGTAATGATAAAATTGTTTTAAAATTTGAGTGTATTTTTAATTAAATTTTATATATACACTCTATAAGTCTGTTTTAGCCTCAGATAAAAGTTTGGTGTAAAAGAAATGATAATGATAAAAATAGTTTATCTAAACTCATCTTTACTCTAGATCAGGGTTCCAAACTTGTGTTACATGTACAGCTGGTGATATGTGAACTAATGCAAAGTGATACATGAATATATAACAAATATACAAAAATTTTTTCTTTCCATTGCTAATGCTAATTAATAAAATTAATCAAATTATTTAAAATTTTAATTTTAATTAAGTTAGTGTTCAACAACATTCTATTTCATGTTTACTTATTTTATGCACCATTTTACCTGCAAAGTTTAAAAAATTTTCTTTGAGTGATCTCACCAATTGTCAACACAAACTTCTTCCTCACAATTTTTCTTGAGAAAAATTAAATTTTATGTTGCCATTTCAGAGTAATCTTCTTATAAGTTTTTTTGCATGTGGTAAATTATACATAATTATATACAGTTGACCCCCGCGTAATCACGGCCCCGGTTATTCGCGGAATTTTCCATAGAACCTAACTAATAATTGTTCGTGGAAACCCCCGCATATCCGCGGAATCGCAAATATCTTCCGTGATTTTTTTATGGATTTTTTCGTGGCAATATATATATATTTTTCATGCTAAATTATTAATAACAATATAATTTACTAATTTTGTAATATAAATACTAATGTAAATTCAGCAAAATATCAATATAAAATAAACGCTATTGGCTGGAGGTTTGAAAGTAGCCAATCCGAGAGCATTATTCATTTCTCCTTGCTGCTGATTGGCTGTTGCCCACAAAGCGCTGTCTCAGGCAGATGCAGCCCAGCATCATCCCAGTTTACCGCGTGTAGCTATCTCGAGTGTTTCACTAGGTGTTTCTCTGAGTGTTGTATTTTTTATTAAATTATTATTATATATTTACTTATATTTTTTATTATATTTTACGTTATATTTTGACGTTTATAGGCATTTATATGGACCACGTCCAATATTCGCGGTTTTTCACTCTTCGCGGGTCTCTAGGAACGTAACACCCGCGAATACTGGGGGACAACTGTATAAATTTTACAAGTTGATAAATTTATTTCAAAATGCATAGATCTTATAGAATAATGAAAAAAATGCCAAAAAATGCAAGTTTAATATCAATGCAAACAATTGTTTTTATATAGATAAAATATATTACTATATATTTATTATTAAATATATTAAAAAGTTCTATTTAAAATTTGTAAAATAAAGGCTATCTAATTTTCAATTAAATTTATGTTGTAACAATTTGTTTGTTTGTTTGAAAAGACGGGTACTTAATATTTTTAGTACTTTTCAAAGCTTTACTGGATTGGGAAACAAATGCTACTATTTTACAGTTAAATGTGAAGAAAATAAATAATTTTCAATCAAAACAATTCTTTTGGTAAGACTTAAAGATGAAAAAGTATTGGCCTTTTTTAATGTGCTGCTGATAAACTAAACTGAAAACCAGTGCAATTTTTTTACATATTTGTATTATATTTTCCACAAATTTTAAATTCAATAATATATATTTAGCCACCTATATTCCAATCAAAATATTATTATTTATAATCACTATTTCTGGTATGATACATTTTTTCAGTATTTTTCCATACAGTAATTACAAAATATTGTTTGTTTTTTTTTTTTTTTTTTACTTTTATTATTTTTATAAAATATGGTCATAGTTTGTATTTATTATAACTATCGGTCAATTTTCTTTGCCAAGTGAACTTCAAAGGCAAAGATTCCTTTGATATGTTGAATGAGATTAGAAAATTATCAATAAACTACTTAATGCAAACATTGTATTATGCTTCTGACTAAAAAGCTTATGTATTATATAAAATATACAAAGCCACTTTAACTCTCTGAATTTTTTTTATTATAGTATTGTTTTGGATGTTATTTGAATTCATTTTGAAAAGTTCCTGTCCATCTTTTATAGCTTTTATATATTTATATATATAATTACATCTCATATATGTATGCTGGACAACATTTGCATGGTCTCACATGATTGTTATTCAGGTAAAACTTTTAAGAAAAACTTTGTCATTTATTGTTACCATTTTGTTTATAGTTACAGATGGCAACAGACTAAAAAAAGGATACTGGTTTTCAGCAGCGGACTGGGTCTTAAAACCAGCCCGGGCATCCTCACGTCGCTTTTCCTTATGTACCACAACATGCAGCAGTGGTGCCAGAAGTAGGCTATAGCTTAGCTATACTTCCACTGCTCAATATTTATAATGACATGTCAGGGGCGACCTTTTGATATTTAGCGGGGAAATTCCAAGGGGTGGTGGCAGGAGTTTTCCATGACAATTTTTTCAGCATTTTTTTTATCCAGCCAAGTGTCCCCAGCCCACCGGGCATTGCCCAAATGCCTTTATGGCCAGTCCGCCCCCTCTGGTTTTTAAAACTGCTAGAGTTTCGAGAATAAAAAAAGGAAATTCTTTTTTATTTATAAATTAATTTGTATAGTTTCTAAGAGAAATACATAAATAATATGGTAAATATTTTCTAAATGATTCATTTTATTAGTTGATATAAATAGAAAAAAATATTGAAAGAATAAATATAATTTTCAGTTAAAAAAAATGCTTAGATATGTTTATATGTAAAAACTTTTTTTTTAAAAGGAAATACATTTTATTACCACAGACGCTTTGGTATGTTTTCATTCCAAATTCCTATACAATGATTATGAAAAGTAAACCATCTTTCATACCATGTAGATACGATTAGATAATCTTCTATTCATATTACTTGTAATGTATCTCTGGTCAATCTAGGCATGAAATAGTTACTTTTTTAGAACCTCTTTATTTTCACTAAAATTTATATATAAGGTCTCTCATAAGGAATGTATACATTTTTTCTCTATAGCTTAGTAAACAAAGCAGGGGCGTAGCTAGCGTTTGTGCCGCCCGGGGCGGTCGTAGAATTTGCCGCCCTCTAAATAACGTAGAATTTCAAAACCTCCAAAAATTTCATTTTTTATTTATTTATTTATTGAAAAAAAGTACTATTAGAAAATAAAAATTATCAAATATATAATGAGAAAATATTGATATTCAATTCAAAATTAATTAGAAGTGACTCACTTCAAGTGAGCAAATTTCTTTTACAGCAAATTTTAGAAAAACTTTCTTCCTTTCAAAAAACTACCATTAAAAATTGAACGAAAAAATACATTATATATGTAACATACTGTCCTGTACTAAATTTGACAAACGCGCACTCGGACCAAAAAATGCCGCCCCCCAAAACGTGCCGCCCCCCTATTAGCTACGCCCCTGAAACAAAGACATTGCTAGATAGAATTTTTGTTTGATACACTAGATACCTTAAACATGATACACTACAATGGATGTTAAAAATATCTACCATCAGCATTCATGCATGCATTGCAGTGTTTGGCAGCAGAGCAACACACAGCAGCACATGTTTTCACAGAAATAGCTGCTGAAGCCACAAGCATTCTCTGTTGGAGTTTGTGGATGGTAGCTGGTTTTATGTTGTACACTTTTTCCTTCAATCTATTCCATAGGAAAAATCTGGTGTGAAATCTGGAGTGTGGTGGATGTTCAACTTATTTATGTCATCCCATCTATCTCCTAGTGAACTGTTCATCCAAAAATTGCCCATACAATTTTGCTATTCATTTGAAACACATGACATCATGGCTAGACTATTGCCTTGCACAGCACCATCATCTGTGATTCCAAATGAAAGATAGAAGCAAACACAGCCATGAGTTAGCTGCTAAAAAACTCACTAGTGCTTGATGCAGAGTCACTCCAGCTGCAGCAATATTTACAATTTAAAAAAGAAAAAAAAAGAGAATTTATACCAATGTTTAGTTTGGAAAAAGGGTTGGCTTTTCATAGTATTGCAGTTTGGGAGCATTTTCTTAATTATAACAAAAGATAAACTAAATTTTGTGCAACTCCACTTTTAATATTGTAATGAGCAGTGCATATAAGTAATACCTACCCGTAGTTGTATGCAGTAGGCATGCATTATAAAAGGGATAATAAACAAAAAAAAAATCTTACACTGCAGTTCATGAACTCTACAGAGTTTAAATAATTGGTGATGTTTGTTTGTTTTTAATTTCAAGCAAAGCTTCATTTTAAATATGCAATTAATTTATTGATAAAATATTTCTTAATGTCATAATTTTGCTTTAAATTAAAGAAAAAAATAAATACACACATTTCAAAAATATTTTTTAAATCAGAAAGGTGGGCAAATCTTTACTAATATATGTAGAATGTACTCCTAATTTTGCATATTTATGAAATCTTGGATATAACTTCATATGGTTAACCATATTCACCATTTACTGAATTACTGCTGCAGACAAAATATTTGTAGTGTGTATTGGTAAAACTGTTAAATTTTATTCAGCCATTACATTTTATACAGTTTTTTATTAAAATTATTTTGTATTTTACAGTTGGTTGACTTGCATGTTTATGTGATTCCTCGAGAACTATGGAGAGAGAAATACAACAATATACAGAACCAGGATATAGAAAAAAGTATTTCATTAGGATTCATAAGGTAGGATAAGCAACAAGAAAAAATATATCCAGATCAAAGCAAGCCCAGTTGCTATTTTTTCTTTCTTATAACTTAATTAGGAGTTCCTTCTTAGCTCTTTTATATTCATATTTATTTTAGTTAAATAATTGTCCTTAGAGATTGCAGTTAACCTTCAGTATTTTGTAATACTGATTTAATATTGACATAGTGTACAGGTTTCTTTTCTCTAGATATTTTTATTACTTTATTCAAATAGTATTTTTTAAAATATAAGCTTATCTCAGGTTGTGGGCAAGGATCAAATGCCTTATATTGCAAAGTTAGTACATACGGTTGATAGCCATCATTGTGCAAATAGATTTATTTTGCATATATAACCATTACTGAACTTTTTAACTCCACACAAGTCATATATTTTTTTTGTTGAAAAATTAAATAAGGTATATGAAAAATAAAGTATTCAGACTAGTAAAGTGGGAATTAAAGAAATAAAAAAGTATCTAAAATCTAAACCTGTTATGATGAGATTCCTACAAAAGACTAACTATCATTTATTTTTATTATCATGTTTTTTTTCTTGTGAATAATAAGTTTAATTATAATAGGCAATGAACATTTCACCATATTTTATTTGTGTTATGATTTTATAAGTAAACAAGAACCAAAGAGAAAAAATTGTTTACATTTATATTTGTTGTATTGGAATTATGTTAGTGTTTATTTTTTAACAGAGACCATAGTTGTAAATCTAATTAAACACAAGTGCTAAAAGAACCTTTAATGTCATTTTTTGTTGGCATCATAAAATAGTTTAATCTGAAATTGTTTAACTTACAAGAATTTTTATTTTATAAATAATTGTACTATTTTGAATTTCTGTAAACATAACCTTCCACTAACAAGATTATACTTGGGGCATTGAAATGAAACTCAGCTGAAACATCATCACTGTTATGGTACCTGGGTGTGTTTCATTTGAATTCCCCTAGTTCATTAATGTACAGCATTCAACAAGTAACTAGTTAATAATAATTGTAATTAAAGGGGAATAATTCATATTAGTTTTGTACTTTGGACACATGTAAATCATTTTTAAGATATAAATTTAATTTTAAAATACGTGAAAAACACACACACGCACAATCACACACAGACACAGAGTTTTCCTTTATTTAAATAATTGTTCATATAATTTTTAATTTGGTATTTCAGGATTGACCCAGAGGCAAAAATATATACATTACGAAGCGAAATTATTGGTCAGTTGGAATCAGAATTTTTACCCAGAGATTTTGTATTTTTGAAATGTGTTGGAAGATGCTTGACAAAAGTAAGTAACTTGTTTACTTCTGTTTTAATAATATTAACAACTTTGTTTGAGTAGTCCAAATTTTCTTCTCAAAAAAAAAAAAAAACTTATATTCAGTATGTCACTAGATTTTTAACATGCACCCACCCACAAACAAACTTTTTAAAAATGGTAAATATAAAGGAAAAAATAAAACCCAGTAATTTATATAAGGTAGAGAGATCATTTTTAAACAGAGTTTGAGTGTATAACAATTAAGAGAGCAGAATAGATTTAATATACAGTTTGTCTAGATGGAGGTTTTTTCAGTTTAAACATGAAATCTCAGGGTTTTTTTAAATATATATTAGAGTTTAGTATACTCAAAAATGTAAAGTTAACCATGAGCAGTTAAGTTCAAAATTAACATTCAAAAAAGGCAATCACAAGTATTACTGGTCAACAGTGCTCTTTTACTGCCACTAAATTTTAGGTTTTTAATACATGATGCAGTTCATTGAGAATTTAAAAAAAAAAAATTTCTACATTTTAATGACGAATTCTGTTTGTCCTGGGAAAAGCAAGCTCTGGCTAAAAGGAATTTTAGAACCAGTGAAACATCACTTACACTCTATATGACAAACATGCAACAAGAATTACTATTTATTAATTAGAAGTTAAAATTTTAAAGTATTCAATATTTTAGTTTTACTTTTCAGACAAAACATTTTGGAAACTAAATTAATAAATGGTCAGCTATTCAAGTAAATATGGTAGTTTTTATTGTTCACTTTATTCACATTGGTTGAATAGTTAGCAAATGCTTGAAGAATTTCTGTGGTCAGTGGTCATTTTATTTTCACCTAAAACAAACAAAAATATCATTGAGTATATTTTAATGTGTACAAAACAGTTTGCTTTGAGTGGAGATATCTATACATATAATGCAGGTTTCTACAGATGAATGAGTGCCACCTAAAATTTCCAGAACAGGCTGTAGATAGAAATTGAAAAAGAATTAAAAAGTGTGATTACTATCCAAGTTTAAACCACTTTTTTAGACAATGGCTAAGTAACTAAATGCTAAAGAATTAAAATTCTGTGATGTATACATATTTAAGAATTTGTTCTTTTAGAATGGGTATTACCATAAGATGCAACTACTAATAGCAGTAGTAACTGTTTTACAGAAGGGATACATTCCTTGAAAGTCATTCATTAAGTGAAAATTCATTTAAAAAAACTAATTTCACTTTAATTTAAGGACAGTAATTAGAGATGTGTCCCGCTGACCTTAGATAATATATAAATATAATAAAGGAAGGTAAATATACACTACACATATATGTATTTATTTATTATACTGAACAGTACTAATTAAAATATGCATATAAAGGAAAAGAAAGGATAAAAATGAAAAGAGAAAAAATGGAGTGGCACTGTTTGAGAACGACAGGTGATGATTAACTGAGAGAAGTTGATGGCTGAGGTTATGAAGTAGATTATTCAGGAGTTGTTGGGTCCTTCAGCTTGAATAAAGTATCAAGTGATGTTTGCTTACACTATTGTTTCTTTGTTTTATAGAGCTCCTACAGCAATGAAAGGCATCCTCAACTTTTCTGCTCATGCTGAGGCTGTATTCTTTCTACATTGGGTCATCTTCTTTGAAAATTGCTTGGGCTTGTTCGGTTAGCATAAAACCTTGCAACATATGCTTTTCAGTAAGACATTTTGGTTGGGGAGTTTGCAAATCAGTGTATAATTTTTCCTGTGCATCCTTTGTGCATCCAGCATTATAATGTTGTTTGTCAAATCATCGGTGTGAGATTCCAACAACTTAGTTATGTGATTTTCATTAACGTCTATAAATCCTGCCTCATGCTTCAACTCAACAATCTGTCTGTTGACCCCTTCCTGGTCTGTTTCAAACCTTAAAAAGTGATAAGCACTCTCTGACCTCAATTTCTTCCAAGCAGCACTCATGGCTGCACTGTTTATTTCAGTCCAAGATTCCTCTATGCTATCCAATGCCTTCTTAATGTTAGAATTCCTCCAGAAGTCCAGAATTGATGGCTCATCTTCATAGTCTGTTTTCAAAATGAGCTGCCTCTTAAAAAAATCACACATAATAATGTTTGAATGTTGAGCCAACACCTTGATCCATCAGTTGAATTAATGATGCAGTGTTTGGAGGCAAAAAAAAACAAACAAACAAACATGGATGTCATTAGCAGACTTCACAGGGGACAGGAAGACCAGGGGCATAATTCTTGAAAAGTATAGCTTTCACCCAAGCTTTGGTGTTTGAACACCAAACCACAGGAAGATTGTTCTTGCTATATCTCTTCAAAGCACATAGGTTCTCAGAGTGATAAACTATCAGAAGATTAGGCTTAATAATCACTCTTGACATTGCGTCTGGGGAGAAGTATGAGCTGATCTTTTGACGCTAGATATGTTAGTATGTGATGACATCTTACAGAATCTAGTTTTGTCCATATTAAACACCTGTTTTGCAACATATCCACCTTCTCTTATGATCTCCTTCAATTCGTTTTGGAAATATTCAGCCATTACAGGATCAGCACTTGCTACCTCTCCCTTCATATGTAAGTTGTGCAGGTTAGCACACTTCTTAAACATTCAAACTAGCCATGGCTGGCTTTAAACATATCTTGACTGGTTGAAGATCCTTCTGTTTTTGATTATCCCTTAAATCTTGCCACAGTCATGGATCAAACTCAGTAGGGTACTTCACTTTGTTTGTTTTTCAATCCACAAAATGTAGATTTTTCATCTTTTTCATTGTTGTATCTTGCACTTTAGTTGCTCTCAATATAGTGCATGGTGTAGCTGTTGCTGCAGCTGCCTTTATTTTGTCAGCAGTGTTAAGGATGATATACAAATTGAAGGTGCAAGATGGAGTTGTGTGATATATACACTGAGTGTTCACCTTTTTTTCATGTCTTTTCATAATGTCTAGTTTTGTATCAAGACTTAAAAGACTGTCTAGGCATCTTTTCTGGTGTGGTAACAAGTAATATTGATTAGTGCTTGGAACTCTTGATGAACGAGGGCATGATATCATGAGATAAAACTCACAAAATGGCTAATGCTTGGAATAAACAATGAATAATATGGGGCTGGTGACCAGAATGAAAGATGCTGTAACTTAGAGGGATGGCGGGTGGAGCTGCTATCTCCTTGAGCCAATGAGATGACACATGCCAGATATGTGCTGTTCATTGCTTATGGCACTAAATTCAAAATCCACATGTTTCGCAGCTTGGTGTACTTTTGTTGCAGCAAAAATTTGTTCTGCATAATGAAAAAGGGGTATTAATTTTTCAAATGTGTTAAAACAAGAATTCTTTAATTGAATGTTCGTAAAATGAGGAGTAGAGTTTAACAGTTCTCAACATGGCTTTATAAAACAAATTATAGGATATGATTAAGGTTAAAATAAAAAGTGATTATAAAAATAATATAAAATATACAGGCAAAATAAACAAAAATACAAAGATTGTGAATATTAATAGAATCATTGGAACTTTGGGTTGGTACTTAGTGTTTTAAATGACAGATTGTTCCTGAGGGAAAAATCAGGGTAGACTTTTCTGTATATTAATTTATTATTACATGGGGAAGAAATGGTTTATTTAAAAAGAGGCAAAATATTTGTTGTGAATCTTGAAGGATAGTTTAAATAAGTCTTTCTTTTAGAAAGTAGCAAAGGCTCTTAACTCAATTTGAGTACTATCCTCTTTCCACAGATGTAATAATACCCTAAATTACTGATTTATATACAGTACTTATCTTCACATATTTTCATGGCTGCTCTGTTTATTTTATCCTATTTAATTTTGTAAGACTTCACTCAGCCTTTTCGTTTTTTTTCTCCAAGTAATTAAGTTTGGCTTTTCCTGTTAAACTATGGAATTTTGCCTTAATCCTTCTGCTGTCAGATGAAATGAGTTTAATATATTTAAATGTAGATGAATTTATTTTGTAGAAACTTTATTTGTATCACACACACTTTTTTTGTTGTTTTCTTTTACTTTAAGCAACTATAACTAAAGCTACAATTTTCAGATTTGTATAACATATTAAAATAGTTAAAAGGGGAAATGAAGAAATGTCTTTACTTTTTTTTCTTTATAATATATAAATTTATTTTTTGTTTAATACAAATATTTAACATACATCATTCATGATAGAATATTGTCTTCTTTAAAGAATGACCAGAATTTAAATGTTGATTTTTTCTGTTTTTTTTTTTACCTAGTGTTTATATAAACATCTAAAACTTTGGGTTTTTTTTTTCCCTTACTATAGGTAAAATCAAAACAAGAATACCAGCTGAAGGCCAAAAATTTTGTGCCCCATATGGTAAGTTGATATTCATGTTAATGTAGGTAAATGGAGTTCTGTTTGTTTCTGAAACATAAACACAGTTCATTATTTTAGTTTTATCTTAAATTTTCAAAAATTACATCATTAAAATCTTTCTTTTTTTTTTTAAAAAAAAAAAATTTTTTTAAAATTTCTAGAGGGAAAAGGATTTTTCATGAGTTTGAAAGCTTGTTTAACTCTCTTATTACATTTCGTGTTTATTTGACCCAAAAGTAGTTTTGAGTTATTTTAAACTTATGTTCAGATTTGATTTTACTCTCATTTTTTAATGACTTTTCTTAGTTTGGAGGATAAAAATATTAGCAAACAACTGGATCCTTACTTTTTTCACACTACATTTTGAACATATACATCATACTTCAGGTCACAGTGACCCAAAGAGTGTATGTTTGTTAATATGCTTTGTTTATGCAAAATCAGCACTTTAAAATTTTTTTTTTGTTTATTTTTGTTTTCATACATTAAATTTAGTTGTTTTTATTTCTAGTTGTGTGAACTTATCAGTGTCATATTTTTGTTGATATTACTGTACAGTATCTCTCTGGGTTTGAGATAAACTGTGAGTAGTTACAAGTGCTTTCCAGTTGAAGAAGCTTTAGCAGAGAGGGAGACAGACAGTGATGTCGAGGTGGAAGTATAAAAAATTAAGGACATCACTGTGATGATCCACTATTTATTCTCTTAAGATTCTGAGGATTTGGATGATTTATCTACCCTGAGTGGAAATAAAATCTTGAGATCTAGAGATGGGAAAGTACAGTGGAAAGCATCCTACAACTAAGCCAAAGCAGGTTATCAATTGCAAATGTTATCAAAATGGTTCCAGGGCCTATCTGATATGCTGTAACACATACACATGACAAAAAAATCATCATTTGATCTTTTCATGGCACCAACAATTATGAGTATAATTCTGGAAATGACCAACTTGGAAGGCAGGTGTGTCTTTAGAAAAAAAATTGAATGACATCAACTACATGTATATGCAAACTTATCTTGGATTGTTGGCAGACATCAGTGGAGAAGCAACTGCCTTTGGAATGCTGAAACTGATTGGGCTATATTTTGTGTCACCATATCTCTCGAAGCATTTAACAAGATTGCTCAGCTGATCCAGTTGGACAATTGAGAGATCAGGGCCAGCTTGCATAAATGGGACAAACTAGCCACCATTCAAAAAGTATGGGACGAATGGGTTAAGCTATTACTTCTGTTGTACAGCCAGTACAAATGTTAACATCAACAAACATTAAATGCCCTCTAGGGAGCACTGGTCCTTTCATTAGTGCATGTCTAAGAAGCCAGCATGGTACAGTTTGAAGTTGTAAGTGCCAGCATTGCCAAATCCAGCTATGCTGGAACATGCAGATGTACTCTAGAAAACTGCTGGAAAAACCTCAGAACATAATCAGATGATGTTGGTGGCATTGGATATGTCCCATTGATTGCAAGGCCATAGTATCGTGGTGGATAACTATCTTGCATTGTATTGGCTTGGAGCCAAATTTCTCAAGAAAAAACTCAAGCTGGGGACAATAAGAAATAAACTGGAGCTTCCAGCTGATGTTCTACAAATGGAAGATTGCCCAGTTTATTCAATAATATTTGCATTCATGCCAATAACCATTGTCGTTGGCGCTAAGTGGTTTCAATGGATGTTAAGTTCCCAAAAATCTTTGCTAAGAAGAGGTAATCAAACAAAAACTGAAATTGGTGCCAGAAATAAAACAGTGGGATCAAAACTGAAAGAAAGTGTTCTTTACAGATGAGTCCAGGTTGAACTTTCTGGCAATAATCAACAGTGATCTGTTTGAAGGCAGACAGGGAGTGGTGGAACTGGTTCAGAACAAATTTAGTACTGCACATCAGCCACATGTGCCAAGGATTTGCATAAAATCAGAGGTATACTGACTGCTGCTGACAGGTACAGGCAAATTTTCATCCTTCATGCCATCCTTTCAGGAAGATACCTTATTGTGCAGAAATTCATCTTCCAACATGACAGTGACTCCCAGGCATACAGCTATTGTAGACAAACTATCTGATGGAACACTCACAAAGATGTTTTTACCTGCACAAATTCCTGGTATGAACACCATTGAGGTTGTATTGGGTCATATGGATACTGAGAAAGTCAAACAACAACCAAACACTTTTGATGAATTGTGGAAAGTGCTACAGGATACTTGGAACATTTCACAGTCATATATTGATAACCTACATGGGAGCATGAAGACAAGGTGTCATACTTTATATAAAGCAAAGGGCTTGTATATCAAATACCAATGCACTGTACGACATATTCATTTTGTTATTGTATATATTTTTAAATAATGCATTGTGTATGCATTGTATATGTGCATTTCCTGTGTGTTACATACAGTATTGGAAATAATTATAGATGTATCTAGTTCATGAAATGAATACTTAAACATTTTTCTATTAAGTAAATACTAAATTTGATAACATTGTTTTTTTCCCAAGAATTACCTTTTTATTAAAAAAAAAAAAAAACTGTTTAATTGCATTTCTTCCCCCACTTTTCCTTAATGTCATTGTGTTTAGGGATGTTTGTTGTTTTCTTGCAATGACTTTTTTTTTTTTAAATTTTATAAATTAGTTTATCTTATCAGTTGTGGTAGATGAAATAAATTAATTAACAACCACTATTTCCATTATTAAATTACTAACATTGCTATTCATTCTCTAGGAAATGGCAACTAACATTTAAGGTAATGTTTTTTTTGGTCACAATTTGAGAATTTATTTACACTATATTCATATATATATAATTAACATTTTCATTTCTAATAACTACAGTCTTCTTCTTCTTTAAAACTTCACTGTTGTTTAGCTTTTCTGTCACTGCAGTAGGAAAGAGGACTGCATAATATTTTATAAAAATATCTCTAAACAAGTTCATATAAAAGAGCTAAAATACAGATTGGATGCAGAAAGTACCAAAAGCATTTTGTTTTTTATATGGCAGGGTGAGATTTAGGATGTAAAGGAAAGATATTACCATGGTTAATATTTTTAAAGGTGAGCAACGAATTGAAGACTTGATAAATTTTCATTGAAAATGTTGTCTATTTTACTTTTATTTAAAAAATGAGCAACAAATCTCTGTGTTGGAGGTGCATGTCTGTTTTTATTTACACCTTTTTACATTCCAGTTTTTTAAAAAAAGATCTTAGTATAGAGAAAGTCTAGTAACTGCTAATATGAATCTACAATATGTTTGAGAAAACAATTGAACATTTTTCATGAGTGGTGCAATGTAAGTAAACTGCTTTAACGATGTAAAGTCAGTCAAAAGTTCTGTCTGTTAAAGATAATAGTTCTTTTTTTTATCTTTTCAATTTTGTTCAAGTTAGAAAGTTTCTAACTGTCGTGTAAAGTTGTATGGATATGTGGTATAACTAGATTGGTTCCATGTTTTGCCATAAGTGAGGTTTATCTTACACCTGTGAAAATTTGTGAGTAAGAGGTAGCCAGCTGCCCAACTCCTTTCCTAAAGCAGGAGGTTCATTTTTTAGCAAAGAAAAGCAAAATTTTAGTAATTTTTAAAAAAATTAGTTGTTTTTGATTATATATATCTGATAAATCAAATATTCTTCAGCTAGATTTTGTTTTAAAAATGTAAGTACTGTGAGTATTTAATAGGGTTTGTCTTGCTAATTGTAATTAATCTGGCTTTTCCTTTTCACCATATTAGTACCAATGGCTAAATTGTGTTTCAGTAATTTGCTTCTTATTTTTGTCTTTAAATTTAGTTCTTAATAGATAGCTGTGCAAGTATTAGTGTTTTAAGTTATGTCACTGTTTCATAGATGTTAGTGCCACTAGCTGGTTCCAAACAATGATTTTTTAACTTGCTATCAGTTTTAAAACTGGAACCACTTATCCTTCCTTTTTAATAGATAAAAGATTATTAATAATCATCTTTATTGAGTTTTTCATATTTAATTATTCAAAAAGTTAAAATATTTAAGGTAATCTTAAATTGTTCTGTTTTTTTCTAGATTTATTCCTCAGAAGTCTATTTGCTGGAATCTTCACCTTCTCAACATGAGAGCAGCACTGCTTCTTCAACACGTCCTACTACACAGATTTCAATGCATCACCCAGTTAATAACAGTTTACAACAAAGATTTTATGAAAGCAGCTATAAGCCATATGTTCCTGATTATGAAATTGACTATGACAAGGAATCACCCAAGCTATCCAAGAACTTACAGTTTTCTCAAATGAAACAAGGTATGTTATTGCAGGTAGAATGCAAGAAGACATTCTAGACTATTGATAATATTTAGTGTTTAGTTTAATGAATGAATTTAACCCAAAAGATTCCATAAACATAAGCCTATCTTAAGGTGTTTTGCTATAGAACTCACTGCAATATCTGTAATTGAGTTAGTACTTCATGTCACAAGTAGAATGATGTGTTGTATATATAAGCCTATCTTGTTCAGTTTTTTGTCATTTACATCAGGATTTTCCAGATTGTAGTTTGAATTGAAATTATACAGGAATGCCGTGTTATATTAACACATAAGATAAGCTCCACTAAGAGTTTTGAAAATGTAATATAAATGTTATATGAGAGTTGTTCACAAGTTTTTTTCCCAGATATTTACAGACAGAAATTGTCAAATTATTTTATATTGTTAGAAATTTGTAGAAATTTAACTTATATAATAAAATTTGCAGAGTAATTTTTTTTTTTCAAATTAGTATATCTGCTATCTGCTGTCAAGATGACAAACTTACCATATTTTTAGTGATAGCATAATGGAATTAACTATTGCAAATGCAGGCATTGAAAATTATGAGTCAACAATGTAAAAGTACTGCTATATATGCACCTTTTCAATACATTATTGTTAATGAAAATTCCAGCAAAAAATATATTAAAAATCTATTGATAATATAAAATCATAAATTATTAATTTATAAATCCAGCAAAATCTGAGTGAAACCAGATTCTGTTATCATTTCCCTCAGCATTACTGACAAAAAATAGTGCTTTAGAATTGAAATGGATGGTTTTCTTTTTTAAAACAAAAACATTTAAAACTAAAGTTATAAAAAATTCCACACAGTTGAAAACATCTGTTTACTCAAGTTAAACCATTCTATTTAAACTATCAGTTTTTTGCTGTTTTTCTTTTTCATCATCCAGTTTAACTCATTTTTTTCTTTGAGTATTTTTCTGTTATTCTATTTTTGTCATATTTGTTTGGCAAATGACAAAGCTCAACACAAAGTTGGCAAATATGATTTTTTATTATCATAAAAACTTCTCTATCTTCCTTGCACTTTGAATTTGCAAATAAACATTTGTTTGTGCTTTCAATGCCTATTCCTGAATATACCATAACCTCTACTGACCACTAGAATGATACTTCATTTTCACACATACTTGAAAACATTATTGTTATGATAACTAGCAGAAAATGAAATGCAAAGAACACAGCTTCCTTATGATTAATACAGATACTCCCCGACTTACAACCACCCGCAGTTACAACCAACCAGTTATGACCATGTGTAAAAAAAAAAAAAAAAATTCAAATATTCCCATGTGCCGTATGAGTGTCATTATGGCAACGTGTGTCTCCCAACAGCAACATTGGACCGGCCCGGTGGGGCAGGTGGTAGCGGGTTAGCTCCGTAAGGGGACCGTTGCTCCTGTATTGGGTTCGATCCCAGGTTGGGATCGGAGGAGACTTGTCGCTGTTGATCGCCATAGCGTGAAACAGCTGTACGGCATTTCCTTGGTGCCCGACTTGAGAGAGACCTCCCGGGTCCTTGGGCCCACAGTGTTGGGGGACTGGGCCGCTTGTTGGCTCGACGAACATCTCTCAGTTATGAGGACTCGGCATTTGGACGTCCAACTCGCTTAACAACAACAACAACAACAGCAGCAGCATTGTGTTTTCTCTCGGCATCAGTTATATTTCAGCAGTCATATTGCAAGTACCTCACTTAGCTTCTACGGATTTACCACCCCCAAAGATGTTGTGCAAAAGGAAGATTTCTCCATCTACCAATACACCAGGTAAGAAATAGAGGAAGTCACTTGATTTGGATGTTAAAATGAAAATAATTAGCCAACATGGAGGGGAAAAGTAAATGCTAACACACGAGATCTACAGTTGTCCAATTCAACAATCTCCACTATTTTTAAGGACAAGAAAAGAGTCTTGGACACAGTAAAAGGTTTGGCCGCCATGCGGTTGACGATAATAACAAAGAATCGACAAGAACCTATCCACGAAATGGAGAAATTGTTGATGCTCTGGATGGAAAATCAGATACAAAAATATGTACCCATAAGCCTACTAATAATTCAAACTAAGGCTAGAACTATTTTTGAGACTTTGAAGGAACGAACAGGAGATGACTACAAGGAAAACTTTCAAGCAAGCAATGGATGGTTCAATCACTTCAAAAACAGATTGAATCTGCATAATGTCCGAGTAACAGGAGAAGCTGTGAATGCCAATGTAGTAGCAGCTGAGAAGTTTATTGAAACTTTGGATGAATTAATCAGAGGAGAAGGATATTTAGCAGAACAAATTTTCAATGTGGACAAGACTGGTTTATTTTGGAAGAGGATGCCTGAATGAACATACTTTCACAAAGAGGCAAAAACCATGCCTGGATTTAAGGCATTTAAGGATTGGATGACTGTTACTAGGGGGGAATGTCGCTGGATATAAACTTAAACCTTTCCTAATATACCATTCTGAAAACCTGTGTGCATTTAAAAATATCAATAAGTACACACTGCCCTTCTACCATCGATCAAACAAGTATGGATGACTCTTTTATTCCCAATGTACAGCAATATTTCCTTGAAAAGAAATCCTGTTCAAGATTTTATTGACCCTGGACAATGCACCTAGGCATCTGCATCATCTAGATGACATCCATCCAGACGTAAAAGTAGCCACCTAACACCACTTCTATAATTCAACCGATTGACCAAGGGGCTATAGCAACATTTAAAACTTATTATCTTCAATCAACATTTGCCCAAGCTATAGTGTCAACAGATAATGAGGCAGTAGAGTTGTGAGTGTTTTGGAAAAGCTACAACATTCTTCAGTGCATTAAAAATATTGCAGCAGCATGGGAGAATGTAACTTCTAAGTGCACGAACAGAGTATGGAAGCATTGTCTCAAATGCTACGTTAGTACATTCACAGGCTTTGATGAAGAGGAAGAGTTGGATGGAATTAAAGAGCAAATTATGGAATTGGCCAAAACTCTTCAATTAGAAGTAAAACTGGATGATGTAGAACATTTATTGGACTATGAATCAAAAGAACTATCCAATGAGGACCTCAATGAATTAGAAGCAGAGAGAATTGTGGAGGAAGAAAGGAAGGAAGAGAAATAAGACGAGCCAAGGAAGTCGTTCACTGTAAAGGGGTTGGCAGACGTATTTACCCATTTTAATAAAGGTCTTGCCCAGTTGGAAATCATGGACCAGAATGTCAAAACATTTGCCAAGGTCGATTTGAAATATTCAAGAAGCAATACGTTGCTATCAGGAAATATACAAGCATAAAAAGAAAGAGACGATTCAAACCAAACTCAGCGTATTTTTCAAGAAGGCTACAAGAACTCTCCCTCCGACTCCCTCACCCTCAACCCAGCAAGACTCCATCCCTTCAGACAATGACGAAGATAGTGTTGAAGACTGGAATTTATAAATTATTTTTACTGTTTTTGATTTATTTTGTTTTGTATGTATTGTGCACTGCTTTATTAATAATAAAATGTGTTTGACAACTAATCCTCTTGTTTTTTATTTTCCAATATTATAAAATTTTATCTGTAAAATACTAGTAAGCAAATTAAAGAAAAAAGTAAAAGATATTGGTAACTGCATATAATAATGCATAAAAAAAGATAAAATAAAATGTATTACGTAGTACAGTACATACTAGTAATGCATATAAAATATCCCACTCAAAAAGGCCAAATACATATAGGTCTTCAAGTTACGTCCATATCAAATTACGACCGGTTGGTTGGAACGGAACCCGGGCGTAAGTTGGGGAGTACCTGTACAAGAAACTAAACAAAAACTTCTTATAATAAATATTTGTAGTTCTTAGCAAAGGATTAATACTTGCATTCACTAGAATTCTTGCTTGTATTGTGACAAGTTTTATTTTATTTATGGATTTAACACCTATCATTGATAGATTTATTGTATTTCTTATTAAGTTTGGCAAATTCACATTCAAAGTCATACCAGTTCTTGGTTAATTTGTGTAGAAAATCTATACTATTCAATAACCATAAAATTATTTGAAAACAAAAAATTAACTTGCTTATTTATGAGTTTTGGAAAGAAGAAAGTCTTCCTTTAGATAATCTCTTTGTAGATAAACTATAAATGGAAAAATATTTAGTTATTTTTTTAGTATTAAAGTTGCGATCAATTAAGTTTCTAAAAGCAGAAGGCAAATATCTTAGTAGACAGAATACGTAATATATAGGCCATGCGATAAAACTGGCAAGAAATCATAGAAGCAATTACTATAGTTGTCTTTGGGATTAGTATTTCAACAATCTGCTCATAATTATGAATTAGTCTTGTGAATCCTTCTTGCACAAAGTGGGGGTTAATCCCCCGCTTTCACCTATTCAAGAGATGAAGCTTAACAGTGTTTCTGGAAGTTGTAGATGATGTTTGTTATGTTAAATTTTTATAGTGTTTGGTATTTTAGGTACAGCTGTTGACTACAAGTGTAGTATAGACATAAATCAGTTGTCTTACAAACTTGATATCTAAAGTTTAATTAGAGTCTAGAATTTGAAACAACAACAAAAATTAACAAAAGACACTTGATGCAACAGAATGATTTATTAATTCTTGGAAGTTTTATCAGTTTAAAGAATGTTTCTTGTTTTAATAATTAATATACTATAATTACTGTCAAATTTGTTTTTGCAAAATACTTTAGCAATAGAACAAAACCTATGAATTCATATTCATGAATAGTCTATGGAATCCATATATAATATTGTACAATGTAATGTTAGAACCGTCTTCTAGTGCTTCATTGTTTCATGTCACATAGCTTGGTAAATGGCTAAAATGTGTCATTAACAATGTTGTGTGTGCAAGATAGCATTAAATATCTTGTAGATATTATACTGTTAATAAAAGCATTTTGAAAATTTATAACAAAATTTATTTTTACAAATTTGTGTAAAATTGGAAACTTTAACTGCAGCAAGAAAATAAATGGTTTCATGATAATGAAATATATTAAAATTGAATTCACTATTTTCAATTTAAAGTTAGTTTTTTATTAGATAACCTTTTCCCTGGATATTTTACTACAGTTATGTTATTTCCTTTTTTGAATATATGCTGATACTTTATAATTTAAAAAAAAAAGACAATGATGATAAATGAAGGAATAAAGTATATAATTAAGTGCTAAGAAATTCATGGAATATGGCAAGCAATTATTTTACAAAAGTATTCTGAAACTATTTTTTCATCTCTTTGTTTTCTGCTATAAGTAAACTTCATTACTATGCTACAAAATAAAATTTTAAATATGCATACATGCACACACATTTACCTAACTTGACAGATGATGATCAATGATTTTCTTTTTCTTAAAATACCCACAGCCTGTTGCATGCCTTATGCAGTTATTTAATTTTTTTTTACTTTATAGGGCATAATAGAGATTTTGACTCTTGCTAATATTTAAACAAAATTTATTATGAAGCATATCTTATTTAGTATGACATTTGCAAGTTTTCAGTATATGTTTACATGCAAATGAAAGATGCTTCTAAAAATAATTTGTTGTGGGACCCATCAAAACAAAATTTAAGATAAATTTGCTAAAAAAATTAAATTAGGTGTTTTAACAATTAGCCTTTTATATATCTCAGTTTTCACTTATATCATCTAAGTTGCATTTGCATTCAAGCTTAGAAATACTGGTATTTGTATTGAAAAATTTGTACATTTAGTCAACACATTCACAATGCAATACATGGGTTAGAGCAATTACAGATCTGTCACTACAAAGGTTTATATTAATGAGGAAGTTAATATGTGTCACAGCATATATGGCTCAACTTGTGCTGAGTAATAGATTTGAAGGGTAGTGGGGTGCAAATACACTCTGGGTGGTTATCAAATGGTTAGGCAATATGACTCCTTGAAAATTAATTTTAAGACAAACTATTTTTTTTTTCAGAATACATTTGTTGATTGCCTAATATTTTGTCATAAAATTAAATATTCATACTTTTCAGAATAATATCTTATTCATTCCATATTCTAGATTTCCATCATCATAATTTAAACATCTTCCAAAATATGAGTTTGTTCATGATTTACTCATCTGCCCAAACACCGTTATGAGATGGGCTGCTGAGGTAGGCAAACTTATTTTCTTAGAAAGTGCACTGCAAAAAAGCATGTAGCTTTATTTATCTCAGGATCAGGTAATCGGCTGATCTGAGACCCACAAACAAGTCCATACATACACTGTATTGCTGCTAATTTTTCACTCTCTAAAGATGTTGTGCATCATATTATAAATCTGTTTAGGAAGGAAGGGATAACTACTATACATCAATGTCCTGAATATCATACAACTATCACTGTAAGCACAGAATGGTTAGTTGTTGGTCAATTTTACAGTAATCAATAAAAGTATCTTGTTGCATTATTTGTGTCACTAGTAGGCACACTGTTCAAGAGTTTATGAATAATAGACTTGATTATAGTGAATCATGGGTGTAGCCAGGGATCTCAGTTTTAATGTAGTACTGCTAGAGTACGAGGTCTGTCGAAAAAGTATCCAACCTTAGGCTGGGAAAAAAAAATTACGCACTTGTTGGGGTTCAATTGCTAATCCCCTTCGAAGTAGGTCCCTTGTGCCTCCACACACTTAGCCTAGCAATCCTTCCACTGTTCGAAGCACGTTTGAAATTCTTCTTCCTGAATGGCTCTCAGCTCCGCCATCGCATTCTGCTTGACGTCCTCTCGGCTCTTAAAGTGGGAGCCTTTCAGTGGCATCTTCTTTTTTGGGAACAACCAGAAGTCAGAAGAGCCATGTCTGGAGAGTAGGGAGCCTGGCGAATGAGCAAAATGCCTTTCTTTGCCAAGAAACCTTGGATCAGCTGTGACGAATGAGCCATGGCATTGTCATGATGCAGCTGCCAGTTTTGCGAGGCCCACAGATCCGGTCTCTTGTGCCAAACCATATCATGAAGACATCGGAGGACTTCCTGATAGTACTCCTTTGTAACTGTTTGTCCTTCTGGTGTGTATTCGTGATGCACAATGCCTCAGTAGTCAAAGAAAACAGTATCACCTTGATTTTTCTAGGGACCTTGTCAACGTTGGGTTCTTCCACTGTGATGACTGAGCTTTGGTTTCCGGGTTCCCATCTCCAGTTATCACGGTATTCTGGAACTCAGGATCTCTGTTGGCAGTATCCAGCAGGTCCTGCGCAACCTCAAGACGAAGTTGTTGTTATTCTTGAGAAAGCAGCTTGGGCACAAATTTCACTGCCACTCTGCACAAGCCCAAATTTTCCTTTAAAATTGCATGTGCAGAATCTTTACTGATCCCAACCTCATCACCAATTTCACGCACTTCCTCGATAACAACTGCATTGCGACTTGTTGATGGCCTTCCAGAATGCTGGTCACTCTCCACTGATGCAGCCATCTTTGAACCTGTTGTACCATTCTTTAATTTGGGTAACACCTATGGCATTGTCACCAAAAGCCTGTTGAACTTTGCGAATTGTTTCCGCTTGGGTATCTCCAAACTTTTGGCAAAACTTGATGCATGATCGTTGCTCCACATGTTCCGTCATCACAGGCGAAATGAAAATGTGACGAGTAAGTAGTACAGCACCTCACACGCTGACTGCCTGACAGAGACTGATGCATCCAGCAAGCCCGCCAGAAACCAAGCATGCGCATGAAGGCATGAGGCTCCACTATGCACACTTTTGCCTCCTTAACATGATTACTTCCCACGGGAAAAAATAAAGTTGGATACTTTTTCGACAGACCTCGTATTTCCTCACCCAAACACAAATGTATATTTTTCATTTTTGGTGACACAAATACTCTAAATTATAACTTGTAAACATGACTACAATTAAAATACAGATTTAATATTTTGAGACTACAAATCAAATACTATGATGCAAGAAACCACCCATCAACATAAGTTATAATTAATTTTTTTCACTTACCCAGCAAAACTATCTCCATTTCCACCAAATTAACTCTAGGATCATAACATGGGTCAAAATTCTTTACTACTTGGTCAAAGTCAACTGGGATATCTTTATGTAAACACAGAACTGCTAAACCTATAAGCCAATTTCCCCCAATGAAAAAACTGTACAAAGATCTATCTACAGAAACATATGCCTACCTATGTGCATACACTGAATGAATTGCTTGTTGGAAGCCATTGGTGGCAGATGTAAATTAAAGCTTTTGCCTTGCCTTAATGCAACATGCATATTGGTGATCTCTAGTAAACTTTAACCTATTTTTATCATTTGAATGTACACAGAGGTTGGAAAATTTTGATAAGGGTTTGGCCCAGTGTGTTTGCAACAAGCTATTAACTGAATTTGAAGCAAATATGTCATGGGTGGGAATTTGGTATAAGGGTGAAATCTTGCATTCATTGATGAATGCTTACATTTCTTAAGTTATATATCCATCCTTCAGAATGCCCTCCTTTCATTTTGATTAAGGGATCTTAAACCATAATCATCATCTTGCAGGAAGATAAAGCAACAAGCCATATTGTTAAGAATCACTACAGGCTGAAGATAAATTATGGAATAAAATTGCTTCTTTGGTCCTCACTTAGCACAGACATGGACTCCAGTTATTTAGCACTTATGAGAACATATTGATAGACAACTAAGTGCTACACATTCAAGACATGGAACAGCAATGAAGAAATACCTGCAAACATAGTAGGAAACTCTGAACTAGATCAACACTGATAATAGATTCTATGCAAAGATATCTAACAGTTATTTGAGATATGTTACAGAATAAATGTGATAAGCTTATGGTGTTTAAATTATTATGGTAGATTAATAAGATTTTAGCAACAACATTTTATACGTTTGTACTTAAGTCTAATATCTGAAATATTTTCCAATCTATCTGTTTATTAAAATTTAAATAATGGACAGAATTAAAATAAATATCAACAATGGATTCTCATAGTGCTATCACAATTGCATTATATATCTACAATAAACTAAGTAACTGGATTAGTTTTAGATTTGTATAATATTTCCTTTATATGGTTTTCTCTAACAATTCATATAAAAATTAAAAAGAACAAATCCTACTTTTTATTATTAAATTGTGCTTGTGTGTGTGTGCATGTGCACATATGTATGTGAAATTATATTGTTGGGAGATCTTTTATTTAAAAGTTAGTAACTCTTCTGTCTGTTTTTTTTCTTTGTATTTACAAATCATTTTTCTAAATTGATGAATTGTAGTTTTCATGTGGAAAATTTAAGGGAGATGTCATCATACGTTTATTTCTGCCCATAATTTTTGTTTCAGACATTAAATATTTTAAATTCTTGAACTTTTTTTTGGATTAAATCACTAATAGAAATTTTAAAATAATTAATTTCTTTCAAAAAAAAAGAAAAATTGTTGCAATCTTGATTCTTTTTGTGTAAAATTTAATCTGAAAATTTTTTCTCTCTCAGTTACAATAAAAATGTTTATTTCAATTACATATTACTCATTGACCTTAATGCTATTATAAGCCAGAGTTCTATAATCAGGTGGATTAACCCTAGCTGAGGATTGATTTTTCCAGGCTGATACAGAACTTTCAACAATATACACCCCTTCACTTAACTGAAATTTTTTTAAACTTTCTTTTAAAAATGCCATAAAGTCAGGGATGACAGGATGATAATCTAAAATCTTTATTAAAGAAAAACTTTAATGATGTGTATTTCAAAATTGAAAGACATCAAAGCAATGCTCTAGTCAGGCTATGTGAATGCAATGAGAGAGATAGTTAGTTCTCTCTATCAACTTTTTGACTGGTCTTTGTCATATTAATGAATGTGCCTAATTTTTTCATATATTTAAGGTCTTTATGCAAAATAATATAGGTACTTTGTCACAAAGTTTATTTTAATCAGGAAAATATTCAATACAATTTTATTCTTAAAGCAGATGTAAATTACTACATATATTATTTTATTATTGTTCATCAGTAATGAAAGTTTAATAAAAATTATGCTTTATCTATGCAAGATGATTTCAATTTATTAACCACGATGTTGATATATGATTTGCATCATAGACTTTTTGATTCTTTGATCCCATAATTTTAACAATATTCATATTTTTTTTTTTTTTACTCTCTGTACTGCTTAGTAGGGGTCAATTTATAACCTTTTAATAGAATTCTAAATTTATCTTATCTTAAAAACTTCTAAATGATATTTCAAGGTATTTTTCCATAAAAGAATATTTGATAATTTTGGCATAATTGCCAAATAAATAAATAAATCTATTATTTTGGCCAGTTTGACAAAGGTAATTGTAACTAGGTCAAAAGCTCAAAAAATTATTTTGAGAGTACAGAGAAAGTAACTCTTAGTTAACTTAGATTGTGTATGTCAGTTGAATTGAAAGAACAAGAAATTGCTTTTCTATTAGTATAATTCCAATGTTATGTTTATTTTTACATATTTTACATGTCAATTTATGTTTGTTTTATATCATTCTTGAACTTTTGTCTGCCACTGTGTATGCATGCATTTTTAGTGACATGCTATTTATATTTTTTAAAAAAATATATTTTATTTTTAAGATTTATTAGTGTAGCTTTATATAAACTTTATTTCTGTTTAGAGTTATTAATATTAAAAATTTATTGTTGATGTCTTTTATGCTGAATTTTTACTAAAAATTGATACAAAATTTTTTGAAAAAAATTATTTATGGGGATTTGAAACATGATATCACAATATATAGATTATATATTTGACATTTTTTGACATTAGCTGTTTGTTCCATCCCTAAAATATTCACCAGATAGTTCTTTTGGTTTAGCTTTTTTTCCTTCTTTAAATAAAATTTTAGAAGGAAAATAAAACTTTATTTTCCATAATGTTCAAGTAATGCAAACCATTGTATTTTGTTTGTCACTGTTTGATCACCAAGAAACCATCCATACATTGAATTTGTAAAGTTCTGTACTTAATATCTACATGTGCATATATGTATTTACTAGCTGAATCTGTAATAAAATTATCAGTTCATTAAATTATCTAGCATGTTTCATTAAATGACATAAGTCAGTGCTCATACTTAAAAGATTAATATCTCATTTTTAGCAAACTATATTTAAAGTGTTAATAATAACAGTAGTGTGAAACTACAGTCTTAGTATAGTACCTGTAAGTACAATATAATACAGTCTTATCAGCTGAAAACATTTATTTACAGATATATATTTGGGATGTATGGGTCGTCAATAGTAAGTTTAATTATGTTAGTGCAAGGGCTAAAGTTAGCAAATTTATACTGACAAATGTTTTCAATCAATGAGATTATCATCAGGTATTGATGCTTACTACTTGGGTCTATATAATGACTTTTAAAACTTACTGGACCTTGAACCTTGTTTGTATTTAAAAACCTGAAAGATGTTGCACATTTTAAATTAATAATCACATCATAGTTGTAATTGTACTCTATTTCTTTTACACTGGACAAATGTAGTCATATGTTTGAGATTTTACATTTATAGAAAAATCTTTTTTATCAATCCTGCTTCATTTCCCAACTGAGAATTAATTAGCAACCATGTCAATAACAATTTTATTTAAATGCCCACAAAGTAGGCAAATACTTTAATTATTACTTCTACTATTATTAAGTTAAGTAAAAATTAATGTTTTATTTTTTGTATTTTTTGGGAGTTTTTTTTGCAATTTTTAAAGGGCAGGAATTATTGTTGAAAAGCTTATGAAGTTCACAAATATGATAACTACTCTCAAGATAAGTATTTGGGGCAGTTATAATTTATAAAAAGCAGTACTAAAATGGAATAGGGAGCTTATTTGTTTACTTAAATTAATGAAGATCTCTTATATTAAACATCTATGCAAATTTCATGTAATTGAAAATTTTAAACTTAAGTATATTCACTAAACTCTATAAAATAGAATCAATTATGATTTACAAACCTTCAAGATAATTTTTCTTGAACTGTTTAATGAAGATCATGAAACATCTAAAATAATCAACATTGTTTTGCTGGGATTATAACTGGAATGGAGAGACCTGGTTGATATTGTAATTCTAAACAAATCTTGCAGATGTTCTAGCTATCACAACTGTAACAGTCTTTATCATGGGGGGGGTATGTTTGACTCATACCACTTAGAAACCAAAAGTAGAGGTATTTAAAACTTACTGCAGTTTTAAAAATGCATGTGGGGATACTGTTACCAGTGACTGATGTGACTTGATTACCTGATCTCTCACAAGATATTTGGGCTGATCATATCATTGTTAATTAGAATAGAACCTCAATTCTTTTGAGCTTTCATCTATTGTCAATTTTTTCAGTTTAGCAGAGTGTCTTTGAACCATGGGTAGGTCCATCTTAAAGAACATAATCAAATAGCAATTAAAACATTCAGTTTTTAATCTTAACATAAAAATAAATAACTCAGAACATTTAAAACTCTAAATATATCTTCTGCATATTTTTGTGGATCATGAGTAGACAAATTTTTAAAATTCATTAGGAGATATTAAAATTAACTTGGCCACAATGCACTGCTGTTGAGTTAATCTTGCTCAGGCAGTAGAGTCCCAATATTTGCTGGCCCCTAAACCTTTTTTGGTTAACTTTTTTCTTTTCTTTATTCCATTACTGAAAGCTCTGACTACCAATGTATGTATCCCCTCACCTTTTTCTGTTTAAAAATTTTTATGGCACATATCTGATGATAATTTTTTCAACTAATTTTGAGAGCAAACTGTATTGCATGTCCATGAAGAGCAGTACCAATCCATGGGAAAGTGTAAGACAAAAAAATATATATTCTTACAGGAAATTTAAAGCTGTTAAGGTTTGAATTGTATGGATCAATAACTAAACTTTAAAAAAAAAAAAACTTTGCAAATAAAATAGAATTGATCATACTTTATAATGATATGGCTGGAACTAGTGCAGATTTGTATTTTTTCTAAAAAGTAAGGTGTTCAAAGGATAATAGAAGAATTTCATTTCAAGAGTGTTGGCAACAAGCAAGTTTGATGGTATGTGAAATGTTAGTATATTAATTAATAAACTATATTTAATTATTTTGCTATTTGTGCAATCTATTTATAGATAATACTGAAGATGATGAACAGGAGTCTCACCAATCACCAGAATGCAAACCATATCACCAAAAATGGCACCAAACACCTAGCACCATTTTTCCTAAACTTGAATCATCTTCTCACAAGAGCCAACATCATTCTTCAAGATTTATCAAACAAAGTTTAGATAACTCAAAAGACACATCACTTCCCTTTCATAATACAAAAAATAGTTATCAAGAAGATCCTAAGTATCACATAAATGACCACACCAGGGATTTTTCTCCAAAAAGATACCCAGCCCCATCTCCATCTCCTCATGATACTGAGTCAGTCTCACCTCAGTCTGTGAAAGAGATGGCTGACAAGATTAATGATGAGTATTTACCACCTGTTAGTGCAACGCCACCACATTCAGCAGACATGTCAAAGCAGCAAAAAGGACGTACAAAACATGACCCTCGTTTGTCATCATATACTAACACAATTACTATGATGTCGGTGTTTTCTTAGACTAACTTTTTATACAAAATAACTATCAAGAAAATTTAGAAAGGTAAGTCAGTCACTTTTTGTTTGTGTGTCTTATGTCTTAATATTATACTTACAAAGAAAATGAGATTACCAGCAGTTTTGGTCATAAAATATTAGTCAGTTTTGTTAATCCCATTTCTTACCAGGTTGCCTTTTTGTTATTGTTGTTGGATTTTTTTTTACTTTTTCAAAAAACTATTTTTCTTGAATCCTTAATTTGATTCCTTTAACAATAATAAGCTAATTCAATACAAACAGCTACAATAACTGCAATAGAAATTTAATCTTTATGGTGGATAAAAAAAAGTAGGTAAGTGTACACATACTAGTAATTGATTGTGAAAATAAAGATCTGATTTTTGCAAACTATGAAACTGAAAATAATACATTTAAATATAAAAATTTAAATGAAGAAACTAGAACCTCAGTGCTTTCATTCAGAGATCTAAGGACTCTGACAAGGGTGAATTTTTTTAATCCATAAATGTCATTTTGTTGATAATATTTTAAAATAAACTTTTAATATTTAGCTGAGAGGAAAATAATTGCTATTTATTTTGTGTAGAAGAGAAGTTGTTTTGTAAATTTGCAATGCCATTATTTACTTCCTGTTGAGATGGTTTTTGGCAATTGTCAGTCCTGCTCAATATATTTCTCTTGCCTCATTGCCTCATGTCAGTATGATGTAACAACTCAAATTTATACCTAGAGACTCCTTAGAAATTTTGGGAATGCAGATTTCTTTTGTAGTTATGAAAATATAAATCATGAGTTTCTACTGTCAACAACATTTAAAAAAATTCTGGAATGTGTTTACATTTTAATGGATCAGAACCTTTCTTGACAGGTAACAAATTAATTTAAGAGATCAAACTGATTAGCTGAGTAGCAACTAGAAAGCCCTTGCTTAGATGTGGTGATAATAAAAATCAACTTGACTGGGCTAAAATAATATCAGAGCTACATCTTGGTGCAGTGGTGCACAGTATTATGGTTGGATGAAACCAGGTTTGAAATATTTGGTTCTAAGCAATGACAATATGTTAGAAGAAAAATCAGAGAAAAGTATGAGAGCTCAATTTTTCCTTTTGTTAGACATGGTGGTAGAAATGTGAAAGTATAAGTAATTTTGCTGATTATTCAGCTGGTAACTTGATAAAAATTAATTAGATTTTCATAAAAGAGGAAATAAAATTTTATTCAATGCCATACAATTCTATCAGATTTTATAAGTGATTAGTTTATATAGCAATGAGATGATTCAAAGCACATTGCAAAACTAATGCACAAATCTTGTTAGAAAAGAATTAGAAATTCTTAAAACCATGGTTTGTTTACCCCTATTCTTCAGATCTTAACTCTGTTGAAATTTTTGTGGGATAATTTAGATAGAGTTAGGAAAAATTTGAGGTTGGAAATCTTAGAATGGGATACTTAAAATATGTGCAGCAATTTAATGAGAAATCAATAGTTTATATTTTATGATTTTTTTTTAAATAATGCATTTTCATTAAAAATGTTGAAAAGATATAAGGTATTTTTGTATGGTGTGCTTCAAAAATTTTAATGTCAATGTATATTTTTTTTTTTTTTTTTTGTTTGTTTTAACAAAGCATTTAACACACCACCTACAGTTGCTGGTGAATATTTTCTCACCTGATGGCAAGATTCTGTGTAACTCTCAAAACTTGCTGACTTACATAATGATCATAAAATATGAAACTGAGGAACAAAAGTAGTGGTCACAGCAAAAACTTTTCATGTGAAATTCTAGGAAAATTATCATATAAAAAAAGAAAATTGTATAACTCAACAGTTGTGAATTATACAAACCTGATTTACTGAATTTTAGAAGTGTAGAATGACCATGTTGATCAGATTTCAGGCATCACTGAGTTTGAAAAGTTAGACGAAAATACCTTGTACCTTTTTTTATTTAACAGAAAGAGAAAGAATGAAATGCTGCAACAAAAGATAAAAGATGAAAAGCAGAAAAAGAGATGGAAGAAAGAAAAAGGCAATATCAACTTCAAGAGGAAAAGGGGAGGCAGCAGCTGTTGAACGAAGAAGCTGAAGAGAAGCAGCATTTAAAGGAAATGGAAGCTGAGCAGCAGCAATTGAGGGAGAATCACCACACAGGGAGCACAAAGAACAACTGAAAGCAAGGGAAAAAAAACAGAGATTGTCAGACGAAAGGAGATGGCAAGAAATAAGGAGATTAAAAGAAGTAGATGAAAAATATGAAGTGAGTTTTAAAAGTTTTGTTGTTGTTGTTGTTTTAAATTTTATTTATCATTTTACAGTAAATCAGGCCAGGTTTCAGTATCCTTAATTAAAATTAAACAAATTATTAGTTACAATCAAAACTTTATATAATTCCCTTTTTTAGTATATATAAGAAATAGCAGAATATCAGATAGTATACACCTTAGTTCAGTAAATAAAGCAGATGTTTGGCAGTATTTTGAATTCAGTACTTTTCAGATGGCTAGTCATTTTGGTTATGATCCAATTCTTGACAAATGAAATAATGTTTAATAATTTCTTTGATTGTAAATGTGTACATTAAACAACTTCACATAAAATTAACCTGAATATTGCTAAATTTTTATATTTGCCACTCTCCTGAAATGACTGTAATTTCATTTTTTTTAAAATCAAGAAATGTAACAAATTAATTTTATTTAATTCTTTTCTAGCAAGATATTGTGCATTATTTAGTTTTGCAATGTGCTTTGAATCATTATCTCATTGCTGTATGAATTCATCAGCTATAAAATCTGATAGAATTGTATGGCATTGAATAAAATTTCAATTTCTCTCTTTTGTGAGAATGTCATCAATTTTTATCAAGTTACCAGCTGAATAATCAGCAAAATTACCTTATACTTTCACATTTCTACCTCAGTGTCTAACAATAGGTAACAAAAATTTAGTTAACTTGATTTTTTTACATTTTCCATGGCATTTTTGTATGTGAAATACAATTCTAGCATTGGTTTTGGTAAATGTCAGGTATATTAGAAATAATTATACTATCATAGTTGATATAATGGGTGCATAATATGGAATACCCTAAAATTTTCTAGATTTTTAAAGAACGTTTTAGAGTTTTCTAGAATATTCTAGCACTTTCTGGAAGTTTCTAGAACTTTTATCCATAAACCCTTGTGCACACTAGCCCAGTATGAAATAAAAGCATTTAACAGGTAATTTTTAAATTGTTATTAGATAAGAATGGTTGCAAATCAAAAATGCAAGCTCTCTGCAGACTCATTTTGTTATGTTTCTTGATTCTATATTGGTCCAAAGCAAGTAAGACATATGATCACACCAAACAATAAATTTTTTTTTTTTCCCACTGGCCTATGAATCATATTTTGGAATGAAGATTGGTGATCAAGATAAAGCATGGGCACCTCATGTGGCTTGTTGAACATGCAGATCAGCACTAAAAGGATGGCTAAGAGGAGATTGTAAAGCAATGCCATTTTCAATCCCTTGTATTTGGCGAGATCCTAAGAATCACATAGATGACTGTTACTTTTGTCTAGTGGATGTTTCAAGATTCAGGAACACCAAAAACTGACATGATATTGCGTATCCAAATATTCCATCAGCCATTGCACCAGTTACACAGTGATGACTTTCCAGTACCACAGCCACAATCCAAATCCAAAAAAAAACAGATTCATCATCAGAAAGTGAAAATTCACCTGTAGGTGAAAACTATGATTCCAACTCAAATTCAAGGAAGCCTCATTTTCCAATCAGCAAGAACTGGATGACTTAGTACAAGATTTAGGTTTAGCAAAATCTAATGCTGATCTTCTTATATCAAGGCTGAAAGAATGGAATCTCTTGGATAGCAGTTGTAAATCTACATCTTCCAGAAAGAGGTATGAAAAATTTTCAAGATACTTCTCAATGAATGGAAAATTGTGCTTCTGCAGTGACATTAATAACTTGTTTTATGAAATGGGTATTGTGCACAATCCTACTGAATGGCATCTTTTCATTGACAGTTTGGCGAGAAGTCTCAAAGTAGTCTTTCTTCACAATGGAAACAAATATCCATCGATACCCATTGGCCATTCTGTACATATGGAGGATTGTGAAAATGTTAAGTTTCTGCTGGAGACAATTGACTACTAAAAAATAACTGGGATGTTTATGGAGATTTTAAGATGATTGGTTTTTTGAAAGGACTGCAAGAATTCACAAAATACTCATGCTTTCTCTGCCTTTGGGATAGTTGTGCTACATCACAGCATTACAGAAGAAAAGTGTGGCCAGCCAGTTATCAGTTTATTCCTAGGATACAAAATGTTAAATACGAGCCCTTGGTGAGATCAGAAAAAATGCTCATGCCTTTACTGCACATAAAACTGGGGCTTGTGAAGCAATTCATTAAAGCTCTTAACAAAGAAAGTGAAGCATTCCAACACATTCATGAATTGTTTCCAAATCTTTCAGAAGCAAAAGTAAAAGGTGGGATTTTTGTTGGGCTGCAAGTTCATCATATGCTCAAATCAGAATTAGAAGATGTCAGAACAAGAAAAAAAAAGCATGGAAGGTAAATATTTCATTTAGTTGTCGAAAAATTTCCTGGGAAACAGAAGTGAAAACTATATACAATTGATTGAAGATTTAATTAATGAGTATGAAAAGCTTGGATGCAGAATGTTTCTCAGGCTTCATGTCCTTCATTCTCATCTAGATTTCTTCAAAGACAACATGGGAGATTTTAGTGAAGAGCGTGATGAGAAATTTCACCAAGATATACCTAACAATGGAAAAGAGATATCAGGGAAGGTATGATGTCAGAATGATGGGAGACTATATTTGGGGTCTAATTCATGATGAAACTTCAATGCATTAGAAGGAAAGCCCAAAAAGTGGTGCATTTTTGATTTCTGCCGCTGCAATTTAGAATTTTACCGTATCTAAGAATTAAATAAATGTAATGAATAAACTTTTTTCATGAGTTAAAATGATTGTTTCTTTTTGGTTTGGCAAAATTAGTTAGTTGTACCTGTATTATCCGTAATGATGTTGAAATGTTTAAAGTAACATTCTGAGTGAAAAAACTGACACTTAAGAGAAACTAGTGCTATGTTAGTAATCAGCTCACCAAAACTGCCATAACCAATTGAAAAATCAGGATAACTGAAAACTTTGAAAATTTATAATTATATTGTATTAATATTGTTTTACCACTCACTTCTTGATTTTAGTTGCTTTTTATCTTAACATAACCATTTGCTTCTAGATCCTCCTGTGTTTTTAAATAAAAGATTGCCATTGTGTTTTGCGTAAAAATGCCTTTAGAGCATAATAAGTCCAAATGTTCCTATGGCCTTTGTACTAAACATTCTTAATGTAGTAATTTCTTGCTGATAAGAGAAAATAGTTCAACCAATCAGTAAACCTCAATGAATTGCAATATTATTTTGTTTAAAGAATAATAATCAGAATTATTTCAGATATTTTGGCCACCACTGTAGGTACTATAGATTACAATTTAAAATGTTTTGTATTAAGTTTAAGTAAAATACTAAACTAAAACATGTAAAAACAACTACATAATTTTAAATTTGTTCAGATTTTTATTATTTAGTAACGGAGATGTCACTTAAGTTATTCTAATTCTAATTACAGTTTTTATTTTAAACTGTTCCAGAAAATACTAGTAAGGTTGGCCTTTTTTTAATGTTAGATTAAATAGTAAAAAATTGTAAGCACGCATTGTTATCAATTTGATTCCTAACACTAAATTTTCATAAAGGTTTACAATGTTGCCTTGGTGTTTGTTGGAATCAAAATTTGAAAGAGGGGGTTATAATTATTGGAGCCAAAAAAATGAAAGACTGCTGAAAATTTAAAATGAAATTAAAACTTCCCCACTATCAGCAATAGCCAAATTAAACCTGATGAATTTACATAATAATGTTACATTAATGTATTGACATATATGCTGTTTTGCAGTTTTCCACATAATGGTAAAATAACCAAAATTGAAAAATGTGACAATCTGAAATCTCACATGAAAATACATATGTCATAGATCATAATGTGTGTGACTCAGTTAATAGTATTCAAAATAGACATTTAGAAGTGGTCAGGATATAGTGTCAAGCTATATGAAAATTATTTGAAGATAGATTTTGTTAAATTTATAGAGTGATCAAAATGTTTGGCCATGGTTTTATAATTAATGAATAAGAAAGGAAAACATTATCAAAGCAATTTTATTCATAGTTGCTTAAGTCACAACATGAGATCCAAAAAGAAAACTATCCTGGAAACATTCTCACTCTAGAAAGAAAGGGAAAAAATTAAAGAGATGAAAATAAAACACAATAAGACAGCTCAATTGCACTTGATTTCAGTTTTATCACTAAATTTAACTTCACTGCATTTTCAGTATTACTTTAGACTTTGTCACAGTAGTTGTTTTAGCTTTATATTCTATTCGCCAGGTTGTCACTTTTTACCCTATGCATGACACTTTGAATCATTTGGCATGAATCCTGGAAACTCCAATTTATCACCATCTGAATTGGAATTCATATTCCATAACTTAGTGTCTTGAAACTGTTTCTGATCACATAAGGAGCAAAAATTCCATGTATCTTTGAACCACTAAATGAGAATATGTGGCTCTGACTTTTTCATGTCTTTTTCATGTACATGTGCCCCATTTACCATCCAATTATTTCCATTTCTCTTGAATGTTTGGGTTGAATGGCCAACTCCTGCATACATCAACTGGCTGTACTAAGTTGTATAACCACCTGGAATCACTTTCAGAAGAGGAATATGACCTTAACAGTGATTTATTATTAGAGCTCTTACTCTACATTCTGCCTTTAGATAGACATTCAGTTAGCTCCAATTTGTGTATTTGTATTGATTGAGTCTATCAATACTATCTTACTACATTTTTTCTAATCCCAGTAGAATAGTTGTAGCACCAGTAATCAACACCTATATATCTTTAATATTTAGCCATTAAAGTGGGCATAGAGAGCCCTAATGTAGTTGCATCATTTGTATCCTCCCCTGATTCCAGCATTGTTGCACTGAAGTACTTGTGGACTCATTGCATTCTAATGATTATCACTGGAATGTTTCCACTTTTTCCTCTTATTGTTGTGGCAGTTTTTGCACAATAGTTTTCTTCTGTCTCATAGAGAGGGTCTGGTTCTTCATCCATTGGTGAAACCATCCAGCACTTGCATGGAAATCTCTTTGGCTTGTGAAGATAAAACTTTGCTGTGCTTCAGGGTTAATCTGCTTTCCTGGATTTTTATGCCAAAATCAAAATGTTTGAAAATCCAATCAAAAAGTTGATCTACTTCAGTATTTTAGTTTTTTACTGCCCCTAGACAGTTGCTTTCTCATCTTGGGCAGATCCATAATTAGTTATTTTGGTCAAATTTGTTGTATCTACTTTCAAATTTTTTCTTCTTTTTTTTTTACACCAAATTTATTTACTGCCTCACTAATTTTTGTAGAGTTTGCTGCATCCAGCTTGAATTTATTCATGTTGCTTGCCTTCTTTGGCATTTATAACTTAAATAAGCGTGTGAGAAAAAATTAGTGTTGTAGTAGAAAGACCTATGCAAATATTATGAATAAACAATAATTTATTGCTGGTATGGATACTTCACTAGTGAAAATGACTTTGTTGTAGACTACAGTTGATTTAAACTGTGATGGCCGATCTTCATTTGGTATGCGTAAATGTAGTGATCAACGGTCATCGTGTTTACGAAATAATCTTGATAGATATTCATATATTGAAATATCTAAAAAATAAGAATATTTATGAATGTAAACAAATTGTTATTTTTTAATAGCTTTTGGGACATTAGTATTTATTGATACATAGGTAGGAGTTAGAACCAATATAGTATTTATAATTTACATTTTATTTTTAATGTTATAAATTGATATCAGTAATCAAATACTGTCATAATTGTAAAAAATACTAAAATTTAGCATCATCTATTTATTTTTAATGTAGTAATGTTATAACCAATATTAATCATTTAATTTATAACGTGTATAATACTTAAACTAGTTTTAACTTCAAATTTAATGTTAATTTAAAAGCTTTACTAAGAAATACTTTTTTTATTTTGTATAAATCATTTATGCTCATATTAACACTCATTTTTAAATCTTAATTAGCTATAAGATATACTGGTAATGTCTAATAAATCAGCAACTACAGTTATTCCATGATATCCATTTTCTTTTTTACATAAAGTTTACAAATTTTTGACAAAATATACTGATACATGGAAAAGTTTTCAAACATGAATAAAAGTAAACACTTCTTTGTGGTGTTAATGCAAAACAATTATATAGCCATACTGCTGCCAAATAAGACTAAATTATTCATTGTATCTTATATTGTTGTTTTAAATTAAAACTATTTAATTTTCTCTGAAAATTTCACTAAAATTTGTTTAGATTAAATGGTTCTTTAAAAGGGTGAAAGAGATTAATAGCACTGACCACTAATGATTGTTCACTTGTTTTGGCAAGTTGTAGCAATTGCTTTCTAAAAGTACAGGAAGAGTTTTTTTTTTTTTTTAATTAAAAAGAAAAAAAACTTGTTGATAAAATCATTAACTGATGTTTTAAATTTTCATATAATACATTATTCATAATCTAAAGTAATTAGTCATTTTATGGGTAGTTTGGTTTTATTATTTTTTTAAAGGAGAGTTTTAATTTTAAAATATATGAACTTCAATATATATATGCAATACATGACCATAATGCAGGTTGTGATTTAATACTGAGTTAATATCTCTATCGAAAATTATAAATTGTTTATCTCTTGCCATCATATTGCATTTGCAGAATGTATCAAGATTTTCTTTTCCTGATGGCAACAGAAAGGGACTATCAACTAGAGTGAAACAAAATGAGCAAAGTAAGTCATTATTTGATTCTATCACATATTATCATTATATTTTATTTTATTAGCTTTCAAAATTCTGTTGTCCCTACTGACTAGCAGGTTGACATCAATCAGTTACAAAATCTGGGTATATTGGAGTTTAAGGTACATTATGTAAAAATTATCATGTAACTAAAATGTAAAGTAGCACCAGGTTTTGTTGACTTGTGTCTAAAGTATATTGTAAGAAATGCATGAAAAACAAGCCTTGACAACACATGCTTTTATGTGACACTACATGATCCCTCATTATAAAGAATTGCATGGTATGTAAAAAACATGAATTTTTCCCTACTACATATTAGACCAGGATCATCCCTAAACTTTTGCTATTATCAGGCCAGATTAAGCCCAAACTTTGGAAATGATTGATGTAACTATAAACAATAACTAAACCAGAAACTGATAAACATTTGGAAAAGCAAATTTTAATTGTTAGCAAGTACAAAAAATGTAATTGATATATAGATTTAAAACTCCTTAAGCCTGATTGGTACTGTTCCATTTAGTTTTAGTGAGAACACTGTGCCTGTTTCCTGCTGGCCAAGAAATTAATATCAAGATGCATGTTCAGTACACATCCTGTCTGATGCAGAGGTGTAGCAAGGGTTCTCAGCTCTCAGGAGCAAAGACCCTTTTGGTGCCCCCCACCTCTGAAATGTTTTGATTATTTGTTTGTGGCTCATTACCCACTTAATGATAATCACAAAGAATTAATCATCACCTTATAAAGAGCTAATTTAAAGTCACAATATAACATCTCACAATATCACAACTGTAAACCTGGAACTAATGAGGTATCGCCTACTAGGTTTACTTACATAATTTGTTAAATTGTAAACCATTTTGATATTTATTTCATCCAGTATCATTCAAAGTCACACAGCTAGAGTAATCTTTGCAGTCACTTGTGGTGTACATGTATTACGAAACAGATTGATAAAATAAAATTTATTTGTAAACATTAGTAGTATTAGTTTACAAAACTGTTCATATACTTGACTAGATTTTGTACAGGTAGCATTCTGGTATTCATTGTTACATTATATATGAACCTTTCATGCTTTTGCTGCTGCAAATGAATCAAACTATCAAAATTTAAGGTATTGAGTGCATCTTTTTCAATACTTAATATTGCCAAGTTACTCAGTCGTTTTTGAGTCATTGAAGTTCTTAAGTATGTCATAATTAATTTCAGCTTGCTGAAAGACCTTTCACAACTACTTTGGAAATTTCACGGGTGGAGGTGGCTAGTTATTAATTGATATTATAATTTATAGGTCAGAGGAAATTTTGCACCTCTTCAGACCTGTGCCTGGGGGTGACTGCCCCCCGCTTGCTACGCCTCTGGTCTGATGCAAATGTTTGTGTGTTAGTTGTGATCATTTGTAATCATATTTTCAGGATCATTTTTTTTTAAAATGTCTGTCCATAAATAGGTACTGTGAAAGGGGTTATCATGGCCATGGCAGGTTTTGAATTTAGACACATTTTGTGAAAATCTCAAGTAAAATTTGATAGACCATTTTGCATTGTACATATCTTTTAAGGCATCATTTGCTTGTAATTCTGCTAATTCTAAATGAAACATTGGAGGGGCTTTGTCAGTGTCTGCTTCAAATGGATTTTGGAAGAAATGAATCTCTTTGGCTTGCTTATGAAAGTCTTGAAATCTTTCTTGGAATTCCATCTGCAATATCTTTAAAGTTTCAATGCACTTATTTTCTGGAAAATGCATTTTGATTTTCTCATCGAGACATGCTTGCAACTTGGGAAGTATTACAAATTTCCTCTTTTAAGCTGTTTTACAAAAATCTGTAATTATGATTTAGAATCTTTCACATCAGCAAACATTTCACACAACAGCTTTCCTTTATATTGCAGTTTCAGGTTGTTGTTATTCATATACTTTTTGAGATCTCAAATCCATGGATTATCGGGCAGTTCTAACTTCAGCATTGCTTTTTCTGAGAAAAATATTGACTTCTTGTGCAGTTAAAAAAAAAAATTGAAAACCCTACCTTGGCTGAGCCACCTTACTTTGGTTTATTACAAAATATCACTATATGCTTCTTCTATCTCAGACTGTAACTGGTGATATTGGCAATGGTTCAAGTCATGACTGGATGAAATACACATCAGAAACAGAAACATTCATTACAGATTCCCACTATACAATTTTACTGCACAAAAATTTCCGGAGATAGTGAAGTCATATAGAAAATTCAGTATTTAGTTTTTGCATTTTCTTTTTCATGCAAGTTACAAGCTCTGATTTCTTTCTTACCATGTTTTGTGCACTATTATCATCATACTTTTCAGGTTTCTTCAGTTCAACTGAAGCAAATTTATGATTTTACATTTTACTCAGAAAAATGTCCTTAACAGTGGTTGTTCTTTTCATAGTCTGAAGTGCAGCTAACTCATCAGTAACCTCAAACATTGCTTCAATTTCTCAAACAAAAATAAGAAGTGCTATGTTTGAAATATTGTGCTCATTAAGTGCTAATGAAAATCACTCAAAGGTCTTAGTCCTTTCTTTAAGTTGGGAAAACAAGATCCATTTCTTAAGTTCATTTGATAATTGTACTGGCAGATAAACTTACATTAATGATATTTTTTCTGGACATGCTTCATTTAGATTTTTCATTAAATTTTTAAACTTCATTTGTAAATTGCTTTTCCATCATCACTGATCAACTCAGCTACATGATAACTTGCTTGGGAAGCTGCTATATTTTTGTCCACATGATTAAAACTGTTTTTCTGGTTGGCCAAGCTATTTTTGATTGCTTTAATTTGATCAGTTGTCCTTGCAAGCAATCACACCTCTCTCTGTAATTTGCATCATAATGATGCCTGATATTGTATTCTTTAAAAACTGAAACAGTCTCCTTTCAGATGACAAAGTGCTTTGTCCTTGCACCACATCAAAAAATTTGTTAAATACCTAGTATTTGTTATTCACTTTTCTTCTCTTGGATGGCTTCATCAGCAATTTTGCAAACAAAGGGCCCTTACATTTCAGATTTTATGGCAGTAGCCAGCCTAGGAACATGTGCCAAATCATCTTTGTGGCAAATTATACTGGTAGCTTATTCTGAAGTACAGAATATTGCATTATTAGCATCAGTTATCACTAATCACCAGAATAACTAGAAACATTAAGAAGAAAAACCACTGAACTGTTTACACCAAACAAATTTGAAAGAAACAAAAGTTAAAAAAAAAAATCAAATAAACAGATGTTTTTTTGAAACAGAATGCATTAACCAGTAAAAGGTTCACTGAAACATGCTCATCCAATCATAAGATTTCCCTGAAACAGTGCTGGCAAAATAGCTTATTCAATAGTTAGGTTCTAACTTATGTCAATTACTAAACTGTTAGAGCTATATTATCCTCCCTATTGACGCGAAACAGAGCTAATAAAAATAAATTTTCCTAATTTTTAAATATTGCATATTAGAAATATTCTTTGCCTGTTTGTGTAAATGTAGAATTACAATGTAAATTTACAGCTACTATGAAGCCAATGTGATGATATCTACAAGTAGACATATGTGAATTAGTGCTGCTAATTTGGATGAGTTTTGCCTTTACTACTTGGGAGCTACTGTTGGACTTTTTTCTGTTTAATTATTTTTTTCATGGCAGGCTAGATGTTGGTTTTGAGTGGAAGTCTGATGCTCCTTTTGCTACTTGATCTGCACATTCATTTCCCTGTATATCTGCATGGCTTGGTATCCATTGCATGACTACCATATTATGAAGTTGCTGAGATAATAATATTGTGTAGGGTTGCAGCTTTCCAGAGTCTGTAGTGAAACTTTAAAAAGTGGCAGGAGTGCTGGAATCACTGTGTTCAATCAGGAGGGGCTACTTTGAAAGAGATAAATTTGATTAACTGTTTTATGGTTTAGTTTTGTCTGAATAAATTTAGATCTGAAACTTTTTGATCAGACCTTGTACATTGTTTCTAAAAATGTTCACTATGTACTCACAACCTTTAACATTGAATCAAATGTCATTATTCCAGTGAATAACAGCTAATAATAACAGGGGCATAAACATACTTTTGCTCAGATGTGCCACATGTAAAACTGTTAACATCCTTAAGTTGCATGTGCACCAAAATGTTGATGCTTAATACACTTAACCCAATGCCACAGTCACGAGAAATTATCATGATGAAATGTAGAATACAAAAATACCTTGAGATTAATACGTTTTTTTTTTTTTTTTTCTTCTAATTACAAAAGTACTGAGGAACACTGGTTGAGAATCACTGGTCCAGGATCTTGCCAGATGTGTCCTCTGACCAGACCTTTTGAAATGTTTTATTCCGATTGGACAGAATAGGCTGTTTTTTTTTTTTTTTGTTTCTTTTGTGTGTGCACACCCTCTGCATCCAGGCCATTGATAAAGTTGGACCATTCTGACTTATTTTTGCTGCATGAGTGATGTCTCAGGAGAATAATTGATGATAAATGCTGAGCTGGTGTAGTGTGTAGTGACACGTGTATTGTCACTGTTGAAGGTCTTTCATGTTGCTTTTCAACAGCAGTAACATAGTAACATTTACCAATTTTAAGACTAAATAAGCTCCAGACTGCCAAGAAGGTACGTGTATGGGGATATATACTTTTATAGTTTAAAAAATTCAATAAAAAGTATAAAAAAACAGAAGCATGAAGAATTGTACAAGCATGCTCACTGAATTCACTTTGAGTGAGGAACAAGCCTCAACCTCACAAAATTAATCATTAATGAAGTTCCATAAACATCTTTTTATCAAGTAAATCTAAAGTACATTATTTAAAGAATATGGGTAAATACATTAAAAAAATGAAATTTTTGGTCAGTTTGGTTTTTTTAGTATAAATTAAATAACAAAACTTGTAAGCTAAACCTATACAGTCAGCATGACTCTAATGCATTTTCTTAACTTACTTCTAAAAAGAATTTTATAATATGGTGCCTGTTATATTAATTAATTTGTTAAAATAATTTGTGTGTCAAGCTTATTATACATGAATAACAGTTAAATGATACACCATTTTTACTTGGAAAACTTACCTTGTACTTTAAAATTTATGTGAATACAGAGGAAAAAAATATAATAATGAAATAATAATAATGATAATAATAGATATTTTTCTTCTGCATATTGTATTGAATACTAAGTTTGATTTTAATATAAAATAAATGTAAAAACTAATTAAATAATAATGAAATTTTATTTATTCTAAAGATGACATGATTCATAACTTTATCAAAACTTAAAACTCAGTTTAAAGATTTCAAGAAATTTCCTTTTAATTTAAGTAAGTTTTGTTATTAATTTTGTGAATTGCACAATAGAAAAATCCACTAGCAAATTTTGATGAGCAAAATTTTAAAGAACAAAAGATAAAAATACACAGGACAACACATGACCTGCATGTAAACAATACTTAAAAAGAGCCTGTGAGTCTAATATGTAAACCAAGAAATTTTTTTTTAATGCATAATCTTGAGATACAATAAGACTGAATTAAATTTGATATTTATATTTTTCTTTTGGGCAAGAAAATTCATGTCTATTAATCTTGTCTCTAACAATTGTCATATCTACTTTATCCTATTATTTTTTTTGCCAGCAATATGGAACAAAGATAACAAATTAAAAATATTAAACTCTCTTACTTCTTAGAACAGGGTTCTAAAAAAAAGTCATGTTTAATCCTTCAAATTCAGGAAATTAAGAAAAATTATATTACCCACATTGTATAAATAGGGAGGGAGTATAATCCTAATGTTGAATGGTGTAAAATTAAACTATTTATCTTAAGCCAATTTATTAGAAATGTACTGGACTCAGTAACAGTATGGGATCAACAGAGATTTCAGATTTTAATGGTATTAATAGACTGGATAATGACAATACATCTTTATTATTAATACCATATACATATCTTCTACTGCATTCTGGAGCATAGCTTCTTCCTGTATCTTCAGAGCTTGAAAGTAAGACATGTTAGTTTAATCATATATTATAATAATTTTTATTAGAAAGGGATACATATACAGAATCTAATAGTACTAGCATTAGTTATTTATTATTGACAAGGTGAAGATGGGGACATTTTAACTGTTTCTTTATTTCTTAATTACAACAAAGTAGCTGTGAATTTTGCACTTGTTTTGAAAGAACATTCACATAAATATCTTCCATCATACAAATAACTGCATCATGTGTTTGAAGTAACAAATTTAGATTTCTGGCATAGAAACAATTCAGGTACATAGAAATCATTAGGTAGGAAATTTTGAAAATTGTAAGAATGTAACAAAATGTGTGAAAAACTTCTGTAAGACAATATTATTTTTGCAGTTAGAATAAAGATTTAAAACTTAAAACCATGATATAAATATTATTGATAAGTTCAAATGGTTTATCACAATAAACATTTTGGGAGTTATTACAATTAACATAACATTATTTTATAATAATAATAATAAAAAACGTTTCTGACCAAGACAGCTATTCTTATGGATTTTTCTCCCTTTAATTTTAGATCCTCCAATGAGATTTTGTGTATCATTTGCAGTTTTTGCTAAAGTTAATTAGTTGCACTAATTTTATTTATCGCATAATATGTGAAACAGCATGTTATAGTATGAGTTCATATTGAATCTTTTTTTTAAAAAAAATAACCTATTAAGAATATAAGGTATGTGACCAGGCCACACAAAAAAGAAAAGAAAAAAAGAGAGAGATTCTTAAAGTTTTTTGATGGTGTTTTTATGTTTCTTTTATCAGGAATAATTTCATTGATATTTTCCTGTATTTAATTATTATTGCACTTTATTTATGTTTAAAATTATTATTCATTTCATCAATGTGTTTCATTGTTTTTTTTAAATTTATTTATATTTAATCTAATTCATTATCATCCATAGGATTTCTAATAAACATTCTGCAGTCTATCTCATAAGTCATAAAAAAGATCCAGCATTTAATAAAAAATGATCTACCACTGACTGACTGATTTGAATTTTTATAATACCAGTGTATCTATACATAGGATTTTTTGGAAAGTGTTAAAAATGTATTGTTTGTTAAATTAAATTAATTCTATTGATTGTCATAAAGTTTTTGATTAGTTCAGTATTAACAGAATTCCTTGATGAAATAATCAAGAATTGTTTATGGTCTATTTTGAATTTCTGATAGATTTTTTCCTTGAAAAATGGTTTATGAATAATAATTGCTATTTAGTCAGACCTAGCAAAGAAAATTTTTGTTTTTTTAGGATACTAGTTTACACTAAATACATTAAGAAACAATAAAACTATAAGATCATAAACGTTTTTGATTAGCTGTGAGCAATTTTCATTTGCTACATGGTAGGAAGGGTATTTTTTGTACATATCATTTTTTATATAAGATGTTTAACCTGTTTCTTACACATCCTTACTACTACACATTTATAATTTCACCAAGACCTGGTCAAAGAAAGAAATATGTCAAATGCATCCTTATGGCTGCAAACTTTTCTTTTTTTTTTACAATAAAAAATAATGGAGGAAGAACTTTCTGAATTATAACCACTACACACTTACACTACCATATTAGAAAGGCTGGATAAACTATAATTCCTTCCTTATTCTTACAAAATAGTTTAAATAAAACTACATATTAATAAGTATTGATATTATTAGAATGCAGAACAATTTTTATAATGAAATTTAATTAGTTCTATGTTTAAGAAGAAATTAAATTACTATTCTAACTTTGCAAAAAAAACTTATTTTACAAAATGCTAATCACTTCAACAGAAGACAAGCTGCTGGAGGAGTTGGAAACAGAGAGAGAGAGAAGGAAAGTCATGGAGAAGCAGAGAGAGGAATTTGTGAAAAGAGCCAAACTAATGCAGACAAAAATGCAATTCGGAAGAAATATAGGTATGACAGTGATTGGCAATGCAACAGGCAGATTTTTGTACACTAATAGAACAATTTTGATTGCAGAAGAACCAGTGATCACTATAGCGAAAAATCTGTCTGGTTAACCTGGGGCATTGAATTGTATGTAGTAAAGTATGCAAACTTGTAGATGTGTTAAATTAAGGTATTTATTTAAAAGTAAATATACTTTTAAAAAAATCTATGCAACATTTCAGTGATCTCCCCCCATGCACTTTGAAATTATGAATATGTATTTTAAAAAATGGAAGAACCTATGAAGCTGTATAATGAAGTTGTGTTTCTGGAGGATTTTTTAATAGAAACATGTCATTTGAAATTGAATTTAAAATTTTTATCTTAATTTTGAAGATTAGGTTTTAATGTTTGTCAAAAAATCAGAGTTGAAATTAATTACTTTGCTGCATTTATCAGGGCTGTTGAACTGCAACTGCAGACAATGTCTAAATTAGAATAAGTTACAAGCATGAAACTTTATATATGTATACATATGATATATAACCTACCAGTAGCAGTAGGATACTGAAACACTCAGCACTGGTACTCCTTTAGCTGATATCAACAGCAACAAACAGGTGTTATTCATATCTCCTAGAACAATAAGCATTTTTTACCTGATGCTATAAAGATCTAACATTTTTTGTCACCATTACAGCCCAATGAAAAGAAATAAAAATGTTTACAACTGTTTTTTTTTTTAGTTAACCCTTATCAGACAAAGGTATGACTTGAGCAGTACCACTGAAGACATTTTATGGAATTTGCATTTATTATGTTAACACCAGTAATTTTTTTCTTCTAGCTCGAAATTTGTGGAAAAAAAGATATTTTGAGGAGAAGAAAAGAACAGCACCACTTGAGGATCAATGTAAAAAATTACGGCATGAACTAGATATTTTGCATCGGAAACTCATGACATCATTAGAGGGACCCAAAGAAAAGTTTACACACTTAAATAAACAAGGCCCTTCAAAAAAGGTATATATATATATATGGAAAGATAAATAGTTAAGTTCTTATCATCTTTTTGTTCAGAAAGCATTAAAGAAGTTAAGTTTAATGCTTTTTTAATATGACCAAATTTGTTTGTTTTTTTTGTCATTTTATTTTTAAAGCAATAAAAGATTAGTTTGAAAATTGCAGTATTTAAAAATAGTATTAATATTAGAATATTTGTTTTGTTTTTCCTTTAAAAAAGAATCATCAGTTAGGGGCCTTTTACATGATCTATCTTGGCTTATATTCTTTGAAGTTATTGCAAACTTTAAACCTGTAATCTGGAGAAAACATTTACTATTACAATGCAACCTCAATAGTCTGGAATGCTTGGGATTAAGTGATTTCCAGATTATAGAATGTCTTCCAAATGCTTAACCAGAAAAGCTGCAGATATAAATATTTACTTTAAACATTAAACAGTGAAAAAAACATTATAAACAGTAAAAGTATAATTGGCTTACTTACACAAATATTTTTCATGCCTCACTCCAAAAGCACTAAAATGTGGAATAAAGGTAATATATTGGTTAGCAGAGAATGAGGATTGTTAGAGGATGTAGAAGCTAGTTCAGCAAAATCTGATGCTGGTGACATCAAAGGAACAGGTGTGTAGAAGAAAATAGTTGATTATAAGCAGCTGATTTTGGGTCTGTTTCGTCCTGTATGCTGGTTAATGAGACTTGGCTTGATATTGTTGATAGAGTGTAAGAGTAGAATTTTCCAACTTTATGAAGTATTTTCTGCAGTGTCATTTATTTCATGTACTTTTTACACTCCTTTATTAATTATTCTTGGATCCTATGCACACACCACACATCTTGCTGGCTTATAAAACTTAATTGCTTTATAAAGTGAATGAAGTGGGTGGCTAGAATTATCCCTTCTTCCATAAAAATATTCTCCTCAGGAGCATCATTGTATCACTGTCCACAGACTTAGGGAGTAAAACTATCAATTATCATTGAATCTGTTACTTGCTGCACAATTGTTGGTGCAATGTCATAACAGCTTAGCCATGTTACAATGTCTTTCTTGTCTAATTCAGTGTTTTTTTCATTTTCTTAGCATAACACAATAAATCAGCTACTTTATCTCATTTCCATTTACATTAAAATCTTCAATGTTTTTCCCAGCATCTTCATCATTAAACATAGATATAGGACACAACTTATGGCAAGCAGTTTGCAAGTTCTTGTAGTGACACTATCCCATGCTTTGCCAAATGCTAAATAGCATCTTTAATACTGAAGGCTTTCTTAAAGCAACAACACTTCAAATACTGCAGCTGTTCACAAAATAATGCAAAATATTTTTCTGTAGTAGTTTTTTTTTATTGATAATTTCTGGTCCTTTGGCTGAATTAAAGATGTGCAATTAGGAGGTAAATATATAGAAAAGTTGTCAGCATCTAACTGTTTTAATGATATTAGTTTGAAAGCAGAAGAATTTTAGTCAGCAGCAAATCCAATCTTGCAATAGTGTGCATGAACCTTGGCAACAAAATGATTGTGGAACAAATTACTGGTGATCTCCTGAATAACCCATGCACACTTGTTCACCTTTGTAAAGCACCAGCATAATTGCTATGCCTATCAAAGCGCAATGTTTAGCACTTTTACCAGTAACCAATATTTTAATCTTGTGTTCCAGCATTATTCACACATTAGCACAGTGAACCTTTCTTTTAACTCTTTGTAGTCATCTCATCTGAACCAGCAAGTGCATGTCATGGCAAACACCCATCTCATTTGTTTGAGATTTAGTTTCTCATTCCTCATTAACTTATGTAATGCTTGGTAGCCTCTCTATAAGCAGTTTATTCAACAGTAACATTTAAATGGCAAATCTCATGCCTATGTTTAAACTTTTGCAACCAATCTTGAGATACTCATATGGAAAACTAATTTCTAATTCAGCATGACTGTTTAGCCTTTTTCAAAAGCAATGTCCATGAAGTAGGGACCCCCTCACTATCACATTGAAAGCATTTGTATAGCACATTAATCCTTTTAATTATGTCATTCTCTGCATGGAATTTAGAGAGCTTTTCTCACTGCTTCTTGATGTTGTAAACTAGTTTCACACAAACTTAGTTTCTTTATTATTTCCACCTTTTCTGAGATTGTAAGAGTAACATGCTTGCATTTTTCCAAACTTTCTCTTTCTTTGTGAAAGTATTATATGGTCAGTATTTTTTTTCTTAGAAGCTATGATAAGGGTTAAAAATAACCTAATTATAGAAGTGTTTGAGGCTCAAAATTATTTCTGCTAATGGACCGATGTTAAAGATGGTTAGTGAAGAGATACAGTAATCTGATAGTGCGAAAACACAAAGCCTGAACATTCACGTGGTAAGTGCGTGAACTAACATAAGCTTATTGCTTTTTTATATTTCCTGAACATCAGAATTAACTGGAGTCCAGAAAACTTTCCAAACAAATGATGTTTCCAGATTATATTTTTTTGAACTAATGAGGTTGCATGTATTATTATGTAAATCTGTTCAGAGTTTATATATAAAAGCTCATTTATGCCTAAGGTAAAAAAAGTGAAATTTGAAATGTTGTAATGAGGAAGATGCTTTACCATTGAAAGAAAAAAGTTTAAATATAATTCACTTGTAAACAATAAGGTAGGCAGAATGTATGCATTTATTTATCTTGCTTGAAAAAAAAAATTTTAACTCTTAATGCACTGGTGCTGTCTTCCAGTAGAGATCAATTTATTTAATTATGAAATGCTTTTTATACTATATATTAATATATTTTATTTAAGATATGTTAATCAAAATGTAATGCTGAAAATTAGGTGAATAATGATAATAATTCTAGTGGTATAAAAATCACATGATTTTTAAAATCATAGATATTGAAATGTATAATTTTTTGAATGGAAAACACTATTTATCAAATCACATGAAATGAAGAAAAAAAATTTTACAGAAATTATGAAAATATTTAATGTAGCCTTGCTGGCTTATGAGAATTACATGTGTAGTTCTTTAGTCAAAGACCATAAAGAGATTGTTGTTTTGAAAAAGATAGTGTCCATGTTGCCCATGAGTAAAAGTTATATATATATATATTCACATACAGTTTATAAATAATAAAATAAATAATGCTACTTTCAAAATATTAGTTTTCAAATTATTTTAGAATTAATTTTCATGTTATTATTCATATAAATTGACATTTGTAAATGATCTCTATATAAATGCTTCCTGTTTACTAACTGACCACTATAAACCTTTGTTTATTTCTTAATTTTAGAACAATCTAAAAATACAGGCTGCTAAGCTTCAACATGAGTATGAAGAATTGCAAAGGAAAGTAGAAAATGCCAAAATGAAACTTACTGCAGAACTGAAGGTGAGAACAAATTAATGACTAAGCTAAGTTAGTTGTCTGATTAATTTTAAGTTTTGTTCCAATCAGAAGTTATCCTTAAGCATTTTTGTTTATTGTTATAAGAAAGAACATTCACAATAAAAAAAATATATTTTTGTTAATTCTATTTGAACACAGCTAAAAATTTTTAATGGTCTGTGTAGACTATACTATAAAATATTAATAACTACCTTTTTATTTAAATTAGGGTGTGCTTGAAATAAATTTATGTACCTTCTTCAATGAAATTAATGTAAACTTTACATATATTTTGAAAGTATTCAAAGCTGAAAAAACAATAGCGAGTCCTTAAATCTGGTGAAAGCAGAGCTCAACTTTGGGCTATTTGAGATTTTTAAAATTTTAAACTTGTTGTTCCCTGCATTTTTCATAATGTAGTTGTTTATTTTTTGCTTTTTTAAAAAAGAATTTAAATAAGTGATTATTAGAAATTTAACATTTTTAGTTTACTTTTTAAACAAAAATCCTCAGTCAAAAAAAATTTTTTTAATAAAAAGAAAATATATATATATATCAAATATTTATCATGTTAAAACAATTAGATGTAAATAATAACTAAAAACATTATTTACTTGGAAAAGTTGCTATAAACTTATAATGATTGTTCAATGGGGATTTCAGAATGGCATTATTGGTGATTTTGACACATTAGTATATATATATATAGTGACTGGCAACAAATAAAAAGTAAAAAAAAAAACAAAAAACAGTTACATATTCTTGAAAAAGACTTTTTATCTGAAGTATAGACCTAGTCTGCTTCAAAATATTTATTTTGGCCACTTTTTACAGACTTATGTTTTACATGAACAAACATGGAGCCAAACTAAGGCAATAATATATTAAAATTCATTAAACAAAATGCAAGATCTAAGATGGTTATTTTACTTTTATAAACATTTTCTGAGATATCCTAAAATACTGGGAAAAATTTTCCTTTGAACTTTTTCATATATATATTTCCATTATTTTGATATTATGACAAGACAGCTTAGCATATTTACTTAATATGAAATAAACAAATTGTTTTATGAAATTAGTAAATGAAAGAATTGATTTTACTAGCACAATTTTAGTTTCTCTTACATTTGCTACAAAAAATATGTAAAGATAAGATGATAAGACATAAGGCCATTTTTTGTTGTTTTGAAATTTTATTAGTATTAATAATTATCATCAGTCTGGTAATACTTTGCAAATTATTACTTTTATTTAAACTCTTTTACTATAGTGATAGACACTAAAATGTAGTTATCCTGTCTACTGTCACTGATTCTTTCCAACTATAATTTCAACATTCTAGCATTAGTTTGTTTTGAATTTCCACATCAACTTTTAGATTTCACAACAGGAAGCCTTTCCTACATTCTTATAATCTCAGTACTATCTTTAATCAGTCTCTCATATTTATTCTTTCTGATAAAAAGTGAATAAATAAAAAGTTGAATATGCCAAATAGTGGTTTTGTGAACTTTTTAAAACTTAAATTTTTCTCTTGCAATTTGTTGGATGAAATACAACTGTACAAACTTTCAGAAGAGCATATGTTTAGCAATATTCTGAAAAACACTTAAAAATCAGTTGCTTAAGGAGACTATAAGCTTTTCTTTTCATTTTTTAAAATTTTTTATAGAAAGGAAGGAAAGCTTTAAGAGAATAATTTTGTTTTTCTTTTCAGTTGCGCAATCAAGCAGAAAATGAATTACGGGCTTTGAAAGCAGAATTAACACAGAAAAAAATTAACTTATCACTTTACCGAAATCAAAATTTGGCAGCATCTTTATCAGGTTCTCATGATTTTTTTATGGGAAATAAACAAATCCTCACTTCTCCTCATAGATAGTGATGACAAGAATGGTTGCTATGTTAATTCACTGTTTACATTAATTTTCACAGTGATAAACCTTTATTTACCTAGAAGAATCATTGATCAATAACATGGTCATAACTACTATATTTTAGTTTTTGTACACCATAGAAAATTTTTAAATATCTCCAGTGTTATTAGACATAGTACATGTACATATACAAATATATTTTGTAGAGGAAAAATATCTATGTATACATTTTTTCTATAGTTAAAGCCAAAGTTTCAAGTTATAAAATATACATCAGTAATATATTTAAAGTTAGAGATAAATTTTGTATGAACATATATCATACTTCAATTGTAGTACAGTAGTTAAGTATTACTTAGTACCACAAAACTTGTAATGAGTTTGGCTAAGCTGAATTTCATAAATCTAAAAAGATGTACATTAGTTTTTATTTTTGGCCAGTTTACTAAAATTATTTTTGCTAAATATAGAATATTACTTTAAGACATCCATATGAAAAGTTTATTATTGTGATTTTTTTTCAAGTGGTTTACATTTTTATGCTATTTTAGCTTCTAATCAAAAATGTACTAAATTTTATGGATATAAATTAGTGACAGTGCTTGCAAAAATTTAAACAAATATATTGGTCTTAGAAAATATTAATTAAATGTATGATTAACATGTAGACTAATTATGAGTTAGAATATCAATTCTTTTTTGCACTTATAGACCTGGAGTAGATATACTATAGTGTATTGTTTTTTTTATTATTTAATGTAAGCAAGCTTGAAGACAGTTAATTAAATATCAGAAAGATCTGCAACATTCTTAGAGATAGAATGTGTGACATAATTTAGATTTTGGATTTTCATCAAAGCCTATTTATCTAGTACTGTGGCACTACAAATGTTATATTTTTACCAATTCAGTTTAAGTTGAGTTTGCTTTATTGTTGGAATGCATTTTATTATGTTCTAACTGTGGTGTGCAAAATGTATAGGTATGCAATGGTTCCACATTCAGCTATCATTGCTCTTTACAAAAGTTATCCTATCCCTTGTGAAAGTAGTTATCTAATATGAAGTAACTGGCCACCCAACTCCTTATAAGCAGGAGAGGTGCAATTTACTAAAGTGTTTCATTCAAATCAGTTTATTCGCTATCTAGTACCTGTAAGCTAAAAAAAGAAAATTTACATACATCAGAAGAAAGACTGTTTAAGTATAATTCAGGAAATTGAAAAATGAACCACTAAAACTTTCTTTATGAACTAAATCAGAAATGAAAGAACCTGTTTGTTCTTTTATTTTTATTGTGTATTGTTACCTGAAAAGGTTATACATTAATGATTAACAAAGGGTCCAGAAAATAGTGTAGTTAGGACTCTAAAGCCTAATGGATACTACAGATCACATGCTGAGCAATGACAATCAAATACTTTAAGAGGTGACACCTATTATTTATAGTTGAGAAGCTAGCCAAAAATGCACCTGTAAAGTTAGTATATAAAAAGTAATCTAAACAGAGTCAAATGCTGGACTATATTCACATCATCTGGCCCTATGGATGGTAACCATATCATTCATCCTCCTACAATGTAGGCACTTTGATGAGTTTATCATTTATAATCTTCCAGTGTATTTCAAGAAGTACTGGTGTCACTCTGGCAATTCTTAGTATAATTCCAGAATTTATACTATGGAAGAGGACCCAAGTTTAGGTATCCTTGCCATGCTATGTATCAGAGATTGTCTTTCATTTCTTTGATTTTGAATTAGTACATATCTTGCTGTTAGAACAGTTTTAGTTTTATCTTTCATTTTAAGGCAATGTTATTAAGATTATTGTCACTTTTTTTTGTGGAATGCTAATTTGTTAGGTAAGGTTTTTATACATTTACCAGTAGTAAATTTTTTTTTTTTGTTCTAAATAGAGCATTTTCCATTACATGGTATCCAAACTAGAATCTATTGCATCTAGTACTGTTTTTATTAGCTAAGCACTGACTTTTCTCTATGCTTAAAATATTTAAACTTCTAGGTACCAGGAAAAATGGAAAATCTTTATATTCACCAGATGTTTCCACCAATGCCATATGAAATCAATAACAGACCCATTCTGTTATCCTATACCATATGGTTGGAGGAACCAAACTATTATTTACTGTTTTCTTACCTATGAAGCTAAAGTTATAGGGTGCCAGCCCTTTAATTTCTATTTCATATCATCAATTGGCTTCCAATTGTCATTATCTATATTTACATATTTACCAATGGGAAAGTAGATACTAAGAATTTTTAACTTTTTCTTATTCTGTATAATTCTTTGACTATTGGGGTTGTGTTGTCATCTCTGAAGGAATTCAAACTCTTTCATCTTGGATGTGTTTATTTGGGCATGCAGCTTCCTAGATTCTGAGCATAAAAATAACTGGTTCAGTACTGTCAGAATCATAGATAATAATCATGGTGTTATCAGTATACTGTATTATTTTATTTATCTTTTAATACTAGGAAATTAAATTTTCTCCTTCCCAATCACACAGGACAGCATCTCTGCTACAAATGTGTGAAGTATAATGTTTACAACAGCTTGTTGTATCCTTCAAGGGGGTTTGAAGTATGAAGACACAGCAGCAAATACATACAAGATGCAAGCTATTTCCTTTTTTAAAAAGATTTCTGCATTTTATTGTGCAACTCCAGCTGCTGATTTGAAATTTGTGATGTACCATTAGCTTAGCTTTGATGTTAAAAGTATACAATGCAGCCAAAAGAGCCCCAGACTTCTTGAGCACCTTAAATTGACTGCACATTTCCAGTTTTGTGTAATTTTTAATGGTGAATTTTGGTGTTAAATTGCCATTGACTGCAAGCCAACAGCAAAATTTTGCTTTTCTGGCATAGCCAAACAATAGCCAATGAAAATTTTCAAGTACATATAGTATTTGTTGCAGCTCTTGGCTGATTGCCTTTCATGTATAGTAGGCCTTTGTTCAAAGCAGGTGACACTAACCAAGGGCAATGTAACACCAGTTCTTTATGAGTGTTCTGGTGATTCAGAATCATCTGCTCATTTTTATTTTACTTTTGGCATGTGCATGCATGAAGAAGCAAGTATTAAAAGGTAATTGACTCAGTCATTGATTCTTTTGTTGCACAGATGTCTAGCCTGTGTCACTGGCTGGTCTGTGTAGGCTGGTTTCATTATCCAATGCTTGCTGTAGCTGCCTATCAGAGGATAAGTGATTCAACAGGTTCACCCACTTCCATCATTTATGATGGCTTACAAAAGATTCCAAAGGAAAAGAAATAACTGTTGTTGCAATTAGGTTATCAATGCACTATGACTAACTTTCAAATTTGATCTAATAGTTCACATTACAATTTTTTTTCTAATATCTCTAATTTTATTATAATTCTTTTCCAGCAATATTCTACATTTTATTTTTGTACTAAAAAAAAAAAAAAGCATTAAAATGATACTTAGAGTTTAACAACCTACAACATTACATCCAGTTGATCTGAGATATTTAAAATTTATGCACCTTGGCATTTGAGATAATTTGAAACTTTAGATTTGATTGCTATTCAGCTTTCCTCTCAAAATTCTCAAATTTTAACATAATATTTCTGTCTAATGATACTAAATGTTGTTTCTTCAAAAGTTCTAAAAAGTTTAACATAAAATGTTTTAAGTTATACCTTCAAGCTGATATACAGGAAACTATAGTTACTGTAGTTATTTCATTGACATTTACAAAAGTATGATTGTGATCAAATAAAGAAAAAGGGAAAAGACTGGAATTGAGTGAAATTTGGAGCCAGAATAATTTGTTTTAAATGATAATTTCAGATTTTTAAAAAAAAATTGTGAAGAAACTGACTTAACACCATCTGAAGGAAACAGTTATCAGCAAACCAGGAACCTGAATTAACTCTAGCTAGAATCAAAACCAAACCTCCAATGAGGCAAGCCAACTAATCATATCTTCTGAACCAGATAAATGAATCATTGTGGCTTATATTTTAGATGACTAAGTTGTAATTAGTAGCATTTTAAAAACGCAATTATAAAATATCTTATTACATAAGAATTATTCAATTTGAAATGTCAGAAAAGCAGGTAAGTGCATGCAAAAATTAAATTATTTAAGAAAAATATGATAAGTATTTTATGATACTGTCCATATAGTCAGATATACTCTGAACAATTTATATTTTCTAATTTTATAAATGTATCTACTGTTTCTTATTTCAAGATAAAAAAATTTATAAAGTTCCATCAACTTTTGTTATTACTCTGTTGTTTATTGTTACTATGCACATTTAAGTTACATATTTTTCCACACTTTATTTCATTTTGATCATAATATCAATCTGTTATAGTCCAAAGACAGTGATTAATGAAACTGCTGGCCCCTGACTTACACAATGTCTCTTCATTTTCATAGTGACATTAAAACAACTGAAAAGGCTTCCATAGGCTACAACCTGCCACACATACTAAACACCAGAGTAAAGATGAATTTTGTAACATTTGATCTACAATGAAATTATTTTATGCTCATTAAAATAAAAAATTTAAAAAACAAACAAACAGAAGGCAATCTAATGTATATAATATAACCAAACTACCTGGTCAGTATTTTGCACTTTTTTTTTTTCTTTTGGAAAGCCAGTGAACTTTGTAAAAAATTAACTTCAGCTGCAGCATAAATAAAGGCCAAATTTTTCATTTTTTTTGATTATATTTAAATATTTATTATTTTCATTTTTTAAAAATGGGATCCTGTGAATGACCTCACTATAGTATAATAAATAATAAAATAAAATATACTCCATCAAACTATCATTTGCTTCAAAGACAAGAGTCTGCATGTTTTGTTTTGTTTGTACATGTTTTTTTTAATCATTGTTATGCAAATGATGCAAATCGCTGTTCTTCAGATACAAGCTGTGAGCAAATGCATTTCTGTGCCTGCAGAATCAGCTTTGAATATAATTTATGATGTCTGCTGCTTTAGCCCATTTCTTATTGGCTCTAATTTGTTTTTCTTGAAATGTTTTATATTGTTTAAACTTGAAAGTTACTCTATCATGCCCAGTACCCTAAAACTTCATTTCACATTAATGTTTGCCCATCTACTGCTGTTCTGTAAGATATGAGTTCAGCTTTCCTACAACTTCTTGTAATAAAATATAAGATTCAATGCAAGTTCTTCAAATAGCAACAATGTGGTTAACATTTTCATCATATTTTATATACTACTAAATTTTGTCATTCACACCTTTAAAAATGTCTAAAAACTATAGAAATATTATTGATTGAGATCAGAATTAATCTGAAAGTTGGAAAGAAAATCAGTTTCATATTTTCCCCAAATTTATAGGAAAGTATTAATATCTGGATATATATTTATTTATTCTACACTTAAAGATACAGGATCTCTAAAATTCTCACCAGTAAAAATTAAGAGTGTAGATTTCTTTTATCAGAAATAGATAGATGGTAGTCTCTAAATGAAAATTTCATTAGAAGAGGTTGAATAAAACATGAAAATCAAATTAATGCAATTCTATTTTTGATTGTTTTACCTATTGATATAATGCCTAGAAACTTTTTCATTTCCTTATACACAGCTATAACTCTTGAAAGATAAGCAATGAATTCAGAATAAATTTCTCTCACAATCTTGTTGCTTGAGTCTGTTTTTCATAGGATGACCACAAAGAAAATTGGATTTTTTTCAAATTAAATTTAAAAACTTTTTACCTTTTCATTAATTAAGAGGTTTTCGGTCAAATAAATAAAAATTACTTTCCGGATCTGGATTCAAACAGCCTTAGTTTAACATACCATCAAATGTAATTTATCCAATTTGTATTCACCTGGTTTCCATGAAAATAGTGTTATTAAACAAAATACATGCAAATTTTGTGACATCAATTTCTCCTTAATTGATTGTATTTGTTTTTAAGGGGCCTTTTGTTGTATAACTTATTATTATTTTAATTGTTGTTTATTTTACCAAAACAAAGTTTGCAATTAGATACAAAATTACCTGTCAATCAGCATTATTTTTTTTATGACAGTAAACATGAAATTCTTGGACATTCAGTTTTGAAAATTCATTATTTTGCACCAAAACCAACAAAGTTGGGCTTTAAACAAACAAAAAAGGTCTACAATGTTGCATTTTTTGATATAAAGAATATAACTAAAGTTTGAATGAAAAATGTATGTTAAGGCTGCCACAAAAAGTGGAAGTTTACAAAAAAAACTGTTTAATTTAGAAATAACACTTAAGGGAAAAACTTTGTGAAGTGACACGTGAATAACAGGTTTATTTTTTAAATAAAAAAATATTTTACCAAAAAATAACTTCAATTTTTACCCAGAAGCCCCCTTAAAATTGATTTTCTAGTTTCGACTCAAGGTTTAGCTGTTAGATGTTTTTCTTTAGACTAGACAAAAGGAGTGCTTTACAATGCTCTATCCCTATGCTTTTAAATGAAAATGTAGCCTTTCTTTCACTTAGCTTCTTACCACCAATACCAACTAGCCCTCGCTACCCTTGTCAGCCTTACTATGGCAATGTAGGTTTAAAAGTTTTTTCTACTTTTTGATGTTTTTGTTTATACCTCTGTTTATCTCAGTGCTGATGAACTAAGGACTCATCATTTTTCATTTTGATATTCGCTTTGATAATTAAAGTAGACTAAATACTACTAACCTCCTTGATTCTTTTAATCACATTTCCTGATCTTACCAACATGTCTGGCAGTGGTGGCATAGCACAATTAGACTACTGTATTACCAAACTTGAGTGCCATGGTTTTTTCTCACTCTTCACCAGCCAGTCATGTGAGTTTCCTCTGGGAATTCTTGTTTCTTCCCAAATCTAAAAAGGAAGTTCTAGTAAGGATTTCTCTTCTGAAGTTGGAAGTGCTGGGCTCCTCGTGTTTCAGGATAGACAATGTTCTCCAGTGGAGAACTGTAGCACTATTCTTCCTCACCAGGGTTGCCTCTAATGAAGAGACATGTCTGGCATTTTCTTCTTCCCAAGACTAGTTCTCAAAAGTGTTGCTTGCTGTGCTTCTATGGATAAGCTAAGCTTTCCATTTTTTCCTTCTCCTATGGCTGCAAACCTTATTTCTCTTATCTGCAAAACATTGTCATTATAATTTTATTCTGTCTTTGAGTTTATACTATATTGGTATATTACCATGCCTTATGTTCATCCAGTTCAAACTGTACTGTAGCTATAACAGAAATACAATGTACTTATATTTTATTGATTTACAGATGTTTTAGTGTGAAATCTTGGAAGGGACATTGTACACCTACTCATCAGCACTGTTCAAAAACTTACCAGAAACCAGAGGTCTCACTAGCTACAGAAAAGAATCAAGGTCAGAGTCCCTCAAACTCCTGCCCTCACCCAAATCAAACATTTAGCAGTGGTACATGTAGGAAAAAAATAGGCTTAATTGTTACATTTTTTACATTACATAAAGATGTTGCAGTTGTTAAAATTAAAACTTTTTTGAATATTTAATAATATGTATTTTAAAAATTCAACTTTTGTGAATTCAAACAATGAAAAAAGTACAAAAGCTAAAAAGTATCCATTTTACAAACTCTACTTAGCAATAATAATGAAAGTAGTAATAAAAACCTAATTATGATATTCAAAAAGTGAACCAGAATAAATATGAAATTATATCTACTATTTAACCAACCCCATAAGAACAAATTCAATAAACCACAACAATCCTGGTACCCATTTGGACCAGTCCTGGATGTTGTCTTAAAATAGATTTGAGGCACATGACCTATGGGCCAGCACCCAGCAACACCACTGCCAGAAACAAAGTTACCTACATCTGCCTGTAACTGAAATTTTTGTTGATGTTAAATATTTGCTTTCATTTAATAGCAACAACCAGTGTATCCTGTATAAATCTGATTGTGCTAGTTGATAGATATCTGCACATTTTCTGCCAGAAAGCAGCCGATTATCTAGTCAGTTTGCAGAAGCATAACTCCAAGTATCTTTTGTTTTCATTGAATAACCTGTAGATACAACAACCAGTATCTTCTACCTTAATTGAAACAGACTTCACTATGTATGAGGATGGAATATTCAATTTTCTGGATATTTCTCACCGATTTAATTTACCCTTCTCTCCCATAGTCTAATTAGTCAATTTCTAGCAAAATCATACTTTATGACATCCAATATATTGGGCAGCAGTATGGTAACTTAATTCAAGACTTATAGGCTAATTTAACATATTTTCATATCACAATATTGACGGTTTATTTGCATTTTTGGAGTGTTTATTCACTTCTGACAAGTCTGGTGTGATGGTTAGCGCTCTCTGAACCTGTTTACTCAACTAAATTAGCTTCATAAAACCACTGTTGGTTGGCTGTTATTGGTTTTCTTTGGAGTGGATCAGTGCTTGCCACTTCCAGTAATCTTTTTTTTGTTGTGTCGTGCGAGAGGAGGAATCTTAGTGAAGGCATGGTTTTAGCACCAGGAGGAACCTAATTATCTAATCATGACAGCCTGCTGCTGTTATACTTACCACCTACATTTGACTCAAGTCATTCTGAGGTGCCTGAATATCTACTAAAAGAAAAAGTGTTCTAATTTTATTTAGAATGAGTTCTATCTGTGGTGTGAAATTGCTTTTGTTTTTGATGTAGCTAGATTGGGTCTACATTCAGCTGGAGGTTATCCACTGTGAGAATTTCATGTTTGTTATGAGGTAGCCAGCCATCCAGTGCTTGCCTCAATGACAGTTTATTTACTATTTTCCTTCCAATGAACTGACAGAGATACACAATCTTTTTCCCTCTGGCCACCAATGTTTGTGGTTGTGGTCTGCTCCCAAGTGCCCTAGCACTTTATAGGTTTGCCATTCTGACCTTCACAAATTGTAAGGTGAGTTTGTCTCTTTTTTTTTTTTTGAAGATTTTGTTGTTGAAAATGGAGCATCATTAAATTCATAACAAAATTACTTGGGAATTTCCATACATTCCTCAATGACAAACTATGGAGTACCATGATATGTACTGCTGGAACAAAATACTTTGTATACTGGTAATACCATGCATCTCTACTATGTGGATGTCCTTTTATTTAATGGGCCAGATCTTGGACTAGATTCCATAAATCCTGCTTTTGCAAGCAGAGGAAGATAGCATGGAGAATTGTACCTAATCACTGTCTTTGCAGTATAGGCATTTTCCTGAATTTATTTACATTGGTGCTTATTAGCACATGTTGATAAGACTTCACATATATATAAAATTAACTTGTACCTTTTTAACCACAGGAATTCATTCACATCACCAGGACCTGTGGTTCTTAATGTTGATGGAGTTATATTTTGTTACTTTATACTGAAATACAAGTTTTACAAGGTCCAGGTTTGAGCAATGCTGCATATCATTGCTCATTTGTCTAGCCTGGTCTTGTCAAGCCTGGTTTCTTCTTGCATTGTCAATCACCAATCCTCACCAGTGTAACCTACTTTCATCAATTTCATGCTTTGATAACTTTGGCTATAAAATGTATACTTCCTAGCAAAGTAGTGCATCAAATAACCACAAAAAAAATAATAGATAAATGAAATTGTCATGGTCAAATTAAAGCTATAGGCTTTTATAAATCTGTCTGAAAACTGTTAACAACAACCCTTTTTTGTACATAAGAAAGGAAATGATAACTAGAATACTGTTTGCAGTCACAAAGTAAACTAGACATTTTTATGCCTACCAACCAGTCTAATTAGAACACATTCATTGAAGAAACTAAATAGTGGAATAAAACAATTAAGTATAGCAATAAGATAGTGTTTTCTTTGTTTCTCTTTATCAGTTTGTGGGCAAATTTTAGAATGATAAAAAAGCAAAACTGTATTAAATTTTTTATAACTAGAATTTAAAATTCATAGAAAGATGACCATTTTATAATACCAAACAATTTTTTTTTGCCAGCAGCAGCCTGGTTTGGCCCAAAAGAAACCATTTCATTGTATCCCACTTTTTAAAGCGCTACACTTGGTCCCCGTTCTTAATTTTTGGAGAAAAGGGGGGTGGGACATTACTACCCTGACTCGGAGAACAAGTGAGACGCTCGAAGATTTAAGATTATATTTAACTTAAGCATAAGAAGGTAGAATCGAAGAAAACGACAAGAACTGGTGACCGACGGCCATTCTGGAAATCGCAGCAGAGACGTTCATTAACACCGATTGATTGTCTCCGGTTCGCATATCCAGCGGACGGCAAACCCCCCCCCCCCCCTCGGGGTCGGTCAGTTCGCGGACGGACTGACTGACCTTTTCTCTCGAAATGAAAATATAAGCGATGCGGGGGGGACTCCCGGGGCCATATACGAGCACGGAATCAGTAGGTGGGATGTGCCGTTTTCTACAGAGGACATCAAAACAAAAGAATAAAAGTTGTTTTTCTTCAAAGAAATTTCACTGCGCGAGCTCCTGCTGCTGCTGGTTGGCAGGTAAGATTCCAACAACAATAGTGGAGAGAGAGAGAGACTATTCCCGGCTGTGTATTAACAACATTCGGCTCTGGGGATAATTACTTTGGATAATCCGCTACTATTAGATTTGGGCAGACGAATTAAAGAGGAGAGAACTTTGGGCGACTGTCATGGTATTATTATTATTATTATTATTATATTATTATTATTAATTAGCAGTTTCAGCAAAACCATACTTGCTACGATCTGTTTATGCACAAGAGAACAACAATAACGATGGTTAATCGCCATTCTCTCCTCCTCCACACACACGTCTATCCCAAGCGGCTCGCGGACGGGAGAACCCGTGTAATGTAGTCGTCGGCCAGTTCCTCCCCCGGGACCAGGGCGCAGACGGACGGACGGACGGACCCTTGAGGCATCAGTTAGTGGCGCGAAAGTAAATTCTGCACGACCTGTTAAGCTTAAACAGATAAGAGGCATTCATTCATTCATTCTCTCTCTCTCTCGGAATCCCAAAATCTCGGAAACCGCAGTAACAAACGAGATCTCCGTGTCGTCTGCTCGCCTAATGCCGACACGACCGATAAACCGCTTAAAGCAACAACAACAAAAAAAATACCCGCCACCCAAGCAACCCGGCCCCTAGCTGGTAGCGGATGTGAACGATGCTTACAATGCTTATCCAAGGGGGAATGGCACACTGAAAATGGACCGGCACTCACCTGATTTCTGCGTCGCCGTCGGCCATTGCGCCGCTGTCGCTGTCGCGGAGTCTCGTGGGTGGTGGACTAAGAGCGCGAAGCACGTGAGTCCCGAATTCTTGGAATAGTTTTTTTTTTTTTTGTGGGGGAGGAGGAGGGAGGAGAGTGTTTTTGTTTTTTTTTTAAAAATTAATATTTCCTTCTAAATGAAATTATTAACCGTGTTTATTACCGGGGTTATTATGTTCAAAGGAATAAACCCGGTCGGACACCGTTTACGCCGATGCGGTGTTCTTTTGAACTCCCCCCCCCCCCCCCACGGTCCGACGCCGCTTCTGCCCACCCCCGGGGTTGGATATGCGAAGAACTCCATCAAAATGTACTCGAAGGTCTGTGGTGAGTTTTAGTAGATTCCCTGCATGAGATAGACTATTATTATTATTATTATTATTTCATCCTTTTATGACACGGCTGTGATAGATAGCATTCGGTTATTCAGCTGACTTGTGTAAGGGAGACAATTCTTCGTCTTCCTGCTGCCGTGTAGCCCGGACACCATGCGTTGTTTTGCTCGTCTGTAGAGACACATACACTCTAAGTTATGACATAATTATGTAAAAAAATACAAATGTAATGCAGGTTTATTCAAATAAGGATTTAGTAATTTAAGAGTACAAGACAACAGAAAAACCATCGTATCACTGGGTATTACGTTGCCGCAAAATATTAACTCGATGATCATTAGACGAATCGAAATCCTTCAATATTTGGTCAGCGTCACCTGAGATATGTTAAAGTTAATTCAGGTGTGCTAAACCTGTAAGCCGATTTTCTTTGATAGAATTCCGTGGCCAGGTCATTATTCTTCGTTGTGCACCAAAAGATCTGTCTACCGAAACAATACTCACTTGTATTGTGGCCAGAGCACTCCAGAGCTGTGTTACTATCCGAGTAAACCGTCGGATATGTCTGAAATAATGTACTGAGGGTGTTGCTTAGCCCCCCCCCATTTTTTTTTTTCATTCGGGAGAGACATCAAAATTGCTTTCTATTTGTCCAGTTCTGCTTGAAACGTCATCGTTATTTGCGAGGCCAAGCTACCCGCCCGCCATATCATGGCGATTCTGCTCTCATGCTCCACATACCTCGATAAGATCTGTGCATATCGTACGGAGAGCGAATCAAACGTAGTACAGCAACAGAAAACAAAAATCTTTCAGCATCATTGTCAAACTCTCCAAATTGTCAAGGTGCTGATTATCACACTTTCTTTGGAACAAAGTGAACCTGCCCAGCTCATCCAGTGCGTATTTTCTGATGCGAGTAAGGCCGTACTATCATCAGTTTCCTCATCTTCTCCATTCACGTGGTAAATTCAAAAAAAAATTTTCTGTTCTGTTTAAGCACATTGTGGTACTTCGCATAGAATTTCAGTGCTGCTATTATTTTCCTGCAAGTGTCAAACATTGAACTGGGATGAACAACTACTGTGTTTAGATTTTTCGCTTTGCAAGCAGTTTAGTGCTGTTTCAGAAGGACTCTCATGGATTCTGGCTTGCATTCCTTCATATTACTTTTTTTTTGTTTTTATCACTTCCCTGACTCTTCGTGTATTTCTTTTTAACACCTCAAGCAGTGAGTCTGTGCAAAAATAGTCTGCAGGTGCTTGCCCAGTTATTTCCAAGACTTCCACAAACTTAATAAAAATCTTTCAGTTTAACAGATCCTTTTCCATTTTGATGAACATACATCACTGCCAGTGTTATCTGTTCTTCCATGGAAATGCCAGTGTGCGATTTTCACTTGTACCAGAATTCTGTTTTTAATTTGTAGACCTATTAGGTGTATCAACTCATTATGAAGTTTTGACAACATGTACTGTGCATTCCATGGTCCCAAATCAAGGTGTTCCTTGAAGACCAGGTCTGACTCAGCAGTGTAATGCAAAAAGCCTTTCACAGTGCTATGTTACTACTTCCACAAAGGATAAGTATTTTCTCAATCTGCTGTAGATCATGCATTATTCGTTTGTTTTTGCTGATCATACTTTCAAAAAATCATTGATAGACCAGTTTATCTCGTGTTCTTTCGGCTTGCTGTGTCTATCAAGAATCCTCTGTAATCAAAACTGCTTCTTTCTAGATGTCAAAAACAACAGGATCCACAGAACAATCAATCCACATGTTTTGAGTATCATGCAAAACTTTACTTTTGAAGAAGCTGAAGATTGAAATGTCGATGCTGCTGCTGGCTACTACCTGATTTCATGTTTCGTTTTAGGAAATGAAAGTTTGCACGTGGTTGGCATTAAGAGTGCATTGCCACTCTCATCTTGAACATGCAAATCTTCCTTCCCCTCTGATGACTGTGTGGGGGTTAAAGATTTTTCGCCAAAGGATACGGTTTCAGTTTCAGAAGCTGCTTCTGTATCATAAATGTTTGGGGGTATCATTTAAATGGGCAGTTGGTTCTTCAGGAATTGGTAAATCAACTTGCAGCACTTCGGGAGATGCTGCTTCCTTGAATTGTCTAAATTTAAAAAAAAAAAATTAAAAAACTAACGTTAAAGTAGTTGGTATCGGGTATTTCGTGATAGAACGTGTAGAAAGCTAGCTTTACTTACCAATTCAGAGACGGTACCATGACTTCTCACACGTGTTCCTTCTCCTGTTATCAAGCACGTTTTACTTTACTTTCTTGGGCGCCAGATATTTGGTTTCTTTTCCTTGCGGATTCCATCCTAAGTACACCTGAGTTTGTAGCGTGGGGTTGGCATAGCGGACCAGCAGCGACTGACTCAACGTCGGGGGGGGGGTCTCAGCGTCTTTAGCATCTTCTCTCCGGAGTTAGGTGTGGGGTGTACGTTGGTAAGGTGTCGTTGAGTCATCTCATTTCCTTCCGAGTTCTTCACCTCTTCTTCGTGGCAAGAAGACGTTCTCTCTTTTCTGGATCTGACAGCCATTAAATAATAACAAAAAGGCCAGTTTATGGACTATATCGATTCTGTAAGCCAGCCACTCACCCATCGCCGTGCACCGTATAACGATACTCGTCACTCTGGATGATGACCTTTCATCTGCAACAGGATGAGTCGACGCGGACGTCTTAGGAACGGCAGAATACTCTTGTCTTTTGATACCCTCCCGCTAATGGAAGAAATACAAACTGTACTGATGTGTACAGTATGTTTGCCCGTCTACGTTCAATCAACAAGAATTTAGGCTGACTTACTGACATGCAATGGAAACTGAAGCTTAAATCAGATTTCAAGAAAGCTCAGTTCAGTAATAAAATTTGTTTTACATCTTAATAGATGAAATATTTACGTTAAAGGAAAAAATTCCACTGTTTGTCCATTCAGATTGAAGGCTGTAATGTAAGTATCCGCGTTCGCGTTATTATTTTCTAAAATATTAATTTGATGACAAATGAAGTAAAAATCACTTGTAACTTAAAGAAAATTTATCGACAATCTCTTCTCATGTTATATTACTTAATTATTTTTTCAACCTCTACTTTACACGCATTCGTTGCTCTGGCTCGGATTAACAATTACCGTCTGCTGAATTAAAGTCGTTCACAAAATGCTGACATAACGAAGTGATTACGGGTACTTCCTGAAAAATACTTCTCGTGCCTCATTAACGGAACTATGATCTGTCTCTCAGTTTTCTGAGTCACATTTAAAAAATTTACTTATGCACTCCCCCTACAAAAATAATTTTAAAAGGGTTATCGGCATTTGCGATGCACTTTATGATATTACCTTCACGGAGATTTAATGTTTATAGCACATACAGGCGGTCCCCGACTTACGGTGTTCCGTCCATACGAACAGATCGCTGTAAAGTCTATTGTTTCGGATCTTGTACTCGTTAAGACGTTGTTCATGTGAATTCCTATTCAGTTTCTGATAACCTGCAAGCCCCTATCATGGCTCCTAAACGAAAATCTGATGCACGTGCTGGTGATGCATCAAAGAAGAGAGAAACAATAACGATGGAGGGGAAAGTTGACATTGTAAAGCGTTCCGAGATGGGTGAGACGCCGACAAACGTTGGCAAGGCGCTAGGCTTCAGTCGGTCAACGATCGGCGGCCATTTTGAAAGACAGATAATGGAACATGTTAAAGGTTCTTCCTCGATGAAGGCAACGTTAATCACGAAGCAACGCAGTGGGTTGGTTATTGAGACGGGAAGGATTTTAGTGATATGGCTGGAGGACCAAAATCAGCGAAATGTGCCGATTAGCCTTGCGTTAGTGCAAGGAAAAGCTAGAGGCCTTTTCAATGATTTGAAAGCTGCACGTGCTAGTACATCTAGTGAAAGTGCAGAGGAATTTGTTGCTGGTCGTGGTTGGGTTAATCGTTTAAAAGTGAGGGCAAACTTGCATAACGTCAGACTGCAAGGGGAAGCAGCGAGTGTGCTTAAAGTGTTCAAGTATGTTTTTAATGTTTCTTATGCGTACATAGTTACAAATTTTTCTGAGGGGGGTCGGGTGTTGACCACTGGTCCACTTGACGTGGAATGACCCAGGGGTTTTCTCTCTTTCATGGTGGCTTGGAGGGTTAAGGAAATGGAAAAGACAGAATTTAAAATATTCTTGAACGCTATTCCATCAGATAAACAGCTGTTTCTACTCCACGGCGGAGACAGCCAGCAGATATGATTACTACGAGGGAGTTGTTGGGCCACAGACCTGCTTTCCGTTTGGTGATGGGTGGGTGCTCAGCCTGTGAAATTTTCTCTTCTGAAGTTAGCTCTCAGGTTATCAAATAATGCCGACCTTCGAGTCAAGCCGGGCAAGGTTCATCTACTTAAGATAGATGCAGTTCTCTTGTTTTTTCAGATATTTATTTTCAGACCCGTTTGAAAAAAAAATTTTTTTTTTTTTTTAAAGCAGCGATAAATAATAATGAACAATGTTGATTTCTGTATACTTTTTTTCCTATTGATGAAGTGGATCAAGTCGAGCTCTGAGCCGGTTTGACTGATTTAAAAAATGAAAGGAAAATATATCAACAATGAAACGATTTATCATTTTATGTGATTACGTTCTGTGCATATAAAGAAATAAAAGAGACCCTCCAGTAAAAGAATTTTTAAGTTTATTAAATTTGTTAATTTCCTTGGCTTGTTTTCTTAATCTTAATCAATAATGATTCCTTAGTAGTGAAGGAAAGAGAGGGAGGAAGGATGACAGCTAAAAAGATCTGCTGAGCTAGAAGTTGAATGAGGAGCGTTGGTAAGTTTGAGATGCTGATGAAGAGACACTACACCAGACTGTCGGTTGATTCTAATCCTGCTCGGAGGGTGGCACTCCTCTGAGCGTTGGGAAAAGTAGACTTCTCAATAAGAACTGATAACTATGGTTTCTAATAGATAAATAATTCTTGAAAACGGTGGAAAGGAGTAAGGGAAAACATAGGACCGAATAAAATGAAGTCTTATACCTCCGGCTAAGAACTGAGGTAAAACCCGCCTTAATTATGCGAGAACTCTTCAAAATAGCCACCTCTGCTGGCACAGTTAGAAAGCAAACAAACAAAAAGCTGCTTTTTCCTTTTTTTAAAAAAAAATTACCCTTTTAATTTAAATAAGTCTACTTACACACGCACAAAAACCTCTAGAATTTCGTTAAAAGCCATTTCTCATTATTATTAATTATTATTATTATTATTATTATAGAATCAATGGATCTGTCAATCAAATATTTCATAACTGTACTAAGACACCTCGTGCTTTATTTTTAACCGTGGATTACACGCAAGTACTTTCGGTGCGTAACTCTGTTATTATGAAAGATGACATAGAGGTAACTGAGGTATGCGTGCGATTGGGTATCTGTTTGTATAATATGTCTGTACGCACCTGATCAGGCGATCAATCACGCGTGTCCGCGTGCTACACGAAGGCCAGTCGGGGTCGCTGTCAGCTCATGGATGGTTGGTTAATAAGCGGGTCAGGTCCTGTATAAGAGATTACATCACATACTCGTTCTCTTCATAAGCAGGTCACAGATGTACTGAACGCTGCATGAGAGCTGACGAAACAGTGTTTAACAGAGAGCTGTTCGCTCAAATCCACAGGTACCGTAAAAAAAAGAGAGAGAGAGAAGGTAAGCCGACATTTCTCTCGCGTCTGTCTGAACCCTGCCTTCTTCCTCTTTTGTACGCGGCTGCTGTAGTTAGATAACTTTCGGAGAGCGGTATAAACACACACACACACACACACACGAGCGATCGTAACTGCTAATGTCCGACTATCCTCCCTACTCTCTCTCTACCCTAATATTCACTGGCAGCTAAACCAAGATCGCCATTCGTAGAGCGTTTAATTTCCTTGTGTGTAGCGCTATTCGCCCCACCCCCCTCCTCTCGATCAGTTCCGCACAGACGTGTCCGTCCGTATTTGTGCAAGCAAGATCCAGTCGATGAAACTAAATCCCGGTTGTTGTTATGCGAGTTCGTTCGCTAATCATAGCACCCCTCCAAAAAAAATCATTTGTAAGTGGTAGATTCTCGTTTTGTTCGTTACGTTGGTTGGCAGGGGTTGGCTCGTATTTTAAATCAAATGTACTTATCCATTAAGAAAACAAAAAAGTATTTATTCTTCGACAGTAACAATCAAACAGTGGTCGAATACGCGCCTCTCCGATACTTTGCGCTAATAATGCGCACCTTCTCACGCATTATACAAGTCGGGAAGTTTTGTTGTTTGAAAAGATGATGCTAATCAACGCGTTATCATCCTGAAAACACACCAAAATATTCGTTTAATTTGTTCCTATTCATGAGTTATTCAAAAAGAGGGAAAACGGATCTCTATAAATTTTGTAGCAGCATCTAAGAAGGGTGCACAGTTCCGTTCTGAGAGAATTCCGCCCTGCGCGCCTTTAAACTTAGTAGTGTGAAAACATTCGCCCACGTAATATAATTCGTGGGTGATTGAGACTATTACCGGACTTCAAACAACAAATCTTTTTCAAAACGGTTAAAGTTTTGTTCATCAAATGTCCACCACAAACTCATTCTTCATGCGAAACAACTTTTATAAAAAATATGTAAATGATTTCCAGTAGAAACGTGTAAATTAGCTTTGGTATGAAGACGTGAAAAAGAACTAGCTTATGTTTAAATCAACTTTGGCTTTGTTTTTAAAGGGAGATATTATAAATGGGTAGCTGTACTCGTTTTCCATGTTCTCTAAGGTGGGAATTTATCGGTAGGATAGAGGCTGGACGGTCACAGACAAGGGTGGGGAAATGGCTAAATTCGAACAGAAGTGTGGTTTCTTGGGTGTACAAACGATTCCAAGCGCACGGACACATTCAAAGAGTTAAAGACCGACCACGGGTCACGACCCCAGCAGAGGATCGCTGCGTATCATTTTCAGTTCGGCGAAGCAGAACTTCAAGACCGACTCCGGCCGGTGTCAGCCTCAGCCACACGCGAGAGGCTTCATAAAAAAGGGCTATACGCGGGATCACTCGTGGTGTGTGTCCCCTTGACCCACCTCCGTAAACGGAAGTAGCCGGACTGCTGCCGTGAACGTGTCGCTTAGACTCCGCATGATTGGAGCCTTGTTCTCTTCACTGATAAGTCCGGGATTGGACTTCAGAGTAACTGACGGTGTGCATTCACCTGCCAGCCCCCAAACATCACGGAAAGGGTGGGGATCGCAACTGTGGTTTGGGCAGGAAGTTCATTGGTGGACGTACAGACAGATCCAGATGTGTTTATGCGAAGTACCTTGACTGGAGTGAAATATGGGGACGACATTCTGGATTCATATGTCAGACCACACGCAGGTGCAATTGGAGATAAGTTAATTTTAATGGAAGATAACGCTCGCCCACATAGAGCCGCGTAACCGGTCAATATCTCAGAGACCAAACCATCACCCGTATGAGATGGCCAGCGCGTTTCCCTGGGCAAAGTCCTATTGAGACTCCTTGGGATACTCTATGAAAACGTGTTGCCTCCCTCCAAGATCACTGCAGGAACTGCAAACTTGTCTGATAAAACGACGGACGTCACTGCCGACTTGTCTCGTTAATAGGGTTATGGGCAGCATGCATCGGGGGCACCTTATCCCCTATTGATTACCTCTAATTAATTATTTATGCATTCTATAAGTTAGAAATAATTCACCCTAAAAATTATATGTAATGTACACATCTATTTGATAATAGTTGTTATATGAAGAAGAGTTTGTGTTGATCATTTAGTGAGTACAACTTTAACCATTTTAAAAGCATAGTCTTGTATTTTTTTACTTAACTTTTGGAAACCAATGTACATTGTTAGCAATTACGGCTATAAACAAAGCATTTTACAATGGAACAACGAACGCTCGGCTTACACGAAACCCACAATAATTTCTGGTTTTCTTATCTCTCATCACATAAATTGCCCGCATGTTTCCAGGTTGACAATGAATGGTATACGACGATTCCTCTCACGAACCGTCCAAAGCCAATGACGCGTTTGTGAGAGCACTGTTTAGAAATACTGTACTCTGCAAACGTATGCCACCATGAACACGGACCCAGCGAGTTGTAAATACTTTCTGGCTGTTGTAGTGTAGGGTTGGCTGACTTAATTATAACTGCAGGGTTTTGGAACATCTATTATGTCCGTTCTCAGTAACAACAACAATATAAATAAATTAAAAAAAAAAAAAAAAACCCGTGAAACTATCTCCTGTTATGATTTTTAACTCCATGTACTCAATCAAAAAATTTTAATCCACCACTCCTTTATCAAGATTCACACCATTCTCTGGTGATCGGTTATTTGTTAAGAAGCCGGTCAAACGGGTCTCCTTGAAAACAGACCAAGCAGCAGTCATTTTGTTATTTACTTCTAAAAAAAGCTTTAACAAATCGGTACCTCCAAATCCGCCATGCTTACAATATTTCTAATATGTCATTTTAGCAGATAATTTATGAATAAATACCAAAAGCGTTGTTGATCACTGAGATTATTAAATATAATATGCTTATAAAATTAAAAACTTTATGAACTAATAACTATCATCATTATACACCAAATACAAACAACTTACATGCAATCATCCGATGGTAGTCTTTGTCTGAAGCTGGGTTACAGTTTTTAATTTTTGAGTTGTTTTAATTTGATTATTTGGAATAATGCCGAATTCTTAATTTTTCAATCCCATATCTTAAGCGAACCGAGATCAGAACGACGAAGACTTTTCGTTCGGTAGACATCTTGTTTCTAACGTAGGAATCATTAAAAAACACCCGTTTTAGCATTTTAGAATTTCTGCTGCTAGGGACGCGTTTAAATCACCCAGGTAAAAGACATTTATTTACCACAGTTATTTGTTATCCATATCTTACCTAATCCCAGCATTAACGTACATGCGCGTTGTTTGCTGGTGATATCAACACATTTGGTGCAGTGAAGTCCATGACAATGATCACTGCTGCGATTTTCTGTTCTTTTTATTAAACTTAATATATATCTTTTTTTTTTTTTTTTGGTTTTATATTTGCGTCGCTGGCTAACTGACCCCAGATCATCAATATTGGCTTTGCATTTGCGTAGTCCAACGAGTTGTTGGCTTCAAACTCTGTACAACGACCTTATTACTGACAGCTTATTTTGGCCAATGTGGCGTCACTCACTCGTTATCTTTCTAAGCCATGGCATATAATACCCTGACTCGCAGCTCAGGCGAGTTTAAAGGCTTCTGACTACTCTGTATTGTTAAAATATTTGATTTTTTTTTTAATTTTTAAAGAGGATCTTTTCTTTCTTTTTTCGCTCATAGATTCCGAAAATGTCTAACTGTAGACGGTTTAATGTCACGTGATCATCTCCGCCGGAAATCAAACGATAGCTCCCAGAATGCAGCTAAAACGAAATCTGACAAGCTGTTTATTCAACTGTAGGATGCACTAAGCTTTTCAAACTGTATGCCTGCAGTAATTCTTCTTGACTCTTTACTGGGCGGACTGATTTATAGCCGTCAAACGTAATCGGCAATAATCAAAGTACAGTTGTTAACTGTGCATGTGGTCAATAAATGGTGTCACACATTTTGCTCTATCATACTGTATACGATACGCCAATTTCTTTTAAATCCTTATTATTTTTTAAAGTTTATTATCCACTCATAATCAATTTTGATAAATCAATTTAAAAATTGGGGTTTCAGAAGAAGCTATCAAGTATATCTTTAATAACACAAGGGAGATAATCATAATATTTATCATCAGAAAATACAGAAATGTACGCACGCACACACAGCACACGTGTACACGGTACTTGCATAGCTGGTATAGTACCTTTTAAGAAAAAAAAGAGATTATTTTAAAAAAGGAATATAAACAGATGAGCTAAGTTTGGAAGGTAGAAAATTTCTTATTTATTTATGAACCCCAAATCTTCATACACCGGCAGTCTTTTCTTAATTTGCTCATTAAGCTGTTTTGAGTTGATATCTTGACTACAGTGAGGCATCTAATCACGAACGGAAATATACATGTTACGATCCACTCGCTTTGCCTCTGAGCAAGATTAAAGCACAAGACCAGAGTGCAGGAAATCCTCATACGGGGCAGTCTCTAAGAAGCCGTCATTCTGCAGAAGAACTGCAGGGCTAGCCGGTGCTGGACGAGAGAGCTGTCAGAACAGAAAGAGGAAACAAGAACACCGGAGAACGAACGAACAAGGAAAAAAAAAAAAAAAAACATATACAGGGAAAATAAATTTGGTAAAATAATATTTGGAAACTGCGGCGCAGACTTGCTCTTTACAGGGTGACCATGAAGTCAGCCCAGCTGCTTGTAACTCTCAATCCGGAGCACATAAGCTAACAGAAATAGTAGTTGTACGTACGCACACCGGGCTGTCAGGGAGAATGCATTCGCAGAGTTTGCTCCACCTGAAGACGTCGATTACGCCATGTGACGTCACGCCAAAAACGACTTGTCAACTTTAAAAATAAGCTTCTTCTGAAATCGGTGTATTGTCAAAGCAGAAAGTAAAGAACACTGAGCTGAAACAATTTTATTAATATTTTGCTAAACCTGTTTGTTGAAACAAGTAAGGTTGTATTTTCGTGTACATGCGTAGTATATTTATAACTAATGGTGTCTTTTAAAAGAAATATATTCCCCGTACGCACTCCACATGTTCCGATCAACTAGAGGGGCCTATGTACAATGCCAGTATGTTTACAGTTTACTAAAAATTAGTTGAACGTTTCCTGTTGTAAACACATTTCCGTATCTACAATATAAATATTACTGGAGGTGGTTTGTAAAACTTGCCTTTTAAAGGGGAAATTCAGTAAAGGGATGTGAAACGTAAATCTTAAGGAAAATAAATAAATAAATAGATACATGGAACAGTTTTGACCAATAAGCAAGAACAGAAAATATTATCTTTGCAGATGATGATGATGATGATGCAGAGAGAGTACCACAGTTTTTGGTTGTAATAGTGGTTTTAAAATGGTTAAAATAAGTACATTTTAGTAATTAATAGTGCAGAAGTTAGAAAATGAGAGAAAGAGAGAGATGCACAGACCTGAAAAAATAAACACACCTGGTTTGTCGATAACGATTCTTTTTCTCAGTTAATGTCAAACTTGCAGGTGCATCTAAAAAGTTAGAATATCGTGGAAGAGTTCAATATTTTTTGTCAGTTATTTCAGAAAGTGAAAATTGTATATATATATTCTAGACTCATTACACGTAAATTAAAATGTTTCAAGCATTTTTTTAATTTTAATTTTGATAATTACGGCCTACAGCTCAAAAAATAGAAAAAACGTATCTCAAAATATTAGAATATTCCATTTCGAGTTTGAATAAATCACCATTTATGCAGTATAAATACCATGAATCTCAGTCTGCTTCAGTACACAACCACAATCATGGGAAGACTGCTGACTTGACAGTTGTCCAGAAGACACCTGACACCTTCCACAAGGTGGGTAAGCCACAGAAGGTCATTGCTGAAAGGGCTGGCTGTTTGGAGAGTGCTATATCAAAGCATATTCATGGAAAATTGACAGGAGGGAAAAGTGTGGTAGGACAAGGTGCACAAGCAAGAGGGATGACCACAGCCTTGAGATGATTATCAAGCAAAGCCGATTCAAGAACTTGGGGGAGCTTCACAAGGAGTGGACTGAGGCTGGAGTCAGTGCATCAAGAGCCACCACGCACAGACGTGTACAAGAAATGGGCTACAAGTGTCACATTCCTAATGTCAAGCCACCCCTGAACCAGAGACATCAGAAGCGTCTTACCTGAGCTAAGGAGAAAAAGAACTGGACCATTGCTCAGTGGTTCAGTCCTCTTTTCAGATGAAAGTAAATTTTGCATTTCATTTGGAAATCAAGGTCCCGCAGTCTGGAGGAAGAGTGGAGAGGCACAGATCCAATTGCTTGAAGTCCAGTGTGAAGTTTCCACAGTCAGTGATGATTTTGGGTGCCATATCAAGTCCAAAGTCAACGCAGCCGTCTACCAGATTTTAGAGCACTTCATGCTTCCGTCTGCCGACAAGCTTTATGGAGAGGCTGATTTCCTTTTCCAGCAGGACTTGGCACCTGCCCACAGTGCCAAAACTACTAGTAACTGGTTTTCTGATCATGGTATTACTGTGCGTGATTGGCAAGCCAACTCGCCTGACCTGAATCTATGGGGTATTGTCAAGAGGAAGAGAGACACCAGACCGAACAATACAGACGAGTTGAAGGCCGCTATCAAAGCAACATGGGCTTCCCTAACACCTCAGCAGTGCCACAGGCGGATCGCCTCCATGCCACGCCGCATTGATGCAGTGATTCGTGCAAAAGGAGCCCAGACCAGGGTATTGAGTGCATAAATGAACATACTTTTCAGAAATTTGACATTTATATATTATAAATCCTTTTTTATATATTGATCTTATGAAATATTCTAATATTTTGAGATAGTGGATTTTTGATTTTCACGAGCTATAAGCCGTAATCATAAAAATTAAAACAAAAAAGACTTGAAATATTTCACTTTATGTGTAATGAGTCTAGAATATATATACAATTTTCACTTCCTGAAATAACTGACAAAAAATATTGAACTCTTCCACGATATTCTAATTTTTTGAGATACACCTGTATATAATCGCACAAGTGTTTTAAACGAATATGAGGGAACAAAAGGCCAATAATAATAATAATAATAATCTTGGTCTGATTTGGGTTGAAATGCTTTTTTTTTAAACGTTGTTGTTCGTTCGAGATCCGTAATTCTGAAAATAGATACGATTTTTTTCTCTCACAATGATCGATCTCTCTTTTCAGTCGATAATTAAGAAAGCGTTTCCAGATGCAGTATGGCGAATGTTGAAGCCTCAATAATAATAATAATAATAAATAATAATAATAATAATAATAATAATAATAATAATAATAATAATAATAATAATAATAATACAATACAATCCATTCATTGATTCTTTTACCTTTAAGTGTTGTATTATTCTCCTGCAGTGTTGCTTTGTGGAATCGTTTTCTTAATTATCGGCGCTCAGAATCTCGTTTCAGATTCCAAGACAACTCCCCCTCCATCCATCAACGGCTGATAACAGCCAGTGAAGAATGCTGACTTTTAACCTAAGTTCTCTGTAAAGATACTGATGAAGCGATCTGAGAAGGAAATATATACATATATATATAATTTTTTTTTTTCAGAAATAACAGCAGTGAAAACTAATTTACAGAAAACTTATTTATTTATGTTTTGGATTTTGCATCAGGAAAAAAATTGGAATGTGACAGTTTTTTCACCGTTTTTCTTTTACCGGAGAAGGGGAGAAAAAGGCACAAAAAAAGGGGGGGGAAGAGGAAAAAGGACAAACTTCTATTTGATTTTGATTCTTTTACTAAATTTATTTTTTAAAAACACAAAACAACAAAGAAACCGAAGTTGTCTCGTTTAGGAGAACAAAACTGGTCAAGATGCTGTACGACTACGCCGAAAGCTCGGCTGCCCTTCCATGGAAGGCCTTTCACTTCGCGACCGACGGCGACCCCCAGAAACCACATCAGCTGAAACGGAAACCGGTGCCGGACGAGGAGAAGACGGAAACGTATTGGAAGCGACGGCAGCGGAACAACCTGTCGGCGCGGAAATGCCGGGAGAACAAAAAAACGAAGGAGATGCAGAAAGAGCTGCTGATCATGCATCTGGAGCGTGAGAACCTGCAACTGAAGAAGGAAATCGAGCTTCTCAAAGAACAGTTCGAACCGTCGCGATTTATAAAGGTAGAGTTCGACAGAGCGCGCGCGGACTGTGAGTGTCACAAGGTGTTCTCCACGAACCTCAGCTACAGCAACACAGAGCAGACTGAAGCTTTGGAGCTTGTCTGTCCGAAGGTAAAGAGGACTTGAAAAAAATACAAAAATCCATCAACACCATTTTTTAATTTATATTTACACTTTATTTTATAAAACATTGCATTTTTTATATTATGTATTTTTTTTCCTACAAGCATATCAGAAGTTATCGAAACTTAACTGCTGAGGTGAGAGTGAATTTATTAACAGAAAGTTGGGATCTTTCCCGTTGTGTTTTTTTCCCATGTAGGGTGCATACAACCTCGTCTATCTCCCGAGAAGAATGGGAAAGACATCATCTGTACGACGTCACGTCTAAAACCGAACAGAATCTTATAGCATCTGCAGCACGTATTCCATCCCATCTGTTCCCAATAAAGCCGGGGAATGCGGAAGGTGGGTGGATAGCCGTGGTGGTAGACTTCACGACAATCAAAAGAGTCACCAGCCACAGCCGAGTAAAAGACGGGTGACCAGCAAATACTATTTTAAATGCTAAAATAAGCGATTCCACTAAAAGAATCCCTTTACCTTAGATATGCCTGTAATGGCCGCAGTCCAAAAATGACCGAATGTCAATACATTTGGCTTTGACATCTTCAGTTAGGAAACTTAATATTTGAAATGTAAATATTTTATTCATTTACATACTTATTTTACGTTGTTTTGTTTTTTTTTCTCCCGCGAAATAAGATAGCTATCGATTCTCCAACATCTTTAAAACGCACCGTCGCGAGATGGCGGCTATAATATAAGTTTAAGAAAGACGTGAGCACATATACAGTGTTATTTACCGTCAAGCCAGACGTTCGGGATGACGGAAGGTCGCATAGGAATAGTTTGTGAAAAACAAAACAACAACTCTGTTTTTTTCTTTATAGTCGACTCTTTAAATTATCTCGAGACTGAAGGCTCCCATCCCGATTTAAGGCTTGCGGTTGATGTCTGTGATAACAGCTGTTGGTTATTACTGTACCAGGGAAAGTTCACGAAAACAGTCTTCGGAGTGTCTGTGATTTTGATTGGCTGGCACTTATTTATGTCATAAGTCTCGAGGGCATCTTGGTACTATGAGATTAACTTTTCAGGATTGGTGTTTGATCTCTCTCTCTCTTTCTCGCACATACAAACACTAAAAGTGACTTAGAATGTACTGAACGATATTAAAAAGATTTCCAGTAATTTCTTATTGGAGACTCGGCAAACATAGGCTTGTTAATATTAGCTAGAAAAATTACAACCACGTTAAATAATTATTGTTTATGAAGATTAAATGATAAAATTGCAGCTCTTCCCTTCTCTCTTGTTGTTTCCGAAAAGATGTTCGCGAAAAATAGGAGTGGTGACGGTTCTAAATTGCCGTGACGTTTAAAGTATTTTAAAAAAGGGGTTAGGCTGATAGTGAGGGCAAAAGCCATTTTGAATGATAAGCGATTCTGTGCAAGCGTAGAAAAGTTTATTGAAACAAACAAACGCAAGTGGTTGTTGAATCGGATTTCTCGTCACGTAACTGTTACCACCCCCCACACACACATTTAAACAACAGCAGCATACAGACGCCCCTACTTTACGAACATTCGAGTTACGAACAACGGTACATACGAACATTTTTGCGGGTATGTCGAAAATGTTCGGACAGAGATGCTGTAAGTTAGATTTGTATTGCGCGCCTTTTCCGAGTAGTGCTTCTTTCCGCCGCTAATACCGACGTGAGGCGCTGTGAGAGCTCGCCCAGCATCCACCCCGAATCCGGCTTCTCTGCCCAGTTCGTCGCAGTGCCTGAGTGTGTAAACGTATCTCCAGCGCGCTAAGAACTTTGACATTTTTATGTGTTAAATATCTCGTGCATCCATTATTCAATATGGTTGGTGAAAAGCGAAAGGCTTCTAGTGAGAGTGGAAGTGTAAAGAAGAGGCAAGCATTTCATTTGAAATGAAAGTGGCAATAATAAAGAAGCTTGATGCGGGTGAGAAAATGGTGAGCGTTGCACGTGCATACAACATGAATCGTTCGACCATACGGTGTGTCTCTCTCTCCTTCTCTCTCTCTCTCTCTCTAACATATGTAGTATCTCTCCAGTGTACATGTACATATCTTTATAGAGCATATTATTTTATTAAATGTTGATTTTTCAGTACAAACACAATACAGGTTACTTATACAAGCCTTAAACATACTTATATAACCTTAAACATACTATATAAGCCTTAAACATACATTCCATACAAAATAGCACTGAGCAACTTACGAACGAATTAACCTACGAACGATCGTTCGGAACGTATCTCGTTCGTAAGTAGGGGAGCGTCTGTATTTTCCAGCGATGTTGTTAGATTCTGAGAGTTGCATTCAAAACTCGCGCCGATACCAGTTTTAACACTCGGCGACATCCTCCACTAAATAGGACTATAAGTCTCGCGAAACGGTTTTTCCGGTGGTTAAGGAACGCAGGGTTAGCATGACTTGAGAGAGAGAGAGAGAGTTATGACGTCAGTACAGACACACACACAGAGATGACGTCAGTACAGACACAGAGAGAGAGAAATGACGTCAGTAAGACACACACAGAGATGACGTCAGTACAGACACAGAGTTAGAGAAATGACGTCAGTACAGACACACAGAGAAATTACGTCAGTACAGACACACACAGAGAGATGATGTCAGTGCAGACAGAGAGAGAGATTACATCAGTACAGACACAGAGAGAGAGAGATGACCTCAATACAGACACACAGAGAAGAGAGATGACGTCAGTACAGACAGAGAGAGAGATGACCTCAATACAGACACACACAGAGAGAGATGACGTCAGTACAGACACAGAGAGAGAGAGAGGGGCGGTTGGGTTACTTTCAAATATTACAAAATCGGCAAGAGAAAGACAGTGCCTGGATTAAAACTAATACCGCCCTTTCTCGCCGATTGGTGTGCAATCGGGTGGCACAAACCGAGCAAGCGGAGGAGGTCGACGACACAGCCATAAACAAGCGAACGATTCAAGCGCGAAACTTTATTATTCAGGAGGAAGGATGTGGCAAAATGAACTTATATTCAACAAAGATCGGTTGGACATAAAGCTTTCTGTCGCTGTTACTATAACTTTGAAAATAAATGATATAAGCACAAGAGTTTTCTATCCACTTTGAAGTATAGTTAACGGAAAAATTAATGTTTACACTACAGTAATTTTCTCACACTCTAATGTATCAGCTTCGTCTGTAATATTCAAAATTGTGCAAATTTTGGCCAGATTTGTTAATAGTTTACATTCATTAATGTTTTTTTTAAAAAAATATTTCTAAAGCCGTTTGACTACTTTTCGTTGAATTCATTCTGTACAATTCAGTGGAAGACTGGGTGGTAACTATGGCGCCCAGCCCATCAGCACAAGTGAAATGAAAAGTAAAGCCTGAGAGAACCAGGACAGATTCTCTCTCTCTCTGTCTCTCTCACACACCACACACAAACACACATCGGCATCGGCAACTTTCGGTTAATCTGGTAACCATGTACTTTATTCCCTTCTAGAATTCATCCATCAGGTAGCGACACACAGATTCAATTGTTTGTTGTTTTTTTTCCAGCTAGTTCTATGTCCTCAGCAATTTTCTCAAAAGTTACCAATCTAAGAATGCCCAACCAGCTCCGGACTACCACACCGTCCCCACCATGTTTGAAGAGTAGAAGTATCGTGGCATATCCTTCCATGGAGAAAACCTTGTAAAATCAACACACACACACACACACACACACACACACACACACAATGCCGAAGAGTCAAATTTTGATCAATATATGCCTAAGACTTTTCCACTGATGAAGGCTGTGGTTGGTTCTTTGTTTTTGTCTTTAGGCCGCAAACAAAACATTCTTTCAGCCTACGGAGATTGGTTTCTATCCTACACTGGCAGTAAATCAAATCATGTTTCTGTCAGTTCATCAGATTGCCTTTTTTGACTTCAAAAATCTCCATCTTTATCTAAGTTTGGTATAGCCCAAGAAAGCAATTGTCAAAATTTGATAATGCTTTCACCGGGGAAATAACCATGTTTTTCTTTAAATATCATTCAGTAAATTTCAAACTTTCCTAAACATCCCATGTTGTTTTTCTTTTTTTAAAAAAAAAAATTATTTATTTTGCTAAGCATTAACTTGACTAGAACTGAAGTTTTTAACACAAACGATCATTTTTTTCCGACAAAAAAAAAACTTTTAGAAAATATAATAATTTTATTACAAAGTTACTAAATCTATGTTTTGATCTCTTATATAATCTACACCACTTGGAAGAGGATTAAGTAATCGACGAACACGCAGGGCGATACAGATGGTAATCTTCACCTTTAGAACGACAATGACACTTATGGAGCAAGTTTAAAAGCAGTTTGTCACGATTACAAACAACAGAGGTTACATTCCGAAGTCCGCAGTACGTACCAGTTGCTGTTAAAGAGGAGACAAACCCAGAAACGTGTTTGTTTGTTTCTCCAAATCTAGCCGGTTAATCCTGTAGGATGGAACGTCAATTCTAGTCACTCCAATCCAGGTGCCGTCTAGAGATTCCTAGTTAATAATGTATCGGTATCCATGGGTTGGGGAGAACTCAAAACTCTTTTCTCTAGTTGTGTTAAGTTACCTCAACCCGCCAACCACTGACGTCCCATCGCCAAGGGCGATAACCCCCAACAAAGACAAGCACCAAAGTAACCCTGACAACGAACTTCGTCATGAGAATTCACAATAACTTTCCACAAACAGGAAGCGCGAAGTGTACGTGCAACGAAACTCTCTCTCTCTCTCTCTCTCGACATATTATTATTATTATTAATTTTATTCTTACGATAAGAGAATTTTAAAGGAGGAATTCGAGCAATGGAGGTAACCAGCTTTAAGTAGCTCAGGGCCTGGAACTCGCGGTACGTAATACAGTATAGTTACAAATGAAAAGGACGGAATAGTGAATAAATAATTACCTTGGACCGTCTCAGGATAAAACCCGCTGAATGGAATCCTCTAATTTCATTTTGAGCGGACAAATAATTAACCAGCTTGTCAACAACAACAAAAAAACAAGCAAACAGCAAAATTGGATTCAAAGGTTCTGCGTCGCCATATTTTGCATGATCATAGAAAGGGGAGGCAACTTAAATCGACCCAAGTCACAGAAGAATCACTGGTCTCGTGTCGGCAGGCATACACATTAGTCTGTTCGCTTATTTTACATGTACGAAACCCCAGCAAATAATTCGTTTTAGTTTACTTTATGGATCTTTCAAGTCCACCCTCTGAGTAAATAAGTTTAGGAATACAAATGGGATATAAAAATTTGGAACCAACCAAAATGGGAACCATCACTAAATATATCAGCGATTAGTTTTTCTTGCCAACATGGGCTTTCAGAAAATTTTGTCACTGCTTTCATACTTCTAAAAAATACCTTAAATGTTTAGATTAAGGGCTATGTTGAATATCAATAAAGCTTTTGATAAAAACTACACTGATAAGGTGACCTAAATGACTACTCATATAATTTAATAAGACAGGATTTAAGGCAAACCTCTGAAATGTCTGGAGGATTGCTAGTTAAAATAAGTTTCTCAAATGGCATAAATTCAAGGTTTATTCCAAGCAGGGCTACTGAGGGCTGAGGTAGACCTCCCCATTTAATATAATATTTCTAAGATTTATGGGACCTCTCTTTTCAGTGGTCCTGATAACCTGAATCTGTAATAGAGCCCATTTTGTTGTTTACAATACTTATCAATGGTAACAGTAGAGGAGATGACTTCTATTTGGAAGATTTTGGATGATGTTAGCTAGATACAGAAATAATGAATTATGAGAAATAGAGCAAACATTTTGAAAATCCTCAGACTGTCTCCTCAACTGGGCATCACACAACAGTTGTAGATTGCTAAATGTGCACACACACACAAACACATCAGATTTTCTTTTCATTTTAGCATACATCTGCCAGAAACCTCAGTTGGCTATGGCAACCTGCTCTTTAATAGATATTTTGATATTTTGTGATAGATAATTTTAGCACATTTTAAACTGAATCAAATAGTGATGATGTATTAAAATTGTATGGACTTGAGCATCTTTTAAGCCATGGTATTATTTCAGAAACTACATTAGGACAAAGACAACAAAACTACATTATCAAACAATGAGTTCTTAAGACATACTGAGGTTATTTTCTATTCAAGAGTGCCAAAAACCTCATAAATTATTTCCAGACAATGAAAACATTTCCCAAAGGTAATCAGACATTAGAAAATGAGACTAAGCTCATCTGCACCTTTTTCAATCCTGATTTTAACTACATTACTCATTACTTTCCAAACTTCCTACAAACATTCTGGACTATCTAAATAGTGTTGGTTAACTTTAATTATATATGCAAGAGATATTTGACTTTTATGCATTTAAAAATTTTAAAATAATGCATTAAAAATTAATACTGGATTACATTTAGATGTTGAATAAAGATTAAACTTAACTTTTTTAACAAAACAAAATAGATTACTTCCCATTCATAGTAACATATAATGGGTTAGCTTTCAACTAAGCATGCCACTGCATTTTTTTTATCACTTGATGATATATTGCTCATTATTATTATTATAGATGAATTTTGTAGTGAACAATGCAACATTACCATATACTCATCAATTTAAGCAAGGAAATTATTACCAAAACATCTAAAAGAAATTTCATTTACATCATTGTCAAACTGTAACAGATATTCATTAAAACAACTCAGGCCAAATTATATTAATTTTCTTTTATTCACTTATATGCATACATTGGCTGGCCATTTTATTAACACCAATGTGCCCATTCAGATTTTGACCTGACTCAAACTGCAGATACAAATCAGGCTGACCATATTATGTGACAGATGATTCCTGCAGCACTATGTACAAGTTGGACAAGCAAATTTGCAGTCAGTTTAACAGATATGGAGAAAAGCAAAGACAAAAATGCATTTGAAAGAGGCTAGATAGTGGTGCACATCGAGCAGGTGCAACAGTGGCCAAAACAGTTTTGTCAGTAGGCTGTTCCAAGAATATCAGTCATTCAAGTTTATCAACAATGGAAAATTTCTGCAGCAAGAAAGAAATCTGACCATAAACAGAGAGACAGAAAGAGAAACACAGTTAAGCAGGATAGTAAAATCCAATTGTCATCCAACAACAGACCAAATGAAGAGGCATTCAATGCAATACAATCCACACACATCTCCAGCCATACCTTGTGAAGAATGTTTCTATGAATGGACTAGAGCAGTAGGAGATCATTGGGTAAATCAGTGACCACAGTTACCAACATGAAAAGATGCCTTATGCGGTGTAAGGAGTGCAGACATTGAATTGAGGAAAAGTGATGCTGTCTGACAAGCCAGATTTATTCCCTCCATTTTTTTGCCACAAAAGAACTCAACTCTTGTGTAGTCCCAACTGTCCAGCATTTTGGAGTATAGTCATGGTCTGAGGGCATATTTTGCTGGCATACCCTGCCCCCCCCCACCACGGTAATTTTTAGAAGGCAGAATTATTGCAAACATTATCTTGGCAATGTTTCTGAGCAACTGCATCCAGTGAAGCTGCGTGTACCCTGATGAGAATGACAATGCTCCCATCTGCCATGCTCATGTTGTGCATTTCACACCTTGAGTTACATGAAGATTTCAGGCAGTTCCCATGGCCGGCACAATCTCAAGATCTCAATCCAGTTGAGCATCTGTGGGATGAATCTGAAAGACTTTTCACCATCATAATTCTATATCCACCATGCTCTATATATTATGTACAGTATCCTCAAGGACACCTTCCAGCATCTTATGGATTCTGGTCACATCATGTCATGGATGTTATTTGCACAAATAGTAGCCAAACCCATCATTAAGTATGGGTCCTGCTAAAGTGGTCAGCCAGTGTATATCATTTACATGATATATGTGTGTGTACATATTTCAATGAGAGTAACAAACAAATTTTTCACATGATATATTCATTGTTAGCTTGAATTCCTTTTCTTACATTTAAGTTCATACTTCATAATTTTATTATTTTTTTTCTTGATTACACTGATCTTCAAGTTAAAAGCCTGGAGAAGCTCCTTATAATGAAGGGGTTAGTCAATTTAGATATCAGAACTGTCTTAACATTATCATATCAGCCAATGAGACATTGTTCATGTGGCTTTCCCTGGATTACCTTAATTTTCTTTTTTCCTTCTCTCTTCGTTTAACATTTTTATAAATACAGTACGATACAGCTGGATATTATAGAGTAGTTTCTTTCATGATAAAAGCAATGGAATAGCAAGGTAGCCAGTGGATCAGTGGCTAACCTACTGAACTGCCAAGGTTCATATAAAAATAAAGTTGAGTAGGGATTTCCTTACTAGCCTAAGTCACAAAAGGCACCCTTATGGTGCAGGGTAGACAACTCTCTAGTTCACGGGTGGTCAACTGGCAGCTCTGGAGCTGAGTGGCTCTTAAAAAGCCAATTTGTGGTTTTGAATCATTGAAGCAGTATAAACCAAGAATGCTTATATAAGGTAGAATGCTCTAAACTAAAAAAATATATGGACATTTTAGATAACTCCTTAATGATATATAATATTATATATTTTATTTGATATGCCAGTATGTACAACAAAATGTCCTTTTATAATGATAATAATATTTGCAAAATGGGAGCATTTGTATATTTAATTAGTCTGGTTCTGCATTCATGCGTCCTGTTCCTGTCTAGCTGCACACTTGCCACTACAAAGACTCACTTTGGACTCAGACGTCCAGGTATAGAGTTATAGACATTGTGCTGCTGTGGAAATTATAGATATATATTTTACTTACCTAATCTGAAAATGGAAGGAAAATGTAAACTAAAGAGAAAATACACTGAAGAAAACTTAGGCTTCCAAAATGAGTAGGAAAATAAGTACTTTTTTATTGAACATAATGGTAAGGCCATGTCTTCTTTTCCAGGTGTATATCTCAATTCACATGTTCAAATTTGCAGTGTAATTTCACTTTGAGCCTTGCATGTATTGATCAAGAATTCCAACAAGTTTCAGAACTCCACACTTTGAAGGTAAAGAATTTGAAAAAAAAAAACAAATGAATGTACAGAGCCATGTTTTTGCCAGTTTTGCCAACTCAATGCAGATGGCAACATTGGCTTTTTATCATGTAGCCTGGAACATAGTCTGATGTGAAAAAGCCCTACTCTGAAGGCGAGTTTATAAAGATGTACCTCACTGATGTGATTTCAGTCCTGTCATCAGAAAATAAGAATCTACAGAAAAAATTTCTGAACTGCAGCTATCATGCCACACAATCAAGCAAAGAATCTCCAACCTAAACAGTAGCATTGAATCACAACTGCACTCACAATTTCAGCAGTGTGAATATTTTAACATTGCTTTGGACAAGTTGTGTGATGTACAGATAAATCTTAATTATCACTATTTATTCACACAGTTTTCTGATGACTTTGTTGTAAGAGAATTTCTCGATATTATGTTGCTAAAAGGAGAGAACTCGTGGATGAGATATTCAAGAACCATTTATCTTGGTAGTTGTGAAACATAACTTGCCTTTACAGAAGCTCACTACCATAGCAATGGGTAGAGCCCCATCGATGTGTGGATCTGCAAATGGATTAATATGGCTTTAAGAGTAAGACTGATGAGTGCTTTCCTGAGTTTTGGATGGTGAACAACTGGTATCTAAAAATCTCAAATTAGATCATGTCATGAAAACTGTCTTGGACATTGTCTAATTTTATTCACACAAATGCAATAATCACAGTCAGTTTCAATACCAGAGGAAAGAAGTCAAAGAAGACACTTCACTGACTGAATTGCCATTTCACTGCACAGTTTGATGGCTCTCAAAAGGCAAAGTTATATCTCATTTATTCAAGGTGTTGAAACCAGTGAAATTCTAAAGAAAGGTTCCAAGATTTTCAGCAGAAAAGACCTCAAATCAGATTTTTGGCTGACCCTTTTAGTACTGAAAAAGAATGTCTGATGCTCCTTTTAGCCACTGATGAAGCAAAATCTCAAATGAAATAGAACTTTTGGAAAATGACAGATTGAAGTCTGTTTATAAGACAGAGGGAATGCTTACTTCCTAAACCCGTACCAAAGGATAAATACCCTAATTTCAGAAATGCCGCTCTAAAATTAATCTCTATATTTTCCTCAACCTATCTTTGCAAGTCTGTTTCTCAACACTCAAATGTGAAATCCAAGCATCGATCCATTTTGACAGACAGCCATTTAAGGGAACTGCTGTGTTTGAGCACAACTGAACACAAGCCAAACTTCAAGGGAATTGTTGCAAGCAAGGATTTACTAAAGTCCCACTAAGTAAAAAATAACATTATTATTATATTATAAATGGCTCTAACATTATCCTTATTATAATGAACAGTTCATATTTCTGTCGCTCTTGGGTAATATATGTTGCTAAATTCTGGCTCCCTCTTTGGCCTGAGTTGGTCACCTGCTCTAGTGGATGAATGTGGCCTGTCTCCCATGTAAAGAGATTATCCGTATTGTAGTGACTGGTGTATGACATAGCAATGGGATAGCTTTATACGAATCAGCAAATTATTTTAACAATTAAAGTCAATCAGGAATGATCTAAGCTAGGGGTATCCAACTAAGATTATGCAATTATGAATGTACATATAAGTCATATTTTGTAAATTACTTTTCTTACACATCTGAAGTAAGATTTACAATTTAAGCATTTAATTTTTCAAATGAATTTAGGTTTTATTTGAATATAAAAAGATCCTTTTTAAAAATTTAGGAAAAAAAACAAAATTTCTAGTGGTGACTATTCAAGAACAAATCATGTTAATCACATCAAACTTGATACCACTGAAATTGCAGGGTACTGAATATTCTTCGTGTCCAGTAATTATCATGGTGATGATGATAATTGGTCACCAATGCATCAGCCAGTAAGCATTTTGATTTACAGCAAGTTCCACCTCTAGTTGAGTGCAAACCTCATCCAGAATACCACCGTTTATCTTTGGTCTGTTCTGTACTTACAAGACAATGACATGAAGCCTGGTAGATACCCTAAATTTGAAACAGCTCTTGTTGAACAATAAAAAAACCTACTAATTCATTTTTTTAAAAAAAACCTATTTCGTATTGCTTTTCTCCAAAGAATTGATTCTGTTGCTTGTTTTTTTTGTTTAACTTTGTGAAATAGCAAATAATGCATTGTCTTTGTAGTCGCAACAATTTGGCAGAAATTGGATAGATAATAAATATTCACACTGAAGTAAGAGAAGCAATACAGAAAAAACCCAAAAGGTGTATTTTCCACAAGTCAGTTCACGCAGTAATCTCAGTAAATTATAAAACAGGAAAACCTAGCATCTCTTCTTTAGCCCATACTTTCATATAAAAAGTTTGTCTTCGTTTTGTATTTCTTTTAGTGGGATGTTTGTTTTTTTGGTTGTAAATATATACCTTGATTTATACAGATTATTTTTTGTTTTAATAATAATTCCCAAAATATACTACATATAAAAATTTTACATCTCAAATATGGCTGATATCAGACACTTAAGATGCTGATAAAGAAATAGAGAGATAAAAAAAGATGCAGAGCATATTTTGCCCCTTTACCCTAACTTCCATAAAATAATAGAATTTTCATAATTGTTCTATTATTTATGGAGATGTTAGTTTCTAGTTGCTTGTCTCCTGCTTATGTAAGGTCTAAATTATGTAAATTTGCAGTGTGTTCTAAAACTAATATTAATTTTATGTATCTGCAGGTTACAATATATGCAAGTTAAGTTGGAGTTGCTCAATTTTAGAAAATATAAGAAAAAAAATGTAGAATATGAAAAAAATGGAGGAATAATTTCATTCAAATTATAATGCAAACTGGAGTAGCAGAACACATTCAGCAACACAATAAAAATACCAGAAAACCAGCAAAATGTAAGCAACTTAACAGCTAAAGAACGAATCACAAGAAAACCAGAACAAATCCATCTCAGCAAATGAAAAAAAAATATACAACAATCTTTATTTAACAAGAATACGTAGATCCAAACTTCATTGCAAGAAAATTTATGGTTGATATAACAATCTTTAGCATCCACAATAAAGTCACTCGGCGAGAAACTTAACATTAGCTTGTGGTCAGGTACAAAATATTTCACATTACTGTGTCTAAAGTTTCTTATTGCAAAAGAAAAATGTACTGAAGCATGAAATCAAACACCCAGAAATAAGGTATACATTTGAAATAACTCGGATGTGTTCATTTGTACTACAGACTAGAAAATGCATTTAAGAATTTAAAAATAAAGTCAATGAAAAACATTTCTACAGGTGGAAAGAAAATCTCCACCAAAACACTGACACTTTAATAAAGTGACGAGCAACAGAAAAAAAACAACAGAAGTTTCAAAACATTTTTTTTTTTCAATGAAAGTATTCAAAGTCATTCAATAGAAATAATAAAATTTGTGTGGACTCTTTATTTACTAAAAAAATAAAGAGAGCAATTTTTAAACTTCTGAGTTTCTCAAGCATTACAAAAAATAAATAAAAGTTGGGGGTTGGACTTTTCTTCTGGAAAATAAAAATATGTAAAAATTAAAAAAATTATATAAATAAAAGTTGTGTTTCTGTTGGTACTTGCTGGAGTCACATAAGTTGGTAAATTAGTAAGAATGTCTGGAACCTTTGACTTAAAGAGAAGAAGAAGAAACCAGGATTAAGACAATGATGAGTGGAATCCTCAAGTAGGAGTACATTAATTTAATGAAAAAAGTATATAAAAATTTTAATATCTATAATAAATAATTCAATGAAGAATTATAAATTTTATATTACTGAAGATAACCCAGTTAGTCCTTCCTGGCTGTAGACAACAGGAATTTGAAAAACTGAAAAAAAATAACAACAACAACAACAACACACACACACACACACGTTTGTAATATAACTTAAAACATTGCATTTTCCATCTTGAGTGAGTGTTGGGAAGAATGTTTAGATACTGTGCCATTCAAAGTGGACCCTAAACACTCATTAAGACTACATTAAATATACAAATTTCTGATGCTGCCTTCCATGAATGTAAAAATCCAACCCCACTTTCCTTTCTTTCACAGCAGTGAAGAAAATTCCCATTTATGTGATGTTAAAACAAAACCTTTTCTAACCCATCAGACATAAAAACAGAAATTTCCCGAGGAACAGTCAAAAAAAGAATTACACTTCCTGGGAGATTACACATAAGAGTTTATTTTCAAGTTAAAAACTTAATTTGGTTATCAAAAATTTTGCCATAGAGATTTTAAAAACGAAAAATATATACATACAGTATTACAAATATAGGAAATATTGAATATAAAATGCAAATAAATGACAGAATTTAATCTGTTTTAAAATGAAATGCTCCATAGTAGTCATGCAAGCAATCATAAAGTGTCACACATGCAGAAAGACAAAGTATAGGCAGTGATATCATCGTAGTGTGGTGAATGGTCTCTCTCCTTGGAAGGAAATATCAGCTGACAAACGTATATAAATCAGTCTTATCTAGTGAAGATGACTCCGTGCAACAGCTTGCAGCTCAACTTCATGTTTCAGAAGAAACTGTATGCAAGACTCTAACAAGAATACATAATGTTGATAGTAGATGCAGTTGAGGATGAAAGCCCAAACTCTTCAAAAGTAATATCGAAAACCTTTGCTGAAGAGAGGCAACCAAACAATAAGGCTGAAATGGACAGCAGAAATGAAACTGTGAGATGATCAATCCTGAAGGTGCTCTTTACAGATAGTTCCAAGTTGAAACTGTACTGCAATAATCAGTGGCAGTTTATTTGAAGGCAGATGTGGATAGACCAATACAAGTGTAGGGTTGCAAGGGTGATAGGGATCTGCATAAAATCAAACTGACTACCAACAGGTTCTCATCTATCATGCCACTCTCTCCGAAAGACATCTCATTGGGTGAAAATTTATTTTCCAACATTATGATGATGCCACACATACAGCCAATGTGTTGAAAAACTACTTGTAATGTAAAGAGGCTGATGGCACAATCACAAAGATGCCCTGGATTACACAAGTTCTGATATGAAATATCATTAGAGGTTATATGGCTACTGAGAAAGTCAAATGGAAATCAAATACCTTGAATGAATTGTGGAAAGTGCTACAGGATATTTAGAACATTCCACAGTCAAACATTGATAACCTGTATGGGATCATGAAAGCAAGGTGTCATGCTTTATATAAAGTAAAGGGCTCATATACCAAATACTAATCTAATGCACTGTACAACATATTCATTTTGCTTCTGTACATCTTTTGTGATAATGAATTGTGTATGTATTATATTCTTCTCAGTTACAATTACTCGTGTACTTTTTGCGTGTGTTTCCATAATAATTTCCAATACTGTATGTATAAGTAATCTATATTATTTTGTGAGCTCAAACTATTTACAGTTAATAGAAACTTGTTTGCAAAATCAAATTACATGGTATTTACAAAATTTATAGTAAATTAAATCTGAAACAGAAAAAAATATAAATGGCATCATAGAATCATGTTAATCACATTTTCCTTGTACTTTTTATTGCAAACACTAGCATCACTAAAACTCTCTCTTTTCACAAAAGCAACTCTCATGTACAGAGCACTCATCCATAATTTGCTTTCCATATTTTCATGTTAAAATAATTGCAGCTGTCACATATAAACATAAACAGTAATGAAAAAAACTATTGCATCCATCCAGAATAATTCTGATTTCTTCTGTCTGAGTGTAATTATATTATCATGATTAAAGCTATTGTTAAGCAATTGTTTTATTTCTGATTTATCAATTATATAAAAATGGTATTCCGTAACCAAAACAATCACAAAAATGTGTATTTATTGGTTAACTGTTTTGACAGTGCATATTTGTGTGTTTCAGTACAGAGGCCTTCTGAATATCAAAACAAGGTTTAATTGGCTTAACCATGTTAAAGTGCACATAAAGAACACTAAAAATTGTATTTAAAAACAAGCTGATGTAAAAATTTTGGCCACTTAGAGAGAGAGAGAGAGAGAGAGAATAAGGGAAAGAATTCAGTACAACAAACATTTCCTGTAAATGTTAAATTAGCATATCTGAAGCCTTGCCTAACTGTACATAAATGCCTATACAGGAAATGAACCAAAACTAAAGAAATATTCTCAAAAAAACTGTAATGGGCCAACAGGACAGAAGAATAAGGTTCATGTATCAATAAATCCAACCATATATAAACACTGAGTAAAAAAGATCCTTAGAGAAATCAAAGCCTTGTGCATAACAAGTGCAACTCTTTTTTGTAATTTACATCATATTCATATTCATTAATGGAATCACAAAAAAAAAATAGTACTGCCTTGAATTCATACATCTTTCACATACGACCAACTTCTGTAAAAAATATTTAACATATTTACCTGTAAAGTTGATGGATCTATCAAAATGAGAACAAGTTTTTATTGCTTGCCGGAAATTTTTATGAAAAGAAATTTGGTAATATCTTTATTATTATTATAATTTTTTTAAAATAAAATGATCTGTTTTTTAAAGGCAGTAAAAAAACAAGTACTATGAAACAAGACACATACTGATTTAAAGAGAGGATTAAAATGGGAGAATTTCAAATTTGTGATTCCCAACAACTTTCAAGTGTCCAAATTTCTCAAGTTTACAGTATAGGCCAAATAAAGAATAAAAATGTCCTTTTTGACTACAATTTTAAAATAAAACTGAATAGATCAAATTTCTCTTTTTTGGAGACAAAAATGATAACTAGAATTGCTCTAAATTTTTAAAAAGTTGTCTGTTTCTTTTGTTTCCATGATAGAAAACAGTGAAGTACTAGCTTCAAATTCTGTTATTAACACAGGGTTTTTAAGTACACAAAAAATCTGGATATCACTCCCCAACAAACATGCCTGTATTGGGCCAATGCTGGCGATATACTGTTTTGTACTGGCACTGTTGGCCCATTACACAGGTCATTGGGCCAATGCTGGGCCAATACCAGCCTACCATTAAGACACAATGTTAGTTTTCCACAAACTATATTGGCCCAGCATTGGGCCAGTACTGGCATGTTAATTGGGTCTCTCTGTGTTTTCATTTTAGCTTCCAGATGTCAGGCAGATTTCTGTGCACCTTGTGTATCCAAACTTGTCAAGTTGGTGGGTAACAGTTCTATGTGATCTCGTTTATATCACTTTCAATGAGTGAATTTTCTGCCAGGAGGACAGCATCTTCTATCAATAGAAAATGAAAATAAAACAGCTTTTAATTAGTAAATCTAACCTGAAAAAAAAAAAATTATCATAATATAATATTTGTTTTTGCAATTCACACCTTGTGGTTAGAAGTTAGAAGCAATATTTATCATTTTAAATGTAAGTGGAATCTTGTATGGTGGCCTAGAATTGAGGATAAAGATCTTTTATCTGAAGTAATGTATATTTTTTACTTAAAAAAACACAACACAACATATCAAGGTTCACATTATCTTCCTGTTAGTATCAGTGTCTTTTATCTCAAACACCAACAATGGCACAAACTGTTTTTATATTCTTATATACTGGTGTCTACAAGTGAGGCAAACCTGATAGGAGTGCATGGTGCTGCAGTCCACTAAAAGACATTAGCAGGCTTGTGCAATGTGGGGTCTGGCACTCTCACCCTTGGCAGGAAAAACTCTACCAGAATTTTTCATTCTTTTAGGTGGAGGAAACCCATATGGCCAGGTGGTGAAAAGCAGCAAGAAAAAGCCAGCTATGAAACAATTGCATTATTTGGAGTAACACTTAGTTATTTGATAACAAGACTGGACCAACTGTCTTGTCTAGTATATTTAAATTATAAGTTTATAGTGAAAAAGAAATAACACTATTTGTTAAATGAAGCACTGATAATAGTTTCTCTTTTACTTTTTTTTCCCAAAAGCTTTGTGTCAGAAGTTCTGAAGTAGATGACTACCTAAGAGTTGCAGTGGAGAGATTACACTGGGAAAACACTGGGATTAGAACTTAGGTTTCCTCTTCAATGCCTAGACTCCAAATTTGGTAGTGTAATATTTTAAATCATTCAGTATATTCTAAACACTTAAGATCTCAAAAAATTACAGTAAATCTCTGCTGAACTTTAATAAAAACCAATATTCTTTCTCAAATAACAGCTCCACACCAGCACAATAAAAGTGTGCTGGTAGGAATTTTACTGAAAAGTCAGTTAAAAGAAACCAAAAGTTCATAGAGAGATTTAGGCTTTCAACATACTGATTATTGGGAATGTAAACTTAGATGTCAGCACTGGCTTTTAAGATGATGGAAGAGATCTGACTAGCTTGCTTGCATGGTCAGACCAATTACCAGGGGCAAGTAGTGCTTCACTTGAGAGGAACCACTCAAACCTATCCATTGATAACCAGGCTATCTGTAGTAGTATGTTTACATGATGAATTTATAGTGAAAATAATTTTAATCTTTATTTCCTATAGCACAACAGACTGATCTTTCTGTTATTTTTTTTTACAAAATCACGGCTTTGTGTTAGAAGTTCTGAAGTAGACAATGTTAGAATGATCACATTTTATATTAAGCAGATATACAGCACACAATATTTGTAGAATACATTTATACACTGTAAATAATTTGGATTCATCATTAAAACTTGATTAATCTCTTGCAGATTGGCATTTCATCTAAAAAAATGATAGCAAATTTATCTTTGCCTTTTACGTAATTTCTAAAATAAATTATTTCATGTACAATTATAAAAAATAATGCATTAATTACAAAGTTCTTACAATAATAAGTTATTACCAAAACAGGAAAACTAAAACAATTTTTATAAATTTGTAATGTTCTATTTCAGATTAGTTAGATTATTCTCTGAATAAGCTAAGTTAAACTGATGCATACCTTTGTTGTTAATTTTCACAAGGTTTACCTCCATTAAAATCAGTTTTAGCTCATAATTTAACCTCAGACTATGCCAGATTCTTCTTTTAGGTTTCGCCTGAAGTATTTGAAAACTGACATCCTTAATGGCAGACACAAGTCTTTTTTTTAAAAAAAGAAATTTCAATGGATTCAACAAATAAATTGAAAAAAAATTAAAGATTAGAGCAGATAGCAGGCCTTAATACCATTTAACCACATATGTTATTAAATGCCTATGGTTTTTAACTTCATATTTTAATCTTATGTTATTTTAACTGCCCTTGCAAGAATCAAGAAACTGAACAATTTTTTCAGCAAGCATACCATAAAATAAACACATACAAGCAGCCAGATTTCTAACATTTATTCACTTTAAGTAATAAACCAATTTTATTTGTGTAACAACCTAAGTAATGGAATTATTTTTTCCATTTCTTTCCATACACCTTGATGAAATTATTAGTCAGAAAAAAAGAATTAGTATATTCCAAAACGTTTACTGTTAAAGAGCAGGTCTAAAATAAAATGACATTATAAAGTAATTAATTAATGAATGTAAACATATGAAACAAATTGATAGAGTAAATGTTTTATTCAAACAAAGCAGCCAATGAAGAATAAACAGTTCTTTTAAAGTCTTTCCTTAGTTTTACATGATATTGATAACAGTAGCAGTGATGTATAGTAATAACTAGCTATGTCAAGTGTATAAATAATATTCATGTCACTGGACACATTATTACTGCTTTTGTTATTATTATTATCTTAATTAGAATGAATTAAAGCACTAATATGAAACAAAAAAAAACATGAAAAAAGAGAAAATTCTAGCAGAGAACACATGTCAGTATCATTTAACCAAGGATATTTGTGAGTGTCTGAGTAGCTACAACTTAGCTATAATTTCATCATTTTAATTTTAAAATTTTGGGTTTTCTTTAATTTGTAAATATATATAATTATCATTTAAAGGTATTTTTTCATAGTAATTTTTAAAATTTAATGTTATCATATATTGGCAAAAATGACAGGACCTGCTCTTTAAATTATTATGTTAAATAATTTCCTAAATTATTTCTTATAACTGTTTATCAGTAAAGCATGAACTATTATTGTTAGTCTACAGAACTACTAGACACAAACAATAGGTGAAACAAGTGTTCAGAAATAAACTTAGCTCACAAAACTGGAAATATCACAAAATAATTAATTTTTCAATGCATTATAAAGCACATTATAGTTACTTATTATTATAATAATTTTGAGAAAATCAGGAGACTCAAAAAACTTAACATATTTAAGTATTAATTAAAAGGAGCTCTCATCTAGTTTATCGGGTAAACAACAACAAAAAACATGGGGTTTTGTAATGCAGAATATTTTTAAAATTCAATGATTTATAGGAGTATACATAATTAAAAACATAACTACATTTAAACATTTATTTAAATTATTAGATTACAAAAATAAAAGTTCAATTTTATTTTTAAAATACATAAAATATTTGCGATGCTTAGTAAGCACATAATATGCAATATACATTTTTTATTTGTAAGAAAGTAAACTGTAAACAAAAAAATGTAAATCATAAATTTTTCAATTAAAAAATTCAGTATAAGATTAGCAAGCAAAAATCAGGTAATTGTAAAAATTAGGCAGATTCATTAACAGACTTTGGGACACATAATAATTTAGAAAGAAATTAATTTAAAGTCATGTAGACAAAATTATGCTAAGTACTCAAAATCTATGCAATTAAAAAGACGATACAACTAAAAACCACCACATCACAACTGGCTTCATTGCCAAAATAAAACAGAAATCAAATTAAATATGAAAAAAAACAAAGCAAACAATACCATACACACAGAACAAATAACAGTTATGTATAACATAAGTGAACAAGATGAAAGACAGAACCCCTTATAATATGCACATTTTTTTATCATTAAGATAAAAGCCTTTGCAGTGGGATCGACTGTATGCAAAGCAAAAGCAGATAAATCATTTGCCGATCAGATGACTGGCAAAAGTGTTGGCTGAGTACTAGGAATTCTCAAAAAACTTTTTGTTAGACTTGCAAAGAAACAGCAAACTCATGCTTATCTTTTGCCTGTTTTCTTACAATTTGTTGAATACAAAACTATATTGACATTTTTAAAAATAGCCTCTCTTTCATGAGGTGCAAAACAACAAAAAATTTATGCAACATAAATCAGAAAGTGATTATATTTAGTAATGTATGGAATGTCTAATGGTAAGATTTTGGTATTAATGTGTGAAGTGTTTCCTGTAGAAATTTACACTGCCATCCTAAAAAATATGCATGGAACAGATGATTGAAATTAACTTTAAAGATATTACTGTGAAAAAAACAGATGTCTGGAAAACTATTAAAGCATTGCCATATCTGAAATTCATCTTTGTTTCAAGTGGTAAAGCAATAGCTAAACTCTCCTTTTCTACTGTTCACTGTACTATAAGCTTTTTAAAAGTTTAAGAGAGAAATTAGTTATCTCCTTGAGGACCTTGACCAAGAAAAAAATGCGTTTTTTGTTTTTTTTGTGGATGCAGGCCCAGTTGAAGTGAAACACCTGATTACACATTTTAAAAGTGATCTGCACAAGTAGCAGTATAAATTTCTTCCTTTCTTGCTTTAAAAAAACAAAAAATTGCAGTAAGATATACCTTATACCACACAAAACTACAATTATGCAAGATGCCTAGAGAAAAAAAAAATGACAATAAATTAGGATTATGATGGATTGGGTAAGGCTTTTCCTTTTAATTATTATTTTTTGCAGAAAAAAATCTGTATACTTATGGGTGATTACCTTCCTTGCAAAAGAATCTGGGTTTAAAAAGTGAAAAAAAAATGGTATTTATTGAATAAATACATTGATTGTAATATATTTTGTTTCCCTTTTTTTAAAAGAAAATTTGGTAAAATCAATTATCTTGCTTGAAGTGTTGACATTAGAAAAAATGAGTTACTTCCCCTGCTCATTAACTTTGTCTTTTCACTTTGTCTGGTGAACAAAAATTACTGATGAAATTGCAGCCAGGATAAAGGAAAGATATGAATCTGATATTGAATAAAGCAATCAGTATAAATAAATCCACCATTAATATGCCCTATAAATACTAGTAAGATTCCATTAAAATGTTTTTTAAAAAAAGAAAAATATAAAAAAACAAAAATTACAAAATGTACCAAAGTTCAGAAATGTTGGTATTGAGCATCAATGATCATGAGGCTGGCTGTATCTCAATGAGCTACACTACATAAACAAATCTTTTTTTTCCTTTTTGTATCTAGGTTTTGTGTGCTGAGGCTTCATCTTCATGTGATGTCTGACAAATGTTTTATACAAACTGTAAAAAACAAAAGCTTTGTTGCCTTTTTAAAACTTAGTATTAAGATTTTGGAAGATAGCATTTTAAAATGGTTTAGTTTTAAAATGTATAACAACAACACAGACACTTAGTTACACAGTAGGGTACATGGAAATCAAAACAATGAGTTTATATCTGCTGATAATTAAGAAAACATTCCTATGATGCATCATTATTTTACAAAAAAACCTGATGTTACACAATACTGGGAATTTACAGCATAAAACGTGCATCTTAATTATTTACAGATATGCACTTTTTAGTTTCTGCACACTGACAAATTAATTTTATTTCTGCTGCTCTCAACATCTGAGTAATCTTATTCTTCTATTAGCTATCATTAAAAAAAAATTGAAATCTACTTCATATAAAAAATACTCCAACAATGCAATGCAAATCATAGATGACAGTCTTTTACAAACAAATCATTCTATTATAATAAGTGCTCTTGGTATTCTTAATAATGTGTGCGTTCTTGTTCTGTTTAAGAATTTGGCTGCTTTTCTTCACATCCATCTTTTGGTCACTGGTTTTCAAATACGGTTAACTATGACCAAAGCTCAGTCAAATGTACATAAAGTTTGTGTTGAAAGTTTTATCTTAAAAAAGAAAACAAAAATTTGTTTTTTCCATACACTGCACTTTAAAAGTAGTTTACAAATGTTTGTTAAGACATTTTAAATGAGAAATTTAAAATCATCAGACATCAAAATATGAACATTTTCTTTTTTTTTCCTATTTATTTTCAGTAAATACAAATACAAAGAATTTAGATTTCAATCTGCTTGCTTCAGAGTTTCTATTCGAAAAGTAAATGTTTTTTTAATTATCATTATTATCTACTCATATATAAACTATTTCCAAGAATGCATTCTCTAAGCTTTATAATGTGTGGTGCCAAAAGTTTCTCAACTGATCACATAATTAAACACAAAACCTGTAGACTTGTTAGCAACATTTACATAAATATGCTACTATTATAATGCTAATGAACCACTATCTCAACTTAACATTGTCTTTAAAATGGTAAAACCTTTCCCTTTTAAAGAGCCAATTTTCATTAATTCTCTGTAGAGCAGCAGTATGTACTTCCTGTCATATTGTTATTTTAGTTCACTAAGAAAAACTGCATAAAATTTATTTAGCAGTTGAATATGGAACATTCAGCTCGGGGGACCCTGGTCTAATAGATAATAGCATCCTTAGAAAATATCTACTCTAAAATATAAAGGTGAAAAGTCTTCTTTGAAACATCAATGTTTTCATAGATTTGATGATCAAATGATAAAGACGCACATATCTAGACACACTATTATAACAGATTTCCAAAAAAGGCAATTTTTTAGATATAAGTAAAAAACTAAAACAATTTCAGGAGCATAGGTTCATTAGTTTTTATAGTATTCCATTAAAAAAAATGCATCCGAAACATATTTGCAAATTTAGATGATTTGATCTCCCACCTCACTTGGGTTTAAATGGTCATTTGACTAAAATAATTGGCCTACAAAAATGAAAAACTGCATATGGTCCAGTTAAATATTACCAAAAGCCAAGAAAGAGGAAATAAAATTGGAGATGGTGATGCTGGAAGGTTCCTGATATCTGAGTGATTTTGGATCAAACAACTCAGAACTCTCTGCTGTAAGCTCATACTTGCAAACAAACCCAGACATTTCTAGACTTATTTTTAAGCATATTCTGCATCAGATATCATAAAAGTGTTGGTATCCTAAATTTTGTTCATAGCAGAAGAGAAATATTCTGTCACATCTAAAAGCTGTAGACATCTCACTACTTTTCATGCATTACACGAGGACTCTGGGTTTATACAGAAAGAATTAAGTCATCAGTTCCAGTTCTGCTCATCTTGATCATTTTTTACAATGCCTTACTCTCTTATACCATATTCATTTAATTACTAATAACAGTAAACTATATATTTTTTCTGTGAATAAATGGTTCCAATTTTCCAAATCACATGTGGTTTAGCCAAGAAATGTAGTACACTTCTTTAAAAAAGCATGCAAAAACACCAGCACAAAGCATTAACAAATGTAAAAATAATTTTATAAATTGAAAAGATGAAAAAATATTTAAAATACATCAAATATCCTTACTGATACTTATTATGTTTTTTTCCATTTTTTTGCAAAGGGGCTGCTGTGACTTTAGCCATTGCAGGCACTGAAAAAATTTAAATAGCTACAAATGGGAACTTTTTTGAGAGAATGATATTCCTGGAAAGATTGTAGAGTCTTACACAAGAAATAAAGAGAGAGACATCTTCCTAAGGAAATGTGGTTTGAAATCTATCATCTGTATCCTGATGGGATGGGAATGCCATCATTTTTTTTTTACTTAAGTGCTATTTGACAGCTTCAAATTCTGTACTATATGGCGACACAGACATGGTAATGATTATCATTGTGTACAAGCAAGATAATTAAAAAGTGAAACATATGTGACAAAACAACATTCCAATTACCTCAGCATAATAAACTGTACATGACTCAGGTAATTATAAAAATTTCAAAATCAAAACCTCTTTAATTCAGTTACTTTGAAGAGAGTCGGATGTCATAGTCAACAATAAGATTTGGTGTTATTGTCATAGTAAAATGACAGTTTATGCAATTTATTTCCCGAATTCTTTGAGCTGTCATATACTAACAAACTTTCAAAATGAACAATTTTAGTATATACACTTACATAAAGCCAGAGGTCCATGATATACATATATGATTACTTAAAAAAAAGAAAAAAATCCTGAAAATGTTTGTTAGGAATTTAATATTTATGCATTCCAGTTGTATGTATGCCATTAGTTTTAAAAAAATGTATCTAATTTGCTCTTTTCCAGAAAATATTTTAAAAATCTTCAAACATGTCAGCACTAAAATGTCTACAGAACAGATTAGATAACTAAAGCCTCTAAATTTGTAGGGTATGAATCATCATAGAAATTAGCTTTAAATTATTTTCAAACCATTAATATCCTTTACCTAATGTGGGCTCCATGCACCTAAACCACAAATTTAAAAAGAAATCTCACCAATAATTTATACAGTGGAACCAAAACTGGTGAAGTTATACTATATATATAGTGAGTTTATTTGGCAGCAGATTACCTCATACACTCTAACTGTTTCAAACTTTCTGAAGTATAACCCATTAAAACTCCTAAATCTTTTGTCTCCCACAACAGTTATTGCATCTTCATTTTGTGCATATAATTAATTTCAGCCAATCTGATATTAGGTAGAGGGTTTCTTACCATGGATTAATACCAGGATGCAAATTTGATACTAATTTAATTAAATATAAACGGAAGAAAGTTCTTATGATTTATAAAGAAAACCAAGGTAAAGAAATAAATATCAATACTGGATTGTTTTTTTAAAATTGTTATTAAATATCACTGACATTTATTCCAGTTATCCACCTCAGATTATAGTCATACCCATAGGTAAAACAGCAATTTTCTCCTTTTAAAAATTTTTCTTTTTAAATTCAGCATTTAGCAAGGTAAAATTTCACAAGCCCAATGGCTCAAGGAGGTGAGTAATACAGATTTGAAGGATAGTGGGTGCAAATACACTTCTCCTAGTTGGTATATAGTGTGTTAAAGAAAAAAATATTGTACACTGCTCTTATTCTGCTTTAACATTATTTTTAGTGAGTGAGTGAATGTTTGCACTATGGTTTCTGGAGAATTTATCAAAAACTACATATCTTTGTCATAAATTAGAAGAAAAAAACAAAAACAAAAAAAAAAGAAAGAGTTAGAAATTTCCAAAACTCAAGCACATACAACAACTGTTTTAAGAATTACAAAAAATATACAATTTATTTTTTTCGAGCCTCCAAGGACCATGACTAACTGCTGCCATAAAAATGAGTCCTGTGACTGAAAACATGGCACTGTAACCCAGTCCAAGAAAATTTTTTTTACACAAACTATACATACATACATAGAATTTCTTCAAAATTGCACAAAAAAAAGATTCTAAAACTTGTTTTTATTTATTTATTTACTTATGTTTAAATATTAAAGATTTGTGTAGAATCTGAAACAAGTTTCTCTCCATTGATGACTAAGAAAATCTTCCCATAATTCAATGCTGCAGAATTTGACAGCTCATCTATGTTTGGACTCACCTAAAACTCGATGACTCAAGAAAAACATCAGAATTTATGGCGCAGACAACCCCAAATGAACACTTATACAACTGCATTATTTACAAATTAACAAGCAGAAAAAAGATATTTTGTTTTGCTCCAGCTGCCAAATTCTGTAGTATTGCATTAATCAGCAATGGACAAGAACTTTTCTCAGATTTCCTACATTGTTTTAGAACTAAAGTTTTTTTCTTTTCTTATTTTTCTGAAAGATGTCTCTTAAATTTCCTACAACAAAACCTATCTGGGTTTTTTTAATTGCTGCTGGAACACTAGTACTGTTTTGGTCAAAAATTGTGATTTTGCTTCCACTGGAGCTGTTATTAAGATTAACTTTCATTTTGTCATTTCCAAGAGTTCAGCCATCACTCTTTACAGTGCAAACTAAAAATTGTCAAAACAAGAAGAGAAAAGAAAAGTTAACTAAAAACTGCTGATAATACAAAATTGTTAAAAAAATTTTTAAATATTAAAAAATTACATTTTGATAAAGGATGTAAAAATTTTTTAAAAGTATATATATGAATTACATTTTGACAACATCCATCTAAGAATATAATGAAACTATTTATTTTTGTTGTACAAAGCAACTAATCTTCAAAAAAAAAATAATTCATGAAATAAAATTTTGTTTATACATTTTTTATTACTTCCTTATCTTAAAAAAATTATATTTTAATAGAATATGAAATCAATAAAATCAGACACTAAGTAAATCAGCATGGCCCCTCATCACTATGTTAAAAAAAAAGAAAGAATGAAACTTGAATGTTTAAAACAAATGAGAAAAATACAAGTAAATAATAGTTTAGTCAAAGACTAAGGTGTTACCAGCCTTGGATGCATGTGTGATTTTTTTAAAAATTTATTTTTATCATGAAACTGGTTTATGTTTGAGTGACAGGAAATTCTGGTGGGACTCTATGTTATTGTGGTGCCTGGACACTGGGAGGCCAGGTCTGGTCACCCTGGTGTCAGTGATCTTTTATAAATGTTGACTGGGTACACTGACTTCTGTCCCCAGCTATGTCCATTATCCTGCCAATAACACTTTAATGATCCTCTATATAAGAAGACCTAACAGAGCCTTTCTCTGGAAGAACTGTTAACCCACAAGTGAATATCAAGCAGTACCTGTAAGGGGCATTCAAAATAAGACAGAAGACAACAGATTTCTCAACCAACCAAGCAACCAGAGGGACCATATCCAGAGCAGCTTTGACTGTCTGGCAACTTCAGATAAGTTTTTGTATTGGCTACCCTATTTATTGTATTGCAGTGTTGGATTGAGTTTAGTTACCTGTGAGTAACATATATCTGGATCTAACTGCATTAACTGTTTGTGATAGGATTGTAATAATATCACTGCTGGGTATAATATATTTTTTTGAAGTTAAATCATTAGTGTTTGTTGTTTGTTGGTTTCACTCTTCCTGTTGTGTAACATAGTTCCTTTAAGGGGGTACGCATCGTAACAAAAGTTAAAAGAAATCAAACAAGCAAAAATTAGAATTTCAAATAACAATATTTTAACAATTCAAAAAACCACTAATATACATCACAATTTTGAGAATAAAAATTTAAAAAAAATAAAATATCATTAATTAATATTCATATATATAAAGAATAAAAATGACATCTTTGTACAAGAAAAGAGACTATGGAAAAAGACAGGGATGAGCTTCATATAAATGATATCCTCTAGTTAAAGTAGCATGTTAACTTTGAAGTAACAAAGATTATTCATGTAAGGCAGAATTTTTAAACAACACTACTTTCAACATTACCTTGAGAAATTTCCTTCTTGTTGCATCTTGGAAGAAAGAAGACAATAGATGATGAGATGAGCACATGCCAGACACTGTGTGTGTATTTGTAGTTTTCCATCGTCTCCAGAAAACTGAAGATAACGGTGCCAATTGTAGCTAGAACCAACCCTGGAATAAAGCCTTTGATGTACCACCAGCGAGAAGGATAACAATGGCGTGTTTTCACCATCTCATATACCTAAAATACAACAAAAATTTAGAAAAATAAAAGACACTAAAATCAACCAGAGATAATAGTAACCTACATACTGTAAATATCTTAAATTTTGCTTGTTACAGCATATTCTCGATAACTCAATGTTTCAGAGAAATAAAAAACAATACTTCAACTTATCCAACGTATCATTTATTAGAAATTAACTTCTATCTCTGGTTTCTATTCCTTGAATTTCTGTTGTTCAGGTAAATATCTTTGTTCTTCTTGACATTTTTAAGCTATGTTGAAAGACTATTTGGAGAAATGTCAAACTACTTTGCTATCTCTGTTTTATTTTTTAATCCCTTGTGAAATTCAAAAACTGCCTGATACTTTGTCTCAATTTTGTGAGTTTGCAGTTTGTTTTTTTTTTTTTAATTCCATATTAATGTATGAGCTGTAGCTGAACTGGCATATCAAAAGATGATTGATACAAAGAGGAAGTCTGAAGTTGTGCATCTTTTTACAGACAGGAGAATAAACTGTGATTTCCTATTTCTTTTAATCATATATCAAATGTTCACAACTCACAAAAGAAATTCACAAACACAGCAAACTGCATATCCAACTGATGTCAAGTTATCAAGAGTCTACTTTATATGCACACACACACACATAGAGTTACATATGTAATAAGGATTTAATAACATGGCACAAAGTTTGCTTTTTTAACTAAAACTTCTAACTACAAAAGCTACTAAAGAAAGATAACCTAGCATTACCCAACATGTAACATGTATGACAGCAGTTTTAAAATAAAGGAAAGATAACTATGATGCAATAATATATTATTTCTTAATAACAACCATATCCAATGTCAGTAAAAATAACTATATAAGTACCAAAATGAAGGGTTTCCCAAACGTTTTTGATTGTGACTCTAAATACAATCTTTTCCCATCCTGGTGACCCAAAGGGCTGGTAAATAGTTTTAATGATCAATTATTTTGATATATATAACATTTATTAAATTAGATTCATTGAAGTAATTTAAATAACTAAACCAGAATTAATTTCAATAGCATTTTAATCAGACAAAATGAAAAATACTTCAATGGCTACCATGCTGATGCTTTTTTAGGTGAGTTTTTCAAGTTCTGGTTTTATGTTGATGGACAGAGCACAATGCAAGTCATTCTGAGGATTCATGCAGTTCCTTGCTTTAGTCTTAATTATTACAAGACCTGAAAATCCTTGTTCACAGGGGTAGATAGTTGGGAAAGGGAGAAGAGCCTTTTCAGCCTCCCCAGTCAGAATGGGCTCATTCTTGGGTTGGCCCAAAACGTTGAGTATGGATGGTTTCCAGAATGCTGCTTCTGAACTTGACTTTCCTGGAGATCTAGAAGTATTTCTTGAAATCATGGGATATATTCTCAAACTTCAATGACGTTCACACTGAACACATTCCTGATCCAGCTATGCTGCTGAATTTCTTTTTGAAGGTTTCAGCTGACTCTCGAAAACAACTTGGATGTCACTGAGTGATATTTCTGATGAATCCTCTAGCAGAGCACTCGATTTCTTGGAAGGCAGCCATTTTTCCTTTAGCCATTTCTCCTCTCCAAAGTGAAAGTTTTTTCTTGAATGAAGCAATTTTTTCACCAATATTCACCATGGTTTGATTTTGGTGCTGCCTGAAGATGTCGCCAAAGTAAGCCAGCTTTGCCAGCCAAGCAGCGTCTTTGAGGCAGTTGGCCAACGCGTGCTTCTTCTCCTGAAGAAAAATTTCAATTTCAGTTTTTGAGTTCAATAACCCATTCGAGAATCTTCCCTTGAGAGAGAGCCAATGAACATCCATTGAAGTTTTGATATAAGAATACTTAAGTAATTACTAGGGATGATCAAACAAAACCTGGGTGAAATTGCATCACTGTAATGGTATCATCCAACTGGGTTTCATTTTAATGTCCCTAGCATTACAAAATCATAACTAATACAGTAGTAGCAATATATGTTTAAACTTTGTGGACTTTAGTTCTTGCAACTACATAACACTGTTCATTAAAGGGATAATGGTGTTATCAGATCTCTGTAGTGAGCAGTCAAGCAATATGATGGTAGAACATATTTGTAGCAGTTGAACCTCTCCGTGCTCACTCTCCAAACTACTAAACAAGTGTTACCAATAAAGTAAAAAAAAAACTGCCAATGTTTATTGTCAACATTGTGAATAGGGTGAGGTCCTCATCATAGGAGTAATACACAGACTAAAGTTAATGCACCAAAGATTTTCTTTAAAACTGCAGATATAAACAAGTAGGGATGTCAACTTGTGTGACTTTGCTATCTTTTGTTTTGTTCACTGTCTGGAAATATCACGTCACTTAAATACTGACTAACTCATCATGTAAGCACAAAATATTAATTTAAATTAAAAGTTAAAAACTATTCATATTGTTTCAAAGAACTTTAAACATTGTTTAAGCATAAAAGCTCCAATGCTATAACCATGATTGGGATGGCTGGTTCCTTCTCATTCTCCATACAAATAACATTGCCAGCCATGAGAAAGAGATATAATCTAGAATGAAAATATACTAACCACAATGCTTCAAAATAATTATTTTAGTGGTCATATTATATTTATTCTTTATCTAATTGGATCATTTGCTTCTTTCAAGTAGTTTTCTAGGAGCATAATCACAAATCCAAAAATATATATATATATATTTTTTTTGCTGCTACAAATATTGACACACACACAAGATAAATGATGCATGGCATGTGAAGTATATAAATCTAGGTTATGTTATTCTCTGAGCAGTGGTCTTCTTTACAACATAATTATAACTTCTGAACAGTTTGTCTTCTTTTTCACTTCCTTGAGACTTTGAAAAAGCAATGGGTTTGTCAATTTATACAATTTTTCTCAAGATTGAAAATGCAAATTAAATTGATCCTGGTTCAGTGTGTAACACAGCCAACAGTAGTCAGTACTCACCCACGTCACTGTCAAAATAACTAACCCGACAATCCCTGGTGCAAGCAAAACCAACAGATTGTGTTTGTCATAGAAAGTTCCAATCGCTATAAACAGTGCTCCCACCAGGTCAAACCATGTCCTCACTTGGTTGCTTAGCTTGGCCATAATTAACATTGTCACCCAAAAGGACATGTAACTGCCCAAAAAGTCAGAGAAACTCAGGACATTAAAAGGCATCATGCAGAATTGGTACACAAAGCTGGCATCACAAGCATGGTACATCTGAAAACAAAAATTATTTTAAATACTTTATTCAACAGCACTTAACTACTCAAATTGCTTACCATCTAAAAATTTGAGAAACCAAATAAATGTAGGAAAAAATTCTAGTCAGTATGATTCCAAATTTAAGTGATCATGTGATATGATCCACTAGACTGATGCATATAAGCTATGTTAGAGTTGCATGCTATCATTCAACAACAATTGTGGAAAAGCAAATGGTGGTTTCAAAATGTGTTTAATCATGGATGTCTGTGCAACCAAGTCACCCATTTAACACAATGTTCATGCTGACCAACATGTTTGCCAAGACAGTTTTCTGGCTGTTCTTGAAATGTCAACATTTTTGCAGAAAATCACCTGTGAAAAGCACAGCTTTGGTCTCTCATAATAAACTAAGTCCACAGACATGTACAAAAGTTATTAAGTAATAGACAAGCAAAGTGTTCCAAATCATACAAAACCTTCAACACTGAAAAAAACGTCTGTTTTCGCTTTAACATGTCAGAAGCTATGCATATGAGTTTTAATGACAGATCACCAATGTGCAAACAGAACAATGAACAAGAAAGTGTGTGTAATGCAGTGATGTCTGGAGCATCAATAAAAAGTTGTGCAATCCAATGAATCATGTTTCAACCCAACTTGCAAAAGATGCAAGGATGCAGGTGTGATGGAGATTTCAAAAAGTAGTAAATGCTACACGTATTATTCTAATAGTTGGGAAGTATTCTATGACCTAAGACATGTTTATCATCCTTTCATTCCATTTAGACCAAGTGACATCACTTGAATACTTAAGCAATGTGATAAACCAAATTTATTCTGCATGATGAGAATGCTTCAAAATGACAATGCCCATCAACCCATCAGGCTGATACCATGCAGAACTTATTTAAAGAACATGAGCATGATTTCACACACCTTCCCTGTTCACCCCAATCTCCAGATTCTAATCACATTGATTCTACCTACTATTAAAACTATTGGCAAGGCAGTGTGTATGGTAAATTCAATGAGTAAAAAATTAATAACATTTACAGATTTATTCACTTTAGCCCAAAAACGAATGTCATAGTGATGGATGTTTAAGAATGTCAGATTACCAAATATCAATCTACAGACAGTTCACCTCGGACTATATTTGTTGCATGGTGGCCAGGCAGCACAAACATTAGAAGAACACACTAAAAACAAACCTTAAAGGTTGCCACATCAATATAATCATGGAAGACCATAGCCAAAGAGAGATCCACCTAGAGATGAAGTGGATAAATCCACTGTAGTATTTGAACACAATAGAATCATAAAGAAAAAACATGTACAAAGGAAAACAGCCAAACAGTCCCATCCACCACAGGACCTACTGCAAAGCCTGCAAATCCTACACTAGCTTCCATTAGTACCAAAAAATATACAGCTAATGTCATGCATAAAACTGATAAGATAAATCATCAGCATCATTATCATTTGCTCACTGTAGCTGCCACTGAGTTAAAAGTCATTTGCTAGGTGAAGTGAAGTGATAAAAGGTTACCTGAAGTATTTAAGAATTAGGATTTGTCATGTGAAGTTAAATGGCATCTCTAAAGTCCACCTCTTGTTGACGCTTCCACAACAATAAAATTATTCCAAAGTGGTTTGTGGGCTGGACTAATGTTTTCTAATGAGTTTACAAAGACCCTGAGGGTCCCAACACACCCTTCAGTTACCAGCAATTTTATAACCAAAAACACAGATGGAAAAAATGATAAAACCATTTTCAAGACCCTGAAGAACCAACACTGGAACATCCTGCAGGATTAACAGCAACTCTGTACCAAAAACACAGAGGAGCGTGGGAAATAACATAACCATTTCCTAATCAGAGATTACAACCTGAATCAGCTATGAGGACAATGCAGTATCTGCACAGTGCTTCCTGGTGAGTTATTATTTCCCATTCTTTACCTGCTGTCTCCATTTACAAAACATCAGCATAATACATTTTGCAAAAAAAAATAAACTTAAAGTCAACATACCACTGAGAAAAAGAAATTGTAAACATAAACAGTTCCTTCCAGAAAAAATCGTCTGTAGAAAGCCAGGATGATGGCAGGTAAAAAAAACACATTGCTGATGGTCAACAGCATCACTGCAGTTAGTTCTTCTTGATCTGTGTTTGCTCTAGAACCATCTGAGCAAGTGTACCCACGCCATCCTACAAAATATCACACAAAAGTGATCAGGCAATACCTCTCTTCTTCTCCTACACACACACACCTACATCTATTTTACTTACTTATCATTGCTTTATCTGCATGTAGATGGTGTATGGCAGTGAGTGAATAAAGAATATTTTTAAAAATCGGAGAAAAATATACTGGCGGATTGAACTGTGCCATGGATTGGAGTGATGTAACACTTACAGTACATTTGCCCTGACAAAATACTTCTGTCTGAAATTCTACACATACAAAATTTTATGGCTTGACAAGAATTATGAAAAAAATGAATGAGTGAATAGAAATGTAGAATCCAGAGTCACCTATCATTTGCTTATGCTATTGATGCTATCTTAGTCTTCCCTAGCTGGCCACTTGGGTTTCTTCCTCCAATATCTAAAAATGAAATAATGAAAGGAATATAGTGAAGATCTCCCTGCCAAGGCAGACACAACTATTCCAATCCAGATTAAGTTATCGTGGAGGAAGACCTGATCTAACCTAATTTTACATCAGAAAGGCTGACTTTCTGCAGGTAAAATGTTAATTAAGATTCATCCTATCTTCCTTATACGGGATATGTTAAAACAAGTGAAGTGTACTTGAATTCTACAGTTGTTCAAAACTTTAAATTGTTTTTCCTAAATATATTTTAAAAATAATTATCCAGTTTTATTACTCTGAGCAGAATACACACATCTCTTGTGGAAAAGAGATATAACTAAGAAATTAACATAATACAGACTGAAATTCCAGAAAATGTAATAAACTATGATTGATATTAGATATATTAATTTGTGAAAAATAATGTTAAGGCTTAGCTACTTTTTATTATAATATGTAAATTTAGGTGACCTCAACCGATGTTCTGCCAATGGAAATGGAAAAATTCTTGGGATAGCCATAGCAGCTTTATCATGTCACCTTCAGCTCAGTAACAGTGTAATAACTGTATTTATTTTATAATATTAACCTTAATCTAAAGAGAAAAAGTCTACATTTAACTAAAAATTAAAAAAAAAACAAATGGACAAAGAAATACCTAGATAGAAACAAAAAGTTATTTACATATTTCCTATCACTTAGTAGTAGTAAAAAGTAAACAAACAAACAAACACAAGTCTAACGATAAAGCTCTCTCCCTGTCACCATCACCAGGGTTACTCCTGAGAATGGTAGTTTTAAGAGAGCTGTGATATTGAGTTGGCATTGGTGACTACTAATAAGGTGATAGTGGGAAATGGCTGAAGAAATCCCCCAATTTCTGTAAGGACATACCTCTTGGACAAAAACTCTGTCTACTATTGATCAAAAGATAACTTAAGTAAAGAAAAAGTTGAGACTTCAAATAAAAAAAAGTTGAGACTTCAAATAAACAAACAACAACAGTTTTATGAAAAATTTGTTAAACTTTTCAATAGTAAATTAAAAAGATTCTATTAATTTTCAGCAAAATAATGTGCAAGATTTAACCAGTATTGTTCATGAATCTTCATCTTGTACATACTAGGTGGTTCAAAGGTAAGACCAAATTTCACCTGATTGGGAAGTTTTTCTTATGTAAAGAGAATTACAACTGTGAAATTAAGTGGAATAAGCCACATGCAATTTCTCAGGGGTAGGAATCTGAAGCATAAATGGGAACAATTTTCTGAGTTTTTACTGGTGTTAAACCATGTTCTTATTGAAATATACAAAAATAATTTTTAAAAAAGCTTTAATTAACTGTCTCTTTAAACTGCATGTACCACCACAAAGAACTAAAGTAATGTATGATTAAATATGTTGACTAAAATTACTTACCTGCATGGCAATCACAGGAGCTGTAAACAAACAAGCCAGAGATGTACATTTGACAAGTTCCATATCTTCCACAGCTTCCATCAAGACATCGAGCCTGAGACACGCTGATCACTAGTGATGGAAACAGCTTGCACTGTGTCTGCACATTGCTGAAAAACCAGAATGAATTGCTACAGCTCTCTCAGTTATTGTTTGCTAATCTTTTTAGCCAACACAGTACCAAATATTTGATTAGTGGTCAAATGCAGTACAGCTCATCTTTAACAATGGTTTGAAACATCAAATAAATAGCTGCATGTCTAAAAAAATCAAAACAATTGATTGAATGAATTTCAAAGAAACATTTTAAAAGGAAACACCCCATAATAAGAAAATATTTTTATTTTCTAATCTAAAATCTCTAGCTATATAGTATATATTTACATCATATTTATCACACTGTATAAGACATGTAATTATGCTAAATTAGTGGTTCACAAAGCCTGCATAGTGAAAAGTGGGTAGATCTGGAAAGCCATTTTAATATAAAAAGATGGACTATATACAAATAATTTATTTCAACAATTAACCTTTTAAATAGAAATAATATATAATTATTGATGCAATATGGGACATAAAGTATGAGGATTATAGAAAAATAAGACTTATTGTACCAACATCTGTGGGACAAAATGATCTGCTTAGTTTTTTTTTAGTTGGGAAACACTATTCATTCACAAAATTCATGAATAAAATCACCAACAGAATGGAGAATCTGAACAAGAAACACAAGCAGTGTAAAGCAAATGCTGCCAACTGCTTTTAAGGGATTTATATACTATGCAAATATACAGTGTCCAGAACTGTTTTGGCCAATTCCACTGGACCTTTGGTGTCGTGATTGATAAGTGACAGAGGGCCATGAATTTGAGAGTTGTTTAGCTACCAGTCATCAGTTGACATGTGTCAGCATAGATCATAACCATGTAGCATCTGATTTTTTGTTTGTTAGTTCAAATACGACATGTCATCTCAGTCTGCTTGAGGCATTACATAACCAGGTAGCATCCAGCTTTTGGTTGTGAGTCCATGAGTCATCACACCTGCCAACATGCTGCAGTATGCAATACCCACTAAGTTTTCATCCTCATCCTCAAAATCATATGATGGCTAGTGGATCCAGTGGAAACTGTTTTATCACTAAAGTATGGTAAGGTGCATGTTGGCCATATGGAAGCAAATGAGCTATGGTTTGGCCATCCCTGTACTAAATACTGTTGTCTATCTTCAGAAATCATTGAAGACACTGGATAAGATGAGTTATTAATTTAATGTGAGGGTGAACATAATTTTTTTCCAGATGTTATGATATTTCTGTAATTACAAGTACAACCACTATTATAGTAGCAAAATAAATGTGAATAAAAAGCAGAATAACTGAAGTGGTCCATTCAGCATTTCCATGAAGTTAAAAAACTAGTTATTTTGATGTATTCTCAAATTAACTTAAAGATTAGTTATTTATTATGTTTCACATAACTAACATTAATAAAACATGCAAAATTAAGTTTAGAAAATAACAGAAACTATCTGTCTTGAAAATGCCTGTGAAAAGTGAACCACAATGGCAGTATGATTTCATGTGTAATGGGATAGTTAAAAACAAATTTTTATTGAAATAATGCCAAAAGTCAAAATTGGTCTGTCTATGCAGCTAAACCTATGGTTATAATACAAAATTTACCTTCAGGGGAAACAATAAAATGAAATGAATATACACTGAATAGACAAGTACTGTCCAAGTCCCTTTCATTTATGACTAACCGCTATATACTTTATCTACAAAATTAAAACTGTTTTTTCCTTGTTAGATGCAAGTTTTATTCCATAGAACAAGTTGTTCTACTTACAGAGAGAGAGAACAAATTCATTTAAATTAGAAAATAAATGAAAAATATTTAGCCACCCACTGTTAGGCTGAGAAAAAGCTGTCTGATTGATCAAATGTCTACGTTCTCACAAAATAATGACTGCCTTTAAGGTTGTATTACACCATTTTTTCCTGCATAAACTAAATTAATTCTAATAAACTGATATCATTGATAAAAAAATACATGAGTGGGTGGGGAAACTGATAAAATACAAAATAAACTTAAGATAACATTCCTAAAAATTTATTAACAGAGCTACATCACTTTAAAACTATAAATATGTAGCTCATCATCCAAATCTTTCATGATAACCTAACTTATTTAAAAAAAAAAAATTACTGTACTTAATTGTATATTTTTTAGGATCCTGTACTAAACAATTTTCACAATATTTCTAAAAGAAAATAGAAAATCTGTACTGGAATACCTACCAACCTACAAGAGTGAAAAATCTATACTGACACTTGATTAATACACAAGATGACACTGTGCTTTGATACATTATATAGAAAACAAGATCAGCCTCAAAAAGTTTACTAAAAATGTAGCTTATACTAGTTAATTTTAAATACTGGTATTACTTTCTAATTAATAGTTTTAAATAAAATTTTTTTAGAGCAAATGCATTGTTCCTGTTTTAGAATAATAATAGTTAACTGAACTTAAAATTTAGAATCTTTCAATGCTGGATAAAAAAGGGATAGGTAGGATCTTGTAGTAGAAACATTCAAATAAAATTTAGCTGAAATAGCACTACTGTAATGATTTCCAGATTTTACTTAAATTCCCCATTATAAACCATGATGACTTACTGCTTTCTTGCATAAACTAAACTAAACTAAGAATAATGGGAGTGATGAATTCTTAAATAAAACTCACAATTGTGAATAACAAGTGCTCCTCATGGCCATATACCAGTTGCCATACTCTGGGTAGGGAATGTAAATCTTAGCTGAAGATTTTTCTTCAGAAGAGCTGTTGACTTGAAGCAAAATTCCATCTGGACAGACATTTAAATGGTTTGGATGAGGAATTCTGTGATTCATCAGGCAGATATGAACAACAGTGAGCTGATCAGTTTTCTGTTAATAGTGAAAAAGACAAACAGGTTGTCATTACTAATGAGAAACAAAGTACCTAAAAAGAAATTGAAAAAAAAAAAAAACCATCAAAATTCTGTTTTGAACCTCTCCCAAAATATGTTTAATTTTTCAAATTTCAATGTAACTACACTACATTGCTGAAAAATCTAAACATGCTTAAAATAAAGTTGTTGAAAAAAGATTAGCAGTTACAAAAAGTCCTCTGTTGGCTCCTACCACCTTTTTTCTAGGAGGGGAGAATTCATTAACACATTTTTTCCTTCCTTCATTTCTGGTGTTAGTGTGCAGATAAAAACAAGAGTTTAAAAGTAATGACTTCTAAAGTCAAATATTTTCTATTGGTTCAAAAGCATAAAAGCTAAACTATCATCCATTATATTTGTTTTAATATTAAATTCTCATTTATTTCTTCTCCTTCTTCTCTATAGCAGACTCTTTTACCGGAAGCTCAAGTATATTTTCTCACCTAAATGATAAACTTATATATCACATAATCTGATTTCCAACTGTATGTGAACACAGCACTATGAAAATCATCTGGCAATACCAAATGAGACCAAAAGTTAGAAATCAATCTAAAAAAAAATGTATTATAAGAAAACAAATAAGTAAGGAAACTTACCCTTGTTAGATTAAGCTGGAGGTGTATATTCAGAGTTCCTCCCATGTCTATCAAGTACTGAATAGTGAATCCCGTTACTAGAGGATAAATGTCTGGCACTAAAAGATTATTTTGTATCATAGGTATGTTGTGAATGTCAGCAAATCTGTATACACTAGTAAAATCTGTTAAAGAATCACTGAATTGATTCAAATATGGTAATTTCAAGCAAGTAGCTGGTGGATCATACAATGGCAATGTTAAATCCATGGTCATGTTCATCTGAGTTGGTGGTATAAAGGTGCATTCTGGGAAAGAAAGGCATTAATTATTTCAAATATTTCAGGGTATTTTGAGTAATGAAACTAAAGCCCATTATGACTTGATAAGCTAAAGAAAAACAATTTTTTTAAAACACAATACAGAACACAAATACCTAACGATAAAATATTTAAAGTCTAGAGTACTTCCAATAAAAGAATTGAGTTCTTATTATGAATATATTTTTTCTATTAAAAAATTGTTGTTTACTTTGAAAGCATGAGAGAGAGAAATGACCAAAAGTTGCTGGATTATTTGTTTTGATTTTAGTAATACTGAATTTTGAAAATAAAAAACAATATTAAGAACTAATGAAGATGAAAGTTTTGTACACTAGCATCAATGTTTTAGACTAACCAATAGAAATTCATTCTAAATATATGTATGTACCCTTTTCTTCCAAGTGCCATTTAATGTTTACCCAAGAAGTGTTCTGGTAAGCAGTTTGGAGGTATAGCGAGAGGTAACTCCATCCTTCGAGAACAGGTGATTCAACATCAATGTAGCAGGATGTGCGATTCTTCCAACAGTCAGCTCGCAGCAGTGACATTCCATAGTTGGGAACCTTGTTGTTACCGATGACAGCAAACATTGGGCAGTTGTTGAGTGACAAATCACCTGTCACATTGCAGCTGATCACAGTGAAGCGATACTGATGGGTCATTTGTGGAACTTTAAAACTAAAAATAAAGATGTTCTGGAGATTTTTAAAATATTAATTTTTTTTTTCACATCAAATGTCCAATTAAATACTCAAAGTCCTTAAAAACAACAAAAAAAATTTTTTCCCCTGCGCATTTTATATAATAATATTTCTTAGGAAGTTGCAAAAATATAAAAAAAAATTCATTACATTTGTTCATACTGATCGGCCCCACTAAAATAGAATGCATTGCATTTTCAAATTTATGAAAATATGTTTTTTTTTTAACATACTACAAACATGCAAATAATACTGTGAGTTAAGACCCACAAATACCATTAATCATCCCAATAAATCCTAACTTCGGCCATATACTCCAAAAGAGGTCTAACTAACAATTTTATTTACAAAAAAAGAAAGCACCCAAATTTTACTACTTAGTATACCCCAAACCTGCTGGCCCCACAATGTATACATTTTCACGGCTTTTTAAGGTATTATCAGTTAAGATGACTAAACAGTTTTACTCCAATATCCTTGTTGTTTTAATAAAATCTAAGTCCTACATATGTTTTATATTGGTATGTCAAAGGCTCAGGTAGTTGCACTTGGAGACATTATATTTTATTTACCATATGTTAGGTCAATCTATTAAATGGTTTAAATCAGTGTAAACTCTTTAGATCATCACTATTTGTAGCTCTATCTATCATATAGTCTAGCATTTTTTGCAAATTATTATAAACGTATCAGAGATTCTGATATCTTTATTATCTATGCACTAGAAAAATAAAAATTCCAAGAACCAAACCCTGACCCAACCCTCTCTCTCTCCAAATGGGTTGGAATTCAGAACCTCAGACACTGATATTTAAGACTAAATTTTATAAGTACCACTTATCTGACAAAATATTACTACTTATATCAGAATCATATCAAATACTTTACTAAAAATCAAAATAAAGAACACTGACATTGGTAACCAGATCAGAAACAATGTTGACTATTTTTAGATAAACTGATTTAAGTTAAGTAAACATGAGCCTCCTTAATAATACTTACTAAACATTTTTACCCACAATCAATATTAAACTAACAGGTCCATAATTATTCAGTTCACACTTACAGTCCTTCTTAAATATTGGAGTAACAGTTACCTGCTTGCATGCAGATGCAATGATAGTCAGCTAATACTAACTATTATTTTAAAAATTCTACTTAAAAGGTAACATATGTTGAGAATAGCAGTGCACTGGGTCTTAAAACCAGCCCCGGACATCCCTCACCTACTAGGTCGGCCCATTATTCATTAATATGTTGCTTATCTGCGAAAATAGACAAAATGCTATAGCTATACTTCCACTGCTCAATAATTATGATGATGCATCAGGGGCGACCTTTTGATGTTTAGCGGGGAAATTCCAAGGGGTGGTGGAAAGAGTTTTCCATGACAATTTTTTTCAGCATTATTTTTAATCCAGCCAAGTGGCCCCAGCCCACTGGGCATTGTCCAAATGCCTTTATGGCCAGTCCGCCCCCTCTAGTTGAGAAGTTAATTTTAATAATTTAGGTTGGATGGCATCAGAATTCATTTCTCTACCTATCTTAATACAATGGGTACAATTTTGTACTTTAATTTTTATTCTGTAATTATATTTATTTAAAATATTAGTATCCAGATTTAAGGTTTCTGCTTCTGCTTTTGGAACAAACTGCTCTAATAATTTGCAAGAGCAAAAACTATCAAAATAATTATTATGAATATCAGCTGTTTCCAGTTTCCTGGAAACTTATCAGTGAAAGATACAAACAGCCATCAGTCCTCTTTTTTACTATAGTTACAGAAATGTTTTTCATAAAAGCAAGCTTAATTTATAACTTGAAGATGCCAGAAGATTATGTTTAGGACTTGTATCTTAAATAGTAATGTGCTTCATCATTGGGAAAATTTGGTACATAAAATCACGAATTAAAATTTATGACAACCATAACTATTAAAGACTTAATGATGTATTTTCAAGACATTAATTATATCAAATATTTAATTAATTTAAGAATGTATGACCTGGAATTAATAGTAAAAGATGTCTAAAAACAATGCAACACACACACACACCCTCTCTCTCTCTCTCTCTCTCTTAAATTATTGCTTTTCATTTTATAGAGAAAATAAATAATATAGTATTATCCCTTACAACTATTACACATGGTACTTCATAGTCACATAATCAGATAAGCATTTGCAATTGTACAGGGATAAGTAAATATGCTGCATGCATCAAAATGTGACAGAACCAACTTAAGCAAGTATTTTCACTTGTAAAACAATAGATAGCATGTGTTACCAGTAAAATATAAACCAGATACTCTGCATTAAAACTCAGTTGAGTGAAATTGAACATGTCACAGTTTGAGCAACATGTGGTCATCAAGTGTTGGCAAAACTGCTACAGACTCTTAGCAGGTGCTAAGTGCAGCTTATGGACTAAATGCTCTGAGCAACTCTTGAATATGAGTGGCATAAGTCAAGTGATTTCGCAAGAAGCATAAATTCATTGAAGATGACAAATGCAGTGGATGGCCATTGAAAAGTCACATTACAGACACTGTGCAGACCCATTCTCAGATTGTAATGATGAGTATTTCATAAAGTTGCTGTCAGGTAATGTTAATGAAAGATTTGTAAATGCACTACATGGCTGCATGTTTTGTTCTCAAGATATTGTCAAATGAGAAAAAGTAGCAATGACTTGACGCATGCAGAGAATTGAAAACAACTACAGATAATGATCCAACCATTTTTATATCGCACTGCATATGTGGTAACACATGGGTGCATCTGCATGAACTGAGACAGGCCAAGAGTTGTGTGAAAGTCATCTTTATTACTATGTCCATAAAATGATAGCTTGACAGACCCCATGAGAAGTTGATGTTCATTATCTTCTTTCCCAAGAACAAACACTCAATGTTCTCTTTGAAAAGAATGTCCTCACTCATTTTATCAATGCTGCACAATGCAAATTCTGTAATCTGTTCACAAAGCACAAGGGGATCCTTCAACACTATGCCTGGCCATACATTACTTCTCATCCATGAATTTCTAACAAATCATGGGGTTGCATTACTTTCATATCCTCTGTACTCACTGGACCTTGCACCATGTGACTTCATGCTGTTTCCCAGTATGAAGTGCTTTCTGAAAGGTTTGTTTCACAGACACAGGCATTCTCCAGTCAGCTGCAACAAATGTGTTGAAGGGAATTTTCCAAGAATAGCATACTTATGGCCATTGTTCCAAGCTCTTTTCAAATGTTTGGAGAGATGTATAAAAAAGTCAAGAAAATTATTACAAAGAGATAATAGTGAAAACTAACTTCTGTACTTAGTTTCCTCATAGCAAAGCTGATTATAAAACTTTTTGATAGATCCTCACACACACACACACACACATACAACACAATATTTAAGTGTGCATTGCATATTAGCTCTTTAATTGTGTAATACTAAATATTCATATAGATTATATTGCAAACTATTTTGTTAAAAAAACATGAGAAAGCATATTCTATTATATTTTATATGCATAAAACTTAATATTCACACACATACAACCAAACAAACTTGAATAAAATTTGCTTTGAATCCCTATGATAGAACCTCTTTCTCCATTAGAAGAAAAAGTATATAGCATTTATTTGTTCCCAATTTTCATTTGAATGCATTGGTATTTATTTTCTATGGATGACCAATTTAACCAACCAGAACATTCGTTATCTCCCCTCATCACAGCCACTGCCAGATGGAAAAAAAATAAGTGTATGTTAGTCAGTTTCTTTTTTTGCTAATTATAGTTTATACCAAAAATAAAACACAAATATTTGCAAATAATTCATGTTTTTTAAGATCTTCATACTGATGAAGATTATTATAAACAGTCCATTCTGTTCATTTTAAGACTAACCATTTGTCAAGGTTGATAGGAGCTGATCTGAAACATTTCATAATTTTACAAAATATTAAATATAAATTATAGACAACAAGCAAAAGATTTGTGGGTTTTCAAATAATAAATAACTAATGCTTACCGATAAACAGCCCGACTTTGATCAGATTCATGTAAAAGTGTTTCCTTAATTTCATTAAATATAACAGTCGGTACATCCTGAAGGATGTGAAACTCTGTCATAATCTGAAGAGAATGCTGACAGGATTTTGTGAGACCCTAAAAAGAAGGAAAAAAGTCACTTGTTAAAAGCAAATGTAATAATATTCACAGAAATCTGATCCAAGTTATTAGGAAGATTCCTTGCTTTCTAAAATAAAAGCAAATTTAAAAAAAAAATCAATAAAGGATTTGCCCTTAGGCTGTTTTGGAAAATCTTTTTCCACCAGCATGATCAACACTAGTCATCAATGAGATGACTAAATGTTGCACTAACGTTATGAATGTTTGTCCAAGTGGTGGTGAGGCAAAAAATTAATGGATCTGATATAGAAATTAATCCACAAAGAACTTTATAAATTGAAGGTGGTGAGACCTTTCAACCAGTACTACTGAAGAAACATGAAAAATATTAACATCCATCACAAATAAACACTAATATTTGCACATCCAAAAGTCTTTTTTAAAAAAAAACATGGAATTATTATTAAATATTATGAGGCTATACATTCATTCTAACATTATGGTAGTGGGGGGAAAAACAGCATAAGTCTCTCATTTCCAATTTATAATGCATCATCAATAAAATCTTTGTTTCATTTTTAAAAAAATTTTAAACCATTAAAAAGGCACTACATTTTAGAGTTTTAATTTTTCCTTTTGTCATCTGTTGCTACTACGTATGATTCAGTTTGAATACTGCAATTACTAAGCACAAATTATGCAATGCCCATTTAAACAAATAATCTCTGCAAAGATTGTCATCTTGTGCTTGAAGCCTTTTCAAAGAGAAAGTAGATAAAGTGGTGCTGTCAGAAAGCAAACTAATGTGTACATTACATCACCTCAACAAATATAACACAACCAAACTCTGCAGAGAAAAATGCACAACTATGACACACACAATGTTGCATATGATCTTAACAGAAGAGCTATAATGTCACCTATACACATTTTGAAAAGTATCAAAAGTTCAAATTTACTGAGATTCTTATGAAGTTAACAATATGGATGAGTTACTACAAAAAATGTTTTTATTTACTTGGTAATTTAATCTGGTTATAATTAATTTTTTAAACATTCTTAGTTTGTTACACAACTTTTATTTAAAAATTTTTGTAAAAACAAACATTAAAAACAACACCACATTATTGCTCTCATGGATGCTCAATCACAATACATATTTATATACACATTATTTTTCTCCTTCAAGCTTTAAATGTGTGTTATTTATCCTTAAATATTTAGACAGCAATATGAGTAAAATGAACGTTTTTAGCTGTACTATCTAGATAAAACTAGTTTCAATTTTCATCTTGATTTTGATGCTGAAGAAAAATATACTGTACCTTTTGTCTTATCTTGTTGCTGGTGTTTGATAGAAATCCTATAGCAAACCAGTTCCCCAGCTCAGGAGACATAATGGCATAGCTACTCAAATTCTTGATAGCAAAATTGAATGTGCTTGAAGGATTTAGGTAGAAGTTTTCCGGAAAGGTGTTGTTATTTTCTTTATAAAGAGGAAAACTACCTTTCTGAAAATATCTAATAAATAAATAAAATAAATAATATAATAATGATTTTCATGATAACATGAATGACCATATTTTAAACAACATAAATAATTAAACAAATGAAAGGCAATTAAAGCAAAAACAGTAGAACAGATATTAAAATACTAAAGACTAAGCAAAATTTTGTGGAAATAAATTCATTTTCTTCCATATTTTTAACATCTATGCATTTAAGTTAACCTTGTATCTGAATAATAATTGAATATATACTATCACACAGATATGTCATTCAAAAGAGAAAATCAATATCAAATTAAAAAAAAATAATAGAAATTGTAAGACATAAACTAAAGAAATAGGTTTCCTTAAATTTGCATTTTCATTTTGTTGTTTTATTTTCTCCAGCTATTTTCTTTTTTTTTTTGTTCATTTTGTATTTTTTGCACCAGAGTTGGTCTTTATTCAGCTGAAAATGAACATAGGTACACTTATGAAATACTTTTTATCTACTGTTTTAGTAATTGTTTTATACAGTACCACCATTTTGGTATTTTCAATGTAATAATATAGTACAGTAAGATAATTTCTTAGTCTACATAAATTCTTTACAAAACAACAATAACAGCAAGCAAAAGAGAAAAACAACAGAAGAATAAAATTCAGACAAACAAAGTTTAATAAATAAAATAAAAAAAAAAGAAATTTATTTTTATCACACACACACACAAAAGGCTCGTGGTTTTGAAATAAAACCAATCACTTTAATATATATATTAGTATGAGTAGAGTATCTGTAGATATTTTAAAAACATTACAATTGCAGCATTAGATGATTTTTCCTCATTTAGATTTGCTATATGTACTAAAAAAAACAAGGATTCTATAATTAATTTACTTTACCAGCATTTCAAATCCATTGTTTACTCTGTGCAATTAGTAGTTGAACTCAAGCATGAGAAACAATTATAGAGGATTTTAAAAGGTATAAAAAACTGAGTGCATAAATGGATGTTCCTTTTGTTATTATAAGAGAACATAATTATAAAGTTGCCATAATCTTGACCAGGTTTCCTTTTTTAAGCAAAAGAATCATAAAGAAGAATAAATTGCCAACATAAGTTATTAATAGTGAAAGCATAAATCATCTTAATAATTTTTTGGTTCCATATCTTTAATGTTTTATATTCATAATTTGCAGCAATCATGGCATTCAGATGTAAGCATTGCATCAACGATTTTCTCTTCTAGTACAACACTTGGAGCACGAAATGTGAGGGGTTTTGATGTGACTGCCTAGATAGAAAAGAACCTTGGTTGAAATTTGTTCTCTTAATACTAAGGTTGTTGTGCTTACACATAAGCTGTAGCAAGGCTACAATCAGGCTTGTTTGAAGAACTCTGGAAATTCCAAGTCACTAAAACACAATCTTCAGGTATTAGGAAATGGAGCAGTTGTGTGCTACTATAGGCACTGTAGTGGTTGAGTGTTCTGGATGACTGCCATGCCACCTGTTTATAAATGTCAACTAAAACAACAAAAAAAATATATTAAGTGTCAACAGAAGTCATGTTCATTTATTCAATCATAATTACAAAGAATACTGATGTTTTAAAAAGAAATTTTACAAGCTTACTAAAATTCTTAAACACCTACATAAGAAACTTTTTGCTTTTGATTTTTATATTAGCAATTGTATCTTATGACAAGAGAAATCACAAATTTGAGTTAAATACATAAAACAGGGTGGGTGATCTAAATCAATTATGTAAATAGTAATCAGAAAGTATAATTAATGTCATAACTTTTGACATAATAGCTCCAATCAAGATTATATATATATTAAGTAACAGTAAAACATTATATGTAAAAGATTTTATAGTTAGTATAACACTGTCATTAGAATGCTAGAAACAACACAAATAGGATTTTGGTTGATATTAATCAAACTATCGCTTGGGAATCTTCAAAGTACTTACACCTATTTAAAAATCACCCATTCTAAAGAATTGCATATAGTCATGGAAACACTATCTTATTAAAGCTAAAAGCAATCTTTAAGAGGTTCAAAGGTATTTTACTCAAATGATCAAAGCATAAAATTCATAAAAACTACCTGTTTGGTGTATAAAAGTAGGTGTTGCTGTTGGTGTATAACAAAAGCTATGATCAGGTTTTATTTCATATTATGTTGTTAATCAATTTTTTTTTGTTAAATACCTTTTAGGATAGAAACTACTGTTGGTCTAAAAAAAAAATACCTGATAAATTAACTTGCTTAATAGGTTAAGTGCATAATTTTAAATGTTTTGCATCAAAATGTTCAGTCCAACATTGAATAGTATGTCATTATTGAACCTTTAAATCATTCAGACTTAGTAATCAACAAGGAGCTTCAAGACCAACTCAACAAACACCAACTGTAAAATAATAACAATGCATATAAGAATGTCCCAACCTTGATGATGATAGAAAAAAACAACCAAATATAGGTTCTATTATGACTAATAAGGAGAGAAAGAGTATGAACTAAAGTCACGTTGCTAAGTATTCTTTACTAAACACTGATGCTGCACACAATCTGTTAAAAGGTTGTTAGATTTGAAAAGTACTAGGTGACTATAAATTTACTTCCTGCAATCAATTGCTTATAACTCCCAAACCTTAACATATTAAGAGAAGTATGCATGTGTATACAGGAAGTGTATTTCCAGTTTGCAGACTTCATTCACTTACACTGTATACCAGGTTTTTTCTCTTTTTATAAAATTGCATCATTTAGCTTGTAGAGATGAGGCCTGTGAACAAAATTCATCTCCAAGATCATGTAGAACTCATACAGGTTTTCCATAGCAATGAATAAATATAATGTAGGAATAATTTTACTGTCATTTGTCATGAGATGCCTGTCAAGGCCCATGCTCACCAACAGCCTTGCATGATATCATCCATAAATAAGAAACAAGATCCATGGCCATTGCACCACAATCAGAACACCCACATATACCTATGGAAGTTGTTGCAAATTTTAACAAATGTCATCAGAAATTGGATAATGCAATCCATATGGAGAAAGCAATATCCATCAAATTTCCAGGTCTACTAGCCTAACCAAGCTAATTATTTGGAATGTGATGCAAAAGACATTAAAGCTATCTTCATACAAGATGCAAAAATTGCTGAAACTGATTCCCACTGACCACAAGCAGCAATAACCAATTCAGAAAATGTTATTGCATTTTCTTTCCATAAACTAGTTTTGGTAACTCAGCTTTTTACTGTTTTCTGTTACACATCAGTTTCAGAGGAAACTTAATTTTAAAAATGATGTCATTTTGGAATGACATCACAGTGTGTGTAAATGATGCCCCAGTGACAAAATCTGCACACTCTGAAAATGCATTCTCTTTGACCCCCATGTACTGCAGGAAGTAACTTTATAATAACCATATGCCTGGCCCCAATGTAAAAGTTAGAAATAATCTATTTTTTGCAGTAAAGGAGACAAAAACACCACATTTTTGAAAGCATACAAAAAACTTTAACTACAAACCAGTAAAGAAAATTTGTCTTCTTTCTAAACACTTGAATTTCTGCAAAATATATTCCTAATTTTTTTCTCAGTTTTACTGTTTAGCTTGAAAAATTAGAAGTATACTGCTTTAAAATTACTGAATTGTGCATGCACGTTTGCTCTCTCAGTATTAACTTAAAAACAAATAAAAATAAATTTCTTGCTTCCAAAAATTTTGCTGTTCCCCCAAGACTTGTTTTAAGAATTAAATTTAATGAAACAACAAAAAAGAGAGAGAGACTAATTAATTCTTTATATGTTTAAAGTTTATAAACTTTATTCTAGGGATGTTCAAATAAAATCACAATAATCAATATCTGGCTGGATTTCATTTGAAGATCCCTAGTATTTTGTTTTTTTTGCAAGTCTTTTAAATAAAAATTAACCATACTGGCAGTAGGATGTAATGCTGCTTGCACCTTTTTCATTATATTCATATTCAAAACAGCAAACTCATGTACCTTCACAGATATCAAAAAAAAAGAAAAAAAAAAGGAATGACTGGAACTGCTGGTGGTGCTACAATGCAGATCTGGATTTTTCAATTTTGAGGTCATTGTACAGCTAGAGGCCACAGCATCACATCAAAATAACTCCATTTTAACTTCTTTTGTCAAAGATTGATATTTTTAAAAGCAGTTTTAGATTGCCAAACATATGCAAAAAAGGGGGCTGGTCTGGAACTAATGCTAGAGATGTCAACAAAACACCTGAATGTACATATTTCCCCAGGTCAAAATATAATCTAATGATGTTGTTTTTCGTAAACTGGTTAACAATGTTTTTACTGGTAATCTAATCCACTCACCTGGTACCGTCACTGAAAAGTCATATTCTAAAATTAAGCCTCAAAGACAGTTTATTATTAATAATTTTGTCTAGCAATTTTATATTAATTTTTTTTTTTAATATCTATTAGGAAAATACTGGAGGTCACAGATAAGTTTAAACACCTGAAGCATGCATGGATTAGATTAAGCAAAATTGTTCCTGCAAATATTCTAGAGTTGTTGTTGTTGTTCTGAAGGTTTTCCGACAATTCAGTTTTGTTTTCTCTCCTCACCATGTCTGGTCAAACTAAAATCTGTAAAATACCTCAGATCTTAATAAATCCGTTTTACAGCCGCTCTGATCTTTCATTCTGTTACAGATGTTAACACTGGTGGTCAAAAATGCATTGTTCTCGCATTTTGCCCGCTTGTTTAGAGCCCAAATCTGTTTATTTATGCTATCGGGGCAGTGGCAGGTCAACTGTTGTTATCATCATCATCATCATTTACTGTGGAGTAAGCGTAGAAACTAGAGCTGTATCTCTTATTTCAGTTTTAAAAGACAGTTTACTGTAAAATTCTGGGGGAGGGGAGGTGAAAAAGTCAATTTTGTTACCTGAACAAATGATCTGCACCAGCGCTAACAAGGAAATTAGGAAATAGGGTTTAAGCAAACTCCTGTTCGAGGTGACAGACGCCATTACAACTGTAAACATTAGCAGTAATCGACCTCCATCTCCTGAAGAGTTCCACAAAAAAAAAACAACAAAAAACCCCACAAACTTTTACTATTGTTTAAACATTCTAAAAAATGTTAATACCAGCAAAAAATTACCGGCTATCGCATTTGATATTCAGATTATTAATGAATTTACGTATTGGTGGCCTTTTCTCTTCCGTGGGAAAGAAACTCTGAATAAGCCATAGTGGACTTCCTCCTCTTTGTAAGAAGTAAACTTGATCAAAATACAGGCCGACCTCATCTCCACCGAGCATAAAATGAGGAGTCATTCCATAATAACTGTTTAGACAGCATAAGGGGGTAATAATAAATAAAGCATAAACTTTAAACCAAATCTGTATGTATAGATAAGAAAGCAGCTTTAACAGATCTCGAAATTTATTAGACGTCTGGAAGTCACAGCTCGTTTTAATTTTTCCTACATTGCAATGATGGTAAAGAACAACAGATGATACTCGCTTTCCTGTCTATACAAGCAAAATCTTTACCTATAATTGGCTAGCAGTCAGGGGGAGGAAGGTAGTTTCAAATTAACAATTACAATAAATATTGATCAACAGTTTTTTTTTCTTTTTCTGCAAATGACTCTTTTAGCAAGAATAAAGTCAAATTGGTTAGAGTTAAGCAGCGAAAAAGCAAAATCTATCTCAGCCTGTTTCAGTAAGTTAATACCTCTACACGCTGTCCATCTCTTTGTCTCATTATTTTTTTTTAAACTAATCTGTGTGAGCCTCTAAGATGTTCCAGGAAACCTTTTACTTGGTCAAAAAGTTCTAAGAACTACCATAAGAAGAAAAAAAATCAATAAAAACAATGCTATCACTAATTGGCTACAGCTCCAGCAAGATTATTTTTGCATTAGTTGCTTCACATTACCTGACAAACTATTGTTTTCACATTACTATTCAATAGCTTTCAATTTGTTGTTACATTTTTGTTGTTACATTTTTAAACCTTTAACATATTCTAGGTTTTAGATCTTTTATTTAGTTACAAGTGGCACAGGATAATTCAGATTTTTTTTGTATGTAATTATACTGTACCATGCTAATGTGTTTAAGCCTTTATGAATTTCTTGACAAAAAAATAAGTACTGGTAATGTGTTTAGCTTATACAGCTGAATTGAGAAGTGCTCTGTATAGATCCAGACTCACTACCTCACCAATCTGCATCCTATGTGAAGAGGCAGCAGCAAAACTGAAACACTTCATCTGCCAGCTCAGCAAACTCCAAAGATCAGTAATAATAAAAACCCTAGAGGACATCATGGATGTTCCAACATGGTATTTGGCTAAAGACAAATTGAAGGATAGGAAGGCTATGGCAGCTGTATCCACATCTACCTAAAGTGCATTTCTTTTGTTAAATTAATATTTTAAAATCAAAATATTGATCAGCATTCACTTATTAATGTTTACTGCTTTATTACTTTAAAAGTTGTAGATATTCAAAAAATTACTGCATAAAGGAGTTTTAGTACAGGCACTATTTGAATAACAAGTTTAATTGGCTTTATGATAAAAATGGCAAGCAGATGGCAGGTTTATATACTACACATTTAACCATGGCTGAGAGTTTAAGTTCAATCCTAGCTGGATATTATCATTTGGTTTGTTGAACCTCTATAGCATAGTTTCCTTTTTTGTCAATGCGGGTTGCCTGTTTAGTTGTTGGAGGAACCTGGAGTTCCCAAAGGAGCTAAGACTTTCTACTAACAAATAAGTAGTGATGGGGGTCATACTACAGCTGTCAGTCCCCAAGCCAAATCAGAGACACATGATTGGCAACCTTTGTCTCTCAAGATCACTGGAATACACCAGAATGCTAAAGATAAACACTCAGTATTTCTTTTTTAGATGATAATAATTTAGGGCACCACTATATAATAGAAACAGATGGTATTTGGAACAGCCTTCATTATACCATTGCAAAACAATGTGTATCCACTGCCCATTAGTCACAGAATATGATGTAATAAACAAAGCTGCCCAAACATTTACTCAAATCACAAAAAAATGGGAAAAGTGCCAAGAATCAATGATAAAAATTGTGATGTAAATACTTTTAATAGCAAGACAACTACAGTACAACCACACGTATCCAAACCTCACTTATCCGAATTTTCACGTATCCGAACAATCGACATGTCCCCCGAACAAAATCTCACGTAACCGAACTTTCACACTTTTTTGTTTGGTTGTCAACGTTCTATTGTAATTTCTCTTAGATCTTAATTGAACAAAACATGGCTTTTTAAAAGTGAACAGTGGGGGGGGGCATGCCTATATAAGTGATTCATATAGTTTAACGAGGTCTGACTGTATATATAATGTACATCATTAACCTTACAGTATTATGACAAGCAAGACTCATTGATCATGTGACCAAAATTTCTGCAGCCAGACAAAATGGAGGTTAACAAAGATACAAGTGCAAACATTTTCACTCAAATTACATTGAAAATCTACAGTAATTAAGTAATACAGTACTTCACTTTGGGATAGAAAGGCATTGTTTCGAAACAGTTTACACAAGTGACAATTAACATGCATAGCATCTATTGTTCGGATAGGGTGTCAATTGGATGTTCGAATTTGACCCTCGGCCTGCTCACAGCAACACCTACATTTGGTTTTTTTCACGTATCCAAACAAATAGCTTGTCTCCGGGCTTGTTCGGATACGTGAGGTTGCACTGTAATCAGGACATGAAGACGTGTTGTAATTACCTAAGTTTCAAATATTTAACAGTTAAGTGCAAAATGAGAGCAAGCATAGTGCTTTGCTACACAGAATTGAAAATAAAGTTGTCTGTTTGCAATGTTTTGTCAAGCAGACTGAATACTGTCCTGCAAAAAATGGCCATTCTAATAACGAAAGTGGTGTCATATGGATCATTTTTGTTACTGCAAATTACAATGAATACTTTGCTGCTATGTGCATTAATTGTTTCATACTTATCTTTCAATTGCTTCTGTGATATTGAAATTTTTTTCTTGTTTTCATCATTAAATGTTTAGCAAAGATGCTGCAAAAGTTTACATAAAGATTTTATTTCAATGCACTGACACCAAGAGTAATAACAACAATAACAGAATCTGTAAGTGTTATGTTGCTATCACTAATTCTAAACTTCCAGTCTCAGTGCAACTGAATTCTGAGAATAAAGCTGTTACTGTAAAACAACAGGACAGTAAGAATCAACTGTTTATTTTTCTAGTTTGAAATCAATTGACCAATGCAAAACTTAATACAAATGTAAATATCACACAGGTATTCCACAAAAAAATAAAATGGAAACAACCCAAAGAGCTTGCCTCAACTGATGTTCAGGATTAAATTGTAATGGGAAAGTATAACGACGGAATTTGAGACAATGGTTTGTTTGATCATGTGATGACAGTAGGTTTGGTGCGACCAGTCAATTCTCTTAGCTGTGAAATCTGAAGAGCTATTTCAATCAGAGGTCGCAAATATTCCTGAAATTAAAGGGGAAAAAAATTATAAAGCAATGTTATTTGTATTTTGATTGCCAAAATTTTTGAAAGCATTGTCAAATACAATACACTACAACCTCAAAGTTCATATATACATGAACCACTTTAGAAACTGATGAAAAGGAGTTTTATAAACAGGTGTTAAAAACATGTATAATATGAAGAATCATTAGATTTACCTGCTTTGTACATTAGAAGTTTCAGTAGAGTCCTAGGTAGTTTTCAAAACAAATAAGGGTTTTGAATTTCTGGAAAATAACTTCTGTTCATTTGTCTATAATTACCAGGATCTTAACTATACACTATTAAATATGTGAAGTTTTAGCACAGGTTGATTTATACTAACAGCAAATGAATGGCAAAAATTTATGGTCCTGGTACTTAATAGTGAAAAGAAGGTGAATAAGATTAAAGTTCCTTTTTCTATGGTATTTCTGTATAAACTAGTGTGTGATGGCTTCCTGCTTCCTTGCAATAATTAAACTAATAGGAATTCTTGTATTTTTTTTTTTAAATAAAAGTTTCCATTGTTTTGTTTTCATCCAGTGCACATACAGTATTTATACTGGATCTACCTACTGGTTATTACATATTTTTATTTGATGACAATTTATACCTCTGGAAACAGTATCTGCTTGGAAGCATCATTTTCATAGCCCTCTATGTATAAGCGGATAGTGGCACCGCTGCTGCCTGTTCCACTCAGACGAAACACAATCCGTGATCCATCATTGAATATCAACCTAATTCCCTGAAGAGGAAAAAAAGAAAGAAAAACAGAAAAAAATACTTTATTTCCTAGGTTATCAGAATCTGCTATAGTCAACACAAGATATTTTTGGTATAATATCAATCTCTGAAAAAAAAAACTATGTGGAGTATCTAACAAAAGTAATAGGTATTCACCTGATTTTCAGATATGCTGGAGTCGATAGGATCAGTGTAGGAGAAGTTATCTGCAGTGGCAATAGTAAATGATCTATCTTCATAACTCAGCACTTTGCCTATAGTTGCTGGATCTTTGATAAATTCCATCAAATTCTGCATCATTTTTGAAGCAGGGTCAGAGTCGCAGTTCTCATAATCATATCTAAAAAAATATTTTGATGAATTAAAAGTCCACATTCTTCATAAAACAATATCTTCCCACATATCTATTTTTTTTAAAAAAAAGTTATAAATATATCAACAGTTAAGGCATAACCTGTTAGGTCTTAAAAACAGTTTCTTTCTTTTTAGGGTTAGCATCTAATTTCATTTCTTTTTTTCAAAAATCACACTTATCTGCTTACGCATTTAGAGCACTTACCTATAGCATTTCGGATGGTGTTATTTGAGATGTGCACAGGCACATGGTTCACAAATTAGTATTTAAAGGAATGTAAGCAAATAGTTATAAAATGAATCCTAGCACATGCTAAAATTACTCAAAATGAGACAGCAGACAGGCTTGCTAAATAAAGGACGGGGAAAGACAATGCAGGCCCAGACGTCAACAAAGATCTAGTCTGCGCTTTGCTAAAGATCACCAGAGTGCACTTCTACCTGCAGCAGTCACGGGGAAAACTCAATCATTCAAGGTTTTACTCGCTGAAGCACTCGAGACACACCTAGCTGCCACAACAATGGGCACTGCTAAGAAAATGTGATTCCTGGAATACATAATAACAAACAAAATATGGACTCTACAGTAGGGTGGGTAAAATACCACCTGCAATATTATATCTCTGCAGAATTAAAAAAAAAAAACAACTTACAGGTTAGCCTCATTAATTTTCCTAATTCTACATCAGCAATAAGTTGCCACTCGAGACTTCAGTGCCACAAAAAAAAAAAAACTATCGCAAGAACAGTTAAAATTTTTATTGTTTCAGAAATGACTCTCACTTAATATCTGTCATTTTCCAAGACTTCTTAAATGGACAGCATGGTAATCCAGTGGACAGTCTACTGGAATAAGGTCAAGGGTCAGAAATTCTGTATTCCACATGGCACAGGATTAATGATACTTTCCAGTGGACAACAGCAGCACTATGTTCCTTCAGCAGAGCCGCCTTGTAAACATTGATGTACAGCAACAATATCACCTCTTAAGTAATGTCTGTGCATTGTTTCTATATCGGTTAAACCAGCAGCTAGTATTTAGGAAACCTCCATACTCTACTTCTATATGACTTTCATAACAGTTTTTACTCATCTAGAAATTATATCTTAGCTGGTGAGCTCTTGAGGTTCAAAAAAAGCTAATAAACAACTGATTTAAACAGTGCACAATACCTGCTTCCTGTATTGCATGAATAAAAATGCTTGGCTGTTTAGAACCTGGTCTAAAATGCTTATTTCCCTGGATTAGGTAAAAATATCTCCCTTTATATCTCAACATTACCAATTGTCGGTACACCTGTTAAAAATTCAAAAACTTAACAGGTCCCTGAGGTCTTAGTGAATCTAATCCTTTTTTTCTTGTAAGATACACAATATAGATCTTTGGCTTTCTGTTTCTTCAGGAGAACAAGATAATGTCTATTACAATTTTCCATGACTCATCGTTCTCATCAAGGTCTCCCTAATAAACGTCAGACTAACAACCACATTTTCTTGCCTAATGAGTGACCCTTGAAATTCCTTGGACCAAAAATCTAACCAAAGAGTTTTCATTGTAAAGTTAGTCAGTTGGAGTAACATAAGTTACCAGACCTTAGTATTTCAGTCTGAAGAAACTAACTAACTATATCCTGTGCCCTGTCTTCCTTTACCTCCTGGATTGCTCTGTTAACAAAGAGGAAGGGAGAAAAATATCAATTGGATTCACTATTTTTCTGAAAAAGTTTACTTCCATTCTGCATTCTCATTAAATATTCAAGAACTTTGGTGTCAATTCATGATGTGTCTTGCTGTTATCTAGGAATTTCTTTCAAAAACTCAGAATAATATTTTTCTAGCTACTTCCTTTACTTCCTAAGAACAAGTTCCTCCAGTTTAGTTAATGAAACTGCAGCACACAGATTTTCAACCTAAATAAAAATGATTTTAGTTTTAATGTACTTGTGTAATGTTTTGTCAGTCTAACACCATCTGCCTCCTGTATTTATGTCTCAGCTAGTGCTGCCTTTCTCTGACCTAGAATGAGATGCTTTATTTGTAAGCAACAATTCTATCTGGGTTCAGTGTGTTTCTCTTTCTGATGCCACAACATGACAGTTAATGTTAGTGGGAGGAAAAGTGATTGGTACTTCAAAAATCTCCTTTTGCTTAATTCAGTCTTTTTTTTTTTTTTGTTATCTTTCCAAAACTTGAGAACACGTGATGAAATCCTGTTCCACTCTAGTAAGACCATGAATCCTAAAAGTTTTGTTACATCCTATTGTAAATCTTCTAAAATGCTAACTGATCCACAGTTTCCTTAGCTTCTATAGGCTTACAGAATCTGCAGTAAACCGTAAGAGATCCACTTCTTGTCTCGAGTACAATTAAATATAAACTAACTTCTCAAATGTGTTTCTAGCTGTAAATAGCTGTACACAGACCCAACATTATGACCACCTGTATACAATAACCAGCAACATATGCAACCATGATGTGAGTATGTCTTAACCTTGCATGTGCTGGTTTAAAAAGCTTTGGAAAATGTGTAGGAGTCACTCTGTAAACTATTTCAGAGGCTACTATACTGAAACAATTCCCTTAACTTTATGTTCCTCCTTAATTGGCAATGAGTAATATTTATTTTCTAAATCAGTGGAAGCCATCCATGCAACACTCCCTTCTAATAAAGCACAGGAGGATTTATTTTAAAAAAAGGGGGATATTTTATATTTTTGTTCAGTTGGTATCAGTTTAGTATTTTCACAGTTTGTCATCTTTCTCTAGTCTATACAGTCGACCCCTGCGTAATCGCGGTTTGGCATTCACGGCGCCGGTTATTTGCGGAATTTTCCTTAGAACCTAACTAATAATTGTTTGTGGAAACCCCCACATATTTGCGGAATCGCAAATATCTTCTGTGATTTTTTATGGCTTTTTTCGTGGCAATATATATTTTTTTCACGCTTTTAACGCTAAATTATTAATCACAATATAATTTACTAATTTTGTAATATAAATACTAACGTAAATTCAGCAAAATATCAATATAAAATAAACGCTATTGGCTGGAGGTTTGAAAGCAGCCAATCCGAGAGCGTTATTCATTTCTCCTTGCTGCTGATTGGCTGCTGCCCATGAGGCACTGTCTCAGGCAGATGCAGCCCAGCATCATCCCAGTTTACCGCATGTAGCTATCTCGAGTGTTTCTCTGAGTGTTGTATATTTTATTAAATTATTATATATTTACTTATATTTTACGTTATATTTTGACATTTATAGGCATTTTTATGGACCACATCCAATATTCGTGGTTTTTCACTCTTCGCGGGTCTCTAGGAACGTAACCCCTGCGAATACCAGGGGACAACTGTATATTGCCACCTTTCTGGACTAGCATCATTTATTATACCACTATTTAATATTTTTCTTTCTTTTTTTTAAAGGTTTAAGTCCATTTTCCAAATAAATTCAACTCCAATGGATTTATTTTTTATAGTTCTATACAACTACCACTGATATTATTCAGCATCTAAACCATTAAGAAGAAATATTTTTCAAAAATTCTAAATAAACCAATTCTCCCTGCAGATGTATTTTCATGGCTAATCCAGATAAGTTACATTTACTATACTCTGTTGCAGTTTTGGCATTTCCCTCCAAGGCTCCTTGATTAATAATTACATTTAATAAAAAAAAAACAACAATCAATCTCTTTTGATGTATCAGATCTGACTTCCTCATTTCTGTGCATCTTGTCCATATAGGTGAAATTGGTATTCCCTGTTACTGCAGACAGTCAACTGCATTATAGTTGGCAGATCAATGCTGCCAAACTGTCCTGAATGCCAAGTTGAAGACAAGAGATTTGGTAGTGTAATTTTTCCAAACATCTTTGGTCTGGTTTTATTTGCTTCTTCCAAAATAGGTAGAGTTCTGATTGCCAACTATCCAAAAACAGCAGGAGAGTCCATCATGTGTATGAGTATTTTTTTTTATAGCCAGCAAACTCCTAATAAGTGTCAACCACATCCACAAGTGGTACGATATCTCTAACCCTAACCCCAACAACTCCTGCAGCTTCAAATCACATGAGTTAGTCAATAATAGCAATAGCGTTGCCCACATCTCATTAATTATAGTAATGGGATTATAGCTTCACAGTTTGCCAGTTGCAGCATACCAAGTATTTCTTTCAGTTTGTATCCAATCCAATGCTTTTTTTTTTTTCAGTAAAACCTCCATTTATTATTTCAGAGTTTGTTGTGAATTTCTGGGGCGAAGTCACCTTTCACAAAGTTGTGTTTGTAAGTCACCACTACAATACTGTTTACTTTTACTTGCTTAACAAATTTCAGTTACACGTTTTTCTAACTGCTCTGAGTCCTACTTTGCAAAATACTGAGTACAACTTATTTCAATCAATATTTCCAGTAGCCTAGTCGACATGGCTCTTTTATCATCACTAACCATGAGCCCAATGGACGCACCATGATCCTCTCGACTTGGTTCCAGACTGATTTCATTAATTATAAGACGAACACCAACCCGTCCCTGAATAAATGAATATTGAGGTCATCTTAACTTTTTTAAAAAAGCACAGAAATTCTTGTAAATCAATCAATCATAAGGAATCTTAAAGTAGCATAATCTAAATTGCACAAAGTGATTACTAACAATTAAAAAAAAAACGAAAAACTAGCAATTCTGCAAAATAATTTACTTTAATTATTTTGAGTTGTGAAACAAACCCTTTGTTCAATGAACCAGATGATAGCACTGATTTGTGAACTGGGTGCATATGCACATCTAAGGTGGAACTTTCTGCAATGCACTAATGTAGAACCAGGGTCTCTGTAAATGCACCTCTTCATAATGCCAACATTTCCCCAGTATTACTCCAAGTGACACTGAGATCTGACTGATACACTTCACTTAATCACAGCAGTAAAACAGTAGTGTGTCAAATTCCACCGAAAACAACTAAAATGATAGGTACCAAACAAAACAACATTTTGAAAAATGTCTCCTCTTCGTACTAACCTTGTAAAAAAGTTACGGCCATACTTCTTCCAATGACTGACAAGTAGCTCCTCTACACTTTTCTTAGTTTTCTCAAGAACAGATAACCATGCAAGCACAGCCCACAAGCCATCTTTTTCTCTGAAAAAGAGATAACAAAATGTTATATATATATATATAATTCATATCTATTCTTCAGTTTGGTCCAACCCAGAAACAAATTTTGAGAATTTACTGTAGGGTCATATTAGTAAATCATAGAATAATTTCTGCTTCATAGAAAAACTATTAATTTCACAAAATATTAAAAAACATTGTTAATGACAGTAATCCATATTATTTCTTACATTCCATGTTGAATGAACCATTTGACAAAAGTAAAGTTAGATGCTTGAAATTATTAAACAAAACAAATTATACATTTTATTAAAAACTTTTAGACCTGATACACAAAAGACAGAAAACAAAGACATACTTCATCTAAGAGACTCAAGTTTTTGGACAAAAAAAACCAAGACTATTATCAACAAAAATCAAATAGAGAAAACAATGATTTCAAACTTTTAAAAAAATCTATCAGAAAATCTTACTTTACTGATCAGAACTCATCCATTCTGTTATTTATTATTTGGATTCTGCAAGTTAATACATTTGCATGAAATAGATAGTCTTATAGGGTAAAGAGTTCATCATCTGAAATAAAATTAAAAGCATAGCCATTATTACAAAAAGAAAATTGAATTTCTGATAGCCAGAAACTAATGAAGCTTCTGCAAAATTATAAAAAAAGCAATCTTACCGAATGTGATCTGAACCAGTCCCAAAACTCTCTTCACCACATAAAGAAATTCTGCCTGCGTCCATCAGATTTCCAAAGAACTTCCATCCCGTTGGGACTTCAAATATTTCTTTATCTTTTGCTTTAGCAACCCTGGTGTAAACAAGCAGATCAAACATATTGCTATAAAATTATTTGTGCATCATTATACTTAAAACAATCCTGTTTACAAAACTTGCAGAGTTTTTTTTTTAAAAAAATAAATGAAGATTGGGGCATCTTAGTACATCACCAACAACTCCAGTCCTATAATCCAGCTGTCTAATCTCTCAGTTCTTTTTGACAGCACTCACTAAAATAAAATTAAAATTTTTTTTAAAAATTTGACAAATAGTTTTGTAGTTTATTATCTTCATTAAGTTTCTTCAAAAAAAAAGCTAGAAGCAATACAATAAATATATTTTATTTCTTAAACAGTCACTGGTGCTCAAGAATTTTCTTTTATTTAGGTAAAACAACAAAATACATTTCTAAGGATGCTTAAGATTCACAGTTCTGTAGGTCACATCCATAATCTGGGATAATAGCCAAAAAATACAAAAATAAAGAAAATAACTACAAAATAAACCAACAGACGTGAGAGCACACCTCTTTGAGGATCTCGTGTATGGAATGCAAGACAGGCCTCTGTTTGGTTATTAAATGAACGTTGATCTATTCTTCTGAACTAAGCACGGGTACATTTCTCCCATCCTGCCTTTTAAAAAAAAAAACAAAATATTATTGTGTTCTGATGATGCGCCGTTTGAGTGTCTTAATTTTTAGCAGATAAAAAAGCTCAGCTCAGATTCTGTGTGCTCCCACACTTCAACTTAACTACAAAATGGTTTGGGTGGGGGTGGCAGCGGGCAGCCAGTATACACCTTACATACTTACCTGTCAACAGCAGATGCTGTAGGCATGCTCCGAGCAAACCCCTTCACTGTAGTTTTTACGAAGTAGGGAATGCAACACAAGTTATCAGCCAGGACAGCCAACGAATCAGAGGGGTTCACAAAAAATGCATACTCTCCAAGAATCATATTTCGGTCCTGCAGTTTAGAGAAGAAGAAAAAACAAAACAACAACTTACGGAATATACTAAACTATCCAGACACAGAAAAAGAATCATTTAAATTCAATTACTTTAAGACAGTAAAACCTACATCTGGTCATTCGACACAATCGCTTGCCAGGTATTCGATGAAGTCAATTCAATTTTACAAGTGCCCCCCCTCCCTCTGCTGTCAAACAGGATCAAGATTTCATGGAACTGCAATCCTCTCTATGTTAATTCACAATTTTAATACCCTTATTTCCCCCGACACTAAGACATCACCGGGTTCCAATATTTCAGCTGCTCAGAGCTGGTGTTTTTGGTTGCTGTCACATGCCGATAATAAACGTTTAATCCAACTAACCCCCTCTCTAAAAATCCTTTTCCTTAAATAAATTCCCAATTTTTTTTTTCCATTTTGAGAGAAAAAAAAAAAAAATCCATCCTCAACAGAGTTCCTTATCTTCACATTCAAAAACCACTGGTAGTCTCTTATTTTCCCCAACGTCCTCCCGGTACTTCAAACTCACCCCATCGCCATCAAAAGCTGCCCCTAATCCGTGATTCCCTTTCTTCATCTCCTTAACAAGATCAGACGCATACGTAAGATTAGGATCGGGATGATGGCCACCAAAGTCTGGCAGAGGGTCACAGTTTACAGCATTTATCGCAGGAAGACCCAGTTCTTCACAGAATATCTTCTTTACATATGGACCCATAACTTTAAATAAGGGAAAAAAAAAAAAAAATTCAATTGAAACTTAACAGAAACATAAAATTCTACCTTACATGGTAATTAAGCATTATGAAGTAAAAGTCTTTTTAATGTAGTATTAATTAGCTTTGTAATATCAGACTAATAAAAACTCACTGCCTCTAAGACACTGGATATTATTATTAGTTAGTTAATTTTCTCTCTCCACTGGTGTCTTGTAGATCCTGAAAATATTCTTTTTAAAAAAACAAAAATAAAACGATCTAATAGCTTTGCTTTTCACAGCTGCAAACAGTGAGTGTGACCTGTTGTAGTTTAGGAACAGTTCTATTGTGTGTGCTTCGAGCTCTATATATTTTGAAAGCAGCAATTTTTTTAAACATCATTATTTGTATTAGAACACAATTTGTAGTCTAAATATTTAAGCAAGAAAAAAATTTTCAGCCAGCTCACTCAAAATGTAAAAAAAGTTCTTTTGTATTTCCAGTCCATCTTGCATACATACGTAACTGACAAATGAGGTATTCTACACACTGATATAAGTTAACCAAAAAACTGCCAATTTTAGCAGGAAAAGAACCCATCAGAACATATCTAATTAGAAGTGAGCACTATTAGTCAGAAGCAATTATTTGCTAAACCCAATGTAGCTACCACTGTGGTAATTGAGTCTGCTACACACTTACACTCTTCCACTACTCCAATTTTCCTTTCAAGAAGTAAATAAAACAGAAACAAAAGAAGAAACTTACCTCCATGCATTGCATCAAGTAGAATTGAAAAGGGTGGTCGATGCGAGGACCCTTTGATCAGCCCTTTAATCGCCTCAAAATCAAAAATTGTTTTCATACATTCCTTGTAGTCTTCCACAGAGTCAACAACCTGTATGGTAAAGCTCTGGTTGTCTACTGTGAACTTCTGAAGCCCTACTACAGAAATATCTGCATGGAGCTGGGGGCAAATCCTGTAGTGCTGTATAGTTTTTGTGGCCTCGTAAATGGCATCTGTAACTGTTGCTGGTGCAGGACCTAAAAAACATCTTTAATTGTTTACATTCAGTTTTTTTTAAATCTTCTCTCTTTTTCTTTAAAAGGTAATGAGTTTTAAAAAAAAGGAGAGAGAACCTGATTAAATACAATTATATAATGACAAAAGATTGACAAAAATCCAACTGAACAGGCCATTCTGGTAAGAAATGGTTCTTGCAGCTGGACCTTCACAACTCACTTGAAATGCAGAGTTACCTGTAGACTCATGTTTAATCATCTGCAGCCAGCAACACATCATAAAGAAGCCATCTAACATCACATGAAGCCTACCCAACTTCAGCTGTTTGTTGAAACCTCTTAGCATGTAGATAGATACCTGACAACATGGATAGAGGCCAAGCTGGTGCAAGAAATAGGAGTGGCAGTGTCCCATGATGGTAAAATGTATTACACTGCAAAAGTTTGTTTAACAGAGCTCCTAAATAATAACTACTCTTAATATTACTGCAGTCTAGAAAGACCAAAAAAACTCCATCTTAACTTTTAATAATATGGAGCGATAACCTGTACCCTCTCAAGAAACAGCAGCAGCTTTGTCATTTATTATTGAGAGACTGTATACCAACAGAACCAAGTTTCTAACTGATGATAATCAAGGAAAAAATATTCCATCTATAAGTATTTAGCTAAAAGACTCAGAAAATGTAACACAGATCCTGGGCAATAAAATTCTTAAAATATTTAGGAATATTTAGAAGAAGAATTAGCTTTTGTAATGATAATGCATTGAGGAAGTCTCAGCTTAACTAACTGCAGACTAGAACTTACTCTAGATTACATACACTACAGGTTTAGGGTTGCCTGTTTTTGTTTTTAATTTTAAAAAAAAAGATGGGCAATTTAAATTTGTGACATTTGTATTTAAATAAATTCATGCACACTATATATGAAAAATTGTATGAGAACTAGTAATGTATCAATGTTTAAAAATATGCTCATCAAATAACAGAAAAAAGTATTACTGATGTAATATAACAAATGAGATCAATTCGTACTACTTTCTTTTCTATTTTTCTTACAGACATCATTTCTACGTAGTTTTTCAAATCAATTTTGGCATTACGAGTCATCAAGAAACCCATTCTTGTCTCACTGAGAGTAACATTTTTAAAATAGAACAAAACCCATCTGAATTCATACCTCCATTGGATGTATTGAATTTTATTCCAAAATCTCCATCAGGACCACCTGGGTTATGGCTTGCAGTCAAGATAATTCCACCATCTGTTTTGTACTTTCGAATCATGCAGGACACTGCAGGTGTTGACAAGATCCCATTATGACCCACCAACAATTTGGCAACCTGAAAATAACAAAGAAAAGTTAATCCTACAGCTTGAAAGCTAAAAGTTCTGGTAAATGTGGAAGTTCATATAACTGCACTCACTACCCGAGAAGTTACATTCTTTAATTTCACAAAAATATTGAACTGAATGCATGGAAAAAATAAATTAGTTCCCATTTGCAAAACAAAATTCTTCAGTAATGGAAGTTCAAGGGAGGTACTGTTGAAAAGATGGTTGTGTAACTGTGCCAGAAGTATTTGGTATTCCGTGTTTGTGCCAACTTCAGCAAGAAAAGTACTTACTAGAGAACTCTTCAGATTAAAAGCAGTGGGGGTGACTTGTACAAAACCAGCTGGTTCAGAGTGTAGGAAACCTAGCAAACATGGCTAACCTGCTGCTACATAAAAGCATAAAGCACAGTTCACAGGTACAGATAGTTAATGGACATTTCACAAAAATTCACCAAATATGAATGTGTTAGTTATCAACAATGTAGGCTTACAATTCCTTGGTGCTTAAAATCATAATCAACAAACACGCAGAAATTTGTGCTGAACACTAAAAACAAAAACAACAGTGATTCAAGAAATACTGGGCATACATTTATGAATAACATTCTGCCTTATTTATAAACAAGAGAAACTCAATTGTTCCATAATTCATGATTTGCAAATAAATTTTCCTAATGCATGATGCTGACCGTATCAAGTTATCAAAAACAATGAAGGGTCCATTTTTTTTATTGTAAAGTCAAGTAAATAAGTGTCACGTAACAATGACCATAAAAACTGCATGCAATCTGTATTATCAACTCTAAAAGCGCCTTACACACCTCTCTCTCTCTCTCTGGAAAAATAAAGTCATCATGTACATACAGGTATTATTAGCAAGTATATGTTTAAAATGTAGAAATCATAACACAAAATGAAATATTATTCAACCACTCAAAGAATTTTCTCCAACAAAAAGTATATTAGAAAAAGTATCACTCAGAAATCTTTGCACACAAGTGAATATAACAGAAAAAGAGGAGGAGGAGGAAAAAAACGAAAGGACATCTCCCCTGATTAGTAATATGCACAATTTATGCAATGTGTGTAATCTTAATTATGAAGAAAGCTTATTTGGGTGACTAGTCTGAGGTGTTTTCATGGTAAAATAATTGAAATTTTACAAATGTTTTCTGGAAACAGGATGTAGATTTAGATCTATTTCTAAATAGTGGTGACACACCATATATTACTGACCAGAGGACATAAGATAGATAAGAAAGGTCAAGATTAAAATGTCAAGAAGCATTTCTTTACTGTGTAGTGTCAGCCCCGAATACTTTGCCAAGTCAGACAGAAAAGGCAGAGTACAAACAAAAGTAGTTTCTATATGGTGACTAACAGAAACTGAATGGAAAATGGTTAAAAGATGATTAGCTTGTTTCGTGAAATATCACAGAAAATATTATCTTAAATAAATTAGTCGCCAATCAGTACAGACTATTAAGTGTGTCAATAAACCATCTCATCTCATAAATTATTAAGCTAAAAAATCTTAGTAAAAAAAAAAAAAAAAAAACCACTAAGAATTCCAAAACTTAAAAATACAAGAAATAGGAAGAATTTTCTGTTAGTTTTAACGTATTCCACCACATTTAATGCACAAATTACCTTTCATACTACACTAATACCGCCTGGTTAGTGCGGTATACATGACAGAAAGCCTGTCAAACTCTCAGACCTATAATTTTCCCGACTGGACCAGTTCACCCTTTAACCAATAATTATTTAAAGATTTGAATCTTTAAAGCCAACCTCTACTCTCCCACCACAATAGCTAGGCTAGCAGCTAGCCCTTTTGTACATAAACTCTGTCAACTGCCCAATGTGCGCCAGACCCTTCATGTACCAAGTTTATATACAAATGCACACGTGTATGTGTGTGTGTGTGTGTGCGTGTCAGTGTGTGACTGAGATGCGATCGAAGTGTTTCAACAAACATAGTTTGGGGGCCAGGTTTTATCTTACTTGACTGCAGATCTATTCCGAGGATCGCCAATTCAGCTTTAAACTCGTGAGCAGATCAGGTTTCTGTAAATTATTATCCAGTAAAAGCAGGGTGAAGTATATATAAGGGATGTTCGAATAAAATACGATCACCGTGACAGTGTCAGGGTCCCTTACATATAATCATCCTGCCTCAACAGATCAGCAGGTTAGGGGTATACAGTACACCATGACACGGTTCTAACAAGCTAATATTCATATGGGAAGGTAAAGCGAAAAAAAGGGTCCATTTTAATAAACAGCAGACCCATGAGGGGTTAGATAGAATAGGCCTTCTCTCTCTCTCCTCTAGTACATACATTCACATCACAATCGTTGTGCACGATCAACTCCAACGTCACAAACAAAGAAAGGTGGCAGCGTTATATGCACAAACACACAGGGACAGAGAGACAGGGACAGGGATAGAGAGACAGGGACGGAGACAGGGACAGGGACGGAGAGACAGACAGAATACAGCCGCCACCATCTACCCGGCTGAATGCTAGAGGACAAGCAATGCTTTTAAATTCCCTCCCTGGCCCATCCACCCGGTGGCTGCTGTCCTTGGTGGACGAACATACGATCCAGCCACACGACTGGAGTGCATACTCACCTTGTTTGCTGCGCACACTCTGATGATGATGTCAACCGCTTCCTTTTCGAAGTACCGTCCATCTCCTCCCACCACCAGGGTGCATCCTTCCAGCTTCTCGCCCACGGCCGCCGAGAGGATGCACTGGATGAAATTCTCCGTGTAATTCTGTTCTTGGTAGACCGCTACCCCTTTCCGAAGCCCGCTCGTTCCGGGCTTTTGTCCCGAGAAAGGCTTGGTGCTAACCTCAGCGCTCGCCAACGACATCTTCTCCCTCCCCGTCTTCAGGTGAGGACCGCCACCAGACCTCTTCCGACCCTCGTGTCCGCTGCCCCTCCCTTTGAGAGGTCAAGGTTACGTAACGACCTTGACTTCACATCACAAACGGTGGTTGTGTGTGTGACTGTGACGAAATATCATCTCCTCCCAGTTCTGGGTTCGCGCCCCAGGAAGGGAAGCGTTAACTGTTTCCTTCAGGATGAGCCGAACCGAGACGTTCCAGTTGTTTTTACCTTCCTTTTTAGCCGTCCACGCAAACTACGGCGTGACAAATATAAATAAGTCCTTGTTTCACCGACTCCTACTGGTGGGCGCGCGGGGAGAGGGTTAAGTATCTTAAAATAATAATATAAAAAAGAATTATTTTGAAGGTTTTCTCCGAGTAGAAGATCCGCCGCCAGAAATTACTCTTGGAAAAGAAAATGAAATTTAAAGTGCGAAAAATCTGTAGTGTTTTAAAACTCCGGAAAGCATCGGTCTTTTCCGCCCGTGTGTGTGGGGGGGGGGGGATATCACGTGAGAGAGGTTACCGTAGGCTATCTTCTGCTGCTCCGAGGTTGGTGCTTGGACCGACCGACCGGTTTTCTTCTTACGTTTGGCGCGGGAATGTAGGTAGAGCTGAGTGGTTGGCAGGGGATGTTCTGAATGTTTATTCTGACCGGTAACCAGCGAATGTAGAAGGAAAACTAGACCACGCGAACTTCTCCGGGCGTGGCCATGTGGCCATCGGTGCCGACTTCCGGTGAGGGCGTGGCCATGTGGCCATAGAGGCGATTATAGCCAGTCTATATTAGTTATTACACACATGCTTAACAGTGGTTAATAAATATGTGAGTAGAGGTAAGCATTTATTCTTTTATTATTTGGGGGGGCACTGACCTGGTATGTAAACATGGTAATTAGTATTTTAGTTTTTTGTTAATATATAGACTGAGACCACCTAAAATCAGAAAAACGTTTGCTGCCAGTAATAGTTTAATGTCATGTAAGACACAATTACATTAAAAGCTGATGATGTACTACAATATGGAATTAAGCATAATTGTCGAGATATGAAAGCCACAGATTTTTACAGGATTTTTTTAGGCCACAGAAATATTACTGGAATTCTTCATACTGTGAAGAATTTAAATACTATTTACAAGAATTCCTTCAGACCCAGTGAAGAACACAATGAAAGGTATTAATATTTTATATCATTTTGACAGAACAAACTAAATGGTGCAAAACTGTATATCAACCAGGACATTTGGGATATTTCTGAAAAAAAAAATGATAAACCATTTTCTGCATTATCATCAAAATGATGCTTTTATGCACAGTATCATGTTTACAATGTAATTAATACTTTCATTATTTTTTACATATATAGACTGATTTTGCAATCCCAAACATGAGAGGAGAGTTTTCAGGGCTCCGGCCGTTTATTTTTTTTTATTTTCGCGCATGCGCAATCTGGGGGTGGTTTTAGGCTTGGGAGCAGAGTTTACAGAAATCCTCTAACAGCATTTTTGCACTTACCGTAACACACCTTAGCGCCTGTCATGTCAGTCATACTAAATAACACAGACCTTGCATCCATCAAAAAATTTTCAATCATACCAAGATTTTCAGTCCGTAATGGGCTCTTAAACCCCTTAGCAACAGGTGTGCGACTATTAAATATGTCAAACAAGTGGTCAAAAACCAATACAAAATTGGCTGTACCTTCACAATCATCAAGGTCAGTACGACCTACTTGAGCTGCATATCTGAGCATGGATGCAACAGATGAACTCAAAGTTTGAGCTGCTAATTTAACATTCATTTTCTGCTTCTCAAAGCATGTGTGTCATGTTGTTAGTTTGCATCAGCCTGCTGTAACTGCTGAAGGCACACTATGTCATTCCATCTGGCTACACCAACACTTGTTACAATCTCTTGCAAAGCATGTAGAGCACCCCTAAGATTCTTTAACAAATGACACGCATCAAAGAACAAAAGCATTATGAATACTGTCAGCAGGATGTGTGAATTTACACTAAATCTTTCCAGTTTCCAATGAGTGTCCAAGTACACGTGCCATCTTCTGGTTTGTACTGTGACCATCCATGACAAGAGCAACAACATTTACATTGACATCATACAATGAACACATTAATGACAAAATAAGCTGAGATTGCAATTCTCCAGATATACTATTTATCAAAAAGTAGCCAACTGGCACTTTCCACTGTACCTGCAGTCCTACAGCCATTACAACCAATGCTTCAGTAGCTTCCCTTGTACCACCACCGAAAGAACTAGCTCCAAGGTCAACAAAACCAACCATCTGTTGGCACTTTAGGTCCCAGTCAAGATGTTTCCTTATGGACATCCCATCAAGCATCAGGGTACAGTAGTCATAGTTAGCTGGATCAGTCTCTACCTTGGATTTCAACAAGAACTTGTTCTGAAATGCCAGGTTTTGAAGAAATGCAGCTCATCCACCTAAAATTAGAAAATGTTCACTGTAAGCAATAGTTTAATATCAACCAATATCATATAAGACACAAATTACATTAAAAGCTGATAATACACTACAATATGGATTAAGCATAATTGTCAATAAAATATATACTGATAAACTGTTTTCTGCATTACCAATTTATATTACAATATACAAAAGTACTGACCAATGGCACCAATGTTGGTGCATGCTGCAAACTGTGTAAGTAACAAGAACAATAAACAATAACAGAACTTATTTATTTGAAAAATTTTAAAACGTAAATAAAACCATCTGGGTGATCTTGTCATGATGACATCTGCAAAATCAAAATAGCATTATAAATAAGAGTAAAACTTGTTTGGTATATACTATTATAAACTGATCAGTCTGTTACAATACATGCTTCCTTAAATATACATGTTAGTAACATGTGAACACTATAGTATCATAACTATACATTACATACCGTCGTACTGTAGATAGATGTGGTAAGTGCATATATTCTCTTCGGACTGTAAAAATGCACTGTAGTGGCAAACTGTTTCTGGTCTTTGGAATATTCATGGTAAGGTCTCAAACAAATCTACAGGAATGTCTAAAATAAAATGAATGAATTAAAGGATGGAATAAATAAATAAAACTGACTGCATTAAAAATAACTGCAATCCAAATTCCATAATTTTCCAACAGTATGCTACAGCTGTAAGTTTTTTTTTTCCATGATGTTCTATTACATACGCAAGACTGCATAGTTCTAGAATGATATTAACATGTAATGGTAAGTTTTGTTTGTTCAAAACACACAAATTTAGATACTCATCACATGCTGGAAGCATACAAAGGTATCTTCAGATATCATTATCTCATCTTTCAGGTCCTGAAGTAGTGCTTCCATGCAAATTTCTGCTCCTTTCCCTCTATGCTTTATATTCTTAAGATTAGCTTTTATCTCATTCTGTTTCTTAAGAGTGTCGTCATACTTTTTCTTTAGTGTATCAGGATCAATGTTGTAGGTATGATCAAGATTCACTATTTCAGATGATTCTGATGTTCCTGATTCCAGACAGGGTACACAAGTCCTCACTCTCTCTGTTCTCGAACATCCTTGAAAAAAAAAATCCATTAAAAAACACAATGCTGTCAACACTATGTACTTATATTGGGTCATTAAAATGGCCAGCTGCTCTAACAACCTTTTTTGGTCAAAACCCTCCATGTTCTTAATATGTTTAGGTGAGATCTACCTGAGGAGGCTCTTTCCAGGAGAAAACTATTGGCATGGCATTCTCCTTCATAATCTTCAAATGCTTGTGCTTTGATGGAGTGAAATCATCCTCGCAGAAATGATCTGAACAGATGACATCCTATTTGGAAGGGACCCACCCATGCCTTTTTTTGGTTTGGGGGTCTATTCCATTTATTGCATGCAACCACTGTTTCCTTCGTTTCTCATCAGATGGTATGGTGATAAACAACACATCCCTCAATAAATATAAACAAGCACAGAAGGCTGACACGAGTTCGGCTGGGTCTGGGTAAGGGGCTAGATCTGTGAATATGTGTTGTTGTGTCTAGATATGCACAAGCTGATGATGAACTAGAGAGAAGATGGGGGGGAGAGGGGTAATTTCCACCATAACAAAACCAAAAATGAAATACATACACATCCTAAGCTGGTAGACCAATAATAAATAAATAAATAAATAAATGAAGTCTACACTAGCAGACTTTCCTAGACTATGGCTGGCCACCAGCGTCGCTCGGTTGGGATCGAACCCGGAACGCGCTTCTGTCCTTACCGGAAGCTGACAGAGTGTGCCCCACCCCCGTGAGCTGTCCAGCTTTCCTCCTACGTCATTGCCGGTAACCTTTGGGTACTGATTTCCTGAGCGATGTGCGACTCCGAGGATGAGCGACGACCGCCTGAGATCGAAGCCGACGACAGTTCACCGCTCCTTTTGCATGAATCTGAAGGCGACCAACGAAGGTACGTGTAGGCAGGCAGAACCCCCACCCCCCTCGGGGCTCTTGTCGAGCTGTAGGAAGCGGTGTCGGCTCAGTGAGCTTTTACTCCTTCCTACCTACAACGACACGGACAGGGTGGAATGGAGTGTTTTTTTTTTTTTTACAGTAAATTGTGACTGCCGATGGCCCAGGTGTCGTCGTTAGCAACCTCCGGTCAGCTGGTGGGTGGTAGGAAGAAACTGGGTCGGTGCGAGGAGAAGTAACTAGGGCCTTGTTAGCGGGATTCCTCACCCTGTCAGTCTCAGGAAAGGGAAGAGACCAGGAGTCGAAAACTCCGGCATTGATCAGCTCTGGCTTGGGGGTGGGGTCGGTGCGAGGAGAAGTAACTAAGGCCTTGTTAGCGGGATTCCTCACCCTGTCAGTCTCAGGAAAGGGAAGAGACCAGGAGTCGAAAACTCCGGCATTGATCAGCTCTGACTTGGGGGTGGGGTCGGTGCGAGGAGAAGTAACTAAGGCCATGTTAGCGGCATTCCTCACCCTGTCAGTCTCAGGAAAGGGAAGAGACCAGGAGTCGAAAACTCCGGCATTGATCAGCTCTGGCTTGGGGGGGGGGGTGGGGTCGGTGCGAGGAGAAGTAACTAAGGCCTTGTTAGCGGCATTCCTCACCCTGTCAGTCTCAGGAAAGGGAAGAGACCAGGAGTCGAAAACTCCGGCATTGATCAGCTCTGGCTTGGGGGTGGGGTCGGTGCTTCGTAAATTATAGGCGATCCTATTTGCTATTTACACCAGTTCGATGCCACATTTACTCGCATTACGTTTGTATAGAAAGATGAGAAAGGATTGAATGAGATTGAAAATTACTTTCTGCTGCTGGGACGCAGTGCCTTGTAAAGTGCGTGTCTCGGACTCGCATCTGTTGGAGTTGTCAGGGTTTTAACTGGACACTGTGCCAGCTTGAAGGTTTAGGTTTGTGAAAGCAAACAACTTTGCTGTTCCAAGGTTTGCCAAGTGGACTTTGTAACTAAATATTTGGATTGAATTCTGGATGAAGATGGAGATATTTTATCCACACTTAAGTAAACTGGCTTTATGGTTGTAATATCTTTATTAATTAAGCTCTTTACAGTCTTTAAATTATTTTTATTTATGAACTTTTTTATTGTACGTATTTAGATTCTTTTACTGTATTTTGAAAGTTAAACCTCATATATATTTAAAGAAATATGTGTGGAATGTATGCGCCACTAAGAATGGCAATGAAGATAAAAGATTCAGCACCTTGTTTCTTGATGTAACATTTTTATGCTATTGATTGATTACCCATCCTCTTCAGTGACAAACTTCCAGAGGAAAGAAAGTAAAAAAAAAACCTGATAATCTCGAGTAAGAATTTAAAGAATTTCTAAGAGGATGAAGATCTAAAGTTATATTTATAAACTAAGGGGTTGATGTTTGAATTTTCTAACATGCGCGTATTGATAACATAACCTACTAATGCATAGATAGATCAGATGACAGAAAAGACATCTTCACTAAATCCATGAATAGTGTAAATGGGGTAAGTTGTGATAGCTAATTTCACTATTGCAGTGTTTTGGACCAAACTTTGGGTTGGTCAATTCAGAATTGGTTGATTATTAGAAAAATGTGCCAAAAGGTAGGTAAGTTTTGGAAGTGTACACTCCAACAGAAGGTACATTATCTTTTAGATACATTAAACTAGAACATCTTTGAATTCTTTCTTGTCTGCCGAAAAAAGTGATTTGTTTGTTGGGTTAAATGCACTACCCTGGCTATAGTAATCCAGCATTCACTGTTTGTTTTCTTTCTTCCTAGATCTTATACTCAAGAATCCCACTCGGCTAGTCCTAGAACAACAACAGCTGATGCTACTAGTAATGTCATTCGTGTCAGGTTGGTACAATAGTTAAAGAATTTCTTAATGCAATACTGTACCAGAAACATTTAACTGAAACTTGGTCAAACTCCCAGTAGTAGTTTCAATGTTTATATATTATCCATTATATTACTGAAATATCATGTAAAAAATTTCAATTTTAAGATAAAATTGACAACTTCATGGTGGATATATTAGAATTTATTATATTTCTGTCTTTTTAACTATGTACTGCACTCGGCATAACTTTATCCAGTCAGAATCTAGCTACAGTAGTTTGTTTGTTCTTTGATAATTTTCACTTTTTTTTACCATTCTCTTATTACTCCACCAGGAATGTTTGAAAGATGAGTGGACTGATTGCCAAAATTAAGTTTTTATATAGTAGGAGAATTAAAAATTGACAGTAAAAGCTAAGCTGTTAATTAGCAAACAATTGCCAGTTGCAGAAAGAAAAAAAAAAAAAAAACAACGGATGTATGTAAAATTGAGATTTTTATGCTTTCTCCAGCAAACTGCATTATTTTCCCCATTGCTGGTCTCTTCTATGGATGATTAACTATTTGATTTTGAAAGTGAAAGATTTTGATCTTGAGTGATTAGGAAGTATGAATAACAAATCTGGTTTATTGTGGTCAGATATAAACAGTGACAGTCTTTTTGTCTGACTCATTTATGCAATATCTTTTTAACTTTATGCTGGCACCAGGTATTGTCATGCACAAACAGGTGGCTCTCGTTTACTAGCTGCCCATTAAGTCTGCTCAGCGCATGTTATTGAAAGTGGTGGCTTCATTTGTCATTCAGTGTTCAGATCTATTGTGTAATCTAGCAAGATGGGTTGTGATATGAAGATAGAAGTGTGAAACAGATTTTATTGTTTACTTTGAGTCAGAGTGGAGAGAATAGGCAAAAGTTAGTTACAAAAGCATGATCATTCTTACTGGGATCTTTCTTCAATTCTGATTAAATTCATACCAGCATTTCAACTTGTTCCTCTAAACCCATTTTATTTAGCCTTATATATATATATATGAGAGAGAGCTAGATAGAAGCAAAAGCCTTGTATATGAGTGACATATATATATTACTGCAGACAGCCTGTCCAGTACAGATGTGTCTCCCAGTTCTCTTCAAAAACGTACAACACCATTCCTCTGAACAACTCAGCAGTGTCTGCCATGTTAAATAGATACAAGTATTACAACAAACTGTCTGGTCATGCTGACAACAGATTGGTGAGTAGTTGATTTTTCCAACTTTGTCCACCTTTTTTACGCAACCTAAATTCTTTGAAATCACAGAAACATCTTACTCTGTGTAGTCAACATTTAAAAATTTAAACTGAGATTTTAGCAATATTTCTTCTCAGATAAATAAGCTAGGACTCTGTGAAGAGATGGGGAGGAGAGAGAAAGAAACCTGAATGATGTGACAGTTTCATAGGAAGTACAGTAAAAGATTTTTTTTTTAAAGAGAAATAAGCAAATGAATTAAGCAATGGTTGTATGAGTTTAAGCAATTACTGAAAGAATAAATTGTAAGTAATAGGGAAACAACTAAGAGCGCGAGTATGTCACATTCAAAGGTCATTTCACTTGGTATTTGTTTAGAACTGTGTGTAAAGAACCTTAACAAAATTGCCCTGGTGCTGTTTGCTGTGGGGTGTTGGAAGTATCTTGGTAACAAGATTAATGAATAATTTCTACGTTTGCCGTTTCTACCCTGCAATCTTCTAATCTGTCTCTACTGCAGCTGTTGGCCACCGCCATTAGAACTACAACTCACTTGTGGGAAAGACCTGGTCATCTAAGGAGTAGTGCATGGGTACCAAAATGGCTCATTTTATGAAGAAGTTTAATGGGCTGGACTGTGAGCTAGGGAGTAAAAATGACTGCCAAAGGAGAAAGTGAGAACTGGGACAATATTCTTTAAGTTGTCTAGAGGGTAATTGGGTAAATCTGAATTTCCGTCACAGCGAGTTTGGAACTATTTGTTCATGCATGCGCATCTTTCTCCTGCCTGGAAGGAAATAAGCTTGACTGAAACCGTGTCCATTCTCTTCTTTTAGAAATTTTCTTTCATTTATTTCATTTTATAGTGGGAGGGGGTGTGGACTAGTGTATCAGCTCACATCCTGTGAACTAGCTTTTTCAGAAAAGTTGAATTATTTACTCGGTGCATTATAAAATTAAATTTCTTTTTAAATTTAACGGTGAATTAAAATTTTTAAAAAACCCTCATGTTTTGACACACCTGTTTGTTGGGCAGCTATGGAGAGTAGAAGTTGCTTTCTAAGTGACTGCACATTTTCTCTCTTACTGCAGCACATGCCTGAACATGTTGTTCCTCCTCAGTTCTTCACCACAGTTCTTGTCCACACACAAGGGGAGCAGAGCAGCCTGGTCACCATGTAAGTCCCCGTTCTTATACAGGACTAAGAGCCCAAGTGGCGGAGGTCAGGGTTATAGACGGTTTATTTGTGAATTGAGTGCAGTTTATAATTTGGGGGACCCCCCCCCCTGATTTCAGCTCAGATTCTAGGGAGACAAAACACCTTGGTTTTGGTTTATTAAGAGCTCTCTGAAGATCAATCAGTTGAACAGATTTTCTTTAAAGTGATTGATACATCTGATTGCATTAGATTTAATGGGTGGCTGTATAGTTTGAATTTTTTTCAGTAATAAAAGTTAAAGGGGATTTTTTAAGTAAAAGCATTGTAGTTAATCCACATTGAAAATAAAATAACTCTGAAATTTGTTTATTCGTGTGAAAGGGGAAAATATCCTGGAATATTTTTGCTTTCTCCCCTCAGAGATGGCCCATTTGAAAGCCAAATAAAAGACATTACAAATTATTTGAACTCAGGTTACTGGAACGTTGTATCTACGTGAAATATTAAAATAAAACTAACTTTTTATATGAGTAGCAATGTGGTTTATTCCTGTTATCTATTCCAGATTTTCCCTATGGAACACAATGATGGGAACCTCAATCTTAAGTCTGCCTTGGGCTCTTAAAGAGGTACATACATAACTGATTACCAGTTTTATTTTGGTTAGGTTTTTATGATGGTTCTTGTTCATCCAATCACTGTTCATAAGTAAAGGCTCTACTTCTAATTATTCCAAATATTTTAATTTTCCACATTTAATTTTCTTTTTTTTTTTCTTAGCTTATTTTTTCCTGGATAAAACTGTTTCGTCTGTAGCGGTGTTTTGTTTGTTGTGGAAATTAGTTTAACTTTGGCAACTAATTTGATCTTTATTTTTTTTCTTTTTTAAAAATCTAATTCAGTCTGAAAGATGAATTGTTTAAATGCAATGTTTTATATAGTTTTAATAACATTTATAATCTAAAGTGCAGTGTAAACAAGAAAAAGTATGATATACGACAACCTAACCATTCACCAGCCTTTGTCAAAAAATTGATTTAAAAATAGTTACGAAGCAATACAGTTACCAGTATCTTGGGTGTAGAACACTTTGTAGTTTTAAAAAATCCTGAATTTTATCCCAACAAGCTTTGCTTTATATTTTGAAATATAATAGTGCTAATACTCTTAATATAAATAGGTATAATCTGGGTATTTGATTGTAGCAAATGTTTGTCTACAGCAGTGACGTGAAATTGATTTTCCCAAGTTTTGCAAAAGTGCAATGAACTTAAATAGTTAAAATGAAAAACAAGAACTGCATCTGTGCAGCATCACTTTACTGGTATTGGTAGAAATACTGCTTTGGTATCAAATGCGCTGTCTAATTGCAGAAAAGCAAAACTTTCTAGAGCAGGTTTTCCAATTAGATATCTTTTCTGCTGAAAAACAGTAATGCTGCAGAGCAAAGCTAGCTACTGGTTTTGAGGTAAAGGAAGTCAGTCATTTGGTTTTATCTTTGACTATTAGTACTATAAATGAAATAGCAGGAGTGAAAACAATTCTTATAAGGGACAAAGTGTAAGTTAATGTGCATCTAGCAGGAATGTGGTACATCACAAGCAATCCTGCAGTGATGTGCTATTTTTTCAGACAACCAGTATGTGTTTTACTGACTGATACATTTACAGATTGCTTGCTTTAGTCTCATGACTTTGTCTGTCAGTTTCTGACAATGAAAAGGCAAATGAGCAGAGGGGTAGAAGGAATCTGAAAGTCCAAACCTTAGTTGACTTGAAAGAAATATGTCAAAATACAGAGATAACTCATGTATTAGCATGTAGATGGCAACAGTACTGACTTTTATTTTGTGATTTCCCCACTGGACGGCCAAGCCATAAATAAAAACAAACCACCACCTGTTTAGGGAAAAAATTATAAATATTCTCTCTAATGAGAGTTTTAATACAAATTTTACTAATACAGTAAAACTTCGATTTAACAGACACACTTGGGAAGGGATGTCTGTTAATGCCAGGAGTCCATTAAATCCAGATGTTTACATACACATTTGCAAAAGGCACCCAAGCAAAATTTTTTCACAGCTCAATGTGGACATTTGTCAGGAGATCAGACAGGGTCTGTTGCTTCCAAATTCTTTTGAATGGGGGTCCATTAAATCAAGATTTTACTGTACTGTATTTCTACTTTTTTTTTTTAAATTTAAAGGCAGGGTTTGCTTTTGGAATAATTCTGGTGGTTGCCATGACTGGTTTGATGTTATACACGAGTTACCGAGTGATGAGATCTATGGATCACCTTCGTAAGTTCTTCCTGAAAATGTCATGTAAATGCTACTGACCATAGGTAGTCTTTACTAAACAAAATCCTGCACCATGATGGAATGTGATTTTTCAGCTAAATCAATTTCATTTGTCACATGGATGGAGATGCATAACTTTTTTTATTTTTTTTTTGTAGATGTCTCTTGCTAATGAGAGCTAGTGTGTTTTAAATCATCAATAAAATGTGAAGGTCATTTTGCAAAGCTTCATTAGGCAGGGTAGCTGGAAAATATCAGCTAATTGGAAGATGCCAAAATGGGAGGGTCTTTGCATACTTTGCTAGTCTGTTTACAAGTTATATTGTGACTAAATGGGGGGTGTGGCAGAATTTATCAGGAAGATTAATACTGTGCACTTGTTAACTAAAATAAGTTTGTGTTTTTTTTTTAAAATACTTTCATTCCTGATTCAGATGACACATTTGCTCACTTTATTAAATAGTTACTAAATTATTATTCTAATGGTTTTATTAAACATTATAAATATTAAACTGCAAAATGCTGGCTTAAGTTAGTTATTTGGGTTTTTTTAAAAAAAGAAGTTACAACAGTTTACTAGATAACTACAGCTATTTTCTATATAATTAATAAGGGTCTACTATTTCCTATTGGAGCATTTTAAGTTATTGAGTTTTGTCATGAATCTCTGCATTGTATTTTTTATGAATCGATACAAAACCAGCATTGAGTCTCCTGTGATGGAATATACTAAATGTTCTGTCAGGTGCCCTCATCGTTGAGAAGGTAGATCAGTACATGTCCGATGTATAATTAAAAGAATAGTCACTAGCCACTGGTGCCAAGAAGTTGGATTATTTATTATCCACTAATTAAAATCATTACCATACTTACTCATGATGGTGATAGTTATGTGGATTGAAGGATTTGGCCACTTTTTTTCTCACCTGATGTCCATTGATGTATGTATTTTTTATTCATCTGACAGCTATCTGTCAGTAATGCAATAATTTTTTTTGATAGATTATTTTGCAGATGAGAAAAAATTTGCTAGTGTTCATATGAAAATAATTTACAATTAAGACAATGTCAATTGTCCTTTTATTGGTAAACTAGATTGTTGCTCTGTTAACTGATTAGTTGATAATTTCACTGACCAAAGAAAAAAAACTTTTTGTTAAAGCTTGCCAAAGCAGCAGTGTGCTGGAGTTCTCTGATGCTTGCCGCTACTACTTAGGGAAATGGGGAGAAAGGAGTAGTATTGTCTTCTCCCTGATCGCTCTTATTGGAGGCTTGATTGTCTACTGGATCCTGATGTCTAACTTTCTTTTCAACACAGTTTCATTTATTTACAGTGAGTTCAGTTTCTGGCCATAGTTTTCATAACCAGCAGCAGCCATAACTGTGGTACCACCATTGAAATAATTTGCCAGGAAGGGAAAAAAATTCTATTTTGACGAAGTCTTATGCCAAAAGTTTGAGAATTAAAAAAAATATATGTATATGGATTTTCTAAATCAATTGCTAATTTGAACTGGGAAAAGAAAACAAATTTTTGAATTCTAAATGATATCAATTATTAATCAAAATGAAGCTAGCTAGAAGATGGAGGACTGCAGTCTGCAACCTTCATTTTGATTAAGATCCAAAAATTTGATGTCTGTTTAAGGTACCTTTTGTTAGTTTCTGTTTGATTTGATGTTAAAACATTTAACCAAATGCACAAATAAACTGATTTTATGAAATAGAGGATATTTCATGAATATCACAAATTTGGTTGTTTTAGTTTAAATTTATTAATGAAATTTATAATTTAGGACTAAGGTGAACTGTATTGGTGTCAAAACCTGGAATACTCAAGTTGTGTATTTTTGACTACACCCAGAATATTTCAAATTTGTGCAGATAGAATGAAATCTAACTACTCACCATATCAGATATAATTTTGAAGTTTCTCTTTGGTGGTGATAAAATCTTTTCCAAAAATCATCCAATATAGTTGTAGTTGTAGCAACTGCTAGAAATTTTCCAAAATTTGCTAGACAGTAGATTATTTCAGAATTTGGCATTTAATCCGACAAGAGTGAATAGTTTCTCCTCTTGATTTGCTACTTAAAATTTTTTTTTTTTAAATACTTTGGATATAGTATAAATATGTATTTTTTAAAATTTGACTGGCATCTTTGAAATAAAATTCTGTATGAAAATTTGAGAATAGTATTCATACTTTTGTTGTTTTTTTTTTTTAGAAAATACCTTAAATTGGGGAAATAGCCATTTTTGAATTCACCACTTGGACATAGTGAAAATTTATCAATCGGTTTAAATTCAAAGTTAGTGATGGCCTTTGTTAGTGTTATGAAAGTTTTTATTTAAAGAATTTGTATTGTTTATATTGTAAGGCTCTAAATTTGCATTTATTGGTGTATTCATCTCTGAAATTGGAAACTATAAGCATGTCTTGTGTTCACTGAGGTAGGCAAGAAGGGTTACTGAAGAAATTATTTTAGTGATTGTATAACAAAGATCTCTGACCTTTTCTAAGCCAAAATTCGCTGATCTAAGTTTTTTTTTTAATGTAACGTGAAGCAAATCTTTAGAATTGTTTAATAGGATTATCAGCTTAAATATCTCATTACTATCCTGTCATTTATAGGCTAGTCACTTGATAGAAACAAATACTTGTGATTAAAACAAAATGTAAAGAAATTATTCATTTGTTTTAATAACAGAAAATATTACTTCTAAAATACCTACTTGGCTTTGAAGCTTTAAATTCAGTTGTTAAAAATCAAAACAAAGAATTTCTATTTTCCAGAAGAAACCAATCACCTGACAAACCTTTCTCTTTCCCATAATGGTGAGTACACTTTTTCTAAATGTCAGTGGAAAATTAAAAAAGTAATATTATGTTACAAAGCAGCTCTTTAGCTTCACCAAAAGACGACAAACAGAGATACAACTATAATGACATAGAAGAAATCATTCAATTATAGAATATCTTTATAATTTGACACTACAAATACAACTTTTTAATATTTTAATTATGAATTTCTTGGATTTTTAAAATTTTATTTGAGCAAACATTTGTAAAATTTCTTTGGTTACTGAAATTTTTTCTGCATGTAATTAGAAAACCCTGCAGACATACTGCAGGTAATTTATGTGACAACAGCTCTTAAGTTTTTTTTAATGCAAAGAAAATGTTAATTATTAAACTGGTGATCTGTTTTTCTTTCTAGTTATTTGCCGCAACCATGGTGCCAAAAACATCAACACTACCCTGAACTTCATGCTGGAAACTCACGGCAATAAAACTAGTGATTCTCAAATGGTGCTTTTCAAGAAGATCTGGAGTGAAGATAAGACTGTTCCATTTTTCCTGCTAATATTTATAATCCCATTGATTAGTCTGAAATCTCCCACATTCTTCACCAAGTTCAATACCCTGGGTAAGTTTTATGGTACAATACTGGAAGAGGAGGAAAACATAAATCTCTCAATACAGTTGAACTTCACTTTGTTACATTTATGGAGGTGTTATGGAAACTGAAAAAAAGTTTGCTATATTTTTCAAACTGTAAACTATTCTAAATTAGGTTTAACAGTATTTAAAGCCTTTTTAAATATAATAATTTGATAAATTAATAATGTAAACAACACTCAAAATGCATGAAGTTAATAAGCTTTTTAAAATTTTTCTAGCCACCATGTCGGTGATGTACCTGATGGTGTTTGTTACTGTGAAAGCAGCAATGTGGGGGGTGAACATCAACTTCTCCCAGAGAGACCAGCTACACTTTTCAGAAAGTAAGGACCAATTACATTCAGGCTTTATCATGCTCTTGTCTATCCTTGCCTATTATTTTTCTAATTTTAATATTGTATTTAATGTCTGTCTCTTACTAGTTCTAGTTGCAGACTTTATGTATATACTGGTGACCATAATTATGGACTTGCCAGTATCCCACATTTCATATATAAATCAATTTATTAGAAGATACACTTAAATTTATAGATGCATAGGAGTTATAACATCTACGCATGCACGCGCAACCTCTCCATCTCTCTCTCAAATTAATACTGTTCACAAAATATCAATTTTTATGCTTGATAAATTTTTTCATTACCAGTGTACATGTGCATTATAAAATTCAAAATCATGACATTAAATTTTTTCAAAATATAATTTGGTGTTGAATGACAGAGGGCCAGAGTTCAATCTCAAACTGCCTATAATGTGGTTTCTCTCCTGTTCAGTTTCGTTTGTGAAATTCCTCCCACAGTTAATCAAATTCTAGTATGGAGTGTTCATTTTTTCGCAGAAGACAGAAGTGTCTGACTTGACAAGGCTCATGAATGCTGAATGTTTATTAGTCATAATTAGTAACACTGATTTGCTATTGTATTTTCCAGTTTTTTTTTAAATGAAAAAGATTTAAAAACTTTAGCTAAGTCAGAGGCCTGTTCACAAACAAACGCATTTCCAAATGTTGACTTATCTGTATAGTGAGTGTGTCCAGCATCACCATTAAAGAGAAGGCTAAACCATAATCAAACATTCCAGTCAGAATAGACTAAAAACATGAATCTTATACTACATCACAAAAGGGAGAAAGTTTTGCACTTCATACTATTTGTGAGTGATGGAGCATTAAATGTGCGGGAAAAATTTGAAACATTTTTTGTTACTGATTAACACTTTTACTGCATAATGCAACGAGAAAAGTCATGAACAGTACATCTTCTTTAGTTGCAACATTTATCCCAACATCTCTAGTAGTAATAAATGGTGTTATGAATGAATTTTTTTTTGTTTTATTCTGCAGATTTTAAAATCACATTTCCTGCATTAACAGGAGTCTCAGCACTTGCCTTGTTTATTCATAACTGCGTTATTTCTGTTGTAAGAAACCAGAAACAACCAGAACACAATGTAAGCACTACTATACATTTATTTTCATTTTGAAATTGAAAACATTAGCAGTTGCCAGCCAGAAATAAAATAGATACCATTACTCACATTCATCACCAAATAAAATATGAATTAGATACAGTATCAATTTATACAGAGTTTCGGAAAAAATCCAGAGAAAATTTATTGCGTGTCTGGCATTTATTTAAAAGTCTGATACCAAAAGTATCCAAGAAGTTAGATGGGGTATTATTGTTTTTCCCACCTCTGGTGGTTTATATGAATATTGTCTAAATGATAGTGAAATTATGGACTTAGTCGGAAGGCAAAACTAAAACTTAAATGAGCGAAGATCATTTGCTCTCTATTTTGTCATCTTTTCAACTAATCTATCATAAGGGGAAATATTCCTTTATTGCTGTTTTAAAAAGTGGGGGAGGAGAAACATGAAATTGGCAGTACAACTAATACAAACTTCTTTTTTTTTCCCCCCTCAGGCAAGAGATCTGATAATAGCATACTGTTTGGTGGCTACGACCTATTTGTATATAGGGATTCTTGTGTATGTAACATTTCCACTACCAAAAGATTGTATAGAAGATGTAAGTATTTGTTGTTGTAAGTGAAGGTGCTGATTTGAATAAATGGCATGTTATGTAGTGTTTATCTGATATACACTAAGACTCTTCAAAACAGTATTGGATGCAATTTTGTAAGCACCAGCAACACACACGAAGATTAGTAGTGTAGTTTGAACATCCTCAACAATGATGTTTACATTTTTGGAGGACCCCAGGTACCTGATATTGCCACCTCTTGCTATGATTTGTGCAAAATAAATATTCTAGCTACTACCATTAAGTAGTAATTCTTTGGATGTAGCCAGAACAGACTTTCCAAACACACAGGCTGGTCTTTGCATTTTCATGATGGGGTTTGAGGTTGCTTATGGTTGACAACAAACCAAGCTATGACCTGTTTTTGGGGACTACCTCCAACCAACATACTCTATCTGCTTTTTCCATTGTGGCATCTTGATGCCTTGAAATGATTGTTGTTGTAAAAGCAATCAGTCACAGTTCATGATAAACTGTAGCTGTTCTCAGCAACAATTGTTTGTGCTGCACAGAACATGGATAAAGAAATGTGCATAAGGTGTTTTCAGCATATCTAAGAATATCAAATCATGTTGAACTCAAAATTCTGTTGATACAAGATAGAAAATTCATAATATCTTGCTTTTTTAAATAATTCTGCATCTTATTTCTTACAAAGCCTAATTCATTTTTAAATTGAGTAAAGTTACATATTCTTTAAAAATGACTAATTGCATATCCTTAAAGAAAAATTGATATTTGTTAATGTAGTTATTTATCAACTTTACAAAATTGAATGAACATTGCTTAGTTCATATTACCAGAATGTTTTAGAAAATTAATGGCAGTCTGTCTTTAGAAGAACATAAAATGGTAGAATTTTTTAAGTAGGTTTACTATTTGTATCATATCAAATAACTAAATTGGTTATGCTATTTTTAAATTATCATGCATTTCTACCCATAATCCTGTGGAGTTCATGGGTGGGAGCTAAACAGTGCATTAGCAGATCTGTTTATTAGAATAACATTAGTATTTCTCTTTCAAGGCCTGATGTTGAGATGCCATATTGCAACAAGTTATTATTTTCTGATCTGATCCATATGTTGAGAATGAACTATTCATTGTATTAGATTTAAAAAAAAAAAAAACAATAAAATAAGACTCCATAGTTGAGCTGGAAATGTTATTGGGGAGTCAGTGTTTTAGAGACTTTCCAAGGAGAACAGAGCAATGGTTAGTATTACTGTTAATGAATATCATAGAGAAAAATGCCCGGCCACTTCTTTTAAAATCATTTGACTGGGTGCATTTTTCTTTTATACTAGAATTTCTTAAATAATTTGAAGGAAGGAGACATTTTTGCTGTGGTTGCAAGAATCAGCTTGCTGTTCCAGATGATGTGCGTCTTCCCTCTGCTTGCTTATGTGTTCAGAGTACAGCTGTTGCATGCTCTGTTTGGCTCCATCTGGCCAAGGTAGGTTATACAAATTTTCTTTTTGTCAGTTAACTTTCTAATACTTTGATTAAATGTTCTTTAAGAAAAAAAAAAAAAAAAACATTTTTAGGATAACTTTTTAAAATTATTCTTTATTGTTGAGCAGTTTGTTTTTAATTAACTAAGTAAATGCTTTCACTTAAACAAAACATCTAGAATACTACACAGATTGTAGCTTAAAATTTGAAAAGAAGAAAAAAACACTTAAAGAGATTTGTGAAGATGACTTTGGATCTTTGCGCATACAAGAAATTGTTGGAAAGGATTTTAGGCTGATTTTTTATATCCCATCCAAGGATAAACTCTACAGCAAATGTTCTGTAAAAAATTATATGCTGTTTTCAAGTGAGATTTTTTGTTACCTTAGAATCTCATGTCTGATGTGGATGAAAGAAAAGTATCCCTGCCCTTCTGTGCCCTGCTAAAATTTACACGATATATTGTAAGTTTTTGATACTGGCAGCACCACCACCACCACATTTTGCAAGAAGCTGCTTAGATCAAGCAATCTCTAAATAATGTTGGTCAAAAGCATTTGTGATGAGTGAACATGTTTGAACTTCTGAATAAATCCAGACTCCTATTAGTAGTACTTGATAGCAACCACAGCAGTAGCTGGATATTTAGGAAAGGATTCCCTCACTGGGAATTCTGACAGTATTGAAGCTTTGTTGATTAGATGAGAACAGTAAGAATTGTCTCCATTTATAACCAAAGAGTTCATATATAGAACATGGAGTCTTTCAGATATTTGTAATACTTTTGTTTTGATTTAATGTGGAATTTGGTCATTAAAAAATAATTTGATTTAGCAAAGGTATGAGAGACTATATATAACCTGAAATGAATATAAAGCTGCTGTTAGGAACAAAAAAAAAGTCTGAAATTGAACTAAAAGAATTTCTGAAAATAGTTATACAAGTTTGTACAGTTCTGGTGACTATGGTTTATGTATAAATTTCTTATTTCCAGCTTCAAGCATGTTCTGCTTTTGAATATAATCCTATCCTCTATCTGCATCCTGTTTGCTTGCTTTGTTCCACACATAGGGAAAGTCATAAGGTGAGCATTCAATTGGATAACAAGATAAATAATCACTAAATTTTAGTTCTGAGTTAAAATTGAAAAAAGGCTGCATAAATTAAACCAACACTTTAACTTTCTGGCAGTTAATGCTAGAATTGAGCTTTTTTAGCCTTTAATGAATAAAATACAGTTGGTAATACTATGAAATTCATTTAACTGCATAGTCAATCTGAAAATTATTTTTTATATACATTTAGTACAAACTACATGCATACTTCAGTAGCTGAACTGTTAGTTTTATAAATCAACTGAACCAGCAAAGTGAATACTGCATTAATCTTTTGTAATATTAGAATGTTTATGATATGCATGAAATATTGTGTTTTTGCATTTCTCAGTTAATAACTATAAAGATCTCTGAAGTGTTGTAAACGAACTTCATTTAGAAATATTATTGGAATTCAAAGTAAGTTTTTTTTAACAAACTTTTTTCCAGCTTTGTTGGTGCATTCTGTGGTTTTGCATATGCTCTGGGTCTCCCCTGCTTGGTGTATGTGATGACTTGCAGGGAACAAGGGAACCTGACATGGCTGAACCTCACCTTCCACATTGTCATCGTTTCGCTTGGACTGGCAAACTTCATAGCTCAGTTCTTCTTAATAGGGTCAGCAGGGTGACAGGCATTGGGATGATTTGTTTATTACTTTTGTAAATATCAGAGAAAACTCCTAAAATTTAACAAGTACTCTCGCCCCCCCTCCCTTATTATTTTTATTTTTAAAGTAGTGACAACTTTGCAATTCTGGGAAATGTTTTTGAAACTTGAATGTCTACACTGTGGTAAAAAAAAACATCTATACAGCTGAGGAGATCATGACTGATATCTCCGAAATTGTCTGTGATTCTGCATTATGGAAAACAAGTTTTAACTCTCATACAGCTGGATTTACATGGATCGTACCTTTGTTACTGCTGTGATCAGTTTATACATATCCTTGGAGATTTTAATATTTTAGTCTGTAGATTTAAATCTGAATAAAATGAATCTCAAGCCAGCAAATTTAAATAAATTGCTGCCTCTCTACCCATTAGTAATTTATAGATAACTGAATTGTTAGAATTTAAAAAAATATTCTACTGGCTGAATTACTAGTAGTTATCAAAGCAACTGATGCATTTCACTATGGAACTTAAAGCATGTTGCAGGCTAGTTTGTTATAGCATAATCTTTTTTAATTGGTAATTGCAAATGATTTTTTTTACTTGGGACCAGTTTTCAGATCCAAGTAGTACTAGAACAAAATGGTGTAAAGTACTGCTGCTTGTAGTTGTAGAATTCTTTTAAGTTAATATTTATTCCTAGTCTTAATTTTTAAAATAAAATCACTCTTGCATTGTCACTGTAACTTCTTTATATTACATGACTACAGATTTTTTAAAACCAGAATTAAAAGTGGGCATGCTAAGATTTAATCACTGAACTAGTGACAGTTTGTTTAAAAAAACATGCCTTTATACTCTTAGGTTGACAAAATAATTAAAGCATGGCAGACTCTTTTTAAAAGCAATTCTTGAACAGGAATTTGTTCCAGTGTTATAACCCCATACTATTCAGAACGTCTCTATAAACAGTCTCTTTTCTTCAGGTTGGTTTGTGTACTCCACAGTATTGTTAGCACACTTATGTCTTAACTGCATCGAAATTGTTAGGGTTAGAGTTATAAGTTCTGATATCTATTGATTATTGTTTTTGATAAATGTTTCTAGTTTATCAGTACAGAAAAATTTTGTAGTATTATAATAGTCTTGAATTTTATGGAAAAAAGCTTAAGTCAGTTTTTTTTTTTGGGGGGGGGAGTTATATATAGCTTTAGTTATGCTGGTGAGTGAATAATTTCCTACAAGAAATTACAGATAAAGCTGGTGAAAAAATAGAAAATGCAAAGATGTTTACAAACAAAAATTGAAATCTGCTTGTCATTCAGGTATTGGAAGTTTCATGATGTCTGCTCGTCTTTCACTAAGACTCAACCAGAACTTCTTCAGGGTCTGCCCTCATTCCCAGTTGACGTAAGAGGTTGTGCTCATCATCTAGGTAATCATGGTACTCATGCAGGGCCTTGTAGTCTAATTCTTCTTCACTCTGCTGTACAGCTGGTGCAATCTGCCATGGAGAGAATGAACTTATCAACAGGATCCTTAATTTGCAGACTAAAAGCAATATATATATATTTGTATTGTGCAATCAATTAACAATTGTCTTTTTCACTTTTGTGGAAGGAACACGTGAGGCCCTTACTGGAAAGAAAGCACTATCATTTAACTAGATCCATTCATCAACAATTGTGTTACTAAAAAAATGTTTTAAAATTTCAGCATAGCTTGATATTATAACTAATTTAGAATTTACATGTCCACATACAAAACAAACTGTTTCTAGTCATCTGCTTATTTAAAAACTAGAGATTTGATTCTGTTTTTCTAATAAGCCAAGTCAGGTCTCCATGTCTACAAAGCATAAAAAATTAAGAACTTCAGCTAATATTTCAAATAATTATTCTAACAGCTGAAATGCATTATTATTCTCACTTTATAAAAATAAATTGAAAATTTTGTCTGAATAATTAAAAAGTCTACTAGGCATTGATTAATCCAATAATTTGGCTATCCTCTTCACTATTTTAGCATTATATAATTGATAATTATTTCAAAACTATAGAAAAAAATGTAATGTTATCCTTAACATTTTATATTAGTCCACATACACAGTTGATTTTCATCAGCGAATAACACTGTAAACATCCTAAAATTAGCTGATTTTGTAAACAGCCTTTAATGAAGGACAAAACATTTTGCATACTCTCAGGGTTAAACAGGTCAAAGGTTACTGAATTTCTATGAAAAGTGCTAAAGGTTTACAAATCAGGAGATATGTTATCAGGCTTTATCAGATCTAAATGAATCATCTTATAATTGCTCTACAGCTGGTATATAAAAGTAAGCACCATTAATTTTCAGTTGGTCCGGTTACATTAACTTGAAAAAAAAAAAATTAAACTACTAGAGAGATTTACAATCATTTAAACCTTCTGAAGATACTAAATGTATTCCAGTTGGGTTGGTGGATCTGGCTGGTTGTCGTTTTTGAGAATTGTTTTATTTTCAGTTGTTAGACTTTTAGATAGTCCCTAGTTTGAGAAAAAGTAAATGTCTTCAGTATCATGATCCAAAAAGCTTCCCAGTCAATAATGTTGTTTGTGAAATCTAGTTTTCTTTTTTTAGAATTGTGAACTGCTTGCTCTTTGGTGTCTGAAAAACTGATTATGCCCTTTTAATTTTTTTAAAAAAAAAAAGAAAAATTCAGGTCTCGGCTCCTGACTTGACACAAATCAGCAGATGAGAAAAGAAACATCATCCATTCATGAAAACAATGACTCAACTTTCATCTGAAATACTATTGAAAGGAAGTTTTAAGTAAACAGGCAGCTAAAATGTAAATAGCTCATTAATACAAAACCACTGTCAATAGAAAAAATAAAATAGTTTAGTTTTTTTTCTGGTTGGCGGAGATTCCTCCTGATCATTGTTTTCTTTCTCTTGATTTAATTTCTGTTGTTATTATGGTAAGCAGGTAGCATAGAACTACTAAAATGAGAATAGGGCAACTGAACCCAAAAAAAATTTTTTTTGCATTAGTTAAAATGATGAGAGAGTACATGTATTTCTAGCAAGCAGTTGTCATACTTACTCCAGCTGCTGCTTTCTTCTGCAGCTCATGTTCTCGCCTCTCCATTTCTCGGAAGCGCCAACGCTTCTGGACAAAACTGCGTCTTTTCACTTCTCTGTCGAAATAGTTTGCCACACCTTGTAACTAAATGAGAAGATAAAAGCTAGTGTTCAGCAGCATTGACATGGTAACCACCATCTGAGCACTACATATTTAGCTTTTCAGAACCAAGCACATTCCAAGCATTAATTACTAAAGGGTTCTAAATTATTAGTCTTTTCTGTTAACATTAATTTCTGACTAAGTCATCCAGAGCAGTTTTATTTCATTGGTTTGCCAAGTAATACATGTATTTGAAAGAGTGCAGGGTTGTGTGCATTGGAAGCCAGCTACAAAACATTGGATTTGGATATTCAGTTAAAAGTCAGTGTCTTAGTTCACCATTTTTAGTTTGCTTGCTTGCTGTTTACTTTTGGTTTCTTTCCCCTTGTTTAGAAATATTTTTCTTACCAGGATCTATCTATCTAGCTATCTCAAGCAAGGAAAAGATAAGAGGAATTAGTGTTGGAGAGAAGTGTGTGAAAGTTACCTAAAGGAATAGAGTTAAAAAAAAAAAAAAAAGTTTGATCGAGAGTGGGCTAAAGTTTTGACAGTAAATTGCCATTACAGAAGATTAGAGTTAGTCTTACAAAGATAGATAGTAGTAGTAGTAGTAAAAGCAAATAGCTAGAGTTACTGTTTTCTGCAGAAAAGGGCAAGTTGAAGCATTAGAAAGAAAAAAAGTGAGAAGTTACAAGGAATTATAGTAGTAGGCAAATGGAGTTACCCTAATTAAGAAAAGTTAGAAAGTATAAAAATAGGTAAACAAGGGAAGTGGAGGCTAACTAAAGATTGAAGGGTACAAAAGAACTAGGAATAGAAAGTTAGTTAGGGGTAAGCTTTTAGAGAAAGTTGGGGTTTTAGTAGCTTGATAGCAAAAGTTAGAAAGAGAAGCATAGATAGAGAAGTGGGTTGTAGAGTTTCTTCCTACCTCATTAGTTGAAGGTTTCATTAGATTTGCAGAAACCTCAAGGATACGAAGAGTCCCTGTGACATCGCCAACTGCCACTAGTTGCTGTTTAACTTTGCAAAAAAAATAATAACAATAAGCCATAGTATTACAGTAATATATAACAATGTTCAGCATTTAAATTACACAAATATTACATTTTTTTTTTTATTTTATTTATAAAAGACAAGATCTTTTTGAGAGTCTCATTTTAGCACATGAACCAAGAAAAGACTCAGTTTTCTGGGTTAAAGATATCAGCTGTTAGTACACTGGTAATAGTGTCTGGCTCAAGTATGATCAGTCAATATTCATGACTGCCACAAATTCACCAGGTAGCAATAGGTTGATCAGAGAAACTGCTTGTAAAATTAACACACTATATTTCAAAACAAATAATTACACCTTTGAGCTAAAAGAATCTGATTATGCAGATAGGCACTTGTATGCCCAGTGTCATAGTATGAGGAATAATCATTTGCCATCAAGAATTCTGAATGTTTAGCAAATTGTTTCTTTCCAACCATGATGCCAAATTGTAATAAACTTTTCTTCATGGTGCCAGCATTACTAATTTACCTACATACAACCTTGGTCTGTGTTTAATAGCAACTGCCACAAATCTATGAGACTAATTTTGTTCTTGACATGTATGACACTATCTACATATACAGCATAAAAATTTGAGGTCACATGGCATTTATCAATGGTTACCTGTTCAATGCCATTATATTATATTAAAACAGTTTTAATAAAACTTAGTTAAATTTTCATATTTGTTACCATCGATGAACATCTTGAAAAGAAATGATGCTATTCATCAGTTAATAGTTCAGTAGAGAGTGGAATGCCATAAGGCTACTTAATGTTTACTTGACACTTGGTACAGCGAAACTGTGGTTATTGGCATTGGTGTGATGTTCTGTATCATTGATGCTTCATGAGTTTTATCCAGCAGGTCCCACACCTCCATGTTGCCATCTTTCCGAGCAAGATAAATCACACCTGGCCTGGAGGGTGACCATTGGCCATCAACAAGTCGTGATACAGCAGTACATGACTGTAAAATTGCACCAGCCTGATTAAAAAAAAAATAATTGCTTTTTTAAACAATCCAAAATTAGCCACTGTGTAAACCAAAACAATTTTGACTTATTTGTTGTTGTTTCCAACATAATACTGACCTGTCTATTTTGAATAATATATTCATAACTTCACTACAACACCAAGAAACTAAAAGACATTTTGTTTGTTTTTCATATAGTAAGAGTTGTACTTCAATTTTAATCCCAACTTTCAACTTTGCATATGGTAAAAATAAAGGTACTTTTAAAATAACAGTCTATTAACTCCATATTATTAAAGAATTAAACTAAACATTCATTTGATCCTGATTACTAGTACTAAGATTTTTTTTAAGAAAAATTCACCAAACTTTCAAAGTCTAGTGTTGTTTAGAGGTCCAGGAAAATCCCCAATTAGGGGACAAGAAACAATAGATGCAATCCCCTTATTTTTTTATTAATTTGTAAGGATATCATGAAGAAACAAAAAATAGTGTAACAAGAGCCAAAGTATCACCAATTTTTATTTTACTAGGCTGATCTACCATTTGGCTAAATTGTGACATCATTTTCCTCTTTTCCATGAGAGTTGAAATATAGTGTGAGGAATCATTAACATTTGAAACAGCTGGCAAGACAAGACAGAAGTTCCTTTGGCCCTTTTAATAAATACTGCCTTTGTGGACAAGTCCATCCTTAGCAAATGTTTACCAGCATGGAATTTATTTCTGAAATGGATGCTGCTGCAGATACTGCTTGTGTTACCTAGGTCTCTCACCACTAGTGGAAGACAAAAACCGGTTGTGACAGCCATTTGGACTCCAAATCTTTTCTAAGAAAGTTTCTCCAAGGAGTTAAATATGTAATTTAGCTAGATTTGCTTATTGAAGCATGCTTTTTTAAATGTGATATTTTTAATATAAACTTTTAATGCATACTGAAGTTCCTTCCTTCCAGATTGCAAAGGTCCATCCACCAACACTAAGTAATATGTCCCTGAAGAAAGGAGACCGGCACAAGGAAACCACAGGACCACTATGGACAGTGTGGTAGTACTCTGGTTTTGGTGCTAGAGAACAAAAATATATATATACACACATACATACAGTAAAAACCCACTTATCTGATTTGAACGAGACCAACCCTATGTCAGATAAGTGAAATGTCAATTTGGATAATGGCCAATTGTAAGTAGCCCCTCCTCACCCCCAAAAAAACCAGATTATTAGCAGTCTTTGTCTGGAAACATGTCTGTGCAGTAAAATCTAAAATACAAAGTATCTGCTATCTCCAGGGACCCCAATCTGTTTCTCAAGAACATAGCTACCCTGAAAAAGTTCAAAACATGCTTTGGATATGCCTGTTCTCTATAGTAATGGAATTGCATCTTCTATAGGTTAAATACATAGCAGCATTCTTGTGCATGATTGGCAGGCCAGTCAGATGATCTGGAGTGCTGGATAATTGAGTTTATACCAACACATCATTTTAGGAAGACCCAGACATAATTAATAATAGGCTGGGCCATCTTTTGCCTTAATAATAACCATGAAATTATATAACTTAGAATCCACAAGGTGCTGGAAGGTGTGCTGAGATATTTCCCCATTCAGTAATTAATGCTGTATGCAATGCATAGAAGTTAGAAGATTTTGAAGGTGAATGCATCTTTCAAGTTAATCCCATAAATGCTCAATTAGATTGAGATTTGGAAATTGTCCTGGCTATTGAAGATGCCTGAAATCTGTCATGTTTCTTAAACCATGGCACAATGGATGGGAGCATTGTTGTTTCGGAATTATGCACTTAATCAAAAATGATGCTGAGGTAAGCTTTGGCATCCATTTTGCCTTCTAAAGGGTCTAAAAGACCTAGGGTTTGCCAGCAAAATATGAATCAATCACCTAAGGCCCAGACAGTAGAATAAAATCAAAAGAGATTAAATAATTCATGTGGTTTTATCCAAATATGTCTTTTCCTACATGTGTTAAAAAATGTGAAGTGTGGCTTGTTAAACCACATCTCTTTTTGCCACCACTCTAGTAAAAAATTTGCCCTCCTTACAAAACACACAAGGCATATTTTTATGTTTGTAACTGTAATCAGTTGTCTCCTACTAGAAAAATTGTGTGGATTGTCTTGCATTGAATGCCTCTGTCAGTCAATCTAGTGTTTGATGACAGTTGGATTTTATCATCTTGTTGTCTATTTCTGTCACCACATGTTTGCAGCCACAATTCTCCTCACAGTAGACATTTTCTTCACCTTTTGCTATTGCTGGTAAACTTGAAAGATCAATGTCTTGGAGCAGACTACCAACAAAATTGTCTTTAGCATTGTGAATCCTGTTAAACGTGCTTATCCAAGTAATAATATATTTGCTGCTGCAGGGATCTCCTGTCACATCATGTAATCAATCTAATTTGTATCTGCAGCTTTGGTCAGACCCAAGTGTGGACTAAGAAAGTAGATAGCCAAAGAGAGAGACAGAGAGAGAGAGTGAGTGTGTGATATATATATAAACTCCCTTTTCATAAAGAATTCTAAATTATAAAATTTGTTGTTGTTTTTTTTTTTGTTAATTGCCTATATTCAATAAAAATTATTTTTGGAGAAAATAAACAAGTTTGATAATGTTGATTAAGCAGAAAAGAAACAGAATAACAAAATGATAAAAAGACCAGAGGTATCCAATGCACATTGTTGCAGTAACCTTACTGTGTATTATTTATCTCAATATCAGATTGTCTTAAATTGGTAGAAAGGCTATCACCTCACGAATTTACAATAGTCGGCAGCACTCGTATGCGTGTATCCATCAATAGCCCTATTACTAACAAATATGTATATGACATTGCCACAAAAGAAATATTAGCATGTACAGAGATGCAGGTCATCTACAGCAGCAGATATTTGATTTGATTTCTTTAAAATTAATTTTTATTAAATGTTAAAATTGGGGGAAAATAACCTCCCCTTACCACACACGAGTTATTTACTTGTGCATAGTTTGGTCAATCAAACAAATACCAGTTTTCCAGTCTGGTATAGGGGCATGTTAAGGAGCGATGATCACCAGAAAAAAATTGGTGCCATGAGTCATTTTTAAAATGGGAAAATTTCATTATTTCAATGGACTTGTCTGCGTGCACTGAACTCCCAAATTAAAAACAGAAAAAAATGAAGGTTCTGCTGTTTTTTTAAGAAAGAACTAAACAATGTTTCTAATTTTACTCACTGGTTAAAATTGCTAAGTATTTTTACACAAAAGCTTTTGTTGTGTACCAATTCAGGAGTTCAATGCAGTTTTTTAATAGTCAACCCATCTGATGGATTTCAGTAAAAAAAAGTTTAGGTTTGTAAATAATTTCTTTTCACATGTTATCACTAAGCATCTATATAAACTATATTATAATATATAAAAACTTGGTCCAACTTACTTAAAAATTTCCCACTATCAACATCTTTTTGTGGCATCCATTCAGCATAAACAATTTCTCCATCCTAAAATAATACGAGTTAAACATAAGCTATACAGTAGTCCAGTGCTATGAGTGGAGACATTTGAAATAAAAATGCAAAAATATGTAATTTACATTTTTAAAATCAACTTGACAAACTACTGCTACTCTAAAGTGCGATGCTTACTCCAACACTTAGCTACCAAACATGATAGCAGCCACTGTTGGCCTCAGCTTCTACATTTTTGGAGTTTAAATGTCCGAATCTAGTTGCATGGATTGTTTGCTTGCGTAATTGTACCTAAAAGAAAAATGGAAGAAAATAAGAGTAGGGAAGGCTGAACCCCCCTACCAGCCCACATCTCTCCTATTGCTATTTTTGTGCTCTATAAGATTGTCACAGTTATAAAAGCTTATCAGACTCGAAAAAAGTTAATTACAATGATACTGCATATTATAACAATCAAGAGACCCACCAGACAGTTTAGATGCCACTTGACAGCGTGAGATAAGTGAGTTGTAGGGTCGGTCATTGTTTGCAGGGTCAGTAGACTGATTCGTTTATTGCTTGTTTAGATGATTATCTGGTTATTAGTATAGTAGCATTTAACATCAGGTTCTGGACCATCTACCTACTGATAGCAGCCACACACTTAGCAGCTGCTTCCAAAACCATAAAACAAATACCACACAAACCCCAGACCCTAGGTGAGCCCCCAGCATCAAAACCACTCAGACATGGTGCTTGAAGTCCATCCCCATAAAAATGACTGCTTGTGCTTTACGTAACCACTAAAACAAAATGTATGCATGCAAAAATATCTAAATATCTGCAATTTTATTTTCTTGTTTGTCATATAAACATAACAAGCAATTTTACAGCTGCCAAAAGATGATTAACAGAATTGAAGGGTCTGTTCTCAAGCAGCACAAAGTAATGTAAAAAGAGATTTGTCTGGTTGCACACACACACACAGCTTGGAGGCATGTACAAAGTTATCCAATGTTACCAAGCAGGGAAACCACTAAGAAGATAAAGATGATAGGCTCAAGTGCTTGCATGACACAGGAACCATGCACAGTCAAAACAACAGGCATAGAAAAGATAGCGACTAAGTCTATTTTGATAAAGAGGGTGACAACACTGGCTTTAGTATTTCAATTGATTGTCATCATTTCAATCGGGGTTTTGTAGACCAAGTAGATTATCTGCCTTAAGTGCTTAATCAACCCAGAGCTACTCCATTTATAGCCAGGTTGACCTTTGCCATCCTGGTGGCACTCCCATCTGAAATTACAGAAACCAACTATCCTCAAAAATCTGCCAGACATCAATACTGTATACACAGAAAACCTGTGGTCATTAATGTAACCATTGCCAAAGAACTACTCATATCCTTCAAAATGCAACAGAGCTCTCTACACTGCCCAAACACTAATGATGGACTTTTTTTCTACATTCACATAGCTTTTTGTAGCCACATCTTGTGATGGGCTGTGTCATCAATATTATCTTTTTTTTTTTGTTTCAGCTGGATGGGCAAGGAGATGCCATCTAAGATCAGCAGCACGTGTTTTATAAGCAAGGCTGCTGATTCAACATAAGGTTTTGTGGCCAGGTCTTGGGCCTTTGCTGAATCAGACCTGTGATGTAGTGGCCATCCATGTTTAGTGGGCTGCTATAGTGCCATAATCAGTGTTTTAGTGCTTCCCCTTCTGGTCTACTTACTGATGCAATATCAGAAAATAGTGCTCAAGATGCCATATCCACTGAAGAATTTTGTTGCTTATGTCAGAAAGAAGCTATGGTCATATTCAAAAGAATCCCTTTTTCTAACTTACCATCAACCGAATGGTTTGCACTATGCTTATTAGGGTTTGCAACTGGTTGTGGGATAGCTGGTGAAGAATGTAGAAGCACAGGTGGTCAAATATAAACAAACCTGCCACACTTTGAATTTAACAATTGAAATACAGTTAACGCTCATCCAATGCGGGGGTAGCATTCCTCTAGGAAGGTGTGTTGGACAAACTTAATATCTTATGGGATTAATGGGGATACGTGAACACAGATGCATAATGTCCTTGATAAATACTTAGATATGTAGATTTTTATACACATAAATGAAAATGTTATTTTATTGTAACTCACCTATGAATGATGATGACAACAATGATGATAGATTTGGAGGCGGATGGGTTAAATGCTTGGGGCTGATTGATCATCAGGATCATCGAAAAATTTGGCCTCAAGCTCTAAAGAAACATGCAGAAGTTGATGGTTTGAGATCAACGGGAGTTGGAGTGGGTTCTTTAGGCTTCATAAGCTCAGTGATTTTCTGTTGTTTTGCTTTCCTTCAAAAATCTTTCAAGATTTCCCTGTAGGGTGCTATAAGGTCATTAAACTCTTTTTTAACTTAAGGCTTGTCTCCATTATGGGATTCATGTCCATAGCCATTTCTGCCAAATCGTCTGCCTTGCAGAGAAAATCGGACAGTCTTTGTTGCTAGTGTGGGTTTAGCACATTATTTCTCTTCAGCATTATCACCACTCACTTTTGCTGCTATAGGCTATCAGTGCTTCAAGTTCACCATTCATTGGTTCTTGGTAATAGGATTCCAGCAGCTCATCTTCCTTTTCATCCTTCATATCAAACCCCTCACCTCTAATTTCTTTAGTGAGTCTCACGATTTCAGAAATCTCTTCTCAACCGTTGGAAAGTCCTTGAAATCATTCAGGACTTCAGGCCAAAGATGGTGCCGGCCTGCATTTATGGTAGATGCTTTCACCCCATCCCATGACATTTTGATGACATCAATACAGTCCTTGATGTATGCTCTCCAAAATTCCATTAAACTGTCGAAAGCATCAGAGTAGCTTGGATTGCACGTCTGTAGATCTTTCTTTTATAGTAAGATTTGAATGTCTCAATAGCTTCTTGGTCCATGGGTTAAGGATAGATGTGGTGTTTGGAGGTAGAAGCATTAGGATGGCTGAATTGCAGTTCTGGGTTATGGCCGGGGGCATTATCCAAAACCAATAAAACCTTAAAGTCAAGGTTTTTCTCCAGGTATTCTTTCACCATATGCACAAAACTGTTCTGCAACCAGTCATTGAACAGCCTCCTTGTTACCCAATCTTTTTAATCTGATTGCCAAACAACAGGCAAATATTGCTTATTCTTGCCTTTTAATGCACATGGTTTTTCAGAATGGTATATATACTAACAAGGGCTTGCACTCAAAATCACCCGATGCATTCCCACAAAAAAAGCAAAGTTAGCCTATCCTTAGAAACCTTGCACCCAGGTGCTGCCTTCTGCTCCTTGGTGATGATGTATATCCTGTTGCCCATTTTCTTGTAAAAGAGACCTGTTTCATCTGTATTGAACACTTGTTCAGGAACATATCTTTTTTCCTTAATAAATTCAAGAAATTCAGGCTTGAATCATGTAGCTGCTTCATGATCGGCTGACCTAGCTTCACCTTGTAGCTTCACATTATGTGGGTTGAAGCATCATGTAAAATTGGCAACCAGCTTTTGCTTGTCTGAAAATCACTTGCACTACTCATTGGAGACCACATGTTAGTACACACTAAGAGCTTTCTCACATATAGCAAAGCCATTAACAACACAGCCTTTTTTGTTCACTTGTCTACACATTCAACATCTCCATTTTTTTCCATAAAAGTATTCTTCCTTCTAGGTACTTTATATACCTTGGCACTTACAGAGGCAGAAGCCTTAACACTTGCACGTATTTTCTCTTCACTTTTCGAATGGTATGTATGGTAGATGCATCCACATGATGCTCACAGCCAACTGATGCTACACTCATTCCAGCACGTAACTTATCCAGAATCTTTAATTTTCTCACCTAATCTCATAACTTTATTCACTTCACTACCAATTGGAGATGCTGTACATTTGGATTCCATACTGCCGGCCAAGGGTAATAGCAAAAAACCGGTAAAACAGCAAAAATAAATTTACATGACTGCACTGAACTCAACATAATGACTGCATATGCAAAACTGAGGCAGTTACATGCATGTGGTGGCTACATGGGTTGAGATCAATGGGATCAACAATAATAATAATTAAGTAATACTAAGTTATATATCAGTGAAATATGTCTGGTATATATTTGTCATCGCTAGCAAGTCCTTTCATTGTTTCAAAACCTTTAACACATTATAATGGACAGTCATTATCATCATCACCATTATCATTATTAAAGTGAAAGAAAGGGGTTTTTGTGTATCTTTAAATATACCAGCTGGTAATGTGTCTGTCAGATTGTTTCCAACAACATGTTGACTGTGTCACACAAACCAAGTGCATTGTCCACACCTTTAACAATATTATTAGGAAAAACTGTTAGAGAAAAATAATAAATAATGAAAATAATTTATTGATAGTAATACTTAGTATTGTTCCCCATATAATGATTTTTCCTAATATTCCAGCTGTAGCATGTTTGGTGGACAGTGCATATTCAAATTTTCCACTTTCTGCAAATAATTATTTGCATTTATTTTTGCATGCATAAGAGAATCCATGTTGGAAAAGGGTTGACTATATTTGAGGTGGCATGAGCACCATCAGTAGCAGCTTTGGTGTCCTGAGACTATTACTCATAACACTTAATGTTTTCAATGCTAGCATAGGCTAATGTATATCTGTAAAAGAAAAAATTGACTGCACATTGATAGTGTCCTCCACCCTTTAATATAGGGAAAAGTGGAAGTCTTTGTCCCACACAAGGTTGTTTGTGCAGGCTGATATCAGAATTGGCACCCCCAAGAAACAATGTGCACAACCTTTTTCAAGATATCAGGGATTACCCATGTGGGCTTTATGCTGCTTTTCTTCATATACCACAGGCATGTAGGTTTAGACTAGCCTCTGTTATCTGTGGCACAGTGTCATGAAGAGTCTAAAGATCAGCCACTGCCAGCCTCTTTATGCACCACATGGCAACATGCATTGTGCAGTCTTGATTGCATTTATACCAGCTTAGACTATGGTAGAGAAAAAGGAGCCCAACCCAGCCTCATGGACCATGTACACAGGGCACTGTGCCATGGCAATGGTTATTTTGTATGCATGTCTGTTGAAATGAAGAATGCATTACTTGGTTATGTAAAATTATGTAAAAAACGTGGTTCTGTAATTTGCAACTGTCCACTGTTATCCTGATTGTCTGAAGGATATGCATGCAAATGCAGCAGATCTCATAACAATAGGGCATGCTATTAAGTAGGGAATAGCTCTGTAGTTGTGTAAACCTAAGGTAACCTACCAGCTTTTTTCCAAAGTATTCAGTGTTTTATTTTTTTATCCATGGTCTGAATCTTCACAGGGTTTGTTTGGATCTATGAGTCCAACTCTCTCTTAAAGACTTAAGTCCAGCTGCTTTATACCTCTGAATGGATTCAACAGTGCATCGTAAGGTTATCAAGAAGAGTGTCCAATTCCAATGCATCATAGTTGTATTTCGCAGCTGTGGCTACCCGCTCAACTGTGAAGAAAGTAGGCTGAAGTACCTCAATGCTCTTTGTGGTCTTATGTGTTGGCTTGAGAAGGAGCTCAAACTGTTTTTAGCTTTTCCACTTGAAAGCAATGCTGCATATCTTGTCAGTTTGTAAATTAGTGGTCAATCAACTCACATCAGTCAAATTGTTTTGTTACCTTCTTAAACATGTACACATGCAACAGACATGGGTGTCGATAAGCTCACAAAGTTAGATGTATATGGGCTGGGCCCCACTGAAGCCACAACATACAAACAGTAGGCAGCAAAATTAGGTTGAGCAGAAGATCGGTCTTGCCAGAATTACTGGCACCTACCATTAGAGCCCAGATTTGGTTTGGGAGCAGCTTGTAGTGCTTTTTGCATAGGAACAGCTTAAGAGTTTGGATGTAAAGTCTATAATTTCCATCCCATGTTTGGACAGTTTTTAAAGGCTGGCTAATGAATGAACATCACTACTGGTAAACTATACTACTATTTAAAGTGAAAGGCATATACATGTGCTGGATGGCCAGTGGCTGCATACAGTATGTTTATTAATCACAGCACCTGCATTGGGTGAACATCTAAAACTCTCTTGCAAAGCTGTCAGAGCTACCATAGGTTAAGTTTGGTGGTTAAAATGCACATTCCTGGCTACAGCTGTGAGCCTGAGATCCATCTGGAAACATGTTGGGGTCCTCAACTGTGTGGACATACATAACCAGTCTTAGGTACAACCTAACATGGCCAGACCAATGACATCCACTCCAGCCAAAAGACCAACATAAATCTCATCTAGGATCCAAATATTATGAAGCACCTTTCAATGGGTGAGCAACTAGAGCACATCCTAACAAAAATGAAGATAAAGAAAATGATTATCTTTGTTGGCTGCATATCAACCACATATTTTTTTTTACACCTTTGCCTTGTGAAGCTCTTTTTCACTGGTTTGCAAGATAGTGTGTACTTGAAGCTGCAAGCTGACAAAACTTTGTGATAGGATTGCCAGTACACTAATCTTTCATTTTATCCAAGAAAATTCTGTTGACACTGCTATGAAGTGGGTGATCCAACAGATAGTTACTTGTATTATGCAGCTCTACATGACGTACCATGTGTGTATGAACATCTTTGATCTTGAGATTAGCATGCTGTTGGTGTCTTCATAGATAAGGTTACAGTGAACCCTATATTTAGCAATGAAGTGGTTGTAGTAAAAGTCATAGATCAGATGTTTTATGAGGTCAAGGTTGCTCTTGTACATACACAAGGAAGCTAGGTAATTGTCAAAGATCTTTTGTTTTGCTAAGACCAGCCTAACAATCAAACATTATAGTATATCTTGTTCACTTGAGCACACCAGCTTAACATCTATGCACTTGCATAGGTTTGTCCCTCTAAAGACTGAATTCATTAACTATTAACTTGTACAAGTCCTTCTCCAAGTCATTGGTCAATTTTCATGTGGCTTTAGGGCACTGTCCAAGTACTCTAGTCAAAATGCAAGGTTCTGTACAACTGCAGGTTACAATAGTGTACCACATAGCATTCCTTAACTTGGAGGTTGGGCACTAACTTTTAAACTTCTGCAGGTACATCCCCTAAACATGGTCATCTGCAGGGGTGGGCAAGAGTGGGTAATTGCCCCCCCCATCTGGAAGGTTGATGATGATAGTCTAAAGATGGTGTTTTTTCCCCAATTCACCACACTCACCCAGAAAAAAAAAGGCCAAAAGATCAAAGTCTGGAAGATATTAGATACATAGAAAAATACAATATAAGGTACTGGCAGAACATCCATATGCTAAACTAAATAGCTGAACAATCAGTCTCTGTATAGTTTTGAGAAACAAGTTGAAGGTTAATGATAGGTTAATTAAGAAGACTGTTTTGATTAGTTAGTGACTCTAGCAGCACTTCTAATCTTCTAATTGTTTAAATGAACTAAGCACTAAGAGCCACTTTAAGATCCACCTAGGCTATAAAAATTGGCAAAGAAATCTCCATCCAAGAGCCAAGTGATCTTGTCACATCAAGTCAGGTATGGTTTATATTTGTATTTGTTTTAATATTTTTTCAATCCTCATTTTTAGAAAATGGATATCAGGAAGGTTTTAGCAAGCAAAAATTAGAAACTCCAGAGAAGGAAGCAGAGAAGGTAAGAACTAATGAACAAACTGCACAATCTCTGGTCCAGATTCAATAACAGCATTTAAATGTGACCAACCCAATCATTCTGATGATAATCCTGATATATTGGATTGCATGTTAATTCATCTATAAAACTAATGGACAATCTTAAACACAATCTACTTGTAAAAAGTAACATCTCACTTAGGAATTATTATTCAAAAAAGAATTCAAAAGGAGCCACAGTCAGAAAGGTTGTTTAGCACAATGAGAAAGGTAAAAACGTGACTGAGCTAAACAATGGCAGATGATCATTTGTCTGGACTTTGTATGATAAGTGTTCATAGAACAAAAGTTATAGCTAGCAAGCACAAAGTTATTTAAAAAGTAATGGATAAATTTGGACAAGACCAAAGATGTTTACGATCTGCACTGAATAAAAATGTTTTTTTTTTTTGTTTATTATTGATAGCTTTGATAGGACAGCACAATAACTAACATCGAAAAAATAAATTAAATTTTTTAAAATTCTGATAAATCACAATACATATTTCTAAGTTAAAAAAATTATTGATGAGAAAAAAATGCAAATTAATATCTTTTTAGTTTTTGACCTTAATATGCTTTCATTGCAAGGCACATTCCTCGCACTTGATATTATTTTGTCAATTTTCCCCACCCCAGAAAAAATCCCACAGACACCTAAGCGCCTACACTATTGAGATTTTCATGCTGGTAGTGTGACATTCACTCTTTGTAGACTTTCATGCAATCTGGTGCTAGTAGAAAGTTATTTATTTAATATGTGCATTGTGCAGCTCATGGGTACTCAAGGTCTTATAAACTATAATCTTTTCCATCTGCAGAATAAGATATAATCTCTCCTGTGATCTTGTTAACATGGATTTTGAGGATCATAGCTAGGCAACATATTTATTGTCTGTCTTAGCCTGGCATTGGCTGACCACAGAGATTCAGCTCAAAATCCTTTTTCAATAAAGAGATACATGTTACAGTTAGTAAACAGCTCTAGTTCCATGCTGGTCTTCATAAGCAGTGTCCCAGAGCTAAGTCTTGGGCTCATGCTATATTGCTAGAGGTATGGTAGGAGCACATCTGAGCAGAGGTACAGGTCATGTAAATTTCCCATAATCCTGCATTGAATTCTTGTGCATGCTCATAGTCAGAAGTGGTAATGCCATCATTGGAGACTTTTCTGTGAAAATGCTTCTCTTGTGGGCAGACTAGTCTCAGAAAAAAATTTTTCAGTTGTCCGTATACTTGTAAAGAGAAGCTCTCACTTGTGCTTACTTTTTTTGTAATATTAAAGGTGTCTTTATTGTTTACCACTCTAAGCTTACTGAAAGATGTTAGCAAGAACTAGGCACTGTGAATAAAGTGCAGCTTTCAGAGAAAAAAGTTGCTATACTTTTCCATGTTGTTTTGGATGCAATAGATCTTGCCATCTGTCTGTGAAATCACCTGCATGATCAGGTGGAAGTCATAGCCATAGAGATTGTGAAAAAAACAGGGATTGTTGCCATTAGGTTACAGACTATGTAGGCAGCACCTCACCTTCCTAATGATATGGTAGCAATCTTGCACCCTATCACCGCCATACAGAAAATTGCAAAAATGTCAGTTTCTAGCAGTGTTGTCTCTGCCAGTCCTCTGGTGTCATCCATATTGGTTGACTCTGAATTGACAAATAGTCTTGAATTTTGTTTCTTCTCCTTTAAGATAGTTGAAGAAATGCTTGGCTACATCCAGCCCTTGATAGAAAGGAGACAGACTCTGACCATCACAACATAACTGTTTAGCAAAAGCCATAGACCTCATGCTGTTGTGCCTTTTGTGTTTTGTTCTTATCTGGGTTGAATGCTGGGCCCTTCACCTTATTAGCTTATGCTGTATGGGACTTTGAGCTGCTTGCACCAGCTTTCTAAGTGCAGCTTGTTTTTTTCCCCCTCTTATTTAATCTCTTTGCAGATTGAGCTGTTAGCTATGCCCTTACATTAAGGCTTGTGCTTATCTAAGAGATCCTCTCATGAAAAACTGCAGGAAGCTTTCACAAAAGTACTTGCACTTATGATAGATGCTCTGGTCAAAGATGCTCTAGTCACAGAGAAAGTAGATAAGGTCCTTTATCCAAGTGTAACAAAAATTTGTTCTCTCAGCTATGATGTGCTTGATCAACAACAGACTGATTTGGAAAATTTCAGGAAACTGCTTGCTGAGCCAATCAGACCTTTATCCAAACCAAAGATAGCAAGGTAATTCTGCCTCTCAATTTGGTCAACCTGGTTGAGGAAATTGGTGCATCTATTCCATCAAAGTTAAGACCATCTTCTTTCACCTTCCAGATCAGTACACATAATGGCACCAATTAGAGAAACCACTACAAGAAGTTATCCTCTTGCTTTTTTAATGTTGATGACAGTCTTTTTGTTGTTACAGCTAGTGGAAGGTGGTGTATAAAGAACTACATAAGGGTTGATACTGAGCTATATCAAGCTAGAGGAGTTCTATTCATTCAACAGCCAGACCTTCCTTGTCCATTTTTCATGTTTGGTCTGTATCTGGGAATTACATTGTTAAAAGCATCATTGATCTGATGTGCATTTAAGAAATGTCTTCATCTTGTTGTGCAGCACAAATTCTATAAACTCTTGGTTTCTATCTGACTTATCCTTGTACAGTTGCATCTTGATAGTGAGCTTAAACTTCATGCCTTTTAGATCCAGGATCTCCACCATTAGCTTATTTCAAATCTGTGGTATTACTCCTTCAAGGAAGGTTAGTATCTCCTTTTAAAGGGTGACCCACAGATTTTTGCATTTTCAAACCTCAAAGAAAATTGCCAATTACCCAGTGAATTTGTTTAAATACCAGCAGTCATTCAAATGGTGCTTCTCATCATAGATATCTTCAAGAAAATTGCTAGAAGAGTGTCTATGATTTTTGTAGGGTGGTTTGGATAGGCTTCTCACACTTCTGTTGTAAAAGCAATGGTGGGCATCTCATTTGTTTTTTTAGATGGGTGTGATTCCAGGCCAGACATGCTTTGAAGGATGGCAGAGCATCTACTTAAGTTTTACAGGTAAAAAACCTCCACTGAAGTAACAGAGTTCCAGCTAGCCCTTTTTAGCATGGCGCCATGCCATGCCTCTGGTCTACAGCGCCATGCCTCTTTGTACAATGACATGCCCTAAATTTACAATGCCATGCCCCAAATGGTGCAAAACACAAGCCCGATTTTCCTTTTTGTACAGGTATACAACCGCCGCATGCAGAACTTTTTGAGCGTCCCCTGGTGGGAATTTTCCAGCGCTCTGCGGAGTTGTAACTTGGCGCTGGTGCGCATTATACGCCATTTAGTTTACGCTTCGAAGCATAGCACGAGTACACCAAAGACCTAACAAAAGAGCGGCAGTCTTAAGAGTTTTTTTTCAACGTTTTAAACATACAATCTAGCCTAATTCAAGGTCGTCAATTAAAGCTATTGCATTTCATTATATTATGAGAACTTGTAAATGTATAATACATGCATTGACTTTTTTGCAAATAAATGTGAACTTGTAGGTTTGTATGATTGCATAGTTAGTAATACTTCACTTAACACCTACATCATACTAGTATTAAACTGTTATTTATCAAATTTGTTTGTCATTAATGCAAATAATGTGCCCACAATACCATGCTTCCGCACCGTGACTGCACGCGATGTGCCCTGTTTTATAATATTAACCATGCCCGTTGAAAACCTAGCTGTAACACTGAGTAAAGTGTTAAGTTTTAGTACTGCCTTGTCCATTGTTCAAACTCACCAACTTTTAGCCACTGGCATTGATAAGTATACTGTTAATGAGGTGGTATCTCTAATTACTGTTTGTAAAAAATGCTTATCCATGCCATACCAGTGCAAAACTCAGCAGAAAAACCAATTGGCGATATTTTTTGTTCATGCAGTTATAGGGAGCTAAGTATGCAAGCATTCATTTCAATGTGAAGTGGCTCCAAGAGATACAGACCAGAGGGAAACTTATGTCTCTAAGTAATTTGGATGCTAAGGAGCCATCCGGAGGCTAGGGTTTGTCTGATGGCTATTTATTTCTAAAGGTTTTTGGAGTAGCTGCCAAAAGTGTGGCTGCTCTCAAGAAGTAAATGCTTCAGAACTCCCATGTTCTAGACTACATGACCAAAGGAGATGTTCTATGGGAAGAAAAAGGTATGGCAGCACCTTAGAGACCTGGATAAAGCTGCTGGCTGGAAAATGGTTTGGCCTTGCTAAAGTCAAAATAAAGGTTGTAGAAAACCTCTAGACATGATTCAAGAAAAGTACCATCACAGCTGAAAGGTACTGTCATGAATTAAATGTTGTTCATCAGAAACTCTGCAAATGACAGCCGGCATTGGTGAATTGAAGAGGCCCAATCTGCTCCACGACAATGCTCAACCTCATGTTGCGAAAGTGACTCTTCAGAACTTGAACACAGGGTACGAAGTTCTCCTTTACCCAGCCTATTCACCAGACCTTTCTCCCACAGACTACCATCTTTTCAAACACCTTGACAGCTTCCTCTGTGTGAAATCCTTCTCCAACCAAGCAGCAATTTAAACTACCTTCCAACAGTTTATCAACTCCAGAAATCCAGTTTTTTTCAAAATGGTACAAATGTGCTTGTAATTTGTTGGCAGAAGTGAATTGATTATAATGGAATTTACTTTGATTAATAAACTCCATGTTTAGCAACGATATGAAGTAGATCATTATTGTGGTAAAAAAAATCGACAAAACATTTGTAACAACCTAGTATCTCCAGCACATTGTGCACAAAAAATTGAGCACCAAAAAGCTTCTTGGAGCCCTTTCAGCAATAAATATTTTTCTGTACACCACTGCACTCAGTTGGTATGTTAAGCATAGTCTTGAAATTAAAGTAGTTTACTGGACTATTGACTACAATCCCCAGCATACCTTCATCTGATTTGTGAAGCACATTACAGATGGTCAGAGGACAGGAGATATCACAAAATAAAAGCATCCTTGCAGAGGTGTTTAAGCTACTAGACAGCAGCATGTATGGGAAGCTAATTGAGGCCTCTGAGCACCAGACAAATGTCTCCAATATCAAGGACAAAAATTTATTGAATGTGTTCTGTAGAATGACTGGCTTAAGGACCTGGAGGAAAGAGTGGGGCCAAGAAACCTGAATAACTATCAAATAAGCCTTTCAGATAAGCAAAGCAGTACACTAGAGGTGTCAGCTAAGAATGCTAGAATTCAGTTACAATTTCCTGGACTGTTTTGTCACTCACCATGACTATGATCTCATCCAGATGAATGCTAACAGCTTCTACATGGCAATATCAAGGTCATCATTCAGCTCAAACTTCAGGAAGTTTCAAGGGTGAAAAAATTACTAATATCAACATGGCAGATAGGCCCAAGTTTAGGTGAAGGATGCCCATTGAGTCCCAGTTGTTTGTCAGGAAAAGTGCCTGGTCCACAATGACTAATTTGGGATGTGCTTTTCACCAGAGAACTTTTCCCAAAGAAGCCCAGCAATTTGTGGATATCCCCACTAGTTGACCTTCAGGATAATCAAAGACTTGGGCCATCCAGTCTTTATCATGTAATCACTTGTGGCATGATGCAGGTAAACACCCACAGTAGAGTGGACATTTTATGCCTGCATTTCACATAGTACAAGTCAATTTTAACACTAGCTGGTCAACTTAAATGGAATGGAAATTATAGAGTTCACATCCAAATGAAAAAGTCCATGAAGACACAATCACTGTGCCCAGACCAGATTCAGGCTTTATTGGTAGGCCCCAAGTGGTTCCGGCAAGATAAATCTCCTGCTCAACTTGCTCCTGAAACCTCACTGGCTCAAATGGAATCACCATCTGTAACTCCATCTGCTGACCAATTCATGTATAACCCACTCTACAAGTTTTGTTAGCGCAAGACTTGAAAATCTGATGATTCATGCAGATGCAGAATTTTTCCTTATGTGTGTCAAGTACCACCATCCTTTTTACAAGTATAACTACTCAGTAAGCAAGCCCATTCGGCTGTCAGTCAAGCACCATCTTCATTTCAACAAAGATAAACCTGAAAACCCTCTTGGTGTTTTGGAAGTCAACATGGTTAACCTCAAACTTCTCTTCCTCTTGCATTGTAACATAGTCCTGAGCCTTGTTAATCATGCTCATCCATGGACTTTCTCTTCCAATTTTTTAGTAGAGCATAGCTTCCTGGTCTTCATGTTGTGAAGCTGGTAAGCATAAGAATAACATAGGTGAAAGGCAATTTTAATTTCACATCTGAGCTTCTCTATGATTCTTTGTTAGTGTATCTCCGACACCTCAAAGCAATCAAAAGTGATCAATACCTCTTTTCAAACCATTTTCATTCTCTGTACATTGTGTAAAATTTGTTCGTACTTTTTGAATATTACTCTTGCAAGAGACTTTTTCCCAGCACACAGTTTGTGATTCCCTTAAGAGGTCACAGGTGGTCTAATGGATTGTCCACGATTTCCTTGGCCTTAAAGCTAGTTTGCAGGCTAGCGTCCATTTCTTATTCCATCTGATGCAATTCATACCAGCACTGGGCTCTTTTGCATAGTATTTCACAACTCTGTGAAGAGCAGAAAATCATATAGTCTCAATATACACTCAATCCTCATTTGAGACTCTTTGTTATTGGCCTCAATAATCCCACAAATGAGACCAACTTTGTTAAGTCTAGTAGAGCCTGTAAGCCCAAATTTCTTTGCAAGTCCTCACAAGTCTTTGATTGTCAGCTTTTGTTACGGGTATACTCTAACCTAGATAAACCTCTAAATAACCATATAGACACTCCATAGTTCATACAATAGCAATGAAAACGGTTTTTTTGGCCCTGTTTTCTGTGTAAATCAGCTTCTCAAGTACATGATTACTGCCATAAAGATTGCACAGCTGTACCTCAAATTAGGTGCTCTTTCCATACAACCAACAGGGCATATGCAGAACATTACCCTTTTATTGTTTCTCAACATTAATTTTTCAGTAACCACTGAGACAGGATTTTTGACAGTAGTGAATCTCTCCAATTAACAGCCACTTATATAGGTTACTCCTTCATTGCTATAAGTATACTAATAGTCAGACAACCATCTAAATGCCAAATCTACTTGCCTTACACCCTGAAGCTTACCCTACAACCCACTTATCTCAAGTGCTCTTCATATTTGTTGTAATACACAATGACAAAACAAAATACTACTCTGATGAACTTTGTTGTATTTGAACAGTTTTATGACCATGACAGTTTTTCTAGAACACAACAAAAGTAACAGAAGAGGCTTAGGCCAGTAAGGGGTTGGGTCAGCCCTTCCTGGCCTTCTTTGCTTTCTTGATGTTTTTTTAAGGTTTGACTTAATTACTTGTACAAAGTGATATTTCTTCAAGCAGTAATTTTTTGAACAAAACAATCCATGCAACTAAAATTTGGAATTTATCTCCCTACTCCTAAGACATAATCCTGAAAAATGAGGGAGCTGAAAGTGGTAAGTTTTTACTACCATCTATACTACTAAAAATCTTGTGCTATTTTTAAAATTTCCTGACAATAGTAACTCTCTAGATGACTTTACCAAGAGTAAAATCAGATTATTTGAAATGGGGTCATAAACTAAACACACCTCAGTCCCAATGTAGAACATGGTTGTCACTTCCTGCAGAGGTCTCCGTTCTTTAGCAGCAGTTCCAGACTTATGTACAGAGTACATTGTGGTCACAATGCTCTGATCCAATACCACAGCTTCAAGATCTGACACTGAAACAAACGAAAATGCATAAACCAAGCACTCTTGTAAAAATTTTGATGAAGACTTTCTTTACATTCAACTGTTAGCAAAGCCTGATTCCACTTATTTACTGAATATTTATCTTTCTCTGCACAGTTTTAAATCATGGACCATAACATAAAAATAATTTCTTAGTAACCAGACTGGTCTTTATATTAACTTTATTTTCCTAGAACAACATGGTGAAAGTAATCAGAGAGGGCTGTCTAATAAATTTGTGAATTTTGTTTATTCAAACTATTCTCATATATACACCATAAATTGATGTAAAAAGGTTTGGTGAGAAGAATGTACCATTTACTTTTTGTTTTTTTTTGGAAGAGTTTCTAAATGAAAGCTAAAATGCAATCTCTCAACAATTCAGGACTGCTCGCTTACAGGCTTTCCTATTTCCTTGGACTTCAAAAATGCTGAATTTTGTAGGACTGTGATCTCCTCCAGGTTCTGCTTTTGTCAGCATCACCTACAAATACAGTATCACATTGTCAGTACAAAAGTTAGCAATACCTGTCTCGTTCATAAACTGCCATAAACTGCTATGTAATTAGCAATACTACAGGACCACAGTGTGTCAGAAATTTTAAAATATGAATTGGAATTGTATTAAACAAAGAAATGAGAGAAAAACTGATATGAAGACACCAATGTGCTGAAAGACTATTATTAATTTAATTATTTTTCAGAACCTTCCGATTTTTAAAATAACTTCAGATGAGGGTCATAATGAAAATAATGAACCCTAATTAATTAAACAAGGCAACATATGCAAATATCCTAGTGAAGTGAACTAAAATGTTGATTTAAAAAATACATCAAATAGATTTGGCAGCCAACAGGTCACAGGTTTAGGAGCAGCTCCAGCCATTTGTATTATTAAACAAATATAAAAAAACAACTAGTACTGAAAATCCATATCAGTGAACAGACCCGGCAGGAGAAACAAATTCCTGGACGGGCATTAAATTTTCTCGGGGGGGAGGGGATACAATGATTTCTTAAAGCAACATGAGAAAAACCATAATAGAAAGACAGGAACCAGAACTCAAACTGTTACCACAGTAGGTCTGACACAATCGAGTCGCACTTTCATTGGCTAATGCCAATGGGGCCTGCAACTAAAAGACTCATACCACAACGCCAGTGGTAGCACGCCACAAGGACTGGACAGTGACTTCGGCTGGACACGCACTAGTCAGCTCGGCTTTAGGCCAACTTGGGCACCAACAAATTGGTGCAGTGGAGCTATAGGCCCCAATGAGAGATTTACGAAGGCGGGCCACTTTGCATAAAATGAGATGAGGGGGGTTGTTACATTGAGGGCGGGCCCGGACCCACAATACCTGCCCATGCCACCAGAAGTGTCATTGAACACCAAAGCAGTAATCAGGATTACATCTTGATGATGGTAGCAGGAAAGATTGCATCACAGCTTTTGACCTTTTGGTCTTTGGCCAGGTGTGGTCAGACTTGTTATTCCTTTTGTGATTCACCACACACCAGTGAGCATTGTGAATCAGCAAAACAATAATGACATCATTACACAATCACCATCAACTTTCCAAGGGGAGGCAGTTGCCCCCCCCCACTATTTCTCTAGCACCCTTGCAGATACCTATGAATGTGACCCCTGATAACAAAAAGAAATAAATGAACCAATTCCAAACCCTTTTTTTTTCCCCCCCAGTTTGTTCTGATATTTCTAAGATGTGTTATATTTTGTGTTTGTAAAATCATAAATTTGACTGAATTGCAGCTTTCCTGTAATTAATTAGGAATCATTACTTTCAATATGACCATTCTATTCAAGAACCCTTATTATGAAAGAATCAACTTTCAAATTTCAGTATTTTCAAGTAAGCCAACATCTGAACAAAAAAAAAAGAAGTGATATTCTATTCAGGTAAACTAATTTATCAGCATGGCAAGAAATCTTTCTTAAAAGAGAAGTTGCTCCCAAAATTCTACAAGTCTAGACAAAAAAGTAACCCAACTGAAGATTTTGTACAAAACATTAAAAATAATGGAGAAAAGCACTGTAAATATGGTTCAAACATATACTAGAAGTTGGTAAACAAATAATGAATTAAAAGTATTAGTTGCTGATTCAGATCCTCACTTGATTGGAGTAAATAGGGGCTCAGCCTGCTATTATTAAGATGAACTTTCTATAAATGGCTATCAGTTATTCCAGAAAGACAGACAAGAAAAAGTTAATGGTGGAGCTGAAGTATGTGGTTTAAATGATTTTATTCCTACTTCACATGAACCATAAGATCATACTGACATAAGTACATATGAGAAAATCCCCTTAATGTACAGATATTGCAAGTCTACAAATAATTTTAAATGGCATCATCATGGGTAACTAATTAAACTGACATAAACTAGATTCACAAGACTGAGCATTCATGCTCAGCTATAAATTTATTGAACTTGCAACTAGCCTAGTAAATAAATTTGTGTTCTTGTACCCCTAGGTAATAGTAATCATAACTCTATACATTTTCAATGAATATTACTAAAAATAGCACAGATTAAAATTTTAAGAAATTAATAAATAAAATGGGGGGCACCATAGATAGATGATGCATTCTATTTTGCATAAAATTCACAAAAAAGGAAACTAAAAAAAAAACCTCAGAAGTGCAGAACTGCAAAAATTTACCATGTGTAGAAATTAGTAGATATTATAAAATGTATGTTAAAAAAAAAAGTGTATTAGGAGATAGCAGAGTCATTTAAGGACAAAAAGTGTAATGCCGTTAATATTGTTCAAGAAACAATACTCAATACATATTTTGCTAGTATGTTCGTTCAAGAAATAGGCAAGTTCTTCAAGAAAAAGTTTTACATGTGCTTGCCAGTATCACTGATGTTACTGTCATGAAAGAAACACTAATTAGGCAATTTGAAGTAGGTCAGGCAATGGGACCAGATAAAATCTAGCCTAGGTTATTAAAACTAACCGTGAGCAGACACTAACAAGCTAATGCTGCTCAAGCTTTCAAAAAAAGGTTCAGGTACAATCTAATAATTAGACCAGTTAGTTTAACATCAGTTGTAGGGGGAATAATGGAAAGTATAATAAAAGAAAACGTTTATATATTTAGAGCAGTGGTCCTCAACCTTGGTGCATGACCCAAATCAGTTGCAGGAGGGGTCCTCAATAAGATCATGAAAAATCATCAGAAAAAAAAATTTTTTTTTTTGCTTTTTCAATGCAGAAAGGTGCCCAAAAGGCTGAGGTGATCCTGCCAACCAATAACTGTCTGTTTTCCTCTCCTTACACCAGCATATGAGCATAAAATGAAAAATTATGATACATTTTTCCACAAGTCTGGTTTTCACCAAGAATTTTCATGGGTATCAAAGGTCATACTAGCAAGTTGTGCTGAGTCCACAAAAAATGCATAACTACTGAATTTCAAAGAATCTCTAACAGCTTTTGTGTTTTATAATGCTTCTTTGTTTCAGTTAACTTTATTTTGCATGTGCTCAAATTAATATTTTGTTTTTGTGATTAAATGAGCATCATTAGTAGTTCAGTGTGCATTTGCAAGTTTCAAGACATTGAATAAAAAGTTTTTGAACCTGAATTTATATCAGATTTCTTTTAATTTTAAATAATTTAAATAAAAATAAACAAATAATAATAAAATAAATGTAATTACACACACACACACACACATATATGTAATGTATGTTTATTTATATACATATTTAAATTTGATTATAAGCATGGAGGTCAAGGAAATCCTGTTGGTAGCTAATTTAGAGTCACAGGGAAAAAAAGGTTAGGAACCACTGATTTAGAGGATAATAAATTTCTTTTGAAAACAATGCTGACTGCTTCTGTCTAGAAAGTCATGCTTAACAAATTTACTGAAGTTTCTGCAAGAACTTACCAGAAATTTAGATATGAATAATAACTCTGTTACTGATCTTTATATTCATAAGGCATTTGATACAGTTCCACATAAATAATTAGTAGAGAACTGTAAGGGCTTTGGCATTGGAGAGCTTCTTTTAAAATTGGCTGAGATATACAATCTCTAACATTATGAGATTTCAGGATGATACAATGATGCAAGCTGATTTGGATTATCTAGTACAGGGGTGGGCAAACATTAATCATGAAGGCCACATAAAATTATGATGCTGATATTGTAGACCAAAAGCAAAAATATGCAATTATCAGTGAAATCTGAAGCATAAAAACAAAATTATTAGGATTTTTACTTGTTGGCACTTCTCAAAGAAAGAATTAATAATACTTGTACCAAAATATTAGTAGGACATGCTGCCCATGGCTTCTTTATAAGTGTTTCAAAGTCAATTATCAAGTTCAATGTGGAGATAAGCAATACTATTTTCTCAGATGTTCATTAGTCATTTTGACAATTTAGACTTCTTGCTGTTCATCAACAAAAATGTTTGCTGAAAACCATCAGCATTTTCTTTGTAGTCTTGCAGGTTAGAGAACTTTGTTTTATCCAGTTTTGAGTAAAACCTTTCTAAGTTCTCAGAGTTAAACTTATACTTGAGAAGTAAATCACATTAAGTTGATCAGTTCCAGTTGAATTTCTGAAGCTTTTTCATACTCAAAGGTAAATGTTCAAAATAAAATTCTCATTTAAATATTTGCTACTACCACTGAGATCTGCGCCTGCTGTTGTGTTGTGGTCTTCAGTTTGGACATTGAGTGATGGGGGGGCCCTTTGTAGGGGTACTCCCTGACTGGACATTAAGGGCCCCCCCCTTTGTGGGTCGGGGCATTCCTGAGTGGTCATTAAGAGATAAGGGTTCCTTGAATTATGTAACTTTTCATAAATAAATGACCCTGGCAGAGTCAGGACCATTTACAGAGCTCTCTCTCTCTGGTGCCGAAACCCAGAAATGTTGAATCAGACTAGGAGGAATATGGACACAGGGAAGACTAATTTGAGTTATTTGCACCTGTGTTTTTGCAGTAAACATAAATTTACTTGGCGTTGTCATCATCATTTTGAGCTGCTGTTTCCTTGATTATGAACTTGGCCACTCATGTTACATGTTAGTGAGGACAGTCATCACTGTGTTATGGTGAGTACCTTATTTCCTTTGTAAGTGTTGCTGCTGATCATGGCTGATTTGGCTCAGTTGAAAAGGAGCAGAACTTCTGCTTGTGGATGGTTGACACAGACCGTCAAAACTCTGGATGATTTTCTTTTGCAATCAACCGTGGAGGATGCTGAACTAGTTGATAAAATTGAACTTGAAGAGGCTATCACTAAGTTTAATCATTGTTTAGCATCAGTAGACGAGTCTCAATTATTATTGGAAATGAACCTTGCCACAGAGGAGGATATTTTGAAGAAAGTTGAGGAGGCTGCTGCAATTATAAATCGTGCTAAGAAGGTGAGGCTTGCTGCTGATAAACTTCTTATTAAACTTTCACCTCCTGCTGATCCATTGTTGCCTGATATGCCTGATTCTGCATCGAGGCCACTGTAAGAATGGCAGTACTTGTGGTGTTTCATGTTCTGCCAATGTTAAGTTACCTCAGTTGGAGCTACCAAAGCTTTCTGGTGAAGTTACCCAGTGGTAAAGTTTTGGAGGCCAATTCAATGCCACAGTGGACTCTACTGATTTGCCAGATGTTACAAAATTTACTTATTTGAGATTTTTGTTGGAAGGACTATCTCTTTCTCGTCAACACTATACAACTGCCAGGAAGTTGCTGGAATCCAGATTTGGTCATGAAGAGCTGATTATATTCACCCATGTTCAGGGACTGCTGAATCTTAGTTGTTGTTCAAAGGGAGTCAAGGTGGATGGCTTGAGAAAGCTTCAGGACAGTCTGTTGATTTACGTTAGAAGTCTAGAGGCATTAGGCATCATTGGAGACAAGTATGGAATGTTCCTAATGCCTCTGATTTTGTCTTGCTTACCTGAAGAAATTTGCATGGAGTGGACCCGTGATTGTATAGGTAAGGAGAGTGACCTTTCCTACTTGTTGCAGTTTCTCAAGGGTGAGATTGAGCGACGGGAGAAATGTGATGCATTCAAGGCATCCACAATGTCATTAGAATCATGGAGCTCTACATCAGAGAAACGGAGGAGGACTGGTGCTAGTAGTATGGTGCCAACTGGATCCGTGTTGCAAACTGCTTCTCTGGCTGGATGTGGCTTTTGTCACAAGGAACATCCTACCTGTAAGTGTTGGAACATTCTGAAGCTGTCTCTCCCTGAGAGAGAGATGCAGATAAGGCGAGCAGGACTGGTTTATATGTTTAAGGGGTGGACATGTTGCTCATAAATGTTCTGCCTAGTGTTTTAAGTGTAAAGGTAACATAAAGCCATGTGTTGCCCATCTAAGTTACAGAGCAAGAATAATGTTGAGTGTGTTCAGGTTAATAAGGAGCCTGAGGTTTCAGCTTCGCCTTTGTTGGGTGTTAATGGCTGTAGTCAGTCTCAGTCTGTTGTATTACACACTGCCCAAGTGCATGTTCATGGGGTAAGGGTAATGTCAAGGCAACTTTGTTGTTTGACATTGGTTCTGACAGAACCTACATTACTGGTTCTCTTGATAAAAGGGCTGGTACAAAGTGGCTTACCTCCCAAGAGGTTACTTATGCAGCCTTTGGTTGGGGGAAAGTCATCTCATTGTCAGCATAATATTTACCAGTTCAATGTCAGTGGTGTCAATGTTAGAAATCCTTCCCTGCAGTTGTTAAATGCTGTTGAAGTACCTGTTATTTGTTCTCCATTGTCAATACCAAAGATTCATAAGAATTCTTTGGGTAAATTTGGTAATTTGGAGCTAGTTGATAGTTATGACTATCAGGGTGAATTGTCCATTGACATTTTGGTTGGACTTGATTAATATTGGCATTTGATGAAACAAGATAGAGTCCAATTGGCTGAAGGACCAGTGGCTATGGAATCATCCTTTGGTTTGGTGGTTTCTGATGTATGCAACAAGGGAAATGTTGTCAGGAATCCTCTCTCTTGCCAGTTGTTAAACTTACAGGATATCTCAGATGAAACTGTTACAGTTTTGGGAACTTGAGTCTTTGGGTATTAGTCTTCATCCAGTAAGAGAGTTAGAAGCTGACCCCGTGCTTGTGCGGTTTAAAGAGTCTGTGAAGTTTGATGATGTTAGTGGTAGATATGAGGTTGGTCTACCATGGAAGGTTGGTACACACACACCTGTTTTGGTGAATAACATTGATTCTGCCAAGGTCCATCTGCCCAGTCTCCTGAGTTGAAGAATGGGTATGACAAGGCTCTGTGTAAGATGGAAAGTAATCAGGTTATAGAAGAAGTATCTGACTCAGAATTATCCATGCCTTATCCTGTCTATTATTTGCCACATCGACCTGTTGTCAGAGAGGGTAGTAGTAGTACCAAAATCAGACCTGTATTTGATGAGTCAGCTCATGGTCCAAACAATGTCTCTCTGAATGACTGTTTGGATGCTGGTCCATCACTTGTACCTAACTTAGTGGAAGTTCTGTTGAGATTTTGCCATTGGCAAGTAGCATTGTGTGCTGATATAACAAAGGAATTTCTCCAAATAAAGTTAAGAGAAGAGAAGATCAAGATGTACACAGGTTTTTGTGGGTAGATGATAACCGGATGAGGGTCATGAGATTTCTTAGGGCTACATTTGGTGTTAAAAGTAGTCCATTCTTGTTGAATGCGACAATAAAACATCATTTGTAGAGGTACCCTGATACTAATGTCGTAGAGTTAAGAGAGAATTTGCATGTTGATGATTTTCTCTCAGGGGCTGACACTGAATCTGAAGCTTGTCAGATGTACACTGAAGCTAAGGCTATTATGAAGGCCAATGTGTGTTTGACTAAGTGGAATTCAAATAGTCAATTTGTGTCTGAACAAGTAACTTGTCAATCTAAAGAGTTGCTAGATGAGACTGAAGGTTTGAAGATTTTTGGGGTCAAGTGGCTTCCTTCTGAAGATTGTTTTTCCTTTGATGGTATCACTTTGCCTGATGACATTGTTACCACCAAGTGGGTTGTTCTTAGTTTTCTGGCCCAACTTTATGACCCTTTAGGATTCCTCACACCTTTCATTGTTGCTGCCAAGTGTCCCAACTGATGTTAGTTTGTATTTTGCTAATTGGTTAGATGGTATAAAGCTGTTGAAACAACTTAGAATTCCCTGTTGTTTATCTAGCATACCTTGTAGTAGTATACAGGGTCTTCAGCTTCATGTATTTGGGGATGCCTCAGAAAGATCCTATGGCACCGTTTTATATTGTTGTATTCCCTTACCTAACAATTTGTATCATACTGCACTTTTGTATTCAAAGGCTAAAGTAGCACCTTTGAAGAAGATCAGTTTACCACATTTAGAGTTGTTAGGTGCATTATTAACTGCTCAAATCTTAGTGTTTTGTTGTAAAGGCCCTGAGACTTAGTGAGGATTCCTATGACTACAGATGCTGGACAGACTCTACTATTGCCCTTTTGTGGATCAAGGGAAGTCCTGACTGTTGGAAGCAATTCGTAGCTAAGAGAACTATTGAGAATCCTGAGTGTGTTACTGTTGATGTTCTTTCTGAATGTGAAGTTCGTTGTCAACAGTTATTAGATAAATTTTGGTCACTATGGCGTTCTGAGTACTTGTGCAATCTCCCACATGTGGTAAAGAAGTTCAAGTCTCATGGTGATCTTAAGATTGGATCTGTTGTACTGATACGTGAAGATAATGCACCCAGGATGCTTTGGCCTATGGGTGTTGTTCAGAAATTATATAAGAGTAAAGACTGTCTTATTCGGAGTGCAGATGTTAAAATTAACAAGGGTCTGCATACCCGTGCTATTCAGAGATTGCATGATTTGGAATTGGTTAAAAAATGTGCTGCTTTGCATGGCGATGCTACTAATGTACCTAATCATGTGTCAGAGGATCAGGATAATTCTGAAATGATTCAGTCTGTTGAACCTGTCCCTGCTGTAAACTCAGATAAGGTACCTGTAAAATCTCATAATGGCAGAACTCATACACTGCCAAAGTACTTACAAGATTATGATTTGTAATTTTTTGACTACATTGATGAACGTATAAGTACATTTGACTTTATGAAAGTGTATTTCTTTATGTAAATTTCATTTGTCATATTTTATAATCTTTGTATAAGATTTTCAACCTAATGCTTAACCATGGTGTTGTGGTACAGTATTATGTACTTTAACCAGGGCAGAGAATGTTGTGATGTTGTCTTCAGTTTGGACATTGAGTGATGGGGGGTCCTCCTTTGTGGGGGCACTCCCTGACTGGACATTACAACCCCACCCTGTGTGTATGTGTTGTGTGTGTGGGGCATTCCTGGATTAGACATTAAGTGAAAAGGCCCCCCTTTTATGTGGCATTCCTGAGTGGTCATTAAGAGATGAGGGCCACTTGAATTATGTAACTTTTCCTAAATAAATGGCCCTGGCAAAGTAGTCAGGACCAGTGTGGGTTTTGCAGAGCTCTCTCTCTCTCTCTCTCTCTGTGTGTGTGTGTGTGTGTGTGTGTGTTGGTTGTTGTTGTTAGTCTCAGGTGTCTTGGACATTTTTCTGTACAACCACACCTGCAACAGCTCCACCCAGACTGGCATCCAAATGGTTTCTCTACTCACCATAGTGCCCTCCTACTCCAGCTTTTTAGCTTCTTCCAAATTTTCTGAAAGCCAAAAAACCAACCACAAGACTTCAATTAAATCCCCCAACCTTTTGTTGTACTTGTCAGCTGAAGGATATTAGAGTAACACTCTGCAAAGGTGCGACATGTGAAAATATGCTGTCCTTCACCTTCCTCAAGTACATAAGTAGCTGGACTTTGAATGCTTTCACAGTTGAGTACAGTTCATGTGAAAACTCCCTTGCCCTGTTGTTTCGGATTCAAGTCACTTAAAAGCCTCATAATGTCCATGGCAAAGACAAAGTTGGAAAATGAATCTGCATTTTCAGGCTGTGGGAAATCTTCAACTTTTCCATTCATTTCCAAGAACTTGATTTCTTCCTTTACTTCTAACACACTTCACCTAAGATAAGTAAATGGACATTGATGTGATGTGAAAACGTGTGCTACATTGTTGTCTTCAAGCAGGGAAATGAACTGTTGATGATTTAGCTTCTAGCTTTAATAAAATTAATTTAATGATTGTGCTTGCCACATGATTTAAGTCCAAAAAACTTTATATATTCTGGATATTCAATTTCTGGTGTTATGTTGATCAATCACACTGGACCTCTGGTATTATGATTCATTGGTGACAAAGTCATGTCTGACCTTTGATTATTGGCTAGTGTGAATGATCCATAGTCCAGCTTTTCAGTTCACATAAAACATTACATCTAAATCTCCTTGAGCCATTATATATGTGACATGCAGTTCAGCTTTTGATTGTCAGTAGGCAAAAGTTAACACAACATAATTCAATACCTGATGAGTTTTCATTCTCAAAGTCATTTGATGGCCAGTGTAATCTATTATATCACTAAAGGTAGTGGTGACATGTCTTCATAAGGCAGTAAATTGGGCAATTCACAACCTGTGAGCCATAACATTCCCATCCCTGATCTAGTAAAATTGTCACATAAATGGAAAATAGCATATAATGTGTTTAAGTGTAAATGCCTTAGCTTTTTATTCATAAACATTAGATAGTGACACAATAATAGCAGTTAGCAACAAAAAAATATTTGGGGTATTAAAAAGTAAAAACATGAGTGCATGTGCCTGAAAGCTAACAAATATTTAGGTATATACTACTCAGAATTTGTAAAAGATCAGATGATTATTTATGAACATTACATTTAATACTAGCTAGCTCAATTTATTTTTTATCCATAACCTTAATTCCTAATTAGAGCCATCACACATACACAGTGTGACTGGATTTCCTGCAATAAATCAAGATGTGAAATTCATAAGAATATATGGCCATCTGATTTTCAAGTAAATGTTAATGTGGTAATACTGTCATTCTAGCATCTGAAAAGTGCTTCATCACCAAATTTATCATTTTTAATGCTGATTGATACAGAATAGCAAAATTATGACAGAGACAACATTTAATCAACATAAAACTTGCCAGAGAGAATCAGATAAGCTAAGCATTATTTCTAGGGCCTGGACTCAGTATCAAATCTTTGGTAGTGCTGCTAAGCTAAATGCAACAGGTGTCAACACCTTGTATGTAATTAACTTCAGGCTAATGGAATGTAATTTTAAAGAAAGCATGCACTTGCATACCACTAACCATGGGTCACTGCAGGAGATTGACTGAGAGAGACTCAACATCTGTGCTTTTGATGGACAAGTTGAAAATGTTTGTTTTTTAGGGGTATTTCTATTGACCTTTTGTGAAATCATTATTTAATGATATCTTTGACATTTCCTAACATTTATGTCTCCTTAAATTATAGTTTATGAACATTCTAACTTTGCTTTCCTTATGGTATCTGGCAATATTATGACATTAATATATTCTATCCATTGATCCTTAGCTCCTTAATGAATTTTTAGGAGTATATATACAGTGCCGGACAAGAGAGTTGGGACACTTGCTGTGAAATTGATATTTGAGCTCCCTTGTTTTAACAAACGCATTTAAATACCCATCACATTGTTTATTATATGCACAAAACATGCCTTTACAATGTATAAAAGAAACACATGCCATATGTTTATATATTCTCTGGAAAAAATATTTGAATTGGCAATGTCTGATTTGCACCATGACAAAAGAGTTGGGACAGTGAGCAAAACCATAAATATTTTTCAACATTCCAAATTACAATCGAACAAATGCATGGAAATGATAAATTGACTAGTTGTGGGTGGCGTATCTGTAATTTTCGATCACTTCTCGACAACGACAGAGCATGGATTCAGCCAAATGAAGGCAGTCGGAATTGGTCATTTCTTGCCAGCTTTTCTCGATGGCCTGCCAGAATTGGTCTTGGTTGATATTCTTGTTTGGCCACCTTGACCTTCAGCTGTTTCCAGACATTTTCAATTGAGTTGAGATCCGGACTTTGGAGCGGCCAGCGCATAACATCCATTCCTAGTTAGGTGGTGAGTGAAGTGATGACTCTGACGGTGTGGATTGGGGCATTGTTGTGCTGGAAGATGGCGGTGACTGGCATGTTTTTGTCGATGTAGTCAACAATGACATCCCTCAGTAAATTGCAGGAGATCTGGGTGGTTGCTTTGCCCCTGATCAACTTGAGAGAGCCTGGTTCCACCGTGCTCATACACCCCCAGACCATCAACGATCCTCCTCTGGCATGTACTGTCGGTTGGGTGCAGTTAATATTGTATTTTTCACCATGGTAATGTCAAACATACTCAGTCAGCACTGTGAATGTGCTTGATCATCGTTTCGTCGGAAAAGAGAGTTCTAGCCCATTGAACTTTAGTCCAGTTTTTGTGCGCTTTAGTCCATGCTATGCGGATGTGCCTGTTCTTGTTGCAAATCAATGGCTTTTTCTGGGCAATTCATCCAAAGAGATTCCCCTTGCATAGACAACATTGAATAGTGCGACTGGAGACATTCACTCCACTCAGGGAGGCTTGAATGGCTGTCAATGTCAGGAAACAATTGGCCCTGGTTTGCGACAAATGAGTTGATCCATTTTGTTGTCACATTTTCACGGTCTTCCAATTCACATTTTTGGTTTTGTGTTTCTGGTCTCTTTGTACTGATTCAGAATGCGGTTTACAGTGATTTTCGGGCAAATGACTCAATCGGCTATCTCCTGACAAGACAGATTTTCTTGATGGTGCTCAACTATCAAGTCTCTGATTTCAGACAACGTTGTCTTGCCAGGCATAGTGCAAAAATGATCTTAAATGATGTGATTTTATTCATTTGATCCTTTAAAAATGAGTATAGTGAGGAGAATAAATGTATACACAGATTTTGTTCACTGTCCCAACTCTTGTTGCGGTACAAATTTGACTATGCTATTCAAATATTTTTTCCAGATAATAGATACACATATGACATTCGTTGTTTTTATACATTGTAAATGCATGTTTTATACAACTTATGGACAATAGGATGGTTATCTGTATGCAAATGCAAAACAAGAGAGCTTAAATATCAATTTCACAGCAAGTATCCCAACACTTTTGTCTGGCGCTGTATGTACTATGTATAGTAAAAAACCCAGAATTTCTTATTTCCTATATAAATCATTAGTAACTACCTCTTTTTGAGTATGCAGTACAAGCATAGAGTTTAGCTTGTGTAAGGATGTTGCTAGTTTGGAGAGGGTTCAAAGGCAATGTACTAAAATGAGTAATACCATCTGTAACCTTGGTTATGAAGAAAGACTAGACAAGCTTCAATTACCAAGTTAACCTAACATATTTTTGCATGGAGACAAGATTAAAGTTTTCAAATTTTTTCTGGTAAAGAATGCATGCAATTAGATACATCTTTTGATACTAATGGTACATCTTATACAACTAAGTGGCAAGTTTAGAATTTTACACCAACATTTAGAATTAAACATTAAAAAAAGGTCTTTTAGTAATCTAAAATATATTATATACTCACTTTCCTAAAGAAGAGGCATTCTATAAGTTTTAAAACTTCCTGCCCTTTAGACTTAATATATCTACAACTATACAGCAAAGTAAAAGGCCAAGCAAAGAGTGTAATGGCCCTCCATGGCTGACTTAACTAGACTTGCCAAACCTCCCATAGCAAGGTTTCTTCTCTCTCTTTTGTATCAGTCCATCAGAGTGAGTTTCATTTGGTTTCCTCCCATACAGACTATCCACTACCTACCTGGAGAGGACCTCAATTACCAGGTTCTCTGCCTACTGAGCTGCATGACTAAAATTCATAAAACCTTGCATGCACCCCAATAATCATTAAGATCATGTGAATAAAATGCAAACAATTTTTGCTTTTTTTAATGTTATAGGATTAAACAATGTGAATCAGCCAAAAAAACACAAGTTTCAGATGAATGATGAAATGCATATTTACACATACCCTTAGCAAAGGTTTCCAGACCAAATCCAAATGTCTGAAGGTATTTGAAATGCCAACTGAACTGATTACTGAGCTCTGTCTCCGTTTTGATTCATCTATGCTGGATACTTTTGGAGGTCTTACATCCCAAAATAGAACACAACTTTAAAAAATAAAAATTCAAATTATACTTAGGAAATTTGCTAGGAAAAGATCTACCTCAAAAACTTATTACAATATACTGTACATGAAAATAAAGGACATTCTGGAAAAATTATACTGTAAGGTCTTTTTGGGGAAAAACTAAAGAATTTAACATCAGAAAGTTTTTTTTTTCTTAATAATACAAGTTTATCAATTTTAATGGAAATTAAATTAATTTGCCCAAACATAAAATTTTTTAAAATTTTTTTTCTCATTTCTTTCAGTTTGTGATCTAACAATTAAATAATTGTTGTTGTTTTCTTCTCTGGTTGCTACGGAAGCAAAATTTAAATATATAAATTGTCATATTTAACCAGTTTAGAGAATAAATATAAATGAAATTTTCAAAGTCCTACAGTAATTACATCTATATAACAGCAAGCATCTTATTTAAGTTTTATGTAACAAGTTTCTGTATTTTTTAAATGAATAATGTTTTCAGCAAAATGATTGTTTTAATACTATCATTTTTTTGTTTTTTATCATTACTTTCTACAAGACCATATTAAACTTACAACCAGTTGTCTTAACAAATGACCAACCAACCAACTCACAAGTCGTTGTGTGGGATGCTTACTGGTCTGTGGCACATGTCATAAGCTGACAACAGTCTAAAGCTGTGTTTTCAACAGGCACACCAATTCTACTAATCTGTAAATAGATATTATATATACATACATACATACACACACACACACACACACGTATATATAAGGTAAAAATAATTGATAATATGGATAAAATGCTTTTTTCAGTTATAAAAAAAAATTGTGATGAACCCAGAGATGGTGATAGATTTATAGCCACTTAAATGGAGCCTGAATAATTGTCTTGATACCATATCAAGTTTCAAATAAACTTGTTTATATTTTGAATTTTAAAAATTTGGCATCAGAGTTCTATATCCAGAAGTCTGTCTGTTTAGTATTTTTTTTTTTTTTCATTTAAAATTTTTTAAAAATATAGAGAGAGATGAAAAATAATAGTTTTCTTTCAGTGAATAATTTTTTAAACAGGGTAGGTAATTATATGATTACCACCCTAAATAAAGAAAAAGAAAATACCTTGTCAAATACTGTCATCAGCTCTATAAATTAGACAATGATTAATGTTTTCAACAGGTAAAAAGCATAACAAATTTGACATTCAACTCTTACCTCCATATGATCAGGGAGCCACTGGATATCAGTAATGGTTCCATGATGGCTGAATTCTATATTAGAGACAGCAGAGTAGTATATCATAGGAATCTTGAAAAAGCTCTCATCTTCAAAACCGGGCTAGAAGAGAAACAAGTTATTAACCTATAGCAGCTAAGATTTTTAATTGCTTTGAAATAAACAGGAAAGAAAAAAAAATCTTTAACTATGAGCAAAGTAGTCTTACTAGATAAACTGTTTTCTTTTTCCCTCTACCTTTGATTTGTTTGAGTCGATCAGCATATGCTGTGATGTCCCAGAGCACCACCTGGCCATTTGCACAGCCACCAGCTATGATGTTTGGGTCTGATGGGCTGAACTGGAATGAGTGGATGTCCTCTGGAGCTTCCAACAGTAACTGACAAGGAGTGCAAATGTACAACATCAGTCACCTAGTTTGTACATGTCAGTAAGATTATTCATCTGATAAAATTTGATAAACAAAAGCCATTTAAAATAAATAGTCATTGAAGAAAACTTGATTCTTAGAAAATCACTTCATTTGTGTTCTTGAAAATGACTTTAAATCAATACAGAATTTGCAATAACATTGACATTTCCAAGTCTTCAATGGCTAGACTGATTTTGAAATGTTCTCTAATCAATGCTTTTTGAATGCTGCATCCCAATAAAAAATACTTCTCTTGAGATTTACTAACCAATGATTTTACTTGTTACTGTTTTTATATTCATGAATGGGCTTTAAATTTGTAATATTTTGTTCCAATATCTAGTTGCCACACACTGACATGGTAAGTTGACCCAATACTAAATTTGAATGTACCTATCATCTTGCCAAGCTAAAAACTATCAAACTGATTTGTTCTTTGACCGACCATCTATAACTGCTGGTAAAAGCCAGTTATCTATTAAACTATGAGGATTCCTGCATTCATTCCAAAACTCAGTGACATGTGGAGAATCAGAAACCAATCATGTATTTTTCAAAGTTAAAAAAATTCCAAAGCTACCATAAAGAAATGTTACCATGTCAATTGCATTGCTGGTCATGTGGCTAAAGTCTTTGACAGTTATACTTCTTGTTGAATGTTTTTATCAATAGCCCTTTAAATCTCAAAACACTGATAATTCCATTGTTGATCATTTCTTCAAAAAATACCAATATAGACATTGTCCTTTGAAGCTATGAAGCAATGTGATTCTCCAGCATTAATATTAAGGGAGCAGCAATAGGGACGTGGAGATATTTGAAGTGCATGTGGTTATTTTGTAACTAAGTACAAAAGGATATCTTAAATTGAGTTGACTGAAGAAATGTGGTATCTGAAAACAATACATGTTGCTAATTTTAGAGTGAATTTTCTTAGGTCAATGATCTTAACAAGATTGTATGCTTCAACTTGAAGAAATTTTAAGCAATGTCTGCACAGCACTTAAAATGTTTTGTATGTTGCCAGTTACAGGCATCAACTGAGCAATCATTTACCAAACTCAAGCTCATCCTAAAATTGATTCAGAACAGATTAAATGAACTTGCCTGTTTGCATATCAAAAGTAAACAAGCAAAACAAGATGATTTTAGTAAAGTAATTCATAATTGTGTTATGAAAAAAATTATGTAAACTACTAAAATAAGGAGTTAATTTTAGCTAAAATACTTCCTTAATAGAAAACTTTTGTAATAAATAAATTTTGTTTTTTGATTCTATCTAGTAAAACATGTAGCATAAGAGACATAAAAAATTCAAAGCTGGAGTCCATATTTAGTCTACCTTGTAGCTCTTTTAAGCATCTTTAAAGAACTGACAGAAGCTGTTCCTGTACACTTGGCAGGTTTTCTGGTTGTGATGATGTTCCAGAAAAGTTTTTCCAATCTTTTTGGCAGTTGAATGGTCAAGTACAATAAATATTTGATATGGGCTTGCTTCCTGATTTAATGTCCACTACCGAAACAGGCAAATGCACAAACTTGTTTAAGTGGTATCCTATCTCTTAAATCATAATGACTAAGCCAATTTCCTAATTGAAACTCGTCATGCATTGGGTAACATATTTCATTTCTGGCCATAGTATTATGAATATTAATTTGATCTCAAAAGTTATCTACCTGTTTTTTTAACTTATCTGAGTTCTCCATTGTATGCAGTTTGGATTGGTTTTCCAGTATTGCATTGCCTCTAATATGCAAACTCAGCTAGATGAACTCTAATCATCAACTTTCTGTCAAATCCAGTCCAAGAAAATGAGGAATTCACCAAGACTGTCCACTGGATCCCTTATATATTTTGTAAGTGCAGTTTCTTTGTGTTGTCTTATGCTGTTCTATCAGCTTTTGTAGTATTTCTTTTCCAGAACTCTTAATACAAGTCAAATTCTCTCAGTATGTACAGTAGATAATACCAGTTTTTGTTAACTGTAAATCCATTTTTCTTGCTTAGAGGCAGCATTTAATTATGAACATATATCTGGAGAAAAATTATTTAGTCCAAAAGTTGTGTGTTTTTAATTGCTGGCATCATCACACTGATAACAATTTTAATTTCCTGGATTTATGACCAAATCTAATTTTTGTGATGTTCCGACTCCCACAGTCTTCAGTTTGAGCACTCCACTAATAACATCAACTGTGTTATGACCATTTGGTGTAAGCATCTATTAACTCTGTATAGTTAAGTTACATTTTTTAATTCATTTGTTATATCTAGTCACAACAATGTTGCTTCCACCTAATGTACTTCTCAGCTATATTACCAGCATCTTTATCTTCCTTTAGAGTGATAAGAAACCACTTGTTTACTATGGTACGTTTTTTTTTGTTTTTTTCCTAAAAGCATGGTGGCTTGGTTGGTAAGTCATCTTTTCAAATCTGTAGCCTTAAAGCTTAAAATCATTAACAACATAATTTATTCATCCAGTAAATAGGCCCAATTGACTCATTTTCTCCTCAGCAAGATGATTGGAGTTGGTCATCTTGATCAAATGTTAGTGTCTTCTCAAAAAAACACCATGACACATAAGCCTTCCACCTGTCCCAGGAGTTCATTGTCATTTTTGTGTCAATTTTTGAAGCAGTCCACTTTGGTATTATCAATGACATTGAGAGTTCACTCACTATCCATGCTTTCAGCAAGCATGTTTGGTTGTCTTTTGTAGTGCTTCTTTCTAACATCCAGGAAGTTATCTGGTGCCTACTGCATCAGGTTCTCTAGACTGGTCCAAACTTGGTAAGTATGTTGTGTGCCACAATGCACATCAGTGTGTGGTATTTCAGTAGATACCACTGAGCATTTCTGCTTTGGTTGTCTAATGGTTCTGACATTCTGGCATGTCTTCACAGTGGCCATTCATCCTCCTATTCTCTGCCATTTGTGTTGTTTAGCATGGTTTTTTATTGTTAAGAAAATCTTGTACCAAGATTCTTTGCCTTTCAAAAACATTTGGCCCCTGATTCATCATTAAAGATCTGCATATTTGACCTTGTACAGCAGTGGTGTTTACCTGGTCCTAGACCATTAAACACAAGATTCGAACAGTTTTGGTGCTATTATTCTGCTCTTGGTCATACATTTAGATTAACAGCTAATTGGTTTGTACAATTTAATTTTGTCTATTTTAGTATCTCTCTATAACTAGTGGTGTTTAACTGCTATATAGCATAACCATAAATGTTTCCAGTGCTGAGAGTACCTATCGTTTCTGTGCACCATCATCTTTCTTGTGGTTTCTCCTTTTCTTTTTAGCAAAAACTAAGTACAAAGAATATATAATACATTTATCATAGAAAACTATTTACTATTATTCTAGCATCATTATACAATCTCTAAAAATCTTAAAACACTAATGATGAAAAAGTTTGGACTTTTATAATATAAAATGTAAATTATTAAGTCAATACTCATTTATAAGAAAAAAATCAATTTCCAATAAAATAAACCATCTACATCTTTAATCAAAAACTACAGTGAAAAATCTTTTACTTTTTTTTCAAGACAAAATAGAGCAGCAATTTTATGGCAATTGTTTTGTTCATTGCTAAGTTTTATAGTGCTAACTTTCTGTTCTACATTTTTTTGTCTGTTATTGAACATACCTGTGGATGGATTGGGTCTGCAAAAGACCACAGTAAGATCAAAGAAGGTGATAGGATAAGCTTTGAGTTCTTGTCCAGTCTTTCATCAAAAGTAACATTTTCTGCCACAGACGTCCCTATAATACCTAAAAATGGAGGTGCAGGGTTAGGGTAAGCAGAAGATATATGAGGTCTGTCGAAAAAGTATCCGACTTTATTTTTTCATGTGGTAAGTAATGATGTTAGGGAGGCAAGTGTGTGCATAGTGGAGCCGCATGCCTTCATGCGGTCAGCGTGTGAGGTGCTGTACTACTTACTCATTGCATTTTCATTTCGCCTGTGGAGCAACGATCTTGCATCGAGTTTTGCCAAAAGCTTGGAGATACCCAAGCGGAAACAATTCGCAAAATTCAACAGGCTTTTGGTGACAATGCCAAGGGTGTTACCCAAATAAAAGAATGGTACAACAGGTTCAAAGATGACTGCACATCAGTGGAGAGTGACCAGCATTCCGGGAGGCCGTCAACAAGCCGCCATGCAGTTGTTATCGAGAAAGTGCAGACCTTGATAATGGAGGATCGTCGTTTGATGGTGCGGGAAATTGGTGATGATGTTGGGATCAGTAAAGATTCTGCACATGCAATTGTAAAGGAGGATTTAGGCTTGCGCAGAGTGGCAGCGAAATTTGTGCCCAAGCTGCTTTCTCAGGAACAACAACAACTTCGTCTTGAGGTTGCGAAGGACCTGCTGGATACTTCCAATAGTGATCCTGAGTTCCAGAATACCATGATAACTGGAGATGAGACATGGGTGTACAGGTACGATCCAGAAACCAAAGTTCAGTCATCACAGTGGAAGAACCCAACATCACCAAGGTCCGGAGAAAAATCATGGTGATGCTGACCGTTTTCTTCAACTACCGAGGCGTTGTGCATTACGAATACGCACAAGAAGGACAAACAGTTACAATGGAGTACTATCAGGAAGTCCTCTGACGTCTTCGTGATGCAGTTCGGTGCAAGAGACCGGATCTGTGGGCCTCGCAAAACTGGCAGCTGCATCATGACAACGCTCCGGCTCATTTGTCCCAGCTGATCCAAGGTTTCTTGGCAAAGAAAGGCATTTCGCTCATTCGCCAGGCTCCCTATTCTCCACACATGGCTCCTTCTGACACTTCTGGTTGTTCCAAAAATGAAGATGCCACTGAAAGGCTCCCCGCTTTGAGAGCCGAGAGGACATCATGCGGAATGCGACAGCGGAGCTGAGAGCCATTCCGGAAGAAGCATTCCAGACGTGCTTCGAACAGTGGAAGGATTGCTGGGCTAAGTGTGTGTGGAGGCACAAGGGGCCTACTTTGAAGGGGATTAGCAATTGAACCCCACCAAGTACGTAATTTTTTTCCCAGCCTAAGGTCGGATACTTTTTCGACAGACCTCATGCGAACAGCACTCTCTTTTATAAATTTGTTATAGTGGTTATGACAATACCCAGGAAATAGCTCAAACTCTTATCAAATTTTAAAGTTGCCATCTTTGGACATACTCATCTTATAACAATTTTGAATTACCAATTATCTTATGTTAATGGCCCAAAACATGTATTAACATGTTCATTCTATATTCTATCATTTTTTTAGTATACCTCAGATTAGTTGAAAAAAAAAATTCCTACTCAGTTTTGCTATAACAAGAATTGTGTTGCAGAATGCTTTTTTTTTTTAAAGGAGGAAGTCCTTTGGACATAAAATGTTTTAAAATTGATACTTATCATCATTGCATAAAATAATCTGAACTTATATTTGAACACAATTCTTAGCATAATTCCTTTGGCCATGGTATATGAGTGAAATAGCTAAATTTTTACACAATCCTAAATAATTCAAGTAAACATTCATACTTTTCAAAGTAGGGTGCCACTGTATACAAGTGATACATTTATCTTTGCTATATTTAAGGTCTGCAAATGACTGGTATTCCTGAAAAAGAGCAAATAAACTAAAACAAAAAAACAAGATCTACTATAGCTATTATTTCAAAATACCACATCAAATAGAGATGCACATAATTGCTAATTTGCCCATTTGGTGGCACAAATTTTTTGAAGCTTAAATCAACATATATATTTATTTAACTGAACCCATTTCTTCTGTTGCAATCATCATTGTCTATAACTGTAGACAAACCTGAAGAGGTTGCATAGGACCATGGTTATCACTAATGAGCACTCTTGCACTTCAGCCTTCAGTAGAAAATTGAAAGTCCCTATTATAATTCCTTTGTTTAGCTGTGGGAAGAAAACAGAGTGCCTGGTGAAAATCCATACTAATGGACAGCTACACAAGTGAGAGGAAATATTGCTATAGATTTACCATCAGGGATCAAACTCAGGCCCTTTGCCACAAAGGTCAGTATGCTGGACACATGACCCAATTTAACACATTTAATTCTTATTCTCGAACAAAACAGTCTTACAACTAAAAAAATTCAAATCAACTACGTTATCATAGCACTTTTTTTTTCTGCTATAAATTCACTGACATGTCATGAGAAAAAAGTAAAAAAGAGTACAAGTTCAGCCAAACTGAAGAAAAGATACTTATAAATGATTTCTAATTGTAAGCTCACTAGATTACTACCAGTAATTTAAGCAATTATAAGAATGACAAAGCATTGACAAGATAGAGAAAACTGAGATATATATAGCAATGTGCAATGTATATTTGTTCACTTAACCACTGAAATGTATCCAACTCAACACTTTATTAAATTTAATAGTAAAGGGTCAATATTCTAAGAGGTTATTAATACAAAAATTGTTTATCCAACATTTCAACAATAACAAATTAATTTTTATAAAAATTTCTCTGTATACTATTACTACTTATTGGTCACATTTGACAGCCAAAGCAATTATTAATTACAGAGTTGAGAAAGGATCTATTTCTATCTGAATTATTTACAGTGTTTTTAAGGGTCTATTTCTATCTACATAGCACTGTGTTTTTTCTTAACAGGACAGTTGTAACTAAATTATTTTGAAATGACAACCAGCCTTCTTTCATAAGATGATTTTTTAGATATTTTTAAAAGAAAAAATGTTGGAAAATTGACTATTTCAAAATCAAAAGATGGCTCCATCACAATCCACTCTACCCACCTTCATTGGGTTTTCTGCTTGACCTTCTGTAGCATTAAAGTTGTCAATGAGATGTTGCCACTCATCAAAGAAAACATTCATAATTTCATTCTGCTGCAAAGCCACTTCAAATCTGTCCAAAAATGTTGTATTTTTGCATAAAAATTAAGATTTTACTTAGAATGTTGTAATTAATATTGAAAATGCCTTATAGTAATGTGTGTGTGTTGTGCGTGTGCGTGTGTGTGTGTGTGTATAAAAAAACAAATAAATTTCATTGGCATTTGAAAACGAAGATACATGGTTCTTTTCTTCTCTAAGAAACAAAAAATAATTTAAATGGAAAATACAGTAAATTATCTCAATTTAATAATTTTGTATTTTTTGTTTTTTTCTCATATTTTTGTAAATATTTTTAAAATATAAATCTGTGAAAGGAACTCTAACATTAACTTTTTGTATGTCTGCTAACATTTAACACACTCCTTTCATCCTCTTACCTTCTAACACTGTCAAGAAAAGACAACCTGCTAATTTTTTTTGCTACAAATTTTATTAAATGCATTGAGAAATGCTAAGCTACTCTCTCTCAAATTTGCTAGTGATTAAATTTACATGTACGAAAACATAAGAATAAAAAATTTGCACTAGTCAAACCAGTGCTGTATCTAGTGTATTGAGTTATAGTCATCATGAACAATAAAATCAACTGCAGCTTACCTCACAGTTACATCTTCAATGAAATCTTTCAAGCTTTTACTCTCTCCAAATTTTCTCAGTTCCTCTTCAGAAAATTCCCGAGGATAATACTGTGTTTTAGCATTACGTGGCTGCTTCCAGTCAGTCTGCATCCCCATCATTGTAATCTGAGGAACAGCCTAAAAAATAGAAATAAAATGAAAAGAACTGTGTGAAAATACGTCATTACTTTTTATAAAAATAACTCAAGTATAAAGATGCCCTATAAATTTCACACATCTAGATCTATGGTTCATGTTAAATTATTTCATGTTGTTGGCAAATATACTTCCTGAGATGTTCAAATATTCAAGTGGCTCTTCCATCCACAAAACAGCAAAGCAGAGTACAAAATTATATATAACAATAAACAAATGTAAAAAATCATCTCAAAATCTATGCTGGTATAATTCAATGAGAGGAGCAAGAGCTAGCAATTCTACACCAGGAAATACAAAAAATTAAAAATAAATTACAAAAAAATTGTATCATTAAATTGGTTTAAGTTTTTTAGTTAGATGTTGTGAACAAACTGCACATATGATCATAATATGAGGTTAAGTAAGCAGGCTTGGGTCCATATTAGTACAATAAGAACAAGGCTACCAACATACCTGTATAGCTTTGTCTAACTCAATTCTTTTTAAGTCAAATCCAGCATCCACATATGGAGAGCATTCTAAATAGCCATCCTTTACATCATTTGGACCCCTGTCTGTGAATTCTTTGTATGCTCCAAATTCTTTTCTAATTCGAGTTGCTGTCATTTTAATCTATAAATATTAAAAGTAAAATCAAAGAAAAACATCTAAATACTATATTTTGTTATATAAAGTTTGACATAAAAATAAATATATAAAAAAATTAATAAATAATATTTAAAACTATCTAAATAATGTTTCCACTAAAGCTAAATCACTTTCAAACATTTCTTAGTACATCTTATTTCAGCCTGTGCGCAAATGCAACAAATTTTTTTTTTTTAAAAAGTTCTACACATTGCGTAGTATATTGATTTGTTGACACTAAGTGTTTTGGATTTCTCAAATTGATTTTTAAGGTTTGAGAAAAATCCATAGACACAGTAGTCTAGCTGCCACAAAGAGGCAGGAAGCTATCACAGATCAAGCAAGGCTCTTCTGTTTTAGAAGGGTCAATAGACAGTAGTCTCGTGGACACTAGACAAAATGGCAGATTAAGTAAGCTTCCTATGTGCTAGAAAGGTAAATATGTACAATACAATCTAGTAGTCAAGTAGTCATAAGGCAAGAAGCCATCACAGATTAAGTTAGTTTCCTAAGGTAAATAGATAATACAGTCTAGTGATCATAAAGCAGGAAGCCATGACAGATTAAGTATCATATGTTTTAGAAAGGTAAATATATATAATACATGCCAGTGGTTATAACACAAGAAGCCAAGGAAGACAAAAGATAAACAAACACCAGCATGCAGCATGAACAGAGTAATGGTTTTCTCAAAGGAATTTTAAAAAAATGTTTGTCTGTCCTAATATATCAACAAAAAAATAAACCTCAATCTTAGTCACACAAGTGCACAGTTGTGAATTAGTGAAACAACATTTTCACAACAAAGTATTTATAAGACCTGAAAATATCTGTCATTGTCTCTCAACAAATTAAACAAATAATTGGACTCACCTTCTTTCTCTTTTCCACAACTATCTGGTCTTTCACCTCTTTCTCACTGCCTAAAGACACCCATGGTTTTGATTTTGGTGGTACATATATATAGCAAACTTCTTCATCCTCACTGTCCACATCCTCCAGAATCTTAAAATAAAGTCACTTAATTTACTTTTGTTTGGTCAAGAATGCATTGGATTATCTAGCATTAAGAAATATTTGTGATTCTAAAATGGTGTTTGGACAATGCATTAAATAACAAAAAAGAAGTACAGTACATAGTAAAATTATCACCTACTTAAGGACACAGAAAAAAATATGTATATATACATCATACATACACTAACAGCCATAATTGCAGAAAAATCATTAAAAATACCACATTTCAAACACTAAATAAATTTTAGTACATACAGTTATATGTATATTGTTAGAAAATTCATACACAGAGAAATATATAACATATTTTCCAATTTTCATAACATAAAACACTCTTCATTAAATTATCCTTTGTGTTTGAGGAATTATTTTATTGGCAGGTCCTTAGTTATGGATACTTCTGTCAGTCAGTCAGTCAGTGTTTGTGTACATGTGTGTGTGTAAATTAAAATAGGGCCTGGAAACTTTGTTTATATTTACAAAGCAGATGGTAAAAGAATATAATTTTACTAAATCCTTTTGAATATATTATGTTAATTATTTCCTTCCAAAAATCCAATGGATCATTCCACATGAAGTGGACCAAAATTCTGGACTCAAAGAAACCCGACCCTCTCAGAAAAATTTGCAAAAAAATATGTTGTAGTAGAAGCTTTTAGAATTCTAAATGTGAAATTTTAGCATTTAAGTAAAAAATTGACCAAGATATGGTCATTTTTCTGCATAGTCCCCTTTCAGACTCAAAAACATCATTAATTTTCTTCCATTTATGCCTACATTTTTTTTTAACTAGTTCCTGTTGGGCTACAGATACTTAACTTTGCAATCTGGAAGAACATTTTACGTAGATTACGACTATGCATTTAGTTTTTCTGTATCAATTAACCCTTTCCTGTTGGTGCTCTGCAAAAGCGAGAAAACATTTGGACTGCTTTGTTTTTTGGCATTTTTGGTGGCTTCTTAGAGTACCTGCTGTACCATCCAGAACCATGCAAATTGAGTTTTCAGTATATTATTAGTCATAAAGACTAGAAAATAACATTGTGATGATATGAGTGACATCCTCTGAGATATCTCAGTCTGAACTTGCTTTCCCATAGAAAAGTGGCCATTTCAGCGTCCAATTTGGCCGTCAGACAATGTCAGCAAGATTAATTTTTATTGCAAATGAAAGCTCTGATGTCCAGTTCTAACTTATCCAAAATTCAACTCTGGCACTCAAGTGCTTCTATTTTTATTTTTACCATCTTTTTTCGTGCATCTTGGCAATATTGTGCATTATTGCATTTTCGTAAGCTGCAAAGAAATCCTTACTGTTGCACCACAATGGTCAATATCATTAGTCTAAAAGAACTTTATATGTAGATTACGAATATATCAAATACAAAACGATTCCATCTACAGTTTCTTCGCAAATTGGCTTCGAAGATCATAGAAAAAACAGCTTTATCAGTTACCTGGCCAGATGAGCCAGCCACATATGATCCAATAAGCAAGTAGGATGCTCATACTTCAGGATTCAAAGATTTAATTTTCTCTCTACAGTGTTTGCATAGTTTCTGTCTGGGCTTAACAATGTAATTCGTAGATTCAGCCAGTTCATAATCAACTGCTCTTAGGTCCTCTGAAAAGTATATTCTTCAAATCATTAATCCTAGTCTAAAGAACAAAGACCTTTCAAATAGCACTGCTAAAATTATTCAGTAAATGTCCAAAGGCATGAAAACGAATGAAAATCATGCTACTCACTTTTTACTCTTGATTTAGGACGTTTAAATGGATCCTTGCACTTCTTGTGCCAAGACTTGTATTTGGAAATGTACCATTTCTCATGATGGTGACACACTGATGTCGATTCCTGTACGCAACTGAAGTAGGCTTCTATCTCTCTCAGTTAATTCAGCAAAATGTATTAATCCACGTGTCCATATGAATTGTCTACTATGACAAGTTTCTCTGAGTTGCATTCCTATCATACAATGTTCCATCTTCCTTGACTATCAAATCAAGTTGCACAAAATTAGTAAATGGTCAGAAAAAAATGAAAGTAGGCTAAAAGTTTATGCACCTGTGCCCTGTGCCAGACTAACACTATGCCCGTACACCCTAACCCTTTGATGATCATCAGATGACGTCATTATTTGATGATTGGTGAGCAATATCAAAAAGCATGTGCCACATCAGATTCGCAGACTGGCATGATGATGAGGCAGCCTGTTGTGGTGACAGCCACAGATTATATTTGTAATGAAAACATTAAGATGTCGAGTCCCTTGCTGATTGATTATTAATCAAGTGCGTGTGTGGACAGTGCTAGATATATACCAAAGACCCCATTGTTCAAGCGTCGTGAAACGGTTGTGTTCTTTGTCATTTTTTCCCTGCACTTTATGTCTCTTATTTTCTCTTTTGCGCGTACACTCACATTTGTCTCGGCTAGTGTTGGTCAGCAGACAAGCTGACACTACACAGCCAACATGACTGAGCACACAATCGGGATGAAACTATAATTCCTTCAGCCATATGATTGATATATTTGTAATCTACATAAAAAGTTCTTTTAGACTGATGATATTGACCATCATGGTGCAACACTACAGATTTGTTTGCAGCTTACGAAGATGCAACAATGCACGATATTGCCAAGATGCATGAAAAAAGATGGTAAAATAAAAATAAAGCACTTGAGTGCCAGAGTTGAATTTTGGATATGCTAGAACTGGACATCAGAGCTTTCATTCGCAATAAAAATTTATCTTGCTGACATTGTCTGACACGGCCAAATTGGACGCTGAAATGGCCACTTTTCCATGGGAAAGCAAGTTCAGACTGAAATATCTCAGAGGATATCACTCATATCATCACAATGTTATTCTCTAGTCTTTATATGATTAATCATATACTTAAAACTCATTTTTCATTGTTCTGGATGGTACAGCAGGTACTCTAAGAAGCCACCAAAAATGCCAAAAAACAAAGCAGCCCAAATTTTTTCTCACTTTTGCAGAGCACAGATAGGAAAGGGTTAAGAGATACAGAAAAACCAAATGCATAACCATAATCTACATAAAATGTTCTTTCAGATTGCAAAGATAAGTATCTGTAGCCAAACAGGAACTAGTAAAAAAAATGTAGGCGTAAATGGAAGAAAATTAATGATGTTTTTGAGTCTGAAAGGGAACTATGCAGAAAAATTACCATATTTTGGTCAATTTTTTTTACTTAGGATGCTCAAATTTCACATTTAGAATTCTAAAAGCTTCTACTACAACATATTTTTTTTTGAAAATTTTTCTGAGGGGGTCGGGTTTCTTCGAGTCTGGAATTTGGTCCACTTGTGGAATGACCCCCAATGTAAAAATGTGAATAAGAATGCAGGGGAGACAACTATAGTGCAACAGAATATACATTGCAGAGTTAACAGACATTTAAAAGGTAATATTATTTAATAAAATAGCAAGGTTAGGAAAAGAAAGAAATTCCAGACAGTAGTCCAGAAAATTAGACAGCCATGATAAAAAAAGAGTACACCTTGATTCTTTATATTCTCTTGGAAGACAGATCAAATTATGAAAACAATCAATTAGAAAGATCCATAAATGAAGCACTGGTGGAAAACTTGCTAATTTCCATTGCCAATACTGGAAATTGAAGACATTCCTTTATCAATAGTTTTGTGTCATAACCTTATTGCGCTTGATGGTCAGCATAGTTGCTATGTCTGACCAAGCAAATAGATGGATTTTAAAGTAGAAATGCACATAATCTGGAATGAGTTACTATCCATCTATAATTAAGAAAATGTGCCCACAACGCAACACTGCAGAAATTGACAATGCTCATCCCTAGAACTTAGCTAAATGTTTAATTCTGAAAGACTCATTAGAGTTTATGTTGTAGTTCTTGGACACTGCAGCTGCAATAATATTTGCAATTTTAAAAATAAAAGAGAGAGAACTGCTAAGTTTAAGGAGGCAGTTTCTTAGCATTGCATTGAGGGAATGTTTCGTTGAGTGTTGGCTTGTTTCAAATCCCATATGAACATAAATTGTTTAATTTTTTTTAAAGAAAATTTTAAATTCCATTTATTGACAAATTAAGAAAAAAATTATAAAACAATATATTCAATATATTTTTGATTTACAACAAAATAATTTTTAAAAACCAAAATAAAGAAATCACCTGCAATAGTTTTTCCTTGGCTTCATTAGTCAATGCAACAAGAAAGTTTTCTCCATATTTGAATTCCAAATCACAGACAAAAAGTATTTCTTCTGTATGGTAATCCTTAAAAAATAATAATTATTATTATCATCATCATTCAATAATAATTTTTTTCAGATTATTTAGTCAGACAGAATGTTATAGAACAAATAACAACTTTCAAAAGGACATTAGTTTTTATATATTAGACTAAATGGATAGAACGAGTTTTAGAATTATAGAAAAGACAGAATTAAAATTGTTTATAAACAAAAATCTTTATTAAAACATATTGCATAAAACAACTATATAGCCAGTCATTTTAGAATTCTCATGTAAGGTACAGCTAAGTACAATATTTTCAGTTGTGCACAGAGGGCACCATTTGAAAACTGCTTAAATCAACTGCTACCTGTCTGGAGAACATAATCTATGTAGAAAAAGGCACTAACAGATCAAGTTTTTATGCTATTTTTCAGATACATCAATGACAATAATTTTAAAAAATATTCCCACTTACTAAAAAAATAAAAATGAAATATAAACTCACTAACTTTAGCAATCAAGATAAAAAGCATATAAGACTCTAGATAATTCCATATTACATATTTGAAAATAACAAACCAGAACTAGCTTTTAAGGAGAAATTGTGCATTTCCACCTACTGATGGAGAAAAAAAAGGAAACAAAAAAACAAGCAAAAACTGATCAGAAGGCCAAGATTTCTGGCCAGAGACTACTCTTTTATTCATTTTCCCACAATCCTATCCTTTTAAGATACGAGGTGATGTGGGTAGTTGGTTCCCTTCCTCACTATCCAGTGTGCCTTGTTTGCACCCAGTAATTATTTGTACTGTAGGCTGAAATGATCTTGAAGTGACAGCTACAACGAGAATTGATTCCATGCTGATAAAATGAGAATACACCTAATCAGTCAGCCTACCAGGCAACATCTACCTATAAAAAACATGAAAAAAGCCGTGAAGCCTGGTAGCCATTATTGAAATAAGATTTAAGCAGATCAAAAGGTGGCATTAAAACATCTCACCAAGAAAAGAATTAAAATCCAAACTGATAAATACCAATTTTAAATACAAATCATGAGTCTTTCTACCTGAATTTTCTGTTTAAAGGGATGGAAGTCTGACACAGCCCCTCTTTTCTTTATATCTTCCAAAATCTCATCTCTCCTCAGCAGCTTGGTGGGGCTTTCCACAGTGACATCTTGATCAATGACACAGTTAAACAGCTTCTGAGTTTGGTTCAAAATTGTTATTGGATACACATCCTCAGGAAGAGCTTGGAAATACAAACAAACAAGACAACAAATTTTTTTTTAAAAATTTAACTTGATTTTAAGACAGAAACTTTATAAGTCATGTAGTTCCTTAGCAATGAACATATAAAATATTTTATAAAAAATTATTTAGCCTGTAGCTTTCAAAAAGTAACTAGGAGGAAATCAAGAAAAGTATTGGTAAACAAAAGAATACACAATCAAGTAAGTTTTTTAGATTCCAACTGAACATCTACATGAAGCATTCTTCCTGTGAGATTAGTATATCAAAATTCACTAGAAAATATCAAAATTCTAGTCATATAAATAATAAAACAAACAGAAAAAGTTAAACAATTTGTATATGAATTTAATAATGTTGCTGCAACTATATATGAAGAAAGAAACTAACAGTAAACCCCTTAAAACATAGGAAGTAAAAAACTATCAGAATCAAAATAAAGCTGGACAAATGTTCTTAAAAAACATTCTAATATGCAAACATGAAACACTTAACTGATAATTATTAATCAGTCACTTAAATGATAAAGGACAACTTTTTAAAAAATTAGGATCACATATTTATCAAAATTACTGTTTTATTTTCTTCTCTCTTCTAGCAATATTATGTAGAAAGGAGAAAAAAAACCTTACCTGAACTTCATTTAACAAATACTTCCAATTATTTCAATTTCATTCTTTTAAAATCCTGGTTAATTCTAATCATTATAGTGACAAATAATTTTTTTTTTTTTTAAATTCTGTTTTTTTTTTTTTTCTTTTCTTTTTAAACAAAATTTTTTTAGCATTTTAATTAAGTTGCACCTAAAATTTTAATAAGCTAATCTAGTCAAAGGTCTCAGAGTAGAAATTATATATTTCTATTGTAATTGGTTAATCTAGTCCCCTGTACTGATGATTATGGTTTAGCACCTAACTGGTGCTGTGGCTTCTCTTCCTCCTTCGAGTGAATCAAGCTCTGCACAAGTTTCTAGTATTGCCCATGACTTTTCAGAAAAGTTCTAGTTGGGTCATTTCCCAAGTATTCCACCTGCTGCAACCCAGACGCAGAACACATTCATTAAAATGCCACTTTCCCCTAACACAAGTTCATATCTCCAGTCATTTCTGTACATTACCAATCTATAAAAGATTCCACAGTTATATTGTAGACAAGTTTGACCAGAGCTTTATAAAAAAGAACTAGAAATTTCACAAACAATAGTGTGACTCTACTGGTTTAATATAGATGCCTTCATGCCATTTTTAGCTCATTAATCTACCTTCCTGTTTGTATGCTAACTGTAGGAATGTCTAAGTGCAAACAGCAGTGAACAATAAAAAAAAACTCTACAACTCTCCACATACCTGAGATGTCCTTTGCTACTCCAGCATCATGCTTCTTCCCTAAAAAACAAATATGGGTACTTATAAATAATTTTTTGGTCACTTTCTTCATATTTATAAGATTAAATAAGAAAGCAAAAAAAAAAAATATCTAAAAGAATGCAATGAATGTTGCAAAAAACTTTAATGCATGCTAGAATATATTACCATTATTATTTTAATTATAACAAACAGAAAGTAATAAAGATTTATTATTACAAATCTACTGAGTTAAAGGACAACTTCAGCCCACAATTGTAATATCACTATTATTTAAGATTGAGTTTCAATATGAAAATTAGTAATCACAGGTTATAAAGTGCATATATAATATTATTTAATTAAATATTACTTAACTTCAGAGATGCTATCTTGCATTTCTGGGGTCTTCTGATGTAAAAGTTAAAAAGTAATGGTACAAATAAATGTCATACAACTATATGCTACTGTTTGTGGTCTTCCTGACAGAACTATGGCATCAATGGCATCCCCCATAAATATTCAAAAAATATCAAATATTGCTAAAATTCTTTTGCTTGTACCATTACAAAAAGTTTTTTTTTTTACTGATGGAGTACATTTAGGTGGCTATACATGCGATGTGAATCTGGTGTTTCTATATGCCAATAATTTAGAAGTCTTCCCACAATACAATATTATCTGTGAGTAGAAGCTGAAATATTTTCCAATTTTGAAAAGCAAACTCAGGACTCACTCATTTGCTTTGTACTTTAAGGCAACACATTTTCTTATCCTCAAGCGCTTTGTCTTTTGCCATATTTAATTGGCAACTAAATTTTCAGAAACAAATGGCAAGAATCTGAATTTAATCATAAGCTCTTGCTGTATTAAAATATGATGTTTTCCATGTTAATAGCAATAAACAAATTCAGATTGCATACAGTCACTTTAATAGCATACAACAAAAAAAAACAAAGAAATGCATATATCTGAAATGATTTGAAACATGAAGTCAGACTTGTTCCTTCATGAAAATTTTTTATTGCACTATAATGAATTACATAGTTATTTCCCTGCCAGCCCTTGAGTTAACAGTTTATACATACATACATATATATATATTTTTTTTAAAGCCGTAAAAACATTACCTGTTTCTCTGATTGTAGTTAATTTAATGACTAGTAATATTTTCACCACATAGTGATACAACATATATTCAAATATGGATCCTGATTTCCAGTTTCACCCTTTGTTTTGGTGCACATGACTGCCCAAAGATGAAGACAATAGATTTCCTTAATTTTCATCAAAAAGAAATGTAGAATTATATATATTAGCCTTTAATAAAAAGCGGTAACAAAAAACATGACATACATACATGAAATTTATGGATAAAATTTCATCCATTTTCAAGATAAAAAAACTCACCAAACAGAAAAGAAAAAAAAAACCTGCACTCAGGCTGGCAGGGTACACAATATAGTGTACTAATCGTAAGTATGCAAAAATTAGTAACATGGTTGAAGAGAAATATACAGGTGCATCTCAAAAAATTAGAATATTGCGGAAGAGTTATATATTTTTTGTCAGTTATTTCAGAAAGTGAAGCTTTCATATATTCTAGAGTCATTAAAAGTGAAATATTTCAAGCCTTTTTTGTTTTAATTTTGACGATTACGGTTTATAGCTCGTGAAATCAAAAAAATCCACTATCTCAAAATATTAGAATATTTCATAAGATCAATGAAAAAAAAAATGGATTTATAATATAGAAATGTTGAACTTCTGAAAAGTATGTTCATTCATGCACTCAATACTTGGTCGGGGCTCCTTTTGCACGAATCACTGCATCAATGCGATGTGGCATGGAGGCGATCAGCCTGTGGCACTGCTGAGGTGTTATGGAAGCCCAGGTTTCTTTGATAGCAGCCTTCAGCTCATCTGTATTGTTGGGTCTGGTGTCTCTCATCTTCCTCTTGACAATACCCCATAGATTCTCTATGGGGTCCAGGTCAGGCGAGTTGGCTGGCCAATCAAGCACAGTAATACCATGGTCAGCAAACCAGTTACTAGTAGTTTTGGCACTGTGGGCAAGTGCCAAGTCCTGCTGGAAAACGAAATCCGCATCTCCATAAAGCTTGTCAGCAGATGGAAGCATGAAGTGCTCTAAAATCTCCTAGTAGATGGCTGCATTGACTTTGGACTTGATCAAAAACAGTGGACCAACACCAGCAGATGACATGGCACCCCAAATCATCACTGACTGTGGAAAATTGGATTCTGTGCCTCTCCACTCTTCCTCTAGACTGTGGGACCTTGATTTCCAAATGAAATACAAAATTTACTTTCATATGAAAAGAGGACTTTAGACCACTGAGCAACGGTCCAGTTCTTTTTCTCCTTAGCCCAGGTAAGACGTTTCTGACGTTGTCTCTGGTTCAGGAGTGGCTTGACACTAGGAATGTGACACTTGTAGCCCATTTCCTGGACACATCTGTGCGTGGTGGCTCTTGATGCACTGACTCCAGTCTCAGTCCACTCCTCGTGAAGCTCCCCCAAGTTCTTAAATCGGCTTTGCTTGATAATCCTATCAAGGCTGTGGTCATCCCTCTTGCTTGTGCACCTTGTCCTACCACACTTTCCCTTCCAGTCAACTTTCCATGAATATGCTTTGATACAGCTCTCTGCGAACAGCCAGCCCTTTCAGCAATGACCTTCTGTGGCTTACCCTCCTTGTGGAAGGTGTCAATGAGTGTCTTCTGGACAACTGTCAAGTCAGCAGTCTTCCCCATGATCATGGTTTTGTGTACTGAACCAAACCGAGAGATTCGTGGTATTTATACTGCATAATGGTGATTTACTCAAACTCGAAATGGAATATTCTAATATTTTGAGATACGTTTTTTCTGTTTTTTGAGCTGTAGGCCGTAATTATCAAAATTAAAATTAAAAAATGCTGTTGAAACATTTTAGTTTACATGTAATGAGTCTAGAATATATATATATATATATATATACAATTTTCACTTTCTGAAATAACTGACAAAAAAAATTGAACTCTTCCACGATATTCTAATTTTTTGAGATGCACCTGTATATATGAACAGCAAGATGAAGACTGGTCACTGAACACAGGTTTGAAATTGTAATCAAAGTTCGCGCCACATTCTCCTCAAGGACTCATCAATGCACTCAAAACCTCACCCCGATGTCGCTCGATCCCTCCCTCACCACACGGTCACCAGCTCATTCTCTTACTGTCGTGCCGGAAATGGAAAACTAGCCCTCTTTGTGTGTGTGCATTCTTTCCGGAATCCTTTTTCTGTCCCCTGCTGCACTATGCAAATTATGTCCACTCCTAGTGACCTGCAGGCAGTGCCCTGCTTAGACCACACCCCCTGCTGATCTCTTGATCACAGTTACAGCCTGGGGGTGGCCTTCTCTCCCTGGTGCTACTTCATGAGAGCGGCTCGGCACGGGCTGCTTCATCCACCCCATCAACCTCAGGCTCATCTCTGGCTGCCTCACTCTCTTTTGGAGCTTCGCAGAACACAGCAAGATCCAGTATTATGGCGTCTTCACCTGCAGAGGATGCGTCATCAATGTCTTCTAATACTCTGACTGAGTTTTAACACGGTAAAACATCCCTAATGTGACATGGGATTCCATCAACTTCAATTGACTGTGGGCTCACAATTCCACTGACAGTCCCCAACCCAAGCTCAGATGTGCAGCAGTGGGGTCGTCTTCACCCACACAGTGTCTCCCACCATGTACATGTCATGCTTCACCTCGGGTTCCAAGTCAATATCTTTCAGCCGAACCTCGTACCTGTATATTTCGTTGGCAGGTGCAGCTGAAGCGGAATCATTGTCCTTTGTTATCATGTTGTACCAGTACACTGCCTCAGCATTGGAGCACTGCTTCCTGGCAACAATTTGCTTGATACTTCTGTGACACCTCTCTACAATTCTATTTCCTGAGGGGAGCATATGCACATCGGAAACGCAGCCGGATACCCGACTTATCCATGAAATCCCTGAAAATCCTGCTGTGAAATGCGGTGTCATTGTCTGTGAGGAGCTCATCTGGCAAACCCCTCTCATAGAACACTCTCTCAAGCTGGTGTATGATGCTTGCGGAGACCTGCTGAAACAATGGTCGCCAAACTGAGAAATGTGCAGGACCACAGTCTGAGGGTCAAGTAATGCCCATTACCATAGTGAGTTATATCCATCCCCAGTCTGCACCAGGTTCTGCCCACCTCCAATTTTCCTTTTTGCCAATGCACCAGCACCAGATCTATTGGCTTACATACTCTGCATTCCTTAACCACTGACTGGACAAGTGCCTGTGACACGGAAGGATTAATGTGCTTAGCAAAGTACAGTGTCCGTTTCACTCTAGGGTGTCCACTCTGTCGATGAATTTCCATTATCTGACTGTGGCTCAACTCCTCAACAGCGACACACACAGGCGTTATGAGCTCAATCTCTCTTTTCACTACACCAAATCACCTCTGCGACACTCCAGTGAACTCATCTATTAGGTTCTGTTCAGATCTCACCAGTGTCACGTCAACAGGTCCGCTGATGTTGCCCGTCGGATAGCCTCATCTTGTGACAAAATGGCACTCAGCACAGACCTCATTATCAATGGTGCTACATTGAGACCAAACCCTAAACATGTCAGGCAGTATTGTTTTCCTTTCAACATGACTGTCCGAAATGGCCACAAGGACTTGTGGACACGCACTTGCAGGTATGCTTTTCTCAGGTTGATGATAGATACATTTTCCCCCTGCCATCACCACTCCCTTAACTTGTCCACAGACATCCGCATTGGCTGTGAAATCTTCGACTCATTCAGCTCTCTGGGGCACACCCTTTGCCTTGTTCTCCTGCACAACGGCCATCAATGGAATCAAGCCCTTGGGAGGTCCAAAAATCTCTCCTCCGAGTATGGTAGCAACCAGCCCTCGTCCACCCATGCCTGGGGCTCATGCTCGTACGCTTCCTTAACCTGTGCGGACACTGGGTATCCAGAGACCTTATTCCATAGTCTCTCTGGCTCAAAATCACCTGACCATTTCCATCCTGCCGTCCAATCTTTCTGGTTTCTCATCGAAGCATACAGTGAAGTCGGGTTCATCGATCCGAATGGCTGCACACGGGCACTTTTTCCCTGATGAAGCACACTGCACCTGTTTGGTCGATCCGTATGCCACCCAGCACCTTGATGGCATCAAACCCGAGGTCGAATCCCAGTGGTTTCTCACCTGCTTCCACGACTTCAACTTTGAGGTTTATACTCCCGACCCCGAGGTACTTAAGGGCCTTCCTACTGACAATCAACGCATCCACATCCTTCCTTCTCCATGACCGGCACACAGACTTACTTAGAAAGGAGCAGGAGCATCCAGAATCCACCAGCGCTGTGCACCGCGTTCCATCGTCCTGGACCTTAATCACAAGTAGCGCTGCATTCACATTCGGCCTGGGGAGGAGACTGGCGCTGATGTCCCCCACCCCCCTTCCGTTTCCCCGGACAATCTGAAAACACGTGACCTAACTCACGGCACCGAAAACACCGGACTCCTCTTCTGGTACCTCATCCACGATCGCCGCTCGTCGGAGCAAGCAGTCTCTCGCCACGTGGCTAGCTCCGTGACACCTGTAGTACGTGAGCTTAGGCTCTCGGCCCTCTGGGATTGTCGGCTCGGGCCAGCAGCAGCTGGTCAACCTTCAAGGTTTCCACACGTGAAGACCCGCCAAGCTGCGGCTTCCCGGCCACGAAGGCACAGCAGCCGACAGCCTGCGCAGTTCCGCCATCGCCCGACTGCCTCCACCCATTCTACCACGGACGGGTCACCCGGCCTCCCGTATCAGTTCGAGGTCAAACCGCATTTCAGACACTCCCGCCTCGTGGCAGGCGGAGTTCGCGCCACTGTCTCCTCGAGCACTCGTCGGTGCTCTCCCGACCCGAAACGGAAAAACGAACCCCTTCTTGTGCGCGCGAATCCCTTTTCCGTCCCCCCTGTTGCTCTATGCAAATTATGCCCACTCCTAGCGACCAGCAAGCAGGCGGCGCCCTGCTGAGACCGCAGAAATGTTACTATGATCTTTAACTCTGAATCATCGCAGGTCCTGGAAAATATACTCGCACCTTTCCACTTTAAATCTGTCAGTTACTACTGTCATATGATTAGGTTAGGCACACACAATCACCATTTTATCTATTTTAAATGTTTGTCCAGTTATTTGGCTTTCTTGCTCACAATTTGTACCAAACTATAATTCTCTGTCTTAACTGAAGGTGCAATTAAGGAAACTGTGGGTTTTGGAAAAAACACCACAATATTGTTGGAATAGTCATTTGTTTTCAGTAAGTGTTTTGATATGGTTACTGTCTGTTACAAATTATATTCATCATAATTAGAATTATATTTATGGTTTTGCAAATAGTCCATCAAATTTGTATTAGTTAAAACAAAATATAGCATATTTATTCAACTCTAAGCACCACCTTATTTTTATATTTAAAAAGCTAATGCAAGACATCAGAATGAATGATCTTAAGTGGTTTGTTCCAGAATACATAGACCTAGCTAGAAAAAGATTTCATAAAATAAATGAGATTTACTAACAATGTTTTCTTTGACACAAGTTGACAAAGGAAAAATAGGAGGGTATGTTATACGCTTTCATTAACAATAATTTCATCTTCTGAATCAGATTTTAAATAGTTTATCTGTAAAATGTCCAGAACTTGCTTTGAGAAATGCTTTATTTTCAAAGACTTAATAATAAACAATAATTGTTTTACTAACCACACACAGATCACAAATTAATGCAGAAAGTTCTTCAAAATATCATCCTCTTTTTTTACTTGTTCTTCTGTTTGCATAACCATTGTTTGTTCACTTCAATGATGTTAAAATCATGAGCAACATCTCTATTGCCATTTTCTGTGAACAAGAGAATCTTTTATTTGGATGTTACTCTGGGTTGAAATCACTTATCTGTCATGATAAGTAACCATAACAACAAATAAGAGAAAGAACTAAATGTGTGCATCCAGTCACAAAGAATAAACTGATTTGATCTATGTTGTGATAACAAAAGATACTATGAAAAACAACTTTGCACCAAAGGCAGGTGGGTGGGGTGATGATTCATTCTCCTAGGTCTCAAGGTAATACTTGTGCATTTTGTTTGCATTGGTGATGAATGTACGACACCCTAAATTTAGACAAGATAGTTTTAATTAAAATATGCATCTATAAGTTTTCCAACTTTGGATGTTTTCAGTTCAATGCTCATTTTAATTGAGCACACAGTGTAGAAAAGATCCATTTATAGCAGAGTTGGCTGCTCTTTTTAATGGCCCACAAAGCATCTTTTACTTGAACAAACTCACCTTTTCTGCCTTTTGGACTGCCCTTAGCCAAGCGTTTCTGGCGACCTGATTTACTTCCAGATCGACTTGACTTAACACTTTGTCTATGACTACTGTGAGGCTTCTCATCAGAAGAGTCCTATAATAATTTTTAAAAAAATTCTACTTATGATAAGTGTCAAGCTTAATTCTATGAAAAATAAATTTTACAGTTCCTTTAAGAATTAAATGCAGCTAGATTAATACAAATATAACTTAATAAGAAAAACATACAAGAAAAAAGTATGCAATTATGTTGAATACTTCTGTTTTCCCTTTCCTCAGCATAAAAAAGACAACACACCAACCAACAAATTGCAGATTCATTACCGCCTTGCATCACTGTAAAAATGTTAACTGCAATTAGAATCAACACCATTTGGAGACTGAGTACAGGACTAACTGTCTTGATAATAACAGCAGGGGATGATAATCCAAATAAAAATTTATAGCTCATTCTTTTCTAATAATAAGATAGTGGAGAAAAGCTATCTTATTTCTACAAATAATAAAAATATATTCTAAAGATATTTAACACACAAAGCTACTAACATTTAAAGTAAAAATAAAATCAGAAATTCATAAATATATAAATATTTGTTTAGGTTGCTTTCCATATTTATTTTATTCATTTGAAAGAATTTTAAATAAAACAAAGTTAAAAAAAGAATTTGATATCAGTACATTTTTTCTTTTCTAAAACAAGTATCCATTGCTTCATTTCTTTTTTTAATTCTTTCAACACCCAAGAAAAGAAAAAGAAAAAAATGTGTTATTTTTTAATTGGCTCCCCTTTCAAGTGGCAGAAAGTCAGGTATTTATTTGTTGCAAATATAATTTTTAAAATATTAGTTACTCTGCAGACTGTATATAGACAAATCTCAGAAATGATGTGCTGTCTATTTAAGCTGATGAAAACTGAATCACAGAAATTTTTTTTTTTACAAACCCTAAATAGCTTTTTTTAAATATTGATACTTGTATTTTAAATGTGGCACTGGCTTTATAAAAAAATTCCAAGCAGACACATCACTGCTCTCTCTTTTTGTCGGTCTGTTTGTGTGTGTGTATGTTCATTTCAGTTTTTATCTACTTTATCAGTGGTTAAAAATATATTATGCTTGTGTAAGCAGCCTAAAACACCAACTATTACTGCCCAAAAGTCTCTAACACACAAACATGTAGGCAGGCAGGTGTGCGTGCGCACACACAATAAATAAAAAGACCACCATTTAAAGATATCTAACGTGAAAACTAAGTTGTCATTAAATCATGATAAATGCTTTAATTTTAAATTGGACTATGTGTCATTTTTCACCAAAAGCAAACTGTTAAGATGAAGACAGGCTAAGGTTTTATGTTAGTACTTCATAGAACATTTTTAGACAATGAGATCATTGTTGGTATAGATGAAAACTTGAGTTTATATATATGAAAAATGATTCAAAGTCTACTGAGTTCCAAAAGCCAGAAAATCAGTGAGGGATAAAAGATAAAAATTCAGTGAATTTCAAAGATAACAAGAGATAGATAGTCTGATAATGTTAGGGTAGGACTTAACAATCTAAAGAGCTTCTATTATTCATAATGTCCACCCTTGGAAAATTACATCCAGACCTTTAAAATCCATTGGACTGATCCTTAATGTATCTCTCAGAAGTACTCTGGCCTTCAGAACTTGCTGGATTTTGAAGTTTGTTTCATATCTATATAAACCAAATTTTTCTTTACATAATACACCTGATGGTGATCCCATTCATTGAAAACATTTATATGAACTACTAGCTTGGAAACTAGCCTGTCATCTTCAAAAACTATTCAGAGTTTAATATTATCCATAATGGCTGAGTTATAAAGTATTCCTAAAAGAACATCAGTTGTTTTTTTACAGTATCCCCATCTACTTACCATTGATGATGAGAAGACCATCACCACTGCAATGGTTTTTGTTACTGTTACTGAACACACCCTGTGTCTATTTCCTGTTATGCATTTAAAATCCCAGTTGATTGTTTTTTAAAATATCTAATTAAAAACTCAAATTTTCATATAATAAAATTACAAAGATAAACTCCTTAATGTTATTTTAAACAAATATTAATAAGTTTAAAGCAATTAATTTGATCTTTGCTTTTCTCTAAAAGTTGCTGGAATTTTTAGGTGTTCAGATATTACAAAATAAATGATGACACACTCAGCTTCAAACAAAGAAATATACAGAAAGATAATAAAATACAAAGTAATTACCAGTTCCTTTTCATCTACACTGAGATGACCATCTTTGATATCTTAAAAAAAAGATAATCACATTTACAGTACATATTATCAACAAGGACTGTGTGGTATCTTAATGCATGTAAGAAAATATCGTTTAAAATGTTTTAAAAACAAAAAATAAACTGTCCACAAGGTTTATAATGAATGTATATTCTCATAGAACTATTCCTAAGCAACACAAGATGAATGCATTTCAAATGCATTCATTTTTATTGAAAAAAAAAGTTGAATGTCTAAATAGTTGTAGATTTTAACTAAGAGTGTTTTCTCATCTATAGAAAAAATAGCACACTAAAGACACAAGGTTTCATATTGTCTGTCCTAGTGCAATGATGAGAGCACTGGTCAAATTACATCATGCGAACATCAAAGTCACTAGGTCTGGGCTTCAATGCTCCAGAAATAGAAATACCAAAAACTAAAGCATTATATTAATAAAAATAATACAGGAAAAGATTTTTAAAACAGGTTCATTCAGAGGTGAATCAAGTATTTCGAAAAACAATGACAGAGAGCACAAGAGATTAGTATATTATCAGGTAAATTAACAGCAATTTTATACTTAAACATTTTTAAGAAATGTATGCTAGCCCAGAAAAAGAGAGACCCTAGCCCCTTTCTCCCCTTCCACAGATCCACCATTGTCATTAGTTAACTCTATCTATCACTACTATTTAATTGGTGGGGAAAAAAAACCCTTTAATTTTGTAAAGAAAATCCAATATAGTAATTATTTCAATGACAGACTTATATTCACAAGTTTTTTTAGGTGTTGCATATAATCCTTACAAGGAAATAATACACCATAGGAGCTTTTGCTAATTTTTTATTCAGCTTTGTATAAATCCAGTTTAACCGTTAAGGAGTATAGCCATATTTTTATGGACAGAAAGTGGATAATGACCCTGACAGAGAGATCCTATACATGTTTTCAAGATTTTGAAACCTATAGGAAGATGTACATGTTTTCCTTCCTACAATTTGTGGAACTTTGGAAATGTACATTTACAGGATTACCCTGTCAGGATCAATACCCACTCCCAATAAATATATGAGCATACTCCTCAAAGAGCTAAAGATTATACCAACTTATATTGAATTAGTTTTTGTGCTATGCTGACACACACATTTCTCTGGTATAGGCAGAATGCCAGCAAAACCACTGGTGCCCACAACACACTGGTTAACCTATAGTACATGCAAACACAAAAGATTTGCATATCTTCCATACATATTACACAAAAATGTTGCTAAAAAACCAGATAATGCCTACTTAGAAAGTAAAATAAATTTTGCTTTTTTTAAAAATGTGATAACTAATTAAAATCACTATTTGGATGTCCATAAGCTGTACTATTCAGATATTCAATTTAATAACAATGCACTTGCAAACTAATAGACCAATTTGGATTTAAGCAAAAGTATACACATCCCTGAAAATTTACACAACCGAAAGTAAACTACACAAGTGTCAAACAATCTGTCTAACACACAGGTTCTTGAGTGGGTGTATGAAAATTGCCCATTTATGAAAAATACAAGCAATTTTTGCTCGAATATAAGAAACAAAACATTTTCTAATGTCTGAATTTTATTAAATAAGAAATGACAACCATTTAGCCATGTAAGCTAGATAAAAGGTGGCCAGCATGGATTTTTTTTTTTTTTTAATCAGAAGCATGTTATAACTAGGCAAGAAATATCTGGAATAAGATGGGGTAAGTTGCTTACTGATAAATAAGTTAGGAATACACTAGAATTTCCTTATTTCTAGAAATTTTTCCATATCGAAAGTATTGACTCTAATTTATATGATTCAGTTTTAGCAAAACTTAAAAATATATATATTAACTAGCTACTAGCTGGGTTACCCAGCATGGCATGGGGAAAAAATGTTTTTTTTATAGAAAAGGTTTTATATCAATTTTAAACGCAGAAACTTTGTTTAAACACATAATCACTGAATGAACATTGAATTGATGCTGACGATACATTTATTAACATTCTATAAGCTATACTTAAATTTAACTTTGTTCTATACGAGCCTCTTTACAGACAGTGTTTTTTGTTGTTTTTTTTAAGTTTTATCTTTGGGGTGAAAAGCAAAACAGGTTTTTGTTTTGGCCAACTCTTGAGCATCCAACACAGAGAGCAATAAGAAAGGTAGGAACTTTCCAAACTGAGGCCGACAATTTTCAGTGATTGCTGTGACCATCAATAAAGCACAGGACCAAAGCTTGGTTTTATAGGGAACTGCATTCTCTTGAATTCAGAGGGCACGATGGCAGGTTCTGGTACCCTTGGATGCTGCCTTTGATTCTGAGGTAGCACCTTCATTATAATTCGAAGCTGCTAATGTCGCCTATTTCGAATGAAGGGTAATCTATAGGGTTTTTGAAAAGCGGCGAAAATGGCCTTCAAGGCCGACGTGCGGTAGCTTAAAACCCAGCTCTGTCCAAGTTATCTCCCCCTTTCTCCGATCAAACCTTGAAGAAGAAAAAAATAACCAAAACAGCGCGAAATCCATTTAAGAACTTATTCATGTAGCGACCGTCTTTAAAGTAGTTCTCAGAAATAAGAACACCAATTAATCTTATACCGTATTCTGCTAGTGTTCCCAAACAGTTCAGACATTACCTGAAAACGGCACTTGAAGAGACATTTCTGACTCAGCAGAGAAACTGTTCCTGCTCACGAACGCTGAAGAAAACATCAAAAATAATAATAATAATAACAACAATAATAATAAAATATTTAGTATCGTTTTCTTTTTTATAAAAAAAAGAATACTTCTGCTTTTCTGAATTTTGATGAATAATGCTTTCTGTTTCCCGAATTTTTCATAAACAGACCGTTAACTTGATCGAAGACAGCCGATGTTGTTCCCAGTTAAAGCTGCTCATACCTCCCTAACGCCTCATTTTATTTCAGTTTTCAGCAAGCAGAACCCGACCACACACCGTTCACCGCTAGTAAACACAAACGACTTAGGTGTTGTGTACCAAACTTACCGTAAAAAATATTAGACGTCAGGTGGCCGCATAAATTGGTGGTGCTCGGTTTGCACAACAGCGATTCACAACAGTTTGGAAGCCATATTGGTTTATGCAGCTGTCACCATGGTGAGGGGATATTATTTTATAAAATTATTTCTGAAAACGTTATAGAAACGCACTAAGATTAATTTTAATAAAAGTTTTAAAAATATTTTGCTTAAGAAAATGCAAATGAAACAAAACTATATACATAATATAAAATGGATATAAATAAAATTAAAAAGACACAGAGCTTGTACTTGGGGGTATAGCTCAGTGGTAGAGCATTCGACTGCAGATCGAGAGGTCCCCGGTTCAATCCCGGGTGCCCCCTTGGTTTTTTTTTTTTTCAAGTAGGACTTTAAGCCATTTCAGACTATAGAATACAAACATAATCTAACGATTTATTTATAACTATATAATCGAAAAGAAATGGTTTAGTCACATCATGAAGAGTTCTGGTAGACTTTACCTATTAGTAGGTAGAACAAAGCCTGTTGAGTCTATACATACAATCTTTATTTAATAAGTATTTTATGCAAATAAAAACATAGTAGTTTTGCAAATTAAGTGCAGCGAAAAAAATATACAGAACAATACAATTCTGCAAGTAAATATTTTCAGCAAGCAAATTTTTAAGGACTAAAATCTGCTGTAAAAAACTAGGTTCTTTTCAACATGGACTTTATAAATGTGAATCTACTCCTTACCTTCAGTCCTTCTTGGCAAGAGCTTGTGAAATTTGGTTTTTGTAATTCACTAGTGGCTGAGCAAACATGAACAGATGACTTCAGTTGATACAATTTAAATAAAGATTTATAATTTAGCAAAATAATATTCCTGAAAAGGAAATGCAACCAGTTTACATTTTAAAAAAATATTCCAAAGACACCTTAGTGAATAACTTTTAGTATTTGACATCTCTTTGAATGTTTATTGCTTGAGCAAATACAAAACTACCATGGGTATAAACAACAGTAGACTTGAGCCTGCTTTAGCTTGAGTGACATGACAAGTATAAAAGCTGAAATAACATCTTTTATCATTTATTTTCTAAGTAAAAAATCATGAAGTTACATAAAGTTCGTTATATGTACCATAGCATTAAAAAAACTATTTATGAAAAAAATTTTCCCCTAATTCCTAATTTTAGTGTGCAAAAATTACTTTTGACAATGGTTACACATTACCTTAACTACTGCCAAATAACAAATTGTTACATAGATTTTTGAAACTAAAATAACTTTCATTGGCTTCTATCTCTACAAAGCTATCAACAGGAAAAGCCATGTCAGTGTATAAGTTATAATATCACTCAGGTCTATTGGCACTAAGCACCTCTTACCAGATTCTGCTGTCCAATATTTTAATATTCTAATGAAGTTGCTGCAAGGCATTTATCCTGTTTATAACAATAGAACTCACAAACAGTGTAGAGAAAGCAATAAAGGGCATCTGTCGTATAATACAGCAGCATTTTCAAATTAGGTAGAAAATCTGTTAGTTAGTAATTATCAATGTTTACATATTGCTTTATAAAGGAAATAACTTTTAATTTAAGCCCATACAATTATGGTAGATGATATTAAAACAAACAGGTCAAGATTCAGATAACCAATGATGCAAACACTGCTAAAAATATCAAGTTTTCATTAGTAATTCCTAGGAAAATCAGCAATACCTTGATTCCATTCCATCTGCTGAAAGTAGCTTAGGGCTTTTCATACAGTGAAAGTAAAAACACACCTGAAGTTCCCATTCTTTTTTTTAATATCTTCCTGTTTAAACAAAACAGAATCAGGGTCCAACAAACTACCATTGTAGTCTTCATTCTAGAAACATGCTATCATTTGATATAATGGTGGCCTTGTCTCCTCAGCAATGGAGAAATTCAATCATAAGCTTGCTTCAAAATAATCTGCAACATCTGATAACAGCTACTTGCATAATCAGCTTATAGTTTCATTGGAACCGGTTCATTTTTCACTCAGAATGGTTAATTTGGTAAACATTTTCTGAAAAATATCTTAAGTTATTGCTAACATCTGATAAAAGCCAATCTTAGTATCCTCATTCTGATGAGATAATTCATTTAGTAAATCAGCCAAAGTCATCCAGAGACAACCAAGAAATAAACTGTACAATCTCATGAAGAATCAGTGCTCCAGTCAATATTTGATGGCTTTCTTAAGCCAGTCTTTTCCCATCTGCCATACAGATTTAAGATATTATTAAACATCAAAATATCTTTTGGTTACAATTCTTACCTACCAGTTTTGTAATTAATATGAATAATGCATCCAACTATGAAAAGATTTAATCTTAAAATAGGAAAAATACATTCATAACAAGCCTTTTTTTTTAAACAAAATGTGCAATCAACAATTAAGAAAAAACACCTTTAAAAGTAAAATAGTTTTATTACCATGATTTTAAAAAATACATTTTTTTAAAAAAATGAGCATGGTATGTATAGGTCAGCCCTCTATTTTAAGGCTACTATGAATGCTGGATAATCATTGTTTCTATAATCATTCCATACAAGAAAAAAAAGGAACAAAGATTCTTCCCACCCCAACAACTATTTTCCCTTAATCAACATTTTAGTCTTAGTTTACATCTTCTCTTCTGTACATGCAAAAAACAACCATTTTGCACCAGCTACTTTTCTGTCTTCTTCCCCGGACAATAAACATCTAAAGTCAATCATTCAGCCAGAGAAGTCAGGAAATGTTTTACCCAACAACAGTGGTCCTTAAATCAGAGAGACTGCCCACATGAATAGAAATGTGACAGATTTTATAAATGCATATAAAAATGATACTGAGACAATGGGATGAACTTTACATATTCTTCAATGAATATAAATTAAATTATATATATAAATGGTAGTTTCTTTTCTGGAAGATAAAAAAAACAAAAGCCAACCTTCATGAAATTAAAAAGTGCTTTAGTTTAGAAAGCACACACACAGTGAGACAGACAGACAGAGGATTGTATAGATCATTCATAATTTTCAATAAGTCAGCCTATTTAACCACAAAACAAAAAATAGAGATGCATTTCCTTCAATGCCTTTCTTTCAACAGTTGCAAATGCAACACAAAATGACAAACAAGAAAAGCATTTTTTTCTCAAACTGGATATTTAAAATCTAAAGAAAATTGGGTAGAAATAAGTCTGAAGAAATCAGCCAGTATTTCTTTCTTGAATTTCCACCTGATTAAAAAGTAACCCTTATCTTATTTAGCAAAAAAAAAAACAAATATATCAAGGAATAAAAGCTGGCTGCATTAAGGCTATCAAATGTAAAGCCAATAGATATAATCCAAGAATTTGCTTTTATCAATACTTATTAGTTAATGATGATGATTAATAATTGAATTTATTTATTTACATACTATGGTTATCAGATGTTTATGGTAAGATCTGAGTTGTGGGAAATCATATTATTCTGGCTGTTCATGTGGATTTTCTAGGAGTACTCAGATTTCCTCCCACATCGAAAAGCAAAGAGCTCTAGTAGGGACTTTCTCTTCTGGTGAACCTTGCATGCAAGTGCATGCCCTTGTACTGTATACTAAGTGACTGATGCTATGAATAATGGTTTATTAAATTATAAATAAGAATACCTACAGAATTTGGAATATTAACTTTGTCTCATGAAGCACAAGACAAACTTTAGCTACTACAATTAATTTTATTAACAAACTGTTTTATACAAAATTTAGAATCATCATCTTTATAGAACTAAACAATGTTTCAGGAGATGAGTACTTCTAAAGATAAGAGGTAGGTGGAAATTTTCAACCACTACCTTTCAAAAATTAGATCAATGGCATCTATTCTATACATTTTTGGTTTTTTAATGCCCAAATAGTTGCTCTAATCTCAACTGACAATTAATGTAAATATGACCTGCATAGAATGAGGATCTCATTGCTGAATGGTATGTATACATATATAATCTTATTATAAAAGGCTACCAATGATTGCTTTAATTTGTTAGCTGGCATTCGTGCACTGTAACAGCCGATTCCACCTTTCATATGATAGTCAGAGTAACTTAAAATTGTCGATCTATGCTCTATAAAATGATTTGGCAACTTTCAGGTGAAAATAATAATTTAAAAAAATTAAAACAAAAACCCAAAAATGCATGATGAACCAAAGGAAACCAAGCACAAAACCAAATAAAACTGTCTTCTGAAGTTTTTAAACATGAACAGAACTAAATAACTCCCCCCCAACTGCACACATGCACTCTAACTCACTGTAGCGTGAGCAAACTACAGTAGTCTTCAAGTCCAAACCATACACCTCGCCATTTCTCATCAATGTCACATTCATTCTTAGATCACTACAAGGCAATGTCTGTCTCCATGCTTAAACTATTGCTGTCTTGATGAAAGTTTGCAGACTTCACAGAGTCCCCTTCCATCTTATCGCACATCTGATTTGACTCAGACTCTGTGTTATTTATGGGTGGAATGTTTTCAGAGTCTGTGCTGTCATCCCAGTCTATTTTAAACCTGGTCACTCGAGGACACGTTGCCAGGATGTTTCTTTGAAGCTGGAAAAAAAAAAAAAAATTTTTTATATTGTTACGGTGATGTGTAGAAAAAAAATACAGCTGATGCCACAGACAAGGCCTCTAAATTAAGTATAGTTTTATCAGTTTACTTAGTAAACTGCTTCACACACATTATTAACCATCGCATATTTTCTAACATCAAAATTTAAAAACATCTCAGCTAACTTCTAACTACACCCTTGAGTAAATAGTTATAATTATTGAAAGCTGGTAAAATTTTGTCTTTACACTAAAACCCCTCAATTTCAGCAACTTCTAGAAGGTTCCACCCAAAATCTCTGAATTAAACTAGGAAAACATATTTTCAACTACTGTGAATACTGTTTAGATTCTAACATTTTCTAAAGGAAAAGCTGAAATTACAAGAAAATGCATTGTAGAAAGAGGACTGCAATAATAATTTTAATTTTCTTGTTTGTCACTATCTTATTAATTTGAAACTCACTCTAAATGCTGGTATTATTCAGTCTCTAAGGATTTTTTATTTTTTCAATATGGCAGCATGTTAGAATTTAAAATGTTAATGATTTTAACATTGTTGTGTCTAAAATAATCTTTAACTTGACTAATTATAACAAATTTGAGACATCATTGTTTCACTCCTTAAGAAAAAAAATTATAATAATTTTCTTGGTTTAGTACTACGTACTTTAGCATATACTGGCATTTCAGGTGGAGTTTCTCGCAATTCTGGATCATTGTACTCGTTGTTTACATAATATCCTACCCTGATGAACTCTTTACTTTTGTATGAGCAGGTTAACAGAACAACAGTTACTCCAACTGCATCAGCAATTGGAATTTTACTCGTGTCAGGTGGTCCAGCCTACAAGACAAGAACTTTAGTTGATAAGTTAAAACAGTAACCCTTCTTCCAAAGTTTAGTCAAGTGCTTTCACCATTCTTTTCTTTTATTTTTATGAAAAGATTACAAAGATATCAGAAGAACAGGTATAGCAAACATATCATTATGCACGTTGCCAATACCAACATAGAACTAACAAAATGATATATTACTAATATTGCATCTTTCTATTTACTGGTACACTTTAAAAACTCAAATTTCTTTAAGAATAAAATCTTGAAAATGTATTAATATTTGTAATAAATGGATGCACTTGAGTCTTTTAAAGCTAATAATCACCATTAGAGTAACCAACAAAATAAACTACCTACCTGAAAAACAAACATGTGTCTTCCTCCTGGAACAGGACCAACTAAAACCGAATCAAGAACCTGGTCAAAGTCCATACTTTCTGCGGAGCCAACATAGATTATTTTCCATTCTAAGTCTGGAAATTAAAAACATATTGCAGGCTTGAGTCAGAGCTGCTAACAATAAGAAAAAAATAATCTAAATGAGCACAAAAATCTTTAAGGGAACAAAGTCATCCAAGATATTTTCCTCAATCTAATCTGTAATTGAACACAAAATATCTCAATCCTAACCACCTATCATACATATTAGTCACTTGAGCAGTCACAATATATGACAATTCAGAAAATTGTCAATAAAGACAATAGGTGATATGAGAGAGAGAGAGATTACTGAAGCACACCAATGATTAACTACTGCCTCAGTCACAGATGATGCCATTTTCAGCAGCTAACAAAAAAATGTTGGTAGTATTAGATATTATGGCTTGTCTAAATAATTAGTATAACTTGTGTAAATAAATCAATGGAATTTTTGCCTTAATCCTGTCACCTAGGGTGTGCATATGCACTCTACGATACTTCAAATTTAGATTATTCAACACAGAGAATGAAACAAACTGCCTTTTCTTATTAACATAAACCATTGTAATTACAAATCTATATTGCTCCAACCTGCTTTGCATTAGCGTGTTGACTAAATATACAGTAATTTTAGCATAAATACTATTGCTTCAAAACCTGGGGTGTAAACTAACCCCAGGTGGTAAAGGTAAGGTAAAAACTGATGGTATACCGAGGGTTTGTTTATATAAATAAGTGTAGTCTTGCAGGAATTCTTATCACTGTAACATTTTCAAAGTATTCCCCTCATGATAGTGAAATAATTAAATAATCAAACCTGAAAAATTCTTAGAGCTGACCAAGTCATATTTTTTTTTTTAAATGTATACAAATCAACAAGGGAGCAGCACTACTCAAGCGTAGAACTGAGAATATCTTTAGTCAACAAGCAGAAGAATCTTCCTTCAAACATAGTAAAAAAACATACTCTGGATAAATTTTAAATGAACTTTATAATCAGAAGGGAAGTTTTATGAAAGTCTAAATAGACCCCCCCATAGTTTCCACTCTAATCTAAGCTGAAGAGGGGTAATTGTATCAAGCCTTTTAAGTATATCCAATGTCCTCTGATAAACTTAGCTGAGAGCTGTGCAAGACATAACCACCTTAATGCCCTTCTCAGTCAGACAATTCTGTCTAGATGAGAAACCGACTGGGTTTCCTCGCTGATCTTTCCAGTTGTTCCCTGGCACCAACTTCTATTTTGGTTAGTGAGGGAATGGAGGCAACTATAAAGCATAATCGGAAATATCGGAATTAAATTTTAAAAATCTGCCGAGGCTGTTTCTGTCGCCAACAAACGAGGAGTAAGTGTAATCTTTTTTTTTTTTAATAACAACAACATTGCTGTTGTTTGGTGACCGTTGGGTTAAATAACCAGATTAAGGGAAAGCAACTACCCTCCCCCCACCCCACCCCCGTGGTGCAGCAATTACAAAACATGTTGAGACAATTATCATAGTTAAAAGACGACGAATTTTGAAAACAGGTTAATTTAGAGTCACTTCTTGACAGCTGCCGATGCTTCACTAAATAAGAAGAAAAGATATTACGCCTGATGCAGCCGACAGCCTACACCAGTCATCGACATCATTATTCTTAATTCCCCCCCAAGTCAGGCTATGGAGGCTACAGGTGACGACGACTTATCCTATTCTAACGATATCTATCGAAGGCTGAGGGTTAGGGGGGGGGAGGGGTTAGAAAAGCGGCATAATACCGATACAGTAGTTGTTTGCTGGTGAGAGATCAGCCGCCGGACAATGAAGGGTAACGATGCTGACGACTTACCTTCGGGGAGATCTTCTAAACACTCGAACGTTATCTCGAACTGAAACGGGTTCAAGAAAGGAGACGGGTTATCCAGCACAACGACGTTACTTATGTTAACCTTTGCCATGCTTTATGCTGCTCGAAAGGGTCCGCCCGGGGGTGGGGGGGTGGGGATTGGAATCACTCAAGAAAATTAAAAGATGCACTTGACGACCATGCAAGCAATTTTGAGCGAGCGCACGGAATGGCGCGAAACTGAGACCGACAAAGCCGTTTATAAGCGGCGTTCTGATTGGCTCTCGGTAGTCGTGAAGACTCGGGAGCATGCTCGGGGAAATCTCTTTTTTTCCCCCCTTGTCAACTTCCGGTTACTGCAAAAAAAAATGTGACAGCGGGGTTAGCGGGTTGAAATGATACGTACCTTCAGGAATGTATCCGCGAACGAGTATCGAGGAAGCTAATAAACATCTGCAGGCTCTGTACAAGCGGATACAGGAGCTGGAAAACACCGTCGTGGAGCAAGAGGCAGCGATGCTGGCGAAGGACGAGCTGCTGGAGGAGAGGGTGGCCCGGGTGAGTTCAGCCAAGGACGCCGATATTAGGAAGTTGGCCGACAAAGTCAGGCTGCTCGAAAGCAAACTGTCTTCTTTTACCGACGATGTCCTTCACAAGGAGCAGCAGATCGTCTCGTTGGAGTTTCGATGCAAGCACCTGGATTCCATTCTGAGTTTTCAGGCACCCATGAAGAATCTGCTTCGTTGCATGGAGTCGGCCGGTGGCGGAACGGATAGCGTCATAGCCCCCGCTGGCGTCGATCCTTTGACTGGTTATCAGGGCCCTCACCCCGACTCTTTGACTGGCGGGGAGGGGCAGCAGCCCCCGGCTCTGGCAGTGAACGGCCCCACAAGTATCGCCGACATTGAGAGGAGCTCCCGCTGGCCAAACGTATACTCGCTCTCCGAGGAGTCGGCGGAAAACAAAATGAAAAACAGAAGGCTTTTGGAAAGAGAATATTACTTATAAATTACCACATATTATAGCTGAGCTTATAGAGTGGTATTATTTTGTGGTTTAAATGAAATTATTTACGTGCTGTGCGTGTGTGTGTGTGTGTGTGAGTGATGTGGTGTTTAAAAACTTTTTTTTCTTTTTGATAGAAAAAAGTCCTCGTTTAGATAGTACACTTGCCTCTGGTTCTAACTTGGGGAAAAGACTTATGGAGTCGAGCGAACCCCCGGCTAGATAGTTTTGGGAGTCTCTTAATAATTATAAGTTTTTAACAACTGCAGAGAAAAAAAACTGGGTGATCAAATATATATGCAACTGAAAAAAACTGGTTTGGAAGAATGCCAGTAATAGTAACAAAAAGAACAGATATGATTCATCTGTCTTGAGCGATCCAAATAAACTTCTTTTCCGATAAATTATAACAGCCTAGTCTTGAAAAAATGATCAAAAAGCGCACATAAACTCCCAAGTCCTAGATGAAAAATAATCGTTTCTGTTTAAACAGTTTTAAAAAATAAAAATTGAATGTAACTGTCAAATTTAAGCTATGCATTTAGTTTATGAAATATAATAGATATATGTTAAAGATACTTGAAAATGAATTTTTATGGAGGTGTTGGAAAGCAAAAATGATTTTGAAATGCAGTTGGTTGACAGCTACACTTGAGGGAATATAAAGGCTACATTCTGTATTAAACTGTTTTAGATATAACTTGTATTAAACTAATTTTGCCATGTATTTACTTTCTCAGAAAACTGACTGGTTTATTTAAAAGAAAAACATTTTGCCATTTAGTATATGCCAATTGGTGGTTTTTTTAAGCAGTCTGTGCATGAGTTCAGTAAATTGCCCTTTTAAAGATTGCTCTGCTGTAATTATATGCATTTTCAAAAAATTTTGTTATGCAGACTAGAAACTATATTAGAATTCCAGTTCTGTAAATCTGACAATCTGAAGTTGGTTAGGCTTAGATGAAGACAAAATATGTAAGTTTGTGTCTAAAACAGATATTAAGTACAAATTGATGTTTGTAAATGCTGCCATTAAATACTGGAGGGAATTCAGACCCAGCTGACAATCTAAACATCATGTCCAATAATGTCAATAACTAATTTTTAATTTATTGTTTAAACAAGTTTGGTATATTGCTCAACTGACAACTATACCCACAAGTTTTTTTTTCTTATTCATATAGTAATTACCAAAATAAATGGAGATAAATGGATATTTGAAATAATTTAAACTGATAACTATATTTCAAATAAATCTGACCATTTAGCAGCAACAAATTTTGTTGCTAAAAAATCTAATTTGAATATTATCCAGAATGAATGCATATTAGACATATTATCTTTCTGCTTTAATTAACACTCCATTTTCCAGTCTAATGTAATTTCCTAAATTTCAAAGTATTTGGATAGTTTGGTATAGAAATTATTCAAGTAATGGAAAATGGATTTCAGTGTAACATTTTGTATTTGGAAAAAACATTTACATACAAATCTGTTGAATAAAAATTTCCAATAAAAATCGTGCTTGTACTTGTAATGCACTGGAGGAATAGAAATATGGTCTTGTTTTTTGTTTTTTACAAGAATTTATTTCAGAAAGAAAAAACTAAGATTAATTGGATTTATTATTGCCAGTTATCTATGCTGCCGCCTTTTACTTGTACAAATGTTATTTTTGTATCAAGAGTTTTATTTCTGGTGAAAACCTAAGAATAGCTAGTAGAACTAATTGTGGCAGAGACTATTTTTACCCATTCATAACCATTGACCAGTTTGAAGCATGTCAGACCAACAACTGAGAAATGGTTGCTGTTCTTAGAGTTTACTCTATTCTTTAATACATTAAAACCACCAAAAGTTATTAAAAATTTTATTCTTTTCATTTAGATTTTTAACATAAAACGAAAGATAGGATTTTTTACTAATAGCACCCTTTAATTGAAATATTGTGGATATTTTGTGTAGGTGCATATTTATATTGCATTTACCTAATTTTTTTTTTTATTTTTAGAAGTTCTTATGGTTTGTCAAAATTTTAACTTTCTTTATGCATTTATTGTAATAAGTTGATATTAAAACCACACTACATAGATCTGAAAACCTTTTCAAAGTACAAATAATTACATTAAAAAACATTAAAAATTTTTTTCTTCACTTTTCTTGCTGAAATTATGACTCTTTTTCTCTTAATTTTTATTCTTCTCGTTTTATTGTCTTTATATGCTCTAATTTTTTAGACTGACCCTTAATAGCATCTGTAATTAGGCTTAGAACTGTAAAAAAGAGATGATAGTGGGAAACCAAACAAGGATTATACTTATTAGATTCCCCTCAAGACCATGCTGGAGCTTCACTGAGATTTTGTCTTTCATCACATTCCTATGAATTCAAGGCAGAAAGAGAGGATTAAAACCTGCTAACATATGAGACATCAATCATGGCTAGCAATTTATTTTCTGAGCCATGAATATAGAAAAGCTTTTCAATGCCAGTAAACTACAATCATCAAATCAGTGACTAGTTTTTGGTGCTCTCAATCTTCATCTTAACTCATTAAGCTATTATTGAGAACTTGATGCCTTTTGAGAATCATCTGTTTTGGGTGAAAATGGAAGACATAATCATCATCATATGTCTTTTTTTAAAAGCATTTTTTAATTGAAATACAAAATTATTGATTCACCTGAAATACTTACATTTTCTATTTATATGTAATTGCACCATGATTAATGTGATATTTGTATCAGTTTTGTTTCTGATTTATTATTTAGCTCTTTCTTTAGTCAAAGCAATATTAAAAATTGCTTTTATTAATACTTAGTGCTTTGTAGTTGCATCTCAAGAAATTGTTAAATGCAGAAGGCAGTATTTAAAGCTGTTATCTGAACCTGTTTCCTATTAGACAGTTATTTAGGAAACCTCCCAACAATGCAGCACTATGAAAACAATTGTCTATAAGAAGTTGGTAAAACATCTGCCATTCTCTAAAAGCATATCCAAGGCTAACTCTTCAGTATGATTTCAGTGAAGATTTCTTCTACCATATTGATTTAATCACTGAATGTTCAGAAGCATTTGGAAATGATTATAACTTAATAAGTTTTTGAAGCATTCATTGTGAAATAGTTTTCTAAATTATCGACAGATAGGTATCAGATTCAGAGCCAGTTTATCACAATGAAAATTTGTTTTAAAAAACAAGGTTACACTACTTCTGGCCACCACTAATCATAAACATAAATGTAGAGAACACAAATTGAAATTACAAAGAGGATGTGTGATCAACGTTCCAAAAATTTTTTTGTAATGTTTTGTCATTTACATTTTTAATTACCTATTTTGAGCAACATTGTTGGTAATGGCAATGAAAACTACTAAACTTTTGTATGAACTGGTGTTGAGGAGGGTCCCTTGCATTCTGCCTGAATTGAATTCTATGGTTGACTTTTTATTTTTTATTCATTGCTTTCAAAAGATTTTACTTTTTTATTTCATGCACAAAATATATTTTCACCATTATTTACCTGTTTGGAGAAGTTTAAGGGGTAGTTGAATGTTTTGTTTTTCATTTTTCTTTAAAAGGTATTTGTATAGTGAATGTTCTGGTTAGCATTTTATTTCCTTGAATTTTAAAAGTTTGTTTATTCCTTGTCATTCACATTATTAGGTCCTGCCTTTTAAAATCTTTATAACATAATGATAATTATCATCATTATAAAAACCTGGAAAAGAGCACTAAGTATAGGTTTACACTAGGTCATGGAGCATATTTGGGGTTTATGCAACATTATTTTGAACAGTTTTTAAAGACAACAGTTATGGTGCTGCAGCATACTTGTTAGCAAACCACCCAAAGCTTTTGTTTCTATTAAATAAAGCATATTAATGATTTGATGTACCAACAAGGCTGCTGTCTTACTGCAGAAAGACTGAACTAAACTTGTGAGTGTAGTGGGAAAGATGTACAAATTGATAATGGTTGATAGAGTACTGAGCAGTGCTGGATTTAGGAAAAATGAGGCCCTGTGCTAGTTAAGTTATGAGGCCCCTTACTTGGGCCCTGAAGGAGGTACAAACTACAAAGTAATGCTTCAACTGCTTTTGACAATTTTTACAGACCAATTTCACTTTTATAACTTTTAGGAAAAACATTTGAACGTTTGACATTTGAAAAATTCATCGTAAAAAATGTTTTTGGCAGGAAGATGGGCCCCCTGGCCAATGGGGCCCTGTGCTTAAGCACACCTAAGCACAATGGTAAATCTGGCATTGGTACTGAGTCTTTTATTTATTTGTACATAGGTTGTGTTTTCTATGGAAGTTATTTGCCATTTTAACTATTATCATTGTATTCTTTTTGAATTTATGCTGTGATCTTGAAAATACAAGAAACAAGACATCTATCTTGTGGATAATATTGTTTCTTAGCTCAGTAATTCATAGTTATAATCAGAAAATTTGTTATTTTACTTTTTTCCATCTATAAGTTCTTGTGCACCACAAAAATGAAGATTGGACATTTATGACATTATGGTTGATTTTCTAAACTTAAGTCATCACAATTAATGGAGTTTAGGTTACTATGGTATTACCACCACCACCATCACTCAGTACAGCTAATAATAACAAAAACTTATAATGCACTTGAACCATAGCTGCTGCCTCTTTTAACTAATCCTTATGTATTAAACATTTATAATTGAATGTCAACACTACTGTGGGTTGTCTCCACCAGAAAACTTGTCATCTTGGATCAAGAGTGAGCAGACAACTTTTCTTTTTTATGTGTGTTGTTTTTTTTAAAGTAGAATTATCAAAATTAAGTGTCCCATCTCAATAGGGATTGCATACTTTTTTCATGTCTAATGTGATTCCTTTGTCATTAGATTCAGCATGTCAGAATCACACTATAAACAAATTAAGTACTAGTCATATATTTTAAATACATACTGCGACTTGTAAAATAAACTTTCAAAAGGTGAACACAGCACACATGATACCAATAGGTTCTGTCCCTTTCCTCCACTTTACCCTCTCCAACAAGCCATCTCTGTTAGGTCTAAAGCTGCCTCTTTTTGGGCTTTTACAGAAGAGTTATTTGATATATCTTTATGGAAAGTATTCTAAAACAAACTGATGATTTAATGGTGCCATTATCTTATACAATTAATCAATACACTGCACAAACAGATGGAATAAATTAGTGATAGTCAGTAAATGTGAGCCAATTTGAAAACTCCATTAATGGGCCTGAGTGGTACTAGCCATGATGGGCATCCTGTCTACATTGCATTCCATTCTGTTTTATAATATATTAGACAAAAATTTGAAAGTGTACCCGGTGGGAGAAGGAAAATTTTATAAGAATGGGAACCACTTTTGAAAATATTGCCAGTGGATATCATTTCTAGTATCTATTTTTATAATTAAGACTTAAGACAATGTACCCTAATTGCTTTAGGATTGATGTATTGACAATAACAAAACTATTGCTTCTTTAGCCTACTTAAGCTATCTCCAACCTTTTTCTTAAAGACAAACCATTGTTATAATGTTGAAGATATAAATGAGCATACTCTTTGTAAGAGTTTAGTATACACAAATTTGTCTTATAATTAAATTAAATTGCTTTTTTAAGAAATCCCCAAATCTCATCTTTAGCATATTTAAGAGAACGAGTACTTTGTTTATCTGAATACAAAACTGGTATTGCATGAATTGTTTTAAGACTAAAGAGTTTTTAAAAATTTGTCATCTTTCTTTTTCAGCTTGTTTGGACATCTGTACGCATATAGATAGGAAAACTTTGCATCTGGTTGCTAATTTGACTATTTTAACATTGAAGTGGTGAAGGAAATTTTGTTTTCTCTTTTTTAAAAATATAGTTGAAGACATTCCTGTATAACATTATTCAAGGTATTGTTTTTTTTTTCCAGTTATTCCATGATTTATTTTGTGATAATTGTACTATGTATAATTCTTAATATTTGAAAAGATCGTTTTGTTTTGTTTTCAAATAAAACCATGTTAACTAACAATGCAGCATCTTTTGTTTGTTTGTTTGTTGTGTATTTTCATGGACCTAACTAGGTTTAGAAAATTGTGAACAATTTTTTTTAATTTAAGAACTTTTTTCCAGTAATACTTTCCTATTGAGCTATTTGTTTCATATTACATTATGACTATAGATATATACTTATTTGAAATTTAATTCATTTTTTCAAACCTCGCTAAACTTGCTTCATTTTATAAAATATAAAAGCCACTGACATTAATTTGTAAATGACATAACAGCTGTTTGAATTTAACATTTGCATTTTACTTATGACTGATGAGTTTGAATTATGCAATAATTTAATTAACTCCAAAATAGGAAGCATGATTTCATGAGTAAAGGATTAGACAAGATAAAACTATTTAAAAATTAATTTATGAAAAATAATAATTTAACCTAAATGTATCAAAAGTAATTTTTTAATTATAATTTTATTTCTCTTGCTCTCTGTAAATATATATAAAAAAAATCTCTCAAGACAAGTTTCACTTAAAGATTTTAAAATGGTGGCACAGTAAAACATCACTTTCAAATTTTTTCAAGAGTTGCAGATTCAACTTTGGTTATTCCAGCATCCAGTGCCAAAATCAAGAGTAATGTTTTTGATGCTGACAAACACTCAGCAGAACCTTAACAATTTCAATGACATGTTCTTGCATTAGAAGCATGATGCAGTTAAATCGAATGTGTGAAGTTGAAACAAATAATTTTTTTTTGTTTATTATATTGACAGAAATTTTATAATCAAACAAATATGCATTCATGATGTATGTTATTACAGACTCTGTGGCTAAAGGAAATGATCATTTGGAGCGCAACAAACAAAAGTTGAAGAGATTCAATCAAAAAAGTTTAATTCAAGAGTTTACATAATCTCATTTACACTCAAACTATCAATAACACAGTAGTTGTTGAACAAACTTCAAAAAACTGAAGCAAATAGTGGAGATGCACAAAATGAAGCCAATAAAATAAATGTACACAAATACAATACTGAAAGACCCTTAAGATTCTAGTTTATGACTTAATATTCTTAATGACTCAGTCAGTCACCAAAGGGCCAACACAGTCATTGGCAAAATGCAACTTTACTGATATAGCCAAGAGATCTCAACTTTAATAGCACCCACCAATATTAACAGATGATGATCTGGCATACGGAAGACCGATCGTATCAAAACAATTGTCGTGCAATAAGTGCTGAGACAAACAGGTTGACTGACTGACTGACCCAGACACACTCACTCTTTCTCTCCAAATAAAGAGAAGGACTGATGTTTCAAGGAAGTGCAATTATTGTATTCAGTTAAGAGCACAATAAGATAAATCATCCAACAATAGAACAAATAATAAGAAAAGAGATGAGTTATATAAAATACAAGTAAAACCCAGTATAATAAAATTTAGTCATTGTATAGAGAACTAAATTGACTCTCGTATCAAATCAGACTATCATAAGTTGAATTGGTTTCACTTCCACTGCCTGTAACTAAGTAACACATTGCTTTGATTGGTGGCCCACACCACATCTTATCCAATGAAAACAAGATCTGCAGGCTGATCAAGCTATCAACTACATCTGATTTCCAAAATGTGATGAGTGTAAAATACCCAGAGGAATTTGACCTTGTAGTCACAATTTCCTAGTTGATGACAAGCAACCGAGGTACCAACTACCAACAGACAGTAGCAAATGAACTGAGAATTGTACTCATTGACCACTACACCTAAAAATGGGATGTTATCAGTCACCCACTGCCGCGCATTTTGAATGTATATCAAATTGTGCTAAGTATTTTTAATTGAAGGATATTTTTTAACTCAATATTTGGGACCCATAATTATGTTATCAAAGAAAGAAAAAAATAGACAACAAATGTCATGTGATTCAAGAAAACTGGAAAAAATTTGTATTTCTTTTTGGAAGTAAACAGAATGCCAACCTGCTTGATTTACACACAACAGGTTGCTGTTGCCAAAGTGTGCAATGTTTGGAGACATAATACTAATCATGGTGTGAAGTACAGTAACTATTCTGGGATGTTACGCAAGAAAAAGTTGTTGAAAAAGCAGCAGTCAGCATTTAAATATGCTCGTACAGTAAATGACACTGCAGTTAAGGCAAGTTACATGTACATGATTGCTGATGAAGTAGCTGTGTCATCGAAGCCTTTTTTCAAAGGAACTTTTTGAAGAATGCATGTTGATGACTGCATAAGTAATATGTCCAGATAAATGCCAAGCTTTTGCAAAAACAAGCTTTTCAAGAAACACAGTAGCAGAGAGAATTACTGATTTATCAGAGAACCTCAACAGTCAACTGAAGGACAAAATCAAGTCCTTTGTTGCATTTTCAGTTGCAATTGATGAAAGTACAGATATAACTGATTTTTTCACAACTTGCTATTTTCATTTGAGGTGTTGATACAAGTATGCATATAACAGAAGAGTTTGTGGAAATGATTCTGATGAAAGACACGAATACAGGTGATGACATCTTCAACAATTTCGTGGAAACTGAAAAAAATTGGTGCGAAAACAAATGGTGGGTAGAAAAGCTGGAATTGCTACAAAGTTAAAAGAAAAACCGCTATCTGTGAATCCAAGCCATCAGTTTTATACATTGCATTACCTTTTGCACCATGAAGCACTGTGTAGTAAGAGATTGAAGATGGATAATGTTATGGATGTGGTTATAAAAACATTTTATATGAGCACAAGACCTTAAACACAGGCAGTTTAACTGCCTTCTGGAGAAAAGTGAGAACTCTTGTGGGCTGCCATATCACACCAATGTTCACTGGCTGAGTAAGGGAACTGTACTGAAAGGGTTCTATGAATTGCTTGGTGAGATACAGTTGTTTATAGATCAGAGAGGGAAGGTTGTACCTGAATTACAGGATAATGAATGGCTTCAAGATCTTGCCTTTATGGTGGATATTACAGAACACCTGAATTGTCTTAACAAGAAGATGCAGGGTCACAACAATTTTGTGACAGAACTGACTGCATACTTTCCTTCGAAATTAAGTTTCAGCTTTGGGAAAAGCAACTTTCAGAAAGTAATCTGGCACACTTTCCAACCTTAAACACAGACATGACACGGCTGAATCACATTGTGATTCCTTCACAGAAAAGTACAGAAGCAGAATTTTTAAGTTAAAAAATGAATTCCAAGAAAGGTTTTTTGACTTTAAAAGCCTCCAGAAAGACTTCTCAATTTTTCAGAACCCATTTTCTGTCAATGTTCATGAAGTGTCTCTGAGGAGTTTCAGATGTGAAATAATCAATCTGCAGTGTGACTCTGTTTTGAAGAATAAGCTTTTTAATAGTGATATTAGCACATTTTATCAATATCTAGGCCCAAAATTATCCCATGTTGAAGTCTTTTGCTTCAAAAATTCCGTCCATGTTTGGGACGACGTGTCTGTGGAAAGATCTTTTCTGTAATGAACATTAACAAGTCAAGACTATGTTCTCAAATTACTGACACACACCTGAACTCAATACTCAAGGTTGCCACAGCCCAGTCACTTCCAAAATAAGAGGTGTCAGGTATTAGAAAGCAGTAGTAGAAAGTGAATACAGTCAGTCATATAGCAGTACACTTATTATCTACAAACCTAAGTGATTCTACTGCCATTTTAATATTGCTGATATCTAGCAATAAATAGTATTATGTTTTACAATGTAATGTTTGTGTGTAGTGTTTTAATTTTAGATAAAACTGTCAGGTTACGTTTGATTTCTTGAAATAGGAGACATGAAAGCCAAAATAAATTTATTCAGAGAGAGTAGTTCAATTACTGACTGCCCATTATGATTTTAGTGTTGGGTGCAATTCTTATTTAGTAATTTAAATGAAATAATGCAAATTTGCCCCCTGCCTCTTCCCCCATGCTATCATACATATTTCATATACAATAAAAGAAATGCAATTTTAGATCAGTCTAATTTTGATGTGATTTTCCTTTATGGAAATATAAACTTTATTCAAATGTGTAGAATAAGTTCTACAGTTACAATAGGTCTATATGTGTGTATATTTGTGTGTACACATATATTCAATTGTATCTCCTTTGGAGTTAAAGTGGAATTTTTTTAAAGTTACCGCCTCTGTGAGCAGATTAATACAAAGAAAAACCCAATACACATTTTTTGTAAAACAACACCTAAAGGAAGACAACTTTTTCTAATATATTTTCTATTTTTGTTCATAACTTTAAAAAATATTTATTTTTCAAGAAATCAAGCGTTACATTGTGTATTATATGTAGAGATAATGCTAGGCACATTCACTGCACTTGACAACATTTTGTCAGTTTGTCACCCCTGAAATTTTTCCTGCAGACGTACTCACCCTGGACATCCATCTGTACGGCCTGCACGAAGTAAATTTATAGCAAATGAGTTTGACACCCCTGGTGTCTAATTGGTGACTGGATTTTTTGGTTCTAACAGAGATAACAATTGGCCAGGCCTGACTGGTGGTAAGCTTGCCAGCTTCGTGAGACTTGGCTTTCCATCCTGGATGAGACCAGATTTCTCTCCAAATGAGTTCTTTCCTGTTTGCCACACATTTGTCTACTTACACACGTACCTGTTTTTTGTTTATTATTCCTGGTGGATCATTTCTTGTAGGTGCACTCTATTTCTGCAATGCACTCATTCTTGCTTCAACTTCATAAGATTGATGATCCAGACATTTTAGCACTATAGCTTTTCTCTACTCCTTATCCAAGAGTTTGAGGGGCTGCATGCACACCACATCCCATTCTAGGACTGGTAGATATCTTGCAGACTTGTAATAACACCCTTTTTTCTTCTTTTCATCTCTAGAATTTACTCATTTGCTCACATCATATGTATTCTCCCCCCATTAGAACAACTGTAATATAATGAGAATTTGGGTAAGAGTTGAATCTCTACACCATCAAGCTGTTGATACTCTGCTGTGGCATTTCTCATTTCTATTACTGCAAGCCATGGGTCAGATTTTAAGATTTTGCACTCTCTGAGAACAGAATTTTTTGCTTCACAGCTGATTCTATCTTCCCATTGGATTTTGAGTCATGTGATGAGATGGTTTAGTGTTCAAAGTCATATTCTTCTGAGAAAGTACAAATTCCTCACTTTTTATGATGGGTCATTGTCACTAATGATGTCTTTTGGGACTATGTATCTCACAAAATGCATTTTCAGTTTGTTTATGCATGCTTAAGTAGATGTGATTTTGTCAATTTCACAAAATGAGCTATAACAGTCCATCACTATTTGAATAGATCTTGTGGTCCAGGTGAAATAAATCTAAACCACTTTATCCTATTGTCTCTCAAACTGTTCATGTGTTGTGTGTCTGTCTCTTGTGTTTGCAGTTGCATGTGTTGCAGGCTTCACATTTCTTTTAGTGAAATTCTTGGGACAAATTTGGCCAGAATAGTAATTTTCTCACTCTTCTAAGGACAGAATTTACACCCAGGTGTGATTTGTGTAGTAGTGGCCTGAGTCTAGGAAGGCACCATAATACATTCACCTCTGAATATGAGGATATCCGTCACATCTTATTCATCTCTACAAGAGAAATATGGTCATATTTCATTGGGAAGCTTGTCTATTGACAAAGGATGGTCAGAGGATTTCATTCTTTAATGTTTGTAGGTCTTCATCAGCTTCTTTATAATTTTAACAGTTTCATAGTTTTATCTGAGATCTGAAAGTGTCATACACCTGACACTTGCTCATTTTCCTCCTTTTTTGGCTTTAGGTCCCCTGTAATTGCTCTGGACAGCATATTGGAAAGATACATTTTAGTACCTTTCTTGCAGACTATCTCAGTGTTGTATGCCAGCTATCAGAGAAGGTTCTGAAGTCTTCTAGGGGCCTTGTATAGTGGCTTGCACTCAGATTACTTGCACCTTTCTACCATAAGTATATTGGTGGAATCTTTCAAGTGCAAAGGTCACTACAAGTCACTCTCTCTCTATATATGTGTATACCAGATCTCTCTTGGTGTCAATCTCATGATATGTAGTATACTGGTTGGTCATATTGTAGTAGTACAGCTTCAAGACCCTTTTCACTGGCATCACATTCCTCAGTCAACTCTTCTTCAGGACCACAGTATCTTGACCATCTCATGAGCAGTGTTTTGTTCTTTGCCAGGACAAAAGTTTTCTGATGGTCTTCAGTTCTGCTGATAGACAGGGCAAGGACTTTGATAGATATCCTAGTTTCCTGTAGCTGATATACCACCCTAGGATTTTCTGGACTAGGTATCTTTGCCACTGTATATATTTTCCTGGGGTCAGACTTTAACCCCTGCACTTGTGAGTAAATGCTTATCAAATTCTAATTCTCACACCTTAAACAGTGATCTTGTCAGGTTCAAATTTTTTTTTCAGGCAGCATTGAAACAGATTTCACATTGCAACATTGAGTAGTTTTGTTTACACCATGGATTATCCAATCAACAGCAACCTCTAAACTTTCTTGACCCTCAAGGGCTTCTAGAAATTTTCTGAAATATTTCTGAAGCAACATTCAGCTCAAACAGAAATCCAAGATATCAGTATCTACCAGATGTGGTTAAAGGCTGTGAGATAGCTAGGTTCTTCATCTAGAATAGAGTCAACAGTTTGGTATCAGATCTACCTTTCAAAACACAAGAATTTGCCAGTCTCAGTAGTAGTGGATCCAAGAGTGACTTGCTTGTCCATTTCTTGGACTGAAATTTGAAGCACCCAGGGAGTGGGCATGTCTACCTTCACTATGATTCCTCTGTCAGTTATTTTATCAACTTATACTTTCAGGAATAGTTTGAGACAGTGGTTCAGCCCTTGGGATGACACACTATAGGGTGCATACTGCTTCAAAGCTGTGCCCTGTTCATTAGAGTTGAAAACATCTTTAAATTTATTCACCTCTAGCAGATAGATTTGTGTTTTGAGTCATAGTCTGAAGCACTGTTTGAAGTTATTATAGTTCATTATTGTGAGCTTCATTATTTCTGCTGCTTTGAAAGTGAATGTTATATGTTTTGCCATTTGCCCTGGATGCTTTTTTTTTTGGTTTTGTCATACATTTGTAACCACCTTGGAGAACTCTAGTTTTGTCTCTTCGACATATTTATTGGAATTGATAAACTGTTGCTCCACAGTCTATTTGTAGTTTAATTGGTGTCCTTGTGAAAGAGTTCCATCTAGACCAGACCATCCATGCCTTGTTTGTTATATTTCTGGTTGAGTAATCCTTCTCCACAGATATGATTTCTGCTACCAATTTGTGGCAGTGACAGTGCACCACTGACCAGCCAACAGTGACAAGAATTATGTAAATATCGTGTATGGACTTGATTTGCATGATGACGCTATGTCAGCATATCCAGATAAAAAAAGGTGGTGAGAACAGAAAAAGGGAGGAAGAGGAAAAGGCAGGAAGTGCGGTATGATGACAGGACAGGCATCATGGGCAGTTGTGTATTTACAAGCTATTTCGGCGATTTAAGAAAAATGTCTGAAACAAAGTTTGATCTTAAATTGATACCCGAGTTTGGTGGCTCCAATGCAAACCAGTCCGTGGTTGAATGGATGGAAAAGGTTGAGTTGGTGTGCAATCTGTGTGACAAAGAAAATAGAAGGTGTCATACCACTTCGTTTATTTGGTGGTGCTTTCACTGCATACCAGCAGCTGAATGAATTGGAGAAGCAAGACATTATGAAGATAAAAGAAACTTTAGATACAGCATATGCGGATGACTCATTCGTAGCTTATGAACAATTCATAGCGAGGCAGCTGCGTCCAGGTGAATCAGTAGATGTTATTTTTTGGCAGAATTATGCAGACTGTCACTGTTGTTTGGCGGAGTATCTGACCGTGGACTGATGTGTGCATTCGTAGCCGGGTTACCAGAAAATGTAAAGCAGCTTCTTAGCGCCTCTTCACGCATGGATTCCATGAATGTTGAACAGCTGTTGGCTTGAGCCAGACCAATATTAAAGGATGAAGTGGGAGCTGTAGGACTGGCTGCAGCAGCAACACGGCCAGTATACAAGATGGCGGAACCAACACCAACAGAAGACCGAGAACATGTCAAGCTCACTTGCTACAGATGTCATGGACCTAATCACTTTGCGAGAGATTGCTTGCTTCGACGAGGAGTGACGAGGAACGATGAGGAGGGCTTGTGGATGAGAGTCAAGGAGAGAAGTATGTTGTTTTCGGTGTCATGAATTAGGTCATATTTCTTCAGATTGTTTGGGAAACGAAATGGGGGAAAGACATCAGCACCAGTCTCCTCCCAAGGCAAAATGTGAATGCGGTGCTACCTGTAATTAAGATCCAGGTTGATGGAACACAGTATACGGCATTGGTGGATTCTGGATGTTCTCGCTTAATTGTAAGTCAGTCAGTTTGTTAGTCATGGAGAAGGGATGAGATGGATGTGTTGACTGTCAGTGGGACAGAGTCAGGAGTATTAACCTCGACGTGTGTAATATGGATTCTGTTAAAGTTGAAGTTCTGGTAGTAAATGAAAAACCGTTAGGATTTGACCTTCTTCTCAGAATTGATGCCAGGCATCCAGATCGATCAATCAGGCACAGTGTACTTTACCAAGGAAGAAGTACCCGTGTGCGTGGCCATTTGGGTCGATGAGCCCGATTTTAGTGTGAATTTTGATGACAAGCAAAAAATTTGGATTGCAGCATGGAAATGGTCAGATAATTGGGAGCCAGAGAAACTACATAATAAGGTTTCAGAGTATCCTGTGTCCACACAAGTTAGGGAAGAATACGAGCGTGAAATTCAAGTGTGGGTGGACAAGGGCTGGATGCTACCTTACTCGGAGGAGAAATTTGGACCTCCCAAAGGGCTTTATTCCAATGACGGCCATTGTGCAGGAAAACAAGGTGAAGAAGGTATGCCCTGTAATGGACTATAGAGAATTGAATGAATATGTTGATGACATCTGTGCAAACAAGTTGAGGGAGTGGCGACAGCAAGGGAAAAACGTCTATTATAGACCTCAGGAAAGCATACCTGCAAGTGCGTCCATGAGTCATTATGGTCATTTCAGACAGTTGTGTTTAAAGGGAAGAGATATTGCCTTACAAGATTAGGATCTGGTCTCAATGTAGCACCGCTGATAATGAGGTCTGTGCTAAGTGCTGTGTTGTCGCAAGATGAGTCAATTCAAAAGGCAACATTGGGGTACATCGACGGATATTTGTTAATGAAGATATAGTGCCTGCCGCAAGTGTTAAGAAGCATTTGTCAAATTTTGGACTGATTAGTAAGGACCCAGAACGACTAAAAGATGGTGTTCGAGTGCTGGGATTGGAGGTCTGGGGGGAGCACGACAATCTATGTTGGAAGCGAGGAAGTGAGGTTGCAGAGATTCCTAATGTGATCATAAGGAGTGTTTTTTAAATGTGCGGGAAACTTGTGGGGCACTTCACAGTGTGCGGGTGGCTCCACGTGGCAACAGCATTCATAAAACATAGAGTTACTACAATTACTAAGTGTTGGGACAGTGAAGTAGATTATAATCTCCTTAACAGCATGGTACTGGAAATCACTAGAGTGCAACAAAACGAACATGCTCGAGGAGATTGGAGTGTAAGTGGCAAAGAATTGAACATGTGGGTTGATACTAGTTCCTTGGCGATTGAAGTCTTGTTGGAAGTGAGTGGATCCGTGATTGAGGATGCATGCTGGCTGCGTCCAGTGAACAGTGTGCAACACAATGTGGCAGAACTTGATGCCATGTTGAAAGGAGTTAACTTGGCTCTTCAATGGCAAGAAGAGGCGTTACATCTGAGGACTGATTTCCTCTCTGTATATCACCAGATATCTGACACCCTGACTGGTAAGACGAGGGTGAAAACTAAGGCCGCTAGTGAGATGCTAATAAGAAGATGGCTTAACAGTCTCAGTGCACTGATAAAGGAACATAATCTTTCTGTTGATGTTACACTGGTGAAATCTGAACAGAACCTTGCAGATGGATTGACTAGAGTGCTGCAGAGGTGGTTTAGTGTGGTGAATAGAGAAACTGAACCTATAACACCTGTATGTTCTGCTGTCATGGAGGAGTTGAGCCACAGTCAAATAATGGAAATTCATCAACAGAGTGGACATCCCAGGGTGAAACGAACATTGTATTTTGCTAAGCGAGTTAGCCCTTCCGCATCACAGGTAGCTGTTCAGTCAGTGGTTAAGAAATGTAGAGTGTCAATCAATAGATCCAGCATCAGGGCATTGGCAGAAAGGAAAATTGGAAGTGAGCAACACCTGGCGCAGGCTGGGAATGGATATCACTTGTTATGGCAGCGGGCATTATTTGACACTTATAGACTGCTGTACTGCACGCTTCTCAATTTGGCGACCTTAATTTTGGCAGGACTCTGCAAGTGTTATACGCCAACTTGAGTCTATTCTATGAAAGGGGTCCGCCAGGTGAGCTCCTCACAGATAATGACACTGCATTCCACAGCAAGATTTTTAGAGATTTTGAAGATGGGTGGGGTATCCTGTTACGTTTTTGGTGTGCATATGCTCCGTCAAGAAATGGAATAGTGGAGAGGTGTCACAGGAGTATCAAGAGAATTGCTGCCTGGAAGCAGTGTTCTATACCCGAGGCAGTGTATTGGTATAAGGTAACACCAAAGGATGACGCCTCCGCCTTATCCGCGCCTGCTGAGATATACAACTATGAAGTTCGGTTAAAAGGCATCCACGCAGTACCTTCGTCGGTACTTGAGGTGAAGCATGACGTATATACAAGGTGGGTGACACTGTCTGGGTGAAAACAACTCAAAACTGCTGCACATCCGAGCTGGGGTTGGGTAGGGTCACTGGAATTGTGAGCCCGCAGCCCATCGAAGTTGATGAAATCTCACGTCATATTAAGGATATCAGACCCTTTTTGAACTCAAAGCATCGGAAGACATCGAAGACGCATCCTCTGTGAGCGAAGATGCAATCCTACTGGATCTAGCAGCATTTCGCGAAGCTCCTGGGTGAGTGGTGATGCAGTTGGTGATGAGCGTGAGCTTGATGGTGTGGAAGAAGCGCCCCCATGTCGAGCCGCTCCCTCGAAGAAGCACCAGACAGAGAAGGCCGCCGCCACGCTGTTACTGTGATCAGGAGAGATCATCAGGGAGGGGGGGGGGTGTAGTGTGGCGGCGACAGCAGCCTCCATGTGTCTCTACGTACATACCGTTTAATGAGAGTCATTGCACGCGTGACGAAACCGGAGCCACCTACTGGAGAGAAATGAAAACAATACCCCAGCAAACTCAGCGATTCAGTCTTTGAAGAAAGATTTATGCAATGTTTGAGAGTTTTTCTACAAAAAAACTTGAGTCACGGGCTAACACTGAAGAGTTACCCGAGCTCTCTAGACTTTAAATCGCCATTAGAGCGTAAAGGCAGAAAAGATATAATTGCAATTTAACTTTTTGAAAAAAAAATAAATCAAAGCTCTTTCTCGTTTTCTAAAACTTTCTGGCAAAAATACTCCAAAGGGCTTTCTGGAGTACGTTCATGAATTCAAGATGAGCACCTCGCTTCTCAACCTTTCCGCATTCTTCTGACGTCAACAATGGCATTAGAAGAAAAAAGGTTCTTCGAAATGAAAAATTATTTTAAATTATTTATGGCTAACTGTTTCAAGAACGACGAGTTGGACTTATGGTAATTTCTATTGAGCGCCAACTTGAAAAGGCAGAGCGCTTGAAATATTTAAATTTATATATTACTTCATCTTTTAAGGAATAAAATTAGCAAATTTTGACCCCAAAATTGCCAAAACTTCTGGGGGCCGTCGGCTTCTGAATCTAATTAACAACATCTACATAATTAAATAATTTTGAAATGATCACCTATATTTCACACGCCTACCTAAGTTCCCACTTATAAAGATACTCTTTCCTCAAAGGGAAAAATGAAAAACTCTGACATCGACAATCTTACAGTTGGCACCTTCAAAAGCTTAGACGAAAGTAAGGAAAACACTGCGAGCTCTAGTGACAAAAGTAATGATTCCAGTTGAAGTGAAATCAGTTTATCAAATGTAACGAGTGAAAACTCCAATAAAAATTCAGAATAACAAAAAAAGTAAATATTAATTTGCTTTGGAATATGAATTTTAAAAGAAAACAAAAAAAAAGGTTCATGTATGATACCGAAAACCCTATTTTCTAGTGTGTGGAATACTGGCAAGTTTAGTAAACAATTATACTGCAGCTTGTCTCAGGTACTTATGGAATTCAGCTTAGTAACAACAAAGAGACGAGTAGAAGCTATTGTGCCTTATGGATGAACAGTCGGAGAGGCGAAAGGCCTACAGATACGATTCCTAACTTAATTTTGCCACTATTAACTGAACTTTCTAGTAATTTTTTTCACTTATTAATAGCTCCTTCCATTACTGATAAATTTGTTTTTTGTTTAACAGAATTCCTCAGATTTTTGGTATTCTATAGCAAGAAATGCTCAATAAAATTAAAGAAATAAAATAAAAGCCTTCTAGAATATATATATTTTTTTTAAAATAACATTGCGAATAAAATGAGCATTTGCAATAAAGTCTTAAAGATCCAAGGGACATAACTCTAAACCTGTTTTTTTTTTTTATTTATAATCAGCACGTGATAGCTGTTTAAGAGAGAAAACAACAAAAACAACAGAAGATGGCGGAATCGACACAGGTGAGTTACGAGTACAGTTTATTTAAAGAAAGTCTGCGGGTTTCGACTTACGTAAGGAAACGTGACGAATAACAGAAGCTGATGATTTAGATCATGTGACCTCGCCAACAGAGACCACGCGCATTTTGCAGTAGTGCGATGTCTTTGTGAGAGAAAAGCGTTGACCGGTCGGACACCGATGACGTCAGTGTATTAAAAATCTTTATTATATATTATTATTATTATTATTATTATTATTATTATTATTATTATTATTATTTTGTAAGGTAAATGAGGGGTTTATTTAAATTAAACGACATTTTTGGAAAAAATACAATCAAATTACTAAAAATCCGCCCTGCCTGCTTTAACCTGACAGTACCGAGTTGATAGTTTCGATGCCAGAATTCCAAATATACGTAGTAGAAGTGACAGAAAAAAAATAATATTTAAAAAAAAAAGGATTAATTAGATTACGTAAACCGAGTAAACATTTTTGGGTGAGATTTTCTGTACTGATACTTTTCGTTTGTTAGTGTTGTCGCTTTATGGTTAGTTAATTTTTTGTTAAGTCTCCCAGTTCTGACGGGAGTTTATCGCTTTCGTATAACACTCTTTTCTAGAAATAACTAAAAACGAGCGTTTTCGGGTTTGAACACATTTAAAATATACTGAACGATTTAAAGAAAAAAAATTTTTACTTAATTTTTGAGTTTTAGACATTTAACAGGAGACCTGACATATTTTTGAAAACGGTAAGTTTGTGAGGTTTTCTACAGTTAGTAATGGCGGCACCATAGTTATAAGTTGGTAAAGGATTCATCATAGCCAGATATTAGAACTCTTTTTTTTTTTCTTTTTCAGTAACAAAGTAATAAATGAATTAAATAAATTGTTGGTACAGTTGTGAGTAATAATAGCATAAATTACTTTAAAAGTTGTACTGATAGACATTTTTCTTCCTTGGTTGGGGTGGAGGGGGTCGTCTCGTCCCCTTGTAAAAAAATAACAACATTTTGTAGATCACAGTGTAGAATTCCTATTGCTTTGTTTGTCTAAAGATAATGAATATCTCTAAAAGGAAATGTTTTGCATTTCATAAGACATTCATGTATTTAATAATTTTTCTGCATAGAGAAAGAAATTACAAAACAATTCTATTGCATAAAAGTGAGTTTTTGAAATTAGTTTCTTTTCAGAAAATAAACTTGAAAAAAAAATATATATATATTTATTTTTCAGTCATTCCCTCTCTTGAAGAATGATTTGATTTTACGAGCAGCAAGAGGGGAACGAACGGAGAAGGTGCCTGTCTGGATGATGAGACAGGCTGGCCGCTACTTGCCTGGTAAGAGTTGTTATTCAAAAAGGGAACAGATATGTGATTTCATATTTATTGCTTCTTTACCTGTGATCTTTAAAAAGATGTACTAATGCACATTTTTAATATTGACTTAATGGGTTAGTTAATAATATTGAAAGTGCACACATCCATGATATCATTTTTTTTATTTTGAAACTGATTCCAAAAATCTGTATTATACAGCCACTCCTTGGTTAACGACCATTCAAAATTACGACCACAGTGCACAATTATGACCAAATTTCGTACACCTGACAACAACGCACGCCCGAGTGAGAGTAATGCTGGTGTAGTTGTATGAGAACTTCATCTGGCTGAGAAGGCAGCAACCACTGACCATCTCTGCATCTCTCAGTGTTCGTTGTTCGCTATTACAGTTAACATCATACATAACCCGCTCTTATTTTCACTTGTTTATCTGGTGTTTACACACATTTTACTCAAACCAAGATGTCTTCAAAGAGAAAGGACACCAGTTCAGCTGAAAAAATGTTCATAAGGTTCAAACAGTCGTAAAGACTTGCAAAGATTTAAAAGGTAATAAATTATGGCAAAAATATGTTAGAATTAAAGAGATCTTTGAGGTAGAATGTACAAAATGTTGTTAAAAATGTCGACACTTCGTGAAGGATAAAGAAATTGAGTATGGAAGGCTGACATAAACTCATAAGCATTATAACCAAACATCTGCCCTGACTGTTCACTTAGCAACGATTTCGCTTAATGACCTGGTCATTGGAATGAAACCTCTCACTAAACGAAAAGTGGTTGTGTTAAGATTCTTATTAACAGTCATGCATGCATACTTAAGAAGTGGAAAGATTTTAAATTGCTTTAATGGTTTTGTGTTTCCAAACTTTATTTGTGTTTTGTTATCACACAGACATTGAATTGGCTTTCTGTTTTCAGAATTCCAAGAAGTGCGAGCAGAACATTCATTTTTTGAAGTCTGTCAAACTCCTTCCTTGGCTTGTGAAGTTACTCTGCAGGTATTCTCAAAATTTCATTTATCTTAATATTATATACCTTGGTAAAATGTTAAAATCACCCTCCCACAAAATGACAAAAAAATATTCTGAAAAACCTATTGTATATTCTGAGTTTGATTAAAATCTAGGTTTGTTGCTATGGGTGGAAATAATATATTAAAAATTCAATAATTTATCTATTAAGAATATTTTTTCGTTGCATTGATTATATTTTTAAAAAATGAAACTCAGTCAAATTATTGATATAAATTATGCAGAAAACCTTTCAAATGTAAATGCACAGTGCCAGTTGATTTTTGTGAGATTTTTACCAGACTTAATTACAGCAGTATAATTATTTGCTTTCATTAATGTGTGAGTAAGATACTGTCATATATATATATATATATATATATATATATATATATATATATTAGTTATTTATATTTTTTTGTGTTGTGTATAAATGCTTATTACTATGATCTTATTTGTCAGTAGATCACATTGCATGATAATTGCTGAATTCTACTTTGTTAACAGCTTTGGCATTTCGTTTATTGTACTTAAATATTAGAACAACGAAGTAAACCAATCAACATGGAATAACTGGACCAACCATGGAGGTTATCAACTACACAATTTTACTAGAGATTTAGCTGAATACTGACATCCATTCTGGAAACTCAAAAGGGAGATAATTCCAAATCAAGATCGTTTACATGTAATGCCAATTTTCAACAGTTTACTTTATTTTGAGATTTAGGTAATGAAAAAAGTTATAAATGAAGGAGTTTTTTTTTTTTTTAAATTTAAATATGACTTAAGATGACAAAACATATCATGTTAGTAATAAAATAAATGAAAAAAAATTTCCAACTTTGTTAATTGAAATTTAACAAATTTCGAGAATGCTTCTTCATGATGACAGTAAAGTGATTATGTTTGGACATTCTCCAGACTCCTCAATTAGTTAATCAGGTTGTCATTTTGATATGAATTTACTGCCACCATTGAATTCATTTACTTATTACAAAACAATATGGAAATCGTACTACTTTGTCCAATCTTGTAACCTTTCTTTAATTTTCCATGTTTCAGCCATTAAGACGATTCAGCTTTGATGCAGCCATTATTTTCTCTGACATTTTAGTTATCCCTCAAGCGCTGGGAATGAAGATTAACATGGTTCCTGAAAAAGTGAGTGCATTGACTTTTTGGGCGGATCCTTGAAGATCCATTCTATTGTCAAGATGTTTTGAGTTGATTTTTTTGACAGTAAATCATCATTTAAAATAACAAACAGAAATGGAATTATTTTATAAAAGAAAAAGGAAAAATGAGGCTAAAAAATGACTGGCTGTCTGTTGGTATTATTGCTTTTACTACTGGACATCTAGAAATTGACAGTTATGTTCTTTGAATTGCATTATGTAACTCACTTGGTTTTGAAATCATAACTGATCCTTGTCACCCTATATATCTTAATGATTTGTGTTTGCATGGTTGATCAGTCAGTAAAAAAAAATTCTTATGTTTTAGGCCTATTCATTTATTTAGAAATAGAATAAAAAGAGGAATAAAGTGGATTTAAATTTAAATATTTTCTTTGAAATTCTTCTTTTTGGGTTCTTTTATAGTGTTCTACACAGTACAGTCTTTGATGCATTTGACTATCTTTTACATGGACAGTGTTGTTTTAATAGCAAATTTATAAAAAATAAATTTTTTTCTTTTGCACTTTTGTTTCAATAATCCAGTTTATGTCTCCATCATTTGGGAGTGATGCAGAATGATAGCCAAAAACAGGTTTAGAAATTGGTTATATTGGTAATACTCTTGGAGGAGTGAGGACAATTTTTTTGCTCTCTGTAAATAATAAAATTACCAGTGACTTTCTGATTTTAATTTGCAATCAAAATAAAACAGTAAATTATACATTGGCCCTAGCAGGTAGTTTTCAATACCTGAAGACATGTTGCTGATATTTTCTTTTAATTAGTTGTCGCAGTTAAATCATTTATTGGCACATTTTCTGTACTTTCTGCTTCCAGGGTCCAACCTTTGAAGATCCCCTAAGAAAAGTTAAAGATCTAGAAAAACTGAAAAAAAACGTTGATGTAAATGTAGATCTGGGTTATGTCTTTAAGGCCATCACTCTTACGCGTCATGCTTTGGAAGGAAAAGTGCCACTAATTGGCTTTTCTGGGGCACCGGTAAGGAAACCAACAAATGTTCATTTTTGTTGTTGTTGTTGTTCATTTGTTTTGTCACCCTTAATAACACAAAAATGAAATCAAAGTGCCTGAAAAGTTGAATGCACCATTTTTTTACAAGCTTTTTTTCTCCCACCCTTCAGATACATTGTAGTAGGTAGCAGAAGCAAATTTTTAGAAATTTTGGAACGATCATTGTGCTGTCATCAGAACACAGCCACATTTGCAGCTTTGGTAGCAGTGTGGTGTGAACTAACAAATGAGACTGCTCAGAAACTCACTCAACTACAACAAAAATTTTAAGCATGGAATCGTGAGAAATAAAAGTCGATGTTAAATAACTTGAGCTTTAGCCAAGCAGGGTGTGTCTTAGCGCATAATGGGCTGTGTTATTAACTTGACTGAACTTTAAAAAAAATAGTGATTATGACAAAGCCTGTGGTTAGAATCATTGTTCAGTCATAGCATCTCTTCTCAATGTAGTCATATGTGATGTGTAAGCAATAGTGATCAAACGAATAGGTAGATGTCACACCTGATCCTGTGACTCCAAATTATTTCTAGAGGCTACATATAACCTTCTTATTGTTACATTGAGACTGCACAGGTTAATGAACTGGTTTCTGCTTCTGAGATTATTTTGTTACTTTTAAAAACAAAAACAAACCAAAAGTCAATATTTTATGCTTAAAAATCATTTTTTAAAATACTGGTTGCATGTGTCATTTTGTCTTTATTGTAGTGGACCCTAATGGCATACATGATCGAAGGTGGCAGCTCATCCACCATGTCCAAATCGAAAAAATGGCTGTACACTGAACCAGAAGCCTCCAACCAGCTGTTTCAGCTTCTGGAAGACACAATTGTCAATTATCTTGTTGGACAAGTGAGGGCTGGAGCTCAGGTAAATTGTTACAAAAGAAAAAAGAAAGAAATTTGGCAGCATTAATTTTTCACTGAGAAAATCAAAATATTTTTTATTTGTATGAACAGTTGTAGTTGGTTTTTTTTTCCATTTTGTATAAAGCACACAAGAGTCTTGTGCGTGTATATTGTAAAACAAAAATTGAGGGTATATGCAACTTATTACATAATTCCACTAATAATTTGTTTCTTGCCAACACACCACCCCTGTCTCATGGTTTAATTTCTGTCATTGCCTTGAGTTTTTGTCAGGTGATATAAAATGGTATACAAATGGTCTGTCTTTCTGTTTTTTATCTTTTGGGGAGAGATGTACTGGTATTTTTACCAAAAGTTTTTTAAATCTGATCATACCTTTTTTGTTTTTTTTTATTTTGTGAAATATCTTTTATTTCGAAGACAAAGTTTGTCTGAAGAAAACAAAGGGGGGGATTTTTAATTTTTAATTTGGTCTGAAAATGTGATATTCTCTTTTCACTTTAATAGGTTCTATAAGCTTTGCTCATCCATTTTGATTTCAGAGCTGTTACTGTGTTTTAGGGCAGTTGTTTTGTCAAGCTGGATTTCAAGATTATAAATTATGCTTAACTTGAAGGCAGGGTGAGAACAGTCATTGATTTTCTTATTTAAAATAGCCCAGTTATTATATTTCATACCTGACCTTTTTTTTTTAGAGATTGCCATTTTACTTTTTAAAAATTATTTATTAAAGATCTTTACTGGCCTCCAGGCTTCATGCAGATAGAGATGAGAGTCATAATGTCTGTCTTTTCTTAGTCTTATACAAAGAAACATCTAACCTCACCAACTATGTTTGATACATTCTAGTCTCTTTTTTTTCATAGTGTATAACCAGATTTTTTTTTTGTACTGGATGCATGTATAATGCCTTTCTGTTTTATAACCATTTCTCTGAGCTACATCTGATTTTCAGTTACTTCAACTGTTTGAATCTCATGCTGGAATTCTGGGGCCAAATCTTTTTAAGCAGTTTGCTCTGCCACGTCTACGGTCTATAGCATACAGGGTCAAAGACCATCTTTCTGTGCAGAAACTTGATGCCGTGCCAATGGTAAATGAAAAGCTTTTACACATTTTTGTTTTTTGCTTTGTGTTATGGTTCTCTTCCTTTTGTTGAAAACATATGAACAGACAATTTAAATTTAAAGTATCTTGACTACAATCAGCTCATGAAAAGGAAGCATGATGTGACTAGTTTTAAAACTTGTATTTACTTAGCTACCAATGTAGACAGTGAATGTTGTTTTGAAAATGTTGGCAATATTAAGAATTATGCATTTTAGAATTATTATGGGGCATTAATTAGGTATTATGGAAACATGATTACTTTCCTCAATGCAAATATTTTAAGAAATAAAACAAAGTGCTGTAAAGTATTTGCTGCAATTATCTGGTGAATACTATGATGTATCAATTGTTACTAAAGAATGTCTTTATTAAATTGGTTGGCAGTTATTAAGGTACCTTTTGATGCAGTATTTATTCTGATAATGCTGCAGTTGTTGACAGATGGCACTGCAATGTTTTCTGTTTTGGGAGATGTGGGCTTTTGTTGCTGTAGTTATAAACAAATTTTTTTTTTTGTTTTCTTCAAAATTTTTAGTATAAATTTTATAAAAGCTTTTTGGTTACCTTGTATGGGTGTGCGTCTGTGTATGTGCGCATGCATGTGTGACAGAGAGAGAGTATAATTTTACGTTTTCATTGTATGTACAGGACTCAACAGATTTAGTCTTTGTTAAAGGAGTTGTTGTGGATGTTGTCATGATGACTACAGTGCCATTCTTTTCAGTCCAGTGTGAGATGGCTTTCTCTAGATTGGTTAGATCAAGGACAGCTCCAAATACTGCCCATTCACCTGACAGCTTCCTAGTGCTGGAAATGTATCTGCCTTTTTGAACATCAAATTCTTCCAAAACTCTACAGATTTAATTCTCAGCATTGGCAGTACTGAGATATTGTCCGCCCTGGTCTTTTGATTCTTTGACTTTTACACTAGCAAACTGCTTGAGGAAAAATTTGGGAAAACTGTTCAAGTAACTATTGGATGTACCTTATGTACTGATGATGTTTTTGTTTTTGCAGATAATCTCATGTTTTGCTTACTAAACCATTAAAACTTTGCAGCCACATGAATAGTCTAACATGTGCACAAAGAAATAAAATGCAAGCATGTTTGTGGAAGAAAAAGTGTATAATGAAAGCTCTTTAATATATTATAGCATCATTTTTGTTCTCAGTGCTGTACTTTTGTTTTGTTCAAATAAAAGTCTTGAAAACTTTGGATGCAAATGCTTTTAATACTCTTTGTTACGACTGTTTTTTGTTTGTTACAGATAATCTTTGCTAAAGATGCACATTTTGCAATTGAAGAGCTGGCAAACAGTGGCTATGAGGTTGTTTCACTTGACTGGACCATCCGACCCACCAATGGCAGGTAATGTGGACTCAGTAGGTATTGCTAAACCCCGGTATATTTTTGGTTGAAAAAAAGGGAGCTAATGGGGTCAGATCCATACCTAGGAAGATGTTCGCACTAAGATAAGAATGGAAAATTATTAGTTTTGTATTATTTGCAGAAACTAGAGGATTGGTTCAGGCATCCCCCTTCACTTTATCAGTAGCAATTAAAGTAACTAATGAGACAACACCTTTTCCTTTCATCCTCATCATCAAGGTTTTTGATGTGCATTGATGGTAAGTTGCACGGTAGATATGTTCTTGCTGTTGGTGTTTTTGTTTGTTTTTTGATAAGAGCCCTTTCCCCTCTGCTAGTTGTCTTAGTTGTGTTTGGTCACCATGTTGTTGCTTTGGAATTTTAACTCTGGAAGTGGAAAACCTCTGAATAACTTGTTTCAAAGTTATACCTTTCTGCTTCTTTTTTATTCTTTCTTAAATTTGGTATGACAAAAGATACAAGAAACATCTTTTTTTTCACCTTTCCCTAGACCCTAGATTGCATATGATTGTCTTTTATATATACTTGTTTTATTATAAGTCATCTTTCTTTTCTTTCTGTCATTACTATAAACCTTTTGAATTTGATTTTAGTGACATTTGAGCTAAATTAAACAAACAGTTAGCATTATTATTATTGTTGTAGAGGGTAGAGTAATTGTTTTCATATTACAGATGGCACTTTCAGCTATTTATCAAATTTCAAATAGCCATTTACCCCAGTATGTTAAGTTTTACATATACAGGTCAAAGTGACAGCTTTCAGAGTCAGACTGGTACTGATCAGCGCTGCCACATGTTCTTGAAGACACTAGACTGATGTGTTTAGTTTGTGGTATCATCTTCATTGCTTGTTTTCCACATTCAGCACACAACACAACTTGTTTTCAAAACCCTGTCTTGCCTTTCAGGTCTAAAGATATCTCACAGCAGGGAGCTAGAAAGAGGAAAGTGTAGGTTATTAGCCTTGGTAACTAATCAAATTACCTGTATATGGTCTCTTAGGCATTGGTCAGAGTGCAAGCCAGTCAAGTGTTACTTGCTGAACCTCCTCCACATTTACACACAAACCCAACATAACTCTATTTTTAGATGAGAGAAAAAACTCCCATCGCTGGCAGGTAAAGAATCATGCAAGGAAACCAAGCCAAGGATGGAGCCAGTCCAGATCCAGGAATAAAACTTATAGTAGGCCAGTAATCTTCCACTTGACAACTGGCTATCTTACACCTCTTATACTTTGTCTTTTTTTTGTTTGCTGCCACTGTAATCATAGTCTTCAACACCACTGAAGATTAACAGGATTTTTTTGTTTGTTTTACTGCCATACCAATGGACACTTAACATTTGAGCATTTTTGTTGTTAGTTTACAAAACAAACTTACCAAAAGTGCACATTTTGCAGACACCTTTTTTATGCTATCATCTCGATGTTTTATTTTATTTTCAGACGGTTAGCTGGCTCAAATGTTACCTTACAAGGAAACTTGGATCCATGTGCTCTTTATTCTTCTAAGGTAATTGCAGTTACTGTCTGTTTTTTTTTCTGTTGTAAAAAAAGATGTCTGGTGCCAGCCCCCTCCTGAATAGTCACAATACCCAAAAAGGTTAACATTTTTTTCCACTGATAGCAAAGTTTTGGATACAGATCTTTCACGAGCTCCCAAAACGAGATACTTCAAAACATTCCAACTGAATGGTTGATGTTTTGAAATGTTTGAATCATTGATTACAACACAGTTATCAGGATCTTATGAAATAATGCTGAAGTTTTAGCCAGCATTGGTTTGATTCCAGTTTGCAGGTGAGAGGCTGCAGCAAAAAATTGACCATAACAAAATTTGTCTTCATTTCTATACCAGCTACTTTGTAATCTTTTTTCTTTCAGGAAGAGATAGCCAGACAGGTGAAAGAAATGCTGCAGAAATTTGGCACACAGCGGTATATTGCTAATCTTGGTCATGGAGTGTATCCAGACATGGAACCAGAACATGTGAAAGCATTTGTTGATGCTGTCCACTCCTATTCAGAAGAAATTAACTCAGTATCGTAAAACTTTTCTGATGAGAATCATGGAAATGTGGGAGTTGCCAAATTGTAATTTAAAAACATTGGTAGTAGCATTTAAAAGCAGGCCTTTTCCTCTATTTCTCTTCAAAATATTTCCAGAACTTTAAAAAAAAAAAATGATGTCCTTAATTTTTTAATAAAAATTATACGTTTAACATATGGACAGGTTTCAAGACTTCCTAGTAACTGTGCAGCAAGTTCGGTGTCAGAAGCTACCAATTAAATTTTTGTTTGTTTGCTTGAGGTGTGCTTGCACCTTTTTCACACTTATATTAAAAAAAGGAAAATATTGTTACATAAGTTTTGAAGTTCAGATATTTTCCTGACTGGACAGATGTTTAATTTTAAATGTTTTAGCCTGTATTTTGAATGACCTGGAATCCAAATATGCTTTTTTAATAATCCAAGGGAGATAAATATGCTATTATCTGTTTCATTTTCATAATCTGATTTTAATGGAATTACAGATGAAATGCTGATTGTTCCAAGAGAAGGATCAAAGTACAAGATGTATATTTTCAGGTTTACTAAACCAATAAATTCTTTGTAAATCAATTTGTCATCGTCATTTTTTTTTTGTTTAATCTAATGACAGAAAACTTGCTAATAACAGTTCTCTATCATACAAAATGACCACCAACAGCTGATGCTTCAGTTACTAACAATGTTTGCTCATCAATTTCGACAAAACTGACATTTTTGTTCATTCCATTACATATTGGTGAGTGCCAACATTGCAAAAAAATTAATATTTTTCAAAATATGCAAATTATGCTATATTACTTTATCAGATACAAAACGTTTCTGAATCTATACAGCAAATATTTGCAAGGAAAAAAATCTAAATGATGTAAAATTAGATACAATTAAGTACAGCCTCCAAAAAATGTCAGACAAGCTTGAATAACAGTTGAAGTGCTCAGTAATTTAATACTTAACATCATTACATCATTTAATATGACAGAGTAATTACATTAAAACTATTCAGCTACAAACAACTAACTAAATTTTATGGAGTTTTACTGCTTATGTGAAAATTGAATACAAATTTGTAAACATTAAAAAGAAATGTAACTATATTTGTGAATAACCTTATTGATATTGGTTAAGTTTACTCAACCAAGTTAATTTTAAATAACCTGTATTTGGTGCTAACATAATAAAAGAATACCTTTCATGAATGTACATGAATCATGTTTTATTATTACAGATTACATGTTAAATTCTTAAAAAGTGAAGTATAGAGTAGTGCATTACCAGAATTTGCAAACACAATCTGTTCTATGCATCTTTGGTGTAGAAATATTAATTTTGCGTTTTCTCTGCATCAAATCTTTCATTAGAAATATTTTTATATACACTCGTTTCAATAAATACTTAGATTTGAAGTTAAAAAGCACTTTAATTGCAGTTAATTTATTTTAAAACCTATTTAATTTCTATTAAAACCATCCGCAAATGTTGAAAACTATCTGAAATAGTTTAAATGCATTTTCAGTACTTGGCTACCATCATCTCCTGCTGCTAAGGGTTGAAAGGAAGGCAACACGTGTAATGTTTCTCTTGTTTACACGTTCATTTCACTTGAGTTCTCGTAAAATGTAAGGGGGGGAACCTTAAGAATAGTGACCAGTAATAAGAATATTAACCAGTTCTCGTAAAATGTAAGGGGGGAACCTTAAGAATATTGACCAGTAATAAGAATATTAACTAGTTCTCGTAAAATGTAAGGGGGGGAACCTTAAGAATAGTGACCAGTAATAAGAATATTAACCAGTTCTCGTAAAATGTAAGGGGGGGACCTTAAGAATATTGACCAGTAATAAGAATATTAACTAGTTCTCGTAAAATGTAAGGGGGGGACCTTAAGAATATTGACCAGTAATAAGATATTAACCAGTTCTCGTAAAATGTAAGGGGGGGAACCTTAAGAATAGTGGCCAGTAATAAGAATATTAACTAGTTCTCGTAAAATGTAAGGGGGGGACCTTAAGAATAGTGGCCAGTAATAAGAATATTAACTAGTTCTCGTAAAATGTAGGGGGGGGGGACCTTAAGAATAGTGGCCAGTAATAAGAATATTAACTAGTTCTCGTAAAATGTAAGGGGGGGACCTTAAGAATAGTGACCAGTAATAAGAATAAACCAGTTCTCGTAAAATGTAAGGGGGGAACCTTAAGAATATTGACCAGTAATAAGAATATTAACTAGTTCTCGTAAATGTAAGGGGGGGAACCTTAAGAATAGTGACCAGTAATAAGAATATTAACCAGTTCTCGTAAAATGTAAGGGGGGAACCTTAAGAATATTGACCAGTATAAGAATATAACTAGTTCTCGTAAAATGTAAGGGGGGACCTTAAGAATATTGACCAGTAATAAGAATATTAACCAGTTCTCGTAAAATGTAAGGGGGGGGAACCTTAAGAATAGTGGCCAGTAATAAGAATATTAACTAGTTCTCGTAAAATGTAAGGGGGGGACCTTAAGAATAGTGGCCAGTAATAAGAATATTAACTAGTTCTCGTAAAATGTAAGGGGGGGACCTTAAGAATAGTGACCAGTAATAAGAATATTAACTAGTTCTCGTAAAATGTAAGGGGGGGGAACCTTAAGAATAGTGACCAGTAATAAGAATATTAACTAGTTCTCGTAAAATGTAAGGGGGGGACCTTAAGAATAGTGACCAGTAATAAGAATATTAACCAGTTCTCGTAAAATGTAAGGGGGGGAACCTTAAGAATAGTGACCAGTAATAAGAATATTAACCAGTTCTCGTAAAATGTAAGGGGGGGGAACCTTAAGAATAGTGACCAGTAATAAGAATATTAACCAGTTCTCGTAAAATGTAAGGGGGGAACCTTAAGAATAGTGACCAGTAATAAGAATATTAACCAGTTCTCGTAAAATGTAAGGGGGGAACCTTAAGAATAGTGACCAGTAATAAGAATATTAACCAGTTCTCGTAAAATGTAAGGGGGGGGAACCTTAAGAATATTATCTATCTCTTGGATGATGGTTCAGATGTTGTAAGAACAGCTTTGAAGAAGATTTCATAAACGAGTATTACGTACACATAAATACACTATTATGAATATGAAAATATTGTCGTAACAATAAAACAAAACGAACCGTAAGATCTCCTCTAACCGAATGACTGGGAAACAAACGTTGGATTTAGAATTTAACAGGAATCACGTGGTAACAATTACGCATGCGCAACTGCGAGGGAAACCTGCTCCGGTTGGTTTGAGAGAGGTGTTAGCGGACCAACTTAATTGCTGTTGTTCCAGTATCATTTACAACTTGTACAGTTCAGGTAACGACAATCAATGTTCGCGAAAGGAAGGCATGGTGACGACCTTGCCATTAAGCCTGTGTTTATTTTTATCTATTGTAAAGGACGAGTCCGTGGACCGCTTGGTGTTGCCGTCTCACTCTCGAAGGTTTCTCCATCAGTTGTATTACATCCATGCGTTTAAATCGCTGTCTGTACCGATGTCAGCAGACAGTTCTTCTGCATCTTCAGAAACTGAGTAAAGCAACTGAAATCCTTGCACTTGTGCTCGGCCCGGGTGGTTAAGCGACGCCACCAGGCCTCTCTGACAAACAAGAGAGGAGATGCTCCATACCTTTAAGGCATTCATGTAAAATGTGATGAGTTATAGCTTGAAATTTTGTCAGCAGCTAAATCTTGCCATTGAGGGAATCTTTCAAACTATGCAGACAGGGCTGCTTACACTGTACTGTACGCAAGTCATCTATGTGTTAACTGCATTAATGGGGTCGATGACCGTATGAATTCTAAACATCTGATTTGGCTATTTTGTTGAATACCATGTTCAGGATGTGGCTGGCCAAACAGTTTTTAGCTTCTTCGTGTTTAAAAGTTACACTATGAGTCGGTTTTCCTGTAAATTAAAATTTTTGGTATAGTTCAGGATGGAAGACTGATTAGTCTTCATGTTTGTCGTATCAAAGGCTGACGAAAGAGAAGTATAAAACAATCTTAATTATATTATCCATTAGTTTCATCTATCTACTATGATGAGGCTAGAGTTTACACCCACACAGCGGTAAACTTCTAGTGAGAAACTATAGCATAGTGTAGATGCTAATAAATCAAAAGAAATTCAGGAAATAAATGCTTCCATACAGCACGAAATAAAGCAGGAAGCAAAAAATTGGTTAAATCATTTCAGAATTTCTGGTTTCAGTAGATTGATTGTTGCTATGCTAACAACAGGAGTGGTTGGAAATTATGAAAGTAGCCTTGTACACCTGCTTTTGTGATTGTACATCACAATCAGAGGATGCTCTTAATGATTTTATGATCAGCTTGATTAAAATTGTGACTACACATTGATTTATTAATGAATTGATGCATACTTTTTCATTTGTTTCTCTGAATATGAATATAATCTATTGAACTTCTAATGCAAAAAAGTGCTTTTTCCTTTTTTAGAACATTGTATAACTTGTTACATAAGATGCTTTATAATACAGCATTTAATATTAATTTACACCTTTTAATTTTTTTAGGTGTTACCACATTTTGAGTTGGATTGTGAACCAGTAGCATCTTTATGATAACTCATTTTTTTCTTCGATGTTTGGTGACATCGATATTGTTTCTATACATCCTGTCAGACAAGTTGTATGACCCATATGACCTTTCTCAGCCACAACCCACTAAGATAAGTTCTATTCATTCAGATGTTTCACAGGAGCAAAAACACCCAAAACCAAACACTGTACCTGTACAGGTAAGCAATCTGAAATACAAATAGATCTTTACTTTTATAAACTTATTGAAATCTAAGTTAAGTAATTTTTAAAATTTTTTTTTTTTTAATGTCCCTTCATCAATTTACCTTTGTAATGAAGTGGAGGAAGGTCACAACTGTATTATTATTAACAGTATGCTTATAGGAAAAACAAATAAGCTAAAAAGTTTTTAAAGATATATATATTTAAGAATGACTGATGCTAGATCAAATTTTTCACTAAAGGCTTTGCCATGTCTTCATAATCTTTTAGATGTGAAAATTTTCTACTTACACACACAACCAAATAAAGACTAGTGGTGCCCCAAATGAGATGTCTTATTTCTGATTACATTTGGGTCAAAATCTCACTGATGTTAGTGAGAAAGAACCTACTAGAACTCCTCTTATTAAAAGTGAGCAGAGAGATAAGCCATAACACTGGCTACAAGCCATAAATAGTCTGGATCCACTTGGCTCTCATTACAGGAAGAAAGCTTTATGCTAACTTGCTTCCAAGATATGAACATTGTGATTTTTCCCCACTTCTGCCAATTATTATACTCTTAATATACTCATAAAAGTATTTACTGAAAGAAATAGGATATATAAATATACTAGTAAAAAGTATTTTTTGATTAAAGGAGAAAATGTTTTGAGATAATCTAGTAACAAAGTGGTTGCTCATAATTATGGAGTACTGCTCTGTGTACAATGTCAGTGTCGTATATTTTTTAACTAATAATAGAACTCTTAAAAAGGTAGAATATATTAATATTTTAAGATTACGTCTTTCCAATCAACTTTATCATTATTGAAACATTTTTTTATTGTTGCTTTTCTGGTTTGTAACTTACAGGATCACCACCAGTTTAAAGAAGTCCTGTTGTGACTGGGCTTTTTGTTACTGTTATAAGCTAGTTTCTATTATCATCTCTAAGCTATAAACCTGTACTTTCAAAAATATTTAGCTTTTAAATATCATAAAAAGTAAACATAAGACAAAGGGATGACTAAGTGTGGTTGCATAGACTTACCTTTATGCTTAAGTTATTACTTGTGAGTTTACCTTGGTACTTGCTTCTTACCAACTCTTCTCCTCTTGCTGTACTTTTTTTTTTGGAAAACTTATTTAAGTTGGATGGATGTATAAAAAAAATTAGAGCAGTTTTTAATATGACATGATCTCAAATGTTCTGACATGTTTTAAGATCATAGGCAGTCAAAAATATTTTATCTGAGAAGTCTTCTTTTATGATGTTTATAATGCAGTGTTTTTGCAGTTGTTATATGAATTAGATAAAGATAACGGGGGAAAGTCACTGATCAGAAAGAGTGAAATGTTATGCTATTCCTAACTACAGAAGTTCATTATCACTACAATAACAAGGTGAAAACAGATCTCATAAATGATTAAAGGCGTGCAAAAACAGAAGATTGCACTTTCTTAACATTCTACTGGTGTTTATCTTTATTCTAAGCTTCTTGTGTATCATTGATTGTGTTAGAGGTCATATCCTTCTTGCTTGGACAACTCTGCTCAAATTTTTGTTTGTTTGTTTGTTTAAATTCTGATGTATTAGTGTGAAACCAAATTGATCAGAAGTGGGTTTCATGAAATAGATAGTATTTGCTTTTGTTTAATACATCTACAACTTTTATTAGCGCATATATATATAATGTATATATTTTTATAGAGCACAGACCTAAAAGTCATTAACGAAGAACAAGTATCTCAGATGAAACTACAGTGTAATTTGTCAGCATTACCTGTGTTAAAGCGATTCATCAGAAGTTTTCTTAGCCTTTTCCCCGAGGTAAGTGCTATTAGAACAAACTTTTTAAATTAAGGCCATACCAGTAGTGGAGTTTTTCAAAGGTGGATAGATAACATGGAAGCTTCTGTATATGCTACTGCATTACCATCTCAAACACTTCTTGCAATTATTGAGTGAGTCTCTTCACCACCTCACACTCATTAAGTTAGATTTACATGCCACGTTATCTTCTTTTTAAACTTAAAATTATCTTTTTTAGTTTATAATTTCCATTTGAAACTACCAAAATTATTTGTATCTTTTGAAGAATGGACTGTTATATTATAAGTTATCAAAATAAGAATGTTCATAAACATTCAGTGTGTAATTTACTTGATCTTGGCTTTTACCTTTCCATTGACTATGACTTAACCTCCTATGATCTAATGAGCCATCTGAAGATGTTACTGAAACTGTTGATCAATTTTCTCAACTCACATTTTGAATAGATTTAGTACCACTATTCCAAGCAAGAAAGATGTGTTGTTTTAACTTCAAAGTGTCAACATATTTTTAGTTGCTGCATAATAATCACGATTTTTCTTACTAAATGCTGGTGGTTTTTACATCTTTGATATATTTTTGGTTCACATTTATATTACTTGTCATACCAACAGAACAATCAGGTTTTTAAAATTTTGCATCTCCAGTTAGTTGGTCCAGAAAATTATTATCAATATAAATTTTATTTGCAACATTTGATTTAGATGACAGCACAACTAAATCTGTAGCAGTCTTTTAATCAACAATTGTTAAACTATCATGAACATACTTAGCTGTTGTGTCATTATTGTTAGTTGGGTTTTCAATATCTTTTCTATGTTTAAATACATCACTAAATATGCAGTATTGCTATGATAACTTATTTTATTATACATATAAAGTTCATAACTATTTTGTGTTTTAAAGCAAATGTCCATTCTTTAATTTTTTGCTGTATCATTAAAAGATTTTGATTTTGCACCAACAATTCTATTTAAAAGTCCAGATCTGTTATTTATATAAACTTTAAATATCTTTTTTAAGGAAGTAAACTTTTTTTTCTATTTGCATTATTTAATGTGTGACTCATTGTGCTCCCATTTCTACCTATTAATTTATGTCTTTTATAATAAGTCAAACGTAAAGGATGTGGTGAAACAACTACAACTCCATTATTTGAAATCTGATTATTATTATTTTTGTCAAAAGCTGTAAACTTATTCAAATTAATAATATGATTACTGTCAGAATCCCATTCTATCGAAAATATACTTATGTTGTACTAACATATCTACTACATATGTTTTGTTGACCTCATCATTAGAATTAACATGATTATTAATATTGGTAATTCTGTGATTATTTAAATTTGTATTTCTGGTCATTAGACTTGAATCATTTCATTTTTAAAAGTTTCATGTGTTTAAACTAGAAGCTACTAATGAATTATATTTCTGACAAAAACCAAACTTATCTACACTTATTTAATACTCAAAATTTTAAAAAATTTGTGATTTTATAGGCCACCTCACATTTTCTATAAATAATTTCTCTTTTTCTTTAGTTAAGAAAATATTACACGAAATTACATAATCTAGAGTACAACTTAGTTTATTAAGTTTTTCAATTATTTTTTGTATTTTTAATTTGTTTGATAATACAGTTATTATAGATGTTAAACTATTAATGTGATCGTAAGAAGAGAAAAATACACAAATGTAACAATTCATAAAAATGAGACAAATAACTGTGTTAAGCAAATATATTATTTCATTGTGTTTTTTTTTCTTTTATTTTACTTTTATTAACTCTTCATAATCTTGAATCTTTCTTTTTTTAAAAAAAAAAAAATCTTAGTTTTATTTCATTTATTCTATTAGGAACAATAACAGTAACTTTTCAGTCTGCATTGCCTAGACATCTAATTTAATTTATAACTCTTTATTTATTATATAAGCTTAAAATAAATCTGGAAAATTTGACTTGTTTTTCAATTTTTAGTTTCTTTTATACTTTAGCAAATTCATTCAAAAATTTTAAACATAACTGACCCCAAATAACACTGCCTTTGAAATAATCAATAAATTATTAGATTTATTAGTGATCTATTTAGTAAGAATTATTATTATTATTATTATTTATTATTATATTATTATTATTATTATTATTATTATTATTATTATTATTATTATTATTATTGTTGTTGTTGTTGTTGTTGTTATCTTTAAGATGTTTTACATTTTTACCGTACACCAAAGTTTGTTAGGGCTCTTTCCATTTAATGACAGAGAGTAGCTGATGGAATGGCCACATTTTTAACTGGAAAACTAGGTTCAAATATTAAACTCTTACCAACAAATCTACCCGCTTATCTTTCCGCACTTATGAACACCATTAAATAACAGTGTTTAGCCCCCCTTTTCAGATATAGAACATTACCACGATCGAGACCTTTACTTGCAGCCTTTTGTCGACCAGGATGATCTGGTCTCCCAAGAAAACATCTAGCTATTGCACCTAAAGATGGTAAAATAGTTATTCAGTGTTTAGTAGAGTTGGTAAATTTTCTCTCTTTGTGATAAGCTAGGAAAATTGCTGTGTAATTTATCAGTTTTTTTGTTTTTTTATGTTCACTTAAAGAAAACCAATGAGTACTTAGCAAAAAATTTATAAGAGAAATTCAAAAAAAAAAATGTTCATTTTATTACCATTTGATAGAATGTACAATCTGACAAAACAATCTCTGCAGAACAATTTTGGTTAAAAGCAAGCTGCATTGGGGAAACAATATAACCAGTCCATCTGACTTTGAGATCAAGTCTGCATCATTCTTGGATTCAATGATCAGTGGAGCAGAGACACTATGTATGGTAGTTTTTGTGGCAGAGAATTACTTGTTGTTTGCTTCTTGGAATCACATCTCATCAACCCAGAGACAAAGGTGTACTTTCACTTTCTGGACTACATCCTCGCACCACTGAATGAGTTCAGCAGCACCGTTTTTCAGTCAGACAAAGTTAAGATTGTGTCCACATAGATTCAGAGATGAGGAGACTGCTGAGGAAGTTCTTGTTTAGTAAGGAGGTGTACTTGTATACTTGTAGCAGTTTCAAACATGTCAGGGCATTTCCACTGTGCTGTAGTGGACAAGACAATCACTAAATTTCCAGTTATTTGCTGAAGAGACGAAAGGCATCAGTAGACTGTGTGTGTGTGTGCATCATAGTTCAACATTCAATGCCAACACACTTTATGAAGAATTCATTGACTGCCAACTAGCTGAGAACTCGCCAGAAATGAATGAAAGGACATCAGTGGACAAGTGTTGGTTTGGAGTTAGCAGAATGACCAATGTTACAGAGAAGGCAATTTTTCACTTCTTTCTTTGCTCACAAAAACTATGTTGTGCACACAAACTCTAGTGCAAACAGTGGACATATCTTTTATTAAGGTGAAGAAATTCTACATAGATGGAAGAGACATTATGACCTGACACTGGTTTTTCTTTGTTTACCAAGATCAACTTACCTGAAGACTGCTTCAGTACAGCATTAGGTTACATGATTCTCAAGGGTTTCAAGCAAGCTATCATGCTGTATAATTTAGTCCTTATACTACCATCTTGTGCTGCTATTTGGTATTGAAACTTGAGTATGGATGAAATAGTAGTAGTACTGGTTATTTGTATAAATCCTTGTGGTTCTGTATTTTGTTGGAAGTTTAGTATAAATGAAATGTGCTGATTTATAAGAAGTTGATATAAATATTTAAAGTTTTGAATTTACAGTTTGTTTTTCTTATTTTTTCTACAACAGTATGGAATTCTGCTTAGTTATGTTATCAAGACAAAAAGAAGGAAACTAACTTGAAAAATGTGTTGGTCACAGTGACAGAGATATGCACTTTGACTGTATTAAATCTTTGATATGTTCAGTTCTAAGAAATGAAAAAGTCCTGTAATTAAAACAAAGAAAGGAACTACATGTACATGGAACTTACAAACTGTACCTTGGTCACAGTGACATAACATGCACTCTGACTATATGAAATCATTAATATGAAAATAGATTTATTCAGCCTGCAAGCAAAAGCATTTATTCAACAAAATCCATAATCTACAGTCCTAACAAAGTGGGAGGATAACAGGTCTGTTTATGTTTAAAAATTATTTTTATTTATTAAATTTAAATAATTGATCATCAATCAAACTATTTAATTAGAAACAGCATTATTTTCAGCTTGCTTAGATGCTAAAAGTAACACCTTCACAAAAATACAGTTGTCTCCTATTCTGTAATCTAAACCCTCTTAGTCTAGATTAGTTTTCTGGAACGTGACCCTAATATTCCTATTGACGTTTGTTATATACTTGGAGGTGCATTCCTATGGAAACATCTTTTACTAGAAGAAATAATAAAAAAAAAATCTCTCGAAAACAGGCCTTTTAAAACGCACATTTAACAGACAATTGATTCTTTTGTGATGTAACGTAATGTTACCCAAAAGAAATTAGTTTAACTCACCAAAAAACGATGTTAATTGGTGAGCGAAGTAATTTATAACTGTTGTAGCGTTTGGAAATCCACAACAGCCTTTGGTTATTAATCACACCAGTAGTTAGTGATAAATTATTTTAATTTATGAATTAAAAACACACACAGAAGTGCGTAGTTACTGTGTAATATCCAATGTGAACAGATGCACGCATGCAGGAGCAAAACAAGAAACGTTCTTATAACCGTCTTTACTGTCTGGATCACAGCACTGACCAAGATGTAAAACTATTAGCGGTATATTTTCCACAACCCCCACACTTAACATTCTGGCCACTTATTTTAATGCATAATGCAACCACAAACATATGCGTACAGACTCCAGCCAGAAGGAAAAAAACAAGATAATGGTGGATGACGGCCATAATGCCACACGCTGTATTTCCACGCTTTTCTGGCAAATGCGCAAAATGTCATATTTTTCTGTGGTGTGTTTTTAAAATGACGGAAATTTTCTCAATTTCCAGCAGTTTCCGTAGGGGCAAATTTCTGTGTATTGTATGGGATTACTGTACTTGTTAGAGATTCTAGGTGTTGTAAGACGAATGCTGACCGATCACCTTTAGATGCCAAATGACCTACAGCATCTACTTTTATGTTTGTCAAAGAAGCCTGGTGTGGAATTGATAAAGGACCCAGGCCTGTCTGTGAGTATTCATTTTTGAGGCGCTGAAGTTACCATTTCTAGACTTTGAAAAGCTGACCTTTTTTTTGTATTTATAATCAGCTGAAATGGTTTTGTTGATTTAATGTAAAAGATTTTGCTCATTTTTTTTAAAATCAAGAAACTTTTTTTAAATTCCACTTTTTGTGTAAGATTTTTAAAATCCTTAAATTTTTTTTCTCTCTTTTCTCTTTGTTGTTTATTTTACAAGATGGCAGTTAGTTTATATTTAAAAAAAATTAATCGTGCAAAGCATCCTATGATATAGATGAAGCTTCCAACATGCGAAACTTCCTACAAAAACCATGAGGTAGGATAATCTACTTCATCAAACTTTGAAGGAAACCATCTATTATGTTTATCAGATTACTTATCTATAACTGCAAACCCATATTCTGACTTCTAATGTTTTTCTGTAAAATATTTAAATTCATTAAAAATGATATCTTTACAAAGCTAAGTCAGCCCAAATTTGTTGGAGATCCATTTTAGATAATGGAAAAAGGATATTAACATTTGAATTACTTCTGACGGTAAAGCTATCAATATCGGAATAAAAGTTATAAATATATATTAAATGTAATGCAGGTATTTTCTAAATACACATGGAGTATTCCTTTGAAAATAAAACTGGAAATCTTTAATAGAAGTATTTAGATATTTATCTCAACAGTTTAATGGAAAACAAAATATATAGACTGACATGGATAATGAAATCGTTAAGAGAATTTTTTCATGAATGCAAAGACAAAAAGTTAGAGTGAAAATAGAAAATATCAATATAAAGCTAATGATTTAATACAAATATAACATTATAAAAACACTTTTAAAAAAGGATGGAATAAAAATTGGCCTGATTAAATGTTTAGAATTGTAAACAGTAATAACAGTTCTTTAGACATAAATTAGATGAAGAAATATTAGGATCTTTTTATGAGCATGAGTTACAAGAACAAACACATTTCACTAAAAGTGTTAAACTCCACAGTGTTCTTGGATTAATGAAGACTGAAATATCCATATGATAAAGCTGATATCCTATCATTTAGAAAGGATATAGTGCAACTTAAGTTACTTTTCCTATCTAATTAAGTCCATTTTTGTATTTGTCTTATATTATATAAGATATCTATAATATTTTTATTCCTGATCTAAAATTGATTGCATGCATTTTAGATCTGTCCACACAATTTCTTTATTATTTTTCCTGTATATTCAAGAGTAATTTTTGCTACAGATTTTCGGTTAACTAAGTAGAAGTATTATAAAGTCCACACCTTTTATATCTTTGTATGCATTTGTTTTTGTGATAGCATAGAGAATCTGCATCTGAAAATACTGGTATTAGGTTATTTTTGTATTTCATAGCATTAAAGTGGGAATTATGCATTAAATTGAATAATCTAAAAGACGCATTCTTAAGCAAAGTGGTTTGTTAACTTTTCTTGTGAGAATTAGATTTTCATCATAAACATCTTTGATGTGATATTGTGTGATTTTATTAACGTTCTTCTAAACTGCTCTGCGGATTTTCAAACTCTTACAGTTGTTCGTTTTCTCAAATTTTCCACAGTTTTACCATAAACAAAGTTATTCATTAACTTATAAAAATCATTTTGTAGATGTAATTCTCATATCTGTATTTAACCAAACAGACTGATTAAAAGCAATAGTTTCATGTAGTTTGTCATTCTCATACCTAGATACAAATGAAGCTGAAGATTTCTATAATGTACAGCATAATTCTTTTTTATTATAAAAAGTATTAAGTTTACATTTGAGTTTATTTTCTACCTTATTTCGATAAGACAAAAGCCGCTTGGTGTTCAGCACACATTTTCCTTCAGCTGGTAGTTATGTCATTCTTTTGGGTATTTTAAGTCTCCTTCGAATATTATGTCTATTGGTGAATCCAGTTTTATTTTCACAAAGCTCAGAATGTTGTGGTCGTATTCAACCAGATCCATCTCAAATAAAACCCCTTTATGCTGCTACTGTATAATGTGCTTAAGTTTGTAAATAACCTATTAAACATTTTGTGGTAAATATTTATATTTGAAATTTGAAACGTATATTTCAGAATTATATTGCACCAAAAATGTGTTGTTAGAAAGCTAGCTAGCTTTATATAGAAATGAAGCTTGTATCTTATTTTGTCGAATTTGTTTTGAGTGAAGTGGACAAGACAGACCAGTGTGGAGTATAACTGTCACTTCCTAATGAGTGGTTCCACCAGAAGCTGATAGCTGGGCATTGGGTTTTACACATTTTTATAAACTAGTTTGTTTTTTAATATATATATTGTGATTTTAGATCTTTAAATTCTGCAGCATGCACTATGTTTGAGAAGGTGGCATAGTAATATATATGGAAGCTTCTGTATCACTCTTTCATGCATACATATTAATTAGGAAACTCAAGCAAAGCAGTATTTTGATTGAAATGTAAATAATAGAGACAGGTGGCATACAAGCCTCCATATGTATATATATACTACTAATATCTAACTGCTTTCACAAAATGAAGATGTCCCATGTTGTTTGATTTTTGTTGGTGATTTTCATTAATTTCTTTGATGTAGTAAAAAAAACAAAACAAAAAAATTTAGTGTGATCTGATAATATTTAACAGTTCTATAATGTTTTGGATCTGCTTGATTTGACTCTGATTCCCACCATCTTTAAGAAAGTTGCGGGAATATTTTGTTTTTTTTTTTAATCCTATGATATTTTGTATTTTGTGACTTTTCTTAGTTTAGAGTCATGAACTGATAATGAAAAATGAGAAAACTTTGACATGTTAAAGCTATAACCCAATAGATTTAACTAAAATCTCAAATAGGAGGGTTAAATACAAAATTTCTAAAAAGTGAGCATGTACACTGGAATGAAATTAGTGTATTAAGTTATGTGTATGTGGCTAGTTTTTATTTGGCTTTAGATTCTTATTTAAGGACAATCTACCTGTCTTCAACATATTCTTATTACCATCTATATGAAGTAGCTTTTATGTTTAACACAAGAAGAATGGCTCAGACATTTTTTTTTTTACAATGTTTTTGCATTGTAAAATAGATTCTGTGTCCTAAAGACCAGTTATTAACCGACCATTCTTCAAAATCAATGAATTTTCCATAAGTGCTAATGAAGAATATTGCCACAAGTCATTATTTACATTGAGTCACCTTCCTTCTGTTTGGATGTGCAGTCTGGCACGAAACAATCGCATGGAAGATTTTTCTTGTGACATCATTCTCTTATGTTACAGTCTCAAATAGCACAATTTTCTGATGCATTGCTGTGATATGGTCTTTTACTTTAATTTTTTTTTTTTTTTTTTTTGTCTTTCAGTCAAATAAAAGCAATTACCTGATGCAGGTAACCCTGAAACTGTCTGAACAGGAGTCCTTGAGAAAGTTTGTAGAAGGCAATGACAATGTGTACGACACAGAGCAGATTTTAATCTCGATGATAAAAACAATCAAACTAGAAAACGAATCAACTTCATCCTGGCTGAATATTAAGTTTTTTGACTTGCTGATGAGTAGGGTCTTTCAGGTAAATTATATCATCATTGTCTAAACATAATGTAACTACCGTTCTTGATGATTATTAATTATCTTGAATCTCTGCTACCTGGATTGCAGTGGAGAAAATATGAACAAATGTTCAGATTCAAGAAAGCGCTGATGACTTCTACTAATTGGTGACTCAGCAAGACTGGAGAGCAACCAAAAGGCACCAGTTCCTTTATGTTCTCCTCCCTGTTTTATTTTTTTAACGTAGCCGCTATAACTTCCTTAACAAGAAATAAGGTTTAATGGATAGTGTAAGCGAGGAAATACTTCAAAGTGTGATTTTATTCTAATGGTTCTGTTCACAACTCTTAAGTTCGTGTTCATCCACCTGAACATTCATCATGCTATTTGACAGGTCCTGAAACATTTATATCTGCAGTTCTATTTTCCTTCTCAATGTTTTCAGAGTTCAATTTATGACCATGATTCGTGTGACTTAAACAAATTGTTATAAGGTCATTTTCTGTCTACCTGATTAGATGTATTCAACTTATCCTGTAGTTAACATTGGCCATACTTCAGAGCATGTAGTAAAACAAATGAAAAACAAGAGATTGATTTGTGGAGCAGCAAATAGGTGGTCAGCAGGTTAAAAATTTTGCCATGTACCCATAGTGCTGTATTAGAGTTAAAACTGACACTATGTCTGCATATCATCGTCGTTTTAAGAGGAATAAACACAATTATTGCAACCAAAAAAAAAAAATCTAGTAATTAGTTGATTCATATATCTTGATATGAATATTTACAAATATAATTTTTTTAATGATTGTGTTTCTAATTAAGTTTTATCTGCTTAGCATTTGAATGTGTGTGTGTGTGTGTGTGTGTGTGTGTGCACTTTTTAATATAAAAACCTTGCTATTAATATATACGTGATATCTGTCTTTGCTAAGTATAATTTTTATATAAATAATCTCCAGCTGAAGTCTGAAGAACTGGATCTGTTGAGGTGCAGAGTAGGTAGGTAGTGCTCTCTAGCAGGTAACTGCAGCACTACATTTCCACACTGGATTTTTCTCCTTTGTAGATACTGAGGTACAACACAACATATGAATAATCCACAGTGCCATAAATTAAGCAATATCAAAAGAATTAGAGGTCAATGAATTGCCTTTAGTTGAAATAGGTAACTCGGCAGAGAGCTTGTTATAATGGAAACTAATTAAATGAAGCTCAGATGAGAAGTTCCTTTGCCTGCTTTTTTTCTTTTCTTTTGCATAGGTCATTTTTGGGTAGAAGCTTTTTCCCTACATGGATGAGAAGTGTACTCAGTCTGTTCTTGTTGGAGCTAATTGTTGCAGCCAGTATTTTTCATCTGTTGTCACAGAACACGGGAATTGTTATGTTAAAAACATGCTTACTGTGTATTCATGTGTTAAGTACAAATTACAAGTAACACATTCTTTATTTCAAGAATTGTTATCATCACCTTAACTGCATTTGTCTTTATATTGATTTTTCATTGCTGCTGCTTTTTTGTTTTTTTCCAGGTATTGGTGGGCTCTGTTATAACCATCTTAGTTTTCATGTGTAGAAAATTTACCAGTCCACAGAAGATAGTGAAAGAGTTATTGATTATCTCTCTCATCATAAGTTTCGTAATGAAGTGGCATTACTTGTATATGGTAAGTTTGCCATTTTTTTTTCTTCTAAACTCTTTTACAACAATTTATTAGCTTACTTCCAAATAAAATCACCAGCTTTTAAACAGTTGTATTAACTCATGCTTCTGTTTAAGACACAGCAAGTTGGTTAGCACACTTCACTCAACATGGTGGTAGGATCATTTAGATCCCTGTTCAGGTATCATTTTTTTAAAAAAATTTTGATGTTTTTTTTTACATGAATCCAGATAGATTTCCATTAACTAGGGTTATGGGCATCTGCAAATATCCACATTAACTCAAACAGTAATTATGCTTTCTCCATGAGTTATCTTGTGTTGAAAATCAGGGTAAACTTAATCTTTCACTTTTCTCACAGCAGCAGGAGTTTTGTCTTCTGTGACCAACCACAGTTGCCAAGGTTCTAAGCACTCATTTAATTGACTCTGGCCATTTCTCAGCTTTCATGAAATAACCTTGTGCATTGTTGATCTTTGGCATTGCTTTGTCATGAACAATACATGGTTGTGCTGACAGCAGCCACATTAGTAATACAAACAAGTGTACACATTGTTTATTTAGGCTAACAGATTTTCCTCGAAACTAGTGAACCAGAGCTAACATTATGAATAATTTCAAGAAGTCATAAACTATTTTTTTAAAAATATTTCCTTAGATACCTGCCATTTTTGTGTTGTGGGTATATTTTAAAGGCATTGGGTATTCGTTGAAAAGCAGACTGCTGGTTGGCTGGTGATGGGATTCCTTTGCTCTCCTCTGTGAGATTGTATGTGGGTACGTGCTGATATTGATCTAGCAGTATCAGTGTTTGACCTCTGGTTAATCTGGGTTTATTTAATGCCTGTTTTCATCAGGATCATATAGCTACATTACCTTCAGCTTTTAGTTTAATTACAAGGAGACATGAAGCCATAATGATTCATATAAGAATCTCTAGATAAAAGAATTAGCTCTGAATATGATTCTTAAATTTGATTTACAGTATCATTATTAGCCATACTCACTGGAATTTTAGCTAATTTGTAATCATGTACCTAATATTAGCAACTGCAGATGACCAAAACATCTGTCTCTGCCAACACACATTGGCCTTAACAATTTATTGTCCATTAAGCATTTAATGTTTTTTGTATTTGTCTTGTAGAAAGCGGATGTCTCTCGTCATACTGCTGTAATTAAAGGGGTACCAAAAGAATGTCTTGAGAAACATCAGACTGCCTGGAACATCATTTCTAACTTACCCAAGTACTGGTTTTCCATTCCAGATGACCAGTGTGCAAACTACTATGAAGCTATTTTTATCAATCCTATTTTGAAGGTTCCACCAACTGAGGTTAGTGGTTATTTTTCATTGAGTGACCCCCTCCTCTCCCTTCAAATACCTCTGTTGCATATTAAACATCAACATTGTAGTCATTTCTAGTTTGTCTAAAAGGATAGGAAAAAGATTAACTTAGAAGAATTTTGGACAATATTAAATTAATTTTTTTTTTTTAAATTTTTTTCAGGTAGTGGCGGAGACTCTGGTGACATTCTTTCTCAAACCCCTACAAATTGTTGGTGAAAACATCGGCTTGTTTATCCAGAGGTTGTGTGCCCAGCTTCCAGTTCAACTTCAGTTTGTTGTCCTTCCTGGTCTCTTCATTTTTCTTTGTTTTATTAGCATCATGTGCTTTGGATACAGAATCAGCATACCCTTTCTCCTGAACTTGGCACCAGAAGAGAGGGACAGGCTGCAGCCAGTTAGGGAAAAGCAATTTGTGGATTGTATACAAAACATGGTACTTTTGTAAGTTATTCTAGAATGTATGAGAATGAGTGCCAGTCTCTTTTTTTTCTTCTTCAGTTTGCTGTGTTTTTAATATTGAAAAAATCTATCTAGGAGTCAAGGGCAAAGTTTGAATAGGAAGTTGGAATAATATTCTTGACGTTCTGATTGCTGAAATCAGTCTCTAAGTTTAAGGAGAAAAAACAACAGTAGCAAAAACTTATTAGTCCGAGTTAGAATGGAAAACAATGTGTATGTAATACAAATATTTATTTTTTTAAATAAAATGTTGACTTTCACAAGTGAAGTCAACAAGTATCAGTTTCTGTTGACAGGATTTCTTGTACTTTACACGATTCTGCCATAGCTGTTCATTGCCAACTCACTGCTCTGGCCAAACGTGGTAAGTTACTACTCCTGTAGTTGGCTTAAGTGTTCAAGGTGCAATTAAAACCTCCAGGATTTACAAGGGCATTTTGATTGTAAACTTGAAGTCCATTCAATACCAAGATCTCAGAATGCAGTGAGTCTGCTCCAAATTATACTGAATATTCTTGTCTCTTGCTTTATTTAGATTTTATTTTCTCTTATGTTCTGGAATGCTTGAGAACCACCATTTATACAATTTTCTGGAACAGTGGTCCAAGAATAACCATACAAAGTGATAAAAAAATAAAAAAAAAGAAGAGTGATCTAGGGGAAGTAACAAGAGTTACTGTTTCCCATAAGCACTGAACATTGCCAATTTCATCCACAAATGAGCCAGCTAGAACTTTACTGGTTAGCGGAGGGAATAAACTCGTATAGAACAGACCAACTGACAGGCTTCAAGATAGACCAGAGATTTAAGCCCTAGACATCACCTTTTTTATATATCCTTTTCTATTGTCTTATGCTACATGTTTTACTAGATATTTTCAAAAGTCAAAATGTATTTATTTATCAAAAATTCTGCAAGTGAGCAAGCATTTATAAAAAGTATCATTTTAGATCACTTAGCTGATACAACTGTAGGACACACAATTTAAGTGCTGCACAGATGTTACTGGCAATTTTTTTCAAATTTGGAGTGCACAATCTTGTTCAGAAGATGCATTTGGATGTGGAAATGTGCTCCAAAATTGGCACTATGTATCATCTTAATATGGTGTATTTCTTCAATCGACTTTGATGAAGGCACCACTTGTACTTTGTTGAAAAATTACCACTTGCTTAGAATATCTGCTTCAGGCTGGTTGTTTTCTGAACCTCTTGAATATTTTCCGGTCTCCCTCTATTTCAGCTTTACTAGCTGCCATCATGGAGTGTTGGCATGCTATGCTAATCCACCATCTGTCATCCCTTTTAAAGCTTTACCATCAGATGGCTAAAGATCTTGTGAAAGATGTCAGATTGCATTACTAACATAATCTGTATTACTACCATTTCTGTACTGAACAATAAAGCATGCACTTTCCTCAAGCTATAGGTTATTAATTTTGCATGTATGATGGACATCCAGCAACCTTATTGGGCACCATGTGTTTTGTGTAATTTTTGTGTTATGTCCTTGTTGCCATGAAATTGCAAATGTAGTTTTTTGGTTAATTGTTGTAGTTTAACTAAAAATGTAGGCAAATTTTTTCAAAATTATTTTTTAAGGAACAAATTAACCTCATTATTACAGCAATGCATAAATGGATAGCAATTTAAAAAGAAAATTCCAAATTTAACATTCTTTAAAAGTCTCGTATGCTCAGTATAGTTTATATGAAATATAAATGGACCATTGATTTATGTTGTTCTAAATTTACCTTTTATGTTTTTCTTGGAAAATTGTTCTTTCTTCAACGGTAGAAGACCGACCATTGGTGATATCATAATAAATTGTGTATTCGACAGCAAGAGCTGATTCATTCAATGAAGGAAGAGAGTAATGAAATGAGAAGACGGCTGACTGACTCTGAGGCACTGGTCTCTAAGTTGAAGTCGTAAAGAGGTGCATTGCCAGCCATCTTTGAGCATAGGAGTTGTGTTTGGTGAGTCTTTTTTACATCAAGGGTTTTAATGAAAAATTACTGTTATTATAAGCCTCTGTCCCCTACATTGACAACCATTCACCATAATGTTTTTGAGAGAGAATAAAAAAATAATTTTAATCAACTATGTAGACATTTTATTTAATAGAGATTTTAAAAGATCAGATGTTTACAATTTACCAATAATGACAAATAGAAACTTTTGTTTTACTTATCTTGGATAATATGCTTTCTTTGGACTGTTTTATCATCTTTGTATTACTGTATTTTTCGGGTTATAAATCGAATAGGTAAATTTTCCTGCTTTCCAAGCCTTCATTCACATAAGTCGATAGTACAATTGTACTATTGTACAGTAATAACAGTATAAAATTTCTGTCAGGTTATAAAACAGCAGTGATGGATAACATCAGAGCAGGAGATTTGGGGAAGGAAAGAGTTTTGGGCAAAAGAAAGAGAATGAAGGTGAAATAAAGAAGCTTCAATCTGTATGGAACACAGTTTGATATGACTTTTGCCTATCAAATAAAAATTTAAAATCACGTGTATGGTGTTGCAAATTATATGTAAACCATAGAAATTAGTGAGTATAGCGGTATAACCACATAGACTGTGTTGTTTGTGTGCTCACGTAGTGATACAAAAAACATCCTTGTTTACAAATCGTCCTCAGAGTAGACTGAAGACAATGTGGGCTTCCCAGGTCAACAGAAATCTGAGCTCCGAAAGCTTGACCATACAGACATTGATACACAAACCGCATGGTACAGATAAATGAAGGGAAATTGTAAAATGCCATATGGCATGAAGAAGCCAGAACGGGTGTCGATGATGATGATGACTTAAGGAAAGATGGAGTTTTTGTATAGAGTCTGTCATCCTAGAATGGGTCTAAATGAGGCATATTTTGAATTTTTAACCTAGTAACTTCTTACCCTCTTTACATACATGCACAAAAATTGGACATAATAACATGCATTTGGAGTAAAAACAAAAAAATAAATCTTATATTTTGTGTAGTTTTTAAACTGTGATATTTTTTAAAATAGGATATCTTCAATCCATTTTCCAAACACATTTGTTGTGAAATCAGTCAGTTATTGTAACTCAACTCTGTATAAAATTTAAATTTCTATAGGACAAATTTAGGAACTTAAACATAAAAATTAATATTTGCAAGGAAAAGAACACAAAATCTACAAAAAAAAAAATGTTTCTCACCTTTTAATATACTGTTTTAAAAAAATCCCTTCTATAATTAAATACTAAACACAGTCAGACTTGCAATGTTTTTTCAGCATTAGATAACTGTGTAGAGATTCCAAAATAGCAACAGGTGACCCTTCAGGACAAACTGAATAACTTTCTATATTTCAGTGATTTGTTGGGCTTTCATTCATAATTGGGATTGTATTTAGTCCATGGTACACAGCACGTAGTGTCAAAACAAAGTCTTCAAGCTGATCTTCGACATTGGTCCATCCAGCTTTGCAACCAGTTTGCTTTTTTCACTTTACGCCAATTGCGAACACACTTCTCACTAACGCCATACTGCTGTTCTGCTGCCATATTTCCACCATTGTTTTCAGCAAAATTCACCACTTCCAGTATCTGCTTTCCTTTTCTTTATAGCAGGCATTTTCAAGTAAGGGTTGAAGTTTTCAGCTTTGGTGAATTGAAGCTCCCCTATCACAATGATATCTGTGCCCCTAAGCACTGATTAAAATGGAGGTAAATGGATCTGAGTCAGCTTGCACCCACACACGCATGTCCAATCATACATAAATTTCCCCATGGTACTTAAGGGCCCTATGTTCCCAGTATCACGATTTCATCCCTATATAAGTTGGAGAGGAGTATAAGTCGATGGTTAGGCCCTTGCAGAGAAAAGTATTGACTTATATGCCGAAAAATACTGTTTATTGTATGTGTCAGTAGCCAGAATGGCAAATTTTAACACAGGAACAGATGTAGTTAGGGTGCCCATTTGATCTGGAGGTGCAAGACCTACCTAAAAATGTATGTTCAATAAAGAGCCTTGAAACCTTGTGGACATTTGAGTAAAATCTGTAAATGAAACCCATTTCTGGTTAAGCTTACTTCAGACATCACCACTTATTTTGAACTTCAAAGTGTAAAACCATTTAATTTCATGGTTGAGATTCTTCCATAATTTTTTTTTTTTTGATATGTTTAAAATCATAATATCAGACAAGTAGAAATTGTCTTTACAAATAACATCCTGGGAAAACAACCATAAAATTATTCTTTTTTAATATAATTTATTAACATTGTGCATGAACTCCCAAGTTTTCAGCTGTACTACCTATGCTTTAATAGCATTATTAAGCTGATTGATATTTAATGACATTGTATACCAAAACTTCCCAACTTCAATTTGATAAAATTGAATAGCTGAATATAATTTGGTATAAATAAGTACAATTGAAAAACCAATTAATGTCCCCAAAGTTGAATTCATTTCATTGTTTTCTTTTTTAATTTTAAGCCAATACATAATCAGCTAATATTTTTGTAAGTTGTTGACTAACTCTTTCTGACCTTGGCATCACGGGATCTAGTCGCAACTTTTTACTTTCAAAATTCACTTGGTAGTTCAAATGGGTGATTTGTATAGTTTATCCTCAAGTGTTGGCTGCTGCTGTGGGACTGGAAGAAATCGATTTTAGTTATTCGATAAATTCTTTGATGATGTTTGCTTCTTTTCACTATCTGTAAGGTGTGTATTTGTTGCAAAGGAACGAGACCAAAAAATAAACTGAATGTAGGTACAAAAATGGCAGTTTATTTTAATTAAAATTCCACACTCCAGATGGCACACACTTACAATTGTGTTTCCCACCAGGATACTACAATCTGTATCAGGAAACTGGCTTTTTCAGTTGTCAGTCTGCATGAGTCATCACACTGTTCTGGTGTGCTTGACTTAACAGTATGCAAGAAATTTGTTGAAATCGCTTATCCAGTTCTTCCTCTTTGCCTGGTAAGCTCTTTCAGATTTAAGGAGTGATCTCTTATGTCTCAGCCTTACCATTGGCTCTCATTCATAACAGTGTAGTTTAATCATACATTACCATCTCTTAGATTATTCCTTAGTTATTTAGATTCAAGGTTAATACCATTGTTTTCACACCTCTTGGAATACCATGCCCTGTTTATCATTGGTTTTATTGGAGCTGATAGAACCTGCTCTGTTGCTAGCTGACAACCATTACAATGCCTTTCTGCCTTTCTAATGACACTAAATCAAGATATTTTGGTTAAGCAAGAAAAGTGTCTGCAATTTTTTTTTAAAGAAGACAGTATACTTTGAAGTTGTATGGCTACAATTGTAGCACCCATTGCTCAGTCTATGCTGACAGCTTTGACCTGCATCCATAAATGACCTTCAGTGTCTTATAGTCTAGCCCATATGAATATAAATTAAATCTTTCACAGGGCCAAAGAGCAGGTTGTGTTTCTTGGTTTGGCTATCAGTGCTCTACATCACCAAGATCCCAACTAACATAACACACTGGCTCTCTCTCTCTCCACCTGTACTAACATGATACCTAGTCCCACTGGACTAGTGTCAACAATGATTCTACTCTTCCTTGTCAAAATAAGCTAGAACTGATGAATCATCCAGTTGTGCCTTAAGTTTAATAAATGCCTTCTTTTGTTTCTCTCCCCAAACAAAGCATTCACCTTTTTGTAAAACCATTCTGAGGGGTTCTGCAATAGCTGCAAAGTCAGGTATAAAACAAAGTTGATCAACTTCTCTCTACCACAAATCTTTCTCTGTCAAGCCCACATTATTCTGCTCTGTCTTCTAACCTCTCTAACACTTTATACAGATTCCTGTCATGTCCTTCAGTATCCTTTCTATACACATCACCACCTGTGTTAATAACTGACACACTATGTGCTGTTATTTCTATGGTGTGGCATTGATTACTGAAACTTAGTCTTTTAGAGCAGAACAGACTATCCTGTGTGGCAAACGTAGTAATGTCCTTGGAGCTTTCATGTAGCTCAATCTGTTGGAAACCTCATTTGAGGTTTAGTTTAGAGAAAGCAGCACTTTTATTCAGTCCCTAGAAAGTCTCTCCTCTGAAATTACCAAAACAAATACCTTTAAAATGGCACATTTTCCTAATTTGTTGCTCTTATCTTTTCAGCCAGACAGATGTTTTTATTTTGCCAAAAGATTTCCATCAGGAAATTAACAACGTGCACATGAATTTTTTTTTTTAAAGGTAAAGCCTTCCCCAAAATACATACAATGTTTGTAAGTTGAATTAAACAGAAAATTGTTGTGTAATTGTTAATATTTGATGTTAGACAAGATCAATATGCTGTCATTAGTTATATGTTATTTTTTCCTGTAAGACTATATTAGAGAAAGAAAGGAAAAAAAAAATTTCAATAATTATCATGAGATGATTTTTTTTTTTTTTTTATTTTTTTAATGCAATTTTTCTTTTCTTTGATGCTGGTGAAAGAATCTTCCTTTGGACTGGATTTTGGTCACACTATCTCTGGCATTTTTTCTGTTTAGGCTAAGAAAATTTATCTCCAGTTATTCAGGATGATTAATTTATATCAAATACTAAATACTAACCTGTTTTTATTAAATATTTCTGTTCAAAATTTCAATTTTTTTTTCTTTACACAAAATTTCTGCTAATTTATGAAGAAACTAAGCATTAATTGGTAAAGCAAACCAAGTAAGCTTTTCTTAAAGTAGAATAAGAGAGGGGTAAAGATGCATTGTATGTCAATTTCTTTGAGGGAGACAACCCTGGTGACAGCATATTGACATGGTGGCTCTTCCATCTTTAGCAGGATAAACCATACTAGATCTCCTATTTTTTTTTTTTTTTTTACATGTGGGAAGAAACCCAAATGCCCAGCTGGAAAAGAGCAAGGAACCATGATGGGGAAGTTTGCCAAACTGAGCCAGTCCTGACCAGAATTTAAATTCAGATCTTTATATGTACCACCTGGAGACTTGTTAACCACCCAATACTGTAGTCAGTATCTAAATACATACATTCTATTTCTTGGATTACAGTCTTTTTAAAACATTTGTATGCACGTGTGTAACATGTCATGTAAAGCAGGATTTATGATGATGTCCAGAAGAGGTTTTGAGAACATGGAGCCATTATTATATTCGAAGGATCAATAGCATTAAAGTAAAATTACTATACTGCTAATGTTTCTTACTACAGACAGCACATTCAAATGAACTTTGATTTATTATGATTTTTTGAACAGGAATAAAACATTTAAAGGGTTTTTTTGTTTTTTCTAATAATTCATGTTTGAAAATCATTCACAAAAACAAGGAAAACCTAAATGTTTTCAAACACATCAACACAGAAATCTTTCTGCTAATGAGCATTGCCACTTTTGCACCCTATCTTCACTATGAATGACATCCAATAAAGGTATACTTCACAATATGTAAGTTGTGCATTAAAAAAATTCATAAAAATAAAAAGTAGCCATTACTGGTGGTATCAGAAATGAAAATTATTATTAATACATTATAGACATCTAGTTTCATGAGATGGTTCAAGATGCATTTTTAGAGTTAGAGCATTAACTCTAAGCAGTATAGCATAGAAAACTCTCTTCTGGTTCTACGAAACATTTTTCCAGTTTTAATGATTCACAAAAAATTTATCTGACTAATGCCTTATAAAAAAAAAAACAAATGGAACTAACTGCTTCAGGTTTTAATTAACTTACTCTTAGAGTGGCTGAGAATGTGGTTTGTCGTTTAGTTCTCAGGAAAGAAAGGGCATACATTTTTTTCACATGCAATATAGATGTTTCTGCTGTAAAGGAAGGAAACAATTTTATTTTCCTTCTACCACCTTGTCCCTAGCAATGACTGATTCATCAAACTTGATCATAAATGTAGTTCCTTTGTGCCAGTGGACAGTCACTTTTGCAGGCTGAAAAAGTAATATTTTTTTTAAAAATCAAAACTTAATCAGCTTGAGTGGAACACCAATATTAAATTAACGAGCATAAGCTGTCTTCCACATCATAAACTGAACACTAGCTTTATGAAAAAATATTATAAAATACACTTAATAGATTCATAAAAATGTATTTTCATGGGTTAAAATTGATAAGTACAACCTGTTTCTGATTAGTGTCTGCCATTTCCGTGCAAATTAGTGATTTTTAAAAAAATAACTTTGTTAAAATGTGAATTTGTATATATTACTTTAACTTTTAATATGCAAATTTTATTTGAAGTGTCAGCTTATCAGAGGAGTGAGAAAATGAAATAGTTCCAGTCTTATATACATAAGTAATTGTCTGTGTCTAGAAAGTGCAAAGTGTTATAATATATGATTTGCTTTCAATGCTATAATTAATAATCATAAATTATTAAATATTCTCTTATTGGTACTATGGAGATTGACATCTTGTACTTCTTAAGCACTTATTCAAATGAGAGTTAAAAAGTAAAGACCAGAACTTGTGTGTACACCATTTTGTACAACTATGACATGCACAAGTTATCATCTTGATGGGAAAGTTATGATTTCGTTAAATTTAATATGTTGATTTATGATAAACCTGCAAACAAACTGTTTTTATTTATCTTGTAGGATATATAATGCAGTAGTTAAATAAAAAGGAGATCACAGAATTTAAAATTCAAGGAAAGTTAGAATTCTGCATGGAAAAGAAAAAAAAAGAATTAAAATAGAAGCCAGAAAAAAATTTGTAAAGGTTGATCTGTTCTTAGATACAGTATTGAGAGGGTTAATAGCTTCAATCCATACTTACTTTTAGTTTAAAATCTAATTGATGACACTAGAAAATTTCTCTTCACAATAGTATCCTATGAATATAATTATTTAGTATTTTATAGTTTAGTGTTTGCTCTTGACAATGACTTATTCATCTATTCTTTTGAAGCCAGAATTCAAACCAAATAGCATGATAGGGGATTCTTAAAAATGATGACTAAAGTATCAGAATGAAATAATTTACTGTCAGTAGTAGTTGATATTGTTAGGGAAATATAATTGGTAGTTATTTCTTGTAACTTTGTAAATGGCATAATAGCTTTCTGCTTCACTGTATTAGCTAATGTACAGTAGTTATACAGTATGTTCAGAAATGTTCATTGTCTGGGTTTTTCTGAGAAAGATAGGATTTCTTTGTACAAAGTTCTCTGACTTTTGTTATAAAGAAGCCCAAGCTTATTGATTAATGATGTCTTGTGATCCTTGTGTGTGTGTGCCTGTTATGGGCTGAGGTATAGGATTGTACAATAATCAATCATGACAGAAAATGTGTCAAATATTTGCATAACAGTTCATTGTTTATTTACATTTCTTGTAAAATCTAATTCAAAACTAGTAATAGTATTGCCTGAGAAAAGGCAATATGAAATATTTACATTAATTTTAAACCAATAATGATAAAGTTGTCATCCCTTCAATGACTAAGTAGACTCAAAGTTAAGCTTTGACATGAGACAATGAAAGGTACTGGGTTTCCATTCCCATCCAGAAATTTTAGCAAATTGACTTGAAAGATTTTCTGGGCATGTCTCACATTTAAACCTGATCAAAATTTTGTCTTTGTCATCAAGAATTTCAGAAAAATATTTACTGAGATTGAAAACCAAATAACACTTACAAAGTTTGCTCCATTCAAAATGCTCAAAATGCCACCAAAGATGCCACAGTTGAAAGACCTTGAGATAAATGAAAATGAAAAACAATAGTGCATTTGCTGCAGTTAGGAAAATGTTAAAATATATATACAGGTGCATCTCAAAAAATTAGAATATTGTGGAAAAGTTCAATATTTTTTGTCAGTTATTTCAGAAAGTGAAAATTGTATATATATTCTTGACTCATTACATGTAAACTAAAATGTTTCAAGCATATTTTAATTTTGATAATTACGGCCTACAGCTAAAAAAATAGAAAAAACATATCTCAAAATATTAGAATATTCCATTTCAAGTTTGAGTAAATCACTATTTATGCAGTATAAATACCATGAATCTCTCAGTCTGCTTCAGTACACACAACCACAATCATGGGGAAGACTGCTGACTTGACAGTTGTCCAGAAGACATTCATTGACACCCTCCACAAGGAGGGTAAGCCACAGAAGGTCATTGCTGAAGTGGCTGGCTGTTCGCAGAGTGCTGTATCAAAGCATATTCATAGAAAGTTGACTGGGAGTGAAGTGTGGTAGGAAAAGGTGCAAAAGCAAGAGGGATGCCAACAGCCTTGAGAGGATTGTCAAACAAAGCTGATTCAAGAACTTTGGGGAGCTTCACAAAGAGTGGACTGAGGCTGGAGTCAGTGCATCAAGAGCCACCATGCATAGACGTGTCCAGGAAATGGGCTACAAGTGTCGCATTCCTAGTGTCAAACCACCCCTGAACCAGAGAAAACGTCAGAAGCGTCTTACCTGGGCTAAGGAGAAAAAGAACTGGACCGTCGCTCAGTGGTCCAAAGTCCTCCTTTCAGATGAAAGTAAATTTTGCATTTCATTTGGAAATCAAGGTCCCACAGTCTGGAGGAAGAGTGGAGAGGCACAGAATCCAAGTTTCCACAGTGATGATTTGGGGTGCCATGTCATCTGCTGGTGTTGGTCCTCTGTGTTTTATCAAGTCCAAAGTCAACGCAGCCGTCTACCAGGAGATTTTAGAGCACTTCATGCTTCCATCTGCTGACAAGTTTTATGGAGGCTGATTTCCTTTTCCAGCAGGACTTGGCACCTGCCCACAGTGCCAAAACTACTAGTAACTGGTTTGCTGACCATGGTATTACTATGCTTGATTGGCCAGCCAACTCGCCTGACCTGAATCTATGGGGTATTGTCAAGAGGAAGATGAGACACCAGACCCAACAATACAGATGAGCTGAAGGCTGCTATCAAAGCAACCTGGGCTTCCATAACACCTCAGCAGTGCCACAGACTGATCGCCTCCATGCCATGCTGCATTGATTCGTGCAAAAGGAGCCCCGACAAAGTATTGAGTGCATAGATGAACATATTTTTCAGAAGTTTGACATTTCTATATTATAAGTCCTTTTTTTTTCATTGATCTTATGAAATATTCTAATATATTGATTTCTGATTTTCATGAGTTGTAAGTCATAATCATCAAAATTAAAACAAAAAAAGGCTTGAAATATTTCACTTTATGTGTAATGAATCTAGAATATATGAATGTTTCAGTGTCTGAATTAAATTACGGAAAAAAATTAACTCTTCTACGATATTCTAATTTTTTGAGATGCATATATATATATACATACATACACACACAGACTATGGACATTCAAATGAAACCCAAATGGGTATGATTAGATCAATTATATTTCTGCTGTCTTTCATTTGAATGTCCTTTATATAACTAGAAATTATTCTCAGTAAGTATATATACAGGGTTGCTTTCTGAAAATTTCTAAGTGTGAAAACAAAAAATAAACCACACAATAGATATTAACCCAGTGCAGACCTCTGATGTCAGTTTCTGTCTAAAGAGAAGCAACTCCCATTGCTAATGACTACTAATGATACAGAGCAGCTTTGGACTTTTTGTCTGGTTTTGACTTACTGAACCTGTCTATTCTTTTCTATATTCCTAACACACAAAGTTTCTGAAAATTTTACTTTTGCCTTACTGTTACATTTGACTTTAACAGAACTAATTAAACTAGGAGTTTAATAGACAATTAAAAACAACACAAACATTAACAAATTTCAATCAGCCATTTCATATGTAAGCAAAGTCTCTCTCAACCATGTTTTAGACATCTGACTAGAATCTAACAGAAAAAAGCATCCTTAAGAACCCTAAAAGAACCTAATGTTGCACACACTGCAGAAAAAATTAATTTGGATTATTTTAAGAATTGACAAAAACATTAGTGATCTTACAATCACTACTGGCCTGACTCACCACTCACCTTTGTCCTTTGGAACAGATATAAATTTATTCACAAATGGTTCTTTTTCAATTATGTAATCTGTAGCAAAGTTAAGATCTTCCTTTTAAAACAATAAGTTGCCAAGGCTTTCACAAAGCAACAAAACTATGTGAAAGAGGTAAAAAGAAATCAATGGATCAGTGATCTTTTAATGTACAAAACCCTTAAAGAATTTATATTTCTTCTCCCATCAAGAATAAAACAAACACAATACAAAAGAAGGTCAGGGTTTCTATAATTATATTTAATGAGAGTAACTGAAAACTCGACTAATTAAATTCTTTCTGCTGATGGATGCATTTGTCAGAAATATCTACCAATAGTAGATAGCAACTAAATATTACATTATATGAACAAACATGCAGCAATAAATATAACCAAATCAAAATTAAGCCAGAAATATTTCAAATTTAATAAGAGTTCATTATCAACAAAGGAAACTCAATAGAATAAAAAGATATGTTGAGGTGATAAAGTGACTTGCTATACAAATAATAGAGCTTGTTACTATGTAAATTATGTAGTAGTTCATAGAGTAGGATTAAATTTTTTAATAATTAATTGGCTGGTGGAAAACCATTTCATCCAGGTGAAATTTGTCTACTGCAAATCTGAAGGTGTTTAAGAATGACAACATATTTGTAAATATTTTTTTGTGTTTAGGGTATCTATTTTGTTGAGTTTCTATGTTCAATATGGATTTTTCTTGAGGTTGAAATATTGCAGGATTGTTTTTTCCTTAATATATATATTCGCTGGCAGCCATACATCATGTATATTCAATGTATTAGTGCACATAGTTGCAGTTATATTAGCATGGGGGCGTACTGTAGGAAGAAGTTAAGAGAGTAGTTAATGAAGCATAAAAGGATACATGTTCGTTCATCATCGTTGGCATGCTCTAGTTTGTCAGCTTCCTTTCCAAACAGGGTCTAAAGCAAAACATGACTGTACCATTAAGATCTCAAGTACACATGAAACATGATGTGATTTAAAATAGAAGACCTTAAAATGCAACATTTCTATATTTAAACAAAAAAAATAACAAAATAGAGATCTAAATCACTTTCTGATTAACTGATTTAAAAAAAATGTAAACAATATTTTTTTTGGATAAGAAATTATCAAAAAGAAACTAAAATTCAGCATTGAATTTCAACAGTGTCAGTATTAACATGTCTACAACTAAAATGTATTATTATACTACCAAAAAAAAAAAATCAAAGATATTTATTAATTTTTCTATTTAATCAGTTTGTAAATATTTTTTATCTACAATTCTGTAAGAGATCCAGTTCCTTAAAAGTCAAAAAAAAAATTACATGCTTTTAACATTTTATCTGTAAAATTTAATTTTTATCATTTTTAATTTTATTATTTACCACTTTTTTAGATTATCAATGTTTTGTATACTTTCAAGATCTTGAAACTGTATATTTCTTTAATAATGCTAAGGACTATAAAATATCTGTTATCTGCCTTTTCAATACTTTATTGTTAATGAAAGTGCATTATTCCAGTGAAAAACAGATTAACCATATATCAGAATATATAAACCATTCATTCTGATTCTACCACTTAAACTTTTTTTTCTATTTTACCCTTTAACTAACCCCATTAATTTTGCTAGTAGTTCCATAGTTTTCTGTCACTAGTTGGACTTTTCCCCATGATTCTTCAATCTGGAAACTGAGATGAGCCAAACTACAGTTTAAAGAATCTTTCCAATTTGCAGTGTGCTTTGGATCATTATCATCTTGTATAAGAAACCCATTAACTATCAAAATCCCTGATAAAATTACATGGTATAGCAGAATATTATGGTACCTCTCTTTTGTGAGAATCTCAATAAATTTTATCAAGTCACCAGCAAAATAAACTCATTCTTTTGCATTTCAATCACTGCACTTAATTGTTAATACAGGTCTCCTCATACTTTACTCTAGCCTTTATTCTAACATAATCTTATTGCTTAGAACCAACTATTTCAAACTAACTCTTATTTGACCAGAATACATTGCACCATTGCTCCAAAATGTAGTTCTGATGTTGTTTAACCCAATCAAGTCACTTTTTCTCATTAGCACATGTAATACACTCAGCCAAAGTCCAACCATTTTTTGGTGGTAGAAGTTGAGATTCTGACAGATGTAGAGGAATTCTGGTCAAAATATTTAGGATTTGCTGTAAATTTTCACACCAACAACTTATCTTTCTGTTCTATGGATTTTGTTTTCCTTCCTTGGACCTTTAATTTATATTTTATGGCTGTGCCAGTTGACTTCATTCTATAAATGGTGGTTCCTACACCATTCTGTATAACTCCAACTTATTCCACAATTTTCCATTATGACAGCTTTATGAAGGGCAATCATGGATGACAGCCTTGTTTCATTTCAAATTTCATTTTAAGTGCTATTTCATCTGCCAAACAAAGCAATAACATTCATCAGTAATGAAATAAGTCCATGACATTTATTTGAAAGCAGAGTATGAGCTAACAATTATTCAAATTAGAAGAAACAAACAATATCAGATGAACATGATAACATGCTTTTGAAATGAACTAAATTAAACATTCACACAAATAACTTGCTAGGTCCATAATTATGCAAAAATTTGAAGTGATAACATCACTATTAATGATCTATGTTCTAATACATTAGTTGGCTCTTTTTTGCTGGATTAAATCAATACAATAAAAGTGTTGAAAAAGCAGACAGAATTTTTACAATTTTGCAACAAATTCATTTTCAGCATGATCAGTCTACCATATTGCTTTGGTATAATTTCAAAAAAAAAATTTTTTTTCATTTCCTCATTATTTTGAGGCATACTTCAATTTATCAGATAAACTTACAGTAACTTACCTTCCATAAATTAGACTTTATAAAGAGCAGCATGTTTAGAAGTTTGATTTCTCTCTTATAACCTTTATCACGTACATACAGCAATTCCAGGAGATGGGATCCAACATGATATCCAAGTTCAGCAAGCCTAAATAAAACACATCAATCTTGTCTCATAAAAGTAAAAAAAAATCTCTATTCATAAATATATATTAATTAAATAAACCCAAACCCAATAAACAGCCAAAGTTGATTTAATTTGCATCTAAATATAATTAACAAAAACTGATGTCCCCCTCCTCTTAGCGTTGTCAACTAAAACCTCTTAATCACTTTGATCAAATCTCTTAATTCACTGAACAACAATCTCAATGTCTCAATACTTAAAATATCCTCCCTTTCTCTAAATAGGTGAATGACCTGTGAATCAAAACTATTCCAATCCTCTAATGATTTGAAGAATGCTTTCCAAATTTTGCATCCTTATCTTGTTAGGGATATCACCAGAGTGAAAGGGGTGCATAGGCATTTCATCAGAATGATTTGAGGAATGAAAGTTCTTAGTTATTCTGAGGAATTAAAAAAAAACAAACTGTCTAATATAGGTTACCAAAGATTATATCTAAGAGATTACAATTTTAGAAATATAAAACAAGTAGACAAGTCTCAGTATTTTTGTTATTACAAGCTCTTAGGTTACAAAGGTGGGGGGCAAAACTGTATAAGTACACTTGTAGGCATAGCATTCATAAGTGTTTCTTTTGTTTGTTTGTTTGAAGAGTGAAAAATCCTTTTAGCAGAATAGAATACATGTACTAGTCACCCTGGAGGTAGTTGTTCAGTTAATACACTTAAAATTCATTCAATATGCAGTTTTAATGGAATGGAAAAGTATATAATTTAGAAGACTCCGTGTCCCTAAGTAAATTTTCCTTTAACTTATTTATAACCTTTTAATCCTCGTCACAAGTCTTAATCAATTGTTTGTACTGGCACTTGATAAATCTGAGATTAATTCAGCTAGCAAAATATCAGTTCCACTATAGAAAATACTATTACACTTTCGTTACTTAAATGAATTGTAAAATTCAATTTAGGCACCAAAAATGACATCAACAGCGCAATCTTACTTGTTCTGTAATTCAGGTACAGTGTAAACCCTGTTCTGGCAATACTGGACGATTTCTGAGAAGAGCAGCGCAAATGTTGCGATGTTTACCTGAAAGTACAAACAAGTCCGCATACTAACATAAACAAATACATGCACCAACCAACATAAACAAATACATGCACCAACCAACATAAACAAATACATGCACCAGGCGAACGCAGACATCATCGTAGTTTATAACAAACACATAACGACGCTATAGCATAAGCACAATGGCATCCCATACATCAACCGTTCATGTACTATTATAATATTAGCCTGTCTATAATTTAATATTAATAATAGAAAATACTCCAAAATCTTCTCACCAACCAACCTCGGGTTTGCCTTTGCCTAGAGGTTTGTCTAAATTAGATATCTTTTGCTTCCCGATAGACGACATTTTTATCTGAAAGGCGGTGTCGGTGTCGCGAGTTATCTGTCCCTCGTACATATCCTTCCGGGTCAGACTATTCAAACTAGCTTTAAAAATGCATAATTTTAAAATACTGCCAATAATTCGTATCTGCGTAAGGGAAAAAAAGTTTTAGTTTTACATTTTCCCATGACACACAATAACTAAGTTGGGTTGCTTTGTTTTGTTTTTTTTCTTTGGCAAAAAAAAAATAAATAAGATAGGATATAGGGACTAAATGCTTTAAGACATTCAGACTGACATATTTAGTTGGTGTATCATCCAGACCCGGCAGATTCCTTGGACGGGCATTAAATTTTCTCGGATGATTTCTTAAAGCAACAGGAGGAAAGCCATAATAGAAAGACAGGGTCCAGAACTCGGGTCTGACTGACACAATCGAGCCCCGCTCCCTCCCGTTGGGGGCCTGAGGCCTGTGGTAGCCCGCCACAAGGACTGGACAGCGACTTGGGCCGGCCGGACGGACGCCCACTGGCCAGCTCGGCTCTAGGCACCAACAAATTGGTGCAGGGGGCTACGGGCCCAATGAGAGATTTACGAAGTCGGGCCGCTTTGTTACATTGAATGCCGCCGGGACTGCTATCGTTACCAAATAATTATATTATTTGGTATTTAACAATGCTTCCATTACATTGGTTTTTTTTAAGTGAAAAATAATCTTTATTATTTTTAGGTCTAGTAAATATATCATGGTAAATTATTAAACTGACATCTATGCAAGTCGTAATGAAATACCAAGAACCATCTTTCTAAATTTCCTGATGCAACATCTTTATCCCTGTTGTCTTTAGCTATACTCAATTTGCATCCTTTTGTGGTAATCTGTAGCGCAAAGAAGAGGGCTTGACAACGCGGTCGTGGTTAATGCGAAACTGACCAATCTACTGCAATCAGAATTGTATTTCCAAAAAGAAAAACTGCTGCGGGTGGATGTAGCGACTTCTCCGTGCAATCTCCGCTTTCCCCTAAATTTCGACCGATTTGTTGTAGTTACCGCTACAACTTCCGACTTCGCCATTTTGCTAAAAGCTGCCCTATTTTATCATTGGTTTTCCGCTTATTTCCCGTGATTCCATACGCAAAATTCATCCATAACCAAGTGAAATTCTGAGCATCTTTCCTCATTACTTCCAGATATGCGACTACTGAGCGAAAAAAACGATGAGCGTGCGGCCATGATATGGTTATATTGTCTTCTCCTTCATTTAGTCCAGCTGGCCGTACGACCAGGTGGGACAGGTAGCCACACAAATTACGGTTGTATCCGCTCTAATTTTGCTTAGACTTCGGTAAGGTTTAGAAATAAAACTTTTTTGTGGTGGTACTTGTAGGGGTGTGCGTGTGTATCTTCCTTCGGGGGGGTAACCAAAAATTCATTCAGGTTTCTTGGGGTGGGGCATAAGCCCCGAGTGAAACCCGATGGGCGAAGTATTATGATCCCTAGCTCGAGGTCGGGGATCATGCTGGTGATCGCTCCCCCAGCTAGGGAACTTGCAGTACGAACCACCAGGTAGTCGGGCCGAAACCCTAACCCCCAAGGGAAAGAAAGCAAGCCTGGTCGGGGATCAGAGCGTGGAGAAGGATTTAAAAACTTATAGAAAGTTTAGGGAGGAGTCTGCCTGTTTAGTCACCATTGGTGTGTCACAGGGTTCAGTTTTTTGTCCTCTCTTGTTCTTGGTTCACGTGATATTGTTAGTGTGGTGGACGTAAGTATGGAGAGGTTTGCAGATAATACTAAAATTTATGAATTTAGGCAGAGATAAGTTTCAGATCAACCTGAATAATTCATTAGATTGGTCAGTGGGGTAAAAGATGCTAAAACTAAAAGTTCAAATATACTTAGATAAAAAGTAAAAGTAAACTCTAATCATTATTATATGCCAGATACTAGATTAGAAAACGTAATTTCAGACAAAGGTCTGAGGTTTAATATAATTATTTGATGTGAAAAACAATGGACTTCAGTTGACAACAAAGTTAATAAGCTACCAAACTATGAAATAATCTTTCCGTTTAAAGGTTCAGTTTGTCCATACCAGTAGTGACTTCTCAACCATGAGAGCGTGTCAACTGGAAAATTAAGGAGCCATATAGAGTGGAATCTGAAAATGAAATATACCTTGATTTGAAGTAATTAGAATCAACAAATATACAAAGAGATTTACACAAATTACCCAGGAATGCCTACGCCAGATGCTGATGGGATAGAAGTGGTCGTTTCCAAGATTTGTCCCAATTGCAATTTGGATCACACAAAAGAGAGTGAGACAGCACTGCTGAGTTGCTTTTTAAAAGCATTAAACCAACAATACAGTTTCCAAGATTGAAGAATAAAGAGCTGAAACGTCGGGAATAAGCAGAAAGGATACAATGAAATCATTATTTATTTGTTTTTTAAAAGATATGGTTCGGGTTAGGATTGTGGTTAGGGTAGTGTTTAGGGTTAAGGTTATAGTTAGCGTTAATGTTTCGATAATATTTGTTGTAAAGATTAATGATAGGGTAACGATTATAGTTAGCTTGGGGTGAGTAAGATTTGGGTTTGGATTAGAGTTAGGGTTAGGCTACGATTAGGTTTGTGATTAGGATTGGAGATACGGTTCTAGATAGGGTTAGTGATAGGGTTAGGGTTACGGTGACGGTTAGAGTTGTCGTTATGGTTAAATTTGGGTTAGGGCTAGTGTTGGGTTAAGGATTAGGGTTAGGGTTATGTTAGGGTTAGGGTTATGGGTAGGGTTAAGGGCTAGAGTTTAGGGTTAGGGTTTGGGTAGGGTTAGCGTTAGGGTTTAGTGTTAGGGTTAGGATTTTGGGACAGGGTTAGGGTTAAAGTTTTTGGGTAAGGGATATGGTTAGGGAGTTTGGGTTAGGGTATAGAGTTAGGGATAAGGTTTAAGGGTTAGGGTTCGTCGGGTTAGGGGTCGTGGTTAGGGATTAAGGTTAGGGTTACGGTTAGGTTTAGGGTGAGGGATTAGTGTTATGGTTATAGGGTTTTAGTGTTAGGTTTGGTTACGGTTAGGCTTAAGGGTTAGTTTTACGGGATAGATTTTAGGGTTTAGGGATACGGTTTAGGGTTAGGGCTAGGGGTTAGGGTTAGGTTTAGGCACAGGGATTATGGTTAGGGTTAGGTTTAGGTGTTTACAGGGTTAAGGGTTAGGATTAGGGTTATGGGTTAAGTTTAGGGTTTAGTGTTAGGGTTTAGAATTTAAAGTTAGGTTTAAGGTTAGGGTGAGGGTTAGGGATAGAGTTGGGGATTAGGGTTAGGCATTAGGGCTAAGGGTTAAGGATTATGGCTAAGATTAGAGTTTGGTTAGGGTTAGGATAGGTTTAGAGTTAAGGTTTAGGTTTTATTGTTAGGTTTAAGGTTAGTGTTAGGTTTAAGGGTTAGTTTTACGCGATAGATTTTAGGATTTAGGGATAGAGTTTAGGGTTAAGGGTTAGGTTTAGGCACAGGGATTATGGTTAGGGTTAGGTTTAGGTGTTAACAGGGTTAAGGTTAGGGTTAGTGGTTAGGGCTAGGGTTATGGGTTATGTTTAGGTTTTAGAGTTTAAAGTTAGGGTTAAGGTTAGGGTTAGGTTTGGGTTAAGACATATGGTTAGGTGTTATGGTTAGGGTTAGGGTTACTGGTAGGATTTGGTCTACTGGTTAGGGTTCTGGTTAGGGTTAGATTTAGCGTTAGAGTTGGGATTAGGGTTAGCGGCAGGGTTAAGGTTAGGGTTACGATTAGGGTTGGTTAGGGTTAGGTTTAAGTTTAGGGTTAGGGATAGGCAAAGGGTTTAGGGTTTAGGGATTAGGGTTTAATATTAGGGTTAGTGTTAGGGTAAGGGCTAGAGTTGTGGTTAGGGTTAAGGTTACGGTTAGGTTTAAGATTAGTGTTGACTAGGTTAGTTTTAGCGTCATGGTTAGGGTTTGGCTTAGGATTTAGGGATTAGGGTTTTGGGATATGGTAAAGATTAGTGATTAAGTTTTAGGATTATGGATTAGGGTTAAGGTTAGGTTTAAGATTAGGCTTAGTATTAGGGTTACTGTTAGAATTAAGGTTAGGTTTAAGATTAGGGTTGGCTAGGGTTAGGTTTAATGTCAGAGTTAGGGTTTAGGGTTAGGGTTATTATTATTTTTAGGCAATAGGGTTACGGTTAGTGTTAGGGTTAGTGTTAGGGGTTAGGGTTTAGGATTAGTGATAGGGCTAGGGTTCTGCTTAGGATTAGTGTTAGGGTGAGGTTACGATTAGGTTTGTTTTTTGGATTGGAGATACGGTTCTAGATAGGGATAATGATAGGGTTATGGTTACGGGAGGGTTAGGGTTTTCGTTAGCGTTAGATTTGGGTTTGGCTTAGGGTTAGGGTTCTGCTTAGGGATAGTGTTAGGATTACAGTTGGGGTTAGGGTTAAGGATTAGGGTTAGTGTTACGGGGAGGGTTAGGCTTGTCGTTAGCGTTAGAATTGGGTTTGGCTTAAGGTTAGGATTGGAGTTGGGGTTAGGGCTAAGGTCAGGGTTAAGGTTAGGTTAGGATAAGGGTTGGATAGGGTTAGACTAAGGGGTTATGGATTAGGGTTAGGATTAGTGATTAGGGTTTTAGGGAACCCTAACGCAAACCCTAAGCTAACTCTGTAACCCACTAAGCCTACCCTTACCCTTAACAATTACCCTAAACCCTAAAACCTAACCCTTAAAACTAATCCATAACCCTAACCCTAACCATTAATCATAACCCTATCCACTAACCCTAACACTTATACTTACCTAACACTATCCCTAACTCTTAACCCTAACCCTAAAGTTAACACTAACCCCTAACCCTATCCTTTACCATAACCATAACCCTAAACCTAACACTGAAACTAACCCTTAAACCTTAACCAGAACCCTAAACCTAATGAAAACCCTAATCAATAAACCTAAACTTAACCATAAACCTAACCCTAAACCTATCCCTAACCATAAACCCTAACCCTAAACCCAGCACTAAACGCTAACGCTAACACTAACTCTAACCCTAACCCTGACCATAAACCTAACCCCCAACCCTAACCCTAACCAAACACTAACCTTAACCCTAACACTCACCCTGCCCCTAAACCTAACTCTTAACCCTTTACCCTAAACTAACCCTAGCCCTAAACCCTAACCGTAACCGTAACTAAACCCTAACACTAACCCAATCCAAGACTATGACCCTAACCCTAAAACCTAACTCCTAACCCTAACCTATCCATAACCTAACCCTAACCATAACCCTAACACTAATCCTAACCACAACGCTAACCGTAATCGTAGCCGTAATCCTATCACTAATCCTAAACTCCACCCAAACGTTAATGCTAACCACAATACTAAACCTAACACGCAACCCAACCCCTAACTCTAACCCTAACCCAAACCCTAAACCTAACCCAAATCCTATCCCATAGACCTAATCCTACCAGTAACCCTAACCCTAACACCTAACCATGTCTTAACCCTAACCTAACCCTAACCCTAACACTAAACCCAAAACTTAACCCATAACCCTAACCTAAAGCAAACCCTAACCTTAACCCTGTAAACACCTAAACCTAACCTAACCATAATCCTTGTGCCTAAACCTAACCCTAACCCCTAACGCAATACCTAACGCTAACCCTAAACCCTAAAATCTATCCCGTAAAACTAACCCTTAACCCTAACCATTAACCTAACCCCTAAACCTGACCATATCGCTAACCCCTAACCCTAACTCTATGCAAACCTTAACCATAACTCTAATCCTAACCCTATCCCTAATCCTAAACACTATACTCTAACCCTAAACCTAACACTAAACCCTAACCCTGATCCTGAATATACCGCTTAACCCCTAACCCTCACCTTACCTTAACCAAAATCCTAACCTAACCCTAACACTGAAGCTAACCCTTTACCTTTAACTCTAACCCAAATTATGACCCTAACCCTAACCCCAACCCTAACCGTAAACCCTAACCCTAAACCTAACCATAACCCTAACCCTGTCTAGCCCTAACCCTAACTCCTAACCCTAATCCTATCCCTAACCCTATAATTAACCCTAATCCTAACCTCCAACCCTAATCCTTACCCTAAACCTCACCCTAACCCTAATCCTAATCTTAATCTTAAACCCTAAAACCTAAACATAACACTAATCTTTAACCCTAACCTTAATCCAACCCTAAACTTCACCCTTACCCTAACCCTTAACTCTAACCCAAACGCTAAACCTAACCCAAACCCTTACACTGAGGCTAACCATTAATCCTTAACTCCAACCCAAACCCTAACCCTGATACTGAATCAACCGCTTAACCCCTAACCCTAACCCTCACCCTTACCTTAACCTTTAACCCTAAACCACACCCTAAACCTAACCCTGGATCTGACCCTAACCCAACCCTAACCCTAATCTTAAACTCTAAACGTTAACCAAAACCCAAAAACTTTAACCTTAACCTTAACCCGTTACCCCTCAACCTAACCCTAACCGTTAACCCTAACCCTATACTTAACCATAACTCTTAACCCTAACCCAACCCTAACCTAAACATAACCTTAACCACTAAACTCTAATCCTAATCCGAACCTTAACCCCTAATCCTAACACTAAACGCTAACATTTAACCCTAACCCTAATCCTTAATCCTAACCATTAACCCTAAGCCTTAACCCTAAACTTAACTTTAAGGCTAAATCCTAAGCCATACCCCTAACCCTAAACCATCAACCCTAACGCTCACACTAATCCATAACCTTAACACTATCCCTAACACCCTAACCCATAACCTAACCCTAAACAAAACCCTAACCGTAACCCTAACCCTATCCATAAGCACAACCCTAACCCTGACCACAACGCTAACCTTAACCAAAACCCATACCCTAAATACAACCCTAATCGTACCCCTTACCCTAACTCTAACCAAACCCTAAACCTATCCAATACAACTCTAACCTAACCACATCCTTAACCCTAACCCGAACCCTAAACTAAATCCTCACCTAACTCTAAACCCTAACCCTTATCCTTAACCCTTACCCTAACTCTAACCTTAACCCTAACCACAACCCTAATCCTAACCCTAACCGTAACTAACCTTAAGGCTAACCTAACCCTAACTTCAAACCTAACCTTAACCCTAAACACAACTTTCGCCGTAACCCTAACCTTAACCCTATTCACAAACCTAACCCAACCCTAACATTAACCCTAACCATAACCCTAACCCCAAGGGCAAGAAAGCAAGCCTGGTTGGGGTCAGAGCGTGCCTTGATCTTAGCTAGAGAAGGATTTCACAACTTATAGAATGTTTAGGGAGAAGTCTGTCTGTTGTACACTATCGTTATAAGTTTAGAAATCAAACAACAATACGTAGCTGTTTGTATCGCCTTCATATAAACAAGTCACCAGTGGTGTGTCACAGGGTTCAGTTTTTTGTCCTCTCTTGTTCTTGGTTCACGTGATATTGTTAGTGTGGTGGACGTAAGTATGGAGAGGTTTGCAGATAATACTAAAATTTATGAATTTAGGCAGAGATAAGTTTCAGATCAACCTGAATAATTCATTAGATTGGTCAGTGGGGTAAAAGATGCTAAAACTAAAAGTTCAAATATACTTAGATAAAAAGTAAAAGTAAACTCTAATCATTATTATATGCCAGATACTAGATTAGAAAACGTAATTTCAGACAGACAAAGGTCTGAGGTTTAATATAATTATTTGATGTGAAAAACAATGGACTTCAGTTGACAACAAAGTTAATAAGCTATCAAACTATGAAATAATCTTTCCGTTTAAAGGTTCAGTTTGTCCATACCAGTAGTGACTTCTCAACCATGAGAGCGTGTCAACTGGAAAATTAAGGAACCATATAGAGTGGAATCTGAAAATGAAATATACCTTGATTTGAAGTAATTAGAATCAACAAATATACAAAGAGATTTACACAAATTACCCAGGAATGCCTACGCCAGAAGCTGATGGGATAGAAGTGGTCGTTTCCAAGATTTGTCCCAATTGCAATTTGGATCACACAAAAGAGAGTGAGACAGCACTGCTGAGTTGCTTTTTAAAAACAGTTTCCAAGATTGAAGAGTAAAGAGCTGAAACGTCGGGAATAAGCAGAAATGATACAATGAAATCATTATTTATTTGTTTTTTAAAAGATATCGAAAGTATAGAAATAATTTATTAAAATATATTTAAAACTAAAATTATAGAATCTTAATTAGAATGCAATTGTTTACATTAAATACTTTCTTAATGTGCTAAGTCATACGGTTTATACAAATAATCCACAAATGTCGTCTTTAATATATCGCTATTTATTGTCGGTTATTTTTTGTTGTTGCCTCTTTTTTCAGTTGAACAGGTGTTCTCAACTCCAGCTCTCCTATCTCGTTTTGTTGCAGGTGATTAATCACATTCCTTAGATCCCAATATCCAGTCCTTGGAGTACTCGGCCTGTTGTGGGGGCAGGTTGGGTGCAAATGGGCTACTGACCCGTACGTCCGTCACGCGAACACGTTAGTGTCACGACCTTATTATTATTTATAGCAGCAACAGCATCCTCATTATGGAGTTTTTCATACCGACTATTATTCTTTTTTGCGTGGGTCTCTCGGCGAATGGCTATAATTTACAGATGAACACGAGGGCGTTATTAATTGGAAAATGGTCGTACATTCATGTCTAACTGGCGTTTTAAGAACCGCATGTTTGCTAAACGCATTTTAAAAAAAAAAGCCAAATATCTTCGCGGAACACAATGATATACCGTATTCCCGTGGCTGGCCCCTTCAATGGTAACACGAGTCGCTTCACGTGTCGGAAATGAAAGACCTACTTCATCTCTCTCTGTAGATATTAAAGGAAACACATACAAACCAGTCATCGCAGACTTTTAACATTCTCTCTTTTTTCCATTGTAAACAATAGCTAGATTTCTTTTGTTGCGGGTGTATCGTTCGACGGAACGGGTGGTCTGTTATTATTATTATTATTATTATTATTATTATTATTATTATTATTATTATTAGGTCTCGTTTTATTCGCAATGATATTCCATAACCGGTTTTATAAATCCGCGATGGCGTCTTAGGCAACACGTGCTGTGGTGGAATAGAAAGAAACAACAACAACAACAACAAGATTCTTTATCGGATGTTAAAAGTGCGAAGGCAATTACAAAAAATGGAAAGACAACTCTATGGACTTTACTGTCTCAAGTGAAAATAAAAACTTGTTAGATGCCTGCAACCTGCCACTTCACCTAAACTTCGTATATTATAGTTATGACAAAGTAAAAATAGATGCGCAATACATTTAGATTTTCTTGAGGAGACCGAAATGCTCCATCCACCGAGTTTACTGATAAAACTGCTGTCAAACTGTGAGGACGTAGGAATGAGAGTGAAGTACACACAAATCATCATCTTCTCTTTTTGAAGACTATTTCTTAGAAAACTTACTATACTACTAACATTCTTTGGACCTGATAACTAATTATTCGAGTCTTTCAACTCAGAAAGTTATTTAATCTAAAGATCGAAAATAAATCAATATTATCATTATTTTCTTTTAAATGGAAGCACTGGGGGCCAAAAAGGTTAGTGAACTGTGTAATTATAAACACTGTCCATCGCGTTTACAGAGCAATCTAGAGACTGGTGTTTATTGAAGAACACAAAATGTTGTATACCTTTAATAATGTGAGTTGGGTGGAGGAGGAAAAGGAAATTTCTAGGACGCATAGTTTTTGTTTTTCCTCATAACTACATAATAACAGCAAACAAATGGAAATTTGAAGTCAGAACAATGACAGGGTAAAATCAGCAGTTGTATCTTGGTTTTATAGATAAGTGAAAGATGCTCTGAAGCCCAATTTTCACTGAAGGCGCCACTGCTCACGGTTCGTGAAAGTGCCTACACGCCACACTCGTATCACTCGTGCTCTTGTTATCTCCTTTCTCATTTTCCAGTTCAACAGCATCAGGTCCGTATCTCAGTATTGATCGACATTAAGCGTTCTTTGACCATTAACTCTATGGTTGTCAGTTTTGAAGTTCCACCTCTCGTTCCGTTTCTCGTTTTCTGCTAACGAACTTACTACGTTTTATACTCGAATGCCCGCTGTTTGTTCTCCACCAGCGCTCTTCCTGCTGTACGGGGGTTTGTCTACCACAGGTTCCGACGCCCAGAAGCCATGTCCGAATCCCTTCCAACACTGCCAGAATCGTCGTGACTGAGCTCGGCTCGGTGTACGCAAAAGACCTTCGATTCGCACCCTGTCCAGCAGTGTTTCTCCGTGTGATCGTACGGCCGGCGCCATCTGCTCTACTGTTAGATGTATTGGAATAACGTGGGTGGTGTCCGGAAAATTTGAAAAAAATTGTCAGGGGATGTGGGGATTACGGGCGCCTAATACCCCCCCTTCCATGGATGTCCCTGTATATATAAATTAACAACTTATCAGACCTGCTTAGGAAACACAGTATTCTGCAAAGTTCGTTCATCAGACAGCCAGGAATGAGAAAAGTAACACAGGAATGTACAGCTTGGTCTTTATATTTGGAATTGAAAATATTTACAGTCGCTTTGCTTATTATTAAATGGATGACAAATCGATGTATCATCGTGAATAATTCTTTATTAAATAAACAAATAAGCACGCATCTATGCATCATTACTGAAATGGCATTTCCTGTAATCAAATGCTTTGTCTCAACACTTCTTATGTGTATTTATATCGGAATCTGTACCTACTCTTAATCTTTTTTCTTTTAATACGTTGTTTTGTAACTTTTGTAAATATTTTAGCGTCTGGATGCGTTCAAGGTTGGTAATCAGGAGGAACGATGTACCATTTTGAAAAAATCTGGATTTCTGGAGTCCATAAACTGTTGGAAGGCAGTTTCAATGGCTACTTGGTTCGTGAAGGATTCCATAAGGAGGAAGATGTCGAGATGTTTGAAAAGACGGTAGTCTGTAGGAGAAAGGTCTGGTGAATAGACTGGGTGAGGGGGGAACTTCGTACCCCAACGTGTTCAGTTTCTGAAGAGTCACTTTAGCAACAGAGGACGAACATCGTCGTGGAGCGGGATTGGGCCTCTTCGATTCACCAATGCCGGCTGTCGTTGGGAGAGTTTCTGATGAACGTTTAATTCATGACAGTACCTTTCAGCTGTGATGGTTTTTGTTTCTTATGACCAGTGAAGAGCAGATCTCCAATTGACGATTTTGTTGTTGTTCATTCAACTTGTGAGGCACCGACTTGTCAAGCTGTTTCACCTTTCCAATTGCTTCAAGGTGCCGGGAAACAGTTGCAATGCTAACGTCAAGCTCTCCAGAAATTTCTCGCACTGTTTTTCTTTGATCGGTTTCAAATGAGGCTTTCAGACGGTCGTCATCACAGCTGGAAGGACGTCCGCTACGTTCCTTATCTTCGAGGCTCACATCTCTTGATCGAAACTCTGCAAACCATCATCGTACTGTGCTCTCAGCTGCTGTGTCCTCACCCCGTGCCTGCTTAATGTTACGAGTTGCCTCGCTCGCCTTGTGGCCTGGTTTGAACTCGTGAAGCAAAATGGCATGAAAAACTCTTCTGTCCATGCTTCACTCAAAATCCTGAAACAAATATTCATTTTATGATTTTTAGAAAGGTAGGTTTTGCCTAATGTGTCCAAAGCACACGCTACAAAACTATATACAACTTATCTAAGTAGACCTTCACAAGCAGGCAAAAGATGTCCAAATTGACATAATATAAAAACCGAAGAAACTGTAATAACCACCTAATAGAAGCCAGAAATGTATTATCTTCTAGAAAATTTCCGAATAAATATTTAAAGAAAAAATAAGCTTGCGTATTTCCACAACTTTAGTTTAGTATGAAATTAAATCTGTTTTCTACATAATACTGGATACACATGTTCTTTGTTTCTATTTTTCGCACTGCTGTATGATGGACGAGATTGTGCCGTGAGAGAGGTCTCTCGACGCTCTGCAAGAACTACTTTAAAGCTATAGTAAGCTTGTTTACAATGCATGCATTCTATAGAATCTTTGTCCATAAACGTATATTTTCTATGCAAAAGTATCCAAAAAGTCAATTATGTATATATCTCACGACATCACCAGATTTTCCTTCATATTAAACCAAAGTAAAACGGGGTAGTAATAAATAATTTTCACATATAAGTGAAATCCGTGTGTAAACTTTTTGTTGTTTCTACTCTCCTCACATAGGCATCTCGCATGCGAGTGGAGTTGCCTTTCTGAAAATAAGTATGATAACACGGTGTAAAATTGCGCTAAGCAGGATTTGCTATCTATACCAGGTGTTGGCAACCTTTTTGCCTCTGTGGGCCGGATAGCGTATTGATGAGTGGATGGTGGGTCAGATAAATGCCATAAATAAACTTGAAATATGGGGATTATCCATTTAAATACATCTAGTTATATTTTGCATGAAATCAATGAATGACATGTTAGAAAACCATTTTTTTGCTTAACCAAGGATGCCAATTAGTAATCAAAGAACTGTTCGTTGCAATTTATTTCCATCAAGGAATCTTTTGAATCTATTAAAGAGACACAAAGAATCTTTAAAGCATAAAAAGTATAAACACGATGCAATGAATGGTGATAAATTAAATATAATTAAAAAACTTACCTAATTTTAATGCAAAGAGTCGATGAATCAATGTGGAACTTGATGCTGTTTGTTGCTTGAAAACTCCTCAATATTGGGTGTCAGACTTGTTGATGCCAATAGCAAGACATTATCCAAAATTGCTCACACAGATAAGTGCTGCCAAACAATGATGCCATTTTTTTTTTGCATGGATAACTAAGTTAGGATACTTCCTAACTAGGATGAATATATTTTCTATAGAAGTCAAGCACTGACACCTTCAGAATGAAATTTCGATCTCAATACGTCATAATAATGCATCTCATTCAATTCCATTTGATAAATTTCTGATGCAGTGTCCACTTCCACATCAAGTAGAGTAGCAAACAGCTTGAATTCATTTGCATGCAACCGAAAATCAGCAAAACGAGATGAAAACTCTTTCCTCAATTCTTTGACCATATTCACAAAAATACATGGGTCTTGTGCTTTGCTTTTTAGAAAAGTAGGAAAATGTGCGCAATTTCCCTTTTGAAGCTGTTATTCCCACAATTGCAACTTTATTTCAAAGGCCACAATATGACCATGAATCTCGTGTGTCAGCTGATTTTTTCCTTGAAGTTGTAAAGTTAAGTTATTTAAATGAGACGTAATGTCCACAAGAAATGCCAAGGTTGCAAGCCAGTCAGGATCACGAAAATGTGAAGCATCTTCATTTTTGCTTTCAAGGAATATTTCCACCTCTTCGTGCAATGCAAATACTCTTTCCAGCATTGACCCTCGGCTCAGCCAGCGTACATTGCAGGAATAAGCCAAGTCCCCATATCCAACAAAAATTGCTGAAACTGGCGATGATTCAATCCACGAGACAGGTTCAGATTTACTGACTGACTTCACAACAATGACCATAACATTCTTTAATTTCAAAGACTTGGCACATAATGCCTCTTGATGGATAATGCATTGAATTTTTACCAATTTCTGTGTTATTCCAAGGTTTTCCATTTGTCCTTGCTGCAATGCGATGATGGCTTTTTCCTGTCCCACCATCAGTTGTGATGCCAATTAGCTTCGACACATCAAGTTTCATTTCTGACATCTTCAACAAAGCTTCAAAAATGTCTGCTCCAGTAACTGTGTCCTTCATAGGAATTAATTGAATAAACTCTTCAAAAATCTGAAAATATAGCGTCGCTCCTCGCACAAACACCGCAAGTTGAGCAGAGTCTCTCGAGTCTGTGCTCTCATCCCTTAAACAACTTTTAACATCTGCCGACATTTCTTCAACTCGCCTTGTGATCGTTCTTGCAGACAGGCCGATGGATGCAAATAAAGATTTATTTTCAGGACAAACAATATCCACCACTGCCAGTAAGCGTTCTTTGACAAACTCTCCATCTGCAAAAGGCTTCATCTTTTCTGCAATACGTTTTGAGACTCCGTAGCCGGCACGGATACTTCCTTTATTTTCACTGCTTATCTTGGCAATGTTTTCCTAAACCAGCCTTCAGTCGCTCAACTTCATCTTTCCTCGCTTCTTGCCCAGTAAACTTGTTAGAATTTCCACTATGGCGGGTGTCGTAATGTCGTCTGCTCTTTGCCGCCTTCCTAGGCAAACGAGACAAAATGGCTCCCCAGTGCGCTCGATGGAGGAGTAATCTAGTGTCCACGCGTCTTGGAAATTTCGGCACTCGGCGTCTCTGCCTTCCTGCGTCTTGCATTCATTGCCATGGGAATTTTTTCTTCGATTTTATTTCGAAACGCGAGTTATTCAACAAGCGTCGTAGCACTTGGGAATACCTGGCTCACCTGATATCCTGCTGCCGCAAGAGACTGTCGAGAAGTCACGTGATGTACCTACAAGCGCCTGAACTGTCGCCCTAGCCACGCCTTTTAAACGCCAAATCGGAGGGAGCATCACTCCGCGGCGGACGTAGAAAAGGGGTAATTAGTCCGAAATATTCCTCACAAATTTGAACGGTCCCGCGTGAAAAAAGGCGCGCGTGCGCGGAGAGTATCTAATACATATTAATGAGGTAGTTTGCTTTCCCGTCATTCGTATACGCAGAGGAAGCTGTTTATTACAATCACGGATGATGCTATCAAACGGTTATTGGTGTCACAGGCCTCTGCAGTAACTCACACTTGCATCACCAGCTCCCTGTCGCGCGCTGCCACCCTCATAGAAACACGGACAATACACGACAGGGGCCGGAACTCGAACTGTTACCGCAGTAGGACTGACGCAATCGAGCCGCGCGCTCCCATTGGCTAATGCCAACGTTCGTGGGGGGGGGGGGAGGGGCGGATAAGCATAGTGTAACAATATTTGCTCGCGGGCCGTAGGTTGCCGACCCCTGATCTAAACCTACCTCTGTACTCTAAACAGAAGCCCTGAGATGGAAACTAGTTGGAATAAAAAATACTGGGCTTCACTGCTGAGACAAAAACGAAACTCGGAACGCGTCGCTCTGTCATCAGTCGTTTTGTTGCTAAGCACTGTATTCGCGACAATGCTGTCGATAGAGAATATTAGTGGATGTCCCTGTAAAAACAAAAACTCCCAGAAAAGACAAGAAAATTATTTATCAAATGCAACAGAACTTCTTCAGCAATGACACTAGCCTGAGGAACCTCCAGAGAGTCCAATAGAATAGAGTCGAGGAGAGACTGAACGGTCCTAGTTACCACAGTTGTCACTCTTTGAAACGTCCAGAGTTGTTAGATCAACAAAGGCGAGTCAGACTTAAATGAGCCAAAAAAATTTAGTGGAATTTAAGGATATTGAAGATGTTACATTGGTTCAATGAATGTCGGCTTCCTTTGCACTATCAATGGTCAGATGAGAGTTAGCTAACATAGAAGACATAACTATAACGAAGAAATATCGCTGGGACATTTATTTGTGGTAGTCGATTTATCGTGCTGTAAAGATGTGTATTTTATGATTGTAGCATTCTCCTTGTTATTATCTAAACTACTTGTCAAAAGTTACCTTCGAAACATCCTCGAGCCCATCGTTGTTCGTCATTTAGACGCTAACTTGTGTGCTGCCATACCAGTGTTCATGACGATAACTCCACACTTCGCAATATCAACGGGATAATGTGAGGGAGTTCCTTGCTTAGCCTGCTATGAGCCCGGATTTAGCTTCCAATAGAATAAATAGGTCATACTGTGAAGAATAAGAATTCTCCTGTTCACAATATTGCTGAACTGGTATTAGGCCCTGCACGATAAGTGGCAGAGATTATAGTAGATACGCATCCGACGTCTTGTGAGCTACATGAGGTTTGAGATCATCCGTACAAGGGAAGGCTACACTCAAGAGAAACCTCAACATTTTTTTCTATTTTGGACAGCGCTAATAACTTAACAAGTATTAAATTTACCCAAATCTCTTTAAACGTTAATGATGTTGGTGAGTTATTAGAAAAAAATACTTTAAATTATGGAATAACCAGTTAAGAGTTGATTGTCAAAAAACTTAATTGTTGTTAAGAAGGAATATAAGTGGCACCGAATGGCGGCACTGGATTTATGCAGGCAATTTTCTGATAAATCAGCCACTTTCACTTAAACGCTACAAGCACCGTTTAGCTTTCTATTTGTTTCTTTCAGGTTGATGGTTCATCGCTACCGCACACAAGCGACAAATAGTAAATGTCGTCAATAGCAGGATCAGGCTGGCGTCTGTTAACGTTTCATCCAATATAAGATACCTGACTATATATTAAAACCAAAATTGTTCCGGTTTGTTAGAAGAAAAAAAAAATAACCCAGCCATAACAAAAACACAAAAAAAACCAAAGAAAATCCTGTGATCACCGTTCTTTTCACGAGGTGGTACTTCTTCAAAGAAACAGGTGTGCTACCGGACTGTTTCTCACAGCGCCAGGAGCAGTAGTGTTTTGATGGACTGACCTGAAACGAGTACAGAATGATATCACCATTGTCCTTAAAGCCAAATACCTCAGGCTGCTGCACTTTTCTTACCAATAGAATAATTTTGCATTGTTTCAGCTCAACAAACAAATAGAAAGCTATATATATAAATGCGCCTTTTATACTAAAGGAATGCAGTCGGCTAAAGGACATAACAACAACGATTTAGTTTGTACGTATATTTACACTACCACTCAAAAAGTTTGGGTTCACCACAGTAATTGTAAATTTTATTAGATAAGCAATCTGTCAACCAGCATAAATATAATTGAAATAATCGAATATCTTTATTATTACAATCTTTACTTTTGATTCATCAAAATATTCTTCCTTTTCTCTAATTATGTACTGCGTGGGAGATTCTTGAAAGTCTCCTAACTAATTTTATGAGATAATCTTTCGATGCTACATTCCAAGCCTCCTCTAAGCACAACTAGTGGGCTGATGAAAATGGTTGTTTATCTTTCGCTCCTGGAGTTTAAATCTGGTGATTGTGATCACCATTTCATGATGACGAGAACCACGTCCCGATGGGATCTTTTGCTGTTTTTTTTGCATAAATAATTCTGACAGAACTTTAAAAAAGTATTTCAAGTCATTATCTTGTTGTAAGATAAATTGTTGACCAACCAAAGATAAATTCAACGTAATGACGTCTCTTTAGAGTATATTGTGATAGCCTTCCTTGTCTAGGATATTCTCAATTTTATAAAGATCACTGACTATGTCATCAACAAAACAAATCCAGGCTATTACGCTTCCCGTTGCATGCTTAACAGTAAACACATTGCAATCATTTAGCGTGCAATCATCAATTCTACGATGGACGTAAACTGTACAATTCGATCCAAATATTTTAAATGTGGATCCATCAGTCTGAGCACTTTTTTACATTCACCAATTATCAAATTTCGGTGACGTTTAGACCAATCAAGCCTTTCCCCCGTCTTTTCAGGCCTTAATAGAAGTTCACGTGCTGCTTTTCTTCTAATTAATTTAGTTACTTTCAGCCTCTTTTTAGTAGTAGATCCAGATGTGGGATTATTTCATGCTGCGTTCAAAACAACTGCTATCTGGGAGCTGGACAAAAATCTATTACGGAGGCTTGTGACCTTAATGTAGTATTCCTCTCTTTTGAAGTGTTTTTTGGTCTTTCTATTCTTCTATGTCAAAGTTAGTACCAGGCTTTTTTGTGGCACATTACTGTATAAAATTGCAAATTCTCGCAAGGATATTCCTTGACGACTCAGTGGAACAATAACACTTCGCTGTTCAGTTGAAAGTTGTTTGGTCTTTGCCATCACCACTCTTCCATGAGCAATAGAATATTTAGCTTCGCCTTGGTTAGAAGCAATGTCATAAGTTCTAGCTATAAATATGACGATTTTTAGTTGAATTACTTGAATTCACTGGTCACAAACTATCACATGTGTTTCATAACTTTATGCTAATTAGATATGAAACTTTGTAGATAAAATACTTTCTTTTTATTGGTGACAAATCATCACATTTTCAAAATAATTAAATGATCCATAAATTAATATTTATTTTTATACAATGCCAAACGTAAATGCATGTTTGACCATGAAATTCACTTGATTAACTATTAGTATGAATTTTGTGTTAGTAAGATCATTTTATTCATAGCTTTATTGATAACATCATAAAAATTAATATATAACAGTGGTTTATGGTGGATAGTATATATGTGGCATTAAAAGTACAAAGAAACAGCTCATAAGTTAGTACAATCTCAAATAGTTTGCTTAGACAGTTCCAGAATACATATTAAAGATCTATTAACAGATGTATAAGTTTAAAGTACGTAATAAGCATATCATATAACGAAGGTTTGAAGCATCCGACAATGTTCATATTTTTATCCAAAGTAAGTTTCCCCAATGTTGTTTATTATTATTGTACGATGTAACACACAACGTTTTCTATCAGTTCAAATATACTGAAAGTTATCAAATTGAACTCAACATGGCGCTTATATGGATTTTGTGCAGACGCCTTCTATCTCCATAGAGTACTAAATAAAACGTTTATTCTAAATTAACGACACATCACAAGATATTAAAGCTTATATATAAGAGAAGTTAAGATTGGCTGTTCTTTTATAGTTTTGTTAGACTGGCTAGCTATTAATTACTACCTTCTAGCAATATATCTACATTATTATCAGTATTTTTAACATACAGAGCAAATTATTCTCACCTTTCTTAAATACACTTTGATTTAAAGTAGCTTTATTCATTCCTTTTTCTAAAAAAAATTGACTATTTTTTATAGTATTTGAAAGATGAACAGCTATTAATTTTTGTTCCATCTATACATTTCTGTTCTCGGGAAATGACTGGTTCATATTGTTTTTTTATTTTTTTTAAATTCTAAAGGGAGGTAACTTCGAATATCTGTACAGCGGGGTATTAGTTTTAAAAGTGCTGTTCATAATTTTAAAATTTGTTTCAATATCTGTGAACTTAATTAGCCATGGCGGCTTTCTTTGTTATCATTTCAAAGTCTTCGCTTTCGTGTGAGAAAACAAAAACTTGCGTCTTCATCTGATTGCGTTCCGCGTTCTTTTGACCTAAATCTCTGAAAGACGGGCATTTTTGTTGTTTGTTGTTGTTGTTGTTGTTGTTGTTGTCAACATCATCACAGAAAGCGAATTTTATCTTTGAAGGATCGTTTTGGTCCATAGATCTTATATTTATGGAGCCAGCGCCAATCCGAAGAAATGGCTCTCGTTTAACGATCCTGTGGAAACAAAACCGTTTGCATTATTCCGGTTTATGGGGACAACGGTGCCCTCCTTCTCCGATATCCCGCCCACGAAACGATACCCCCCCCCCACACGCTAAACGAGGGAGAGAGAGAGAAAAAGGGGGCTGGTAGTGAGCTATTATTCTGCAGGGGGTGAAATCGACGGAATTTTATTGACGCTTTTGTCTGAGACTGCTACAGGAGCGGAAACGCTTACACTATAAGCCGCAGAACTTGCGAGCCAGGGTTCCGTAATGGCGCGTCGCGGCCATATTTCTTTGGCTGACACAATATCTGCACGTCGAATTTGTGTAACTGTTGGTGGTCCCTCAGTGTCTGTCTGAGCGTGAGTCACCGGGAATCTGCAAAGAACACGTACGGGGCCACGTGTTTGTTTAACCCTTGCGCAGAGAAGCTCTGTCTCTTCCTTTCTTTACTTGTTGTTGGCCGAAAAAAAAAAAATGTCCGACCTATATTATATCTTAGAGTGATACTGCAGAAATTTTGGGTCACTATTGTGAATATCTCGTGGTGACTCAGTAACACTTTAAATAGGAGAATAGGAAATGGGGAAATTGTTATAATAGCATTATGTTTTCACTGTTGGCAGTGTTCTGATTGAAGTTGTAAATAAACAAAGCAAAGTAAATATTATGGTTGCCTCGAGACATCTGGGGACAGCGTCACTGCTAAACACCGCATTTACCTATACTTAATTTGCATGCAGGGGGCAATAGTGTTTTCAGAAGTATACCCAAGAGCGCAAAAGTATAGAACTGCCCAGGTAATTACTACTAAATGTAACTGACGGTAGGGATGATTTGGAAACAGAGCTGCTCCGAAATAGAAGTTACACTGCCTGGCCCTACACGTTTCCAAACATGCATACCACGAACAACAACAACAACAACAAAAATAAGTAATATGAGTTAACTCAACCTGGCTACTAAGACGGGTTCCGGTTGAGTTCCTCCCCTCTCTCTATAATTTAGATGTGGAATAACTTCGATTTTTATTAAAACCCATCCGGGTGAGTGGCTTTACAAAATTTGAGTAGATTATATGTATCTGAACTTGTCCGAATGATTTTCTTTCCCCCACTTCTTCGAAACAAATTTGTGTCCGGACCCTTTTGTGTTGTTGTTGTTGTTTTTAACTTAACATATTTATATTTGTATCCGAGCTGACTGGCCGGATATTTAAAAAAAAGAATAAAAAATCTATCCATAATTTTTTAAATAAACAGCTATGGTGGTACTGCCTAATCCTGAAGCCGGAAAATCGACCTACGTTTGCGTTACACAATCTCTGTGTTGTTTTCCTTTTCTACAGCAAAAAAAAAAAAAACAAACAAAAATGCAGATATCCCATAATTGTTTTTTGGCCTCTGGGAGAAATGTTGGACAAAACTGTAAAAGAATTCTCCGGAAAGAAGTGATGTAATCCCTCCTCCAGCTCAGACACGGAACATAGCTGTTCAATTTATCTTTTGGTTAAATGTATAAACAAAATGTCTAATGTTAAACTGCAAACAAAAAATAAATAGATGGACACAACAGGAGCAAACAAATCTCAAAAGACCTATAACAGGCGTGAAAATATTCATGAGAAGTAATTATGAATCAATCTAATTAATCTTTTCTGAAAATGACGAAGCTGCCTATCCAGATTGAGTCTTTGTTTACGGGCTGCTGGATTTTGTATTTATAATTTTTTTTTTAAAAAATAATAATAATTTTAAAATTCCATTATTAGGATGAGAGTCAATCAGAAATTGAAATAAATAAATACTATTCGAGTTATTTCCCTTCTCCCGGATAAAGTAAAAAGAAGAAAAAAAAAGAGTATATTTTAGAATAAAAACTTTTTAATGGACAATAGAAAACCTAAAAAAAATGAAATATTATATAGATATAATTATTAAAACTCAGATATCAAGTGTGCATGAAAAAGACAAATTAAAAAGGGTAGAAAATACACAAGTTAAGACGCCATGTTTGTGTCAAGAGATCTTGAAGTGGTGAAGATTATAATGTACGGTAGTTCAAACCACACATCAGGAAGCGGTGTCCAGGTGACGTGTGCTATCTTTAAAAGATGGTAGAGTAATAATCTAAAAAGAAACAACAAGCTGATGTTGGGGGGGGGGTGATCACGTGATCGAAATAGGGCATCTTTAAAATATAGTACACATTTCAGATAGCCCACCCTTCGAAAATCAGATGTCAGCTGCCAGGTAAGCAACTAACTACGCATCGTTATTTTGTTTGTGGTAATTTACACGGATATGAAAGTCCGTTGTTATCCATTTTTATTGCTTTTCTAATTGAAGACTGTAAACTCTTAGCATAATTTATAGTCTAACATTATAGATTTACACACCCACTCACACTCGATTTTTCTAAAATACCAGAGCATGCGGGAGATCGATATAGTGTACAGTATATTTCTACGAGCCATCGACAAATCTGTTCTCGTGAGGCACAGCGAAAGTGAGATTGATATATATCTCCCCTTCCACAGATATTCCAATGATAAAATTCTCATTCCAACCAAAGGGATAAAAAGACTTTTAGTGAAAGTAGGCAAGAAACGTCTGCCAGATGTTTTAGCCTTGGTTTTCATGGCACATAAGTAAAACCATAACCCGATCACGTCGAGTCCGATTAGACGGGGATTATGTCGCTTTACAGTTGGATTAAGTCTGCCTGCTTTTTTATTTTGGTATCCAGAGACACCCCACCCCCACAGTTTACACGCGTCTACATCAGATTAGAGGGGGGGGTTCTCTATGAATAAGTTGTCTGGGATTATTTACAACTTGAATATTTCACTGGGAGCCAGAAGAAGACCCGATGGAAGAAGCCTCTCACAGTGGACCGTGTCAGGGCCGTTATAAACGAAACAGAGAAAAACCCGCTTTTTTTTTTTAAATTTAGAAAATGGAACAGATGCGGATACAGTTTCTAGCGCATTCTCTCGTAGGGGTTCCTTGGCAACTGGTTTTGCTGGAGACGAAGACAAAAAAAGGGTGGTAGGAGGTGGGGGGGGGGGAGAAAAGAGACAGAGAGATGCTGGCCCTCCTCACCTTAACAGGGCGGCTTGTCTGGTTTCTGAGAATAAAATAAACAAACACGTAAATGAATAATCTGCGCGTAAAAGGAAAACAAACTAAACACAAGAACATTGAATCGAGTTACTGTCTCTCTCTCTCTCTCTAGAGGGAGGGAGGGAGGGGAAGGAGAGAGAGAGAGAGAGAGAGAGAGAGAGAGAGAGAGAGAGAGAGAGAGAGAGATGACGTCAGTACAGAGAGGGAGGGAGGAGGGAGGGAGAGAGAAAGAGAGAGAGAGATGGTAAAAGAAGAAATTTTCTGCAAGAAGGGGGTGCCAGTGAAAAGTGTATTGTAGAAGGTATCTCCATATACAGCAAGTGTTTGTTTACATCAGAGAACCACGGGCACTACTACAGTGCGTCTACACACACACACACACACACCACACATATGTATACATATATATTATATATATATATATAATTATATATGGACACCGGCGGTTTTTGGAAAAGCTTGCCAGCGAGCCGTTGTATGACTGACAGATAATACTAAAGCTGGCTTGCTTAGTGACCCGAATTCTCTCTCTGCTGCACGGTCATTGAAGTTTACGATGGCTCGTCTGCTACTGGTCCTCCTCCCCTCCTCCTCGCTTCTCCCACCCAGTCCCGAAAGCCGTCCGCAGAAGCGACAGGTTGGTAAATATTGCTATATTTTGAAAAAAAATATGCGCACACGCGCGCGCGCGCACTTCTTCTTCTCTTCTCTTCTTCTTCTTCTTCTTATTATTATTATTATTATTATTATTATTATTATTATTATTATTATTATTATTATTAAACCTGCCCACTATTAAAAGTACCGTGCAATCTAAAGCCAGTTCCACGAAGATTATAAAATAACGGTCGGTCGGTTTAATTCCCACCAAACGAAGAGATGAGGATACAGAATAATTCCAACAATGAAAATTATTTTTATTTAATATTTGAAATTAAATCTACAAAACTTTTCCCAAAAGTAATTATAATTTTATAAACTCAAGAATATATTACTGATAACGGTATCATTATAATTAACTTAGCAACTACCAAGCACTGCTTCAGGAAAACATATTCGTCTGTCTTCAAATTAGGATACTTAATAATAATAATTATTCGATAACACCATTATTATAATTATTAATTGAAAAATAAATAATAACACCACAAAAGGTGTCTGCAACTAAAGTTAGGAAACTGATAACTAAAATTTAACTCGAAATTAAGAGTCACGGTATCGACTTGGCCAAAGTAGAACGCTAAAGAAATGAGCGCTTACGGTTGTATTTACAGAAAGAGACGATAAAAAAACTAGATCAAAGCACACACGAGCTCGTCTTCCTATATAATTCGGTCAGGAACTCCCGGCAATGGTAGTACAAGCCACATTTCACGACTACAGACGGCTTAAATCGCATCAGAAGGAGAGAGAAAAGTAACTCTAAAAAGCTAAATTTGTGGCGTTGAATTTCGCGCGAGCAAAAGTAGTGCGATCGAAAGACATGAAGATGGCGCTCGAGGAAGTGGATGGAGGTCAAATATGTTTAATGCATAGAATTAAGTTTGCATAGCAGGTTTGATAGCGTACAAGAGTCGCGACAGCGCTTGAAAACTATGTCTGGGAGAAGCACGAACGTAAATTATCGACTGTCATGCGGTACTAACAAGCAATGGTTCTAAATATGTCGTCAGTGGCTATCTTTTATTTCTGCTTATTATTTTTATTATTATTATTCCTAAAGTTACAAGAAGTAAACAATATCTGTATGCTATTGAAAGAAATCGTTCTCATTTCTTTCAACAGTCCCGACTGCTACCATTCTGAAGAAATAGTTTCTTAGACTATTAATGGACAGTTCTAGTTAGGTGCCTCCCTCAAAGGTTGGTTTCCTACGATACTGTGACTGCGTGATCCGTATTCGGGGAAACATTTCATTCTTCTTAAAAGTAATAAATTTAATCTTTCACCACCAACCACCTCTCTCCTCTGGGCATAAAGTTTTGGTCAAAACCCCTGACCTCAAAAACGCTCTCTTTTAATTAATGTAATAAGTACCCCTGTTTGAAATTGGTAGCGTTAATATAAGTAACTAAAATGATATAAGTTGTTGCTAACCTTATAAGAAATATTTCTATCATTTTAAAAGAATAAAATCGAAAGCAGAAAAAACTATTGTTGAGTATCTTCTTCGTATGTAGATGCGTTGTGCTATTAACCATCTTGGATTAGATGTTTCAGGTCTAGCACATCTGATTTTAGAAGCGAGAACCATTTGACAAGTACTTCCTTTACTTACGACTTAAAATCTCATTATAATATTTTGTATTAAAGGATGTCATATACATATTTGTTTAGCATAAAGTTTCAGGATAGGAAGGAAAGAGAGATTAGAGGGTGCTACATAAACAGTACTGCATTTGAATCAGCTGCCGTGCCGTTTTTTGCTTTATTTTCGTTTCTTTTTCACCTTCGGATTATTTTCGCAAATCGAGAAGCTGGCCATCACATGTCTACAAAATCAGAAATAGCTTAAAGTTTAGGATGTTTATTTTTAGCTGTACCAAAGATGTTGGCGCTGTCGCCTTTACCGCCTCGGTTTTGCCTGCCAATCCTCCGTCTGTCTCTAATATCTTTGGCTGCATAATTGAGATTATCAGTACAATTCTGCCTGTATATGTATGCGGTACTTTTCTCATAGTTTGACTTATTAAGTTTATGAAACCTAGTCGCTTTTTCTGAAGAACCTTATTTAACTGACTAAAGATAAAAAGATCTTCCGTAAACATGTATTTTGTTATATCTCAATAACAAATTCATTATAATAAGATACTTCATATTATGCTCTAGAAAACGTGTAAGGATCAAAACTGATTTGAATTCTTTCATGCTAACGCGCCAGAGATAAGACAGAAACATTGGTGCCTCTAGAATCAGTAACAGATTACATCCTCCCGAAAGGCGGCTTCGAGGTGAAACGTACCACTGGACATCATATCTCAAAGCCACTGCATTATCAGTCCCCTGGTCTTTCTTAGACTCCATCTAGTTACAAGTTTATGGTCTTGCATGTTTCAATAAATTAGCAAGGCGACCTGCTAAAAACGCACCATTTTATCCGAAGAACATCAGCAGCGTCTTGGGTTGTCAGTGAATGCAAGGCATCCTACTGCACGAAATTAAGGAGGTTCGAGACGGGTGACAGAAATAATATTACAGGAATACCCGACTTACGCAAGGGTTACGTTCCAGTTGGCTATACGTAAGTCGAACACGCGCGCTTCTGGTTATTATCTTGCATTCACACCGTCAACAATTTCTCCATCTCGGCAATCACACCAGTCCTTTGTTTCGTTATCACGGTAGATCTCATAGGGATAGATCCTTTCACGTGTTCTGTAATACGGTCTTTGTCTCTCACTATCGTGTTAACCGTCAACAGGGCCATGCCTAAACCACGTGCAATGAAAGTCAAAGTTTGCCCGCCTTCGTATTTCTTTATTATGCTCACCTCCTCCTCAAGCGTAATCACCTTACGTTTCTTTGCAGAACCACCAATGTTAGCATCACTTTTACTCTCTGGCGCCATGGCTTCACCTGATGGATACTAACGCATAACTGAGAGCATGGGAGAAGGATGCTGGCAGACTAACACACTCAGACCCCAGAGCGCATTACTAATTAATTAATCTAATCCAGTCATTGGGTCACCGTTTGTCGTTAACGCTTTAGCAAACTACTTTGCAGAGTATATTAGTAAATGTATTTTTGTTGACAAACTACATTTTTAAAGTGAGAAATGTATAGCGATTTTGTTACTTCAAAAGTCAAAACTTCAAGTTAGTAAGAGACTTATAAGAATTATAATTTTTTTGAAGAAATTTCGTTTCTGTATAATCTGATTAAAATCTATACAATTTTTTTAAAGAACAACAAAAAACAAACAATGAAAACTCCTTTCTGAACTGTTGGAAGAAACTGATTTCAAATCCAGAAATGTTTCAGATGTCTTGAGATCTAAACAAAAGCTACAGCGATGTTTGCTTATTTAGAAAATATTTTACAAATTAATTTCCAAGTTGTCCAACCGTAAACAATTGTATACCCGAATCCATTCAGATTATAAATGGCCATTACCACTGAAAGTATAGAATGGATGGAAGAATAAAAATCTGTATGAGCCTAAATTTAAGCCAACGTTCTAAAACTTTAAAGCCAGAGAGAGAGAGCGAGATTTTCGACTGATACTTCGAGATTATTGACAGTGACCGGCCTGAGGTAGACTCCCAACCCGACACACCTGGAACGTTTATTTCAACAGGATTATCTTACATGCAACAATTTTGATCCTTAACCGAATATCTGCGAAATAATTTTTTCAAGGGCTTTATTTGAATATTTAGCTCAATTCGTACGCAATGTAATAAAACGTTCATATCTGTCACAACTCGTGGAAATGTCCAATACGCTGACCTGCGAGGAAACTTGATTCGTGAGCGCAATCATCTTTTTACATTTTACAATTTTAGACTATTGTTGTAATTCTGTATCAGAAAAATAAATTCTAAAGATTTAAAATCTTTTTTCGAAAGAAGCAAATTCTACTAGACTCCGTTGCGTTGCATTAGACGTTCTCTTCTTAATAATTGCCGAATAGACCTTTGTTTCAGAGTCCAATTTCGCCTAAAATAGATCCGTTTGAAAACTCACCTGCATTGATAGCACACGTAAAAGTCGTGAGACTTATGATAAAACATAGCAACTATTATTGTGCGTAATATTTCTTCGTTTTCTTTCGATGTTAAAAAGCGACGACCAAAAAACAAACTCACGGTTAGTTTACTGAGAAAGTTCACAGTTATAGATTAGGATATGTGATGGACAATATTGCAGTCTCACAAGCTGTTGCAGCAATTCCAAGTCCCGCAGTCAATTTATTGGTAACAAGTTCCGGAGAAAGAACAACCAAAAGTGGAAAGAAATGTTTAGATACTTCAGATTCAGCTTTTACACAATTATTTTGAAAACCTTTGAGCTAGATAAATCTAATAATTTTAATCTTTACACTCTTGAGATACTTGAAATATGCTAACTTTCTAGAGAATCTGGGCTAAACACTTTCCATCGATTCATTACCCCTGCTTAAATATGCACTTCACACCACGTGCACAATATATTCAAAGCGTGGAAGAACCAAAGACTTAATACGATAGTGAAATTCTTTAGTTTTATCTTTAATAGTTTCCTTAATAATTTTAATTAATTTCTCTCTTTTTTTTAAGCTTCCGAAACCCATCGTTCTATGCATTAAATATTTCTGTTAATAATAACTTCAGAATTTTTTTTTCGGATACATTTTAAATCTATTGTCTGCTATATAATGATGTTTATAATTTATATTTTTTCGTATTTATATCTGAATAAATTTTCATTTTTAAGCGATTACTTCATTTTCCACCTGCTTCACCTATGCGATAAATTGTTCAGCTTTGCTTGAAAATTATCTCCATCGTTGTTGGTACTAAATCTGGCGGAAATTTTAGTCTCATCTGCAGAATACTTAATTTTTTTATCCGATTCACTATCGAAATTATTTATGTTAATCAAGAACAAACAAGTTCCAAGAACTGAACCGTGTAGCACACAAAGTAGGCACTTGATGATGACAAAAATGTTAGTTTTGATTAGATATCTTTTTCTCTTGACATCCAAACACAACCTTGCCATCTCTTTTCTTCTTTTAACACACTCACTTTAAATAAATAAATAAACAAATAAATACCGGTAAATTATAATTTTTATCAAACTTTTTATTACATCCAAGTAGAAAGCAATACTAAAAAAACACTTGAGACTCCATATCTTTCTAAATAGGCTGGGTTTTACCGGACAAGTGATTTTGTTTCAATACAGTATATATTGTAGCGATTTTAAGTTTAAATGATCATAAAAATAATAATAATTTGTTGTTTTATTTTACTAAAGAATAGTGCATACATTATTCTAATAGTTATAAGTTCAGTAGATCACAGCTAAATAAACGAACTAAAAAGTTAATTTCAGCACTTTTTTAAATGTGTACAGTATTTTCCATAGTTTCGTAAAACCACCGGAATCAGAAAAGGAAATACGCCGCTTGCGGACTTCAAAGAGCGATAATAACCATGTTGGCGCCAAAATCAGGTGAAAGCTGTTATTTCCATAATTTACGGCGTTTTATTCTAGTATGAAGATCATTTACAGCATTGAAAATAATTATGGAAACAGAGGAAGAACTGAGCATAAAACGTAAATGAGACATGATAGAATGGGATCTCATGTGTACAAATGAAATGGTTCATAGTAGTTATGTGTTGATATAGTACACTATGGATATTTGTCATAACGCCACACCTGCAGAACTATAAAGGTATAAGCAGTGATACAGTATGATGAATATGTGGTTCCTGGAAAGAAAATATCACGTGACAAGCGTATAGAAGTCAAAGTCTTAGCTAATGAAAGCTACTTACCATGCAGCAGATTGCTGTCCGACTTTATGTTTCAGAAGCTGTATGCAAGACTCTAAGGAGGATACGCGAAACTGGTACTGCTGACAATGGACACGGTCGAAGAAAGCCTATGCCTCTCTAAAAGTGATGTCAGGTACTTCAGGGTGTGTTTTCTACGCGATAGACGACAAACCGGTAGAGACCCTGAATGACCTAATTGCAAGTGCGGGTGTTAACGCTTCTTCAAGAACGGTGAGGTAAAACATCAGGGCAAAGTGGTCTCAATGGATGAGTAGCCACCCGAGAATCTTTGCTGAGAAGCATCCAAACGGCAGAGGTAAAAAAAAAATGGACCGGTGGGATGGATGACCAAACCCGAAAGGTACTCTTTACAGATGCCAATAGTCAACGGCAGTTAGGGCCTGCACACCAGTCAAGGGTGTCGGGTATTTGCATAAAGTCAAAAAGAGAATAAGTACAGGTAGGTTTTCATCCACCATTGCCACTCACCCAAGAAGAAGGACGGATATTCATCTTTCAACATGACAATGACCCCAAGCAGTTAACAAAACGAGGTGAAATACTATTTGGAACGTAAAAGGTCTGATGGAACTCACAAAAAGGACTTGGCCTGCGTAAAGCCCTGACAAGAACACTGAGGCTATACGTCAGACACCTTGGATAAACCGTGGAAAGTGCCACAAGATATTTGGAACATTTCACACTCATACAATGGTAAGTTGTATGGATCATGAAAATAAAGTGTCATGCTCTCTATATAGAGAAAAAGGGCTCATAAAGGAAATACTAATGCACCTTACAACGTATTCATTTTGTTTTTTTTTAAAATATTTTCTGTAGTAATCGATTTTTGAATGTACTATATACGTCTCTAAATTGCATTTACTCATAATTTCTACATAACCTGTATTTCCACAATTATTTCCAATACTTTAAATATTACGCAACATCAAGAAAGTC